>JAPDVU010000002.1:152284319-153624319 GCA_026230045.1 Corynorhinus townsendii
AAACAGTTTTAGTTGTGAAGAGTGAGCAGAAAGTTCCCAGATAGACCATCTCCAATTTCCCCTGTTATTCACATCTTACATTATTATGGTACATTTGTCACAGTTAATGATCCAACATTGACAAATTTTTCTAATAAAGTCCATAACTTATTCAGATGTTCTTGGTTTTTTCCTAATGCCCTTTTTCTGTTCCATATCTCATCCAGGATACCACAATACATTTATGTCTCTTCTTGGCTGTGACTTGATTTTGATTACCTTGACTGTTTTAAGGAGCACCAGTGGGTCAGGTATTTTTTTTTTTTTTTACAGTATTCTTCAATTTGTCTGATGCTTTTCTCATAGTTAGACTGGAGTTATGGAATTTTGGGAGGAAGATCACAGATGTGAAGTGCCATTCTTACCACTTCTTATCAAGGGTATGTAATATCGATGTGATATTGCCATTGATGCTAACTTTGATCACCTGATTGATGCAGTTTGTCATGTTTCTCTACTAGAAAGTTATTCTCCCTTCGCCCCCTTTCCATGCTATACATTTAGGAAGGAAGTAACTATGCCCAACCCACACTTAAAGTGAGGGGAGTTGCCCAGCCAGCTTGGCTAATAGTTAGGCATCAACCTATGAGGGATCAATTCCCCGTCAGGGCACATGCCCAGGTTGTACGTAGGGGGTGTGCAGGGGGCAGTGGATCTATGGTTCTCTCTCATGATTGATGTTTCTATCTCTATCTCCCTCTCCTTTCTTCTCTGAAATTAATAATAATTATTTAAAAAATAAGTAAGGGCCAAAACCGGTTTGGCTCAGTGGATAGAGTGTCGGCCTGCGGACTGAAGGGTCCTGGGTTCGATTCCAGTCAAGGGCATGTACCTTGGTTGCGGGCACATTCCCCAAGTAGGGGGTGTGCAGGAGGCAGCTGATCAATGTTTCTCTCTCATCGATGTTTCTAGCTCTCTATCCCTCTTCCTTCCTCTCTGTAAAAAATCAATAAAATATATTAAAAAAATAAAAAATAAGTAAGGGGAGCTGGGGGGAGAGAAACCAAGATGGCAGTATAGGTAAACACCTAAACTGCTGCCGCACACAACAATTTCAAAACTACAACTAAAAGACAAAACGGACATCATCCAGAATGACAGGAAGGCTGACTGAGTGGAAATTCTACAACTAGAAGGAAAGAGAAAAGCACACTGAGACTCACAGGAGCTGCGGAAGGCAGAGGTATGGAGGCACATGCATGGAGAGGGCTGGCAACTGAGTACACGGCTGGCTTTCTCAATCGGGAGGGAGGCAAAAGCTCCCGACTGCACTGAACTCCAGTTCCGGGCGAGACTCTGGGGACCCAGACTCATTCGGGGAGAAACTGGACTGTCTGGCAGTGAGCGAGGCTTGAGGGCAGCTTTCTCTCAGAGGTGCTTGCAGCAATTACCTTGCGACACTGAGACTCAGGGGCCTGTTAGGGCAGGGCTGATGGGAAGCCATTGCTGTTTGCTCTGCCCTGAGATCCCGCCCAACGAAGCCATAGCTGTTTACTCCCTCCTGAGACTAGGCCCCATCCAAGCTGAGTGCAGAAGCTTTTGCATATGAATGGCCTGGTCCTTTGAATTCTAAACTTACCTAACAAACTGCAGCTGAGTCAGTGAGACCCAGAACATCAAAAGAAGGCCCAAGGCCCCACAGCAGCTTGCATAGCTTCATAGCTGGGCCTCATCTGGTCACCTCCAAAACCCAAACAAAGAAGAGGAATCTGCAGATCTCTCCGTAGCTCCTGCTGGGTGGCCTCAGGCAGTGGCTGACTTTGTACCTCCTTGGAGATCCAAGAGCCAGTGTACCCAGGGGTCAGAGTGGGACCATCCAGATTACAATTCCTCAGATCCATAAGGGCACATTCAGGGGGCAGACTCAGTGAACACCAAAGCCCCACTGAAGCAAGTCTTGTCTCATAAGGGTGTCTCCAGCACAGAAGTTCTCCCAGCGTAGACACAGCTGATCCTCATAGCCAATTGGCCTGGAGGTCAATTCCTCCCAGTGATACCAAGAGCAATCAAGGCTTAACTACAACAAGACTGTGCACACAGCTCACAAAGGGGTGCACCAAGAGTGTCACCTCAGGTAACTGGGGAGGCTGAGCCACTGGGCACTATAGGACACCTAGCACACAAAGCCACTTTATCAACTCAGGGAAGCAGCCAAAATGCGGAGACAAAGAAATAGGTCACAAATGAAAAAAATGGAGGAGGGCAAACGACTGGATATAGAGTTCAAAACCACAGTTATAAGGTTACTCAAGAATTTTCTAGAAACTGCTGATAAATTTAGCGAGACCCTCAAGGATATGAAAAAGGACCAACTAGAAATTCAGCATACACTGACTGAAATAAAAAATAATATACAAAGATCCAACAGCAGACTAGAGGATTGCAAGAATCAAGTCAAAGATTTGAAATACAAAGAAGCACAAAACACCCAACCAGAAAAACAAAAAGAAAAAAAAAAATCCAAAAATATGAAGATAGTGTAAGGAGCCTCTGGGACAACTTCAAGAGTACCAACATCAAAATTATGGGGATGCCAGAAGAAGAGAGAGAACAAGATACTGAAAACCTATTTGAAGAAATAATGACAGAAAACTTCCCCCACCTGGTGAAAGAAACAGACTTACAAGTCCAGGAAGTGCAGAGAATCCCAAACAAAAGGAATCCAAAGAGGACCACACCCACCAAGACACATCATAATTAAAATGCCAAGAGCAAAAGACAAAGAGAGAATCTTAAAAGCAGCAAGAGAAAAAGTTAGTTACCTACAAGGGAGCACCCATACGATTGTCAGCTGATTTCTCAACAGAAACTATGCAGGCCAGATGGGAGTGGCAAGAAATATTCAAAGTGATGAATAGCAAGAACCTACAACCAAGATTGCTCTACCCAGCAAAGCTATCATTCAGAATTGAAGGGCAGATAAAGAGCTTTACAGATAAGAAAAAGCTAAAGGAGTTCATCACCACCAAACCAGTATTATATGAAATACTGAAAGGTATTCTTTAAGAAGAGGAAGAATAAAAAGGTAAAGATAAAAATTATGAACAACAAATACATGTCTATCAACAAGTGAATCTAAAAATCAAGTGAATAAAAAATCTGATGAAGGGGAGTGGGGGGTGCAGGAAGAGACTGGACAAAAAGTATACACCTATGGATGAGGACAGTGGGAGGGAGGTAAGGGCAGAGGGTGGGGTAGGAACCTGGTGGAGGGGAGCTATGGGAGGAAAAAAGAGGAACAATTGTAATAATCTGAACAATGAAGATTTATTAAATTTAAAAAAATCTGATGAACAGAATAAACTGGTGAATATAATAGAATCAGGGGCATAGAAAGGGAGTGGACTGACAATTCTCGGGGGGAAAGGGATGTGGGGGATGCAGGAAGAGACTGGACAAAAAGCATACATCCATACCTTATGGATGAGGACAATGGGTAGGGGTAAGGGCAGGAATGGGTGGGAACCGGGTGGAGGGGAGATATGGGAGGGAAAAAGAGGAATAATTGTAATAATCTGAACAATAAAGATTTATTTAAAAAAGATAAAAAATAAAAAAGGGCACATAAAAATAAGTAAAGAGAGTTGTGTTCTACCACCTTGAGGGTGGAGATCTATATAAATTATTTAGAATTTTTATGCATGTAATATTTTAAAATAATTTTTATATTTTTAATTTTATTTTTTTAGGCATTTATTTATATCAGTATGGACTCATGAATATTTATTTTATACTTTGGGTTATAAAGTAATGCTTCTTAATATGTTGCTTAACTTTGGCCATTGGGGACTTTTTTAATGGGCTCCCATGTCCCTTTGATAAGTTTTCATCATTTTTTTTAGTGTTTCCTTACTTTTCCACACTATAAAATGTTCTAAGTTATATTTGTGTGTTCCCTGTCCCAGTCTTAAGACCAACCTAGAATAATTTAAGAATCTCTGTTTCCTTATATTGAATAGTGGTATAAGAAATCAAGATCTTGATGCTAAGTGTGTTATATCATTTTAAAATGCTATAAACCAATCCATACTAATAAAAAGATAATATGCTAATTAAACTGGGTGACTGGCCATCTTCCAGACATCTGACTTCCTTCTGGATAAAGCCACAGTAGTGGGAGCCGAGGCAGAGGCAGTTAGGGGTGATCAGGCCAGAAGGGGAAGGCAGTTGGGGGCCATCAGGCTGGCAAGGGAGGGCAGTTGGGGGCCATCAGGCCAGCAGTGGAGGGCAGTTGGGGTGATCAGGCCATCAGGGCAGGGCAGTTGGGTGTGCAGGCTGGCAGGGTAGGGCAGTTGGGGGCCATCAGGCTGGCAGGAGAGGGCAGTTGGGGCGATCAGGCTGGCAGGGCAGGGCAGATGGGGGCAATCAGGCTGGCAGGGTAGGGAGTTGGGGGCCATCAGGACAGCAGGGGAGGGCAGTTGGGGGCCATCAGGCCAGCAGGGGAGGGCAGTTGTGGGCCATTAGGCCAGCAGGGGAGTGATTAGGTGGTGATCAGGCCAACAGAGGTGGTTAGGGGTGATCAGGCAGGCAGGCAGGCAGGCAAGTGGTTAAGAGCCAGTGGTCCCAGATTGTGAGAGGGATCCCAGATTGGAGAGGTTGCAAGCCGGGCTGAGGGACACCACCCCCCATGCACGAATTTTGTGCACTGGGCCTCTAGTAAATAAATAAATAAATAAATAAATAAATAAATAAATTAATTAATTAATTAATTGCTGTAAACCATGAGGAGAATTGTGGTAAGAAATCCTAAATTTAGTAACATCCATCTATGCACACACTTATCCATTCATCCACCCAACCATTTATCCAAGCTTTCATTACAAGAATTATTTGAAAGTGTACATTGTCCCAGGCCTAGTGCTAGACACTGGGAATACAAAATAGAAATAATCTGTGTTTATATGAAAGTTAACTGTTAGCTAACAGCAAGAGCTTAGACATCTACTTAAATGCCATGATAAAATTTTGTTTGTCTAATTTTAATTGACAAATATTTCTCATATGTATAGTTGGCTTTGTGCTAAGTATTTCAGATGCAAAGGACAACATAGCCCAATTGCTGACTTTAAGGAAACTTACATAGTGAGGTGGGGGTGGGTAAACAGAGAACACAGGTAAACAGGTAATCAAAGTAAGTGTAGTCTGGGTTGTGGCGTATATTCCTACCTTACAGTTTGAGTCTTGAGTAATATACCTTCAAAGTAGTTTTCCAAATGATAATGTCCAAGAACAATACCCAAGTCCCCAAAAGCCTGTATTAGCAATAAGTCCAGTCTCAGTCTCTTTTAATGTCTGCCTTCCCTAATGTATTCAAGTCCTTCAAGGTTTTACTCACATACCAAGTTTTTGTCCTATCTCACCATTAGAGCTTGGTTTGCATAGAATATCATATAACTGCTTTCAGAAACTGCTCCAGAAAGAGTGCCTATATCCAACTTTGAAGCGATTGGTCTTTTTCTCACTGCTGCCACCCCCTGGCGCTAGAGTGCATTACCAGTCACCTTCTATGAAACTGTGTTGGGGCTAAATTCTGGTCCCGGGTCTTAGTGTCCAGTCATTTAGAGATTTTCTGAGATTGAACCAGCAACTCAGATATAAATGTTTATGTTGTAATAGAAGAAACTGATATCGATGAAGACTCCCATTAGCTTAGGCTGAGTTTGTACAGGATTGATAAAGTTGAGGCCATTTCACTTGGATATACAAATGGATCATTTCGGCTAAAGCTATTGATAGTAGGAATGAGCTTTAGTAGTGCTCCCGTGGTCTCCGTTTTCTACTTCTGTGACCTTGGAAAAGTCATTTAATTTCTCAGACTCTGATTTATCATTCTTAAGGGGTTTTGGGCCTTATACATTTGCTTACTCCTCTTGGGGCTGTAGTGAGAATCTAATGAGTTAATGTATGGAAAATATTTTTTTTTTCCAAATAAAAAGCCTAATGATAGCAATAGTACTATAATAATTATTTTTATAAACAAAATATTCATTGAATTTATAAGCACATAGGTTTACCTTAAGCCTGTTCTTCATGGCATGACATATCTGAACTGGCTTGATTTTAAACCTAAAATATGACAATGGCACCTCTCTTTTAACTTCCAATTTGTAAGAAATATACCTAACCCAAAATGCTTACAGCACTCTAGGATGGGATTCTCGAATTTCTTCCTTTCATGGGTCCTAAATTAAGAGAGTGCATGCATACACCCAGAGGCCTGGGGGCACAGCCTACAGGGATATTACAAACTTGAAATTTTCCACAAGCTTTGAGCTTATCTTAAAAACTAATACCAAATTTACAATATACCTGTTCTAGTTTTGTAAAATATTAAACCTTCAAAAAATGAGCACTCCAAAATAAGCTATATTTATCCTAAAGCTTCATATATGCCTTGGTACGCTGCCATGTACCCTGTGGGCCCCTTAACTTGAGAAGTGTAGAAAATTGGACTGTCTTAAGTAGAATTTTTTTGGTTTCGGGTTAAATACTCTGTTATTTAGCAAATGTATTTTAGCCCTAGCTGGTTTGGCTCAGCAGATAGAGCATTGGCTTGCGGACTGAAGGGTCCCAAATTTGATTCCAGCCAAGGGCACACGCCCGGGTTGCAGGCTCGATCCCCAGTAGGGGGCGTGCAGGAAGCAGCCAGTCAATGATTCTCTTTCATCATTGATGTTTCTATCTCTCTATTCCTCTCCCTTCCTCTCTGAAGTTAATAAAAATATATTTAAAAACAAACAAAAACAAATGTATTATATCTATCTACCTTGCCAGTGGAAATTTGCATGCAAATTGTAACCCATGCCTGACTTCTTTCTAGTCATATCGTCTCCAACACACAATTTCCCAAAGTGGTTAAGTGTTGCCTGTTTTTGATACCCCTTCTCTTATGCCAGACACTAAATTTAAAAATAATATATTTTTATTGATTTCAGAGAGGAAAGGAGAGGGAGAGAGAAAGATAGAAACATTGATCAATGATGAGAGAGAACCATCGATCAGCTGCCTCCTGCATGCCCCCACGGGGATCAAGCTCACAACCCAGGCATGTGCTCTTGACCAGAATCGAACCCAGGACCCTTCAGTAGGCAAGCTGATGCTCTATCCACTGAGCCAAACCAGCAAACCCCACCCCCCTTTTTTTTCTTTTTAAAATTTAAATGTACTTGACATATAACACTGTATAAGCTTAAGTTATACACATTTTGACTTGATATAAAGGATGGGGCAAACATTGGTTTACAGTTGTTTGTATGGAAAATAACACAATAATGAATAAATAATAATACAAGAATAAACTGCTTCACATACTCACAACTGTAAACTTACTTTTGCCCCATGCTGTATTTATATATTGCAGTATGATTGCCATTGTATTGTTACCTAGCACCCCTAGCATGTCACATAATTATCTTGTTTTTCCCCTGGGAATAATTAAGATCTAATCTCCTAGCAAGTTTGACATTATTATCAGTGCCTTCTTTTTCCTCTGTCTTCTTGCTACTGGCAGTGCTTATCCTGTTTATGGGTTCAAGTCTCTTTGTCTTCTTACCTGTGTTGTATAAGAATAATGTTTGCTGAAGCCAGAATGCCCCCTCCCCACCTTTAGCAACTTTATTAAGATATACTGCCTGGGTTTTGAATATTGGCTCCACCATTTGCTGGCTCTGTGAGACCTGGGCAAGTTACTAAACCTCTCTATGCCTGTTTCTTTATTTTAAACTGAAGGTAGTCATAGAAACTATCTCATAGGGCTGTTGGGAGGATTAAAGGAGTTAATATCTGCAAAATGTTTAGAACAGTGCATGACACATAGAAAGTGCTCATCCATTGTCTGTTATTATTATTATTGTCTGCTTCTTCATATACTTGGTCATTGGAGGGTGTGTAACACAAATAAAGGTGTTCCCTTCCTCCTCCTCCACTCCAAGTTATCTAGCTGCTCTCCTCTCAGTGCTCCCACAGTACTTCCTGCAAACTCTAGCCCATTTCATTGCACTGTGATTATTTGCTTCTAAAACCTGGTCTCTCCCTTTAGACCAGTGGTTCTCAGCTGTGACATTTTGTCCTCACCTCCCTTTCTCCAGGGGACATTTGGCAATGTCTGGAAATATTTTGATAGCACAACTGAGGCAGAGTGCTACTGGCACCTTGTGGGTAGAGGCCAGGGATGCTGCTAAACTGCTAAACATCCTACAATGCAGAGAATAGTCCCATAACAAAGAATTCTTATGCCCAAAATGTCAATAGTGTGGTGGCTGGGAAACCCTGCCCTAGACTGAATTCCAAAAGGCAAGTCTCATCTATTTATACTTCGAATTCTCATATAACATCTGACCCATTGCAGGCACTCTACCTATTTGTTAAACCAGTTTTTGCATGAATACTAATGATGCAGAGGACACGATATTTCCAATAGAAGTTTTGCCTGCATAAATACTACTTATACAAGGATTCTAACATTTGCGTGTTTATCAAATGTTTATTCTTAAGATTAAAAAACACAGCATTAATAGCTTTGTAGAAGAGGCTCTGTCTACTGCTGTATATCTAAGCCCCATATTTAATTTTCATCTTTCTTGTAGCATCTGGCCATCAGTGAAGGCCTAATCCACATAGATCCTCTGATGCAGAACCTCTGAGTATGATTTTGAGTTATTGTAGATATTTTCCTAAGAAAAGATTTCTAATCTTTTCCATTTCCCCTTCTCTCTTTCAGCTTCCCTCCTGTGACTAGTGAAAATGGCTGGAAAGGACAAGACTCCCTTCCTTTTCTAATCATCCCTTGAATTGTTAAGTGGATCAGCACGAAGGTGCAGCCTCCCCTTTTTCCTCTGCCTCTCCAGTTGCTAACCAGTCTGGAGACAGAGAGGAAATGACTAAAAATTGAACGGAGGCCTCCAACAGGGCTGTGAGGAGATCTAGCCCATTTTTAGCACCTTTTAATGTGAAAATGTCTCTCAGCAGGACTTCCCCCCTTATTGTTTGTTTAGTTATGTGATCAGGAAGTAGACACAATTTTGTTGAATTACTCCTGCCAGACACTAAATTATATCTCAAAGAGCAAAGCTTTTTATTTATTATTTTATTTTTTTTTACCATTCATTTTCATTTTTGTTGTCACACCAAGGCTGGCTGATCCAGTTGAAGCCATTTTCTCTCTAAATTCCAGTGGAAGTGAAAAAAAAAAAATCAGTTCAGAGAATAAGCAAGAGGACCAAGCAGTTTACTGTTATAATAATGTGATTCCAAGATTGAATTCAGTTACATTTTGAAAAGTACACATGGATCCAGAAGAGGGATCTCAGGATCCTTTGAGACCATTCCAGGATAAGGGGACCTGAAAGGAGTTGGCTGACATTTGCCATGTGCAGGTGGGAGTGTGAGGCTGGTTCACCATGTATTTCAAGTTGTCACTGTGTGGGAAAAAAGAAAGGGATTGGGATCAGAAGAGAAAAAGAGAAACTGTGCCCTGCTATGTAAAACTTTTAAAGTTTGCATTGGTTATAAACTGAATAACTTATATCAAGGAGAAAAATAATTATAAAATAAGGTTTAGCTATGAAAAAGGAAACTTATTGCTAACCTTTTAAATTGTTTCTGAGCTACTTCTTTTATTTATAAGAAGTACCTACTTGTGTCTAGTTTGAACCCTGTTTATACACAGATGTTAGTTACTTCACTTAATAAATAGACACTGTGGCTTCAGGCACTGGTGGGACACAGACATGAAAGACACATGGCCTTCAGAGTCACCTTGTACCTACAGAATAATCAAATTATCTAATCTGGTTGTGACTAAGATTCTTTATCTGTAACATGTTTCTGATGATAATAACTCTGGTTCTTATTTCCTGTGAGAGTCAAATAAGATAATCCTATATAATAAAAGCCTAATATGCTAAGTGTCCAGTTGTCCATTCAACCAATCAAAGCATAATATGCTAATGATATGCTAAGGCTGCTCAAACTGCTGGCAATGATGTTCACTGACCACCAGGGGCAGACAGTCGACCCATCGACCAGTCTCTATGACGTGCACTGACCACCAGGGGGGCAGATGTTTCTACTGGGAGGTTAGCTTGCTGCTGGGGTCTGGCCAATTGGGACTGAGCGAGAAGGGCTGGACATGCTCTGGAGCCCTCCCACAGCCCCTCTCTGGCTGGTCAACCTCCTGCATCCCTCCCCGGCCCTGAACATGCACCGGTGTGGTCCCTCAGCCTTGCCTGCTCCCTCTCGCAATCTGGGACCCCACGGGGAATGTCAGAGAGCCAGTTTTGGCCCAATCCCGCAGGCCAGGCAGAGGGACCCCACTGGTGCATGAATTCATGTACCGGTCCTCTAGTTAATATATGAAAACCTATTTACTGGGAACTATAAAGCACTATACATGTTATTGCTGTTGGTTGTTTTCAGGGGCCCTGTAAGGAAAGTAGTTTATATCACTTCTACCTACATCTTAGTGGCTGTAACACAGTCAAATTGACTACAAGGGCACCTGGGAACATAAAGGGACACATGGATATTTGGTGAGTGTCAATAAACTCTGTTTTAGAGCAATGGAAAGAGGGGAAGTGCTAATTCCCTAAATGCTTTAGAGAAAGGTAATACAGGATGTCCCATAAGGATGTTGTGATGAACCTTTATATGATAATGAGCACTTGGACTACATAATTTCTGTGACACAGAGACAAATTCTAAGTTTGAAACTTACATTGTTAGTTTACTAGCTGTCATTACAGGCAATTTACTAACCCTTTCTGAGCTTCAGTTTCCTCATCAGTGAAATGATCCTGGCAATACCTATCTTGGAGCCTTTTGTGAGGATTGGAGAAAATATGTGAAATGTTTTTCCTCAGTGCCTGGCACCCAGCAGGTACTCAAAAACACTACATATTAATGTTTCTACCAAATTCTTCATCTTATAAATGATTAAATGGAGACCTGTAAAGTGTCTTTGCCAAAGATACAGCCAGTGAATGGCAAAGCTGGAACTAGAACCAAATTCCATTATTCCTCAACCCTTATAGTACCCTCCCATGTTAATTTGTCACCAGAACTTCAGTCATCTCTTGAAATGCTTCTTTGAATTGTCATTTCATCTCCATTTCTTATGATGACCCCTGCTTGAATTTATGCAATATTTTAACTGGCGCCTTTTGGTCAGGTTTCCCTTCTTCTCTCTCTCTCTCTCTCTCTTTCTTTAAATTTTAATAAATTTTTATTGTTCAGATTATTACAGTTGTTCCTCTTTTCCCCCATATTTACCATATCTCTCCTCCACCTGGTTCCCACCCCACCCCCTGCTCTTACCACACCCCCCCACTGTCCTCGTCCATAGGTGTACGATTTTTGTCCAGTCTCTTCCCCCACCCCCACACCCCCTTATCCCCAAGAATTGTCAGTCCACTCCCTTTCCATGCCCCTGATTCTATTATATTCACCAGTTTATTCTGTTCATCAGATTTTTTATTCACTTGATTTTTAGATTCACTTGTTGATAGATATGTATTTGTTTTCACTTTCTTGTTCATATTTTTTATCTTTACCTTTTTCTTCTTAAAGAATACCCTTAAGCATTTCATATAATACTGGTTTGGTGGTGATGAACTTCTTTAGCTTTTTTTATTTTGGTCTGTGAAACTCTTTATCTGACCTTCAATTCTAAATGATAGCTTTGCTGGGTAGAATATTCTTGGTTGTAGGTTCTTGCTGTTCATCACTTTGAATATTTCTTGCCACTCCACCTGGCCTGCATAGTTTCTTTTGAGAAATCACCTGACAGTTGTATGAGCACTCCCTTGTAGGTAACTAACTGTTTTTCTCTTGCTGCTTTTAAGATTCTCTCTTTGTCTTTTGCCCTTGGCATTTTAATTATGATGTGTCTTGGTATGGTCCTCTTTGGATTCCTCTTGTTTGGGGTTCTCTGGGCTTCTTGGACTTGTAAGTCTATTTCTTTCACCAGGTAGGGGAAGTTTTCTGTCATTATTTCTTCAAATAGGTTTTCAATATCTTGTTCTCTCTCTTCTTCTGGCATCCCCATAATTTTGATGTTGGTACTCTTGAAGTTGTCCCAGATGCTCCTTACACTATCTTCATATTTTTGGATTCATTTTTCTTTTTCCTTTTCCAGTTGGGTGTTTTTTGCTTCTTCATATTTCAAATCTTTGACTTGATTCTTGGGATCCTCTAGTCTGCTGTTGGATCTTTGTATATTATTTTTTATTTCAGTCAGTGTATGCTTAATTTCTAATTGGTCCTTTTTCATATCCTTGAGGGTCTCACTAAATTTCTTGGAGGTTTCTAGAAGATTCTTGAGTAACCTTATAACTGTGGTTTTGAACTCTATCTCCAGTCATTTGCTTCCCTCCATTTCTTTCATTTGTGACCTGTTCTTTGTCTCCACATTTTGGCTGCTTCCTTGTGTTGATAGAGTGGCTTTGTGTGCTAGGTGTCTTATAGGGCCCCCAGTTACCTGAGGTGGACACTATGGATTTATCGAAAGTATTATCTGCTATCATGTTAATCTCTTCAAATATCCCCATCCCACCATCTCTGGCAAATAAATTTGCCAATGTTCCAGGCCTAGGGGGAAAAAGGAGAAACTTTCAGCTGGGGCACAATGGCTGAAGTGTGAAGGGGCTTCTGCAATGTGAATGCTTGGGGTATGGTGTGACTTCGGCAGCATCTAACTGGTACACGTTTCCTAGATTGCTTTTTTATCTTATTCATTTCTGAAATTTAATGTGTATTAACAAAATGTTAGGTATTTAGGGACTCAGGGGTATAGGTGAGCTTCAAAAAGGAATTTATGCTCAGGTGCTGAGCACTAAACTTCTATTACACTTGTTGTTCTTTCTTGCTTGGACTTTTACTAGTACATATTTTGGTGTAATCAATGAATTTTGAATGCTTTGCTATGATCCAGTAAAGTGGAGTAGTTATGACAAAATTTTATTATGTCTTTTGAATGGCTCCCAGGCATTCTATGAGCCTTTGTTCACAAAGATTTTTATCTCAGGTATGTTCTTTCACCTCTTTTAAGCTTCTCTAAATCCTTTTATCCTTCTGACTAGGTCAAGTGTCCTTCACTGTGAAATTTTCATAATCAGTTTGACTCTTCATTCTTCATTCTTCTCTAAATGTATAGGCAAGTGAAGGTTTGCATCACTCATATTTCTATCCTATGAATTTGACCTTCACTATTTCCTTTCTAATATCACTTGGGTTGTCAGGTTGTTTTGTTATTAAACTATATATGTTTTATCTCTAGTCTTTCCAATGAGACTGTAAGGCCTCCCAGGGAAAAACCTAATTTTATATTTCTTTGTATTTTCCTCACTGTGTGTACACCAATTTGGATTGGTTAAATAAGTGGCTGAAGAATGTGGGAGCATAAAAATATGTCCAGCAGCTGTATGTTATGGGGGAATAACTTTGTATCAAAAGGCTCAAGTAAAGTTGTCAAGGTCAGAAAGTACAAAAAGATTTATAAGGTCTTCAATACCTTCTTCAATTGGCCAATTTAAGTTAGACAATTCTCTTCAGTAGGCTATGTTCCCTTGTAATCAGGGAAATATCAGTAGGAAACTCCACAATTTCCCAAGAGGCTGGAATGCTTGAACTATTTAGGTCATTAATGTCATTTGTTAATGTTAAATATTTATCTTTTAAAAGCCCTAAGAAAAGGGCTTTGCTCCATTTCTGATCACCTGATATTTATTCAGATAAAAGCATGTAATCAAATGAGGACTATTTACTCCCCCACCTATGATTTGTTGGGGAGATGGTGTTTTGTACCTGTTTCAATTATTTTTATTGTTTTAAAAATGAGGGGGAAAGCAGTCCTGAGAGGAAATTTCATAGCCTAACAGGCCTAACTAAAACAAACAAACAAACACACACACACACACACAAGAAAAACTGGTAATAAGTTATCTAACCCTACAACTTAAATAACTAGAAAGAGAGCAACAAGAAAAGCCCAGAGTAAGTTGAAAGAAGGACATAATAAAGATCAGAGCAGAAATAAATGACATAGAGACCAAAAAATAAATAAATAAACAATACAAAAGATCAATAGAACCAAGAGCTGGTTCTTTGAAAGGATACAAAAGATTGATGAATCTTTAGCCAGGCTCACCAAGAAACAAAGAGAGAGGACCCAAATAAACAAAATCAGAAGTGAAAGAGGTGAAGTAACAACCGACCCCATAGAAATATAAAGGATTGTAAAAAAAAATGCTACAAACAACTCTATTCCAACAAGCTGGACAACCTAGGTGAAATGGACATATTCCTAGAAAAATGCAATCTTCTAAAACTCAATCAGGAAGAATCAGAAAACCTGAATAGTCTGATAGCTACCGATGAAATTGAAGCAATAATCAAAAAACTTCCAGCAAACAAAAGCTCTGACCCGGAGGGCTTCACAGGGATGTTTTACCAAACATTCAAAGAACTAACACCAATCTACCTCAGACTACTGAAAAAAATTCAAGAGGAAAGAACACTTCCAAGCTCATTCCATAAAGCCAGCATTACCATAATCCCCAAACCAGTTAAACACACTATAGAGAAAGAGAATTACAGGCCAATATCTCTGATGAACATAGATATTAAAATCCTCAACAAAATATTAGCAAATCGAATCCAGCAATACATTAAAAAGATCATACACCATGACCAAGTGGGATTTACTCCAGGGATGCAAGGCTGGTACAATATCTGCAAATCAATAAACGTGATACATCATGTAAACAAATTGAAAGACAAAAACCACATGATCATATGAATTGATGCAGAAAAAGCATTTGACAAAATCCAACACCCTTTCTTGATAAAAACTCTCAGCAAAGTGGGAATAGAGGGATCGTACTTCAACTTAATAAAAGCCTGACAAACCTACAGCCAACATCATACTCAATGGGCAAATACTAAAACCATTTCCATTAAGAACAGGAACAAAACAAGGATGCCCACTTTCACCACTACTGTTTGACATAGTATTGGAAGTGTTAGCCATAGTGATCAGACAAGAAAAGAAATAAAAGGTATCCAATTGAAAAAGAAGAAGTAAAACTGTTATCATTCACAGATGACATGATATTGTACATAGAAAACCCTAAAAACTCAATAAAAAATCTACTAGATTTAATAAATGAATTCAGCAATGTAGCAAATTCAGCAATATAGCAGGATGCAAAATTAACACCCATAAAACTGGCATTTTTATACACCAATAATGCACTAACATAGAAAATTTTTAAAAATCCCATTTACCATGACAACAAAAAATTAAGATACCTAGGAATAAACTTAACTAAGGAGATAACAAATCTGTACTCAGAAAACTAAAGGACTTTGAAAAAAGATATAGAGGGAGATATAAACAAGTGGAAGAATATACCGTGTTAATGGATTGGTAGAATCAACATCATTAAAATGTCCAGACTACCTAAAGCAATCTACAGATTCAATGCAATCCCCATTAAAATACCAACAGCATATATCACAGACCTAGAACAAACTCTCCAAAAATTTATATGGAATAAAAACACACAAAACCCCCCAAAAAACAAATAGCAGCAGCAATCCTGACAAAAAATTGGAGGGATCACAATACCAGATATCAGGTTATATTACAAAGCCACTGTTCTCAAAACTTCCTGGTACTGGCATAAGAACAGACATACAGACCAATGGAACAGAACAGAGAACCCAGAAATCAACCCAAGCCATTATGCTCAATTAATATTTGACAAAGGATGCAAGAGCATACAATGGAGTCAAAACAGTCTCTTCAATAAATGGTGGTGGGAAAATTGGACAGATACATGTAAAAGAAATGAAACTAGACCACCAATTTACACCATACACAAAAATAAACTCAAAATGGATAAAGGACTTAAACATAAGATGGAAAACCATAAAAATCTTAGAAGACTCTATAGGCAGCAAAATATCAGACATATCTCATAGCAATATGTTTACTGATACATCTCCTAGGACAATGGAAACTAAGGAGAAAATAAATAAATGGGACTACATCAAAATAAAAAGCTTCTGCACTGTAAAAGACACCATCAACCAAACAACAAGAAAGCCCACTGCATGGGAGAACATATTTTCCCATGCTATTTCAGATAAGGGTTTAATCTCCAAAATTCATAGGGAACTCATACAATTTAACAAAAGGAAGTTAAACCATCCAATCAAAAAAAAAAAAAAAAAAGGGCAAAGGACCTAAATAGACACTTTTCGAAAGTGGACATACAGAAGGCAAAGAGACATATGAAAACATGCTCAAAGTCACTAATCATCCAAGAGATGCAAATCAAAACGACAATGCGATACCATCTCACACCTGTCAGAATGGCTATCACCAACAAATCAACAAACGATAAGTGCTGGCGAGGATGCAGAGAAAAAGGAACCCTCGTGCACTGCTGATGGGAATGCAGATTTCTGCAGCCACTGTGGAAAACAGTATGGAGTTTCCCTAAAAAATTAAAATGGAACTCCCATATGATCCCGTGATCCCACTTCTAGGAATATATCCCAAGAAATCAGAAAGAATAAATGCATCCCTATGTCCATAGCAGCACAATTTACAATAGCTAAGATTTGGAAACAGCCTAAGTGCCCATTAGCAGATGAGTGTATTAAAAAAACAGTGGTATATCTACACAATCTATAGATGCTATAAAAAAGGAATTCTTACTACTTGCAACAGCATAGATGGAACTGGAGAGCATTATGCTAAGCTAAATAAGCCAGTCAGAGAAAGATAAGTATGACATGACCTCACTCATTTGTGGAATATAATGAACTACATAAACTGATGAACAAAAATAGATCCAGAGACATAGAAGCATCAAACAGACCTTCAAACCTCAGAGGGAAGGCAGGGGAGGTTAGAGGAGTGGGGTAAGAGATCAATTACAAGATTTGTATGCATGCATATAAGCATAACCAATGGACACAGACCATAGGAGGGTGAGGGTCTGTGCTAGGAGGCAAGAGCAGCCGGTGAGAGGTCAATGGGGGAAAGGAGACATATGTAATACTTTCAACAATAAAGAATTTATTTTAAAAATGAGGGGAAGTCCCACATTCTAAAGAGAACTTTTATTTTCATTTCCAGAAAACACCTAAATCCTCGTTGGCTTTGGTAAACACTGACATTTTAATGAAAATTGTAATTGTTAAAGATAAGTAATATTTAAAGCAGTGGGTAAATTAAAATAGCTAGAATGGAAACTTGGACCTGTACTTCATTGAAATATTTTTTGGATATTCCTGTAATTCCCCATTTTGCTAGACCTTTCAAACACTGCTAATCTCTGTCTCCATCTTGACTTCTAAATGTGTTTGTTCCACAGTTTGTGTTTGTTCATTCATTAATTCAACAAATATTTATCAAGTGTCTAATTTTCTTAGGCACTTATAGGTGTAGATTAACTCAGATCATTAAACATGATATCAAAAATCAGCTTGAAACCTTTTTGGGACTTGATAACATTGAAGAAATATAACATTCACCTAAGTATATGCTTGGAGAATTAGCTGTATTATGTTAACAACATGCTAAGTTAAAGTTACGCAGTTTGTTGTAGGGCTTCTCAGAGCCTTTAATATACATTGTTCATATCCAAGGAGATATATATGACCATGAAATCCCACTAATATAGAACATTTCTCAATACTGGTGTTTCTACAAAACATACTTCAGGATATGCTATTTTACAACAATGATATTCCAGTTGTGTCCTATTAAGTCCTAGGTCCCTGCAGAGGTGCTTGGAGACTGCCACAGAGAAGGGGAAGAATGGACAGAGTATTTGATCAGTTTATATATTCGAATTCTACATGAGATTTTATAGAGAATCTTATAAAATGTTTGTAAATCACTGCTCTAGGACTGAGAAAATCATTGTGTTTTCTAAAAACAAACAACAAAATTTTCAAACATAATTCTAAAGTAGCTGTAACATCTCTATGCAAGAATAGATTTCATAAAATGTGCTCTCTCAGCACTATTTAAAATGTGACTTAGGTATATTAAAGCAAGGTTGCATACAGCTCACATGCATTCTATAGATAATCACAGAGGTGTGGACTTGATTGGCTCAACTTCCAACTTAGTTTTCTTCCTTAAGTCCTTTCAACTCTCCATATTCTACCTCTTAGGATTCTTCATGTTTCTTAAATTATCATGAAATACTTTGGTCATGCAAGCATATAAAGGTTAATAATGAATAGTTTTTAAGAAGCATTTCAGTATACAAAAGGCATAAAGATAAAATGCATAAAGCTTGCATTTTACATTGAAACCCTCTGTGTGCTTTCTTATATGCCCTCATCATCCCTGTTTCTGAATTTGGAGTTTACTGTTCCTATGTAGTTTCTTAAAGTTTTATTTCATAAGAATGCATACCTAACACCATGGTATTTTGCATGTGTTTAGCCTCATGTAAAGTATCAAGGATCTACAGCAACTGTCTTGGCTCAACATTGTGTTTGTGAAATTTATCCATGGTGATGCAATAACTCAAATTCATTTTTCTTCATGGCTATTGTGTATGTTTTTTTACTTGATTATAATGTACCTTCTTTTAGTCTGCTGTTGATGAACATTTAGGTTGTTTCCCATTTTTTTGCAATTAAAAATGAGGCTGTTATTAATATTTTAAATTTTTCCTATGTTGAACTTTGCCAGATTAGTTCTCAAGTGATTGCATCAATTTATTTGCCTGCCAGAAGTTTATAAAATTTCTCTGGACTCTACATCCTTGCCAATAATCACAATAAGGTTTTGGCTGGTAGGACAGGGGAAAATAGTACTATAATGTTATTTTAATTTGCATTTCACTGTTTACAAGTATTGTTGGATAGGCCTTTGGGGGGTTTTATTCTTTGAAATGCCTCTTTCTCTTTTGCTCATTTAAAATACTTCATGTTGCCCTAGCTGGTTTGGCTCAGTGGATAGAGTGTCGGCCTGAAGACTGAAGGGTCCCAGGTTTGATTCCAGTCAAGAGCACATGCCCAGGTTGCGGGCTCAATCCCCAGTGGGGGATGTGCAGGAGGCAGCCAATCAATGATTCTCTCTCATCATTGATGTTTCTATCTCTCTCTCCCTCTGCCTTCCTCTCTAAGATCAATTAAAAAAAAAAAAAGAAATAAAATACTTCATGTTTTTCATACCTTCGCAGAAAAAAATATCTTTAGGTTCATCCTGGAATCAGATAGGGTTATGTTGTGGCTTAATCCCACTATGACTGTTTGAAGGAGAAGAATGTGGTATTAGCCTGTAGCCCTGTGTGACATTTTGAATAACCTGTCACCTCTCCGAAGTGTGGGTTAAGGGGATGGCTACAGCAAAATTTCACCATGATCTAAGGACCCGGAACAAGGCTCAGGGGACTGCTACATACCTTGTTTGTTAGGAGTCAAGCACTGGTGAGATGCTTCAATTTCCAGGGTAAAACTGGAGATTTAATAAGACTCTACACTTCAACCAAGCACTTTTCATCCGAAAACCTCAAGGCACACAGGAAACATTAATTAATTAAGCTTTACAACAGCCTGTGAAATAGGTAAGGAGATTCGGGACCTTATCTCTCGGGAAACAACATGGCAGCTGTTTAGCCATAAGGAGGAATAATAAGAGGCAGGCAGTAAGGAACTACAGGCATATGCAATTAAAAAGTGATAAGAGCACTTGGAGGTGGGGTTCTGTCTTGGAATTTGGCCTGGATCTTGGCATGGACAGCTCTGGTGTTATGAAGAGGCCTCATCTAACTGCTAAAAGCACAGGTGGGCCTGGACCACCTGAATCTATGGTACTGCAGTATTTGTTTCCTTAGATAAGAGGATGTCTATCTGTCTATCCATCTATCTGCCTATCTATTGAAATTAGTTACTGCTGTTCATCCATCAGTTCTAATCTCTCTTTTGAGGAGTGAACAGAGCTAATGTAAAAAAACACCCAAAAAACAGTTATAATATAAACTCTCCTGAGTGAAAATTTCAATTTTTGTTAATCAAAAGATTTCTTCTGAGTTTTCTTTTTCTTTATATTAAGACAATCTGAGGTTGGGGAAAAACAAATTAGAAACAAAAATCAGAACAATAATGCCAGAATTTAAGATTTTGGAGGAAAACATTTAAATGTTTAAGAGTTTAAAGTTTAGTTTAGTACTATTTAGCAAAGAAAATTAAGTTAGGAGAATGATCTAATTGTTTTTTCTTCTCTCTAGCAATTTGTCATTTTAAGATCCTGAGTTATTCTTTATGAATATAAAACCCAAAGTTACAAGCTTAAATTAAAAAGAGTTTTGGTGGGTCCTAAAGAATTATTAGCTCTCAGTGTTAAGGGAGAATAAAATTAACGCTTATTGATTATTCCTACTTTGTGACAAGTAACTTACATATATTAATCTCACTGAAACTTCATATATATATTTTTTCATATAACTAATACATACATTAACTACACAGAAAGGCATATAATAAAGAATAACATATATTTTCTCTTATCATCTCTTCCCTTTCTATGTATTTCCAGAAACAGATTTTATGCATACACCAGTGTGTGTAAGAAATATGTATATAATAAATGTATGTGTATATGTACTTTAAAATATATGTATAATTTTAAATTTACACAAATAGAATCATACTATGCACACCTACTGTCTACATAGCTTTTAAAATGTAATATATATGACAGCTTTGTCTTGGAAAGCACATACAGTCCAACTGTATTACTCCATTGTATGAATGTATCAGAGTACATTAACTGGTTTAGTTGATGGAGATTTAGATTGTATCCTGTTTTTATAATTACAAGCAATTATAAAGATGTGTCTGTATCTTGGCATATATTTTGAATATACAAATCCATAGAAAATTTTCTAACAATTGAATGGTTGGGTTAAAGTATATGGCTATTTATAAATTTGGACATTGCCAAATTGCTACCCAAAAATATTATGTAAATTTATACTTTCCATCAATAGTGAAAGTTCAAATAGGAACTTTATTAAGTTTCATTTTCCAAACACTATTGCCAACACTGGATATTATGGCTTTTTAACTTTTGCCAGGAGGGTGAAATATGGTATCCCACTATTTTGATTTATATTTCTTTAGATTTAGGAAGTTGAGCATGTTTTCATACATATTTAGGACCTTTGTATTCATTTTCAAATGTAATATATATGACAGACAGTTTTTTCCTATTTATTATCTGTTCATAGTCTTTGACTTTTTTTTGATTCTCTACATATATCATTTATATTTTTTAAAAAAAATCTTTATTGTTGAAAGTATTACATATGTCCCCCTTTTTCCTCCATTGATCCCTTTTAATCCTCTCCTGCCCCTCACCCCAGGCCTTCATCACACTATTGTCTGTGTCCATGGGTTATACACATATGCGTACAAGTTCTTTGGTTGATCTCTTCCCGCCCACTCTCCAACCCCCTCCCACATCTTGGACTCTGTTTATTGACTTTTTAATCTAGGAAATAAGCTTTTTGTATTCATATTGAACATATTTTTCAAGTATTTTGACTTTTGACATTAAGCACTTTTTTTGTACAGAAATTTTATATTTCTTTGTAGACAACTTATTCCTTTTCTTTTAAAAAAATTGCTTCTAGGTTTTATCTCTTGTTTACAAAGATATTTCCAAGTTAATAAATAAATTTGCTTGTGTTTATTCTAATGCTTCCACAGGTTTATTTTTACAACTTTTTGGTTCATCTGGATTTTTTTTAAAAAGGATCAATCTAGTGTTAGTTTGTGCTTGGTAGCAGACTGAGCAAGTAGAGATTGTGGGAGGAAAGGCTTTGTAGTATTGAGAGGATGAGGTGACTCGTGGTTCCTGTGAGAGGATGTGATTGGCCAGTTTGAATCATTTTTCAGGTTGACAGGGAAGTGAAAGCAGTAGGTTGAAGAGAGGAGGCGCAGCTGGTCCTGCTGGTAGGGGAAATACCCAGGTGGGAAGCTTTCCACTGGGTGAGGGACATCTGGTGAGCACAGGGGACCTTTGTAAGCCTTTGCAGTCATTTGAGGCTTGACGATGTCAAGGCAGCACATAACATGTTAGGCCTTACACTACAGTCGTATAGTTTCAAATTTTTATTTCCTTATGTCTATTGAGTAACTTAATGCTAAGAACATTTAAAGGTTTTGTAATACTCTCCTTTGAAAAAATATCGATTTTACGTACTGTGAGACTTTTACTGAGTGGCCTCAGACCTAGCACTGGCCCTGAGCTTGAATGTGTATCTACCAGTGAACACCACTCGCCCCTTCCTAAGTTGACTCACTGGCAACTTAGCTCATGCAACTCCAATACTGCCAGAGGCTCTCTTAGTGACTGAGCCTTCCAGGTAGCTGGCAGGTGGAGGAGGACCTCAGTGTGCATTGGGCCTTTTGCTGACCAGCTCATGGGCTCAGTCCTGGTGGAAGCCAGCCTTGGTGCACAGCTTGGTCCTTCCCACCCACACCCAGGTGCAGCAGCGTCAGCCACAAACTGTGGATCACTTTGCAGCTCCAAACAGGTTGCACAGGTTTCAACAGCATCAGAGCAGGATGCAATTAGCTTCACAAGTGGCAGATCTAAAGGTGATAACAGCAGGCACCAAAATCTGCTGAGGTGAAATCCACTTTGTCTGATCAGCACCTGCACAGCAACTTGTACACTGTGGTTGGTGTTGATCTTCACAGTCAGCCATCATGGGGATCCTACTCCCCACATACAAACAGGCCAATTGTAATCAACATTCAATTACATGAGAGGTCACGTAATCCACACAAAGGACATTCATGGAGCACCCAGTTCAGGTGAACAAGGAGACTGTGTTACAGGGTCTTAGAAGACACCTACTACATAAGACCACCCTCCCAAGACTGGGAGACATAGTAGATTGACTTAATAGACAGAAACAAAACAAAGAGACAGCCAAAATGAAGAGACAACACAATATACAAATGATGCATAGTAGAATCGTACACTTGAAATCTATGTAATTTTATTAACCAGTGTCATACCAATAAATTCAATTAAAAAATAGTTGAGGATTCAGGTGCAAGTGTATCTAAATCAAGCTAGTTTGAGCAAAAAGGAAGTTTTGTGTGTTTTTTTTTACTTATGAAATAAAACTTCAGGAAGAGCAAAACTAAAAAGCCATCACAACCCATCTCTTTGCACTTTTTTTTTTCTTAATTAAATCTTTATTGTTCAGATTATTACAGGTGTTCCACTTTTTTTTCCCCCATATCTCCCCTCCACCTGATTCCCCACCCCACCCCATGCCCTTACCCCCCGCCACTGTCTTCATCCATAGGAGTAAGATTTTTGTCCAATCTCTTCCCGCACCCCTCACACTTGCTTCCCCTGAGAATCGTCAGTCCACTCCCTTTCTATGTCCCTGATTCTATTATATTCACCAGTCCATTCTGTTCTTCAGATTTTTTATTCACTTGATTTTTAGATTCACTTGTTGGTAGGTATGTATTTGATGTCATTTTGTTGTTCATCATTTTTATCTTTACCTTTTTCTTCTTCTTCTTCTTCTTCTTCTTCTTCTTCTTCTTCTTCTTCTTCTTCTTCTTCTTCTTCTTCTTCTTCTTCTTCTTCTTCTTAAAGAATACCCTTCAGCATTTCATGTAATCCTGGTTTGGTGGTGATGAACTCCTTTAGCTTTTTCTTGTCTGTGAAGCTCTTTATCTGACCTTCAACTCTGAATGATAGTTTTGCTGGGTAGAGTAATCTTGGTTGTAGGTTCTTGCTGTTCATCACTTTGAATATTTCTTGCCACTCCCTTCTGGCCTGCATAGTTTCTGCTGAGAAATCAGCTGACAGTCGTATGGGTACTCCCTTGTAGGTAATTAACTGTTTTTCTCTTGCTGTTTTTAATATTCTCTCTTTGTCTTTTGCCCTTGGCATTTTAATTATGATGTGTCTTGGTGTGGTCCTCTTTGGGTTCCTCTTGTATGGGGTTCTGTGCGCTTCCTGAACTTGTAAGTCTGTTTCTTTCACCAGGTAGGGAAAGTTTTCTGTCATTATTTCTTCTAATAGGTTTTCAATATTTTGCTCTCTCCCTTCTTCTGGCACCCCAAAAATTCGGATATTGTTTCGCTTAAAGTTGTCCCAGAGGCTCCTTACATTATCTTCATATTTTTGGATTCTTTTTTCTTTTTGTTTTTCTGGTTGGGTGTTTTTTGTTTCCACATATTTCAGATCTTTGGTTTGATTCTTGGGGTATGTTGATCTACAGTTGAGTTTCTGTATATTCTTTATTTTAGACAGTGTATGCTTCATTTCTGACTGATCCTTTTCCATTTTTTTGGCATTCTCATTAAGGTCCTTGAAGGTCTCACTAAGCTCCTCAGAAGTGTCATCAAGTTTCTCGGCAGTTTTTAGAAGATTCTTGAGTAACCTTATAAATGTGATTCTGAACTCTATGTCATCCAGTAGTTTGCTTTCCTCCGTTTCTTTCATTCGTGACATGTTTCTTTGTTTCTGCATTTTGGCTGCTTCCCTGTGTTGATGGAGTGGCTTTGTGTGGTAGGTGACCTATAGGGGGCAGTAGCTCAGCCTCCCCAATCACCTGATGTGGATGCTCTTGGTACACCCCTTTGTGGGCTGAGTGCAAAGTCTTGGTGTAGTTAAGCCTGAATTACTGTTGGTATACTGGGAGGAATTGACCTCCAGGCCAATTAGCTGTGAGCACTCCCTGTGTCTATAATGGAAGAAGTGCTGCACTGAAGACACGCTTATGGGGCAGGACTTGTTTCAGTGGGGCTTTGGTGCTCACTGAGTCTGCCTCTTGAATGTGTCACTTATGGATGTGAGGAGTTGAAATCTGGTGTCTCACACTGACCACTAGGTACACTGGCTTCTGGATCTCCAATGGGGTGCAGGTCAGCTACTGTCTGAGGCCACTCAGCAGGAGCTACAGTGAGAGCTGCAGTTTTCTCCTCTTTGCTTGGGGTTTGGAGGTTTTGGAGCTGTCTGACCCGGGCTGCAAGTTTTCTAGGTTAAGCTGCGATAGGGCAGGCTTTCTTATGCTAATTGAGCTGCTTGGAGCTTGGGTGGGTTTGTAGGTTGTGTGGGGCGGGGACTCAGGGTGTCACTAGGTTAGGGTGTGGCAAACAGCAATGGCTGCTAGTAAGCCGGCTCTGTGTCCCCGACCGTGTCCTGGAGTCCTGTGCCCCAGTGAACAATTATTCCTGCGCGCAGCTCTGCAAGCAAGCCACTCTCACTGGCAGACAGTCCAGCTTCTCCCCGTAGGAATTTGGGTCCCCCGCGTCTCCCCAGAGACTGGATTTCAGAGTAATCGGGGGCTTGTCTCCGTTCAGGTTGAAAAAAGCAATGCACCCAGTCGCCCGCCGCCAGCCCGGATCACGCGCCTCCGTACCTCAGCTTTTCAGCGCTCGTGCACGTCTCAATGCTCTTTTCTCTTTCCTTCTAGTTGTAGAACTTCCACTCAGCCAGCTTTCCCGTGGTTCTGGGTGATAGACGTTTTTTCTTTTAGTTGCAGTTTAAATTGTTGTGGGAGGCAGCAGCTTAGGTGTTTACCTACGCCGCCATCTTGGATTCCTTTCTTCTTTGCACTTTTTACCACTACTTTTCCTCTAGGTGAGCCTGATTCTTTCAGACTAGCTTCAAGTGTGGAGAGCCAGAAACAACCAGCAGGTGCCTACAACTTAGCAGTTAGAGTTCCACTTTGGAAAATCTTGGAAGGAAATATCTAAAACAAGCAGCTGAGCCAGTGGCCAGCAGAAGGGTCCCTTCTTTCCTTTACAGTACTTGTTACAATTACAATTATTTTTATTTGTCTGTTGACTTTTTTGTCTTCCCCTCTAGAATATAAGTTCTATGAGCACAGAAAATGAGTCAACCTGGTTCATGGCTGTATTGTGGCTTGATTTGTTGAATAGGTGAAGATACAGGTTTAGTAATGCTTCCAAATCACAACCAGTAAAATATGGCTTGGATTTTATTATTATACTAGAGGCCCGGTGCACGAAATTTATGCACGGAGGGGGAATTGCCTCAACTCAGTCTGCACCCTCTCCAATTGGGGAACCCTTGCGGGATGTCTGACTGCCATTTTAGGCCTGATCCCAGGGATCAGGCCTAAACTGACAGTCAGACATCCCTCTCACAATCTGGGACCACTGGCTCCTAACTGCTCACCTGCCTGCCAGCCTGATCACCCCTAACTGCCCTCTCTTGCAGGCCTGATGTTGCCCCCAACTGCCCTCCTTTGCTGGCCAATTTGGTTCTGATAGGTCATCTGCCAGCCAAAAGCTTCACCTCGTAGGCAGCCATTGGCTCCCCACAGCACCCACCTTTGGTTCTGATTGGTTGGTTCCTATGCCAGTCAGCATCTCTAGGCCTATCTCTGGGCCTGATCAAAGAGGCGGGGCTTAACAGCAGCCCTCCCAGAGGCCAGGAGAGAAAGAAAAGCCTGGCTGCTGGCTAAGATCAGAAAGAAAGAGGGAGAGAAAGAGAGAGGTAAGTACACTGATCAACAGCTTCCACTGAGGCTGCAGATCAGACCCTGACTCACTTTCTGGGTCTCAGCCACCTAAGCAGTCAGTGTTGGGTCGCCAGGCTGCAGCTGGGCAACACAGCGCTGACTTCCGGATGGTTTGCCTTTGGTCCCAGGCTTGGCCCCAGGCTTTAGGCTTGGGAAGTGCTCCCCGCCCCTCCAATCGCAGGCTTGGCCCCTCCGCTGGCCAGCTGGGAGTGACCTGGGTACTGAGGAGGTTCCTGGGACCCAGGTATGTATGCAAATTAACCTCCATCTTTGTTGGGTTAATTTGCATACTCACTCTGATTGGCTGTGGGCATAGCAGAGGTACGGTCAATTTACATGTTTCTCTATTAGGTAAGATTAAGAAAAGGTTTTTTAAATCCTCACCCCAGGATATGTTTTTATTGATTTTAGAGAGAGAGGAAGGGGGGAGAGGAGAGAGAGAGAGAGAGACATTGTTGTGAGGAACATTGATCGGTTGCCTCCCAGATGCATCCCAACCAGGGATCAAACTTGCAACCTAGGTATGTGCTCTGGGAATTGAGCCAGAAACCTTTGGGTGTACAGATGACACTCCAACCAACTGAGTCACCTGGTTAGTGCGTGGCTGGGATTTTAAACCTATGCCTGCATAATGGTCTCCTCAGACACAGGTCTGTTTGTTGCCATGCAAAGTCTATCACTGTAATTCATACATTTATTATTTTTTTATTCATTTGATGAGCATTTATTGAGCACGTGCTTAGTATCAGACCTCAGGGTTAGGGCTATGGGGACAGAAATGGAAGATACTGTGTCTGACTTCAAGAAGCTCACTGTGTGGCAGGAGATACAATAAAAAACTGGTTATAGTGGAGCAGGGTCAGCTCTTCCACAAAGTGCTAAAGAAGTGGAACCTTCACTGACTCCTGGAGAGGAAGGAACGAAGGTAGTCTCTGGAGAGAAGGCTGCCTGAGTTGGAGTTCAAGGACCATCTTACTCGTATTTATTACATCACAACCTAATATAATGTCAGGACTACTTGAGACACTAATGAATTTTGGTTACTGCATGTAGGGGTAACAGTTAACCAAACAATTAGGAGGAGGGCAGGAGTATATGGGAACATGTTCTAAGAAGAAGGGACAGCACAGGAAAAGGAATAGAGATGAGAAAGAATATGGCCCCTGTCAGGAAATGCAGAGATCAGTTTGGCAGAAGATGGGACATGGGGGGAGTGGCGGGAGATGAACCCAGGCAGGGAGCAGGGTGCATTATATATCACACAGGAAAGGAGAGCCGCTGAAGGACAGTGGCATAAACACAGAGGAAATAATTTGGAAGCAGCAGCCAGAGAAAACATACTCCGTTTCTGTTGTCATATTTGAATTAGAACTTTGCTGAAGAGTCGATGCAGCCTTAGATCAAACTTCTTTTGATCTGTAATACTGATTTTATAACTATTCTTTATTTTTCTTGAAAGAAATCTACTTCCGTGCATGGCAGTCATATGCCATCTACATATTTAACCACATTTAGAATATCTAAGATGTTTCCTGCTGCATTGTTCTTTGCAGTCCCGGGGAGAATGCATTGCCCTGGAACTTGCTTAGCGAAACACTCCTTATGCATGATTTCCCTGAGGTAGAGGGCTGGGGCATGCAGGGTAAACTTTGCAGGCCTCGTGTGAGCCTTCACCTCCTTCTGTGGACCAGGGACAGTCTGGAAATAAATATCTTTTTATGTTGAGTCAAGTTAAAAACAACAGGCAAGGCACCCAATTTACACCTGTGGGGAAAGAAGAGACTTCAATGAGAGCTAATTGAATAGCTTTGCCCTTGTAGCAAGCACTTGTGTTTCTGCTAATGGAAAGAAGACCTCTGGAGAACAAGAATCAGGTGGCCTAATTTCCCTGGGAATCCTGGCCTTCTGGAGAAGTGCAGGATTTCAGAGGAAATTTTCCTGTTTTCTGAACATGTGTGTGCAGGGTAAACAATCTGTTACTTTGCTGACAGCAGCCGCAGTCTTCTCTGTGATTGCTGTTCAGAGAACAGTCACTGGCTGTAGGCTACTGGGAGGGGATCCCAAAGTAGCACACAGGGTCCTACACTGAACGAACCCAAACCTTAGCCTCTGCAGGTCTGAGGACTGTTCAGGATTAGTGAGTCATGAAAGAGCTGATTGGACTTGCTGAGGGAATGTAGAGAAGGGAAAGAGCACCACGGGTTGGGAGAGCCAGACAAGGCTTTCCGATGACAATGACATACAAGCAGGTGGGATCTGACTTGAAGAGGAGGAGATGCAAAGCCATTCCAGGCAGGTGGAAAACAAGAGACATTAGAAAGAGGTCACCAGAGCCATCCAAAGGACAGTCTGCTCCTGTCTCTGCTGCCTAAAACCTGTCCCTGGTTCCTCATTACCTGTAGGGTAAAGTGCAAGCCCTTAGCTTGCATATCATTGACCTCTATTTACCTCTCCAGCCTCTTCATTCCTCCACCCAGTGTCTGGGTCCTTATGCTTTATCAATACCTCACTTTAATTAAGTAATTAATTTTAATTTTTTTAAGTGACACTGGTTAACCAAATTATACACTATCCCAGGAAACATCATCTGTACACTGTATTGTGTGTTCCTTACCCAAGTCAAGTCTCCATTTATCGCTATTTATCTCCCCATCTCCTCCTCCACCTCTCCCCCAACCCACCCTGGGCAATTACCACACTGTTGTCTATGTCCATGCATTTTCTTTCTCTCTCTCTTTTTTTTTCCCAACCTCCCCCCGCCCCCCACAGTTCCTCAAACCCTCCCCAACCCACAGCTGTCAGCCTGCTCTTGATCGAGGATTCTGTCTCTATTTTTTTTGTTAGTTCCTTTTGTGCATTAGATTTCACATATGAGTGAAATCACATAATACCTTACTTTCATACCTCTCTGAATATTTCCTACTATTTTATGCCTCCATGATTATGCCTCTAATGTTTTATCTGCCTAGAATGCCCTTTCCTACCCTGTCAGCCTGGGGAAGTCTCATTCATCCTTCACAGCTCTTCTCAGACCACTAGCTGCTCAAGGTCATATAGTGATGGACGTGGAATAAGTCCATTTGGTCTGACCAAAGTCTCTGTTCTTCACCACTGTTTTGTGCCTGAATCTTAATTTATAAAAGTGACTGAGTGATGACATGGAGAGGTCAATGCCATTGAAAGAAGTTTTATATTACTCCCAGTTACCCTAAAAATGAGAGGCAAGGCTCGCCACTGAAGAAACATCAGGTTTTGATCAGGAAGCAGGAGCCAATGACAGGTTTAGGCTGGGGCCTTCATTGGGGTTTCTAAGGGAAAGACAAGGGATGGGTAAATAGTGCAGGCTTGGCCAGTTTGCTGTGGGGTTGGTCTCTAGTTGCCTGCGTCCTGGCCGTGGGAAAATTGTTCTCTGAGGTATTAAGGAAGGGATGGATAGCGGAGCTTTGGATCTGGATTGGGTAGGTTGCATACCAAAGGCATGCTCCGGGCTACGTCGTCTGCTCTCTCTAAGAATTGGCTAGCCCCTGAAAGGGCAGTCTCCCCTTTTCCCCTCTCCACCCTCCACCACCCATCAGAAAGGTATTTTAAGATCTCATAATATACAGGGGAAAAAAACATGACTAATGTAATACTATGCTATGCTATCTTTGAGGAAGAATCCATTATTCACAACAATATTATGCTGTTCAGAATTAGTCTCAGCCTGGGTTTTAGTTCCCTTCCTGCTATATCACTTTGAGCAGGACATATTTCACCTGTGGGCTTTATTTTCTCATCTACAAAATGACAACTTTGGTCTTATTTATCTGCAGATTATTTTTTATGCTAAAAATAAATTCATTTTTTTTTAATGTCCCAGAGATATTGGCAAAGTTTAGGTCCTGGTTTTAGAACTGCATCAAGTTCCTAAATGAATGACTTCTCCTTAACTGTCAGGGATTAATTTACTAATTGGATATGGTCTAAAACAAAGTAAGATACATCTTTGTGGAAAGTTGGAGGAAAAAATGAATCAGAATATTCTTCTCTTTGTTGGCTGTGTGACCTGAGGCAAGAATATCCTTTCTGACTCTCAGGTTCCTTTTCTGGCAATGGGGATACTAATACAGTGCTCTCCATGGGTTGCTATGAAGATTAAATGAGGTTATGTGTGTAAAGATCATAGCGTAGTGTCTAGCATATATAAATAGCCCACTAGGTATTAGCTGTGGATTGTAGGGTGAACTATAGGGACTGGAAGGGGTATGGGTACTTGAATACCTTGGGAGATCTCAGGCTGCCTTCATTAGCAACTATTCCAGAACCAGAACTCAGAGTCAACTTTTAGAGAGGTGGTAGAGATTCCCATGGCATATTGGATAGAAGCACTAGTATAGACCAGGGAAATCCTGAATACTAATTGTAGTGAAAAAATAATGGTGGTAACAACAGCATCACCAACAATAATAACCATCACTGGATCTCTGTGACTCAGGAGCTCATGCTCTTGATGATTTTTATTTCTCTGAGATGCCTGATAGTCATCCCTTGAGGGAAGAGGGAGGTCAGTGTTATTATTTCATGGTCCAAGACAGTCTGAAGGTTGCAGTGGTACCAGGGTTGCCTCTGCCCCTAAAGAGTGAAAGCTGTGTAATGTCATCAAATGGGCAAGAGATAATCCCCATGAACCAACAACTGCTAGGGCACCTGGAAGTTCCAGGAAGCATTACCTTTGGAGACAGAGGCAGTAACATCTTCTATTAAAATGCAAATGTAATATGGAAGGCATCATGTGTCAATCCTTTATTATCTTTTCTACAACTATCAATTAGATTAGTAAGTCTCTTGTTTGGGCAGGAGGCCAGGGAAGGTTTGGAGCATAAGATAGTCTCTCACCTCTAAAAATAGTTCAATACTAAATTGTCTTAGTATCTTTTCTAGGGCCGAATCTGGATCTTTTCATTGGTTTTATAGTTAAAGGAATGGAATCCATGTCTTATTCCATGTCTTATTTACTTAAAACTTCCTGTTATTTATTATAATCTCTCTGCTTGAATGTGTATGTCCTGTTTTATTTATTACTAAAGGCCAGGTGCACAAAATTCGTGCACTCGGGGAGGGGGGCATCCCTCAGCCCAGCCTACACCCTCTCACAGTCTGGGAGCCTTGGGAGATGTCTGACTGATGGCGTAGGGGAGTGGGCATAAGCCAGCAGTTAGACATCCTTAGTGATGCCGTGGAGGTGGGAGAGGCTCCCGCCACTGCTGTTGCATTTCCCAGCCATGAGCCCAGCTCAGGACTTTTGGCTGAGTGGTGCTCCCCCTGTGGGAGCACACTGACCACCAGGGGGCAGCTCCTGCATTGAGTGTGCACCTTGAAAGGAATTGTGGGCCGTGAGGCTTCGGTAGGCACAGGGGTGGGTCTCGGCCCATCCTCTGCTTCCCCACCGGCCCTTTCCGCCATGGCCCCCGGTTCCTTGTCTGCCAACAGCCCCATTCCCACCGCTGCCGCTCCCACTGCTGCCGCTCACACACGGTGACAGTGCTGGCCCCGCTCACACCCGCTGATGGCACAGAGTGATTAGGGCCGGCGCCAGTAGCAGGTGCAAGTGGGGCCAGCGCCGTCAGCAGGTGTGAGTGGCAGCTGCTGCCCTGATTGCCCCTCAGGAGCAGGGGGAGGTGGAGAAGCCCTCATGTGCGATCAGAGCTGGCAGCTGCCACTTGCACCCACTGCCAGTGCCTGGTGCCAGTCCCAATCACTTGGCGCCATCAGCAGGTGTGAGTGGGGCCAGCACCGGCAGCGGGTGTGAGCACTAGGTGGGACCGCGGCACGCGGGAGCAAAGAATTTTCAGTAACCACCAGAGGCTTGCCTGGATGACAGCGACTGGCGCCCCAACTTGGTCTGGTGCCCCCACTCACCTGCTCCACCATCCCACCATGGCCAATGCCCACCATGTGCTGCACACGCCTCCTGATGGTCAGCTCATGTCATAGCGCCTGGTTGTTTGGTTATTCCAGTTGTTCCACTGTTCGATCTATTTGCATATTAGCCTTTTATTATATAAGATTTTAATGAAAGCATTTAACTTGTATTCTTAAGTAGATAGATAAATAAACTGAGCACATTTATTGTGAAAGGCCCTGAAGAAAATATGAAAATCAGTAAATGAAGAATTCACATCCTCAAAAATCATAATATAGTGGAGAAACAGGTTATAAAGCAAGAGGGCAATGAGGATGAGGATCTGAATTGGGTTAATGGCTAAGGAGACACAAAGGAGAAGATGGATAAAAGCAAGGATGGGGCAGGAAGGGGAGAGAGGCCGAGCATACTCTCAGGGTTTGAGCTGGGTGACTAGAGGCACCACAGTGCCCTCAATAGAAAGAAGAAAGTCAAGGAGAGGAGCAGAACTGTGGGAATGAGGATGAGTCTGGATCTAAATGTGTCTGTTTCAGATGACATAGACTTCAATACTAGTTAAGATGTTCAGCTGCCTTGTCACCTCTAACATGGAGCTCATGGTTGAGTTCTAGCTCAAACTGAATTACTTTATCCTTCTTTTGATATTTATTCATAAGGGCTTTGTGCTAGGCAATGAAAATGGCTTTAAAAAATACAACGGGCATGTTCTTTGCTCTCCATGAGTTCCAGTTGAGTGGGTGAGACAGTTTGTCCTCAGCATTGCAAGGCATTAAATAGCGATGCGAGCAGTAATGTGTAGAAAGGCAGAAGAAGGAGGTGGGGGGGGGGGGCGGGGGGGGGAAAGAGTCAGGAGGATGGGTTGGAATCTGCAAGCAGCTACTTGTAGAAGGTATTCTGAGTTCAAAGATCAGCATGACCCCTATGACCTTCTTGAGGAAGCTATTAAAAATGAAAAGACACTATTTCCCAGTATCAGGTTTATTTAAAAATGAATAAAACCAGGTTAGCAAGGATATATTTTTATAGTAGTAACCTTAATACATGTGTGTAAGGCAAAATCACTCATTTATTTATTTTTGTCTTTTCATGAGAAAAAAATGTTTTTTATTTGAGCCCGAATGAAGGGGATTTAATGCCCTGACCCCTCGGAATAACCCTCATTCCTGCGGGGGGGGGGGGGGGTGAGGGGGAGTGCAGGGAAATTGCCCTCCTTTCCACTACTTGCCACTCTTCCATCCAACTTTGTCAGGGACCCATTTTGGGTTCTCTATCTCCTGGAGCCTGCTGGCAGTGTGCTGAGACCTTCCAGTCTGACTGCAGGTTACTGCCACTGGGCCTTGTTCTTATTGGCAGTGGTGGCAATGGCCCAGGAGTCTAAACTCTGAGACTTCACAAATGCCTTGGGACAAGTAGCTGCTTATGTGGTTATTGTCTAGGGCTGACTGTCCAACAGGATGTGGTTTTAAAGCACCTGCAGTTTAAAGTTGAAAACACCTGTAACAATAACAAATCCTAACAAGGAAAGTTCCTCAGGCTTAGAGAGGAGGAATCGAAAGGATTCAACTTTCTAATGGTGATTTATGGGGTAACAATGGAATTGGGGAAAGAGAATTTATTGGAAAGCATTTTCCTTTTGAAAAATCAAGCAGAGTATTATGTAAATTTAAGAGACATTTCAGAATTAGAAAATTTTACTATTGAAATAATCGTTTTTATTCTTTGATTAAAGCATGTACTGTAGCAGATAGTAAGGATGTCAAGGGAAGGGTTTTACGACCTCATTAAAATAGTGCCATCTAGTGGTGAATATTTAAAATTGTAGCTAGGTGCCCCAAGAGTTGTCACAAACCCTCAGGGGGCTTGGCTTACAGATCTAACAGAATTTATAATTTGCTTGTTTATTTGTTAATCTATTATTTCACTTAGTTTAATTACCACTTACTACATGATGAGCATCTTGATGGGTGCTGGCTAAAGAGGCGAGGAAGACATAGCCTGATCTTGAGGCCTTCCCGTTTAGTAGAGGAGAATACTTGTAAACCAGTGATTGTGCTCCAAGGATAATAGCTATAAGAGAAGCACAGTGAGAGCCGAGATGACTCAGGTGTCACAAGGGGTTTCAATGACATTGCTGGGAAGCCCTCCCATGTGCATTGAGGACTTAACTCACAGGAAGTATGGAAATAAGGAAAGACAAGCTGTTGGAAGTATCATCAACTGGTACCAGGGTCAGATTCATAACCTGCCAGACCTCTCTTCTGAGTTCTTCTAGAATCTCTGGCTCTGCTCTACTTCTAAATCAGGATTCTCAATGAACATGCAGTTTACTGTTGAGGGAGCTATCTCTCTTTCATGGGCCTGACTCTTGGTCATCCTAGGATGTAATTTAGTGGATACAGAGTGGTCTGTTTAAAGCCCTGGGTATTTTTCAGGAAACAAGAAAATTTTACATGCTTTATTTGCCCTTTGTTCACTTATTTTTTTCCTTTTCTTCTGCCCTGAAAGGTTTCTCATAAATCTTCCTATTCTTATTTATTTAATTAGTATTGTTTATTTTTTTAAAGATATATTTTTATTGATTTCCTAGAGGAAGGGAGAGGGAGATGGAAACACCAATGATGAGAGAGAATCATTGATTGGCTGCCTCCTACATGCCACCATTGGGGATCGAGACCACAGCCTGGGCATGTGCCCTTGACCAGAATCAAACCTGGGACTCTTCAGTCCGCCGGTCAATGCTCTATCCACTGAGCCAAACCAACTAGGGCGGTCTTCCTATTCTTTACATACCTCTGTCTCTGTGCAGTGCAACCTATGTAGATCTTTTCTTGAGAAACACACTCAGTGTGTGGTCCTGTGGAGGTATCTAATCTTCCTAGCTCCAAGGGATGATTCCTTGATAAAACCAGGCCTTATAATATTGACCTACTTACCTTAATTAGTGTTAGTAGAGTGCTTTAATTATGATTTGGTATTTTATACTATTTAAACACAAGCAAAAGACTCGTTTTACCTTTACTTCACTTGTTTTAAGTTTCACTGTGTGAAAATTTCCCCTCATACTGTTTTTGGGCAGAGTTTAACAGGTTAAAAATTTCCACTTCATTTATTTTTTAACACCACATTTCTTGAAGAAGTTTTTGCACTTTCCTTCTAATTGGCTCTCATTGGTTTCTTTAGTTGCCTCCTCCTTCCTTCCCCTCTATTTTTTTCTATGAACAGTGCCTTTTCATCTCTCTCCCTTTCAGGGTGTAGTTCTTTACTGTCATAACTCTTACCTTAACTTGATTTTTAAAAAACTTCTATTTGCCTATTCAAAGTCCTTTCAATCTGTTACTTTTCTGGTCTCTTCTAGTTCTTCCCATTTGACCTTTATTTCTCTCACTTCTCCATGTCCATCCGTATCATGTTTTTTTGTTATCTTGATCTTTTAGTTTCTATCTCTCAAACTTTCCAGTAGTTGTTGCTGATTGAAGGTCCCATGTTTAGTGTGTCCCAGTGACCACCAAGGAAACACCATTCTGCTGGTGTGAGGGAGGTAGGAGACCTGTCAGAAAGAATACATTCCTCAGATATATTCAGTGCCTGCTAGGTGCTAAGGGCTGAATGAGGTCAGATACAAAGAAGAATGAAATGGTACCTGCTTTCAAGGGGTTTATAGTCTAGTCAACAAATAGGCCAACAAACTATTATGATACAGTTATGCTAGGGGCTGCAATAGAGATGGGTGGAAAGTGTGATGGGCATACTTAAGTGTATCTGGAAAAGGTGAGAAAGAATTTGCAGTGCATGAGGCATTTGGACTGGGACATAAAGAATGATTTGGAGGATCATCAGGAAGTAGTTTGAAACACTGAAGGTCATTCCAGGGTGAGAGATGATTTACGAAGCATGGAGTCATAATTAAATGTGGTGGGTCCAGGGAAATGTGGATGGGAGGTACGGGGTATATCTTGGCAAGTGATGACACAAAGAAACGGTTTTGTGGAAGGTCTTACATTCTGTTAATGGAGTCAGGGAATCATCCTATGAATATTTGGAAGCCATAGGTGGATGGCACTTAAGTAACTGGGTTATGTGCAGGTTAAAGGGATGGATAAAAGAGAATTTCAGAGGACATTTCAGAGGTCAGATGAACTGGTGATTGATTGGGAGGTGAAAGGGTGTGAGCATTTAGAAAAGGTTTGCTTTCATTAGCATATTTGCTCCCTAGGATTTCAAATTCTCATGAGTTATTATCCTTTTCTAGCCCACAGTGTTATTATCCGTTTCTAGTAGGATCTTTCTTAGAGAATCTAAAATTTGACGTTTCTATTCAGCTACTTGGAGAAATTGTTCTAAATTGTGGCAACACAATTCTCTTTTCTTATTTCTTCTGGGTTGGACTGACTTATGTGTCCGTCACTGCTGGTTCTCAGGAAAATCACTGTCTCCACTCTCAAGTTTCTGAAGAGGCAGGTGATGGGGACCGTGTGCGGTGGTGTGTGTGTATGGGGGCGTTGTTGAGGGAAAAGCTAAAGAGCACTTTACTTAGTCATTGTGCAGTCCAAGAGCTCTGTAGATGTTTATTGAGTAGAGGTAGAAATAATCCTAACGGTGGATAACATAAAAAGTATTTATATTATCTTTATACTAAATGATTGTATGTGAGGGGAGAGGGACTTGAAGGGGACACTGAAGGTCAGAAGGCTTTCCCTTCTCTCTCTATTTTACCTAGACCAATATTGAAATTATATATTCCTCACGTTCAAATAATAGGATGAGGGAAGGAAGTAAAACTGTGATAAATTTTGTGGAGAATTATGACTAGGCTAGGATTCTTCCTCAGAAGGATTCACTAAGGAATAATTACCTTGAATTAGCATAGGCTCTAACATCATGATTTAAGAAATGACAGACATAAAATATGGGATTTAGCAGTGCTCCTCCCTGCCTCTCCCTTCCCTACCCCCAATCTGTCAGATTCAGTTGAAATTGTCTAGATCCCATGTTTCCTTTTTCTTTTCTGGAGGGTCACATAAAATTCATTAACTCTTCAGATCATCATTCCCCCTATACTTCTCCAATGTCTTGATCACACAATCCTTTGTTGTATCACAGGTATCCAAAACTTTTTGTGGAGGCAGCAATGCCCTAGTTCTGAGTCTCCATTTTCATTAAGTAGCTTAGATTTATTGCATTAGTAACCTCAGTTCTGCATATTTTCTATATCTGTGCACCTTTGATACGTGGCTTTGTAATTGTTCTTACTGGAGTTGATTTCTCTCTATTTCTAAGTTTGGCCACATGACTTTCTTTGTCCAATGGATTGTTGGATTAGTCTGACTACAATTTTGATGTTTGACCATTGACAGCATTTAGAATCCCACCCTTCCCTTCTCTATCACCATGCATCTAGCTTTAGAGAAGGAAATACACATACATTGCCTGAGCTCCTAGTATCAATGGAGTGTTTGAATACCCCAACCTGCATGACAAACCCTTCTTTTTCCACACCCCCAGTCACTATAAAAGCCCAACCCCCTTTCTGCTCGCTTGCCATTTCAGATTTGTCTTGTGTCTACCCTGCTTCTCCAACCAGTCCCTCCAATGAGTAATACATTTTCTTTCAAATTCTCTTGGTGTGTTGTGTAATCAGTCTCAACATCCAACCTATTAATTTGTGAGGGTAGGAGGGAGGTGTCCATTCCTCCTTTATGGACTACAAAACAACTGTTAATCTATGTGATACTTGCAGATGGTTGAAAAAAATTCTTACATATTTCTGCTTCAACTGTTTGCTCCTCTGTCATTGCCATGAGAATATGGCTGGGCTAACTTGCTGGAGGGTGAAACACATGGAGCAGAGACCAGTTGTCCTATATTCCAGATCAGTCAACAGAGAGCTGACCCAAACTATGTGAACAAGCTTAGCTAAGATCAGCAGAGCCTCCTAGTCAACTCAGGGTTAACTGCAGATGTACAAGTGAGGCCAGGCAAGACCAGCAAGGCCAGCTGAGATCAACCGAGCCCCAACCTTTGAGCTGAATATATTTTTATTGAATACCACTCAGGTTTTGTGGTTGTCATGCAGCTCTGTTGTGGAGATAGATAACGAATAAATCAAGTGTGGGGACTTCTAGATTGACCATGGGATAAGTAAAAGTTCCCAAACTCTGTCAACTCTTATTGAAACCAGCAAGTCCCAAAAGGAAGCAAAGGGTTGTAATGCAGTTCATGGTGAGGCCTTTTTCTCTCTGTATTTAAGAGTTTATTTTGTTTAATTTTTGTGTGTGTGCTGGGGACTCTTAATAAGCAACTCAAAAAAAAAAAAAAAAAGAGCCTTAAGTAAGATTAGCAATTTGCACCTTTTTAAAAATTAACAGCGCTCTGTTGTTTTGATATTGAGCTCCATTATCAATTTGCATCTTTAAAGAGGTGTAACCTTTCTCAGATATTTTGCTCCGTGTTCTTATATTTAACTGGCAAGACTTGATTTTTACATTGCTTATGTTGCATTTACTTCTGCACAATTAAAGCAAAGGAAGAAGAAGAATAAAACGCAAGGCTTAAGAATTAGAAGCATGATGTACAGTTCTGTAACATGGTGATTCAGGGCTGAAGGTGGATTCTGTCAAGTAGCCCTGTTGTTAATAGAGGGAAAATGTCCTAGAGTTTCAGGAAACATATGAACAAAAGGATTTCTGCAAGCTTGAATGGTTGCATATCATACCTTCTTATTTATCAAAACAGCTCCGGGGCACAGCACAACCTTCAGCACCACGGAGTCCTGAGCTCTGCTGGTCACAGGACAGGCACCATCTTGACCATCTTCAATTCTCCACCCCACCACTTTCCCCACCAGGTCATCCAACAGGGAGTGTGCGGTGATGCTTCACAGGCAGGGATCATTCACCTAAGGCTCATCCTTTGCTTTCCACTGTCATCTTCTCTAGAAAGAGGATTGGGTTGGTGGTAGTGAAGGTACCCTTCATTAGGTAAAGGTACATCAAGTATACTTTATTCATTTAGGAAAAAATACTAACCATGTTGCCCAGTAAAGTGAAAATTCTTAAAAACCCCCACAAAACTAGTATGTTAGTAACAACCTGTGTTGTTGTTGTTTTTCCAGGTACTTAATACTAAACTATGAAACACTTGTCTGTCTCCTGGACTTCAGTTTGAATCCAGTGAGTAAATTTTATAAAATCATGCACCAAACCATTGTACAGTATTTTACTTTTTCACCAATGGCCCAGTTACAACTATGTAACCTATGTACTTTCTCAATCTTCTGAGCTGGAACCAGGCATCAATATTTTCTTGAACAGAGTTAAGAGTGTGCTGAGTTAAATTCCTATTGAAATTCTGGGAGGGGAGCAGTAATTCTTGGCTACTTTTTAGAGTTGTGTGTCAAAGCTAAAAGCTTTGGTTTTATCCTTGATGAAAGCCAGTTTCACCTGGAATGAATTGTTCTTTCTAACGGAATAAGTGAACAGATGATGTCGCTCATTGCAGAGGAAGAAAAATAGTCACACATTCAGGTAGGTTATATGTTTGTCTCCACCATCTAATTTAAATAATTTGTAAAATCTTGCTTTTTGTAATTTGTTAAGTCCAGGCAGTTTGCCATGGGGTATATGGATGCATCATCCCCTGTGGCAATGTTCTCTAGCTATTTATGTAGTGTTTTCTATAGTGTTTTCCTCTGGAAACTGAATCCTCAAAATCTTTAGGGACTGATCTTCAATTTCCAACTTACCATTAAAACATAGTCAAACGGTCCCCAAAGTTTTAACCTATATGTCTCTGTAATCCAAATTAGAGATTTGAAAAAAAAATCTCATTTGTATGTAATATATATATACTATAGAAACATAACATATAAAAATAATTGCATCACTTAGAATTTGAAGACATTTCAGCTACATTGGTTAACTTAACAAAGATTAATTTTGGCACGTAATGAAGTCATGTACTTTTCCAAAGACAATATAGAAAGGCCTTATTCATATTAATTGAAAAATTCAAAGGGGAGTGAGCAGTTAAGATGCCAAAAGTGTATAAGAGTTGTTAAATGAAATGGACTGCATTTGAAAATACAGGAAGAAAACATGATTCATGAACAGAAAAGGTCTGAAAGGAGGTAGGATGATGGTGAGTAGGATTTCCAGAAATAGTAGCCTGAGGAACCATTAACAAATTTAGCCTCTGGCTCAGCAGTGAGTAATAGGGCATTCAAAAGAAAAGATGTGCTCTCTCTAATGAGGTGCTGGCTGCTGCAGCTGGATTTAAGTTTCAGGAGACCACTGCTCTGATTTTTAATTATTTATTTGATGTTTTCTAAACTACAAAGTAATCTTTTCTTGTTGTTACCAGTCAAACAATGTAAAGATGTCTAAAGGGAACCTAATTATCACTGCCCCTTTCATTTCCAGTCCCATGCTTCTGAAGGATTCAGTGATAGCTGACTGGTGTGGGCCTTCCACACTTTGTTCTCTTTTTTTGCACATACATATACAAAACTATATTCTCATGCATAATTAAAATTTTTTTCCCTGAAATAGAAGCATATTATGCACGTTAATCTGTATTTTGCCTTTTTTTCACTTGGAATATATCCTGAACAATCCTGACAGAAGTAGACACAGATCTAACTCTATCCTTTTTCATTTTTATTCTTATTTTCTTCACACACACACACACACACACACACACACACACACACACAGACCTGCACACAGATTTATATGTAAATAGAAGTATTCAATTAAAATTATTCTTACATGTTGATTTTTTACTTTCTTTGCTGCCCTTTTCCTTTCTTGCTTTCTCCTATTTCTCCTTTTTCTCTCTCAACCCTGTCTCTCCATGCACAAGCTGGTGTATATCCTTCAGTACTTTTCTCCATTCTCATGTAAACCTTACGCATAGGTGAACATGCGCACACACACCAACAGGCAGATATTTCATTTTGTATTTTAAATACAAAGTGCTTTTAGGTTGAGGTTGGTTTTTATTCTCTTTTCTGGATCCATCTTCCTTTGACCTTATCTCAAAAAGGTTTTCAATGGTTTTGGCTTTAGCCCACTGCTCTTATTTTTCTATATAAGTTACCTAGGTAATCACATACATCCTTATGATTTTAATTACCACCCTTTGGCTATAGATGCCCAAATCGCCATTTTCAACTTTTGGTTCTTATGTTCAACTCTTCGCTGGATATTTCTATCTAATTTTTTCATAGGCACCTACAATCGAAAATGCCCCCATTTCTTTCTCCTCTTCTCCCCTTTGCATTACTATTATTAATTGCAATTGATTCTATCATCAACCATCTGGACATCAAGCTAGAAACCTGCCACTTGCAATTAATCACCTGCCAACTTTATTACTTAAAAGTTCCTCAATTTATTCTCTCCTTTGCATTTCTCCCATTCGTTATGTTCATGAAACCTCATATGAATTATTGCAAAACTCTTTCAACTGTTTTTTCATCTGGACCCCATAACATAGTGGGTCCCTGGGGATATATGACCCCCAATCTATCAAAGTAAACTGACAAGACTATCCTGGGCTCTTTGGAGGTGTCATACTAGATCTTTCCAGACTGCTGCTGGTCAGTGAACTTTGTCTGTGTTTTCCCTGGGTCATAGGAGCTGGAATAAATGTTGTTTGTAGCTCCCTGAGGCTCAGTTGGATAGTCACCTTCTGCGGAGGCGTAGGGGCCTGGAAATGCTGGGGTAGATAGCTATAGACAAAATGGAACCAAGTGCTTTTTGCTTTGGGTAATGTTGGAAGCATAGTAAAACTGTTCCTTTTGTTCTTTTTAGAGTAAAAAGCAAAAAATATTTATCAAAACTTTGCCCGCCAGTGTGGCTCAGAGGTTGAGCATTGACCTAGGAACCAAGAGGTTGCGAGCTCTATCCCCAGTAGGGGCGCATGCAGGAGGCAGCCGATCAATGATGTTCCATTCTCATCAATGTTTCTATCTCTCGATTGCTCTCCCTTCCTCTCTCTCTAAAAATCAATAAAAACATATTGAAAGAATAAGATTTAAACAAAGAAAAATAAAAAAGAGGAGAAGCTGGGCAGTACTAATGTTCCAGAGGCAGGAAAAGCAACCAGATCTATGCGAGCATTGACGCTCCAGCAACATGGGGAGTGTACCCTGGCCCCGGCCTGCACCTGCACCCATAGAGTGCCTTCTATTTTAGACTAGTGATTCCAATGTTAGCGCTTTCCTGTCTGTTCTCCTGCAACCAGAGTGAGCTATATAAAACATAGATTTGATCTTTGTTTCACTTAGCACTGTGGTAGAGGGATGAGTGTGACTGATTTTAAGGGTTAGGTAGGTTCAAATGTCACCAGCAGAAGAACATAAAAGGAAGCAAGGACCATAAGGGATGGAGAAAGCTGCTATCAGAAGGACACTGGGTTCATCATGTGGGCAATGGAGAATAAACTGATAAGACTGTCCTGGGCTCTTCAGAGGTGTCATACTAGATCTTTCCAGACTGCTGCTGGTCAGTGAACTTTGTCTGTGTTTTCCCTGGTTCATAGGAGGTGGAATAAATGTTGTTTGTAGCTCCCTGAGGCTCAGTTGGATAGTCACCTTCTGCGGAGGCATAGGGGCCCGGAAATGCTGGGGTAGAAAGCTATAGGCAAAATGGAACCAAGTATTTAGAAGAAAGTGTAGATAGACATGTTGTAATCAAATTACTTGGGAAGGAAGAGAAACCTAAAATTTTAATGATGGTGTTGTTTCTTAAAATTCCAATTTTATTTTATCATTGTTGAATTTTTTAAAGTCTTTGAAGAACATTTCAAGAATAGGGCGATAAACTAAAATTGCTGGTTCTCATTTATCGTGGACAATCAGCCTCCTTAAAGACTGTTTTGGTTGTTTGGGCGGTTGTGATGGAGGTAGATCTTGTATCATCATGATTTTTATATTACAACTGGAGGCCCAGCGCACAGATTCATGAATATTGAAAGTAAATTAATTAGAAAGTGGCTGGCAGGGTGGGACAGGGCGAGATGGGCTAGACACACCCTGGAGCCAACCTCCCTCGGTCCCTCCTGGCCAGCTGCACCTGGGGCAACGCCAGGGCTCAAAGGGTGTCTGCAGAGTAAGCAGGGTCCCTCCAGCAGGTGGGGTCCCTCAGTCTGACCTGCGGGGATCGGGCTGAAACCTGCAGTCCAACATCCCCTGGAGTGTCCCAGAGTGCGAAAGGGCACTCTGCACAGTTGCTGTCGCTTGGCAGCTCCTGTATTGAGCGTCTGCCCCCTGGTTGTCAGTGCACATCACAGCCACCGGTTGGCCAGTCAGCTGGTCGCTTAGGCTTTCATATATATACCTAGATATGGCAATAGGGCTAGAGGATGAGGTGAGGTCAGTATGAAATTCAATAAGATCAGTGATCTAGAGCATTGTAGGATTAATAGGTATTGAGGTCCTTTTTGAGTTCCTTAATCATCTCCTATGCTTATGCTTATACTTCACTAGTGGCCCGGTGCACAAAATTTGTGCACATTAAAAGGGGATTAATTAGAGGAAATAATTTAATATTGTTATTTGTCCTTTCTCTATAATAGATGTGTCAGAGATAAAAGAAAATTAGTAAAATGTATATGAAAACCTTTTTCCTATCAGAGTCTGGGGCTCACTACAGGACCCAGAGTCAAGTCCCTGCCCACCCACATGCACCTTGAAATCGTGTGAGACCCAGACTCGGCCAGCTCCCTCCCCGCCCATTGGGCTAGATCCAGACCTGACCAGTCCCACCCTTGTCAAAATTTTAATGATGGTGCCAGGCAGGGAGCGTAGCCTCAGGTCCCCCAGCCTAGACCGGGGTAGGGGGCATGCCTTGAGGTCCTCCATCAAGCCCTGTGAGGTGGGAGACACAGCCTGAGATCCCCTGTCAAGCCCCGCTGGGTGGGGGGCATGGCCTGAGGTCCCCCATCAAACCCCGCCAGGCAGGGGGGCACAGCCTGTGGTCCCCCGATAAGCCCCGCTGGGCGGGGGCACGGCCTGAGTTCCCCCGACCCAGCACTGGGGGTGTACCTTGAGGTCCCCCATCAAGTCTTGCTGGGTGGGGTGCACGGCCTGAGGTTCCCTGTCAAGCCCAGCCAGGCAGGGGGGTGCAGCCTCAGGTCCCCTGGCCAGGTGCTGGGGTGGGGGGCATGGCCTGAGGTCCCCCGGCCTGGCACTGGGGCGGGGGGAGCAGCCTGAGGTCCCCTAGCCCAGCATCAGGACAGGAAGCACACCTTGAGGTCCCCTGTCAAGCCCTGCCAGGTGGGGGGGCATGGCCTGAGGTCCCCTGGCCTGGCACTGGGGTGGGGGATGCTGACTGAGGTCCCCTGTCAAGCTCCATGTGGGGGGGAGGGCGTAGCCTCAGGTCCCTGCTCCTTAAGGGAACTTGGCCTCAGCTGTGGGTGCAGCCATCTTTGTGACAGAGTGATGGTCAATTAGCATATTCCCTCTTTATTAGATAGGATAAGTAGTTGGGAATAGACTATCATACTGTATTCTATCATACTGTATTCACAAAGTAACGTGGAACTACTAAAGTTCCACGTTACTTTGTGAAAAGTTTGAAAGGCATTTCACTGGCCTGAAGGCAAGGCTATGGAACAGAAGTATTTTATCTGGTCTAGATCTACTAATATAAATTATATAGGTGTGGCAGCCTCCTTGAATATGGAGTGTCTGATAAAGCCTGAATTGTGGTATTGGGTAGTATGGGGGCTGCTTTTTGATAAGGAAAATTGGATTCAATTTGCAGTGAGAAGTGATTTGGCTCTCAGAGTTCCCAGAGAGAGGCTAGCACCAAGAAAGCTCTGGAAGTTATGAATGAGGGCATTGATTCCAAATATTAGTAGGATTCAGAGGACTTGGAAATTAAAATGTAAAAAGAATCAGACATCAGTCTTTTTGCTAAAGCTGAAAGCTATTTGTTTTGGTCATACCTATGCATCATAATTTCATAAGCCTTAATCCCAAGGATGTCCAATAAAACAGATGAGTCATATATCCCAAAACAACTTGCAATATTCACATTTAGGAGCACCAGAAAAAGTGGGAGTTAATAGTAGTATCTGGTTTTCTGTTTCTCCTGGATTAATGCATAAATGTGGAAGCATAGAACAGCGGAGGATACAAGATGATAGTGGTGAAAAAATATTTTCCCTGATGTTATTCTTTAAAGCGAGCTAATAACAATCATGCACCATGTTTTCATTGACCAATAAAAAATAGTTACAAGATATAGTGATGTTCTTGTGTCTCCTCTGCAGGAAAGGTCAGAGGTAAAATAAGATGACCAGCCCTAGGAGGTCACCCCAATTTAACCAATGGCAGTTATTAGTATTAGATAACTTGGGGAATGGGTTTGCTATTTAATCTAGACTGGATAGTAGAGAGAAAAGGAGGTAGAATGCCTTGGACTTCAGGAGCTCCAAAACTTTGGTCTTAGAGAAAGGAGTCGGGGGCTGCTGACTGCGTTACATTTACCCGGACAGAATGTAGGTTTTAACAGCAACATCAGCCACGTGTGAAGCTTTGGGCAGGAGCAGAGAGAGACTGCACACACATCTCTTGGAGTGTTGGGAAGGGATGCTTTCTGAAGTTTCATTGGGAAGACTCAGCTGTTTTAGCCACCCTCCCATTTTTATTTTTGGAACCCAAGGTAAGATAAAATAACTTGGCAAATATATCCATATCAAGGTCATATGGAAGGCACAATTTTACTCAATGTTCCTTGCAATTCTGCCCTATCTAGGGAACTTTCTTTCAACTGCCCTTCATTCCCACGCCCTTCTTTAAGTGTTCTCATTGTTTTGGTTTTCTGCACTGCAGGATGGCACCTGCTGGATAATAAATATACTGCTCTGAAGATGACTTTCAAGTGCCGAGTCTTCCAGCAAATGTGAAATTTAGCCAAGTATCTTCTCCCATCCCTACTTTTAATTCCTTATAATTTCTGAGAAACTTCCCCTCTAGCAGACTTCTCAGACAGTGACAAAACGAATTCTCATTAAAACAAAGAAAGGTTAAGGAGAAAAAGTAACCTATTGAAAATGAGGGAACTCACCAGTCTTTCAGCTGTAAATTGACAATAGGATTTATATAAATCCATAATTGTATCTCTTTTACCTGGAGTTAGGCTGGTTAATGATGAAAAGAAGTATATAGCTGATCATGTGGCTTTAATGAGGATTCTTTTTACAGAGTTAAAAAAATCCACCAAACTAAATTCTGCCAATTTATTCCATTGCAAATTGAGCACCACCCTGTGAGGGGGGTGGAGGGTGGGGAAGAATGAAGAAAAAAATAAAAGAAAAGAAAAATCATCAAGTAGCTTAAATCAGTTACAGCTAAATGTGTAAGTCAGCATGTGCTTTAGCCTTTAGTCATGAAGAATATATTAGATTTTAAAAATAAATGGCTTTCTGCTGAGTCTTCATTGCCATGGCTTTCTGACTTTTAATTAAATTTTCAGTACTTGTGGATGCTTCTTCATGTGCTCTGGCCACAGAGCTCGAATTGCCTCCATCATTAAGTGGAGTGGAAAACCAAATTGGAGATTATTAAGCTTGTTCATTTCTTTGTTATCAGTAGCTGGTGACTCTCTCCTTTTTACTTGTTAAATAAGAATGGAGCTTTCTACCAGGATATTTTCCAAGAATGAAACAAGCTCTCGTAAACATAGCATGATTAGCTCTAATGCGGGAGCTTGTTAAATGTTCCTCATTATACATTTCTGGTCTGTTTCATCAGTGTTAAATGAACTTAATGTAAATTAATAAAAACAGGTTTGCATTATTTGTAACAAGATTGAGAGTAAAAAAGAAAACTGTAAGCAATGCTAAACTCGGCAACCAATGTTGAAGTTTGCAGTTTTTCTCTGCTGCCCTTTCTGTTCTGTGGAATTGAATAGATTGCTCCGAAGGTTTAATATTTAATCTTCTGGAATGGAGCATTACAGTTTAGGTCTCACAGTAGAGACTATAATTGCTAATTTGGCGCTTTTCTGCAGATTTTGTTTTTGCTCCTTTTGAACTTCCTAGAACTAAAGAGATTTATGAGAATCATGTATTAATTTAGGAACCGATTTTCAACAAAGGGACTTGAATGTTTATACCAACAGGGTTAAGAACATCATAATTTTGGCCATAGAACCTAATAGTGGGTTGGTTTAAAATTCATATTTGTTTTGATTTATAAAAATGAATTCATTGCACATGCTTCAAGGCAAATGTGGGTTGTAAAAATCACATTTTTTTTTTAAAAAAAACAGTGACATTCTTAAAACACAAGGCTTCTTCTAATTATGGAGAAGCCAAACTGAAAAAACACTTAAACATGCACAGAAGGTCACAAGGCTAAGGGGACTAATCTAAACGATAAAATGATTTATCTCTGAGATGTGGAATGTGATGCCCAAGAGCAAGTAAGAATAATTGGGGACCCCACCACTTGAAATCTCAGGATCTTCATTAACGAAAGTAGGCTGTGCCTAAATTGCAGACTCATTTAGATGATATTGTCAGCAATGTGAGGCTACAGTGACTTCGACTAGATGGTTGTTTGTGGGGCCCGTGCAACTTCTGTATGTGATGGTCACGGTTATTAGTTACCTCCCCAAACATTGCAATGATCTCGGAGCTGAGCTGGAGTGGGAAACCAAAATAAAAGTTGTGAAGTATGAAAAAAAGTGCATCATGTAACTGAGGATGCCATCTTATTTTAAGTAGGAATTTTCTGGAATTTAACTTTTTACTGAAAATTTTTTAGCTTCCCAGACGAACAGTGGGTATTAACTATTTGTTTAGTGGTGACAGAGATAGTCAAATCTTGATTTTAACTAGAATTGTCAGAGAATGTCGTGTTCACAGCCCAGAACAGTGAAAACACAGATTGTATTCCACAAATACCACCCATGGCAGATAGAACTAATTGTTTGCAGCGCTCTTTCCTGCTCAGCCTGCATCGTCCTCAGAATCCTTTTCAACACCTACTGATGGAGTTCATTTCTTACTGAGATGAGGCCTTTTTGTATCCCTATTCCAAATGTTGAAATTTTGGGTTACTTAGATTAGTTAGATAATCTTTTTTAAACTTTTATGGCTAAAACATTTTAGATTGTTTTCTGCCTTTGTAGGGTATGGCAAACACATTATAATTGTTACATCATGGTTTATTTTAATCTTCCCTCCCTGAAGATCTTGTGATTCAGTGCCATCATTATGATAATTTTATTTTCATAGTGAATTATATGTGCAGAAAGTACAGAAGATTAGACTGAAATTGTACTCTATTCAGAATATGTACTGGACTATTTCCCTTCCTCTCTCCCCTTTTCTTTTCTTTTCTTTTGTCTTTCCTTTCTTTCTAACAAATCCTTGATTCCTTGGGATTTGGCCAAATAACTAAGAACTAATTCAAGTTTTCCAAAGCATGGCTTAGAGGAAAGGTAGAGCATAGACCTTCTGAAGTGCCCACTGTGGAAATATTGTCCATCTGGCTTTCTCACAGGACACTCCACTTTGAATGTCAGCCTCACTCTGCTCTTCTCTGTTTACCTTCTGCCCTCATTCAGCTTGGACCTTATCCTCCGACATTGCCACGCTGGCTTCCTTGTTCCTGGCTAGCTCCTCTCCTGGGTCCTTCTGCTGGAGGGAGATATGTGTAGCTCTCCTCTCCTCTACTCCCCAAGTAAAGTGTTAAAGACAGATTCTGATTAATTGACAGCTTTAATCACATAGCTCTACTGAGCCATTTACCAAAAATATTAACTAAATAGCAGCAAATTAAAATTAATCTTTACTGGTATATAATAAGGACCGGCAGTAATTCTATGTGTGTATGAGTGTGACGATCCCGGAGAAATTTAGAACAACTTTAGAGAATCCAAATATTATCTTAGTATAAAGACAAAATAACTTAAAGATTTGACATGTGGGCTATGTGTGGAGGAAATGTGGCAACAATAAATAGCTCTATATTTTACAAAATAATTTTTAAAAATTGTTTTATTATTTAAAGTTTTACGTATGTCTCCTTTTTCCCCCATTGACCTCTCCCCAGCCACCCCACCCCCAGCACATGCCCTCATCCCCTAGTGTCTGTGTTCATTAATTATGCTTATATGCATGCATACAAGTCCTTTGGTTGATCTCAACCTCCCCCCCCCCACCCCCCCCCGCCGCCTTCCCTCTGAGGTCTGTTCGACACAAAATAAATTTAAGTGATACACAAAAAGAGTGAACAGAAAATATTCTTTTTTTAACACATATATTTTATTGATTTTTTTTACAGAGAAGAAGGGAGAGGGCTAGAGAGTTAGAAACATCGATGAGAGGGAAACACCAATCAGCTGCCTCCTGCACACCCCCTACTGGGGATGTGCCTGCAACCAAGATACATGCCCTTGACTGGAATCGAACCTGGGACCCTTCAGTCCGCAGGCCAACGCTCTATCCACTGAGCCAAACTGGTTAGGGCAGAAAATATTCTTAAAATATGAGGAAAAAAGAATGAATAACATATGTCTGTAAAATAATAATGTAATAATAATAATGTTACCAATTGGGGTTACCAGCTGGGACCTCACTTCTTCTCCTTGACACAGAAAAGATTATAAGGTCAATGAAAAGGAAAGTAAAGCAAAATGGGGTTTATTGAAGATGCACTTCAAATGAGGAGTGGGCCAATCGAGAGAAAGAGTGAGAGAGAGAATAGCCAGGCTGCTTTAGCTCACTGGGGATTCAAAGAATTGGGAGCCTTGGAGACAGGCTCAGGGGGTTAGCCTGAGATGAGCTGCCATGGCCCATTGTTCCCCTGGTTGCAAGTCTCATGGGGTCCCTTAGAGATTGGGGGGTATGTGCCTATAGGGGGAATGGCATGTATTTATTTGTCCTGAGGGTATTTATTTCTCTCTGGCAGGTGAAAATCTTAGGGGGAGGTTTCAAGGGAGGATCTTAATAGAATATTCATCAGCTTTCCAGGTGTGTTCCTTCAGGGTCTGGGTCTCCTTTGATTGGTTGGTGCCAGGGCAGGGGTCATTAGTCCTGAGCCAGCCATGGAGCCACTTGTCTGGTTTTGCTGCTTTTCTGGGCCTGGAGCTGAAATACAACTGAGGAAGGAAAACTTCAGGGGAGTCTAAACTGCCTGCCCTGCAATATGAAAGATCAGGGGTTCAAATGTATGACCAGTGATATGCTACAGAAAGATAGGTCACAGGCTGGTTCCAAACCTGCCCACTGGCGGTCTGCAGGCTGCTGGACCACCTCTAGAGAGGCTGTCTGAAGGCAATGTTCACCCAACCCTGTTCAGAACCCTCGGGCAGGCCCCACCCCAGCCACTCATGTCTAACTTCCTACCTAACAATGATGATGATAATGGCAGAAAATATTCATCGAGCACTTTCTATGTGCTAGGTACTATTCCAAGAGCTTTGTATGTATTAACTCATTTCATAGCCACAACAACTCTATGGTTAGCTACTATTATTATCCCCATTTCATAAAAAAGACACTGAGTTGTAAAGACAACAAATTACTTGCTCAATATAAACAGCTTGAGATGGTAATTGAATTCAGGGAGTTCAACTTGAGAGCCCACATTGGTTTTTGTGCTTTCCGAAGGCAAGTGTTGTGTTTTGCTCTTAGCATTCTTCAACTTCACCTAAGAAAGAAGTTATGTAGGTACAGACAAGCTCTTTTGGTAAAAATAGAGGCTTCTGGAGTTGAGTAGAATCTAGACCTATTACCCAAAGGACATTCATTTTATCACTACAAAGGTGCTGATGTCCAGGACATCAGAATGAAACCAGAATCAGAAAAGGATTGCCAAATCTCTGACTTTTGGGTAAAACTGGACCTAAATGTAGGACTATTCTTTATTACCCACTCCCTTATTTCTTTTATGATTGGGTATTGGGGGAAGAAATGAGATAACTAGTTACTTTTTTTGCATGGTGTAAAAATGTTCACAGGCACCAAAGGAGGTGAGTGACCAAAGATCAGAACTGCTGTAAGTAAAGCAAAGGCTAGCACACACCAAGATGAACAAGAAGTTACCTTTTAGAAACAGCTCACTGTCCCTTTCATAGTTATTCAGCATCTAATATGTATGAGGTCTTGTGCAGAACCTAAAATGAACACCATGATCCTTGTAGGTAGATTTAAAACATTACAGGCAGTTATGTTTTCCTTTGGTCCTATTCTTCCCTCCTAACATTAGCAATGCTGATTTAGTCCAGGGTCACAGGGAGAAGTGCCACCGGCCATCTATTTAATTTTCATTAAAATTCTCTCCTCTCTGCTGCCTTTCAGGCCGTACTAAAGGGCTCAGGTAGATGCTCATTTACACAGGATATCATCTCCATCATTCTATCTATTGGCTTTTTATCAAACCAGTGTACACAATGCACACAAAATATGACACAAAATCTTGAAAGAAACTGAGAAAAATGAGAATCTGTAATTCTGAGTTCTTAATCTCTGATCCATTTCAGGGGGGGAAAGAAAGCAAGGAAGGAATATTTCTTGTTCATGTAGGCTTAGGAAAATCGTAACAGGTGGTGAGATTTCTATCTAGAATGCTATGCAATCTCATTGGTCGAGAGTATCTTGTTTATTTAGCAGAAATGAGTATCGCCACAAAGGCCTCTCTGCTGGATTTTGTTTGGAGGGTTTGGGGAAGAACTTGAAGTGGTTTTCATTCATGTTTGCAGGTTTCATAGATTTTCCCAACATAAAATTCAAAAGGCAGATGGAGACCCTAAATCTATTTAAAAATAACGGAGTATATTTTCTTTACAAACTTCAGAGAGGAGTTTTCTCGGAACCAGTTTGGCTGGTGTGTCACTTTAATAGGGCAAAAGGCCCAGACACAGCCACTCACCTTCCCCCATCCTGTCCTTCTTTCATTTGCCCCTCCAGTCAGTCCGCGAATGAATCAACTGGCAAAATTAGGAACCGTACACAAGCAATAAAATGATGTAATAATAATAACGACAATGTGTTAAATACCCAATCCATGGCAGGTGCTCCCTGTAAGGTTTGCGACGCAGGAGACAAAACACAGAGAGTCCAGGCGATTAGAAAGGGGGGGGGGGGGGAGGGGGAGTTTAATCTTGCGCTCCCCGGCGAAATTCGCTGGTCCGAGAGTGGGCCAGGGAAGTTCGTGCCAAAAAGGGGGCATAGGTACTTCTTTTATACAGCTGTTTAGTGAGGGGAGGGCGGAGGGCATGAGAGGTGTGGAATTCTCCTTGGGTCAGGGGTCTAGGAAGGCGCCAGTCATCTCTGTCATCATCTACATTGCAGATGCATGCATAGGCTCTGGATTTCCCCCCTGCCTAGACCTAACACTCCCATGTGCTGTTTTTTCTCCATTTCTCATGACCCTGCAAAGCAGGTACTATCCCTATTAGTTGGATGAGAAAAGCAAGGCTCAGAAAAGTTACGTGCTTTGTTAAGGTCACCCACCTCGTAAGAGGTGGAGCTGGGCTTCAAAAAAATATGTCTGCCCAATTGGAGAGCCAATGCTTTTAACACTATGTCATCCTGCTTCTCTGTTACCTGCTTTAAAAAACCGTGTCACCTAATTCTTGCCAGAAACAAAGAGACAGCCATTGCCATGTTACAAAGTTAAACACTGAGAGGAGCCAGTCAGCTCCATCCGGGTACTTCTGATCGCTGTTTGAGAACGAATGCTTTGGGTTCAAGCTTAAAAAATCAGGTTTCCTTAACCAGGCAGGTGGGTCGGCTGGATGGGATTAAGGCGCAGGAACTCCGCTGAGCAAGGTGCTCCCTCCGGTCAGAGCACCGTTCCGGAGCCTGCAGTCTGCAAGCTGCTAGCACCTCCTCCTGCTTCTGCCTCCTAGTGGGCTGTCTGAGGGAGGCTATACATATGTATTAAGTTATTAAGCAGTGGTATGGGTTCTCACAAGTTCAAACACAAAGCATGCTGTGTCTCTGCTCGAGCATCTCCAGGAGGGCCTGGATTAATAGAAATGCAAATGGAGCATCTGCACAAGGCCATATGATTAGAGCCTCCCCTCACACCTCAAAGTCAAGAGCAGAAAAACACTGCATGTGAAATACAACAGAAAATGGTGATATAATATGCAAAGTCTGTTACCCATTTCAACAGCAGTCAGCAGAACATTTCTACTCACACCACGCAGAACAATTCTGCCCCAACTTTATTATGTAAGCCGACGTTTTTTTCATCGGGATAAACTTGCTGGTATGCTTGAGTCCCTTGGGACTCCTTCATTACTTAAGACTCAGCACACCCCTGTTGGCCCATTCTAGGAAGATGCTATTAAAAGGAGAAGTGGGGTTTTTATTTTTTACCTCCGCTCTCCTTATTTCTCTGGGGTAGAAATGCAACCGTCAAAGAAGCACTCAGCACAGAGTTTACTTTTCAGTTTTCGGAGTGGACCAGTGAGCTGAGCCTGCCAAGGCTAGCCAGCCTTCCAGCCAGTCCGATGTGTGTCATGGGCTTCCCCGAGTGGGTTCAGGCTATAGGACAAGTCGCAGGTTTCACCTCCACTTGAGAAGGGTGGCCTCACTGCCTTTTTGCAGCTGCCCTCTTAATCTTGTGCACTGTCAGATGTCCAAATCCTGCTATCTAGCCACAACAGTGCTCCACATAGGTTTGGGGGATGCTTGAATGTGTAGGGGACCAGTTTTGCCACCCTGAAGGTGCCTTTTGAGACATTGTTTTTAAGCTGGTTATTAAAAGACCCTGCAAGAACCTTTGTCCCTCTCCCTTTTCTGCCTAAGAGATTCAGATGGAAAAATCTACTCCAGGAAGGGAACCTTAGCATACTCACCCGAGGCTAACTTGAATGAAGCATGGTAGATACCAAGGCTGGTAGATACCAAGGCTGGTGGCTAGGTCATGCCCTATGTGCCACTGCAGCAAGAATTTGCCTGCCATATATGTTCTGCTTTTCCTCAACTACCTGTAAATCATCCATTCTCACTTTCAAAATCAAAGACCACATTGCCTCCTTTGTCAAAAAAATGACATATACACCCAATTTTGCCTCACTGTCTTTGGAATTCTCATGCTTATGTGAATTCCCCAGGCACATGCAGTAAAATTTGATTTTTTCCTGTTAATCTGTCTCTGTTAATTTGATTATTAACCCAGCTAGGAGAATTTAGAATGTGGGAGGAAAAGTAGGGTTTTTTTTTTTAGCCCTCCAAAATGCATGAATTAATAAAAGAAAAAGTCTGCTTCCCTCCCAGTGCATGGGGTTCAGTGGCAGGGAGTGTGGATTTCTTAGTGCAGCCAGGCCCACTGAAGAAATAGCCGGGAACCCACATTAGTTGCCCCTTTTTTGTCTCTTTCCTCTCTGCTGATGCTCTCTTTACCAGAACCCATCTTACACTCTATTTACACCATGCAACTTAGAGTTTCCTCTTTCTATAAACCCTTTAACGTAATGGCAGACCCAGCTCAAAGTGGTCCTATCCTGTTTAATGAGAAACTGAGTCGCTTTTCAGAGATAACGGAGCAAAAGCATGAGTCATGCAGCGGAAGCAGGTGTAGAGGAGAAAGCTTGCATCTCCAGCTGCACTCAGAACCAAAGTCTCCCCCATACCCTCCCCAGCGGACCAAAGGACCAGGGCATAACCAGAACTTGAATGTAGGAACACTTTCTGAAGCAGAGGGTCCATTGTCCAGGCAGATCTGGTGTTGATGCCCCTTTACCATAAATGGCCAAGCTCCAAGGTCCTCTAATTAAAACTTGCCCAGCCAGCGCTTCCACATACTTGTTCCCTTATACAGTTAAAAACCCACCCTCACCCTGGATCTGGGAATTCTGAGATTTGGAGTCTTAGGTCCCTATTGTTCTGGGTGGCACTATTCATAGCAAAATAGCCAAGTCTTCCTTCACTGCAATTCTTGGTATTTCGTGTTTGTCTCTGTTAGCTCTGGGTGAGTGAACGCTTTCTGTCCTGTAATATTAACACATTCACTTTACTTAAAATGAACCTCCTCCCTGGTCCATCCCCCCTTGTGACCCTAACCGTCAGGATGTATGCTAATTTGTCCCCTTCTGTTTGAAACCTACCAAATGCATCCCAGTGCTTTCCTTGTCTGACTGCCTCTTTGTTCATCTTTTTGGCCAACATGCCACTTTACCTTGTTTTTCAAGTAATGTTGACCAAATGTACCTCTCTGTCTTATCTCCTCTTAGAATTTGTGAGGTTCCTGAGGGTCCAGCCATGTGAAGCAGCAGAAAGGAACGGGGCGTTGAGATCAGAGAGACCTGGGCTGGAGTCTCTACTGGGCCCTTTATTAGCTACAGGACCTCAGGCAAGCTACCTCACTTCTTTGTACCTCACCTCTCTCAATGCTTGTTGAATGCATAAACTTTTATTGTGGATTTTTTTGGGGGTTCATATACATATTCTTTAGTCCCTGGAAACGTTGAAAAGCAACATATTGCTTGTCTTACAGATATAGAATGTTCGCTTCATATATAAATCATGGCACGAACTGACATTAGTGTACACCACAGACCTAAGAAGATTTCACTGGACAAACAAGGAGGCAAGTATTACATGATCACATTAGCATCTACCCTTTGACAACTGACCGAACAATGGAAACTACAAGTTTACTTTTAAAGTCGATCCATTTTGATACTTTAACTAATCTGGACACCCAGTAATGGAAATGGCACAATGCTACTAATCCAAATGTCTATGATGAGGAGTTTCTTCGAAAAAGACAAGGTGGGAAAAGTTTCCACAGTGATTTCTTGCATCTGCAATCCTAAATCTAATTTAGTATTAGTGCTCCTGACAGGAAAAGAAATTTCAAGGCAGTTACTCACACTTTTGAAGGTTTTATTTGGTTTAACCTCAGAAATAACTATACTGATGGTGCTGAGTGCTCTCAGATGCGGGTTTTTTCTCTGAAATAATGGACTCTTGAGTTTCTCCTCTTCCTAAAATTAGGTCTGAGATGCTGTCGGGGCTTTCTGATGAGTGGCTTTAACTACGTGTGATGTTAAAACAAAAAAATAACCCTCCCCCTACCCCCACTTAGTGGGGTCTTTTCTTGATAACATGTAAGAAACCAGGACATGTCACTGACCACATTCATAGATTTTCATGTGGCGGACAGTGGGCCCCTTTGGAGTCACATGTTCCCATCCTTACACCCTCCCGGGTGAGCCAGGACTGCTGTTGGTGCCATGGCCACTGAATTATGGTGAGAGTTCCATCCATGTCTCAGGTACTCTCTGGGAGTCATTTCCATGTTATTTATAGCATCCTCTCCTTTTTCATGACATTTGTCGTTTTCTTTCAAAACTTCCCTCTGGCCTCTTGTCAAACTATAGTAGTAAAATAAAACTCATTTTTTTTTCTTCTGTTGGGCAAGGGATAAATAACCAAACAAGAAATAGTCAATCTCATAGAAAACACTGCAGGTATAGTATTACATTATGTCATAGCACTGGCAATAGGAGTTTTAGTTTTGGTATGGGATGTAGTTCAGCACTGGACTAAGTTTGTTTGTTTATTTATTTATTTATTTATTTTTCTCTTGTCGGATATAATCCTATGGGAAAATGTCTAAAAAGAAATCACTAACATTTGTGTAGTTCTTTACAATTTATAAAGCACTTCCCATAAAATTTTTAATTTTTAATAGAACTTTCCTGTAAACTTGATGTTTTTATGATCATAGCAGTTAGCATTCAGAATTCATCAGCATGCACTTTCCCTAGCCTAAGATACCAATATTCAAAGCACTGGATAGATTTAAGCTTTATCTTTATGAGCTTGTCACTGAGCTTATACTTTTATAAAATACTATCTAATATTCTAATTATGCATGTCTATTTTATTTGAATTCAGAAACTCAAAATGCACTGTGCATAGTTTTTCTAAATGATTCCCCACATCAAAATCTCACAGGCAAAAAGGAGGAATTATTAGCAAAACAAGAAGCTAAATTTGGGGCTCAAATCATTTTCCATGCTAATTGCTTATTTGGGGAGCTCATTCTGGGAAGCTGAGGTCCCTGGATGTGGGGCCTTGCCAGCGCTCTTAACGGAAGTGAACAGGAGCTGTGACCCCAGAAAATCCCCCCTCAAGTGTTATGGGGAAGCAGCAATTCCTCTGACCTATTCATAGCTGAGATTTTCCAGTTTATTGTATCTCCTGGCCATTTTATGAAAGAGAAAGAAGAGGCAATTAAGGAATATTCTTCCACTTTACAGATAGACTTCCTGAAGTTATTTGTCCCAAGTTGTAGATTAGGGTCAAAAGTAATACTTAGTTCTGAACTTATTGTGTAGAAAATTCACCAACTTAAGTAAAAGATCAGGTAGGACTACAAAATCAAGTAAAGAAAAAAGGAATATGTACAAATGGCATTAAAATCAACAAAGGACCTCCTCACTTTTCCTGTTCCCTCAACTCCCAAGGAAATATCTGACGGATAATTACTTCTTGTCTTTTCTATGGAGACAGATTTATTTCAGCCATATCAGGAGAAGATCATGGGATAAAGCTGATACCAGGTCAGAAGCATGGACTGGACCAATTGGATTCTCTTGGGGAACTGAACAAGTTGCTGGTGAGGAGATGGAACAGAACAGGAGGCATTAGGTGATGTCCTGAGGTAGAGAAAGACCATGACGGGCCATGTGCAGGGTGAGGAAAGCCAAGGAATCTGCCTGATAGAGAGGAGAGTGAGCCACTGACCAGATGGTCAGAGATAGATCATGAAGACCAGCAAGAGAGATGAATTGTTCTCCAGAGCCCTCAGGAATTACCCCAGCAAAGACTCTTCCAGTTCTTAGATTCCTTTCAGATCACCATCCTTGTTATTACTATAAATATAGCCTTACATTGACTTACTTGTCACCTCCACAACGTTTCCTGGAGTCAGTTTTGAGTGATCTTCTGTTCCTTGCAATCAAATCAACTAGATATAAACATCTTTTATAACAAACAATACTCCTCCTTTGCTCAAAGAAATAACCAATATCCTCAGCATCTACTGCAAAACAGGGTTTTATTCATCTCTGCAGTGAGGGACACAGACAGTTGGCAGAGCCACTCCCGCCTCCCCCCCTGCTGATTTATTGCTCTTTAATGCTTTTAGTAGTCTTGGTGGGGATCAGATCACCTGAATTCATTGTCCTTAACTAACCTTTATTCAAGTGGGAATGAGTGAGAGATATGCAAAACCTTAGAAAGTGGAAACTGAACTTATGGTATTGCCTGGGGTCTTTGTGGTTTGTAATAACCCTGTCAAAGTTTTCTTGTAGAAATAGAACTTTATTGATTAATCTATTGCAGCATGCAGGGTGGTAGGAGGAAAGACAGGAGGAAAGAGAGAGAGAGAGAGAGAGAGAGAGAGAGAGAGAGAGAGAGAGAGAGAGAGAGAACCAACTGAGTTATGGTGTTACTTAGCCCTAAGCCATCAAGGTAAAGTTCCTTGATAATCAAATTTCCTGGTTAACAGGCAGATTGTCACATATAGCCACTCCCTTTTTCATTCTCTTGGGAAGTCAGTAAGTGGAGTGGGGGGGGGGGGGGGGGTTGGAGGGGGGTGGTTTTCTGTAGCCCTACAAAATGGCCATACAGCAACAATTCTCTGTTGTTTGCTGAGAACCCCTTAGGCACTACTGTGTTGCAGCTCCCCGAAGTGGTGGAAGAGAAGGGATCTGGACCTGTTCAGGTTTCTTGAGAAAAGTTCTGAGCTCATTATTATGAGGGAGGTATAAGATGGAGGAGGATATGGGGTACTGTAGGTACCCCACATCTGAAACAGAATATGTCTCTCTCCACCACGAATTTTTGCACACAGTGGTATTTTCCTGCTGTGCTCCTGAAATCAGCGTCTGGTGTTCACGCTCTCATTGCCAAGTGATGGATCCCGGGCATTTCAGGTAACAAGCTACCTGCTGTCTGAGTGGAAGTATTTAAATGCCTGCTGTTTTTCATCATTCAAGTTGTTTCCCCCTCTGTTACTCCTGCTAGGGAGCAAGGCGACCATATGTACAGGGTCACATGGCTGGCAAACATGAAGATCGTGTTTGGTGTTGGATTTATTTGATGGCGTCATGTTCCTGGCAGCTGGGCTTGTGCTGGGTTTGCTTTGGCAGTTCTGGGAGGACGGTTTCATCATAATGTTCTAATTTATAGAAAATATAAGAAGTCCTAGCCTAAGCTGAGTGGTGGGGGCCTGCTAGTGTGATTAATATTGCCTAACAACTAGGATGGAATCATAATAAATACTTAAATGTTAACTTCAAACCTCGAGTCATTAGGTTTTAAAGGAGCGCTTTGGGCTCAGGTTCTGGAGAGAATAGGACTTAGATCCAGGTTCCACTTCTATTACTGTTTGGCATGGGGGCAAATCACCCAATTTCTCCAGTGTCACTTTCCTCATTTGTAAAATGAGATTGAAAACAGTATCCACCTCACAGGGTCGTTGGCAGGTAAATGAGGTGATGCCTGTAAGGACCCGACCTTATGTCTGTCACACAATGAACGTTCAGTAAATATTAGCTCTGCTGGCTGGTGCCAGATGTAGACAGCTGATCACTTCTTATCCTTCTCTTGTATCTCTCTTAACCCAGTTTGTAATGCCGCAAGTACTAGATGGCTTGTTAAAAAGATGTAAGATTGATTTTCTACCTTTTTCCTTAAATATCTTAGGAAACCGAGCTTTGCAAGATTCATGCCAAACGCAAAGCACTTCAAAGGAGTGCAAATTCTGGCCTTTTTTGGTGGCCCTGCCCTTCAGAAAGTATTACAGGTACAGGAGACAAGGAGGCAATGTGATAATAATTCTCTGTGTCATAAGTGTCTCATGGGAGGGGGGAGCGCGTTATCTTTAGTTTTCTATTGGTGACTTTAATTTTAACAAATTAGCTTCATCTTTTCTGTCCCCTCCACTGGCTTTAGTCTTAGTTCAAGATCGAGGCACATAAATGGAGTCAAGGAATGGAGTCAAGATGGAAGGGACTTGAAAGGTTATTGCTTGTTGCAGGTTCTTTTGTGATGTTTTGGGAGTACTGTAGTTGTTCTGGAAAAATCTTACGGGAGAAGTGTTAATAAAGCATTCTATAAAGAAAAGAAGGTGATTGTAGGTGCAGTGTCGTAAGAAAGGCCATAAAAGCTTTTTGAAGGCATGGAAAGAGAAAACCACAGGTGGAGAAAATTATCAAAGGAAGAATAACATGTTTGAAAAATTAGACTTTGTAAGATTATGTAAGTTTTTATTTGAATGAGACGGCTACAGGACATTTTCTGGAGGTTTCAGAAATGAGTATCATAATATTTTCAAGTTCCATGAGACCTATTTTAAAGACATCTTAAGCAGCCCCTGCTTTCCAGAAGGCCGGGAAAAGCAGTGCTCCCTCCAGGCAGCTGCTACAGTCATCAGTATCATGATCAGGACTTCATTTCTGAAACTGTAATGTAGGGATGCTTAATGACCTTGATTTCTTTTTTGCTAAGTAAGGGGTCTGTCTGTGAATCGCGAGAGTCATCATGGTAAATAAATCATGTAACTAATCAAAATATTCAGCCGTGAAAAAAACCAGCGATGATACTGAATGGACTGAGAAGGTGAAAGAAAGCCCTATATACGTATTTTTCATTTCAAGTACAAAAGTTGATACCCTGCCTTGTTCATAGGAAAAGAAAAATGAAGGCAGGCTTCCTTTTAGTCTCTGTGGTCAAACATAACCAGATAAAATTAACAGACTGCACTGATAACTGTAAACAAGCTAATCCTTTTACTTATTAGAACAATAGAACACGCATAATGCATGGGAACCTTGTTACCTGTAGACGATTGCTCAGCTATAGCAAGATAGAGGCAGTCCTTGCGGAAGAATATTTGCATGAAAGAAAATGTATACATGCAGGAAAAAAGACAATAATTTAGGAATGCTATTGAAGAATCTGTTTGCCTGAGCCAGTCGAATTATTCACCATTAAGCAATTACTTTGGATGCAGTAGGTGACCTTATAACCAACTTGACTATTCCAACCTAAGTAATATTTCTAACTATAATTGTTTGGATTATTTGTTTAGGAGGAGACCCATGAAAGAGTAAGAAGCCATAATTAAGGAACCCTGAAGAGAACATTCTATAATAGAAGCCATTTGACAGAATAAGAGCAGATCACTGGAGGTGATAATTTTGTAGAAGTGTATATTTTTAAATAAGGAGGGTATAAATATAGGTATGTCTTTCAGAAAGAGTCATATAACTAATTTAATCCTAAATGCTTTATTTTTCTCAAATGCAGATGAAAATTCAGTATATAAATCAACTGAGTAGGAAATATCTCGAATGAATATCATAAATTGGACATTTTGGTAGATCTTATATAATGTGGGCACTTAGAGAACTTGTAGCAAATGTGATTCCTTAGGGAGAGTAAGGGGGTGGAAATGGGAGATAAACATTCTCAATTCTTAACCACCCCCCCCCCCCACACACACACCCTTGCAAATATGATGCCACACAGTTTTTGAAAGTAACTCAGAGCTAAAGCAATCAACTGGATAGAGATATGGGAAAAAGTTTCACTTATAAATAAAAGTTGATTAAGTCTTTCTATGGAGAACTCTGAAGAGCTCCAACCTTCGGAAGCAAGAGTCCAGATCACTGGAGCACAGATAAGGAAATAAACAAGGCTCTTCTGATTGTACAATGTTGATATGATTATTTCTCTTCTCACCCACTTGCAGACATACAGATTTCTGTTTGATTTGCATAGGCTTTGTCCCTATCCATGCTTGGAAAAAACATTTTCTTATCTGTGCAATAGATAACCTATTTCTACCATTTATTTCTCTCAGTTGACCTATAGATATTCCATTTCTAATCCTCTCTCTTTCATTTCACAGGTGAGGAAAGTAGGACTTAAGTGAAGTCACATACTTAGTAAAGGGTAACATGAGGATTTGACTTGAATCTCTTGACCCTAAAGCTGATGATCTCATCTGTCTTATCATACCATCTCCTCAGGTCTGTGCACTGTCCCTTTCAGGGACATTTGCATTATATGCCATAGAATGTAAGACTCATGTTAAAGGACTTTTAGCCCTGGTGAGCAGACAGTCCTGTGTATTTGTGGGGTGGTGGGCCCTCCTGGTCTCCCTGAAATCATGTGCTTTATTCTCTAGGCAACAGTTTGGCCCTCCCTCCAGAACCCAAGCTTCTGATTGTGGTGTCATCAGGTCTTAAACTATGTGAGCAGGTGAGATGCAACAAAGCAAAGGAAAGAACTAAACCTCAGTGTTGATTTTATGAGGAAGAGACTGAAAGGTAAAAAGTCTTGAGAGACACAGGTTGTGTTATAATAACAGAATTAAGGCAAAAGCCCCGATGTTGGCTTTCCCCATCAGTGCTCTTGCCCCCAGACCCTGCGACCACAATCTACTTTATATAAAACTGGAAAATCCCCTTTGCTAATCTAGAAAACCCTCCAGCTAAGCCCAACTCACTGTGTGGTTAACAAGAAAAATTCCTTTAAGATGGCTTTTTCCTTGCTTAGTGTTGCTGGCATCAAGGATAGTTATTTATATGTTTTCCATTTGCTGCTTGATTTATTTTAGAGACTGACACTTTTACAAGCTGACATCTCAGCATACAGATACTGTTTTTACTCCGCTGAATGCAGTCGGTGCTACTTACTTGGTGCCATGCCGAGCAAAACCTAGTTAAAGGTTTCTCTTCATGCTGTAATCCATCACTCCTTTTACAGTTCTTCGTCTGGAAGAGTGTAAACTGCCTCCTAATTTTGGCATCTGCTACCTGCCTTGTTGGCTGCTTCCTGTTGCTTCCTGATATCACTCTGTCAGGTAGACACTTGAGGATTTCATTGCTGCCCAGGTTTGTAGCAAATTCAAAAGAATTTTATAGTTTTAAAAAAACTCCTGTTAAGATCATTGTGATGAATGAGTGACTAATAGGAAATAAGGTATCGAACTAGAAAACTCATCAGCTACTATCAGTGGCTTGTTCATTTATTCATGCTATTTGAACAAAATTTATTGTTTGCCTATAATGCACCAGAAGATTTGGCAAAAGATAAAGTGCCCTCAAGGAGCTCTCAGTGTATGAACAATGGCATGATCATCTGATAAAACCCTGGTGTAGGTCAACTGGCCTCCAATTTTTTCATTCTTGCTGCATTTTTCTTCCAGGTCTTTTTTTCTAAGGCCACATGAGTACCCTACACTAGGACCCTGTTCTTCTGGCTTTTCTATTTTCCTCTCTAGGATAAAAATAAGCCTCTTCCATGCTCTTTTCTCTTGGGCTCTGTTCTCTCCTTTGGGGAGAACTGATTAATCTGGTAAACAGCCCCAAACCAGTGTGTTGTTCGTGCTGTACCCTTCCTGGTAAGAGATGTCACTTTTGGAGATAAAGTTCAGGTGCCATGGACAATATGTATGGGCATTTGTTAGGTCAGATATTGGTTAGACTGCTTTATCAGAAGCAAAATAATGACTTTAAAAACTATTAAAGTAATTTCTTATGTGAAAGTTTGAGCTGGTCACTGTTCAGAGGAGTAGGATGGCTTTATTCCATGAGGTAGTAAACACCTAGAATCTTTCCATCCTGCTCTGCAACTATCAAGGCAGGCTCACCACCACATACCAGGGCCTCACCCCACAGGGACTAGGAAAGAGGACATAGAGGGTAAGCCTTGTAAGGTCATGACCTGGAAGTTGCACAAACCACTTTTGCTTAAATCTTATTGGTCAGCATTAACTTTAAGGCCACATCTACTTTAATGAAATACTGGAAAATGTTGTCCCTAGTTGGGTCTAGATAAAACCACAGAGGAGATTTTTATTAAGGAAAAGAAGGAGAGAGTACATATTGGGCAAAATTAGCTAACCCCGCCACAATGTATGTGTAAAGTCATTCATAAGAGAAGGACCATGTGGACTATCTCAATTCATAGGTGATTAAAGCAGAGAGAAGCAATGACCCTATATGCAATACATCATTGTGGATATAAGTGGTCAAAAACCAATTATGTTTCAATTGACTGTTGATACATCTATTCCTTTGCTCCACTGTTTTCTGAGGAATACATGGACACTAAAGACATCTATTCCAACTGAAAATGGCACATTAACATTTTAAGGAGTGGTGCTATTTTTTTTTAAATGCACCTGAAATGTCTTACTATTCCTTCTACAGCACTTGGATTCATCAGTATATCTGGGTGTGCATCTCTGGTCAGCCTTGGAGAAGTTGTTTTCATGCTAATGATGACTGATTGCAACCAGTGTTATAAATTCTATTTTGAACCAAAGTCTTTCTAGCCTTATTTGTTTCCAGTCCGTTCAACAAACGTATAATGAGTGCCTACTATGTGTTTGGTACCAGATGCTGTGGTGATATAAAAAAATACAACTTTTGCTTTTCAGCATCTCATCATGGAGGAGGTGAGACTGACAAATATATAAAAAGCTTTGGCTACAGGGTAGACTGTGGTAAGTGCTAGGCTAGAAATACAAGGGAAGTGCTGCAGGAGCCGAGGAAGAGAGGTAGTTGTGAATGTTAAGGTCAGGAGGGACTTCATGCAAGGTGTGAGATTTAGGCTGAAAAAGTGCATGGTGTTCCACTTGGCATATAGGGTAAAGACTCTCAGGCAAGCTTGCAATTCTTAAGTAGACCGATGTTGCTGGAACTCGTGGGTAAAAACCAGGGGAGGGGAGGAGAGGACTTGTTTTGAGATAAGATTGCAAGCACTGATTTTTTTGGAGTCAAATCATTGAAGTCTTTGCATACCAAAGTAAGAGACTAAGGAAACTCTGGGATCTTAGCTACTATCTATGAGAGCAGAAGTGTGTGTATCTGCGTTTTAGGGGAGGTGGGGCCTTGAGACAGGGTGAGAATCTAAGAGGTGGTATTATTGGTCTGCCAGTAGGTGAGAAGAACTTCAAGTGTGGACTAGACTGTGGCATAAATATGGAAGTGGAACAAAGATGGTAAGGGTTTGATAACAACTGGCTTTGCAGGTAAGAGAGAAGTAGAAGAGGACTGTCAGTTTTTAATCCTGAACTGCTGAGAACTTGATACTAGACACAAGTAATTTTGCAGAGGTAATTGGGGATATCAATACCTACCACATCCCAGGTCCATCATGCAAAGGATATCTAAAGACTTTGGAAAACAAAGTCCTAAATAAAATGCAGGTTGATGTTTTAACCTATACATTTGAATGGACTGTCTGGAACGTTCCTTCTTGATGGCAGGACCATACTGGTTATTCCCCACTTGATACTCAGTGTCTGGCAGGAGGCCAAAGACTATTAACACAAAAAGTCTTTAGTAAAGAAATACATTAAACATGTTTGATCCAGTATTTCATTTGGCCCTGAACCCTTTTGATGAAACTATCCTATAAGTGTCTCACAAAGGAGTCTCCAGAATACACTTTGAGAAACACTGCCTTAGGGTAATATATGATGAAGGGTTAAAGAGATAAGGTAAACATCCTAAAGAAAGAAGGGAATTGGGTATATGTATGTATGTCTGTCTTCTTTTTATTTTAACTGTTTAAATCTTTATTACACAAGTAATGCATGTTTATTATAGAAAATTAGAAAATATAGAGAAGCAAAAAGTAAAAGCAAATCACTTGCTGTCTGTGCCACGATGTTTCATTGAGCAGAAGATGCATATGTAAATATATTCTTAATTAAAACAATTGTTGTATTTACATTGTAAAATAGCCTTTTAAAAAATCGGAACTATTGTCTGTCTTTTTTTCTAATAGAGGCAAAGGTTGGGAGATCTTTAGAGGGAGTATCCCTTGGCAGAAGCACAGCCACAAAAGATGGATGAATGGCTGACCTTTTCCTCCTCACCTGATCACAGGTTTAAAAAGACTCACCATCAATTTTAAAATGTGTCTTTAAAGCTCTAAATATGGCCTTAGGACTTCACTCTTTAGACTCAAGTTCAAGATGATAGTCACAAACATGTCCTGGAGGCAGTTTTGAACACTTTAAAAGCATTTAGTTTCAAATGTTTATCTGCGCTCCTAGCACCTTGCAAGGCCAAGAGAGACTTTAAGAATTCAATAGACTGGCTTATTTTGCTTAGCATAATGTTCTCCAGTTCCAGTGGAGGGAAAAGGATACATCTGTACTACTATTTGTAATACTTTAAATGATAAAATAAATAAATAAATAAAAATCAAAAAATAAAATAATTAAAAAAAGAATTCAATAGAAATAAGAGAAAGGAATGGAGCCCAGGATTTAAGTACAGTACATCTGTACTACTATTTGTAATACTTTAAATGATAAAATAAATAAATAAATAAAAATAAAAAAATAAAATAATTAAAAAAAGAATTCAATAGAAATAGGAGAAAGGAATGGAGCCAAGGATTTAATTTTTTGTTTTTGTTTAAATTACAACACACACACACACACACACACACACACACACACACACACACAATCTGCATGATTTTTACTTTATCTGTTCTATGTAACTACTTTTTAAAGAAGAAAAGCAATATTTTATTTATTTATTGAAGCATAACCTTTTAAATCATAGGCCCCACTGAAAAATTACAAGGCATTTTAGTAATCTCTGCTTTCTAGATGTCAGTCAATATTATAATAACTGTATTCTATAGGCTCGGAGTCAAGCCTTGGATGTTTCATGGTTACACTAAAAGCACATGTTCTGTTACTGCTTATTTAATAACTAGTGGCCATGCTTGCCTCTTGTCAAAAAAGTCTGTTATCTCATGAATGATTAAAGTGCCAGAAATCCAAGACTTATGGTTCTCTTGCTCAAAACGCTCATGTGGCTCTTGTCTGATTAAAGGTACCTATCACTGAACATATTTCATTTACAGTGTAATTCTTGGGTTACCAAGGTAACATTCAGGTTAATCAGCTGCACCACACTTTGCCTAATTGAGGGAGAGCACTTCAGCTCCCACTTCAGTTCCTGAAAGATAACAACCTTTTTCTTTCATTTTTTTCAGTCTGATGTTTGGAGGCTATTTTAGATGCTCTTGACTTTGGAACCATTTCCCTCTCTGGCTCTCTGACACTTGGTACTTTGCCTTCATATCACCTATGCTTGAATTACTGGCTTTTACAAAGGCCATTTCCTATTTGCTATATGTAAATAGAATAACACTATTATGTTATTGTTCTCTGGAATTATACTAAGATTGTTGAAGTTATAATTTTGTATATTAATATCAGCACATTGGAATGTGTTTACTATTTACTTTTTTCTTCTGGGTTTTCTGAGTGCCCAACCACTTGAGAGTGGACATCAATGAGAAATTTTATTTAAAGCAGGAGATTGAGGAGACTTTGTTGAAATTCCTAAAACTTAATGGGCAAAGCTGTTAGATAAAATTTCTAAGTGTTATTTTAACTCTCTCTTCTTACTTACTTCATCTCCCTCTGAAAAAGTGCAACATGTTACTCCATTGGCTAGGGGCTGGTTGTTGCACCAAGGAATCAGATACTCATTAGCATCAACCAAACTAAAAAAATGGACAGCTGAGAGATAAATGTTTTGGAACTCTCGAGAACAGATGTATGGACTATTTAACATCCAATCTTGGAGCCATTGTTTGAGAGAGGCAGTTTAAGAGAACAGGCAAAAAAAAAGGCCTCTAAAAATTACAGTACTCTGCCATTCTGTGCTGATGTTCAATTAAATGAGTTTTGGCCTTGACTGGAGAGACTTCTAAGTAAAACTGGTTATGATTAGATCGCTACACAAAAAAAAAATCTCACTGTTCTATAGGAGTTTATGATTCTTTCCCATTAATTACTAAGATATTAGGCCTTTTATGTATAATATTTGCTATAAATATTTCCATAGTTTGCTGCGTACTCTCCAATTTTAATTCTTTGAATGATTTAAAATTTATATGTAGTAAAATCAAACTGCTTTCACTTTATAATTTCTTTCACTATTTTAAGCTTAGAATGTTCTCTCTAAAAATTTAATATTTGATACTATATTTTCTAGTGTTTGATAGACACATTTTTAAGAACAACTGAACTTTTTGTATTCCCTTGGGATATTTGTGGACCATGGTACAAGATGATGATTAAACTGGCTTCTTTTCCTAATGGTAATAGCACTATTTACAGGATCAGGGTTCCTCTCCTCTGATGACTTGTGATTTCTCCTCCATCATATGTCACATACTCATATGATTCATTTCTGACACATCCATTCTATAGCTCTGCTTGTCAGTCTATTCTGTGCTATCATCATGCTTTTTAGAATTATTATTAGTAATTAGCATTAATGAGTACCCAATAGGGCTAGTATCCCAACAAGGAATGAAGAATTTTTTGTACCAGTAGGTAGCAGGTAAGAGTCTTAATTATAATTTTATTTTTAACTTATGAAATGGTATCATAAATTTATTTGCACTTAAACATATGCTGGCTCAAGAAGTACAATAAAAGCATATTTACTCATCTTTAGTCTAACTTTCTCCTATATAACAAGAGCTGTTTTTCTGTTTATTTGAAAAATTTCAAAGGGATATTCAATACATACTATATATCCATGCCATAAACACTGGTTTTATAGAATTTGATTTTTTCTATGTTTAATATGCCATTAAACTTAGGCATAAAATAAAGTAAAGAAAAATAAAAGCGGAGAAAACTGTCATTTTACACTCAAGTATTAGTAAGGTAATTATGGACATTTTTGAGCAGTAGAATTATACCTCTCTCGTGCCCTCTCTTCCTTGCCTCTTTCCCTTTTTAAAAAATACCATTTAATTTAATTATGAATTTTAGATGATATCTTTTAATTATTCAAGGAATAAGTTATATATCTTCCAAAAGTCATCATGATTCTAGCAATTACTATGAATTTGAGAATGTTGATCTCTTATTCTTCTTTGGCCTAAGATCTGAATCCTTGTTTGAACTTAATATCATGCTTGTATATTTATTGTTTTATATATGTTACAGGAGACACAATCTAATTTATTCTAAAAAGCACAATCTGCTGTGGATTAATTACTCTATTTACCAGACTTTAACTATTTTCAAATAAAGTTTTTTAACCAGATGTAATCTATGCGAGTTTTTCATGTTCTCAGAATTAGCATTTAATCTCTGTTTAGCTGAAATGTAGTTAGCAATGTTGACACCTCTGCATTTTAACTCTGGGATTTCTTTGTGGGACCCGGTTCCTTTCAATCAACTTAATATCCCATCTTGGTCTCTAAGGGACAGTAATTGAGTTTAGGCTAGTTTTAAATAGCAATAAGGACAGGGAACACAGATGGGTATTTCATTGATTAACACTAACCCTGGCCTAAGGCCCCAGTGTCAGGCATTAGATTAGGACATTATGAAGAGAATGACAGAGTTTTGGTACTTTATTCCTCTCAATAACATTCTTTCACATATTAAGTTTATCCCCTGCTAGGTAGCTACTTTATCATGCAGAAGGCCTTAATCCACTGAGGGGACTCTCTCTGCGCTCACTTTGATGCAGCCTCTGTTTACAAGAGTAATGCGGCCTGTGTAAGACAAAGTACTTGGGACAAGGACAACTGAATAAGGCTTTTAGATGCACAGTGATCCGACCTAAAACAAAGCAAAACAAAATCCACACTGTACACATACAGACACAAACACAGGCACACAGGCACACCCAAACACCAACAACACTGGGGCTATTTTGGAAATGCAATTATGGTGCTTGCATCCCGAAGAATCAGACATGAGGATTTCATCAAGAAGACCCTATGTTACTGATCTCCTTGTTTGGTACTTTATCTTTTCTTCACCTTTGACCTTCCTTTCAGGCTCTCTTCAAGGCCTCGTGAACGTAAGCCCTTGTGGTGTTCTTTTAGAAGTAGGATTGCTGCCATCCCCTCTGGTGAATTGAAGCAGCTGCCGGAATCAGTGACAAGGTTGGGTCCAGACTTGGCATCCTGGCTGGGAAAGAGATTATGGGTCAGTCCCCAGTGCTAGGATACAAAAGATTCAAGCAGTTCAGGATTTTTTGGATATCCGAAAAAGATTTCATGAAATTTGTAAAGATCTAACAGTGCATTGCAGATTTCATGTGGTCTAAACAGCTTATACTAAGTCAAACTCTCAGTAGCCAGTAAATGGGGTTTTCACAGCTACGTGCTTTTTCCAAGATTGAACTTTACGAGAATAGTTTAATTCCATTAAATTGTGTGTTTGGTGGATGAAGCAGGTGGCCTTTTACATTTAGTTGCTTTAGCTGTTTAAAGGTATCCTAACTTTAGAGATTCCCCTGTTTTACACTGTGAAGATTTCCATGCTTGCCCTACTAAAGTTAGATGATCAAGCAATGCCATTTTAATCCTGACATATATAATTCAATAAAAGGAACAAATAATATATTAGAAGACTTTGATTTTTGTCCTTTGTCATCATCTCATTTTTCACCAAAATCTTAAGAGAACAATCTTTGAGATTTACCTAGGGTTGAGAGTTTTAAAAAAAACTGTAATATTCTTATCTAATATAATAAAGATATATGATAACTCCATGTTGAATTTGTAAATTTCTGATTATCCAAAATAAAATCTGCCAAAACCATCAACATTTGGATGGGAGAGAATTCAATATATTCTTCATAGCTTTTCTCTTTCTCTTCTTTCATGTACTTTTCCTCCAAAAGCTTTTAATAGGAGCCCGCAAGATGACTGTTTGGCATTGTATAGTGAACCTTGCTTGTTATAGGAAGTAATAAATAAACAAAAAGCAGGAAAGGCTTATTTTCAAAAGACAGAACATTTGGTGTAACCTGCTTATCCATATCAGAGACTGTTAGAATGGCCAAAGAGCAGGCCCTCTGGCATTGACCGTCACTGTGGTCAGGGGCATGCAGACGTTTACCCAGGGCCCTCACCATGCTTCACTGCTGTCCTAAAATAGCCCCCTTCAGTGGAGCAGGACTAGCTCAGACAGAGTGCCTCATTTTTAGCTCTTCAGAATGGGCAGTATGCTTCAGAGGCAAACAGTGCTGGTTCATCCTTCTTTCCCAATTAATTGGAGCCCTGCTAACTCCTTTGTTTGGATTAATTTAACAAAAACCCATTGAGAACACAGCATTACCAACGAGTACATACTATACATATGGAGCACCAATTCTGGAGCTTTCTACTAACAATACCACCTCTTCTAGGGTAGGTCACTCATCATATCAGAGAATTACAAAGCTGCGAGAGACCTTAAAGACTCTTTGGTATTGTAGTTCCAGATTTTCATCAACCAATACCTCTATTATGATTTTTATCTCAATAGTACCTACATTTTGAAAGGTTTGAAAGACTTTACCAGTGAGTTTGGCTTTCATTAGCCCCCCCAAAAAAATTACACATAATTTCAGAAATAGTAATCTATTTGGGGGGAGAGGATCCCTGGAGATTTTTGTGGGAACCTGTGATCTCATGTGACCTTGTTATATCGATGAAGGATTTGAACTTACTTGACTTTCCCTGCCTCCTAGATTACAGAGTGAGTGTGGAGTAGGAAGAAAGCAGGTTCTCGGAAGGGTTGAATTGTCTGGTAAGTTTAGTCAAAGTTTTTCAGAGAGGAGGTGAAAAGTGTGGCCATGGTTCTGCACCTCCAGATTAGTGGAAGCCATCTGAAGGAAAGTGTGGTTTTATGTACAAGTAGTCTTTCCTCTTAGATGTTGTTAGGAAGCTCCTGATGACTAAATCCTCACACAAGCAATCACAATAAACAAAAACACTTCACACGAGTTTCAGCATCATGAAGATCAGCTTGTATAAATATTCATATAAATGACCTGAGCCAACAAAAGCCAAGAAAATCGATTAGAGAGGAAAATTCTGCCTTAAATCCCAGGTTCCCAGGGGGAATGGCTGCAGCCTCTGGGCAGCCAGGAGTTGGCATGTGGCTCATCTCTGACACAATTCTGACATAAAATGAGGTGGATGCTGAAGCTCAATCCATAAAACAAAACAAAACAAAAATGGTCTCTTTGGTCCATTCAAGTGACCACGTAAGCTAGTGCTTCATGCCGTTTAAGTCCTGAATGGAAGCTACTCATAATGAGGCAAAAATCTGACATGGAAAATGAGACAGTTGGTCTGATTTTTAGGTTAGCGGTTTTTTTCTTTTTTAATGTAATAATTTGCACATCTCGTGCTGATGGATTTGGTCTCTTGCATTCTCTGGCAGTCAAGGAAAAGTTAGCTCAAGTTTTGCTCCCTCTGCCATTAACAGATGGCACGCAGATCTAAGCATAAGCGGTGGCTCCCGGGCCACAGGCAGAGGGTGAGGGCTGCTCCCCTGTGGACACCCTCAAAAGGCCCTAAGCTTGAGTAGCACAAATGAAAAGGTCTAGTGCTGGTGTTAATTACGCAGAAACCACACAGAAAGTGCTGGCTGTTACTGAGTTGAGAGGTTGGGCATCTCTTCTTCCCCAGATAAAAGGCTTGATATGAAAACATTTTGCAGAGGACAATGAAGTGAAGATTAGCATAATCTTCTGCAGTATCCTCAGTAAGCTATCCCTGAGTGAGTTGCTTTTTTCTCATTCCTTTGGCTCTAATGTCTGGATTTAAGGAATGGTATTGTTAAAAGTGGGCTTTGTCCTCAGAGCCTGACAGTTGTGTTTTTCCCGCCTTCATGTGATCATCCCAGTTGCTGGTCTCCTGCTCTTTGGGAAAGCAGACAATGGAAGGAAAAATGAAGTGTCAGTCCATTGACAGGCACCTCTCTGAGAGATGTTATTCTTAATCCAGACTCTTCGGGGTTTTTTTTTTTTTCTTTTATTTTCTGTTTCTCTCTCTCTCTTTAAGAATAATTCTCTCACCCATGCTCCCTGATTGAATAGGGCAAAGTCCATTTAATATCATTCTGAGGAAAATGTAGAGCAAGTAACACTGAACTTTGGTGCTTTAGGCAGCTTTAAATAAAAAAGAATCAAATTGTGTGTTTTCTCTGTACTTGAATCAGAGCATTAAAATACTGTTCTTACCTTTTATATCAAAATGTGGGTAACTGTTCAAATGGTTATTCAGACGTATGTAACAAAAGCTTTGAGTGTGAAGGTTTTCATGAGGAGAATTTAACCGCTTGCACAAAGCAGCTTAATGCGGTTCTCTCGGGGGCTGGTCCAGTGGCTCATGCACTAGAGTGTTGGCCACTTTGATCCTGGCTGCCCTGTTTAAAGTTTTGCTATGACTGGTTAAGCTAGTCTCTGTAACCCCGGGGATAACTTGAGGGTTCTGAAAGTCATGAGGCATGGTCCCCAAGATCAAAATATAAAAATAGGTCTGGGGTCAAGGAACTCAACAGGCCCCGGAAGCTCTTCACTTTTACAGCTGGAGACTGTCTCTTATGTACTTAGAATTCGTCATTAGGATTCTGACAAAGAGGTGCAGTATGGGATTGCTGCAGGGCAGACTCTTTGAATCTTACTTCTGATTAAAAAAACCCAACTTCTGGCTGCTGACAGGAGACAAGGCGAGTACAAGGAGCGCATTAAAAAGCAGCTTATGTCTACTGATGGCTGAAGAAGGGTTAGAATGGCTGAGTTTTGAGTTTGGGTGAAAACTCAGTTTATTTGTTATATCCGATGAGTTTGAGGAGTCACTGGTATGTTTTAAAGGCCTGGAGAGCCCTAACCAGTTTGGCTCAGTGGATAGAGCGTTGGCCTGCAGACTGAAGGGTCACAGATTTGATTCTGGTCAATGTCATGTACCTTGGTTGCGGGCACATCCCCAGTAGGGGGTGTGCAGGAGGCAGTTGATCAATGTTTCTCTCTCATTGATGTTTCTAAATCTCTGTCCCTCCCCCTTCCTCTCTGTAAAAAATCAATAAGATATATTTTAAAAAACTTTAAAAAATAAAGATAAATAAATAAAGGCCTGGAGAGTCTATTAGTATGGATATCTTATAAGCCTGTGTCAGACAATTTGTTGACCTTTCTGACCTTTCCAAAGGCCAATTTTGACATGGATTCCATTCTGGACCTAGACTGCCTACCCGTTGAACTGCCCAGGTCATACAAAAACTCAGTGTTTGATTCATCAGACTCAGCTAAGATTTTCTTTTCTCATATGAATCATGTGATAGATCTGATTTTATTTCACTGAGGTAACTCAGTCCATGTCAGTCTATAATCCAAACCCAGATCAGCCACTTGATGAAGCCAAGTGGGCTTGGATCAGAAGGCTGAGGTCAGCAAGTTGCTATGCTCTGACATTGAAGAAGCAAGGGTCTTTACAGTCACCTGGTAGCTACTGCATCATGACACTATGCTATGACTTGGAACCAAAGGCCAAAGCAAGTCACTCCACCTTGAGATTTGATGTTTTCCTGTGGTGGAGTGAGAGGAGCCTGACACACTGCAAGTCCCAGCTCTGCCTCTTAGCTGCTTGGTGTATAAACCTCTGTGAGCATTGTTTCATTACCTGTGCAGTGGTCATCTCAGGGGCAACACCACAGTTCTGTTGAGTGGATTAAAGGAGATCATATAAGTGAGATCATATGGTATTTATTATTTTTTATTGAATTTATTGGGGTGCCATTGGTTCGCAGAATTATACAGGTTTCAAGTATACAGCTCAATGAAACATCATCTGCCCACTGAATCATGCTCCCACCACCCCATTTCTCCTCTTTGCCTGCCTCCACCTACCCTATCTCCTTTCCCTCTGGCTATCACCACACTGTTGTCTGTGTCTGTGTAATATATTATATATATATATATATATATATATATATATATATATATATATATATTGTTAATTCCTTCACCTTCTTTGATCCAGATCCCCAGACTTGTCCCTTCTGACAGCTGTCAGTCTGTTCCATGTATCCATACCTCTGTTTCTATTTTGTTCTGTTAATTAGATTCCACATATAAGTGAGATCATATGGTATTTATCTTTCTTTGACAAGCTTATTTCACTTAACATAATAAGGAGATCATGTATTATAGAGCAATTTGTAAACTGTAAATTTCTATACCTATGAAAGGTGTCATTGTAAGTTTTCCATTAAACATTGGTTTATTCAGCACACATTTATTGAACACCAACTATGTACCAGACTGTCTGGGCCTAGGGGGATTACAAAGACCAAAAATGCATAGTTCCTGCCCTCAAGGAAGTAAAAATCTAGCAGGAGGCAGGCAAAAAACATTTATTTTGCACCAGAGAACTTGCTATGCATGCTGCAATGTGCTGAGTATTTTGGTAGTGGTGGTGGTGGGAATTACAGAGAAGTATAATGTAGTCACAAATACCTTATAGTCTACTTGGGAGTTAAGACGTATATACACATGAACTCCCTTAACTAGTAATACAGGGCAGTACAAGGTAAGTGCCAAATGAACAAAGTACAGAATAAATTCAAAGGAGATAGCCATAACTCCCAAAGAAGATGGGATTTGAGTTGGCTGAGTATGAAAACCCTTTGAACCCTCATTAAGCCTCATTTTATCTCCTTGAGGCACTAGTGCTGTCTACTGTATACTTACTATAATTAATATCATTATTACTGCTCCTAGTAAGCTCCCTGAGAGCAGGTTTTTATCTTATTCATTTCATATCTTCCATAATACTCAGTACATGCCTCACAGAGTAGGAACTCAAATAATATTTGTTCAATGAATGGATATAGGTGAGAGGGGTGATTTAGCAGTGTGTAGATAGGGATAGTGGAGACTTTATTTCCACTTGTGTGCCTTCAAATCATTATTCTGGTTCACCTCTGAATCTTTCATGACATCCAACAGCTTTGAAGGAATAAGTACATGAATTTTGAATGAACACACCTGGAACATCTTTCTCTTCACGGCCTAATCAAATGTCTTGCCCACACCATTTTTATCTCTTTTTTCCCTCATTTTTATATCTCTTGAAATCCCACTATCTCAGTAAAACCTTTGTCTCTGGATCAGGGAAGTGCTCACATCCCTCTCCACTCCTCATAGGAAATACAAGAGGGACCTAGTTTTGCTGTCCTTTTCTGTTTTCCATTTTTCAAGGAAAATTTTTCCAAGGTTATTGTCTCTGATCTCAATTGCAATAATTTACCTTTCCTAGTTCTATCTCTAAAATACTCTGAGCATTGGTTTACCTTGCCTAAGTAGATATTTGTATAGTGAGCCAATGTCCCCATCTTGGAGTCTCTGTATGATGTATTGACTGATGTTTCTAAGCTCCTAGAAGCCACCGGGACTTAGAATTTACATGTGGTAATGTAATATCTATGCTTGCTGCACTTAGAAATGAAATAAATATATTTTAGATAATATATTTATTTTAGTCATTTAGTCATTTAATTTTTTCTTTCTGGACATTTTTGAGAATGTTAAACTAATGTCATTGCTGTAGCTTGAAAAGTTTGGCATTTTGTCTGGTTTCTTTTTGTTGAAAACTTGCTATGGCATTAGCAGTATAAACAATTGACCACACTATGCCATTTTTTTCAAAATCTTATTAATGAATCAAATGGAAATTTGCGGGGTTATTCAAGGTATAGGTGGTATGCTAGTGGCATAGTATATTATAGACTTACTAGAGGCCCAGTGCATGCATGAAATTCATACATGGAGCAGAGGGGGGTGGTGGTGGTGGGGTCCCTCACCTGGCCTGAACCCTCTCACAATCCAGGAACCTTTGGGGGATGTCTGACTGCTGGTTTAACCACTCGGGCCTAAACCAGCTGTCGGACATCCCTCTCGCAATCTGGGACTGCTGGCTCCTAACAGCTCACCTGTCTGCCTGCTTCATCGCCCCTAAATCCTCTGCCTGCCTGCTTGATCTCCCCTAACCACCTCTGCCTTGTCCTCTGCTGCAGCGACTTCATCTGGAAGGACTCTGGAAAGTCGTTCAGTTGTCTGTTCTAATTAGCATATTATGCTTTTATTATTACAGATTTTGGAGTGGTTTGTTGAGATAGTTGGTTTATTATTTCCTTATTTATTTACTCCTTCCAGTTAGTCTGTCTGATCAACCTAAAGCAGGAGGACAGGCTGGAAGTGACTGATATAAACAACTCATGTCAGTTGGTGGCCTGCAGTGGCTTAGAGTTCAGTAAATACTTTTCTTTGAGTGCCACTGCTCTGCTATAGCAAAGTTGGCTCCAACTCAGCCTTTGTTATTTCTGTAATATAAAAATGTCTCTCTTTGTATTTCTGTGTTTAATCATATTGTTTTTATTATTGTCTTGTGTCTAGGACATTGTATTCTATTAGATTTTATTTTCTAAAAATGTTATGTTACCAGTAATAATTGTTAATATCAAGGATAAATAATGGTCACTGAAATCTGGAACATTGGTTTTTTGGGGGAAGGGAATAAATACACTTGACCCTTGAACAATGGTGGCTGTTGGGGGACATTGGGGTTTAGGGATGCCACCTCACATGTAGCGGAAAATCCACCTATAATTTTTGACTCCCCTTAAACTTAACTACAGTTGGCCCTTCACAACTGTGGATCGAAGCAGTGTTTTCAATCCAAGGTTGGGAATCTGCTGTTGGGAATACAAAAATACTGTTTTCCTATTCCTGCAGCTTGAATCTGCGGATACAAAACCCAGGGATAGAAAGGGCCCTCTGTATTTATTGACAAAAATCCATGTATGAGTGGATCTGCACAATTCAGACCTGCATGTCTAAAAGAACTGTGTCAAGTTGTGAAGGAAACCCCAGGAGGGGCTCTTCAATCCCAGGCCTGCTTCATAGACTCACTGCAGGATAACTGGAAATAGCCCTGAGATCCACATAGGAGGACAAGATGGCTGAGAAAGAAAGGCAGAGTTAAGCACTGGGTAAAGAAAAAGGGGAAAAAATAATACTGCAAAAAGAGGCTTAGAGCACTGTGAGAGCACATATCGCTGAGGATCTTCATAGACTCAAAACTGATGCAGGTAACTAGGAATGTAGAGCATCTTCATTGTCACGGTGGGACTATTGCTCCTGTGGCAATGGGGACTGGCCCACAGGAATTTTGGTGCTACTGAAAAGAAATGAAAGCAGGATCAAAACAACACCCTATAATAGTCAATAAGCAATTGCTACTTTTCTAGTTTGGGTAGTGTGGAAATCTGACTTTGGGGACTGCTCAGGGCAGAGATGTTATAAACCCATGATAACACCATCAGCTATGCCTTTGCCACACGTGATCCATTAGGATTAAGTTTATCCCACAAAATGTGAGTGAGTCTATTAATTTGATTGGAATAAGAGTACCTAAAGTAAATTGATGGTGGTGATGTTGTATGTACGGTTCTCTAATTTTTAATAAAGAACCAGGCAATATACTAACTTTTAAAAGATTTACAGGTTGAGAAGGTGAATTGCATGAGTGGTTATCTGAAAACACTACTCTCTGTGGGCAGAATAAATTAATCTGTACATAATAAAGACTTTGCCTTTTTCAGATTAAGTAGCTGAGAACAATTCCTCGATCAAGCAGGACTCAGGACAGATAGGTTTGGATTGGAGGCTGAGGGTGAGGAATGGCTTCCTGAAATGTGTGGTACCATCCATCTTGAAAGCCATTGCATTGGGCAGCCAGCATACTGAACTGGATGGTGCAAGCGGGAGGCTTCCGATGGCACATACTGCGGGCTGCCCAATTGTGATGTTGGCCTTGTAACATGAATTCTAAGACCCTAACAGAGTTGTCCTTAAATATAGTCCACCACTTTTGATCTTGCTTGTGTTAAATCACAGAGCTCTGACTTTTCTGATGGAATTTAAGGGGCATGAGTCAGACCCGTGGTCAGCCAACACGATTGCAGTCAGGTTTATTGCATCTTGGTCTCAGTGACTATATGTCTTGTTGTTTTGGTGAAATACCATGGAAAAAAGCTGTTATAACACCTATCACAATATTTCCAGAATGACCCAGCAGGAGAAGAAAACAATCAGGAGGAAGATTGGAACGTAGAGACAAAATAGCTGGGCCTAACTAGGGAGTGCTGTGGAAAAGTGAAGGAACAGAAGCTAAATGCAGTAATTACATGAAAATCATAGTGCCTGTACTGGACTTTGGATTTCCCACTCTTGATCATCGTTTAATGGTCCATTGACTTATGTGAGCAGGCAGCAGGCAAGGGTGCAGTTTGAACCTGAGACATGAATAGCTAAAAAGGTATACTCACTGAAGATTTAAAAGGATTCTGAATAGTCACTATAAGTGCCTGAAAACTGACAGGTTATGTTTTCTCCCAGATTCCTGTATTCCTCAGATCTAATGGCCTCTTTTTTTTTTTTTATTGAGGTATAACTGACATATAACATTATACTATTTCTGACATAGGTTGCTTTACCTCTGGAAGAGCAGAAGTAGGAGTCATATGAGCAAGTGTCTAAGGAACATCTCGCCAGCTCTGTTATGAAGTCTCACTACCCTCAGATTAAGGTGGTGTGATATCAGGGAAAGAGCAACATATACGGAACCTGGAGATTGCCCTTGATTCCCAACCCTCCACTTAATGAATGCTGTTGTGTAAATCATGGCTTCAGCCTCTATTTTCTCAGCTGTGAAAGGAAGATAGTTCTACAGGTCTACAAGTATATCTACCCTAATGGGCCATAATAAAGATAAAATGGGATAGCAGGTATGAAAGTACTGAAATATCACAACTATATATTATTTTTTAAAAAATAAATCTTTATTGTTCAGATTATTATAGGTGTTCCTCTCCCCCCCCCCCCCCAATAGCTCCCTTCTACCCGGTTCCCACCCCACGCTCTGCCTTTACCCTCCCCCCGCCAACTCCCCTCCCCGTACTCATCCATATGTGTACGATTTTTGTCCAGTCTCTTCCCGCACCCCCACACCTCTTTCTCCCAGAGAATTGTCAGTCCACTCCCTTTCTATGCCCCTGATTCTATTATATTCACCAGTCCATTCTGTTCATCAGGTTTTTTATTCACTTGATTTTTAGATTCACTTATTGATAGATATGTATTTGTTGTCATTTTGTTGTTCATAATTTTTATCTTTACTTTTTTCTTCTTCTTCCTCTTCTTAAAGAATACCTTTCAGCATTTCATATAATACTGGTTTGGTGGTGATGAACTCCTTTAGATTTTTCTTATCTGTGAAGCTCTTTATCTGACCTTCAATGCTGAATGATAGCTTTGCTGGGTAGAGTAATCTTGGTTGTGGGTTCTTGCTATTCATCACTTTGAATATTTCTTGCCACTCATGTCTGGCCTGCATAGTTTCTGTTGAGAAATTCGCTGACAGTCATATGGGTGCTCCCTTGTAGGTAACTAACTTTTTCTCTTGCTGCTTTTAAGATTCTCTCTTTGTCTTTTGCTCTTGGCATTTTAATTATGATGTGTCTTGGTGGGTGTGGTCCCCTTTGGATTCCTTTTGTTTGAGGTTCTGTGCACTTCCTGGACTTGTAAGTCTATTTCTTTCACCAGGTGGGGAAAGTTTTCGGTCATTATTTCTTCAAATAAGTTTTCAGTATCTTGCTCTCTCTCTTCTTCTGGCACCCCATATTCTGATGTTGGTACACTTGAAGTTGTCCCAGAGGCTCCTTACACTATCTTCATATTTTGGATTCTTTTTTCTTTTTGCTTTTCCAGTTGAGTGTTTTTTGCTTCTTTGTATTTCAAATCTTTGACTTGATTCTTGCGATCCTCTAGTCTGCTATTAGATCTCTGTATAGTATTTTTTATTTCAGTCAGTGCATGCTTAATTTCTAGTTGGTTCTTTTTCATATCCTTGAGGGTCTCGCTAAATTTATCAGCCTTTTCTAGAAAATTCTTGAAAAACCTTATAACCATGGTTTTGAACTCTATATCCAGTCATTTGTTTTCCTCCATTTCTTTCATTTGTGATCTGTTTCTTTGTCTCTGCATTTTGGCTGCTTCCCTGAGTTGATTGAGTGGCTTTGTGTGGTAGGTGTCCTATAGGGCCCAGTGGCTCAGCCTCCCTAGTTACCTGAGGTGGACACTCTTGCTGCATCCTTTTGTGGGCTGTGTGCACAGTCTTGTTGTAGCTAAGCTTTGATTGTTGTTGGTATCACTGGGAGGAATTGACCTCCAGGCCAATTGGCTGTGAGGATCAGCTGTGTCTGTGCTGGGAGTACATCTGTGCTGGAGACACCCTTATTGGAGAAGACTTGCAAGAGCCTCTGTGCTCAGCTTGAATGGGGTGGAGTCTCAGGGCAGAGCAGACAGCATTGGTTTCCTGTCAGCCCTGCCCTAAGAGGCCCCTGTGTCTCAGTGTCCCGTGGTAATTGCTGCAAGCACTTCTGAGAGAAAGCCACCCTTGAATTTCGGTGCCCACTGCCAGATAGTCCAGTTTCTCCCTGAATGAGTCTGGGTCCCCAGAGTCTGGCCCAGAACTGGAGTTCAGAGCAGTCAGGAGCTTTTGTCTCCCTTCTGCTTGAGAAAGCCAGCCGCACACTCAGTTGCCAGTCCTCTCCACACGCACAGTTTAGTACCTCTGCCTCCTGCAATTCCTCTGAGTCTCATTGTGCTTTTCTCTTTCCTTCTAGTTGTAGAATTTCCACTCAGCCAGCCTTCCTGTGGTTCTGGATGATGTCCGTTTTGTCTTTTAGTTGTAGTTTTGAAATTATTGTGCAAGGCAGCAGTTTAGGTGTTTACCTATGCTGCCATCTTGGTTTCTTGAAAACCAATACTTTTTAAACAGTGTGTATAATTAAATATTTAATGTACTTGTAAGTGCAGTAGGAGGTCAGACTAGGGAGAGGTTGATGTGGATTGCAGAAGCCAATGAGGTTTTTGGTTTCTTTCCATCACGCTACCTGCATTTATTCATTCCTCATCTTTCTGAATGTCTTCTTACCCTTGAACAAAGCAGGTGTAGTTAGCATTGGCTGCCTTTGTTCCCTGACAGTAGTCAAAGCTTCAATTAGGCTGATATCCATTGAAAGTTGACATACCCATTTCTTTTACGTATTTGTACAGACACAGAAGCAAGTCTGTATTTGGGTTGTGTTTTGGCAGGGTTTGAAGTCATGTTCAAAGATCTAAAAGAACTGAGTGACTGAGGACACAGACTAGAATTCTAACCTTCAGTTTATGTGCAAAATCAAAAACATGCAAAGTTTGTGGTATCTGAGCTTCATCTGATCGCTCATACATGAAAGTATAAAAAGAAAGCCCAGAAATAAGAGTCTTGTCAGTTTGAATGTTAGTTAAATAAGTACATAAAATAAACAGTTCGTGGAAGGTTATGCAGCTGAATTTTCAATCGGAACATACATGAGATTATTGCATACCATTGCCTGATAATCAGAGCATGTCGGATTTGTTGCTTTCCTACTTATGGAGATAAGGTTGTGAGTTTTAATGCTGTGAGCTTCAATATGCCCACATTTTCCTCTCTCTGAAACTTTGTTAGATCTGCCAACTCAAGCCTCACTTTGCCCTGCTTGAACATTGTCAGGAAGTTGTTAAGAACAGTTAAAATCAGCCACCCCTCTGCTCCTTGGATATCATTTCTGTGACAAGTTTTCCTCCTTGAGTGCTGGAATTGGGTGGACTTCTTGGACACCTCCCATCTTTTTAGGGAGAAGAGGGATTTAATCCTGAAGTGAAGGTTCCTGGTAGTCATAGAGTAGGAAAGGGAGCTGGACACTGAGGTATTTATGTGGTGAATGTGGGGAGTCCTAAGAATTTTCCTAAATAGCAGATTGTGTACCTATCTTAATGTTCTCCGCATTAAGAACCAGGATCATGACTATAATGGAGTACTTAAGTCCCTTGATTTATAGACAGTATGTCCTCTGCATACATATTGGAGTAGCTCAATATATATACTGGGTAACAGCAATGGCTTGCAAGTCAGGCTGATCTGAGTTTGAATTCTGTTCCTTCCACTTTATGGTGGCATGATCCTGGAAAAGTTATTTCACCTCTGTGAATTTATAATTTTCTTTTTATAGAGGAAGCATTTAAGACCTACCATTTATGGTTACTGTGAGAGTTAAACAGTGTGATGGATGTTGGTAAAGAACTTTGACAAGTTGCTACTTTTCATAGAATCTGTGACACTAAATAAGCAACTTATCCCCACCATTTTTACCATCACAATCACGAATGAACAGAAAACTCCAACCTGCTGCATTTTCTCCATCTTACTTGAGCTCTTCCCCTTTGCCCTGCCAGTGTTGTCCCCAGGAACACCATTCCCTGGGAATGAGCCTGAAGCTCCTGCCTCTGTGGCTCTCACAGCTGCCTTGTTGCTGTTAAATCCTCTTTCCTACCTCTGGCCTTTCCCACTGTTTATTTTTGTTCTTATCTTTGTTACCTGTTTCCATCTATCCTTCTCACTCTTCCCTCTTTACTTAGGTGCTTTATTAATTCAAATAAACTACAAAGAAAAAGCAAAGTCAAATAATGTAAAAAAACACACCACACACCAATCACAACAAAACAAAACTTCCTAAACAACCAAATGTTTAATAAAAAGATTGCATAAATTATCTGTTTCTTTTCCTATGTTAAATTCTTTCATGCCTTTGATATTACAAAGTGAACATCTGCTTCAAAAGTTTCTGTGCTGAATGATGTCCTAAATATCCTTAATAATATCCTTGTTATCATTATACACATCATGTATGCACTCACAAACATACACTTAAAAATGATGAAAGGAAAGCACAATAAGAATCCATAGTTAGCAGAAAAGTATAGACTGAATTACACATGATTGTTGAACTCCAATAGTTGGATCTGCTTCTAATTCTGCCCCACTGTGAAGGGATTGCCCATTTTTTAGGCATGGGTAGAGACCAACAAGTTCTTAGAACAGCTGCCTAACCAAGGCATTTTTGATAATGGGATTTTAAAGAGTTTCAATAATGTCAACAATAAATGAGAGATTTGGATTGCAAATATTAGACTCAAATATCATAGAATATAAAAGTTGCAAGAGACCTTAAAAATGTTTTAGTCCAAACTTGTTCTGCCTGAATCACCATTGTGGTTATATTTTTGCCTTATGGTTGGCTAGCCCATGCTGGCACACTGTTGGTGACGGGGAGCTCACTGCCTTCCAGAGAAGTTTATTTCATTCTAAGACAAGTGTGACTGTAAGAGATCTCTTCCTCGCATACTGAGACAACATTTATTTTTCTTGTTAGAAGGGATTCTTATTCTAACTTAGACATGAACTTATCTTTCCAGATTTATTGAGGTATAATTTACAAACCATAAAAGTTGGTCATTTTAGGTGCTATAATTAGATGATTTTAGTAAATATATAGTTGTACAGCCATTATCACAATCACAGTTTTTTGAATAACTCTATCTCCCCTCCTTCCCAAACTAATCACATGTCTGTTTGAGATCAATACCTGCTTCTACTCTCAGCTGTAGGCAACCACTGATCTGTTTCCTGTCTCTATTGCCATTACTAAACATTTTGCATAAATAGAATCAAACACCATATAGTCTTTTCTGCTTGACTTCTGTTACTTAGCTTAATGTAGTAATGTCTATTACTACATTTAACAGTAGTTCATTCCTTTTCATTACTGAGTAGTAGTATTTCATTCTATGGATAAACCACATTTTTTTATCCATGCACCAATTGATGGACATTTGGATTGTTTCTAGTGTCTGCCTATTATAATTTGCTAGAGGCCCAGTGCACGAAAGCCCAGCCTGCATCAACTCCAATCTGGGACCCCTCGGGGGATGTCCAGCTGCCAGTTTAGTCACAATCCCAGGGATCAGGCCTCAACTGGAAGTCGGACATCCCTCTCAAAATCCGGGACTGCTGGCTCCTAACTGCTCACCTGCCTGCCTACCTGATTGCCCCTAATTACTCCCCCCGCCCCCGCCTGATCACCCCTAACCACCTCTGCCTGCTGGCCTGATCACCCCTAACTGCCTCCCCTGCCAGCCTGGTCGCCCCCAACGGCCCTCCTGCTGGCCTGGCCACCCCCAACTGCCCCCTCACCAGCCTGGTTGCCCCCAACTCCCCCCCCTGCCAGCCTGGTCACCCCATGCAGCCTGCTGTTTCGTCATTTGGTTGTTCCTCACTAACCTTCCTGCTGGCTTTGTTGCCCCATGCAGCCTGCTGTTTGGTCATCTATCAGGTTGTTTCGGTTGTGATGGCTCCTGGCTTTTTATATATTAGGATACTGTTATGGACATTCATGTGGAAGGCTTTGTGTGCACATTTTGATTTCTCTTTGGTAGATGCCTAGGAATGGAATTTCTGGATCATATGGTAGGTTTATGTTTAAGTTAAAAAATAAAAACACAAAAGACAACTTCCAAATCATTTTCCAAAGTGGTCACACCATTTTACATACCCAGCAGCAATGAAGACTCCAGTTTTTTTACACCCTTGCTAATATTTGGCATTGTTATGCTTTTGACTGCAGGCATTCTAATGGGTGTGTAGTGGTATCTCATAGTGGTTTTAATTTGTGATTGTCTAATGGCTAGTGATGGCCAGCATATTTTCATGTACTTATTAGTCATCTATATATCTTCTTTTTTTAAAAAAATATTTTTTTACATTTCAGTTGACACTCACTATTATTTTATATTAGTGTCAGGTATACAGCATAGTGGTTAGACATTTATATAATTTATAAAGTAATTCCCCTCATAAGTCTAGTACCAATCTGGCACCCTACATAGTTATTACAATAGTATTTACTATATTCCCTATGCCGTACTTTACAGCTCCATGACTATTTTGTGACTACCAATTTATACTTCTTAATCCCTTCACATTTTTCACCCAGCCTCACAAGCCCCTCCCCTCTGACAACCATCAGTTTTTTCTCTGTATCTATGAGTCTGTTTCCATGTATCCTCTTTAGTGAAATGTCTATTTAAATATTTTTCCCATTTAAAAACTTTTCTTGGTATTATTATTGAGTGGTTAGAGTTCTTTATATATTCTGAACGAAAAATCCTTTAATAGCTATAGCATTTGTAAATATCTGCCTATTTATGGCTTGATTTTTCATTTTATTAATAGTGTCTTTTGAGGAGCAAAAGTTTTCACTTATGATGAGGTCTAACTTACCTATATATTTTTTCTTAAATGGATTTTTGCTTTTGTGGTATACTTATGAAAGCTTTGCCTACATAAAGGTTGCAAAGATTTGTTTCTATTCTTTTATTTATTTATTTATTTAATTTTATTTTATTTTTATTGTTTTAAGTATTACAAATAGTAGTACATGTCTCCTTTTTTTTTTCTCCTTCGATCTCCCCCCGACCTCCCCTACCCCCCAGGACATGCCTTCACCTGCCCACCCTCCCCTCCTGTCCCAGTGTCTTATATCCATTGGTTGTGCTTATATCTATTCTTTCTTTTAGAAGTTTTAGCTTTCACTCATCTTTAGGTCTGCAATCATGTTAAGTTAATTTTTGTGTATAGTGTGAGGTAAAGGTCTAAGTTCTTCCCTTCATCCTCATGCTTCTTCTTCAAAATGATAGTTACTTTTTTTTTTTGCATATGGATATTCAATTGTTTCAGCAATAGTTTTTGAAAAAACTATCCTTCCCCCATTGAATTATCTTGGCGCTGTTGAAATTCAGTCCACCATAGATGTGAGAGTCTATTTATTCTCTTCTGCTGATCTGTATGTCTCTCCTTGTGCCAATACCACCCTGACTTGATTACTGGTATATGTTGATTTGGATATCCTATTTCTACTCCCCCACCCCCCAGCTTTATTGAGGTGTAATTGACAAATAAAAATAGTGTGTTTTTAAGACGTACATTGTGAAGGTTTGATATACCTATACATTGTGAAATGATTATTACAATCAAGTTTATTAACACATCCATCACCTCACATAGTCGCCTTTTATTTCCCCAAGTGGTGAGAACAGTTAAAATTTACTCTCTTAGCAATTGATTTCTTCTTGAGACAGTTTTGGTAGTTGTGGTTTTCTAGGAATTTGTTTATTTCATCTCATTTATGTAATTTGTTGGAATAAAGTTATACTATAATCTTCTTTCATTTGTCATGTTTGTAATGATTTCCCACAGCTCTATCAAAATCTTGCTCTTGCATTGCTAAAAACATTCGCTAAGAAGAAAATTCTAATATTTAAAGAATTCATATTTGACTCATTTTACTGGGGTTAGATCTTATCATAGAGAAGTTAACCAGGTGGTTAAGCTGTTCTTCCTAATCAGGGAGGAAAAGGCTTTTGAGCAAAGGTCAACTTAGGAGAAATGCTGCTCTCTAAACTAAAACTCAGGTTGAAAAATTCAAAGGCACTACAATACGAAGAGGAAAGGTAAATAAAAAGAACTCATGTTGCCTGAATGTATAAATTGGGAAGAAAAATGTTCCCAATGCTTACTTTTGAATTTAAACCCTAAATTGTATTGACAAAGCCTTCTGTATCTTAGACTTGAATCCATTGTTATGAGAATTATAAGCACAACTTTCACCTGTGTAACATTTTTCTCTTATGAGCTCTATGGCAAAAACAAGATTTGTGAAATTTTATTACATTGTTGCATAAGTGAAAAATCACATTACAGGTTTGTTTTTCCTACTCTAAGTTAAGTATAACTAAATAAGAAATGTAATGATACTCCTGACCTTGCAAGGGATCCTGGTTACAAGACCATTTTGTGAGTTTCAGAGTTTGACTGGGACTATGGATGATTAGTGACTTTGAGCATGTTTTCATATGTCTCTAGGCCTTCTGTATGTCCTCTTTCGAAAAGTGTCTATTTAGGTCCTTTGCCCATTTTTTATTGGGTTGTTTGTCTTCCTTTTGTTAATATGTATGAGTTCCCTATACACTTTGGAGATTAGGCCCTTATCGGATATAACATTGGTGAATATGTTTTCCCATGCAGTGGGCTTTCTTGTTGTTTTGTTGACATGTTTGATTTTTTAATATTCAACATATAAGTGATATCATATAGTACTTGTCTTTCTCTATCTGGTTTATCTCGCTTGGTGTAATGTGCTCAAGGTCCATTCATATTATTGCAAATGTCAAGATATCCTTCTTTCTCATGGCTGAATAATATTCCATTGTGTACAGTTACCACATACTTTTTTTTTTTTTACCACATACTTTTTATCCATCCATCCGTTGCTAGGCAATTGGTTTATTTTCTTATCTTTACTATTGTGACTAGTGTTGCTGTCAACATGGGAGTGCAGATATCTTGTTGAGTTCCTGTTTTCATTTCCTCTGGGCATATTTCTAGAAGTGGAATTGCTGGCTCCTATTTTAGGTCTATTTGTAACTTTTTGAGGGACCTCCATATTGTTTTCCATGGTGGTTGGACTAATTTACCTTCTACCAACAGTGTATAAGGGCTCTCTTTTGCCACATACATGCTAGCACCTGTTGTCTCTTGTCTTCTTGATGACACCATGTTGTTCTTGGTTTGGCTGAATAAGGAGTAAATTATGTAAGTCCATCTGGGCTTGTTGCCTTACCATATGAAGCTAGGGAAGTGAGCAAGTCAAACTAGCAGCAGCATTTGTTACTGCTGCCAATGAGTGCTTGCCCAACTGACAAAGTCTTTGTACCTACTGTCCCTACCACTAGACTATGAGCTCATTTGTATCACCAGTGCTTAGCAAAGGTTTTTACAGTTGTTTAGTATGTGTTTTTTGACAGAATGAATCAAGAAGTGAGCACACCAGCAAGTTTCTTATGTCTGGACTAGAGAGGAAATGTAGGGGTTAGTAGTGGAAGAAAATGCAAGAACCGGGACCAGATTGTGAATGCCTAGGAATGGAATTTCTGGATCATATGGTAGGTTTTGTATACCATGTTATGGATTGGGTGAGGAAGAGCCCTGAAGAGTTTAAAGTAAGAGAATAACATGATTACATCTGGTATTTAGAAACTTTTGTCCTAATGCCAAGATTGGAGAGAGGAAGACCAATTAAAAAAACTATAAAATCAGGTGATTAATGATGAGGGCCTAAATTAAGAATATAGCAGCAAGAACTAGATTACAGAGGGTTTTATTTGTTTGTTTGGGTAGATCAGTGGTCGGCAAACTCATTAGTCAACAGAGTGGCAAACTGCGGCTCGCGAGCCACAGTTTGCCGACCACTGGGGTAGATGCAATAGAACAGATGTTGATTTGATATGAAAGAAAATAACAGAAAAAAATCAGTGAATGAAATTTCATAGTTGTTTTTTTGTTTGTCAATTTTACCCTAAGCAGTGCTTACTATTTAATTACATGAATTTTTCATAATATTTAAAACAATTTTATATTTAAATATTTATATATCTAGCACCCTGTACTATTCTATTTTAAAATCTGGGTCATACATTTCTGAAGTGGCCAAGAAGTTAAATCATTCCACTAACTATACCTGAACATATCTGATAGTAACCAAATCTGCCATTAGATATTACTAGATTATAAGCCCCGTGAGGATAGGAGCCATATGTTATTTATCATTTCATATTATTTGTAGTACCTAGCATGGCATTGGACCCATAGATGCTTTTTTTTTAATTGGGATGACATTGGTTAATAAAATTTGTAGGTTTCAGGTGTATAATTCTATAATCCATCATCTGTCTATTGTATTGTGTGTTCACCTTCCATAGTCTAGTCTCCTTCCATCACCATGTATACCCCCTTTACCCTCTTCTACTTACCCCACCCCCTTCCCTCTGGTAATCACCATACTCTTGTCTGTGTCTGTGAGGTTTTTTTGCTTAATCCCTTCACCTTTTTAATCTAGGCCTGCAACCCTCCTCCCTTCTGACAGCTCTCAGTCTGTCTCTGTATCCATGAGTCTGTCTTCAACTTTGTTAGTTTATTTTGTTCATTAGATTTCACATAGACGTGAAATCATATGGTACTTACCTTTCTCTGACTGGCTTATCTCATTTAGCGTAATACTTTCCAGGTTCTTCCATGCTGTCGCAGAAGGTAAGATTGTCTTTCTTTACAGCTGAGTAGTATTCTATTATGTAAATGTACCACAGCATTTTTATTCACTCACCTACTGATGGGCACTTGTGCTGCTTCCAAATCTTGGCTATTGTAAATAATGATGCAATGAACATAGGGGTGTATATATTCTTTCTAATTAGTGTTTTGAGGGTTTTTTTGGGGGGTAATATTCCCCAAAGTGGAATTGCTGGGTCATAAGGCAGTTCCATTTTTTATTTTTTGAGGAAACTCCATACTGTTTTCCATAGTGATGGCACTAGTCTTCATTCCCACCAGCAGTGCATGAAGGTTTCCTTTTCTCTGCTTCCTTGCCAACACTTGTTTGTTGATTTATTGATGATAGCCATTTGGTAAGTGTGAGGTGATATCGCATTGTGGTTTTAATTTGCATTTCTCTGATGATTAGTGATGCTGAACATCTATTTATATGTTTACTAGAGGCCTGGTGCACAAAATTCATGCACTGGGGGGAGGGGAAGGGGGGTCTCTCAGCCAGGCCTGCGCCCTCTCGCAGTCCAGGACCCCTCGCTCTTTACTGCCTGCCTGCTGGTTCCTTACCACTGGCTCACTGCTCCTTAGTGCTGCCATGGTGGCAGGAGAGGCTCCCGTCACCACCACTGCGCTTGCCAGCCATGAGCCTGGGTTCTGTCTGGGCGGTGATCCCCCTGTGGGAATGCACTGACCACCAGTGGGCAGCTCCTGCGTTGAGAATCTGCCACTTGGTGGTCAGTGCACATCATAGCAACCAGTCGTTCTGGTCATTCCACCATAATAGTCGCTTAGGCTTTTATTATATAGATTGGCCTCTTGTATGTCCTCTTTGGAGAAGTGTCTATTTAGGTCCTCTGAGCATTTTTAAATTGGATTTTTTTTTTTTTTTTGGCATTGAGTTGAATGAGTTTTTAAAATAAATTTGGAATATTAATGTCTTATCAGATGTGTCATTGGTGAATATCTTGTACCAGTTATAACATACCTAATCTATTCCCAAACATATCATAGGCAATTTAGATACAAATGAGATAGTAAAGATTTCTTTCCTTCAGAAGCATGGAATTTAGTTAGTGATGTAAGACATAGCCTCATGTGTAGCTGTTACATGACAAAGCTGAACAAATTGTACTACATGCTGAAGGATCTCAGAAAAAGATCATTGCAGATGGCTTCTTAGGAATAGATTTGTAATAAAAAAATATTGTAAAAATCGTGGAATTTTTACAATATTTTTTTATTAAACTGAATTTGGAAAGAAGTATGGATTTTTTCCACTTTATTTTAGAGGAAAGGAAAAGGGCTTTTTAGGTTAGGGAACATCTGAGCAAGCAGCCCAGAAGTTAAGAAGAGGAAAAGTGGTAAAGGCCACATTTTATTTGAGAGAAACTGAATAACTGTAGGGAGAAATTATCTGAAAGCTATGCATTTAAAAACTATCTCTAAGCCTTGGCTGGTATGGGTCAGTTGTTTGGGCATTTTACAGTGCACCCAAGGGTTGCCGGTTTGATTCTTAGTCAGGGCACATGTCTGGAGTGTGGGCTTGATCCCCAGTGGGGGCGTGCAGGAAGCAGCTGATCGATGTCTTATTCTCACATTGATGTTTCTTTTCTCTCTTCCTCTCCATTCCTCTCCCTCTACAAATCAATAAAAAAATCTTGAAAATAAAAGCTACCACTCAAAAATTAGTGCATTGTCTTTAATGATTAATAGTACATTTACAATCATTATGTAAATTACTGAGGAACACCCAAATTGTGTCTATTCTTATCACCTCAAGAAAATGGAATGTCCTTAAAGGAAGAATATTCTTAGGAGAGAATATTCAACTTACTCATTGGGCTTTAAGTAAATGAAGGCTAACTCAGCTAACAAATACTTTTCTAATAATTATTAATAATATCAGGACCCTTTATCTCATATTCTAGGAATCAAAAGTTAGCATATATGTATGCCAGCCACCTAAAAGTGGTTTCAGTAAAGACAATCATTTTGGGGAATGTGTTCAAGCAGTAGCCATTCAAGTTTTTTAATTTCCCAGAGCTTGTGTCCTTATCTTTATAGTGGACTACTACCAGCACCATCCTCTGGTCCCTGGTTTCTCCAAAGCCCAATAATAATTTTCTCCCTATTTAATTGAGTATCCTGATCAAAACGCATTATTTTTTTTTTTTGGATACTTAAGGCAGAAATGTGTTATATGCTCATGTGTTGTCAATATTGTTTAGATATCTGATAAATTCAAGTGATTGACCAGAAAAACCTACTCTTCTCTATTCTTTCTGGAGGGCACAGCCACACACAGATGTTTTAGTGTTAAAATGGTTTGTACTCTTTGTAGAAAGTGTATAGGCAACAAATACAAGGTGACTGTCATTGAAATTGTATAATAATGTAAGGCCTCTGGTTTTATGTATGCTGTATTTGTGAATATTTAGAATTACTACCTATCTTACTTCTAAAAAGTATGTTAGGCTTCATAGTAAAATATAGAACAATTAAATAAAAATAAACTAAAAGTGAGGTAATGGTGGCAGAGAACTTGATATTTCTAGTTAGTTAGGATATTTGAATACAGATGCTCCCATTTCTTAATATTCAATGAGAGATTCACAATCTGCTTATCTCCTGATCTGCACAAGTAAACAGAAATACAGGGCATTGTCAGATTGGCCTGTGATGCATTTAAATTCTGAGATGGCTGTGGGGGATGAGCTGGAAGAAGCAGTCATTTTCTTGTCAGCATTTTCCTTTTGATTGTGACCACTCACCCCAGGGGAATGGATACTGGCCTGAAGGTGGCACATGCCATGCAGTTTCCACACAAAGAGTGTTTGTTATTTCAAATCCCTCCTAGACTAGGTCCAAATTTTCTTATAACTGATCAGAATTATAGAAATGAGCTGATTTGTATTATGATGGACTAGATCAGTTATATTTTATTCAGGATACTGCAAAGAAAGATCATTGGAAAATGCTTAAAGTTGGGTTGGTTGCTCTAGCAACAAAGCCAAGCTTCTGAAGATTTTTCTTAGTGACTGCAGCTTTGGCAGTAGAGCAGCAAAAAAGAAAGGTAATTAGCTCTGGAACTTTGCTTGTCAGACTTGGCCTCAAGTAACTAGACAAGCAGGAGATAGCAGTCTTTATGTGCATTGAAATAAAGTTTGGAAATCATTTTAACTTTCAGTTGAAGTGTAGAACATGTTCTTTATATGATTTCTGCTTACAGGAAGAAAAATGTCACTGGTGTGCAGCCCCCCAAAAAATGTACCTGTGAACACTAGATTACTGTCGTAGGTACTAAATGAAATAGACATGAACTTGGGGTGGATATGAGCAACATGATAATAATGATTTTTTAATGTGAGTGCTTTACAACTTGGAAAATTCTTCCACATTCTTGTGCTTTAGGATGATAATCCTAGAAGCAAAGTGAAGAGTGATAAGAGATGGCAAACAGAAAACCCAGTTACGAATCTACTTTTATTTATAAACAAGCCCATGCTATTTTTTCCAGCCTCATTTATTTACTCACTAAATAATTATCACATGTTCTCTTTGAGCCAGGCGCTGTGTGAGACCTCACTGAGGCCTCACTGGTCAGAGAAGAAGGCTCAGTCTTTGTCACATTGGAGCTTATGGAAACATAAAGGAAGGTTTAGGAATTAATCCACAAAAAACACATAAATATACACTCTCTGACTTTATACATTCTAAGAAGGAAACACATAAGGAGCTCTTAGAATATACATGGAACCCCAACTCAGTCTGCAGTGGCCTGGGGTGAAGTAGGGGAGAGATGGTCAGGGAAAGTTTCTTCATGGATGTGATACTTGAATTGAGCTCTAAAGGATACATAGAAATAAAGGAAATAAAAGGGCAGGCTAGGGAAATATTCTAGGCAGAGAGAAGAGTATGTACAAAACTTCTAAGCCATGCAGGGAGAGCATTAGAGGCATAAGGAACGGAAAGAAGGCTTTATGGGAGAGCTGAGTGGGGCAGAAATGAGTGTGAGGTGTGGCTGGAGAGACAACCTGGGGCAAGATCAAGCAGGATCTTGTTAAGGAATTTAGTCTTTATCCCAAGAGCAATAGGAAGCTTTGAAGAGTTTTAAGTGGGAGATTAACAAATGAGATTTGCATTTTAAAATATTATTTTACTACACTATAGGGGATGCATTGGGGAAACTAGTTATGAGACTATTGCAGAAATCCAGTGAGAGACAACCTCACTGTGGGAACAGTGCTGGAAATGATCAGTAGTAGAATGATATCCAAGAGTAAAAGCTGAGGTAGTTTGAGACAGATTGGATGTTAGAGGTAGAATAACTGACATCGCTGGGGTTCCTTTGGCTTGTCCACCTTGAAGGATGCTGCTGCTATCCCTGCGATAGGGAACTGAAGGAAGGTCAGGGTTGGAATTAGGGCTCTTTGGGGGATTTTAGACATGTTGAATTGCAGGAAATATTTAAGTAGAACTGTCAAATGGGAGAATGTATATTTGGAGCTCCAACCAAATATGCTACTTTGTAGGAGTCATCAGATGTAGCTAAAACAATGGGATTGGATATGGTTAGGTAGTGAGAGAGTGTACTAAGCAAAAATCAAATTACTAAACCTTGGAGAACTCCAATAGTGTAGGGCCTTAAATGAAGAAGACTGAGAAAGGGCTGCCAGAAAGGAGCAAAACTAAGGGAATTTGGAGCGTCTGGGAATCTTAGGAATATACTCCTCTAGAGGACTGGAGTGGTGTGTTTGATCTTTGAAAGGAAATAGTATGCAGTGGAACCTTTTCTCCACTGAATATTAGGGCAACACTATCCCAGTGCCACCCAACCATCCATTTCCCTACAGAAACGCAGTTGGGAATTTATCTAAAGAAACTTTTATATAACTTTACTATTATTTTTTAAAGCAAAATACTTAGTGACCAGTGTTATTGTAATAGAATCAGACTTTTTAAATACATGTTAATATCTTTTGATGTGAGATACATGTGATTTGGAGAGGAGATTAAAACTGAGTTCTGATTTGAGAATAAGCATTTTACCATTTAAGCAAAAGTATAAACAGGAAACTTTCATTATTGGCTGTCAAATGAATATGAACAGTAGCTTCCTTATCAAGAAGTACAATTGTTTAGTAAAATATATTTTAAAGCACAAATATAAATTTTTTTTAAATTTAATAAACCTTTATTGTTCTGATTATTACAATTGTTCCTCTTTTTTCCCCCCATAGCTCCCCTCCACCCGGTTCCCACCCCACCCTCTGCCCTTACCTCCCCCGACTGTCTTCATCCATAGGTGTACGATTTTTGTCCAGTCTCTTCCCGCACCCCCACACCCCTTTCCCCCCTGAGAATTGTCAGTCGATTCCCTTTCTATGCCCTTGATTCTATTATATTCACCAGTTTATTCTGTTCATCAGATTTTTAAAAATTTAATAAATCTTTATTGTTCAGATTATTACAATTGTTCCTCTTTTTTTCCTCCCATAGCTCCCCTCCACCAGGTTCCTACCCCACCCTCTGCCCTTACCTCCCTCCCACTGTCCTCATCCATAGGTGTATACTTTTTGTCCAGTCTCTTCCTGCACCCCCCACTCCCCTTCTTCAGATTTTTTATTCACTTGATTTTTAGATTCACTTGTTGATAGACATGTATTTGTTGTTCATAATTTTTATCTTTACCTTTTTATTCTTCCTCTTCTTAAAGAATACCTTTCAGCATTTCATATAATACTGGTTTGGTGGTAATGAACTCCTTTAGCTTTTTCTTATCTGTAAAGCTCTTTATCTGCCCTTCTATTCTAAATGATAGCTTTGCTGGGTAGAGTAATCTTGGTTGTAGATTCTTGCTATTCATCACTTTGAATATTTCTTGCCACTCTATCTGGGCTGCATAGTTTCTGTTGAAAATCAGCTGACAATTGTATGGGTGCTCCCTTGTAGGTAACTAACTGTTTTTCTCTTGCTGCTTTTAACATTCTCTCTTTGGCTTTTGCTCTTGGCATTTTAATTATTATGTGTCTTGGTGGGTGTAGTCCTCTTTGGATTCCTTTTGTTTGGGGTTCTGTGCACTTCCTGGACTTGTAAGTCTGTTTCTTTCACCAGGTGGGGGAAATTTTCAGTCATTATTTCTTCAAATAAGTTTTCAGTATCTTGCTCTCTCTCTTCTTCTGGTACCCCCATAATTCAGATGTTGGTACACTTGAGGTTGTCCCAGAGGCTCCTTACACTATCTTCAAGTTTTTCGATTATTTTTGCTTTTTGCTTTTCTGGTTGAGTGTTTTTTGCTTCTTTGTATTTCAAATCTTTGACTTGATTCTTGCGGTCCTCTAGTCTGCTGTTAGGTCTCTGTATAATATTTTTTATTTCAGTCAGTGTATGTTTAATTTCTAGTTGGTTCTTTTTCATGTCCTTGAGGGTCTCACTAAATTTATTGGCCTTTTGTAGGAAATTCTTGAAAAACCTTATAACCATGGTTTTGAACTCTATATCCAGTCATTTGCTTTCCTCCATTTCTTTCATTTGTGATCTGTTTCTTTGTCTCTGCATTTTGGCTGCTTCTCTGAGTTGATAGAGTGGCTTTGTGTGCTAGGTGTCCTATAGGGCCCAGTGGCTCAGCTTCCCCCAGTTACCTGAGGTGGATACTCTTGGTGCACCCTTTTGTGGACTGTGTGCACAGCCTTGTTGTAGTTAAGCCTTGATTGTTGTTGGTATCACTGGGAGGAATTGACCTCCAGGCCAATTGGCTGTGAGAATCAGCTGTGTCTACACTGGTAGAACTTCTGTGTTGGAGACACCCTTATGAGAAAGACTTGCAAAATTGCAAAAGCCTCTGTGCTCAGCTTGGATAGGGCGGAGTCTCAGGGCAGAGCAGATAGCCTTGGCTTCCCGTCAGCCCTGCCCTATGAGGCCCCTGGATCTCAGTGTCCCTCAGTAATCGCTGCAAGCACCTCTGAGAGAAAGCCGCCCTCGAGTTTTGCCCACTGCCAGACAGTCTAGTTTCTCCCCAAATGAGTCTGGGTTCCCAGAAACTCGCCCGGAACTGGAGTTCAGCGCAGTTGGGAGTTTTTGTCTCTCTCCCGCTTTAGAAAGCCAGCCGCGCACTCAGCCATCTGTGCACTCAGCAGTCAGTCCTCTCTGCGCGCATGCACCTCCGGACCTCTGCCTTCTGCAGCTCCCCTGAGTCTCAGTGTGCTTTCTCTTTTCCTGACAGTCCAGATCCCCCCCCCCCCGAATGAGTCTGGTTTCCCAGAGTCTCACCCGGGACTGGAGTTCAGTGCAGTTGGGAACTTGTGTCTCCCTCCCGCTTGGGAAAGCCAGCCACGCACGCAGCCACCCGTCCTCTCCATGTGCGCGTGTCTCCATACCTCAGCCTTTTGTAGCTCCTCTGAGTCTCAATGTGCTTTCCTCTTTCCTTCTAGTTGTAGAATTTCCACTCAGCCAGCTTTCCTTTGGTTCTGAATGATATCCATTTTGTCTTTTAGTTGTAGTTTTGATATTGTTGTGCGAGGCAGCAGTTTAGGTGTTTACCTATGCCACCATCTTGGTTTTTCCACAAACATAAATGTTAAACCCAATGCTGTAAAAATCTGTTATTATTCCAGGTAGTAATATTCCAGGTAGATATAAGAAGTCTCCAGGAGATTTCATTCTGTTTTCTTTGCCTCTATTACTGCATGGAATTTACACTTCATAGTGGCAGCAATGTACAAATGTGCATATGTCTGTTTTTCCCCATTTCCTTTACCATGTGCTACTTTCATCCTTTTAAAATAAATGTACATGGAGAGATTGTTGCTCTAATCTATCTATCTTGCCATATAATTTTACAACTGTTCCTCAATTGTTAATATATTTCTGTGGAATATGTGTAAATAGACATGAGCAAACTGTCTAAAAGTTATTCAGCTAGTCAGTGAACCATGTAATCTGTTGGTTCAGAGACAACAGATAATAGAGTGAGATATTTGCTTTATCATACACACACCCCATCTAGCATGTAGGCTCCAAAAGTCAATTTGTGTTCTGTTAGGGCATGTCTCATCACACTATATTATCACATCAGGGATAGGAAATTGGTATAATGACTATCTGATTTAGAAAAAAGGAGACTATTTAGTGAATTGAATATCTGTGAGGTGGGAATTTTGAACTAGAATTTGGTTCCATCCTTAGTGAATTTGATCCTCCACATGTGTTTCATCACTGCTTTCCTTTCTTTTAACAATGCAAGTTAGAAATAACCTTGTTAATTAGCATCTATTTTTAGTGTGATGACATGACACAGCCAAGGCAGAGTGGGAACATTCTAGTACTACCACAGCACAAGCAATAAAACTTCTTTCTAAAGGGAAGATAGACAATGGAAATGAAAATTAAAGGTGCCCCTTGTAGATATACTTAGAAGATGTATCGGTTTTGAATGGTAAAAATTAAAGAAACTGCGAGGTAAGAGATTCATTTGTTAGGCATTCCTCTTCTATAGCACATACAGCTAAAAGTTGGGTAGTAGCATGACACTTCCCCTCCTAGAAACTTTCATTGGCTCCCTACCTCCTACCAAATTGAAATATTTCAACTCCTTTCTTCGTGTGTATGTATAACATTTTTATCTTCTTTGATAATGCTGTTTCCCTGTTTTATTTTCCAATTTCTTACTGCTTCATTCCTCTCTATCTCATAAGACTGGATCATATTCTTTCTTGGTGATGGAGCTCTTACAGACTTATCCTGGCTAGAAGTGACCACATAGCACTTCATCTGCACCTTTCAGAAGGCGATTAACACGTTTTTATTTTGATTATGTACATACATGTTTTATTTTTCCTTCTAGACTGAAATCTCCTATTTGTGGAATTGGTGGCTGGATAGCTGAGTCAATGAAAGGAAGGAATTCTGAAACAAAAGGGAGGGGGTCTGCCTGAGGTCTAAATCACAGTAGATCTGAACTTCTGGAATAACCTGGATTCCATCTGGCTTCTTCTTAGAACCATCTCTAAATTCAGTAGTATTAGATGAATATGGATATAGGATGTGTTCTGCTTCCCACCCCCCTTAGTATATACTTATAGTTTTCCCTGTGCAGGAACAATTATGTATATAGGCTCAGTAGATTGGTTGACTAAGTGGATTGAACTGAGGCAGTACCTGTCAGATTGGATGGGCAGGACTGGGGAGGAGAGGGGAGCTTGCCCTTGAGGGAGTTGTCTCTGGTTAGAGAGAATCGGGTCATACTGGTATAATTTTCTATTTCAGTTATACCAGTATGACCCAATTTAGCACTTACTATTTGGCTCATGTGCAGTAGCTTTGCCATCATATGAGGTTGGAAGTTCTTGAAAGCAGGGACCTGTACCTTTATTATTTTGTTATTGTTATTAACACAGGACCTAGCACATTTTCTCGGGCATATGGATATGAAAAAATCAGTTCATCTATGATTATCAATTTATTAAATTGGTAGATCATTCATATTCAATTAAGGAGGTATTTACTGAACACCTACTATGTTCATGGCACTGTGCTACAATGACTCAGCCAATACAAAGATGGCTAAGAAGTGAATTCTTACTTTAAGAGTAGCTGTAATCTAGTAGTGATCCAGTAGTTATAATTCAAGCAGTATGGGTTGTACTCTAATTCAAGCAGTATGATTCGAGGGAACCATCAGCTCTTAATTTTTTCTATCGAATTTGAAAGCATGTGAATTTTGATTAAATTCAAGGCCCTGAATTTTTCAAGCTGGCATTGTCTACAGCACCACAGTAAACCAACAGCTAGGTAGAGGTTAAGTGCTGCTAACTGTGCACTTGAATGTGAGTGTGGCCAGAGAACTGGGGTGGATTGAGGCCCACTGTGAGGCTGTTTGACAAAACATACAGAAACATTTAGTTGCTGTGTTTTTCAAGAGCAGCCACTTGCACAGTTTGTGCTTTAACTTGTTTTTCAAGTAATTTCTTTTTGAGTGTCAAAGTAATAAGCATTCATGGTATAAAATTTGGAAACTGGATAAAAGTCTAAAGAACAAAGTTAAAATCTTTTGTTTTCTTACTTTCCATAAATAGCCATTATTAAAAATTTTATAATATTCTAGTGTATAATATTCTAGTTCATTTTTATGCATGTTTATTCACATATATTATAAATTGTGGCCATACTTGTACCTAGATTTTGATAATCTTCTTCACTTATTAATTTCTTGTGATATTGTGAACAAGTCCCCATATCATTTATATTTGACAACATAATTTAAATGGCTGCTTTACATCATAATTCATTATAATATAATATATAATGATGTATCATAATGAATAGTAAATATTGTATAATATAGAATAATATAGTTTACACTAGAGGCCCAGTGCATGAATTATAACCCAGCTCCCTCAGTGGCATTACTGGTCACCATCTGCAGGGCAATTGGTGGGGTGATCAGGTCCCCACTCGCACCCGCCTTGGCCTGGCGCCGCCTGCTCACCTGCTCCACCATCCCACCACGGTCCCGCTCTCATGGGGCCTCATCGGGGCCAGCAGCACCTCCACTGCTGCCCACTGCCAGTGCCACATCACCGATGCCCACCATGTTCCATGTCACCCCCTGGTGGTCAGTGCACGTCATAGCAAACAGTCAAACTCCTGGTCGAATGACCACCTGAGGGGACAATTAGCATATTAGGCTTTTCTTATAGAGGATAATACAAAATGATAGTATAAATAATAATATAAATTATTTAACTAATACTTTACTTGTGGACATTTTATTTATTTAAAATTTTTTCTCAAATACTATAATTTATAGGATAGAGGCTACTTAATAGTTTCTCTTTCTATAAATTTTATACAATTATAGAATAATGGAAGTGACATGTAAGTTGGAAAACAGACCTATATTGAAATTGCAGCTCTATTTCTTACCTTTTGTGAGTTCCAGCTTTCTCATCCATAAATGAGAGTGACAAACACCTCTCCAGTTCACAATGTTGTTGGGAGAAGTAAACAAGAATAATATATGAAAAGTCCTCAGCTTGGTTGTTAGTCAAACTTGATGTAACATAATAGAAGATAAGAATTCTAGCTTATCCAGATTATTTTTCTTTGTCATTTAGAACTCATCATAAGACCTTAGAGATGAACTAGTGGGAGTACATGTTGCTTCTATTTACACTGGAGCAGTGAATATGCCCAGTTGGTTGGGTAGTAAGAGGAGCTAGTCTATGAGTTCTGGGCTATGAGGAAATCAGTTGATCCACAGATCTGGAAATTAGAATTAATTGTACTTTTGATATGGTTTATATGAACACCAGGACACAATACAGGGTTGACTGTCACACAGGAACTTGTCCTATCACAGACAACAGGAAACCCAGAGCTATGCACTCTACCCTTCTAAAATAAATTCATTTATTTATTCATTCGACAATCATTCATTGCAACTGCTATTTGCCAGGCACACTTATAGGAAATTGCTCTTCCATAGTTGGGGAGACAGGCAAGTGAACAGACAATTACAGTATAGAGTGATCAGTAATGCAATAGAGATATCTCTCAGAACACTGGGAGAATCCAGACTACGGGGATCAGGGAAGCCTTTTTGGATGAGGAACTAAGCAAAAGAACAAATAGAAGTTCTGGAGGCAAAGATTAGTGTTACAATGGGAGCACCTAGATAAAGCAAGGCAGGTTCTTGGGAAATATAAATAGTTCAAGGAAGCCAAAGTATGGAGCATGAGGCTGGGTAGAGGAGGGGAGCTAAGACAGAAGAGGGGTGGCAGGAAAGGAGATTGTGGAAGTGAGCAGGGTCCACTTTTAGGAGTTGAATTTTATCCCAAGCATGATCAGGAGTCATTGAAGTACTTTTAAGCAGTAGATTGACAAATTTAAATTTGCATGTAAAAATGTTTCAGATTTCTAAAACAGTTTCATTGCTGGCGAACCTTATGTGAATATGTGCATTTTGGTTGGCTAATGAGCAGATCAGGTCAAATGAGCAAAATATCTTAGGGCCTTTAACCACCAGGCAACACAGGGTTGGCAAAAGTATGTTTACAGTTGTGAATATGCAAAATACAGAGTTTATTCTCGTATTATTATTTATTAATTATTATATTAGTTTCCATATGAATAACTGTAAACCAATGTTTGCCACCCCTGTACAATAGCATGGAAATGACCCATTGTATTTTGGGGTTTTTTTTTTTTTTTGACTGTCCGCAGTTGAATCTTCTCTATGCATGGCCTGGTCACCTCATGACTTAGCTACTGAGAGCTGTCATTTTCTTAACCAGAGATGGAATACTTTTCTAGATCCACAGAAAAAGCAAAACTTTTTGCCAGTTTTATGAAAGGAGTATCTGAGGGAAGGATTTGTAGTTTCAAAATAACCTATTTCTTAAGGAAACATTTCACTAACATAAATGAATGTATCTAAATATCTAACATTGGCTTGAGGACAATTCAGGGCTCAGCCTCCTTCATTACATCACTGTAGCAAACAGCATTGGCCACCTACCCACAATGCATCCACTTTTCAGCCCTGGCAGAAGTGGCCCTTGACTCCAGTTCCAGTGGAGTTTATCTTGATTGATCAAAGCCAGTCATAAGGAATCCATTCCCAAACAAGTGATTTGTTTGGGGTTGCCTATTTAACCTAGTTCTGGACAATGAAAATGAATATGACAGAAAATCTGCTAGAGACCTCTGCATATTGACGTATGAAGATTTGATTCTTGCAAACATGAGGACTTGAGGGCTGCTTGTCAACAAATTAAGGATGGAAGAAAAACCTGGGTCCTTGATAACATAGCCTCTGCAAGAACTATCCCTAGAACTGTCTACTCCAGGGCTTCCTGTTAAGGTTAAACATTGTTAGCTGAGTTTTCTGTTACTGACAGGCAAACCACCCTGTCTGGTAGCATCACCACGTTTGTTTATAAATCTTGTACACGGTTGATGACCCACAGCAGTTGTAAGCCATGCAGGTCTAATGCTTCTGCAGTGCTTGCTGTAATGTTGCCACAGTAATGAAGCCTAGCATTTGTATAGCAATCATTAGTTTGCAAAATTATTTTATTTCATTTGGTTCTTTCTTTCCCATTTGGTTCTTCCAATAACCTCATGAAGTGGGGGTGGTAATATATTGCCAAGTGTCAAGGGTCCCAGACAGATACTAATCTCATGCTCACATTGTGGAAGCTGAGGTGGACAGCCTGCTATTCATTGTAAGATTTGGCAGATCTCCTGGTTTTCAAGGAAAAGTTAGATTGGAACTAATGATTGGCCCCTCAGACCAAGCCAATGAGGATGGGAAGAAAGGCCACTCTCAGGCTCCCATAGGGGGTCTTGAGTTGGTACGGTGCTCACTCACCCTGACTCACGACAATGAGATGCTTGGGCTCTGTCCTAGGACACTGACTGCTTTTCTGTGCGGTGGGATCCTGCCTAAGCAATGAGTGTGTTTAATGAAAGAGTCTTAAAACAGAAAAATACTGTAAAATATAAACATACTGGGCTCTTTTGGGGGATTCTTGATAGAAGAATTGTAATATTGACAAAAGGGAGACCTTCTTTACTTCAGGGAGAATAATGAGGGCAGTCAAACAGGCACTGGGCAAATTGGTTGGCTAAAAGATTAGATGACATTGATGAGTTACTTTAACATTTATTGAACAGTGCTGAACAAAACAGATATGCCTCTTGTCTTAAAGGTGAAAGGTACTTACACTTTAGTAGTGAGGTCAGGAAATAATGAAATAAAAAAGAAATAAGAAAATATATACCTGTTGTTAAGGAGGAAGAATAGCACATGTGAGAGAATTGGGGTGAAGGCCTGCTTTATATTGAGTGGTCGGTTTAGGCCTCTGTGACTAGATTATGCTCAAGTGGACCCAGAAGAGTAGAAAAGAGCCAGCTATCCCAAAGAAGGGATAGGATAGAGTGAGGAGAGGGAGTGGAGAGAGAAGCTGCTGGCCATAAGGAACAGCATATGCAGTGGTCCTGAGGCAGGAAATAGTTGGTGTGTCCAAGGAACTGATTTTCTAGGCAGGGGTCTTTCACCACATCATACTGTAAGAGTTCATTGAACTTTTACCATGGCTAGTATTGTCTTATGCATGGGACAAATATATATGTATGTAAGTATGGGTTGGATTGTTATAGAATATTCAATGGAGGGTTCAACTAAAATGGGAATGCAAAAAATGAGTGGGATTTAAATGGGTAGAGGCGAGAAGGTGGGAAGCCATATTTGGAAATATGAGGAATGGAAATGAACATGGTATACTTGTGGGGCAGTAAAGAAAATATGTTTCTAAGTGGGAGAAAAATAGATAATCTTGGATTAATTTTTCTTAACTGAGGATTAATGAGCAACCATCTGAGATTCACAGGATACCACAACTTCATCCACTTCTTTTAAAACTTTATTATTCCTGGCCAAACACTTGCTTAAATTAATTAGATCAGCCCAGCAATTCCGAAAGAGCAAATAAAGTAAATATCCTGCCACTGAGACTCGCTTTCAAAGCAAGCAACTACTAAATTTTCAGTGGCAAGTGTTCCTGACCTCCAGGTTTCCCTGTCTTATAGTCTATCCTCATTTTCATTGTTTGTGTTACACGCTGCAGACCTTGTACAATGTGTTTTGAGCCTGACCACTGACCAACGGGCGTTTCAAAGGCTTTGCAGACATAGCTCATTCACTCTCACCACTGCATGGAGATGGGGAGGGGCAGGTAGCATTGTGGCTGTGGAATGAATGAGGAAGCAGAAGGGCAGAGAGGTTAAGTGACTTGTATAGATCACACAAGGGTCAGGGGCTATGTGTGAAAGAACTCTGCCTCCAAACTTTTAGTCCAGGGCTCTGTCCACTGAGCCCCCTTTCCCTGCAGGCAGCTCTGAATGTTAGGGGGAAAGAGTGGTGTTTCAACATTACAAATGGAGACAGAAAAATGAGGTGATTTATGAAGATTTATTTCCTTTTGGCTAAATATTGCTGAATGGAACTATTTATTTATTTTAAAGCATCATAGATATTCAAGTGCCCAAATTGTAATACATCGTAGGAGATGTAGGTGGTTAAAAATTTTGCAAGTTTGAGGCTCAAGAAATGAGTGACTTGAATCACATGGCCACACCTGTCTTCCAGTCCCATCTCCTCGCTCCTCCTCCAGAGAGCAGATTACCTCGGGACCATTCCATCTGGACACAGCCATCTGGACACAGCGCAGTGTCTGGTTTCAGTACCACTGTCACCCTCCGTACTAGTATTATCTAGGTAGTTTCCTGCTTCCAGATCAATGTCATTTATAACATGCTACAAAGTTCTGAGGACTCAAAACTGTAGAAAATGCCAAATATGAAGTTTTAGGCCTGGATGGGAGCATGCTGCTGTTTGCTTTGTCTTTTTATTTGGATGCAAACGTGGCATCTACAGGTCCTGCCTGCTGTCTTTGCTATTTCTCCTCCTCCTCTCCCAGCAGTCAAAAACCCAGCAAGGTCTGTGTTCACAAAACCTTTTCTAACAATTTAGTCTTGGAATTAAATCTTGAGTACAATGTGCCCTGAAATAATAACTCTTCCAGCAAGTTGTAAGAGTCTGAAAAATAGTTACAAATGAAAACGGTGTCATTTCAGCCTATGCCATTATCCTATAGTTGGGCCACTCTACGGTTGGATATATATTTTTTAAATCTTGACCCTGCATTTTCTTTAAATCGTGACCCTATGGAGAAATTCTAATGAAATAGTGAATTGGTTTCTGCCCCAATAGAGAGAGACAGTTGAATATAAGTTGTATTAAATTCAGAGAAACGAAGACGTATCCCATGTGGAGTTTCCTAGATCAATCTGCCTCTCTCCTACACATTTTTTAAATGACAATGTTTTTTTAAACTCAGTGTTATTCAATACCAAATCAAAGCTGACTCATGGAGAAAAACACTTTTTGATTCTATTTGGTCCGCATTTCCCTGCCCACTTTAGTGATGGGGGCCGGGTTTGTGTATAATACGGTCTGAATACATTCTTATAAGTATTAGAAGTATGGAAACACAGAGCCCTCCGTGACCTCCAGAGCCCTCTGTTGATCGCGGGTGTTTGTTGTGGGAGGAAGGCAAACATAAGCATAGAAGTGTTATTGAACAGAAACCCCTTCAAAAATGTCTCTGGGCTTTTGTTCCCGGGTTGCAGAGCAGTGGGGGGCCCCCTCTTCAGAAAGCATACTTATGCAAGTATTAAGAACTGGCTGAGATAAGAAGTAAAGCTTAAGAGACCTTCATCATTAGCAGCTAGTGGTAGAGATTAGTGATCCTACTACAGGATTACAGATGGAAAGAGTGCCAGTGTTGGTTAATTGTTCATTAATGCTTGTAAGAAAGCCAGCAGGAGGAAAACTGACCATTGTCTGCTCACTCCCAGTGAAACTAAATTGGACCTCCTCATCAATGGCAGTATTGGTGTCAGGAAAAAATACACACGTAAACTTCTTCCCTATGATTCCCTCTCAATTTAATGAAAAACTGATGTCCTAATAAGCAACGATTAAGTTGTCAGTGCATCTTTCTACGTGTGACTGGCCTTTATTTCAGCTAAGGACACCTTCCTGCACGTGAATTGGCTCTTTTAGTTTTTCTCTGAAACAGAAAATAAAACCAATTTATTTAAAACAGCCTGCAGATACAAATATGCCTTATGGTTTGTAGTGATAATTTTGAGATACAGTGGATATGCTTCTTAAAAATCCCAGAGGGTGTTAGGCCCTTTTTCCTGCTTCCTCTCTCCTTATTCCCTTTCCTCCCTTATGCAAACCCTGTCCCACGGTGGCGGGGCTCAGTCGCAGCTCCCACCCCCCAGGCACAGGCAAGGTTAAATGATGGGCCCAAAGTCACTGGCTGTCCAGTCAAGAAAAGAGCCAAGTACACTTGCCTTAGTCCAGAAAATGTCATTGTAAGGTCAGACACTGTCTAGTTAACTGTGTCTGAATCCAAAAATAAGAAAAGCTGAAACATGTTTCCTCCACTTCTTAATTTTAAATAAGGGTTAGAGTTTATTTATTCATTCAGAAAATACTCATTGAGTTATGGTCTAGTGGAGACAGACGATATCGTGCCAAGTAAAAATGGAGGCTAAAGGTGATGAAGGGAAGACAGTGGGCACAGTGGGGTGGGGGCTGTGATGATCACAGAGTGAGATTTGGGGACAAGACAGCCTGAGGATGAGAGGCAGTTGGGCAAATCTGGGTGTAAGGTGTTACAGACAGATGTTGGAGCTTGTGGAAGACCCTGACATGAGGAAGAATCCCAATGTGATGCAGGCACTGCATGAAGGAAAACATACTCAGGTTAGCCATCTGCAGAGGTGACCCTCTTGATGAGTGGTTTATAAATATGTTGCTGATGAACCCAGAATGTGAGTGTCTACCAAGAGACATGTTCTGATCCCTGCCTTCCTTTCCTACATCACCTCCCCCTACCATGTCTTTCTTGGCTTCTTCTTGTTCTCTAAAACCCAACTCAGTATTCCTCATTTGCCAGCTCCTCTGCTGTCTCGCCCATTTTGACATCTGTGAGTCCTTCTATTTATTCTTTTACTCATTTATTCAACAAATAATTATTGAATATTTAATAATTACCAGTTCTAGGCACCATGGGTTTATCAGGAAACAAGAGAATCAAAACCCCTTCTTTCGTTGTCATTTCTAATGTCACCTCCTCAGAGGCATATTTTCCCTTGTCTATTACATGGGCCTCTTTTATTACTCTATAGCAAGTTTCATAGTAGGAGGTTGTCATATTTATTTGTTACATGTTTGCTGTATATTTCCCCCTAAAATGCAAGTACCGAGAGGGCTACTCACCTTCATCACTGCACCTCCGGGACCTAGAACAGTGCCTGGCATACAGTAGACACTCTAAGTACTGAATAACAAAACATACAGGGAAAAAACAGATTATGGGTTACACAACAGTTGATGCAAAGTGCAGGCAGGGACATTGCATTTATGGAGCACTGACTGTGCCTTAAGAACTGTTGATTCAATCCTTCTTTGAATGCCAGAGTGGCACCACATTGCCACATTCTGCAGCCACACTGCCATGCTAGCTTTTATTTGTTTAGATACACTAAAATGATTTATTGATTTGCTTTATAAAAATGCATTTGTATCATCAAGACACTATCAAAACCTAAAAGTTCCTCTGATTCACTGGTTAAACAGCTGTCTTGCAGAATTCAAGGTCACCACTACAAGACATGTTGCTGGTAGCTGCTTGTTATTTTGTATTTCGCCCAGTTGCTAGAATGAAATGTACAAAGCCCCTCTTTTTAAATCTTGTGCTCTAAGCAGTTCATAGGTATTAACTTATTTCTCAAAGTCTACAATTGTGGAGATTAGAGGCAGACTTTCATAATGAGTCCCCTTTTTATTAAGTAGAAAATTGTGATGCAAAGATCATAAGTGACTCTTTATTATATGCCATTTCAGGACTGACCAGATGTGACAAGTAGAGGTTCTGTGTCAGACCTGCGTCAGGCATTGCTGGATGAGATGGCTTGTTCCATGGAAGACTGGTAGTCATCGATATTGCATATTCCAGCAGAAAGTGTATATGAGGTTTTAAGGTTACTTTGGTACGCAGGACTTCTTGCATCTTGTAGCTTCTAGACCATGCTGTGGTTCCTACTAATCCCTCCTTTTGCCTGCCTTGCTTCTGACTTAAAAAGCCTGATACATTCTCCTGCCATTGGTTAGAAACAAGGCAGCAAATGGGAAAGTAGGCAGATATTCACACAGAAACAAGGACCAATTCTTACCAAGTATTTCTCCATGTTGCAATGTCTTTGTTTACTGATATTTAAAAAATTCAGGATAATGGCATAAAATCCCAAATCCTGGTTTCAGGTTGGCCTTGTTCTGAGTCCCTTAAACAATAACTTTCAGTTCAACTGTCCCCTGGTGGTTGTGAATAGCAGCATGATTTCCAGAGACCCAGAAATGTGAGACATTGTGCTCATACCACTATAGTTGATTGTGTTTCCTGAAATGTACTATTTAGAGTGGTTCTATTATAGTTTAATAATGTTAGGCAGAAAAAAAAAAATCATCCTCTCTTGGGATTGAGGTTGCAAGATGAAAAGGAGAAATTCTACAATTCAGACCAAAAGAGGACTGATGGAAAGAAAGGAGGGGGGGGGGGGGGAGAGAGAGGCCACCAAGTGTGGTTTGTGCCCATCAGGCTGACATGGCTCTGCTGTGGAGGAAGAGGCCTGGGTCTGATGGCCGTAGCGGGCGGGTGCAGGCCTTACAAATGGAAGTTTGGGGAGAAAGTCTCTCGGTCCTGACCCAGCTCTCATTGCCAGGGATGGTGGGGTTGCATAAGAGTCCAACAGATTGGAAGTGGCACTGTGTATTGTTAGAATCAGTTTTAGCAAGTTATAGGGATGATCTTAACTCCCTACACCTTGCATCTTCAAAACAGTTTTAAAAAAGCTTTTCCTCACCTCTTTATAGCAGTGACAAGCAAAATTCAGCTTGTGACCATCTAAATATATCAAATTTCCTATTGCATTGTCTAAGTCTTATTTTTACATCTTCATAACACTGGTGAACAGGACCGGAGAGTCTGCTTACTGTCTGCATTACTCTGTTCTCTACTTTAGGATCCCACAGCAGAGAGCAGAGGCCCTGAGGTGAAGGGAGTAGTTTTATAGATAAATCTGTGGACTCATCTGGCCTTGCCAAGGTGTATCAGTTAAACCATTTCCTCAAGAGATACTTTCAAGTAGAAAGTACTGTGAGGATGCACAAACAAATAAGAAAAAAAGAGACTCTAAAACCTGAAAGGTGGGATTTTCACATCTTGAAACAGATATGCTCACGAATCCATTAAGACTGAATGTGCAGATTTAATACTTTTAATATTTCTTTCTGGGTACTTTTGATGCTTTATTAAGAATTTTTTATCCTACCTTCTTTTGGTATTAGTATGAAGGGAAAAATATATATTCCTTTTTCACAAAGCCATCCCATTTTACCACGCGGGGAAATTGAATAGTATGGTTGAAGTTTATGAAAATCTGACATGGTAGTAAGTGTCCATTCTCTCTGTAGTCTATACATGGTCATAAGGGATATCTTTCAAGCACAGCATTTCTTTCCTTAAAAACAACCTATTGATTTTCCACCATAAGCAAACACAGTTCAAACCAACTTGTGAGATGGATTGGAACTATCAGAAAATGGCTGTATTTTTTTTTATACTATTGCCATCACCCTTGATGATGTTTTGGACAGATTCCATTACTTTCTTTCACTTTGGGGTATTAGAAAGGCCTCTTTTTCAGTATTAGTAATTCCAGTTCAATATATATCAAAACTTATGTTTCCTGTTTAAATCAAAGCATCGTTCCTCTGTTTAGCTAAAGTCTGGGACTAATGGCAGAGAAGGGGGCCCTAATCTTCATTTTTCTGAATCCAAATTCCCCCTTTCCCCATTTGGATCCTCCATGGCCCAGGTGGAGAGGAAGGAGGAAAGAAAAGGGTACCATTTGCAGCCCTCTTGGAGTGGTAATGCTCTGTCATGGCAGCATTCCAATGGTAACTCCATCTTCAAGGGCACATGTGTGTCCTCTTTGGAAGACTCTGTGTGGCTCTGTGCATTTCACTGTTCCTTGACTCAGAAGATGCTTACCCACTCCAGTTCCTGCCTTCTCATGCTAGACTCTCAGATCTTTTTTCCTGGATCTCCTCTGCCAAGCAGAGATCTTAGACAGAATCTATTAGGGATGACTGGAATCATGTTGCTGTCTTTATTTATTTTTATATGAAAACATATATGTTTTTTATTGATTTTAGAGAGAAAGGAAGGGAGAGGGAGAGAGAGAAACATCAATGTGAGAGAAGCATCAACAGGCTGCCTTCTGCACATCCCTTACTGGGGATTCAGCCAGCAACCCAGGCATGTGCCCTGACCTGGAATTGAACCTGTGACCTTTTGGTGCATGGGATGATGCTCAACCAACTGAGCCACACTGACCAGGGCAAGTTGTTTTCTTTAGCATCCATGTGACCCATGGGAAAATTACACGCCCTTACTTTACCAAATGAGAGTACTTGACTAGCAACCTCCTCCTAGCTTCTTGCCTTGCCTTCATTGACAGCTCTAGCCAGATTCAAGCCTTTACCCTCATCAAGTCCCCTGATGGACCTCTGGATATGTGCTTGAGACTTGCCCAAGAATGTTTTTGAGTTCTGCTCTCCTAGCAGCCATGAGAAGCCCTACCAGTTTCTATCTCTAAATGAATATCTGACCTGAATCCTATATAATAAAGAGATAATATGCAAATTGACCACCACTCCAACACACAAGATGGCCGCCCCCATTTGGTCAAAGATGGCTGTCCCCCTGTGGACACAAGATGGCCACCACAAGATGGCCGGCAGAGGAGGGCAGTTGGGGGGAACCATGCCTGCAGGGGAGGGCAGTTGGGGGTGACCAGGCCAGCAGGGGAGAGCAGTTATTGGCAACCAGGCCTGCAGGGGAGGGCAGTTAGGGGTGACCGTGCCAGCAGAGGATGGCAGTTGGAGGGGACCAGGCCTGCAGGGAGGGCAGTTAGGAGTGACCAGGCTGGCAGGGGAGGGCAGTTAGGGGCAATCAGGCCAGCTGGGAAGGGCAGTTAGGGGCAACCAGACCTACAGGGGAGAGCAGTGAAGGGCGACCAGGGCTGCAGGGGAGGGCAGTTAGGGGTAATCAGACCAGCAGAGGAGGGCAGTTGGAGGAGACCAGGCCTGTAGGGGAGGGCACTTGGGGGCAACCAGGCCTGCAGGAGAGGGCAGTTAGGAGCGACCAGGCTGGCAGGGGAGGGCAGTTAGGGGTGACCAGGCCAGCAGGGGAGGACAGTAAGGGGCAATTGGACCAGCAGAGGAGCAGTTAGGCATCAATCAGGCTGGCAGGGGAGTGGTTAGGGGTGATCAGGCTGGCAGGCAGAAGTGGTTAGGGGAAATCAGGCAGGCAGGCAGGTGAGTGGTTGGGAGCCAGCAGTGCTGGATTGTGAGAGGGATGCCCCAGATTGGAGAGGGTGCAGGCTGGGCTGAGGGACACCCCTCCCCCCCCATGCATGGATTTCGTGCACCAAGCCTCTAGTTTGAGAATAAAAACTGTGCTCTTCCAGGTAATTCCAAGTCTCACAACTGTTTTTTTGGAGTCTCCTTCACTTACATTGAGGTTGGTATGGGTGGAAAAAGAAAAAGTCAAGTACCTCTCAACTCTTATTAATTCCTTCATTTCAAAAGATCTTTTTTTTTTTTAAATTTAATTTTATTGTTTAAAATATTACAAGTAGTAGTACATATGTCTCCTTTTTTTTCTCCATTGACCTTCCCCTGCCCCAACCTCCCTGGCACATGCCCTCACCCCCAACTCCCCAGTGTCTTGCCTCCATTGGTTATGCTTTTATGCATGCATACAAGTCCTTTGGTTGATCTCTTACTCCCTCCCCCGCCCCCCCCCCCCCAGCCTTCCTGCTGCAGTTTGACAGTTGGTTTGACGCTTCTTTGCCTCTGTATCTATTTTTATTCATCAGTTTATAATGTTCTTTATATTTCACAAATGAGTGAGATCATGTGGTATTTTTCTTTCACTGACTGGCTTATTTCACTTAGCATAATGCTCTCCAGTTCCATCCATGCTGTTGCAAATGGTAAGAATTCCTTCCTTTTTACAGCAGCATAGTAGTCCATTGTGCAGATGTACTACTGTTTTCTAATCCACTCATCTGCTGATGGGCATTTAGGCTGTTTCCAAATCTTAGCTATTGCAAATTGTGCTGCTATGAACACAGGGGTGCATATATTCTTTCTGATTGATGTTTCTGTTTTCTTGGGATATATTCCTAGAAGTGGTATTACTGGGTCAAATGGGAGTTCCACTTTTAATTTTTTTGATGAAATGTCATACTGTTTCCACAGTGACTGCAGAAGTCTGCATTCCCACCAGCATTGAAGGAGGGTTCCTTTTTCTCCGCATCCTCTCCAGAACTTGTCGTTTGTTGATTTGTTGGTGATAGCCATTCTGACAGGTATGAGATGGTACCTCATTGTTGTTTTGATTTGCATCTCTCAGATGATTAGTGACTTTGAGCATGTTTTTATATGTCTCTTGGCTTTCTGTATGTTCTCTTTCGAAAAGTGTCTACTTAGGTCCTTTGCCCATTTTTTGATTGGATTGTTTATCTTCCTTCAAAAGATTTTCTTAATAAATTTCTAACTATTATATAGGCTAACTATGAGTCTTTCATCAATGTATTTAGCACCACATTTTTAAATGTGGCATGTTTGTTACATTGTTCTTAGCTTTGCCTTAGTTGAAACTCAAAGACAACAGGAAAAGTTCCATTTCACTTTCAGTCCACTGATATTTAAAGTTCTTTACAGCCTTAGCCAGTGTTCTCAGTGGTTAGATTGTTGGCCTGTGTACTGAGGGGTTGCTGGTTCAATTCCCAGTCAAGGGCACATACCTGGATTGTAATTGACTCACCACCTCCAGTCCGGGTGGGTGCAGGAGCCAATTAGTCAATGTGTTTCTCACATCAGTGTTTCTTCCTCTCTCCCCCTCCCTCCATCTTTTCCTTCCACTCTCTCTGAAAAGCAATGAAAAAAATGTCCTTAGGTAAGGATTAACAAGAAACAAACAAATAAATAAGTAAATAAATTTTATATAATAAAAGCCTAATATGGTAAGTGTCCAGTCCTCCGATCTGCCATTCAACCAATCAAAGCATAATATGCTAATGATATGCTAAGGTCACTCAACCACTTGCTATGACATGCACTGACCACCAGGGAGCAGACACTCCAACTGGTTAGCTTGCTGCTGGGGTCCGGCTGATCGGGACTGTGTGAGATGGGCCGGACATGCCCTGGAGCCCTCCTCCAGTCCCTCCTCAGCTGTCCAACCTGCCACGTCCCTCCCCAGCCCTGATCGTGCACTGGTGGGGTCCCTCAGCTTGGCCTGCACCCTCTCGCAATCTGGGCTGAGGAACCTCCCGCCCCCCCCCCCCCCCGCAAGTGCACAATTTCCTGCACTAGGCCTCTAGTAAATAAATAAATAGTTCTTAACAATCTCATCAGAACATTGTTTTCTGACCACATCTCTGACCATACCTCTCCTTCCTCCTTTCATATTACCCTCAAGTATGATATATCCATTACTTCACTTCTACCTTTTCTCCTTCCAAATGCAAATGCTCTTTTTTATCCTGTCTCAGTCCCTTTGCCCCATCTTTGCTTGTTAAATTTTACTCATCCTTGAAGCTTTTGTTCCAATGTCACCTTCGCATGAAGTCTTTGTAGATCTGACTAATCTAGCTAAATATTGCCCATCATCTAGCATATTTTGCCTCTATTATGGCATTCAATAATACCCTCTGTAAATACTATAATGATATTACTACACTCTTCTTTGTTTTAATTTGTGAGTCTATCTATCATACTAGATTGTAAATTTCACTCCACTTATTCTTTCTTTTAGTCATTCGAACTATTCATTCATCTCCAAAGCACCAGAGAATAAGGATACAAAGATGAGTAAATCAGTCATTGACCTTGAGCATTATTGTAGGTGGGTAGACAAAATATAGATATGAAATTTTAAATGTCAATTGAATGAAGTATATAATGAGTTGATTAAAAGATAAAGTAGGCAAAAATCTCTCCTCTGAAGAGGCTCACAGTTTAACTCAGGACATGAAGCAACAATTAACATTTAGAAAATATTAATTCACTCATTCTACAAAGATTTATCACACATCTTCTATGAGTCAGGAACAGGAATAAGCAATGAGAACAGGTAGAGAATAAGAAAAATCCATGTTCTCACAGAGTTTAAATGCTACCTAAGAAAAGAAGTAACAATTATGAGTGGCAAATTTTATGAAATGCAAAGTGTAGGGTCTAATAAAAAGTCTCATCTAGTTTAGGGATCAGAAGGATAGTTAAAAATGCTTTTAAATTTGCCTTTATTGAGATCTTATGAGGAATCTATTTAGTATGCATTTATTTATTGCCTTTTTTGAAATCTCATTCATTAAGAATTCTAGGAAATTGTTGTAGGGCTGCAAAATGAATGTAACTTAAGGCAGTAAGGTGTATATTTACATAATTGTCTCCTAACTCATCCACTTGCCCCTTTGTCTTGAGTAGCTTTTTGAGACTCTCTGCACTGGATTAGGAAGGGTTGTATAACTAATGTCCACAAAGCTTTGATGTAATCTCTTTCTAACTCAGAAAGTGAATATGTTGATTACCCAGCCATCACTCAATCTCCATCCATACTGAACAACCTCATCTCAGCCAACACCACACTTTAAATTTATACATAAAATGACTTTCAGCTACATGCATTGTTGGCAAACAAAAGTATTCTTGGGAGTCCTTACAGTATCACAGAGAATCTTATCAGTAGTAGGCCCTCAGTAAATATGTTAACTTTAATTCATTCTTAGTTGAAATATCTCTCCAGTGGTATAAAATTGTAAGCCTATCTCTTCAATTGATGAGGTGCTATCACACAAAGTGCTGAAGTAATCTCAAAAATAATTTTGATAGAAAATGCTAATTTTAGAGAAAAGGAGAAGGAATGTTTGTATATGACAAATTAAACACACTTAAGTTGTTATTTTAATTTTGATAACTAATTTGTAGACAAGTAAAGGCATGCCTGTGTATGTATACCTGTACATAGCCTTGTGTCCATGAAACAAGGATTGGTATCATGCAGAACATTTCTTTGTGGAAAGTATGGACATTTTTAGTGGGGGTGCATTTGACAATAAATCTAGTAACCCTCACCAAGAATGAATGTATTTCTGATATCTTACCATGAGTAGTAAAAGTGATGAGATAAAATTATTTCCCATGAATTCTGAGAACATTTGAACAATGTCTAGGATGTACTAGTAGAAAACATTAAGCACAAAAATATTTTTTCTTTCTGAAATTCAACATTTTGTCTTTTAGACAAACTATTCTTTCATATGTCTTTAGGCAAATCCACAAGTCTATTTCAGAAATAATCTCTGTGAATAATTGCTAAAGAAATAGAGGAGCTCAAATAGTCTCTCAAGAAGAATCTATCTCTGATTTCCCCAGTACGCATATGAATGACTCTTTAGGAAGACTTTGACAAATAATCCAGTGTTTCTCTACATTTTTTTAGGAACACTAAGTTTGTGGGGTATTAATAGGTGCTACGTCTCCTCCTATCTCCTCACTCTCAAATAAAGATTCGTTGGTCAAATGAATTAATTTTGGAAACACTGAGTTAAAGTAAAATAAATTTGTTTCTTACAGCCTTTTAAATTTATATGCTTTGGGAATTTCCAACTGTTCGTATCAGGGGCCCTCAAAGTTTTTAAACAAGGGGCCAGTTCACTGTCCCTCAGACTGTTGGAGGGCTGGACTATAGTTTAAAAAAAATAAAACACTATGAACAAATTCCTATGTGCACAGCGGGCCCGGGACGAGTCGGCTGCTAAGCAGGACAGGCAGCGGCACCCGGCGGGCCAGATAAATGTCCTCGGTGGGCCGCATGTGGCCCGCGGGCCGTAGTTTGAGGACTCCTGGTTTGGGTAGTATAAAGCATGTCCCAAATACCTAGGAACGGGGGGTCCTGTGACCAGGATCAGTATGCTGAAGAAAACATTTTGGGAAAGACTAGTGTAGTAGGTCTTTTCCATTTATTATATTAGGATAACTGCTACTTCATCTACATTTAGTCTAGTTGGAGACTTAAAGGAGGAAAATGCTAGCTAATAAAGTGGAATGTCAAGCATCTGACTTCATCTACATTTAGTCTAGTTGGAGACTTAAAGAAGGGAAATGCTAGCTAATAAAGTGGAATGTCAAGCATCTGTTATTCCAAGTAAATGGGTATCACATATATTTATCACTTAGAATCATCCTTGAGGCACCTCCAGTTCACTGTGCTAAGCACTGGAGATAAAAATAAATAAGAAAATTTGTATTTGTATGTAGCTTTAGGGGAAAATGCAAAAAATCAATAATTTTAGTGTAATGATGTAATTGCCAGGACTGAGGTATACACAAGATAGAATGGAAACCCAGAAAAGAGACACTGCCCAGCCTGGGCATTTGGGGAAGACTTTCTGAAGGAGGTGATACCATGGCCGACTCTTTAAAAAAAGGGTAGGAGATGAGGCTTCCAGGTAGAACATCATGACCTTAAGCATAAGTGAGAGAGACTAGGCAACTACAAGCATTTGAGTTTTTATATTACAGAGAGAACAATATTTTAACAAGTTATCTCTTTGTAAGAAAAGACTAATATTTGGAAGAAGAAGGCCGATCATGTACTTGGGACCCAGCACAACAACTTCATTCAATCACACAGATAACTCTCAAGACATGACCAACATCAGCCTTTGGGGCAACCTTTAGATGGGGGAGAATTTTTTAATCATATTAAAGCAAAACACACCTCAAAGGGCCTCAAATCACTAAATTGGGGTCGGCGACCAAAGAGGAAGAGAACAGTGATGGTCTTGCAAAGCGAAGAGGGGCTTCTAAGATCATGCTTCTCACTCTCCCTCATCATAGTAGCTGGCGACTGAGAGGAGAAATGCTTCTCTGTGTAGCAGCTCATTTGCAAAGGAAGAACTCTGACATTAGTTAAAATGTTAATAGATGTGACAGGTGGTGTGAAGACAAGATGGTGCTGTCAAATTGCAGTGGGAGCCTCCCAACCTCGTTCCTTGCTTTATATAACCAGTTGATGCAGCATATATTAAACTGCTGAGAGGAGACTCTTTGATGAGTAAAAATACTTTGAAAGTACAGATTATTATTTTTGTGGACTGAACCAAGCCATGATACTTTATGTAAAACGTTTCCTTATGCTTAGTGCTTATAAATATCTAAATCTATTATTTGACTTTATCTTAGGCCTTTTTGGTTACCCATAACTGATTTCTCCTCATTCTCTCTTATCTCCAATCTCTCTATTTGATCCCTTTTCTCTGCCTAAAAAAAATTGCTCAGGGCTCTTCTACTGGGGAAAAAATGAGTGTAGGGGAGGGGAAGATAAAGTAAAAACAATAAGAAAATCTTTCCCTGATCCAAGAACCTTTTGAGTTCCCATACATTCCTTTTCTTTACATCACCATACTCCTGGATAACACAGGTTTTTGTCCACTGCTTATCAACCATGCACTCTCTAAGCATTTGCATATAGTTTTAGTTTCCAGCACTGTGATAAAGAACTTTCCCAAAGATCCTCAATGACTTCATAGTTGGCAAATGAAATAGCCAATCCATCTCCCCCTGACCCCCTGAGTGTTTATTCTCTTCAATCTCTCCAAGTATATAGTACCACCGATACTACAATATTCTTGAAACATTATATTCTTTTGTCTTTAGTGACAAACCCACCTAGCTTTGCTTCTAAAGACTTGGACAGGAATCCCAGGTCTGCCACTGATTGTGGGATACATCATCTAACTTTTCTGAGACTCAGTTTTCTCACCTCTAAAAGGAGGGAAGGATAATACCTACCTGATAGAGTTGATGCAACAGTTAAAATTAGGTACCTCTTTGACTCCTCTCCACAGCATATATTTTCTTTTTTTCCCCATTTTTTATTAAGGTATTATATGTGTACATATCTTACCATATATATTCTTAACTTTTATCCTTCTTGCTACTAATTACTCACTTTCGAATGGATATCTCACTGCCACCTCACAGTTCGTATATCTAAATGAACTCACATCTTTCCTCCTAAACTTGCCTTTCTCTATATTATTTCTTTTGATAACACTGTCATCTTCCTAATGTCTAGGTTAAAAATCTTAGTATTGTCTTTGATCTTCCCTCTTTTTTATCCCTCCAAACAATGGTCAAATCCCATAGATTTCAAGTCTGCAATATCTCTCAGACCTTTTAACGTCTTTCCAACTCACTTGTCATTATCATTGCTATTGTGGTAGGTACTTAGCTAGTTTCTCTGCTGTCACTATTTTCCTACTCCATTCAATTTACACACATATAAACAGGTTGTATTATTATATGTTGTTGTGCTTGTCATCCATCCCTCTGTGCAAAACCTTTCCTTGTTCTTCATTGCCTAAGGAGTCCAGATTCTTTATTTAATGAGTTTCTTGATCTGACTCCAAATCAAATTTACAACCTTATGTCCAACTTGTTGTATGGCTCCATTTACACTTATTTCCCCAAAGTTTTCTTTCTCTTTTGAGCTGACTCATTGGTTTGTATTGTCCTGCCCTCTCTAGCACAGTATATTCAAACATTACCTTGGGGGATGTCTCTTGCACTAAAGGACACACTGATCCTAATAGTGCTCTGCATTTCTCAGAGCAGTAAAACTGTTGAAATCTGGTTACAACACTGCCCTTTTATATGCTGGGCCTATGTTGCTTACCATCCAGGAAGAACAAAATGAACAATCAATGTACTTCTTGTATAAGGCACTATTTGTAGACACAAAACTACTCTGTGTCTTGACCAAACTCAGCATCAAAAAGAATATGTCTTAATTACCTGGAGGAAGCAGAGTCTAAGCCCAGACATCCTTGTCCAAAATAATTGCTACCAGCTTTTCTGTGTCCGGGAGAGTGAGCCCCTTGAAGACCCTCCATCTGCCAAACCACACACCCTACCAAATCCTTTAGATGAAAGTTTCGATGCAGAGTTTGGTCTAAAGACCGTAATCATATACCATTTCCCTACACCTAGAAATTCCCATTATTTGTTATTTCGCAGCAAATATGTACTTGTACAACTGGAGCCACATAAGTTGTTTATCTTAAAAACAAAGAAGAAACTGAACACATTAATAAAGGTTGTTGTTGTAAGCCACACAATTCAATCTGTCTACTGAAAGCAGAAAAGGATTTATTAAAAGGTATGACATAGGTCACACAATCTCTGAGAGGGCCAGATAACCGTGTAACCTGGGTAAGTGCCCAACCTCATTGTGGAGCTGTTCTAGCAAATTCCATGGAGAGCTGCCCTCTATTCAGCACTGGTTGTTCTTAAACTGGACACCAGAACTTCTGCTCTAGCCACCATACAAGAATCAATACCTTTTAAAAAATACTTTCTAGAAGATCATATCTTCCCATGTCTTCATATTGTTTGCTTCTGCATTCAGGTTTATTACACTGATGAAACCTACATAACAGCCCTGCACCATAGTTGCAAATTAATCGAGGGAAGTACAATTTTTAGTTTTCCAGTCTTTGGAACAGAAGAATCAACGCAAAAAGTGGAAAAAATTGGTATGGTTTTAATTAAAGCAGTCTACCTACCTGTCACATCTAATATTTGGGATTTTTGTATTATTAGAATATCAAATGCATAAGTGATCTTAACTGTATAAAAGAGACTCACACAAACACTAACTCTGCTCTCTTGGCACTTTAAATAAAGGTGTATAAACACAGATTACAGATAAACACATAGAGAATCCACATAGACGGGAGAAATATAGATTGCTAATAGATCTAAGATTGTCAAGTGTTAAGCACATTTGAATACTACGCTTAGAGACAAAATTTGGGATCAAGTTTTTCCCCCCTTTATTGACTAAAGTATTACATATGTGACTTTATCCTCCCAGTTCCCCCCTCATCCCCCCACTCATGCCATCAACCCCCTGGTGTCTGTGTCCATTGGTTATGCCTATATGCATGCATACAAGTCCTTTGGTTGATTTCTCCCTCTTCCCCTCATCATCCCCTGCCTTCCCTCTGAAGTTTGATGGTCTGATCGATGCTTCTCTGTCTCTGGATCTGTTTTTGTTCTTCAGTTTATGTTGTTCATTATATTCCACAAATGAGTGAGATCATGTGATATTTATCTTTCTCCAACTGACTTATTTTGCTTAGCATAATGCTCTCCAGGTCCATCCATGCTGTTGCAAATGGTAGGAGTTCCTTCTTTTTTACCGTAGCATAGTATTCCATTGTGTAGATGTACCACAGTGTTTTAAATCCACTCATCTGCTGATGGGCACTTAGGGTGTTTCCAAATCTTAGCTATTATAAATTGTGCTTCAGTGAACATAGGGGTGCATATATCCTTTCTTATTGGTGTTTCTAGTTTCTTGGGATATATTCCTAGAAGTGGGATCCTAGAACTGGGTCAAATGGCAGTTCCATTTTTAGTTTTTTTGTGGGATGAAGTTTTTAAGATCTTTTTGGAGTAGTTCTAAAAGAAAAATATATGCAGGCAGAGGAATAAGTGTTTGGCTAATTGAAGAACATGCTGGAGAATATAGGGATATATGAAAAAATAGAGCATATAACAAGCAGGACTCAGAAAAGCCTTGGAGGCTGGAGTTGAAGGATTGGGCCAAAAGTGCACTTGGCCTTTGGGGATCGGGGAAAAGGCTGGGGAAGTACAATGGCCTAAGGGAAACCTAGTTATTTTACATTTTTCAGAAGCATCCATCCTCCCTGTCCTATCTGAGAACTGCTCAAGTTGCTTCATTCCATAGGGAATGAGTTCTCCAACAATTAAGAAAGGAAACATTAATACGTGATGAATATTTTCCACACACTCCCATTGAAACAGCTCTGGGGTTTTGGGTTCATTGTAATTGGAGATATTTATGTTTATTATTCAGTTTTGCCACCTGATAGGATGAGAGCATGATCTCATTGCATGCCAGCTATTCTTGTGAACTCTCTTTTTCAGATTTTGCTGCCAGATTTATCAAGTTTTTTGTGTCTTTCTCCATCAGCACTTTAGCTGATCATGTTCAGCTCAATGAGGGCAGTTTGGGCTTCATCTTCTATTAAATTCTATTTAGTGATAGTTGAGCCTTTGACATGCTTGTAAGTGCAGTGACAGCAGTAAGAAAACTTAAGATGGCAGATGCACTATAAGACATTAGCAGCCCCCCAAAAAGGAAGTTAACAACAGCAGAACCTACTGTGCTTTGTTTCATTCTGGGCCTATTTTTTAAATGTGAATTACCATCTTAGGGAGCATCCTACTAAAAAGGGTAAAATGCACGATTTCATTCCCTAGATATATAAAACAGAGCCCCTTAATTCCTTCTCAGTTTCCTGTATTTCATTACTTTTCTCCATGATATCTACTCATCAGTAATTTTTGCTTAAGTTTCTCTCTTCTGATTTTTGCCCACTCTTTTGCTTTATAAATCTGAGCAGAGTTGTGTTATTTTAAATATGGCTCATGGACAAGCTACCTGTCCTGAAACTGTTACTGATTTCAGATGGGATGAAGAGCTGGCTCCAGAATTTAAGTCAACTATAGTACTAATGACACTGTTGAGCTCCGCTGACATTTATTTGTTGATAGCACAACTTTCTCAATGAAGGAAGCAGTGCATTTACATAATTTTTGGGTGCAAGTTCCTTGTCTTGTTGCAGGCTGGCATTGGAATAACACTGATATAGTGTAAATCTGGTTTTTGCCCCCAGAATTTCCCACCAAAGTTAGATCGCTATGAATATGAAATTACAATTTAGAAGCTATATTAATCACTTTGGACTCTGCAAAAGCATCGTTTTCTTTTAAAGAAGAGTCAATCCAAAAATTCTCCTTAGTGAGAATGGGTAAAAAGCCAAAGGAATCACCTAGTATTGAACAAAGACATTGAGTCAATGGCAGTCTGTTGCGGTTAGGAACTCTTTTCTTTTTAAAAATAGTTGCACACCCCACCCAATGTAGCATCTCATAGAGATACCTGCATAAAGTAGATACTCACTAAGAGCTTGTTAAGTGGAATCTTCTCTTCTTCCAACTAGACTTTTTCTGTGTCTTGTTTAAAGAAATGTAAACCCAAGTTCCTGTCTCGTTTCTGGAGGACGTTGGTAAGCATACAGTGACCTAAAGCCTGGACAACACCTTCTCACCCTAAGCTGATGGGTCTCCTACCCTTTACAGAGGCGTCTTTGTTCTCATCATCTTCTCAGTGTCAGGGAGACTTTCCAACAGAAAACTTTGCAGTTTTCTCTCTTTAGCATTTGACTTCCAAGCAGGAATCAAAGGCGCCCTTAGCCCATGTTTTCCACTTGCTCCAGTGATTTTTAAAACTTAATTTAAAGTCAGCATGTTTGAGATTCTGAAAGTTCTTTTAAAAAACAACCTTAACCCTAGCAGAGTGGGGGGAAAAATCTTGACAAAGTAAAATAATCCATTGCAAGTTGGTGAACCTTTAAAGAGTATTAATTCAATCGGATAAATGGCAGTTAAATAACTTTTATCAAGCAAACTGGGTTAGATAGTTAAAAGCAAGAAAAAAATTCTAAAAACATACAGTGGGTAGTAGTTTATATGTCCAGAAAAACTGAGAGAATTTTTGAAGCTCTGATGTCTAGCAGATAGCACTTAAATCATTTTTCTCCAAACTTCAGTCGTAACACTTCAAAGAGTTATAGCCATAATACAAATTTTTAGACTAAGAAGTGGTGTTTGAAGTTATTTTATAGGATTTGGCTGCAAGGGCTCCAATTGATTTGTGGTAAGATAAAAGAAGAAAACTTTATTTTCGAAGCTTTGTCGGAAAAAGCTTACCTTCCATTGGTCATTCTGCCAATATGCCTATGGGGCATAATGATGTCGACGCTGATATTATATGCCCGTATGAACTGAGCTGGGTTTACACCTCCTGCTGTTTGTGTTTTGGTTAAAATCTGTCACAAAAGTGGTGATGATTTATTAAATGTTTAATGAAGGAAGACAAAAACTTCAATAACGACGAACAGAGAAGTAGAATATCACATTAAAATATAATCCATATTATAGAACATTTCTATTTTCTTCCCAATTTTCAACCACTAAAAATGATAAGGGCACATTTGGAAATCCAGACAGCATAGAGGGAATACTGATAAACACTATATCAACAAATGACATGCTTTGTTTTCTTTTTCTTCTCCATAAGAATGAAAGAAAAGAAGAGAGAGAGAAACAACAACAAAACTCTGTTCCAGAAAAACAGAGGCTATGCAAGTTTTGCTTACCAGTAGCTTCTCTATTAGATAGTTTTATTAATAGCATACAAAATATGTGCTATCTATGTAAAGCTAAGTGACGAGTTTGAAGTGTGGAATCAAATGTGCTGTATCTATTTTATGGTATTCTATTTAAACATTGCTCTAATGAATATTGCCAGTTCATAAATATGAAACAGCAAGACAATCATAGTCATGTCTGAAATTTTGTCTCTCTAAAATACATTTTGTTTTTCTTATCAGAGAATTTAGGTTGCCATTTTAATTCAGAAGAGGGTCTTTCTTAATTGCTTACCACACTGCCTTTATGTCCTAAACTATGTCCATTCTTTGTATGTGTGTGTATATATGTGTGTGTTTGTGTGTGTGCATGCACAAATATGCCCTATCATTACATTATATATATTACTCTCCTTTTGCTCTATATTTTGCCTCCCTCCCCTCCTCTAAACTATTTAATAGCTTTGCAGTACCAAGTGATTCCTTGCTTATTGATTCTGATTTACTTAATCCTTGTAATAGAGATTTATAGACTAAATCAAGATGGAATTTTGAAAATACAGAAATATTGATTTTGTTATAAGCATAAAATTAGAATATGAACATTTTGCTTGCATTAAAATTTATGTTATCAGACATAGCCTGGCTTATAGAGGTTCATTTCTCCACTGACTTGGTTGATGTGAACTCAAAGCATATCAGCCAATAAAATAATTCAATGATTTATTTGGGAGAGGAATGACAATAATTGGTTGATTGGCTGAGTGATTCACTTTTTAATTGTTCTATCTACATTTAATAGATATAAAACCTCATAGTGAATCTATATGCTTTTATTTCATCCTCTCATCTATACATTCAGCTATCCATCCATCCACAAAACATTAACTGAATAGCTACTCTGAACATTAACTGAATAGCTACTCTGCATGCCCTATAGAAAACACTGGGAAAATAGCGATTAGAAGAACAAATATGGTCCTTCCTCATGGAATCTTCAGCCTAATTAAGGAAACAACACAACCCAAAAACAATTGGAAGTTGCTATAAGTTAAATGAAGGAAACAAAGTGGTATTATAATAATTTATAATTCCTTCAGATCAATTAAAATAGGGTGACATGTTATAAGGACTGATAATTAAACAACCAAGTGAATCATCACACAATTACATTTGACTAAATAACTAAAGTAATTTTTATGAGTCTGATTATTTCAGCTGTCTTAGCATTTCAAACAAAATCAACCACAGGACACTCTGACCAATTCACTTAAAGATCTAAGAAATATTGGTCGGGTTTAAATTTTCTTAAACAGATTTTGTGACTCTTTCTTGCTGGAATTAGTCTTCTTGATATTTTAAAGTTTTGCCATTTTAAACAAATTGACTTAAACTAAAATTGTTGTTATTAAAAATGAGCCTTGGACATCACTTTAAAGTATAATGAATTACTACATTATGTCCTTTGGTTCTTCCTCAAAGACAGAGCTACTTACTATCTATAGATAGTTTGGATTTAATATAGTATGTTTAGATCTACATATAAAGCTCATATTGAAAAAGTGCTTTGGCCATCATGTGAAATAGTTAATTTACATATCAAGTGAGGAGCAGAGTGATGCAGTGGGCCAGCATCGGAGCGTGTTCCTGGGCCTGGTTTCTAGCACTGACTCTGCTACAGCTGTAAAACTACATGAAAACAAATTCACTCAACTCAACAAATACTTAGCAAGAATTTATGTGGTACAAATCTTTACAAAAGTTGACCTATCCTTAAGGACATTACCATTCATTACCAAAACAATTCCCTTAACATGTGATGGAATTAAATCAGTTATAAAGAAGTGTCAACTAAGGATTATCATTGTTAAAATGATATATAAATGATGGAGAGATGAGTAAATCTGAAAAAGCTCCACACAGAAACTAGCAGGCCAAATGGGCCTTGAAAGTAGATAAAAATTCATTAAGTAAAAATGGATACCTGGAGGTTTTCTGGGAGATAGCAAAGGAATGGAAGCAGGAAAGTGTGTCAGCTTCCATGACTTAGAACCATACACACAGCAGAATACAAAATTTTTACCACCTCTTCTCCCCCAGTACAGTATTCTTTTTTTCCTCCTTCTGCGATCAAATTCAAAAATTGCATTTTGGGTTGTCCTCTGACTCAAACTGTCCTGCCCCAGTGCAAGGTAGTACTGGGTCAACATTGATAAAATGCACCACACATAGGTGCTCAAAAATATTTATCCAAAAAAAAAAAAAATGAATGAAAGAATGAATCTCTATTCCCCATCATCCCCTCCTCTACCACCTTCCAATTCCTTCTCTTTGGCCCTGAGAAATCAGCAGCTCAAAGGTTTTAGAAGCAGGATAGTGATTCAGAAAAGTCATTTTAAAGCTAGACTTCTTAGCTCTCAGGCCTAGCGAAAGGTACCGCCTTTGTGGCAGCTGCAGGTTATGCTAAAGGAGGATCAGTGCCTTGTTCCTGAGGTGCCTCTCAGTGAAGCTGAGAAAGTTTGCAGCTCATCACATCTCTTCTTTTGTCACAGCCTGTGGCAACCGTGGAGGTAGTTACTGGTGCTACAGGGAAAACAAGCTAGGCAAGGGGGGAACACAAAGGCAATTGTCTAGGGAAGAGTTCTATTTTGCTCATTTAAGAAAAAAGAGACCTCTGCTTCCTCGGGTTGCGAGTGCCTCTCACCTGGAATCTCTTTCGATCAGCTTGGTTTCCTGTCCTCCTTATGTCTGATAGGATAATTCTGCACCATCCTCACATAGCGGACACACATGTCCAAGGAGGCCAATGCCACTTAAAAAATTATTTGTGTGTGTGTGTGTAATTCACTATTGCAATGTTTCTAAAAATTAAAAATCATTTATTATTTGCTTTTATTTTTCCACTCAAATATCGTTTTCACCACATTTAATTAAATTCTAAAAAGAGTGGATTTGAGAAACTGCAGACCTTGGTGATGATGATCCCTAGCCTTGGCGTGCATGTCAAGGATCCTGTCCTGCCAGCATGTCACGGTGCTGCCAAGGGAGGCATTTGCTGTTTGCCCTGGTCGCTGGGCTTCTCACCAAGCACCCGGAGAGCAGCTTACTCCTCCATTTCCTTTTCTGACAACATTAGGGTTTTGAACAGAAGCGTTGCCAGGTTTCCCCACACTGAGTGTCATACTCAAACAATTGGAGCTGAAGACACCTTTTCATATTCTATTTTGGCACACATTCTTGGTATCTGTAGGTACTTTTATGCCTTGTTAGGAGGTGGAATTTTAGAAAGGCTTCACACTGCTTTTAAATACCTTCTGTACTTCACAGATTCCTCATAATAATAACCCAAATTGACAGACGGTAAAATTTCAACTTTCATGTGCTTACCAGTCATGGATGACAACACATGCAAACGGTTTCTCTGAATCAGCTATAATTGTTTTGTTATTACATGTATTACCCTCCTCTGGAAAGGAGGAAATCTATAACAAGACAGCCTGTTGAGCCTGTTAAAGGAGAAAAATGGTGCTTGATTAAAATATCTATCTTGGCAATAAGGGAATTATATTTTTGTGTGTGTGTTTGTTCCTCATTATGAAAAATTCTGAGATAAATATTCAAGTCATACTTTTATAATTATTTTCAAGCATGACAAAATGGCACACTAGGCTTCATCACATAACCTACACCACTGTGTTTTATTTTGGCTGTCCATAGAAAATGTAACAGGAAATGGTGGGCCAGCTATTTTAGAAAGCCAGAGCTACATGACTGAAACTAGAAACACCCATTGCTGGGATAAGAATGCAAATATATGCACCAGTGTTCTTCTTGCTTAGTCCACAGGCCATCTAGTGGTAAGCCGTGCAGTAGCAGCAGCTCAGTAGCAGTAGCAGCCCGGGTTAGCATTTTCCATCCCCAGTACCTTTCTTTAGGAATGCCAATCTTTTCTGTACTGCACTTCTGAGGAAACAGAAATGGGCCACTTGTCTCAACTGAGAAGTTTTTAATGGAAAATAAGTACAAGCTCATCAGTCAGATTTAAACAATCAAATGGCAACTCTGTAATTTGAGTGGAAGGAGGCCTTCAAAAGAAATGTACTCATAAACTGTAGATTATCATGAATAACTTCTCTTTCTGGTCATTGTGATGGACTTTTAAGAAAACTGTTCTCAAAGTTTTGTCTTCAAAACTCTCTTACTTGGGCATTTCTAAAAACAAGATACTATGAAACATACTTTATATAATTATTACTATTTTTGAGCTTATTCCTTCAAATATCCATGAGTATTGCCTTAGTAATTTTCTTTCCAACCTGCACCTTTAGTATTTAATATGATGCTGCAACAAACAATGCTGCAGGGCATTTTCTTCTATAAATTGCAAGACTTTGGTTTCCCAAATATATTTTGGAAATAAATATATTCTATTCCTTTAATAGCTTTTAAAACGATATTTAAAATAATTATAGACACAATCTCCTATGATGTGGCTATTAGGAGGTTAATTAGGAAATAATGAAAGAGATACCATAGGTTAGCACAGAGTTAGCACAATAGGATTTGTTTCAGCATGAAATAAAGTTGTGTTAAAAATTTAATCTTTATGTGCTAATATGCATGGGCATACATTGTTAATTATTGCCAAAAGATTCTTCCTACTTCTCAGCACTAACAAATGGGTAATTCAGAAATAGATTATTTTATAGCTATCCATGCAGATTAGTTTGACAAAGTTCACAAGACATGTAAAAACTGTGTAACATGATGCCATGATATACAATAATAAATCAGTTGTAAATGTTATAGTATGGGGCACTGACATCTTAAATTAAGTAAGGATTATTTTCAGTTTTTTTGACATTGATTTTAAAGCAAAAGCCTTCAAATCTGTATGTAAAAGGTAGCTATAATTACTGTGTATAAAAGCATATACTTATTACTATTGTTGCTTTCTCAGTTCCTACATTATCGCCACTGAAGGAAAGACCCATTTGCTTTTCATATCAGTAGTTCTGATTAAGCTAGTGAATATGGTTTTCAGAAATAGTGCTAAACATATAAATATTAAATGAAGTGCGTAAATACAGTTACTGAAATAGTATGTAAATTTCATGACCTGTTGATATTATCCACATTTATAAAACAGAAAATATGGTAAAAATGAGTTTTATTATTGACTTTATTACTTGTGACTCTAATTGGAAATTAGAAATAAAGGTTTATTGAGATTAAGTAACTACTTAATTGTTTTGTGAAAATAAAAGCCATTTTGGTGAAATGGTATTTAAATGCTTTATATCAGAATGGTTTCTAAAAACTATTAAATTACACTGTCTTGAATTTATTATATGTATAACAATAATATATATATATTATATATAACAGGTAATATATATATGATCTTATGGCACTAGGAGGCCCAACAAATAGTCCCTTTTCCTCACTCAAATTCAGAATTGATTAAGAGATAGGCAACTTTACCCCCCTCTTCCTTCATACTGTACATCATATTCCCAGCACTTATTTATCCTATAACTGGAAGTTTTTAGCTTTTGACCACCTTTATCTATTCTCTCCCTCCCCCCGTGCCCCACCTTTGGCAATCACCAATTTGTTTTCCGTATTTATTTATGAGTTTTGTCTTTTTTAGATTCCACATAGAAATGAGATCATATAGTATTTCTCTTCCTCTGACTTATTGCACTGACTTATTTAACTTAGCATGATGTCCTCAAAGACCATTCCTATTGTCATAAATTGCAGGGTTTCCTTATTTTTTATGGCTGAATAATATCCCATTTTGTATATGTAATACATATATCCTATCTAATAAAAGAGTTATATGCAAATTGGCCATACCCCTGCTAGAACCATAAGCCACACCCACCAGCCAATCAGGAGCGAGTATGCAAATTAATCCAACCAAGATGGCTGTGGCCACAGAGAGAGCAGGAGGCTTGGGTTTCCCTGGCAATGGAGGAAGCCAAGCTTCCTGCACACCCTGGCCAGCCCTGGACTCCACTCAAGGCTACAAAGTTTCAGTTATAGAAGATAAATAAATCCCAGATACCAGGGCCTCCGCTTGGGTCCCCGGGGGATGTGGCTGGCCTGCAAACCATCACAGGCCCCTCATCCAGGCTGCCCCCAAGGGAACCCCCACCCTGATCCAGGACACCCTTCAGGGCAAACCAGCCAGCCCCCACCCGCGCACCAGGCCTCTATCCTATCTAATAAAAGAATAATATGCAAATTAACCATCACTCCAACACACAAGATGACTGCCCACATGTGGACACAAAATGGTCACCACAAGATGGCCTGCAGGGGAGGGCAGTTGGGAGGGACCAGGCCAGCAGAGGAGGAAAGTTGGGGGTGATCAGGCCTGCAGGAAAGGGCAGTTAAGGGCAAACAGGCTGGCAGTGGAGCAGTTAGGCATCAATCAGGCCTCTTCTCAGCCCCCACCTTAGGTTCTGCCTTGGCAATTCACCCAGAGTAGGTTCTGATTGGTCAGTTTCTATGCCAGTCAGCGTCAAAAGCTCCGCCTCCTAGGCAGCCAATGGTTCCTCACAATTCACCCAGATTTGGTTCTGATTGGTTGGTTTCTATGCCAGTCAGTGTAAAAAGCTCTGCCTTCTAGGCAGCCATTGGCTCCTCGAAATTCACCCAGATTTGGTACTGATTGACCAGTTTCTATGCCAGTCAGCATCTCCGGGCCTATCTCCAGACCTGATCATAGAGGCAGGGCTGATCAGAAGCCACCCCAGGCTGCTGGTGAGCGAGCTGAACTGCTGACCACTGGGTGAGAGAGAGAGAGGCTTGGCTGCTTGCAAGTCCCAGAGAGAAAAGCAGGGTCTGATCACAAGCAGACACTGTTGGTCAGCCCCACCTCTCTCTCTCTCCAAGAGGTCAGCAGTTCAGCCCGCTCGGCTGCTGCGCATGCAGCCTGGCATTCAGTCGAGCCTTCGGTCATTTTGGATGTTATGACCCTGACTCTTTGTAGATATGGATCATGTCATCGGCAAATAGAGATAGTTTTATTATTTTTTTATATGGATGCTTTTATTATTTTTTAACTTAATTTCTCTGGATAGAATTTCTAGTACTAATTGAATAAAAGTGGTGAGCATGGACATCCTTGACTTGTTCCTTACCTTAGAGAAAAAGCTTTCAGTTTTTGAACATGATGCGAGCTGTTGGCTTGTCATATGTAGCCTTTATTATGCCGAGGTACATTCCCTCTATGCCCACTTTGTTGGGAGTTTTATTTTTATTAAATCTAGTGTGGTAACATTGATTAATAACATTATATATGTTTTAGGTGTACAACTCTGTTGGGAGCTTTTATTATGAACTTTGTCAAATGTTTTTATCTGTATCTATTGAGATGATCATATGATTTTTATTCTCTATTTTGTTATTGTGCTGTATCACATTGGTTTCTTTGGAGATGTTGAACCATCCTTGTATCCCTGGAATAAACCTCATGGTGTATGATTTTTTTTTTGTATTGTTAACTTCAATTTGCTAAAATTTTGTTGGAATCTGGCAAGTTGTTAAAATGTTATACATTTTTAACATGGTGCCTAACACACAATAGATGTTAATGTTCTAATGTTAATTTCTGTTCTTTTTCCCTTCTAGGAGAAGTAGAAGAGGTAGAAAGGCCAGTACCACCAACAAGGGGCATATTCAGATTTCTCAGTTTCTTTAACTGTAAAATGGGCATGATAATAACAATTACTCTCCCTCCTGTACCTCAAGGAGTCATCATATGCTGTAAAATAATGTGAAATTGCATTCAGTGTAAATTGTAAAGTACAGGAGAAATGTAACTAACTTTGATTACACCAAATTACATAGTAGTCATGTAAATGTTGTGCTTTTAATTATGATAGTTCAATGATACCTATAAGTGAGGACATATTCTCCAATGTCATGTTTTATTATTAGAAATTGTTGCCAAGGTAGAAATAAAAGTAGCATGTACTTTATTCCAGAATTATGAAAAAAGTATGATGATTATGACATGAAATTATTTATATAATCATTATAATATATGCTAGAAAGTCCAAAATGTGATTTTGGAAATAGATAGAAAAATATGCCTGCCAAGAAGACCTGGGTCAAAAAAAGACTGAATTTATAGCCAGGAGATGCTTGCGACAAATGGGACATAAAGTCTTCTGTCTCAATCCACTCTTAGGAATGGTCACTAGACCCTGTTTTATCCTCCCAAGGGAAGAGGTTGCCATCTAAAGGGCAGAAATAGGGAAAAGATAGATCATTACCTTGACAGGTCCTTACTTGTTACCTACACTAGAGGCCCGGGACATGAAAATTCATGCACTGGAGGGGAGGGTCCCTCAGCCCGGCCTTCCCCCTCTCACAGTCCGGGAGCCCTCAGGGGTAGGAGGCGACCCCACGATCAGGGAAAGGCAATGCCCCCATCACACCTCTGCTGCTGCCACTGCCGGCAGCTCAAGCCTTAGCTGACCCTGGTTACCTGAGCCTTGGGCGGCCCTGGGAAGCTGGGCAGCCACCATCCGAGGCTTGCCTGCACCTCAGGCTGGCCCTGGGTGGCTGGGGGGCTGAGGTGACTGAGGGACTCCCAAGGCAGGTTCATGGAGTGGCTGGGCCCACCTGGGGGAGGGCCCGGCCTTGCCGCTCCTGCCACCCATCCAGGGTTGAGGGGATTGAGCACCGCCATCTTGTGGCTGTGGGTGCCACCATATTTGAGGGCAGAGCAGTCAATTAGCATATTCCCTCCTTATTGGTTGTGGGTGTTGCCATCTTTGAGGGCGTGGCAACAATTAGCATATTCCCTCCTTATTGGTTGTGGGCACCACCATCTTTGAGGGTGGGGCAATTAGCATATTCCCTCCTTATTGGCAGTGGGTGCCGCCATCTTTGAGGGCGTGACAGTCAATTAGCATATTCCCTCCTTATTGGCTGTGGGCACTTCCATCTTTGTGATGGCATGAGGGTCAATTAGCATATTCCCTCTTTATTAGATAGGATATAATTAATTCATCTTTAGATTCCTTGCTGGCTGGGCATAGAACATATGAGGTAGGTGTTGGGAAGAGGAGAAGCTATAGAAAAGGGAGATTGGGAATGATGAAGATAAACTAAACTGTTTTCACAGGTTGGTCCTTTCTCTATAGGGTGGGAGCCCTGCAGCCATCATATCACTCTGTCATGCCTTCCAATTGCACCTTTTAAGGAGTCTTTGTTATTACAGAGTTACATATCTATGATTGAGATTCTTTCTCTCTCTTTTTTTTTTTACATTCAGATAAATTTATTTAAGAAGTAAAATACTTGTTATGTGATTCATTTTCTGACATTACTCTGTCGGAGAAACAAGTTTGGAAATAGTACATTTTTTTGAAGATTATTTCTATATTCTACCTTGAATGCAATTCTACCAGAGAATAATCTTAAAAACATTTTTAAAGTTTATTTCCAATAAGGCTAATTGTTAGATGACAAAGAGTCTATTCTGTAATAAAAGTAACTACTTCAGTAAAAATGTATGGCTTTGGATAAGTTGCCTAATATTTCTCAGCTTCCGTGTCACCCTGAAAAATTTAAAAACTGGATAAGTTGATTTCTAAAGTCGCTTCTAGTTCTAGATTTCTACTCCTCTACTACATATAGTGAAAAATGTGTTTGACAATGACAAGATCCAATTTATTCAATAGTTTCCAACCTAAATATAGTGCAGTATGTTGACCAAATCAGCCTCAATCCAAATGATCAGTCTGTTGATAAATTATTTGCAGTTGTAAGAACTAGATAGCCAGAAGCTTTTCATTGATCTTAGAAGGCTAAAAAAAGTTAAAGACCCTGGAAGAAAGCAACGAAAGATTCCAACTCTTTCTAAATTAAAGTCTTGTCTGTAAAGGTTAGATTAGTTCTTCTATAAGTACAATTCTGAGCTTTAGTTTTTGAATATTTAAGATGTTACTACAATGAGGAAGGTTGTCAAAATATGTTGACTCATCCCAACAGAATATTCAAACCCAGCCAAATAAGAGCACTATATATTGAGAATTTCAGAATTATGATTTTTTATTTTATCTAGTTTCAGTAATCTGATGGTGATCAGTCAGTCAATTTTTCAAGCCATGCTTATATATATAACTGGTTTGAAAAATTCAATGAAAACTATCTTTAAGCATTCAACTCCATAGAATGATCATTTGTTTGTTTGTTTTTGTTTGTCTAATTTCCAATAATGCAAACATTTTATGCTATTTTAACAACTCATTGACAGAGTCTTATTCATAAATACTTCAAATTATTTTTCTTTTGAGAGCTCTAAATGTCTTTTCTGGGTTGATCCCATGGGTCTCAAAAAAGTTGCTTTCTCTTCTTGGGTCACCATCGAAGCAAGAAAGTCATTTTCATTTCCACGTACAATAAATCAATGAACATTTATAGAACACCTATTTTGTTCTGGGCCCTTAGGCTAAGCAATGTGGTAGATACAGTGATGAATAAGAGATGATCTCTGCCCTCAAGGCAAGGTAGGCTCTTAGATAAAAGATACCAAACAGACAATGCAGGGCAGCATATGATAAGTGGTAAATGAGTGGCATGGGAAATAGGGGTTCGAGGGTGTTAGAGGTGAGAGAGATAATTTTGGCCTGAGGTTGTTAGAGAGGGCTTCAGAGAGTATGTGGGAAATGGCCTGGATCTTGGGGGACCGATGGCTTAAGACAAGTAGGCAGAGAAGGGGAGAGCAGAAGAAATGGAATGAAGAGTGATAGAACTGGGTTGATGATTGACCAGGGAAGTAAGTAAGTAGCCTCTGTAGGTTGTCATCAATGCTAGACCAGGAACAGGGCATAGAGCTGACCTGTGCTTTAATTGAAGACAGGTGTATGGATGATAGCAGAGGCAACACTGGGAGGGCAAAATGCAAGATTTAATTTGCAAGTGAGCTACAGCAATAGTGGGCTCTGGTCCTCTGGCTCAGAGAGCCATAGAGGCTCAGAGGTGGGCACCTGGGTGGCTCCCAGAAGCTGCATTTCCTCAACATTCAGGCAGGAACTTGGGATGGAAGGAACATTGGGATTCGTGCTCTGCTGTGAATACATCTGTAAACTTTATCAAGTCATTTATATAACTCAGGGTCCTCCTCTTTCAAATAAGATACAGTAGTTTCCCCTTATTTGTTTAAAGCCCGTCCTCCTCACCCCCGCCACCTCAGTGGGTGCCCTGAAACCACTGATAGTACTGAACCCTACATATGCTATGTTTTGTCCTATACATACATGCCTGTGATAAAGTTCAATTTATAAATTAGGTACTGTGAGATATTAATGACAATCCTATCTAATAAAGAGGGAATACACTAATTGACCCTCATGCTATCGCAAAAGATGGTGGTGCCCACAGCCAATAAGGAGGGCATATGCCAATTCACTGCCCCACCCTCAAAGATGGCGGTGCACACAGCCAAATAAGGAGGGAATATGCTAATTGACTGCCACACCCTCAAAGATGGTGGCGCCTACAGCCATAGCGGCACCCAGTCTCCTCAGACCTGCCGGGACGGCAGGCACACACCTGCCTCTGGAGTCCCCCAGTCCCTTCAGCCCCCCCCAGCTACCCAGAGCTGCCCGAGGCTCAGGTAACCAGGGCCAGCCAAGGCTTTTGCTGCTGGCAGTGGCAGCAGCAGAGATGTAATGGGGGGTTGCCTTCCCCTGATCACCGGATCGCTTCCCACCCCTGAGGGCTCCTGGACTGTGAGAGGGGGCAGGCCAGGCTGAGGGACCCCCGCTCCACTGCATGGATTTTCATGCACCGGGCCTCTAGTAACTAATAATAGAACTATTATAGCAATATACTGAAATAAAAGTCATGTTAATGTGCTCTATCTCTTCAATAATTTTTATATTTTCAGTCCAAACCTATTCCTGAATTTATGTAACCATCATTTACTTGCAATAAATGGCTTGTTGTCACTCATTTCAGAGGATCCATTGCTGAAGTCTTTTTAAAATTTTATCTTTATTGTTGAGAGTGTTACAGATGTCACATATTTTTCCCCCCATTACCCCTCTCTACCCAGCTCCACCCCACCCCAGCTCAATGCTTTCTGGTGAAAACACATTGTCAATCAATTGGTACAATCAATTGTTCATGACTTTTATCCACAAAGTTAATGCCTTTTGCATCTTAACTAAGCACTGGTCATGCACTATGGTTATAACTTTTGTAGTTTGGGGTGCTGCAACAAAACTAACATGAGTTTCTTTTTCCTTTTTTCACAATTTCATGGATAAAAGATTTGTTCTTACTGTATATATTTATGTTTTCCTTATTAAGTTGAAAACTATCACCTTTTTACTTAGAGAAAACACTTTATGGTGTCTCTTTGGCAGATCCAAATTGCCAGCATTGCTACTCTTGTGTTTTGGGGCCATTATTAAGTAAAATAAGGGCTACCTGAATGAAGATGGCCACTAACAATGGGCAGGTAGTGTATATAGCGTGGATACGCTGGGCAAAACTCATATCCCAGTTGGGATAGAGTGGGATGGTGTGAGATTGCATCATACTACACAGAACAGTGCACAATTGAAAATGATAAGTTGTTTATTTCTAGAATGTTTCATTTAACGTTTTTGGACCACAGTGGATCATGGGTAACTGAAACCATGGAAAGTGAAGCCACACATAAGGCTGGACTACTGTCTTTAGACATGATATTCTCGGAAGTCTCCTTCAGTGCTTATGCCTGATGTGTCTCTCTGAAGTGTCTTAATACTCTACCATGTATTCTTTTTAACCACACAGTTTTGGTTGCTTTGCCTCTGCACAGTAAGCCAATTATCAAGGCTTTTCCACAGTTGGAAACAATTAAATTAGCTATTGTATAATATTTAAAATAGCAAGCAAAACTAAATACAGCCTTTTTACATATGGTTCTTATTAAATACAGGTGAAAACAATGTAGATTAATGATTAAGTCCACAATCTGGGTTCAAATCCTGATCTTCTCACTTACTAACTTGCAACTTAAAGCAAGTAACTTAATTTTTCTATCTTTTTCTTTTTTTTAAAAATATTTTTATTGATTTCAGAGAGGAAGGGAGAGGGAGAGAGAGATAGAAACATCAATGATGAGAGAGAATCGTTGATTAGCTGCCTCCTGCATGCCCCCTACTGGGGATCGAACCCACAATCCCAGCATGTACCCTTGACTGGAATCAAACCTGGGACCCTTCAGTCTGCAGGTCAATGCTCTATCCACTGAGCCAAACCAACTAGGGCAAGTTACTTAATTTTTCTAAACCACAGGTTTCTTTATCTGTAAAGAAAGAAAGAAAAAAGTTGACAATAGCACCTACAGATTTGAATTTACTGTAATAGTATATGTGAGAATGCTTAGCTGGTGCCAGGCATGTGGAAAGTATTCAATGAATATTAACTCTTTTATCATTATTAATACACTCCTTTTAGCTATTGATGGCATTTGTTAACTTTGTAAAGTGACTTTAAGTAACACAGAAATTATATTATGAGGTCATTATAAACCTGGACGTGTAGTACGCATTACAGATTGACAAGCAATAATAGAAAGAAACTCAGTATGCCTAGAAATGTGAGGCAGATAATAACTAAAGTTTAAAGTAGGAAGGAGCTAAGTGCCTGGAGAGAGATAACTGGAAACAGAGATATCCAGTGTGTGGCAGAAATACCTTTAAAGCCCTAGAGTCACAGTAAACAGCACCTGGAAACTGAACCTGCAAAGTGATAAGATGATACAGCTCTGAACACCTGATTATTAGAAAGGTGTTAACCAATAAGAAAGAATGGAGAGCAGGGAAAAAAGGCCTGGGGGACTAAAATTTGATTGAAGATTTTTGAAAACTAGACATCTCTATCACAGTGTAGCAAATCTGTCTTACAGTACGCTTGTCAGGCTTGCAGACGGGGAAGTTAGACAACATCCAGGAGCGAGAGGACATAAAAGATTGTTGGGCAAATGTTCTCCCTGCCCCTATGTAGCAGGATCAGTTCAAGTAAAGGAAACCATTTCTAATGGCTGCCTCTCTGGGGAAAAGAGAGAGGAGCCGTTTACATCTGGTCAGGACTAAGCCCCAGAGAACACACTGTGGGGAATCGTCTGCAATTGGTGGGGACCAGACGACATAATGTTTCTTTCCCGTGAGTGTGGAGCAATTCAAAACTGCAGCCCTCTCTGTGTGTGACTCCACAGGAAGAAGGGCCTGCAGAATAAGAGTTAATATTTGCATAGTACTTACAGTAGTGCTTGGCACGAATTAAGTGTGACATAAATGCTTATTAAAAATGAATTTAGAATTTCTGAAAGTATTTGGCAACCAAACCAGAAATCCTTAGCCTTGTCTCAGGGATGAGCAGATCTATTTACCAACTGAAAAGGCACTCAGTGATAAAATCAAGCCAAGAAAAATTTTTTGGAAGCAGCATGGTTGCTGTGCCATGATGTATGGATATTGCTGAAGCTGGAGGTCAGTTGGTATCAGGCCCTCCCACCCCATTCAGCTAGCAAACAGAGCCAAAGTTATAGGAAGAAAACTACACAACATTTCACAAGATGTCTGTTCTAAAAGAGCTTTGTTACTAGAGACTCTGGGATACCCAGCCCTTCTCATCTCTGTGAAGCTTTAAACATTTGTTAAGAGTTTGCTGTTGACCACAAAATTTTGGTTGCTTTGCCTCTGCAGCTGCTAATACATATCTGTATGCCATCTGTGCCAGTGCCCTAGCAATTTGAGATCAATGTCTTGGCATCACCCAGAAGGACCACTCTTTCCCAAAGGAAGCTATGTTGGACTCTGCCTCTGTCTGGGTCACTGCCAGATAGGTATCCACCTCAGAGGGAAGTGTGATTATCAATGTTACAAGTTCTTCTCTTTTCTAAAGAAGATCTCTCTTGCCTTCTCTCTTCATTGTTTTCCTCAAAGAAAATAGAGAACTCCATGGTCCTTCTCCACCACCTCCCAATGATTGTTTATGGAGATCTCATTGTCCCATGGGTGACTGGAACAATTTGAAGTTATTCTGATAGTGGATCAGTCTCCCTGGACATTCTTCTAAGGCCACAGAATGTCTATAGTGACAATTTCAGACTCAGCCTCCTAAGGAGGTTGGTGTGGTTGAAGCTTAATCCAAACAATGAATACTGACAAATGCCCAGAGCCAATCCTTGGTTTACAAGAGACTTTCATTTGTGTTATCTCATATAATTCTAACAACTTATACTGAGTGGTGAGTCAGGGGAGCATTACCATTATTCTTTTTGTACACATAGGTAACCATATCTTTAAGTGGTTATGATATTACATACATGTTAATGGTAGAGCCAGGACTTTTGGATGAAAGTTATGCATTCTTGCTCCTCCCAAGGAATGAATCTGATGTCCAAAAACATAGAATGTATTTTATTATTATTATTTTTATTTTTTAATTTAATAAATTTTTATTGTTCAGATTATTACAATTGTTTCTCTTTTTTCCCACCATATCTCCCCTCTACCCAGTTCCCACCCCACCCTGTGCCCTTACCCCCCCAACCCCATTGTCCTCATCCATAGGTGTATGATTTTTGTCCAGTCTCTTCCTGCACTCCCCACACCCCTTTTCCTCCAAGAATTGTCAGTCCACTCCCTTTCTATGCCCCTGATTCTATTCTATTCACCAGTTTATTCTGTTCATCAGATTTTTTAAAATTTAATAAATCTTTATTGTTCAGATTATTACAATTGTTCCTCTTTTTTCCTCCCATAGCTCCCCTCCACCAGGTTCCTACCCCACCCTCTGCCCTTACCTCCCTCCCACTGTCCTCATCCATAGGTGTATACTTTTTGTCCAGTCTCTTCCTGCACCCCCCACTCCCCTTCTTCAGATTTTTTATTCACTTGATTTTTAGATTCACTTGTTGATAGACATGTATTTGTTGTTCATAATTTTTATCTTTACCTTTTTATTCTTCCTCTTCTTAAAGAATACCTTTCAGCATTTCATATAATACTGGTTTGGTGGTAATGAACTCCTTTAGCTTTTTCTTATCTGTAAAGCTCTTTATCTGCCCTTCTATTCTAAATGATAGCTTTGCTGGGTAGAGTAATCTTGGTTGTAGATTCTTGCTATTCATCACTTTGAACATTTCTTGCCACTCCTGTCTGGGCTGCATAGTTTCTGTTGAGAAATCAGCTGACAATCGTATGGGTGCTCCCTTGTAGGTAACTAACTGTTTTTCTCTTGCTGCTTTTAAGATTCTCTCTTTGTCTTTTGCTCTTGGCATTTTAATTATGATGTGTCTTGGTGTGGTCCTCTTTGGATTCCTTTTGTTTGGGGTTCTGTGTGCTTCCTGGACTTGTAAGTCTATTTCTTTCACGAGGTGGGGGAAGTTTTTGGTCATTATTTCTTCAAATAAGTTTTAAGTATCTTGCTCTCTCTCTTCTTCTGGAACCCCCATAATTCTGATGTTGGTACACTTGAAGTTGTCCCAGAGGCTTCTTACACTATCTTCAACTTTTTGGATTTTTTTTTTCTTTTTGCTTTTCCGGTTGAGTGTTTTTTGCTTCTTTGTATTTCAATTCTTTGACTTGATTCTTGCAGTCCTCTAGTCTGTTGTTGGGTCTCTGTATATATTTTTTATTTCAGTCAGTGTATGTTTAATTTCTAGTTGGTCCTTTTTCAGATTTTCGAGGGTCTCATCATATTTATCGGCCTTTTCTAGGATATTCTTGAAAAGCCTTGGTTTTGAATTCTATATCCAGTCATTTGTTTTCCTCCATTTCTTTTGTTTGTGATCTGTTTCTTTGTTGCTGCATTTTCACTGCTTCCCTGAGTTGGTAGGGTAGCTTTGTGTGCTAGGTTTCCTATATGGCCCAGTGGGTCGGCCTCCCAGTTACCTGAGGTGGACGCGCTTGGTGCACCCCTTTGTGGACTGTGTGTACAGTCTTGTTGTAGTTAAGTCTTGATTGTTGTTGGTATCACTAGGAGGAATTGACCTCCAGGCCAGTTGGCTGTGAGGATCAGCTGTGTCTACACTGGGAGAAGTTCGGTGCTGGAGACAGCCTTATAGGATTAGACTTGCCAAATTGCAAAAGCCTCTGTGTTCAGCTAGGATGGGGTGGAGTCTCAGGGTGGAGCAGACAGCCTTGGCTTCCTGTCAGCCCTGCCTTTGTGTGTACGTGCGCACGCGCACACATCCTCTGCCTTCCCTGGCTCCCAAGCCTCTGCCCGAGAGTCCAGATTCCCCCCCGCAAGAGCGTGGGTCCCCAGGGGCTCGCCTGGAACTGGGGTTCAGTGTAGTCAGAACTGGGGTTCAGTGCAGTCAGGAGCTTCAGATTCCCTTCTGCTAGGGAAAGCCTGTGACAACCTCTGCAGTCTTTGTGCACACTCACGTGCGCGCTTCCAGACCCCTGCCTGCGCGGCTCCCCCGGCTCTCCCCCGGGTCTCCGAGTCTCTGAGTGCCTTTCTGTCTACCTGACAGTCCAGACTCCCCCTTTATGAGTCTGGGTCCACGGGGTTTCTTCCAGAACTGGGGTTCAGTGTAGTCGGAACTGGGGTTCAGTGCAGTCGGGGGGCTTCCTTCCTCCTCCCGCCAGAGAAAGTCAGCCAGGCTCTCAGCCGCCCTTCCTCTCTGGGCGCACAAAGACCCTTTGCCGTACCTCAACCCTTTGCCATTACTCCAATTCTCCGTGAGCTTTTCTCTTTCCTTCTGGTTGTAGAATTTCCACTCAGCCAGCTTTCCAGTGGTTCTGGATGGTGTCCGTTCTGTCTTTTAGTTGTAGTTTTGAAATTGTTGTGTGAGGCAGCGGTTTAGGTGCTTACTTATGCCGCCATCTTTGTTTCTCCCCATACTAAACACACTTTAAAGAAAATAGTCTTTATGGAAAGACGTACGCTTTCTGTGATTCATGGAATCTGTAACCCTGGTTTATAAGGCCTGCCATGTGTGTCATGCTTCCTCATTCTCCAATAACTTTGTGCACACTGTTCTTTCTATGAAACCAGTTCCCTACTGGTTCACCAGGCAACCTTCTGTTCTTTCTTTAAGATTCTCTCAGTTAGTGTCCACTTTTAATAATAGAAACCACACGAGCTACTTTAAGTAGAAAGAAATTTGACAAATTTACACATCTGTGTAATTACCACCACAATAAGATGTATGTTTTCATCACTTCCAAAAAGTCCCTTGTTTTATCTCCCAATCACTCCCACGCCATCAATCCTAGATAACTAATCTACTTTCTGCCACTATAAATTAGGGTTTTCTTCTCTGAAGTTTCATATGTATATAGTCATACAGTATAAATTCTTTTGAATCTATTTTTGCTCATCATGTTTTTGAGATTTGTCCATGTTGTGGAGGTTATCCAAGTTAATTTTTTTATATTGTGGAGTAAGAATTCCACTGTATGGATAAAAAGTACAGCATGTTTACCCATTCCCTCATTTATGGATATTTAGGATGCTTCCAATTGGAGCTATTAAAAATAAAGGTGCACAAGGTTAATATACAAAAGTCAATTGCTTTCCTATAAACAAATAATTAACAAGTAGAATATGATATTAAAAACATAATACCATGTATATTGGCACACTCAAAATGAAATACTTAGGCATAAATCTAAGAAAATATGTACAAATCTATCTGAACACTATAAAGCTGCAAAACTCTGATGAAAGATATAAAAGAAGAACTAAATAAATGGAGAGATATTCCATGTTCATGGATAGGAAGACTCAATATTGTTAAAATGTTGGTTCATCCCAACTTGTTTTATAGAATCAATGTTATTCCAGTCAAAATCCCAGCCAGGTATTTTGTGGTTATTATGTCATCTATTTGGTTTTTATTTCCTTATAGCTTTTTGGTCCCTCATTTCCTTCATTTCAGTCTTTTGTGTTTAGTTGATTTTTTGTAGTGAACTGTTTACATTCCTTTCTTATTTCTTTTGTATGCATTATCTAACTATTTTCTTTGTGGTTACCACAGAGATTACATTTAACACTCTAAAGTTATAAAACTCTAATTTGAATTTATATCAGCTTAACTTCAATAACATATGGTAGGTTTGGGATATTCTTCACTCTAGGGATAATTCATTTCTACTACAAAATCGTGACCCTGATGGAGTCTCCTGTAAATATCAGAAATGATTATTAAGGATTCTGCTTTGTCTGGCTGAAGTTTGAACATCCTACTACCTTGTGTGGGTTTTGAAAATTGTTTATCTTACAAATCTCTGCTCATGCCTTGGCTACCCTTGTGGAGTTTCACATTTCTATTAATGACCAAATAATCACAAAATTCAAGGAGATCTTTATACTGATTTCTGAAGCTGTTTTTCTCTGTAGCATTCTCCTGTCTGGTACTCTACCCTGAAGCATCAAGCCACTTCAATATTGCTGAATTTCAATTTTCTCAACTTAGTGAAGCCATTGGACTTCAGTTGAGTTCTTTCTCCCATCCTATACAGTTTGAAAATTGGCTCCACTCAGTCAGCCAGAGTGATTATGTAGTTTGTTTTATTTGTTTTTCTCTAGGGGATCATCATCTTGAACTATATGCTATCCAATATCTGACAATAGCTTTGTACAGATTCTAATTGTTAATGGTATGTGGTTAACTCATGGCTTTTCTTAATCTACCATGGCAAAGAAGTAGAGGTCTACATTAAGGCTTTTAGAAGCTCATGACTTGTGAAGGCTAGAGAGAAAAGCAACTTCAGAAGACATAATTAATTACTCTAAAAAAGATCTTGTCTGAGCACCTGAGTGCATGTCTTCCTTTAAAATAATGCCAAAGTACTTGTGTTGAATGTAAAAGATGTCTGGATTTGTGTTCTTGTTTGAAAGACTCTTTAATTTACCACTGAAATACATTTCTTTCTATTATCACTCAGAGCTGTTATATTTATGAACGTAATGGGTTCAACCAGAGCATTTGTCCATTCTACTAACTTGAATCTTTACGGTGGCAAGGTGTTTGTCATGTGTTCTTCTCACTAAATTAAGATGGTAAGCATTCAGCAAAACAGATGCTATGATGGATGATAGGACTTTTAGCAGTAAATAAGAACAACTTAGGGTATCTAATAGTTGAATTAAAAGTATTATTTTTTTAGCCATCATGATGCTTTCTTGAGAATTCAACATTGTTAGCTGATCCTGAGATGTTTTTCATTGTCAAAGCATTTATTCATTCTTTGGAAAATTAAGTTATTTTCTGACTCCCACTTGGTTTAATAAAATTTGGTATTTAAAATTATAATAGAAATTATTTTATTCAGGAGGCTTTTTCTTTTTTTTTCTTTTTATTTTTTTATTGTTTTAAGTAATACAAATAGTAGTACATATGTTTCCTTTTAATTTTCCCCCAATGACCTCCCCCTGACCTCCCCTACCCCCCAATACATGCCTTCACCTGCCTGTCCTCCCCCCCCCCCCCCGCCCCAGTGTCTTGTATCCATTGGTTGTGCTTATATGCATGCGTACAAGTCCTTCGGTTGGTCTCTTACAGCCCCACTCGCCCAACCTCCCTGTCTTCCCAATGTAGTTTGACAGTCTGTTCAATGCTTCTTTGCCTCTGTATCTTTTTCCCACCATTTCTTTCCTTTAAAAAGTTTTGCCTTTGCAGACTAGAAATAAACATATAATAACAAAACAAAACAAAACAAAAAAATGTTTGAGTCCCATTTTCAATGTCCAATAGTTCTGAGTCCCCGTTTCAATGTCTAACAGTTCCTTATGTGTACATGTCAGCAATGATATCTGATGGTGGGCACATGGTGGCAATGCAGGTTTGAACCTCTCTGGTTTGGTCCTAAGTAACCTTCAGTGATGCACAGCTGCTGACTGCTCGCGTGGCAAGGCGTTGTCAGCGTCTTCCATCTCTGGACTGTTTTTTCCTCTTGTCTTCATGGTTGGAGCACTCCTGTCAATTCCTCTTTGTTGCAGGAATCCACCTGGTCTTGGGGTTGTTTTCTGAAAATATACAAATATATTCTCGACCACAAGTTAATAAAGGAATCTTTTCTATATAATTGATTTGGGATCCTTTTTATTTTTGTTCATACGATTTTCCTTTGTCTTATTTAGACACCATGTGTGTTTTTTAATGGCCGTCTTGCTGTTAGCATTACAAATGAAAATTAATTTGGTAAAGTGAAAATTTTCTATATGTAATTTACTTATAGGATATTTTTCCTTACATGATATTGCCCTACTATCCCCCCCCCTTTTTTTTTATTAATGGAGGTTTTTGTAAATTTTATAATGCAGTCTTGATAACTTTAAATTCAAAAAAAAATTTTTTTTGCCCAAAAATATGACTGCTTTATGTTCATTGCATATTCAGGAATTTTACCATGAGATGAACTACCAATAGAAATTTTAGTTATTACTTTAAGAACAGCTTTTTGTCCAGTACAATTAAATTTACTTGAATATTCACTTATTTCAATTAGCCTATTTAAATTAATCTGAAAACTTGATTACTATTTTACTGTAAAATTTAATACTCTACCAACAATCTTAGTTTACCCTGTAAATATTAGTGGGAAGGATTATTTGCATTCTTGAGTGGGCCCTGAGCATTCCTGATGCTAGGCTGAATTAAGATACAGGGCAGCTGCTGTCGGCCAAGTCTCTTGTCTGTTACCTGGGTCCGGATCTGAGCTGGGCCAAGTCTCTGTCTGTCACCTGTATCTCGATGTGAGCTAGGCCAAGTCTCTTTCTGTTGCCTGGGTCCCGATCTGAGCTGGGTGTGGGAAGCGCAAAGCAGCCATGGGGGCAGGAGATCTCCTTCAGAAGGGGCAAGGGTTCAAGCCCCTGCAATGTTGGGGGGGTGAGGGTCTGTGCCCCACTTCTGTTGCTCCCCCAAGTTCTCTCCTGATGGCCCCTCTGTGACTGTGCCTGTCTTAGGTTGTCAGGAGGATTTTTCCTAGCTAAAACAATATCGAAAGCACTTTTAGTTCTGGATACAATGAAACAAGCATACATGAATGTGTTTATCCCTCTGAATACAACTATAAGACAGAATTCTGGACAGAATGCTTGGGGCAGGTATTTTATTACTCTGAAAGAAAATGATAGCAGGTAGATTGGAGGAAAAGACCATAATTTGAAATACCATCCAATCTGTGATGATTTTACCATCTTCCACCTCTTCAAAATTTCATTCCGCCCCCCCGCCCCGCCTCATTCCCCAGCCCACAAACACTCATCACAGTGATAGTAGAGATTGGAAAGAGAGCCCACAGGAGTCAAAGCTCTGAGAGTGCAGAACCTTCCTCCCTCATTAGTGTAGCTATAATCCCACTGAGGTGGGAAAACGTGTTTTTTTTTTTTTATCTCTCTCTCTGGTCTTCTGTCATTTGGTCCCAGATGTGGACACAGTCACAGAAGTGTGCAGCCTAGTGGGCTAAATAAAACAGCTAGAGGACTAAAAAGGGTAGCCCAGGTAACCAGAAAGAACTGACTTTTTGAAGAATGTACTTCCCCTTCCTTTAAATAGAATATTCTTCATTTGGAGTTTGATGCTGTGTTATGAACAGATTTACCTTATCCATTCTCTGCTGGAGGCCCAGGTAGACGATGTTTTCTTCTTGGAGTATCCTCTCTGGAAGCACACAATGGCCACCTAACATTCATTGCTGATGTGCATTTTGATCATCTGGTCAAGGTATTTCTGATATCTGAGGTCATTTTAAGGACATGAAAATATCCTTCTCCTCATAAAAAATTTTCCCTAGATTTAGTATCAATTAATGATTATTTCTTGATGCAATCTTTACTATGATAGTTGTAGATTGTTGACTTCAACTCCAGCACTACTTCTACATTTGCTAGTTGACATTTTGCCTATTATAAGAAAGAGCCCTTCATTCTTCCAATCTTTCATTTATCTACAAATATTTATATGGACTTCTAAATTAATATTTTCTCAGGGTTTATAATTCATCAGTGTATTTAATTATTCTGATGTTCAAATTATACTAGTTGGTGCCCCTTCTGACATTTTTTATATTTCTTCCTCTTCAAATTGTCATATCATGGCTTTTGCTTGATATTCCTTGATGGGAGAACATCTCATAAAAAAAAAAAAAAAAGGTAATTTCTTCATATAGCCCAGTCAACTTCAAGGTGACTCCAATGATTCTGTGACATGTCTCTCTCTCCCCTTCAGTGTAATTATGGTATTCCTTTGAAATACAATTGGGTTCATTTGTTTCAAGTGTTAGGGTTTGTCTTTTCCCATTTTTACTGATTTCATTTTAATTTGTTGAATATGTAGAATATTAACATGTTTCCAGAAGTCAAACTATGCAAAATGTGTAGTCAGAGAAATGCCACTTCCTCCTGAATCCTTTTACCTCATTTTATCTCACCCTCTACCCCTTGTAGGTAATCAATTACATTGTTTTCTGGTTTACCACTCCTTTTTAAAAATATAAATATAAGCAGAGATTACATTTTTTTCTATCTTACCTTCTTTTTTACACAAAAGATAGCATATGTATAAACTGTTTGGCACCTTTTTTTTTTTTTTTTTTAAATCTAAAAATATCTCCTTCCTGGCTGGTGTGGCTCAGTTGTTAAGCATTGACCTATGAACCAGGAGGTCATGGTTCAATTCCCAGTTGGGACGCATATCAGTGGGAGTGTGCAGGAGGTGGCCAATCAATGATTCTCTCTCATCATTGATGTTTCTCACACTCTCTCCCTCTCCCTTTCTTTCTGAAATCAATAAAAATATTAAAAAAAAATCTCCTAGAAAAATCTATCAGTCCATAGAATTCTTCCCCATTATTTTTTATAACTGCATAGTATTCCTTTGTCTATACATAGTATAATTTATTCACCAATATCATATGTTTGGACATTTAGAAATTTGCAATATATTCAATTACAAAGAATACTATAATAACCTTACACCTATGTATTTTCATATTGTTGGAAGTATATTTTAAGCATAAGTTTCTAGAAGTGGGATTAATGGGACAAAGTGCAAATGCATTTGCAGTGTTGTTAAATATTTATAATTCCATTCCTATGATCAAGCATGGGAGGGATTGTTCTTTCACATCCCACTGATAGCTGTTTATAAATTTTAGAGATTTTATTTTATTTAGTCCATAAATTTTTCAAAAAGAAATAAAATTTTGGAATTTATCATTTCTTGGAGGAACAAATTAAAAGCAGAATGGCATGCATCCATTCAAAATTCATTTAACTTTGAATCCATTCTACAACTTAGTTAAGTAATTTTCTAATGATATACATAAAGGTTGTTTTTGGTTATTTACTAGTATAAGCAATATAGACAAACATAGTTATGGATAAATCTTTTCACATATTCTTTTTTTTTTCAGAATAAAATTCTAGAAATGGAATTCCTATTTTAATCGGTAGAAGTTTTAAAGATTTTTCTGTTCCAGTTTATAACTATCAACAAGATATGAAAATGCAATTTTCTGGAAAAAATAGTTATGTCATCAGTATCTTAATTTTCTATTGTTCATTAAGTTGAAAATGTTGGCATTTTTATATTTCTTCCTCTTCAAATTGTCATATCATGGCTTTTTCATATTTCTTGATGGGAGAACATCTCATAAAAAAGAGGTAATTTCTTTCTTCATATAGCCCACTCAACTCAAAGAGAAAAAGACCAGGTAGATCTGAGGGAAGTCTAATGAGAAAAATATATATGTATGTATGTAATATATATATAATGTATATACTTATGTAATGTGTATATATTAGTATTTGTATGTATGTATATAATGCATTACTTTATGTTGGGTTTTTTGTTTTCTGACATCCTCAATCTCAATTTATCTATGTTTAGGATAGATGAATTGGCCTTTTATTTTGTTCCCAAACAGGAATGGTAAGCTGTAGCAGAAATTATTAATCAGCTTTCCCAAAGCCATTTATGTCTCCTTTTACCCTTGCCTACCTCAATTATAGAGGTTTGGAAAACCCAACACTTGACCCTTGCAGTTAGCAGAGGTCATGGACTTGCTTTCACCCAGTGAAATTTGGGTGTTAGTCTCTAAACAGAAATTTCCTTCTCAAATACAAAAACACAAAGCCCTGCTAAAAGGGAACCCAAATATTGTGTGCACTTTAATGTGAGACTCTACTTCATATAATAAATATTCAGGATAAAGACTACAAGGACAGTTTAGCAATGAGAAAATAAAATTATTATTCCTGCAGTATAGTGTCAAAACTTTAAAATTGGACTACTAAAATAGTTAATAATAAAGTTCTAACTACAGTATACTACTCCAAAATTTGTTTAACCTCAACTTTGGTAGAATATTGATTTTAATCAATATTGATGATTAAGCACTTAGCCCAAATGGTCATGTGGTGCACCTCTAATACTAATTCTTCCATAAACTTGAAAAAATTAAAGATTAATCTACTGTAGCAGTTCATATAAGTCATAATCTTGAGTTCTACCAGCAAGGTCATTTTGACAGGTACTAAGGAGAAAATAAAAAACTTGTAAGTGAAGATAGAATTAAAGGAGGAGAAGAATAATCAAGAGATGGCACAAAGAGGGAGAATTAAGTGTTGAGAAGAGGCAGACACTGGCAAAGGAGGAGGTGAAAGAAGAAAGGTAACATTGTAGGGAGAGGTTGATTACTTTGGTAATTTCCCTACCATCTTAGGTCACCCTTCTTTTTCTATAAAAGACACATCCAAAGCATCTCAGACTGGGCAGTATTTCTTTGGTTATTAATGAACACACACACAGAGACAAACACACACAACAAAGCAAAAAATAGTCTACAACTTCTAAATCAGGACTCAGAGAAAACTGTTAGAATGTTAGAGCTGGAAGGAACCTCTGACATCATCCTGTCCATTCCCTTATTCCACAAGGACTCGCCCAAGGTCATGTTGCTGGAAAGGTAGACTGAAGGCTGGTACCCAGGTCCTTGGATGTCCAATCCAATGATCCTTCTTCCAAGATGCATGATGCCTTTCCTTCCTCTTTGTCAAGGAAGATAAAAACTCACTTCAATTACCCAATTTCTAAGAGGATACTATAGTAACTAGAATTATAGTTTGTTTCTTAAAAGATAAAAAAAAAAGTTATTGCACTTTTTAAAAAGTGAATGGTGAGGATTTTGAAAATATATGTTTACCAATTTCCTACTGGCAACAGAACCTCAGCAGCAATAAATAAATCACCTTCATACTCTTCTCTGTGAAGCCATTAAGCCTAGAAACATGCTGTTTTTGGCAATACAGAAATCAAAGTGGTAGCACAGCAGAGCAGGTCTGTGTTAAAGAACAAAAATCCACAGGCTGCTTCAAATATCAACAAGGAACCCTGAAATTTTCTATCAATTTCTTTTCATGGCCTTGTGACATTTTCAACTTAAAACTATATTGCTTAACATCAAGGCACTTTGAGAGAGCTTCAGTTGGAAAAGGTAATTTTTGAGTGAGATTCAGCAGAAAAAGGTAATTTTTCAGAGAGGTTCACTGGAAAAAGGTAATTTTCAGAACCAATTGCTGCATTCTTTTGCTGTTATTTTGTCTCTTTTCTAAGTAGCCCTAATGTCATTCATGGGCACTCTATGTCAATACATCCGTACTGGCTAAGTCGTTTGTGCAAAGTAAGTTTACAGAAACTGTAGCTTTAGGCTATGTTATTCCAGGGCTGTGAAGATCAAACAATGCAATTTCACTTGGAAGTTTCATCAATTTTGCATCAATGTTGATGCTGGAGCTGGAGGCCTGCACCCAGAATCATAATTTCAGCCACACAAAAATTTTGTTTTTGATGGAGAATCTAATTTTCTATGATGATCATTGTTTGGTAATACCGTGGCTCAGTAATGCAGCTCTGTGAACCTCTGGTGCTGACCTGCTATTGATGGGCAAGCAATGGAGGGGCTTAATAGCCGATCTAGACTGCATCAATTCATACTGTTTTGAGACACTAAAGGAAAAATAACTAGTTTTAGAATGCATGTTATTATATGTTATTTGTATAAGTGGATGAAAAAGTACCCTAGAAAGCTGAGACCTTTCATCTGTTCGTTTTGGAGAGCTTCAATCTTTAGAGAGGAAATGATGCAATTCATCTTTAATAGCTTGAAATGAAGACTCTGAAATTATCAGGCTTCTCATATATTTTGCTTTTGATTATATCTCCAGAGAGAAAATGAACCCCCCCCCTCCAACAAAACAAAACAAAACAAAACCCTCCTTCAATGCAAGATGTGAAAGTTGAGGGGCATAAAAAGAAACATTTTAGAGCCTCTTTTTAAAAATAAAGTAAAACAGCAAGGCTTAATAGGCTAGCACTAATTTTATTCTCTCCTTTAAAATGTTATGTATTTGGTTTTAAGTGAATATTAATGATTTTTAATTAATCTTGTTGTTTTGTAATTCAGCCTTTGTGTAAAACATTGTGCTATACAGCATTTCATGTTTACTGGTTATATAACATGCAGCCAACATAGGATCCTTTCCAGTCTTCATGTCTGTTCACTTCCTTCTAAGGAACTTCACTCCCTGTCCCACCCATTGCACCCTCAGCAGCACTGTGGGTTGAATATACTCAAATAATAATGACATTTCTTTTTAAAATAACTATCTTTTTGTTATAAGAAAAATGGGTATTTCACCAAAACTTAACTATCTTTAAGTTGGTTTGTTATTTATACCCACTGAGAAGAAAATCAAATGAATCAAATATGATCAGTTTGTTACCTTTATCTAAATGAAACATTTTTCTCTATTTGTAGTTGTCTGTATACCAGTTATATTTAAAATGTTATATATTTTAGAGCATTTTTAGGTTCATAACAAATTTGAGAGGAAGGTAGAGATTTCCTATATACTCCCTGCCTCATTATCAATACCCCCCCCATCAGAGTGGTATACTTACTATAATCAATGAACCTATATTGATGCATCATTTTCAACAAAATTCCATGTTTACAAAAGGTTCACTTTTGGTGTTGTGCATACTATGGGTTGTGACAAATGTGTAATATATATCCACAATTGTTGTATTATTTGGGATATTTTCACTGCCCTAAAAAGCCTCTGTACTCTGTCTATTCACCCCCCTCTCCTCCTAGCCCTTGATCGTTTTATTATCTCCATAGTTTTGCCTTTTCCAGAATGTCTAATAGTTGGACTCATCCTGTCTAATAAAGAGCAACATGAAAATTAACCATCACTCTGCCACACCCACAAAGCCACGCCCACCAGCCAATCAGGAGCGAGTATGCAAATTAACCCAACCAAGATGGCTGCAGCCACAGAGAGAGCAGGAGGGAGGCTTGGGTTTCCCCAGCGAGGAAGCCAAGCTTTCTGCACACCTTGACCGGCCCAGGCCTCCGCTTAAGACTACAAAGTTTCAGTTATAGAAGATAAATAAATCCTAACAAAAATGGTGTCAGCCACGGAGCTGGAGAGAGCAGAAGGCTTGGGTTGCCCCCAGAGATGGAGAAAGCCAAACTTTCTCCTGCTCTGGCCAGCCCAGGCCTCCACTCGAGGCTACAAAGTTTCAACTATAGAAGATAAATAAATCCCAACAGAAATGGCTGCTGCCATAGAGTGAGCAGAAGGCTTGGCTCTGCTCCAGGCTACAAAGTTTCAATTGTAGAAGATAAATAAATCCCAGATACCAGGGCCTCCGCTTGGGTTGCTGGGGAACATGGCCAGCCTTCAAACCACCACAGGCCCCTTGCCCAGGCCACCCCACACCCCAACGGAACCCCCATCCTGATCTGGGACACCCTTCAGAGCAAACCAGCTGGCCCCCACCCATGCACCAGGCCTCTATCCTATCTAATAAAAGAGTAATATGCAGATTGACCATCACTCCAACACACAAGATGGCTGCCCCCATGTGGTCAAAGATCCTTCCCTCATGTGGACACAAGATGGCCACCACAAGATGGCCAGCAGGGGAGGGCAGTTGGGGGCGATCAAGCCTGCAGGTGAGGGCAGTTAGGGGTGACCAGGCCTGCAGGGAGGGCAGTGAGGGGCAAACAGGCTGGCAGGGGAGGGCAGTTAGGGAAGACCAAGCCTGCAGGAGAGTGGTTAGGGGGTGATCAGGCTGGCAGGCAGAAGCGGTTAGGGGCAATCAGGAAGGCAGGCAGGCAAGCAGTTGGGAGCCAGCAGTCCTGGATTGTGAGAGGGATGTCAGACTAAACAGGTAGTTGGACATTCCTTAAAGGGTCCCAGATTGGAGAAGGTGCAGGCTGGGCTAAGGGACACCCTCCGCCTCCCCGTGCACAAATTTTGTGCACCGGGCCTCTAGTATAGTATGTTAGCTTCTTCAGACTGGCATCTTTCACTTAGTGACATGCATTTAAAATTCCTTCATGTCTCTTCAAAGCTTGATAGCTCATTTCTTTTTAGTACTGAATAATATTCCATTGTCTCTATGTACCACAGTTGATTCATTCACTAACTGAAGGGCATTTTGGTTGCTTCCAAATTTTGGCAATTATGCGTAAAGTTGCTATAAACATATGTGTGCATGTTTTTGTGTGGACATACATTTTCAACTCCCTTGGGTAAATACTAAGGACTGTGATTGCTAGATTATATAAGAGTTTGTTTAGGGTTTTTAAGGAACAATCAAACAAAGTGTCTTCACCATTTTTCACTCTCAGTAGCAATGAATGGGAGTTCCTGTTGCTCCACATCTTCATCAGCATTTGGTGTTGCCAGTGTTTTGAATTTTGGCCATTCTAACAGGTGTGATGTGGTAACTCATTGCTGTAAAAGATTTTAGCAGTGAGATTGGTTTCTTAGGTCTGCTACATATGTATTTTCTGATATCCCAGTAGATGTTCCATGAGAATCGGATTGGGGAAGTGATGGTCAATACTTGACAGGTATCAGAGGATTGGTGAAGTAGTTGGCCCTTGACAAGTAGCAGATGTGAGGTCACTAAGACCCTGAATACAGGAGGGTAAATTTTACATGAGGAAATTCACAGGTGATAAACAGCAGGAAAATCTTAAATTCTTGAATAAATCACACCCAGATAGAACCACCAACATTTTGGTTAACCACTGAATATGTTAAGTGATTGTGTCACAGAAACACCCAGTTACGTTTTTAAAGTTAAAATTCACCAATTGTGCCCTAACTGGTTTGACTCAGTGGATAGAGCGTTGGCCTGCGGACTCAAGGGTCCCAGGTTCGATTCTGGTCAAGGACATGTACCTTGGTTGCAGGCACATACCCAGTAGGGAGTGTGTAGGAGGCAACTGATGGGTGTTTCTAACTCTCTATCCCTCTCCCTTTCTCTCTGTAAAAAATTAATAAAATATATATTTTAAAAAATTCACCAATTGTTGAATCAATAATAATGAACTGCATGTGTACCACAATGATATGTTACAGAATTAATAAGTAATCACTTAAGAAATCTCTACTAGACAGGATCTGTGTAGTGTGCCCACCAAACAATTTACATTTTCAATTATCTAACTGATTGACAAAGACTTTTTGTTATTTAGCACATAAATATTTTATTTAATGGAATTCTGTTTATTCTGTCTTTGCGAGGCTATAACATTTAATAATTCCAAAGCTGTCTTGGAAATGCAGACTGAGAGACAGCGAAAAAGTCATATGAAAGTTTGTTGCTTTTTACTCATTACTGCAAATGCCAATGAACTTTATTCAAGAGTCTGAATTTCCAACACATTAAAGATCTTTTCCTTATTAACCTTAGTTATTTTAGTTGGCCAATGTTTTTATTTGTGTGAACTCTGGATTACCCTGAGAATGGCCAACATGGTGAGAGATGGCAAGAGGCAGGAAAGACTATCTGAAATGGCTGAGCAATGACAGAAGTCAGCAGAAATGGGTCCTAATGCCTTGGTCATCTGGATCTTTTGAATAGACAAGATTAAGGCAAGACAAACTGTTATTCAAAGCAAGGAGTGGAAGGACCAGAGTTTTGGAATCACTTAGACCAGTGTTTAGTCCCAGATCTGCCACTCACTGGTGACATGGCTTTAGTGTCACTCTGTTATGCAAATAGTTTTAATAGAACTTACTGAACATGGTTGCTGTGAGGTTAAATGAGACAGTATATTATGTACCCAGTCCAGAGCCAGTGTATGACAAAAGGTAAAAATATTTTACAAAAGGACATTTTGTAAACAGTGGTCGTTAGTAAGGTATGTTAAGATGTAAAAACATTTTACCAAAAATTTTATAAAAAAGACAAAGATAGTTATCATTAAGGTGTGTGTCAAAATGTAAAAACATTTTGTTAAAAGCACAAGTGGATTAAAATTGAAAGACAACCTGAATGGGTACTGCCCATAGATGTCACGGTAAGCACAGAGTATTCCAATAGTATTCCATTCTCATTGGTGACATTATTTGCTACTCTAACTTTATTTAATTAAAATAAATTTTGATAAAGATAAGGTGTGCTTGCTGTGGTGTTTTACTTCTCACCTGAAGATGTGCTCTGATTGTGAGCTTTGAAGGTTTGAGAGGGAAGGGCTTGCCTCACTCTCTGAGAGAAAAGCCTCCTCACTCAGCGACTGAGGGTGATCTGCAGAGATAAAGCAGAGCGGCAGGCATCACACATCTTTATGTTTCCAATGGAGAGGAAAGTCTTTGGCACATGGTAGGAATTCTGTAAATGTTCACTGAAATGATGAGTGATGGGATGGGCTTTTCATACATGTGCAGCCATCTCATTAACTTTATCCCCAGAAGCCAACCTAGTCACAAATGCCTTTGAATAGCTTTATAACCCATGCTCATTTAGGTCTTGGAACTAAGTGTAATTATTCATACACTTAAGTGTGTGGGTTTTTTTTTCTGTTTCAAATGTTAGGTTTTTAAAATATTTTTTAAAAATATATTTTATTGATTTTTTACAGAGAGGAAGGGAGAAAGATAGAGTCAGAAACATCGATCAGCTGCCTCCTGCACGCCCCTTACTGGGGGATGTGCCTGCAACCCAGGTACATGCCCTTGACCGGGATCGAACCTGGGACCTTTCAGTCCGCAGGCTGACGCTCTATCCACTGTGCCAAACCGGTTTCGGCTTAAAATGTTTTTGTGATAAATTTTATTGAAGCTATGCCTTTAAATTCATATTTATTTTGAAATAGAAAGTTATAGGAAAATTTCTATTTCCTAAAGCTGCAATGTCCTAGGCCTCCTGATGACAGCCTTTCCAATGTTTTCCCTGGAGTGTTTCACGTTGGACTCCTTTAGACAATGTTTTAATGACTTCTATAAAATGACTTTCTCTTCCACGGACAAATTATGTCAAAATGTGTGTGCTTCTACTGATCTGGGTGTATATTATGTCCTATGTTAGCTCAACTTAGAGTCAGAAAGATCGATTAGTGGGTTTGAGTCGGAAAATGGACTCAAGGCATTTTATTTTCTGCTTGCTGGGTTCTTTTTATCTTCTCTTCAATGTAGTGTTTCTTTCCCCCTTTATGCTATGGCACTAACAGAATGCTGATGACCCAACAGGACAACAGCCAAGTTGCATTTAACGGTAACCTGGTGGCCATAGCTGCCTGGTTACCCACTGACACTGAATCGGCCCCGGGAGCAAAGGGTTTTCATTCTTGTTTATTCCTGAGAGCAAGTTCCAGGACATTCATCCTTCAAGTTTCAATTCCTGTCCTGCCTCCTTAAAGTCCTCCCTAAGGAATCCATGATATCCCTTCTCTTTCCTCAACAACAGTAGCTCTCTTTCTCTCTACCACATATTCACCACTTAATATTTTCTATTGCTTCATTAGTTGGTTTAAATGTTGGCCATGGCTTTCACTATCTGTGCTCGTTAAACATGTACTTGTTGATTAATTAGCTTGCTTCTTCTCAGGCAGGTGGCCTAATGGTAGGCTCTGTCAGTAGGGTGGTAGCTCAGAACTTTTGGACAGGGCAATACCACTTTAGAAAACAGATGCAAGATGCATATGTGTGCACCAAAAAAAGATATGTGTATGCATATGTAGAAACGGTTATGTGTAGTTTCAGAGGGTTCCTGACTCCCCCTGAAAGCCATCTAAGGAAGCTTGACACGAAGAACCTTCCTCTCACAGGCCCTGTTTGTTCTGTGTGAGAGCCCTTATAGGGCTCTTGGGAGCAGGTAGAAGGCACCTGGCTTCTTTCATAGCAGGCAGGTAACCGCTTAACTTACAAATGCATGTGTTCTATCAGGCTCTAAGGTTGTGCATTTGTATCTGAAGATTTATATCCACAAGGTTGTGAGATAACAACAGCCAGTGGAGAAATCAACTGAACTTACACTAATTAGATCTGAATTCAGGTTCTATCACTTAATGTCTGTGTGGACTTAGCCAAGTCACTTACCATCTCTAGGCCTTAGTTTTCTTATCTGTCACCTAGGGATGAAGCTAACATTGACCTCAGACAGATGCAAAAACACTTAGCTCTCTCATGCTCCTGCTGAGCAAAGGGCAATCTTGAACACAGTCCCTGGGCTGGAGTTCTTAGGATGAGCAAGCTTCACAGGTAGGGCATTCCCTGAAGCCTCCCAGAAACACAGGAGGGCCATAGGCCTTCATCAGTAGGTAGAGGGAAAGGAATTGGAGTGTAACTATTGACTTACCCCTATAAAATCCAAGAGAGCACTTTGAAGGGAAGGAGTCTGGTAAGTACTTTAAACTTGTTAAAGGAGCGCATGAATGAGTGAATGAATGAATTTACATGTCCAGGTTGTAAAAGTTAGGTTTGAAGAAGCTTGAGTTACATATATAAACAATATTGTCTTAAAAGTTTTATGGTTCATGGATTGGAAAAGTCAATGTTCTTAAGATGGCAATTCTCCCCAAATTGATCTACAGGTACAATAAAAAATTCAGCTATTTTTTGGGTAGAAATTGACAAGCTGATTCTAAAAGGTATATGGACATGCTATAAAGGGCCTAGAAAAAGCCAAATAATTTTTTAAAAGAACAAGGATAGAAGATTTACCTTTCCTGATTTTAAGACTTATTGTAAAGCTACACTTATCAAGATAAATTGATATTGTTGAAAAGATAGACATAAAGATTATTGAATGAGAATAGAGTTCAGAAATAGATCCATTTGTATATGGAAAGTTGATTTTTTCTTTTTTTTGTTGTTGTTGTTAATCCTCATCCAAGGATATTTTTTTCCATTGATTTTTAGAGAGAATGAGGTGGGAAGAGACAAGAGAGAGAAATAGTGATGCAAGAGACACACACTGATTGGTTGCCTACTGCATGTGCTCCAATTGGGGCCTACAACCAAGGTATGTGCCCTTGACTGGAATCGAACCTGTGATGCTCTAACCACTGAGAAAACCAGCCAGGATGAAAATTGATTTTTTTTTTTTTGACAAAGCAATTTAATGGGGGAAAAGAAAGCCTTCCAACAAATGGTATTGAATCAAATAGATATTCACATGGAAAAAAAAATTCTTTTTTGTGAGGGAGGTATTATTTAATTTATCTTTATTTTGCCAGAACTTTTTGTTGAAATTTTATATACATTTTTAAAAACTATTACCAATAATGTTGCAGTGAAAATCCTGTACATATAGCTTTGGGTGCACTGACAATATTTCTATAGATTAGATTCCTAAAAGTGGATTGCTAAATCAAAGAGTATATACATTTCAAATTTTGATAGGTAATAGCATCTTTTCCAAAAATGCTATTATAATTTATACTTCTGCAATAGCATATGAGAATATATTTGCCCACATATTTGCTACCTTAGATATTATATATTTTTCTCTTTTTGATAAACCAGTGGGCAAAAAGTGTTATCTCATTATCATTTTAATTATTATTTCTTGGTTGTTAATTAGATTGAGTATATTTTCATGTACACTGTTGATTTGTTTCCCATTCTTGTGAGCGCATTTTTTATATTATTTACCAATTTTTCTATTGAGTTGTCTTCCTTTTTTGTATTGATTTACAGAAGCTATTTATATGTTTGGATTTTATTTATGATACAAGTATTATGTCTGTTTGTCATATGTCATATAATTTGGCTTATGATTACCTGGAAGTTTTGAATTTTATATAGTTCACCTGTCTTTTGTTAAAAGAAAGCTTCCTTTCTTGCTGAGGAAGGCCAACCCACAATCAGAGTACTAAAATATTCTCTGTAACTTTATCTAATAGTATGAATTACAATAAAGATCAGGAGGATAAAATGTCATCTAAAAATAAAAGGCCACATATCAGACAAAATGACGTATTAGATGCTTTATGAGAGTAGCTTCTGGACCCAGGCTGTCTAGATTCTTTTCTAACTGTATGACCTTGGGCGTGCTACTTAACCTTTCTTGCTTCAGTTTTCTCATCTGTAAAATGAGGAAAATAATAATACCTACTTCATGGGATTGTCATGAAGATTGAATGAGTTAATAGATATCAAGTGCTTTGAATAATGTTTGAAACATAAAAAAGCAATAATAAGTATTAGTTAAAAATGTACATTGGTGGTGTCACTGTCTGAATCTAAGAAGTGGGGGAAAATGCAACTATTATGTTTTTCTTTTTTAATATTATTTTATTGATTTTAGAGAGAGAGGAAGGGAGAGGAGAGAAAGATAGAAACATTAATGCATCAATATTGATCTGTTGCCTCCTCCTGCATTCCCCTGCTTGGGATCGAGCCTGCAAATCAGGCATGTGCCCTGACTGGAATCGACCTGGGGGCCTCTTGGTACATGTCAATACTCAACCACTGAACCACACTGGCCAGGCTATTATGTTGTTGTTTTTTTTAAATTAAATTGATTGGGGTGACATTGGTTAACAGGGTGATATAGGTTTCAGGTATAGATTTATATGGTACAAGATCTGCATATTGCACTGTGTGTCCACCACCCAAAGTTAAATCATCTTCCATCACCATAACTATTATGTTCTTAACACTTACAATTTCCAACATTGATACAGGTGCTTATATTCAATGTTGTAGATGGTAGATATTACCACTGAAGCTCAAAGAAGCTAAGTGTCTCATCTATGCTCACACAGGTAGAAAGTGATTAAGCTGGGGCAGCTCATATTCTAGCACTGGGGCCCTGGGGCCCTGGAGCCTCGGTATACATTTGGAAGTCTTTCTCTAAATGTCATTTTCCTGTTGGAAGATTCTAATTGAAGGTTTGTGGCTTGAAAGGTCATGGAGCCTGAAGATTGCTGCCAGGATCTATAAATATATCTGAAAAGCTATTATGATGCATGGCCTTGTTTGAATTATTCTGTGATCTGCCTGCCTTTGTTGAAAAAGGAATGAGACAACCTAGGCTAGCACCTTTTGGTCAGTACTTTCTATTACTGCTTTAACATTTTATTAAAGATCAGTAATCTCTCTCTATATAAAGAGCCAGGGTCCATAATGTCCAAAATGACTGAACGGATGACTGAACACCAGAAGTCAGTCCTGCGGTCAGTGCTATGGGTGTGGTGGCAACCCAGCATTGACTGCTGAGGGGGCTGCAGATCAGGCCCAGAGAGAGGCCCAGAGAGAGAAGCAGGGTCTGATCCACAGCCTCTGTGGCAGCTGTTGATCAGCCCTTGCCTCTCTTTCTCTCCAGGCCTTGCCAGGAGCCACGGGTGCTGCTGATCAGCCCCACCTCTCTGATCAGATCCAGAGATAGGCCTGGAGATGCTGACTGGCATAGAAACAGACCAATCAGAACCAAATCTGAGTGAACTGTGAGGAACCAATGGCTGCCTAGGAGGAGAAGCTTTTGATGCTGATTGGCATAGAAAATGACCAATCAGAACCTAATCTGGGTGAACTGCAAAGGCAGAACCTAAGATGGGGGCTGAGGAGGGGTTTTAAGGGCAACAGATGTTTGGTATAAGGTGTAAGAAAGTGACTGAATTTTTTTAATGAGTGGTTTGGCAGTATAGTGCATATGGCTAGCTATCAGTGCAGATATAGGGATTATGTATCTTTGTCTGCCAAGAGCATCTCCTCCTCCTGAAAAAGGCTTTCCCCCCCACTTAAGCAATCCTATTCTATATCATCTATCTATACAAATAAAAGGGTAATATGCTAATTAGACTGGGTCAACCAGACATCTGACTTCCTTCCGGACAAAGCCATGGTGGTGGCGGCTGAGGCAGAGGCTGTTAGGGGTGATCAGGCCAGCAGGATTGGGCAGTTGGGCAAGATCAGGCTGGCAGGGGAGGGCAGTTAGGGGCGATCAGGCAGGCAGAGGCAGTTACAGGCAATCAGGCAGGCAGAGGCAGTTAGGGGTGATCAGGCTGGCAGGGGAGAGCAGTTAGGGGTGAGATCAGGCCAGCAGGGAAGGGAAGTTAGGAGTGATCAGGCAGGCAGGCAGGTGAGCGATTAGGAGCCAGCAGTCCCAGATTGTGAGAGTCCCACAGGGATCGAGCCTAAACCAGCAGCAGGACATCCCCCAAGGGGTCACCAATTGGAGAGGGTGCAGGCTGGGCTGAGGGAACCCCCTCCCCCCCCACACACACACAAATTTCATGCACCAGGCCACTAGTAAGATAATAAATGCCCAAATAAACAAAAGTGTTTTTTGTATCCTAAATATATTTGTTTTGATGGGCTCTATATCTCTATATGCTTTTGTTTCTGGGGAAGGTAAGGAACCAATTATCACTACTTTATCATTATCATAAACACTAAAGTTGTGATGTATTAGTGCTTACTATAAGAGGAGCATAGCATTACAATTAAGATAGACTCAAGAGGAAAACCACACAGACTGAGAGCCCAGCTCTACCATTTAATTAGTTCTGTGACCTTGGACAATGCATGTAACCTCCCTTATTGGTAAATTGAGACCAATAGTTTTCCCCCTCCTCCATTTCTGTTACCTATCAGCTCTTTTTCCATTCATCCGGTGCAGGAATATTTATTTATTTTTTTAAATTTCTTTATTTATTAAGGTATTGTGTCCTTATTCCCCCATTACCCCCCACCTCCCATTCATGCCCCCACCCCCCTGTTGTCTGTGCCCATTGATTAGGCATACATGTATGCATATAAGTCCTTTGGTTGATCTCTTCCCCTTACCCCCACCCTCCCCTACCTTCCCTGAGGTTTGACGTTCTGATTGATATTTCTCTGGCTCTGGATCTATTTTTGTTCATCAGTTTATGTTGTTCATTATATTCCACAAATGAGTGAGATCATGTGATATTTATCTTTTTCTGCCTGGCTTATTTCACTTAGCATAATGCTTTCCATCTCCATCCATGTTGTTGCAAATGGTAAGAACTCCTTTTTTACCACAGCGTAGTATTCCATTGTGTAGATGTACCACTGTTTTTTAATCCACTCATCTGCTGATGGGCACTTAGGCTGTTTCCAAATCTTAGCTATGGTGAGTTGTGCTGCTATGAACATAGGGGTATATATATCCTTTCTGATTCATGTTTCTAGTTTCTTGGGATGTATTCCTAGAAGTGGGATCACTGGGTCAAATGGGAGTTCCATTTTTAGTTTTTTGAGGAAACTCCATACTGTTTTCCACAATGGCTGCACCAGTCTGCCTTCCCACCAGCAGTGCACGAGGGTTCCTTTTTCTCCACATCATCACCAGCACTTGTCATGTATTGATTTGTTGATAATAGCCATTCTGACAGGTGTGAGATGGTACCGCATTGTTGTTTTGATTTGCATATCTCTGATGATTAGTGACTTTGAGCAGGTTTTCATATGTCTCTTGGCCTTCCTTCTGTCTTCTTTCAAAAAGTGTCTATTTAGATCAGTTGCCCATTTTTTGATTGGGTTGTTTACTTTCTTTTTGTTAAGCTGCATGAGTTCCCTGTAAATGTTGGATATTAAAACCTTATCGTTGATATCATTGGCATATATGTTCTCCCATGGAGTGGGCTTTCTTGTTGCTTTATTGATGGTCTCCTTTGCTGTTCAAAAGCTTTTTATTTTGATATAGTCCCATTTGTTTATTTTCTCTTTAGTTTCCATTGCCCTAGGAGCAGTATCAGTGAAGAAATTGCTTTGGCATATGTCAGAGATTTTTCTGGCAGTGGATTCCTCTAGTATTTTTATGATTTCTCTTCGTATGTTTAAGCCCTTGATCCATTTTGAGTTTATTTTTGCGTATGGTGTAATTTGGTGGTCTAGTTTCATTTTTTTTTTTGCATGTATCTGTCCAATTTTCCCAACACCATTTATTGGAGAGACTGTCTTGACTCCACTGTATGTTCATGCCTCCTTTGTCAAATATTAATTGAGCATAGTGATTTGGGTTGATTTCTGGGTTCTCTGTTCTGTTCCATTGATCTATATGTCTGTTCTTGTGCTAGTACCAGGCTGTTTTGAGAACAGTGGCTTTGTAATAGAGCTTGAAATCTGGTATTGAGATCCTACCTACTTTATTCTTCTTTCTCAGGATTGCTGTGGCTATTCAGGGTGTTATTTTATTCCAGATGAATTTTTAGAGAGTTCTTTCTAGGTCTGTGAAATATGCCATTGGTATTTTAATGGGGAGTGCATTGAATCTATAGATTGCTTTGGGTAGTATGGACATTTTAATGATGTTGATTCTACCAATCCATGAACATGGTATGTTCTTCCATCTGTTTACGTCTTCCTCTATCTCTTTTTTCAGTGTCCTATAGTTTTCCAAGTATAGGTCTTCTGCCTCCTTAGTTAAGTTTAATCCTAGGTATCTTAATTTTTTTGGTGAGATGGTAAATGGGATTGTTTTTTCAGTCTGTCTTTCTGTAAGTTCACTATTGGTGTATAGAAATGCCATAAATTTCTTGGAGTTAATTTTGTATCCTGCTACATTGCTGAATTCATTTATTAAGTCTGTTAGTTTTTTGATGAAATCTTTCTGTTTTTTTATGTACAATATCATGTCATCTGCAAATAAGGAGAGCTTTACATCCTCTTTTCCAATGTGGATGCCTTTTATTTCTTCTTCTTGTCTAATTGCAATGGCTAATACTTCTAGTACTTTGTTGAACAGGAGTGGTGAGAGTGGGCATCCCTGTCTTGTCCCTGTTCTTAGGGGAAATGGTTTTAGTTTTTCCCATTGAGTATGATGTTAGCTGTGGGTTTATCATATATAGCTTTTATTATGTTGAGGTATGATCTTTCTATTCCCACCTTGTTGAGAGTTTTTATCATGAAAGGGTGTTGGATTTTGTCCAATGCTTTTTCTGCATCAATTGATATGACTATGTGATTTTTATCTCTCAATTTGTTTATGTGATGTATCACATTGATTGATTTGTGAATATTGTACCATCCTTGCATTCCTGGGATAAATCCTACTTGGTCATGGTGTATGATCTTTCTGATGTAGTGCTGGATTCGATTTGCTAGAATTTTGTTGAGGATTTTGGCATCTATGTTCATGAGGGATATTGGCCTGTAATTCTCTTTCATTGTGTTATCTTTATCTGGTTTTGGTATTAGGGTGATGCTGGCTTCATAGAAGGAGCTTGGAAGTGTTCCTTCCTCTTGAATTTTTTGGCATTGTCTGAGGAAGTTAGGTTATAGTTCTTCCTTGAATGTTTGGTAAACCTCCCCTGTGAAGCCATCTGGCCCTGGGCTTTTGTTTGCTGGAAGCTTTTTGATGACTGCTTCAATTTCTTCCATAGTTATTGGCCTATTGAGATGTTTAGATTCTTCCTGATTGAGTTTTGAAAGGTTATATTTTTCTAGGAATATGTCCATTTCCTCCAGGTTGTCCAGTTTGTTGGAATAGAGTTGTTCATAGTATTTTTTTAACAATCCTTTGTATTTCGGTGGGGTCTGTTGTTATTTCACCTCTTTCATTTCTGATTTTGTTTATTGGGTCCTCTCTCTTTGCTTCTTGGTGAGCCTGGCTAGAGGTTCATCAATCTTGTTTATCCTTTCAAAGAACTTGCTCTTGGTTTTGTTGATCTTTTGTATTGTTTTTTTGGTCTCAATGTCGTTTATCTCCGCTCTGATCTTTATTATTTCCTTCCTTCTGCTTACACTGGGCTTTTCTTGTTGCTCTCTTTCTAACTCTTTGAGTTGCAGGGTTAGGTAATTTATTGCCATTGTTTCTTGTTTTTTGCAGTAGACTTGTAGAGTTATGAACTTCCCTCTCCAGACTGTTTTTGCTATATCCCATAGATTTTGGATTGTTGTGTTTTCATTGTCATTTATTGCCATGATGTTTTTTATTTCTTCCTTGATCTCTCTGGTAACCCAGTCATTGTTTAATAGCATGCTGTTTAGTCTCCATATGTTTGATTTTTTTTTGGATTGTTTTTATTGTAGTTGATTTCGTTTTATGCCACTGTGATCTGAGAAGATGCTTCATATGATTTCTATCTTCTTGAATTTGAAGAGACTTTGCCTATGACCCAACATATGGTCTATCTTTGACTATGACCCATGTGCACTTGAGAGGAATGTATATTCTGTGGCTTTAGGTGAAATGTTCTGAAGATGTCAATTAATTCCATCTGGTCTAGTGAGTCATTTAGGATTGATGTTTCTTTGTTGATTTTTGTTTAGAGGATTTGTCCAATGGTGATAGTGGGGTATTAAAGTCTCCTACTATGATTGTATTGCTGTTAATCTCTCCTTTGATATGCTCCAGGAGTTTTTTTTTTTTTATGAATTTGTGTGCTCCTGTATTGGGTGCATATATGTTTACCAGAGTTATTTCTTCTTGTTGGATTGCTCCCTTTAGTATTATGAAGTGGCCTTCCTTATCTCTTGTATGTCCTTCACTTTGAGATCTAATTTATCAAATATAAGTATTGCTACCCCAGCTTTTTTTTCATTTCCATTTGCCTGAAAAACCTTTTTCCATCCCTTCACCCTAAGTCTGTGTGCGCCTTTTTTTCTGAGGTGGGTTTCTTGTATACAGCCGATATATGGGTTGTGTTTTCTTATCCAATCCATTACCTTATGTCTTTTGACCCCGGCATTTAATCCATTTACATTTAAAGTTATTATTGATAGGTACTTATTTGTCGCCATTTTTATTTTTATTCTTTTTGCCTGTGTTCCTTCTTCGCTTCCTTTTTTTTTTTTTTTACAGCAAACCCTTTAGTGTTTCTTGCATTGCTGGTTTGGTGGTAATAAATTCCCTTAGTCCTTTTTTGTCTGTGAAGCTCCTGATTTCACCTTCAATTTTGATTGATAGCCTTGCTGGGTACAGTATTGTTGGATTCAGACCTTTCCTTTGCATGACTTTGTATATTTCATTCCATTCCCTTCTGGCCTGATGAGTTTCTGTTGAGAAATCATTTGCAAGTCTGATGGGGGTTCCTTTGTAGGTAACTTTCTGTGTCTCTCTGGCCGCTTTTAAGATTCTGACTTTGTCGTTGCTGTTTGCCAATTTAATTATAATGTGCCTTGGTGTTGGTTTTTTGGAGTTCATTTTGCTTGAGACTCTGTGAGCTTCTTGGATTTGTGTGGGTTTTTTCTTCCCTATATCAGGGAAGTTTTCTTTCATTATTTATTCAAACAGGTTTTCTATTCCTTGCTCAGTTTCCTCTCCTTCTGGAAGCCCTATTATGTGGATGTTGTTTTGTTTTGTGTTGTCCCAAAGTTCCCTTAGGCTCTCCTCCTGCTTTTCAATTTTTTTTTCTAGAAGCTGCTCTACTTGGGTATTTTTTCCTACATTGTCTTCTAGCTCACTGATGCAGTCCTCTGTTTCTTCTAGTCTACTCTTGATGTTTTCTGTTGAGTTCTTTACAGCAGTGATGTCATTTTTCATTTCTTCTTGGTTCTTCTTCATTTCCTCTTGGTTCTTCCTTATATTGTCAAATTTGTCTTCCATTCTTTTCAGCCACCTTATGACCATTTCTCTGAATTCTTTCTCTGGCAGGTTGCTTGCCTCCATTTCGTTTACTTCCTTTTCTGGTGATGCCTGCTTTTCTTTCATATGAGGGCTGTTTCTTTGTCTCCCCATGGTCTCTCTTCTCCAGGTGTCTGGTTATGTAGTTCTCTCTCTCCTGTGTTGATTTAAAGGCACAAAATACAACGCAACCAGGTACAACACACAAGGCACCGAACAGAAATATATTCACAATATTAATAACCTCAAATAAAGGTGAACACCAGAGAAAGGCAAATTAGGGGATAAGAGAGAAAGCAGAAGAGGGGAAAAAAAGAAAGGAGTGACAAAATGAAATTGGGAAAAGGAGAAAAAAGTAACAGAGAAAAGAAAGAGAATAAGAAAGAAAAGGGGAACAAACTATATATATATGGGGTGAAAACTCCAATAGAATAGCCACTAATCCCAGCAAATGTCAGCAAAAGTACCTGGAGATGAATACAAACTACAAACAACAACTAATATCAAGCTAGGTGAGGAAAAACAGATGCAAAAAACAAACAAAAACAAAGCAAAAGAAACCAACAAAACAAAAAAAGAATAAGCAAAACAATCTCACAAACAAGCATAAAAAATCGATATAATCAACATTCAAGCAAACAGCAACAAAAGGACAGAGAGAAAAACAATTTTTTGGACAGTGAAGACAGAGAAGAGAGAGGTGTGTATAAACTCGGAGCAGGGTATTGGAAATTAGATATATAAGTAGTGTGAAAATTTTAACAGGGGTAAAAAGAAATAATAGGGAAAATCTAAAGCAGGAAAGGGGTAAGAGAAACAGGACAACAAAAGGGCAAAAGTTAGGAAGAGAGTGATGGCATAGAGGTAGAGTTGAGATAGAGTAAAATGATTCTAAAGGAAATATAAAAATAGAATGTAGAACACTAATCTCAAAGTCAAATAAAGAGAAAATAAAATACTTTTTTTAAACAAAAGGTAAAATAGTAGTAGTAATAATACTGATTGAAAATAAAAATGTAATAATTAAAAAGGTAAAATCAAGTGAGGAAAAAAGAAAAAAAATAGTTTCTTAAGTAAAATATGAAAAAGAAAAAAATTAAAAATAAAAAAAATAAAAAAAAATGTGCTGTAGTGAAGGTCTTTCACTTCCTCTATTGTTCTGTGTGGCACGCCTGTTTCCCAATCAGGACAGTATTGCAATTCCCTGCATTCCACTGCTCCTCAGTGTTGTAAGCCAGTCCTGATTTTTAAGCAGGCAGTGTGTCTCATGCTCTTGTATTCCTTTATTTGTGAGTAAACAAGAGTCAATTTGTGATTCAGCCCCTGGGTGGCAGTGTTTCTGGATTGACCTCCGGGTGTATAGGTCCTCTCTAGCCTGTGCTTAGATCCTGCTTTCCCTATGGCACTCAATACTGGTTTGTGGGAGTGGGCTGCTCCAGAACTGGTTCTCCGATGGTCACTCCCCGCTCTGATCCCCAGGTTCCAGAAATACAACTTTCCCCTGCAGTCTCCTAGGGTGTCCCCAACTGGGTGATCTTATGTATTGGGCTCAGTATTCAGAAGCAAGGATTCAAAGAGGAAAAGGCGCAAGTGTGTGAACTCTGGGTCTGCATGCAAGCCTGCGCAATCCCCTTTTCCCCCTTGTGTCCAAGCTGCCGGCACACTCCCAAAATTTTTAGGCTGTCCTTCTGCGTCAGATCAAAATGGGTTGCTTTTAGAGATCCCCTCTGTTAGCAGCTCTGAGGACCCCCCCTTCCACATTCACAGATCACGCCAGCCCCAACAGCCACGGATTTTTCTAAGTGCAGACTTCCCCTGGTCCTCCAGCTCCCACAGTGCACGCGTTTCTCTGTCCAGAGACCTCACCTTATCCCAGGCGAAATCGGACCTTTCCATGGTGAAGTGTAGAGCTCTTCTGAATCCGTGTGTTTGTGCCAATTGGGGACTGGTGCTCTGGGTTTGCAGCTGTTCAGTGGGTGCTGCAGTTGTAGCTTTTCAGGCTTCCGATAATATCCACTTTCCCCTTCAAGATGGTGCGGTGTCTGCATCCAAGCCATTGGCTCTGGGAGGGTACCCAGCAGCAGTGAGGGAGCCCTGTCCAACAGTCCCCCATCTTCTTCTGGAGTATAGCTGTCCCTTAACTCTCCAACAGACACTCCTCGTGTGACCCTCAGCTGTTCTTTCTATCTGCTCCGGGACAAGGCTTGGGACACATCTGTCTATTCCTCCGTCGTTTTTTTTTTTTCCCTCTAACCCAATTCTTTGGTGCAGGAGTAGTTAGATGCTAATTCACTCCAGGAAGGAATATCACAGCAGAAAGAGAGAAAAGGGAGTCAAAATAGAGCTTTGTGTTTCAAAATAGTTTGTATAGTAAATGGAAGATATAATATTTTTTAAGAAAAGGCCTTTCTTTGATTGATAGCCTGCTCTTTTAGTTTAGTTTAATTTCAAAGGTCTAAGAGCTAAAGGTCTCAGGGCATAAGCAGATCTTCCCACTCCCTGGATAAAAATATGTTAAGGATAATAGAAAAGAGCTAAAGCTGTCACACTCCCCGACTTGGGACTTGATGGAGTTCACAGGTTTATTTGTGTGGAGGAAGAAAGATGAGAAAGAGAACGAAGGCGGCCTGGGTTCCATGGGCCTGAGAGAAGGGCCCTGTGTGCTGTGCACCCAGCACTTCACCCCAGGTTAGTTCTGGTGGCAAGGAAGGTCTGAGTTACCGAGAACAAGTGGCCCTATGCCTTACATAGGAAGAAGCATCTTATTGCTGACATCCAGCATGGTGTGTGACAGGAGAAGTAGAGTCAGCTTATGGAGTGAGTGACTTGTGCAGTCACACAGGGTCTCACACTTGGTTTAAACTTCTGTTGCCCTCTTGGAATTTGTAATAATTTTTTAACCAGGGGCTAGCATTTCATTCTGCCCTGCAAATTATGTAGCTGGTCCTATCTGCACAAAGGGACCTGTAACAATTCTGAGTCCTCAGTATAACTGGGAACAATATGATGTCTCCCACCCACCAAGAGGGGCGAAAAGTAGTAGGGAGATAACTGGCACCTGAAGAAGCTTTGGAGCAGGGATAAGGAGAATGCAGTAGTGATGTGCATCGACTGGGGACTGAAGACCAGATGGGATGGCAGACATGTCAGTGGATGCCAGCATGGACACTAGATGATACTGAAGACCAGCAGCTCCTAACCCATGATTTGATATCCCATAAAAGTCCTGGAACTCATGCTCTCCCAGGGAACACAAAGGGAGACCTGGAATAGCCTGAGGTTTTGTTTCCCATACTCTACTAAGTGAAGGCTCAAAATAAATTTAAGCAAAATAATAAAAAATATGACATTTCTTGCATACATAAACATGTGGACTGAAGATTTTACCCACTACTCCAACTTATTTTTTAAATTATATTTTTATTGATTTGAGAGAGGAAGGAAGAACAAGAGAGAGATAGAAACATCAGTGATGAGAGAGAATCATTGATTGGCTGCCTCCTACATGCCCCGCACTGGGGATCAAGCACACAACTCTGGCATGTATCTTGTCCAGGAATCAAACTGTGACCTCCTGGTTAATGGGTCGACTCTCAACCACTGAGCCACACCAGCTGGGCCCAACTTACTTTATGAATTTGTTTATTTATTTGTGCATGCATTGCTATCCATGTAAGTACTATGCATCTTGCACCTATGGTGGTTTTCTTTAAATTTAAACCTGATGGTTTTGTTGATGCTACTTAATATAGTGGGGTTTCTCCTGCTAGCAATCAGTTTAGATATTGAATTACTTTTCAAATGATTTTGCATAATTCTCAAGGAACCTAAACTAATTTCTTGGCCTTGTAAATTACAGACTCTTAATTTTTAACCTTCTCTTATTAGGGTATGTCTGGGAAAGTTCATGTGCATCTGTTAAACTCTAAATGAGAGAAGACAGGCAACCATCTGGAATTGGGAAAGTGCAGGGTTTCAGAAGAGCCCTTCACATTGTGAAGCATCATTCACGTGCTCTCAAGTTTGCCTCCTGTTATGGAGGACTCTGATGGCCACCTAGGGTCCTCTCCAGCACAAGCCACTCACAATGGCCCTGTAAGCAGAGGGGATGTCTGACTTCAAGGGAACACCAACGGAAAATGAAACCATATGTGATATGACATAAGGTTTACCCCACGAAAACAAAATATTTTGGTATCATGAACAGAGATTGAAGTCACTATTAAAAAATGTTAAAATAGGGCTTGCTTTATTAGGGATGATTCTTCCAAGTGTAGGGAGCCCACTGTTCCTTTATTCCATATACTAAGAAACCATCTTCTCTCTGTCCTTGCAAGCGCCCCATCCATCTTTGATAGTCTGTGCTGACAGCATGCTACAGCCGTGTAAGCACAATATCCAAAGAGCAAGTGTCAAGTAGGCATCAGCAAAGCAAGGTGCATATAAAAGAAAATAAGATTGGACAGGGCTTGGGGGAGGATGAGAAGAAATGATGTAGTTCCTAGTTTACCAGATAAGGCTTATCTGAAAAAGTGTTGTCGTCCAGTTTTAAATGATAAACACATAGGGCTGAAAGGACCCCTGAGAAGTCATCTGATCCATCCCTCAGTCTCCAGGGAGGTTTTATCTAAACCATTTTTTCTGAGAGTTGTCTATCGTGTTCTTAAAATTCTGTAGGGAAGTGGATTTGACAGCCTTTCTAGTATCCCATTACTATGCTTTATAACCGCTACTGCCAGGAAGCCCCTCTTTATACATATATATCCTTTTCTTCTCTAGCTAAAGCCCATTGTTTCTTGTTCTATCCTCTGTAGAGAAATGTTCATACATCCGGATACAGCTTCTGAATAATAATCCTTCCTATATTTAAAGAGACATTAAGTGACCCATTTCTTTCTCTTCTCAAGACTAAATCATCCCAGGGGCTTTATCCTTTTCGCATTTGCCCATTTCCCATATCCCTCTGAAGTTTTTGATGTCTCAAGCCGGCCTTCTTTCCTTGGCAGGAATTTTACCTTGTGGGGGTTTCCAATGTCAAAATCACTTTCCGTGTACTTCTACATAGTTGATTTTCAAGACCTGTCCACAGAAACACTGTACAATGAAGTGGGAGTAAGTCAGTGGACACTTGTATTATGGAACAGGGCATTTCCCATGCCATTACCAGTTTCCTACTAAATGCCAGGGTCACTGGCGCAGTGAAAGTAGGCCAGGAACATAAGAGGTGCCAGGAAGATTCTGGGAGTTGGCTTCAGCTCATAGGGTAGGAAGGGAAGTTTGACTTCTTGATGTCACATCTTTAAGAGCCTCTATGACCCAGAGACATGGTAATTTGCGAGTCCTACAAGCACTTTGGGCTCCTTGCCAACTATTCAGAGACCAAGAATCAAGACCTAATTCTTTTTTTTTTTTTTAACACCCCAAAAGACTAGATAGCTTGGCTCTGGGATAGTCTGGGTTCCTCCATGGGTCGAGACAGGCTCACGGCTTTTCTGAAGGAAAGCTGGGAGGAGTAGCAATGATTGGCATTTGTGTCCTGCTCCTGACCCTTTCCCCAACCAAACAAAACCAATACCCAGAATTCCTTTCTTTCAAAAGTCCTGCCCTGTGAGAAAATTTGTCTTGTTCTTGAGTTTTCCCTTCAGAATTGCTCCCAGCTGCAATTTAAAAATCTCTATTTTGAGGAGATGACACCAAATTTCAGTGACTTAAGCCTCAAGTGCATTAGGAGCAGATACTTCTCTTTGCCAGCAGTTGAAAACTTACAGAATCACTTCTGTTACTGGGGAAATAAGAGCATAATCTATGTGACCATATTTTAAAAATGTCAGGATAACATAGATGCTCACTTTTGTTGTCGCTGTTGAAGTCTGATGGCCTACCTGAAAAATGATTTCCTACAGACATTGGTTCATGGGAAGTATATTCTATTAACATCTATGTTTGTAATTATCCTGCCATTTTATTTTATTTAGACTCGGATAGATAGAAGCAAAACATGGCAGCTTTCTCACAGATCCGAGCAGCTGATGGGCAGAGGTTAATTTGTCTGTACATGGACACATTAGCTTGTCACATCTGCTATTAATTGCAAACTGATATATTAGTCTAATTAAATGTTGCAAGGAACTGACCTAAATTGTTCAACGCCTATTGCTATCTCGACTCCACGATTAGCACACTTCAGGCTGCATGTTTATCCTCCCCATACTGATGTGAAGTAGCAGACCAACTACAGCTCATAATGGTTCCTGCGGCCATCACTGCTGGTATGTTAACTGTGCTTGAAATGGAAAAATAAAACTCCTGAGACACACTCATAAATTTGCTGTTGAACTGCTGCCATTTCTACCCTGTTTCCTTGACCAAGAGCATTTTCAAGTGCCTATTTTCTGCGGCAGCTGTCTAAATGGGTTGCAACCCTTCTAATTTTGGAGCTAATTATTAGGACAAACAGTTGTGGTAAATCAATAGCTCATCAGAATTAATTAAATGGGGAACAGCAACTGAATGTTCATCAGCTCGTTGGCAAGAACTCGGGGCAGAGGGTGTCTTTCCCGACTCTGACTTGAAGGTGGTATATGTTGTGACCTGCACTTGGGACAGGTTTAGTGACGACCAGAAAGGAAATGTTTATGTGTAGCAAGTATATAAATAGCAGACGCCCAGTAATTGGGTGCATTTTGGAATTAATGAATACATTTTGTGCATTTCTCTCCTTAATTTTTATCAGCCTTAGATTATCCATCACAGCTGTACTGAAGGGTCTTTACTTCCCCGTGTTAGCATGTCTTCCTCCACCCCCTACAGAAACCACACTTTGTGCTTACAGGTATCTAGCACTTGGGCACCCAGTAAATACTGACTGTATGAAAGAAATTAAGAAAATTGGTTTCATCTTATGTGAGACAGAAACCATCTTTTTATATATAAACCTTTTAATAAGAATGCATAGGTCTTTTTTCAATATGCTAAAAGCAAAAACATTTTTAAAAATAAGAAAAACCAGCTCTAGGTGGTTTAGCTCAATGGATAGAGCATCCACCTGTGGACTGAAGGGTCCTGGGTTCAATTCCGGTCAAGGGCACATATCTTGGTTGCAGGTTCCTGGCCCTGGTTGGGATATGTGAGGGTGGCAACTAATTGATATGTCTCTCTGTCTCTCTCTGTCTCTCTCTTTCTCTCTGTCTCTCCCAACCCCTTCCACTCTCTCTGAAAATCAGTGGGAAAAATATCCTCAGGTGAGGATTAAAAAATAAAAATAAAAAAAATAAGAAAAATGTTATTTTTTTTTTAAACAAAAAGATTCAGTAAAGTCAAATTTTAAAACAGCATAAGTAGATGTTCATCCTTTAAAATGTTGACACATCAGGCTTTGAATTGATAATCAAGACTGTTTGAAGGTAAAGGTGCACTGTACATCTTGCCAAAACCTGTGCCTCTGGAGAGCAGTCTTCCTGGTCCTGAGAGAATGTCTCGTAAGAACAGGCTTGGCGACCTTGGCTGTGAGGGCTGAAGAGCTTTGTAGGCAAAGAGCAATTGCATGCACTGTCTCCTTTTTTTATTTCTTATTTTTTTTATTATTCGGCACACCAGCTTGGGCACCTGGAAATACATGTGCTTTGCTTCTCCTAACAGTTTGAACAGTAGGTCTTCTGAAAGGTTGATGGAGTTGGCCCGCTTCTACAAGTGATTCAGAGGCCCCAGTATTGCCTTGGGAACCATTCCACTGGCTTCTCTTTGATTCCGGACTTTGCTGTTCTCTTGGCAGCATCAGGTATTCCCTGCCCTACTCTAAGCCTACTGGCATCACTCTTCATGGCTAAGGCAATGAGCTTTCACTTTGATCTGGGCAGAAGGATGTGATCTAGTATTGTAAATTCAGGAATGGAAGCCAACAACTCTTCAAGAAGATCTGTTTTTATGGTATTTGTTTTCCCCTCATTCCCCTCAGCTATAACTATGAAATCAGAAAGACCATTTTCTTGAATTTGTATAGAGCCCATCTTCCATGGTGGAAAAACTCACTCATTTTTCATTCAACAAACACTAGAAAGGATGGTACAAAAATGAGTTAAAAATGGTCTTGTTCTTGAGGAGGTCATAGCTTATAGAGAACTTGAAATAGATGCACTCACTAGCCCTGGCAAGTGTTTCTCAGTGGTTAGAGTGTTGGCCTGTGCACCCTAAGGGTCATAGATTTGATTCCCAATTGAGGACACATACCTGGTTCGCATGTTCAGTTCTTGGCCTGGTCCAGGGAGGCAACCAATCAATGTGTCCCTCCTTTCCTTCCACTCACTAAAAATCAATGGAAAAAATAAACCCAGGTGATGATTAACAAACAAACAAAAACAAAAAGATACACTGAGTAATGAATAATAGGAGGAAAGAATATATAAACTGCAAAGGAAGCACAAAACAGGGGATCATTAGTTCTCTCTGGGTCAGGAGAAGTCTGCCAGGAAAACTTCACATGGAAGACAATACTTGGGTAGGGTATTGAAGAGGCCATTAGCTTTTAATCAGAAATACTTGAGGAGTCAAGGAATATTAGCATTAGAGTATATTTAATTTAATCATCCAATAAATATTTATTGATGCCAATTGTATGCTTGCTTGGCACTGTTCTAGCAATGGGGATAGAAGAGTGAAAAAAGAAAGACAAAGTTTCTTGTAGACCGTAAGTTTTAGTTGGAGGGAGAGTTATCAAATAAATATCTGAAATGTTAGGCAAGGACAAATGTTTTGAAGAAGAATAAAAACCACAGGTAGCCCTAGCCAATTTAGCTCAGTGATAGAGCATTGGCTCACAGGTTAGATTCCAGTCAAGGGTATGTATCTTGGTTGCAGGTTCCCTGGCCCTGGTTGGGGTGTGTGCAGGAGGCAACCAATCGATGTGTCTCTCTCACAGGTCACATAGATGTTTCTCTCTGTCTCTCCCTCTCCCATCTACTCTCTCTAAAAATCAATGGAAAAATATCCTCAGGTGAGGATTAACAACAACAAAAACAAACAAACACAGATAAAGAGCAGTGATGACAGTAGTGGCAAGTTATACTATTTTGTGTGGGAAAGTCATGGGAAGCCTGACCAGGATGAGGTGATAAGATGATGTTTGAACAAACGGCTGAAGGAGTACCATGGTGAATCATATGGGCACCTGCGGAAGACCTTTCCAGGTAGAATCAACAATTGTGTCCAGTTTTTTAACATTAGAAAGACTTGAAGAGTTTCAACATTGGAAAGATTTGAGTTTCATTCTCTCTGTGTGTGTGGCAGAGGTGGGTGGGGTTCTTGAGGTAGTTACCTTAGTAACCCCACTTTACACATAAGAAAAATCTCTAAATCCTACAGGTGATAGAAAACTTGAGTGACTTTTGAGAGTCTCCATAAAAATTTGTGTTCAATACATTTTTTCCCCTACAATTAGTACAGTTTGTTGCTAGTTGGTGATTCTAGGAGTTCTGGGTGTCTGGGCTATACCTGGATTTCCCCCTAAAGCAACAATTTCCAAGCCTGATTGACTATGACATCTGCTCTTGATTTTTAAAATTACACATTTAAAAATACAGATACCAGGACCCCATCTCCAGAAATTCTCCATCAGTAAGCCTGAAAAGGATCTGGGTTTTCACCATCGACAGATAGATGGTCTCTCAGCTCTTCCATATTTGAAAACCACTGTTGTAAAAGTGCTTTTCACACATCCGTGTACATACAACTTGCCTTGGGCTCTTGTTAAAATGCTGATTCTTATTCAATAGGCCCCAGGCTGGAGATGCTCCTGTTCTAACAGGCCAAAGCTGCTGGTCTGAGGAGAAAGGTTCTGTGCAGCACTGTCAATACTGGAACTGGACCAGTTCACTGGGATAAGGTGAATGAGGAAAAGTCCAAACACATGTGTGGAGGAAAGCAAATTCACCCCACCTCTGCTGTCTATCAAGCTTCTAGAGGTTCCTCAAAGCCCAGGTCTCTGTCCCCTGAGAGCTGAAGATGGAGTGGCTCTGAATGCAGCTTGAATAGCGATCTGGGGGCTGTGACATAGGCATTCTTTGATCTACACAACTAATGTGTCTCTCTGTTATGAGCTGAGGAAAATCCTACCTGGTCCATGAAGTCTTTCTGCCTGCCTTCTATATGGACCTCTCCACTGAACCATTCACCTCAGTGCCTCTCATCAGGATCACCTTCTCCTTTATTTTTTATCTACTTTGTGTGAGTCATTTTAATCTCTCGAATGAGATCATAAGCTCTGCAAAGCTTCAGCCCCCACAGGAAGCTGAAGTAAGAATCATAGAATCTTGGCACTAAAAGAGAGCTCATGAAATTCAATTTTCCTTCCAGGCTGTGCTTGCTTCTACAATATTTCGCAAAGATAATTATGCAGCCCCTGCCTGCATACTCCCAATTGTGGAAAGCCCACTTTATCATGAATTGCTCAATTAAAAATAAATTCACAGAATTGAAATCTGGACCTTTCAGATTTAGCCAAGAAGTTGAAAATAAAGAAAAATAACTATTGTTTCTAAGTGCATAATATATGTTGGATCCTATTCTAAATTTTGCATGTAGTTTATTTATCTTCACAATAATCCTATTAGGCAGATACTATCATTAACCTCCTTAGAGTTAGAGAGGAGCCATGTAAATTGTTCAAGGTCAGACAACCAGAAAGTGGAAGAGTCAGGAGTCAAAACAGATAGTCTGATTGTAGAAAATACACTGTCTGAATATAGCATAGATTAATTCTGGAATATCAATTGTTTCTGTTCATTATTTGTATGAGCAAAGTCAGGTCTTCCCAAAAGGAAATTTTGTCCAGGGAAATTCCTTCTTTACCAAAAAGCACTCTGCTGCATGTCTGCTGGGCCTTATGTATTGGGTGACTCAGTCTACTCCCTGAATGTGGTGGTGTGGGCTGAGATGGTTCTGGAATCCTTATGACACATGTATCAGTTCTAGTGTGCCGGAAGCCAATTCCAGCATGTCATAATTGCAAAAGTTTCATTGAAAGGTTGATGGAACTTGGGGACTCAAACAAGAGCTGAGTCACATATGTTATCGCCTGCTGGAATGGCTAAAGGCATTTCCCCAAACCTGAAAAGGATGCATTAAATTGATTGTTTGCTGCCACACAGCTCAAGGCATCTTAATCTACATGTTATTGCCTCCTGTTGGCCAAATACCTGAGGAGCCAAAGGCAATTCCCCAATGTGACAATGCTTCTGTCTGAAACCTTACCCTTTGAAGTGTATATCTCCACCTTGCCTTAGGATAATTTGTGTTAATAAAAAGCAAGAAGCAAGGGGTTCTAAGACAAGGAGAACTTGGTTTCTTCAGCCAAGCTCCTATGCCCATCCCCCCACCCCCATATGCCTTTCAAAATTATGTTTCGTCTCTGGACTCTTACTTAATTTACACACAGCCCCTTCTCCAGATTGCTGAACCCTTCTAGGTGTCGGATCAAGACCTCCGGCGTTAAATCACGCCCAGCATCCGGCGTTAGTGTTTATAGTTGACAGTGGTGGGGGGGTGGAGAAATCCTTTGTCTAATCCCTAGGTTTCCAAAAACTCAAAGTTGAATTGGTCCTATAGAATAGACATGAGCTTTTAGCTGGCCACAGCGCAGTTCAGAGCCATCTATTGGTTTCCCATTAAACCTGGAATCAACTCCCACTTCTTTACTGTGGCCCTTCTCTGCTATGTGCACCGGACAAGGCTCTAGGTTCAATGGCCCAGACTTAACCTTAATATTTGTTGCATCTAGGCAAGAGGTAAAAGTTGAGGGCCACATACCATATATATAACTATTAAAAATTATGAATCAGTGACCTGTTAAATTAAAGATTTTTTATTCTCTAATTTTGGTATGCATACCTTTCTAAAGACAAATGCAAAAAAATATGTGTGAAGCTATGGTTTATAGATTTATATAGCTGAAGGTCTACAAAATATCAGATATGAATTTAATTAGCATTTCATATTCTGGGTGTTTAATAAAAAAATTAAAAGATTAAAATATTTTTTATGTTTTCAAAGGTTATTCTAAAATAGTGAAATGATTAAGATTAAAAGATAAATAGAAATTATATCTACCAACATTTTAAATGTAATTAGTATTTAATCATTATAAAATTTTGTTTGTTTTTAAAATTTTAATTGTTATTCAATATTTTTATAATATAAAATATGAACAATTCTAGAGTTTAATGTTTATCTAGTTGTCTTAGTATCACACTTCACACCTGTTACATCTAGACCTACAACTATACAAACTTAGGAGAAATATGTAATGTTTGATAATGCAAAGTTTTCTTCAGCTTCCATACATAACTGATGCAAATACCACCCTAATTTGTGCACACTGCTAGAGCCAGGAAATGAAATGGGAAGAGAGGCAAGAAAGTGGATGGTTGGTGCTACTAAGAAACCACCTTCATTATGCAAGAATCAATTGTATTCATGTTTTCCAAGAAGAAGGATTTGACAAGTTAATTAATTTGTCTTTTTTTTAAAAGTCTGTGTTTCCATGTCCCAAACCCTCAATGCATTCTGAAGCTGTGCATCAGCTCAGCAAACCTCAAACCTTTGCAGTCAGACACAGTTGCCTTCTGTTTTGAGGACACAGGGCAAGAGATATGGAGAACCAATTGTTTGGAACCTGGATAGAGGGTCATAAGGGCAGCTGTTTAAAATGACAGATTGTGCTGGCACCAGCACCATCGCAAGCTTCTGTGTGATGGAGGCACCTGTGTGCCTGCCATTTATGTGTGTGTGAGTTTGTGATAGGCTTTCTGAAGCAAAGGCCAAGGGCAGGGCCCTTCTTTCCAGGTGTAAGGGGGATACTGCACTGTCCTTGCCTGTTTTCAAATTCACCAAAATCTCTGTTCCTTTACCTGTGTATTGCTTGCTTCCTCACTTCAGTCAGCTCTCTACTCAAGTGTCATCCCTTCAAGAGGCCACCCTGGCCGTTCTATCTAAAATAGCATGCCTGTCCCATCATTATCACCTTCTCTGCTTTGCATTTCTTTGTAGCTCTTATTAGTAATTAAATTTACATTATATATCTGCCTCCTTCACCAGTGTGTAAGTTATCTGGAGAAGCCCTGTCTCTCTCATTCATGTATATGTCTCCAGTGTCAGAGTAGTGCCTGTCACATCCTGGATGCTCAATAATATTTTTAAGAGTGAAGGAAGAAGGAAGGAAGAAAGGAAGGGAGAAAGGAAAGAAGCAAGGAAAGAATTGAAATAACAGCTCCTTATGGCAAGGGAGAAATGATACTTGACCCTAAAGGTTTTTGATCATAGTCCTTTGCCCTCTGGGATTGCCTGGGTTCCTAGGCAACAGCTGGAACCATGCACACTTCTTTCCCCCTGCAGGTTACCTGTGAGTGTTGACTCTCCCCTTTGGTCTAATAAAGAGCAAAGCAGGTGTGACACTGAGCAAATTAGCAATACTTCTCTCATGCCTACCTGGGAAGCTGTGGAGCCGCCTTTCAATTATAGCAGTGCTTTCTCTATGGCAAAAGGAACAGAAACATAATATTAATGAAGGCCAAGATGATCTGCCTTCAACTAATACCAATTAACACTTTCCAAGTGACAGGACTATCAGGGAAGTGGTGGTTTTCACATGGTAGGGAACAGCTATGTGAAGGTTTCATTTTCTATCTCTGGAAGAGTCAATCCAGATGCTACACATGCGAGGCCTCAGCTGAAGGGTCTTTTCTCAGGAACCCAAACCACATGTTTCTAATCACCTCATTGAAACACACACAGAAAATATGAAAAGAAGGAGAAGTTAGAACCCTGCCTTTTAGAAGAAGTGAGAGAGTGAAATGTTATTATAGAAATATAAAAATGACAGTTAAAATCTATTGACTGACCTCCAGATAGTAGCAACTGTCCCTAACTTAACCAACTGGCTTCTTTCTAATCAACATTTACATAACATTTTTGAAATTACAAAATTATAGAAATGGAGAACAGATAGCAAGTGGCCAGATATTAAAGAGTAGGTGGGGGCAGAAGTGGGCACGGCTATAAAAGACAACACAAGGGATTTATGTGATGATGGAAATGTTTTATATTTTGACTATATCAATGTCAATATCCTGATTGTGTTATCCTATATAATAAAGAGCTAATATGCAAATGGTCATCAGGCCTTCACACCCTCAAGCCCTCATGCCTTCATGGCTCAGACACTCAACACTGGGGAGAGAGGAATGGGGACCAGCCAGGCACAAATGAGCTCACGAGAGAGTAATAGGGACAGCCAGGCTGCGGCCCAAGAGATGGACAAGCCGCCCATCCTGTGGTCCCAGGCACTAGTGGCTGCGCCTGCGCCTGCGCCTGAGGCCCAGGAGAGGGACAATCCGCATGCCCCACAGCCCCCACAGTCCTGGGCGCCAGTGACTGCATATGCACCTGCGGCCCGGGAGAGGGACAAGCCACCTGCTCTGTGTTCCTGGGCACCAACAGCTGCGGTCCTGGCAAAGCCACCTACCCATGGTTCCCTGCGGCTGCAGCCAGCCTGGGTGAAGCTGGCCTGGGTCCTGGGTGCCTGTGGCCAGCCAGAGGGAGGGAAGCCCAGGTCCCAGGTGCGGGGAAAGGCAGAGGTGGTTGGGGTAATCAGGCCAGCAGAGGAGCAGTTAAGGGCGATTAGGCAGGCAGGCAGAGGTGATTAGGGGCAATCAGGCAGACAGGTAGGCGAGCAGTTAGGAGCCATAGTCCCAGATTGTGAGAGGCAGTCAGATACCCCCCTAGGGGCTCCGGATTGAAGAGGGTGCAGGCCAGGCTGAGGGACCCCCAAACCCCCGTTCACAAATTTCATGCACCGGGCCTCTAGTTATGCTCTAGTTTTCAATAATTTACCATTGGAGGGAATCATGGGATTTCTCCATTATTTCTTATAACTGCATGTGAACCTGCAACTATCCTATATAATAAAGAGGTAATATGCAAATTAACCCTCACACCCTCACAAGATGGCTGCCTATGACCAGGCCAGCAGGGGGGCTAGTGAGGGTTGACCAAATGACTGAACAAGCAGGCTGCATGGGGCAACCAGGCCGGCAGGGGGGTTATTGAGGGACGGCCAAACGACTGAATAAGCAGGCTGCGTAGGGTGACCAGGCTGGCAGGGGGGACAGTTAGGGGCAACCAGGCCAGCAGAGGGGGGCAGTTGGGGGCAATTAGGCTGGTGCAGGGGGCAGTGAGGGGTGATCAGACCAGCAGGGGGGGCAGTGAGGGGTGATCAGGCTGGCTGGGGGGGCAGTTAGGGGCAACCAGGCAGGCAGGTGAGGGATTAGGAGCCAGCAGTCCAGGATTTTGAGAGGGATGTCCAATTGCCGGGATCGGGATGATCCCTGGGATCGGGCCTAAACCGGCAGTTGGACATCCCCCAAAGGGTCCCGGATTGGAGAGGGTGCAGGCTGGGCTGAGGGAACACCCCCCCTGTGCACAAATTTCATGCACCAGGCCTCTAGTTTCAAAATAAAAAGAGTAATTTTAGAAAAAGAACATATACAAATTAAATGTCTGAGGATAATCAACAAAATTATTAAAAATAAAAGCAGTGCTATTTTACTAGTGATTAAATTATACTAGTTAGCCACTGTAATCTTTTATGTTATTGACATAAAAGATCAGTGGAATAAAATATTCAAGAAATAGATCCCCATGACGATGGGAAGTTAATACCTGTCAAAGGTGATATTACAATTTCAGGGGAAAATAATTGATTTAATAAACAATGTTGCATAACTTGCTTTCCATCTGGTAGAAAATTAGCACTGTACTCTTACTTCTCACCACATGTAAAAGTAAATCTTAATTACAAATTTAAATATAAAATAAAAGCCAGTATAAACTTTAGAAGAAAAATTAGGAGAGGATAGGGGTAAGTGATGTTTTTTGAAGCAAGATAGGACACTAGAAGTCTTACTATGTAAAAATTTCATTTTTAAACTTGGCCCAAAATACTAGAAAAAATTAAAAGAAAAACTAGAGATTGAAAAATATTTTGAGCACAAAGAACAGGAAATGCGTATCCCTAATGTTAACAGAATAGCCTTTCCACTTCTACTTCATCTACACCATCAATGTACATTAGTTTTCTTTCTCCTCCTCCTCCTCCTTCTTCACCAATTTGATGACTGGGATATGATTTGCATTTCTCTGACAATCAGTAAGGCTGATTATATTTATTAGCTATTGGGAAGTACCCTTCTGTGAACTGTTAATTTGTCCATTTTCTGCTATGTTGCATATTTCAATTTTAACCAGTGAGTAGCATTACTATTATACATTTAAATTGAAGTATTATAACCTCAGAACTTTACAATCTGGCAATATCTATAATAATTTAAAGATAACACATATAATTTAATCCCAGCCTGCCTTGAGGAATTTTCCTTTAGCACTAAATATGCCAGTTAAAAAAAACACACTACAACATAATTTGTAATGATCAAATCAGAAACACTCTGAATGTTCATTAATATCAGATTACTTGAATAAATTATAGTGAATTCATATCATTATGCAGCCATTGAAAAAAATGAGTTACATTTATATAGGTAACTCATAAGGATTTTCTTATGACATGTAGATAAGAAAATATTATATGATCTAAGTGTTTTGTTGTTTTTTTTTACTATAAATTACCCTGAAGAACAATATATGTACTTAAATAGTTCAGATGACTTGTGAGCATGGAGGCTATATATAAAAATGTTAACTTTGGTTCCTGGGTCAGTGGTGAGGTGAGGTATAGGGGTCAGGAGTAAGAGAAGAGAGAGGTGAGTGAATAGAAAGATTGAAGGTCAGGGAAAGGTATTTAGAATTTTAAGAAGCATGTGTAATATGAACCCATTTACATAAAATTATATCACTATCTCTATCTCTATCTCTATCTGTTCCTAAAATCATGTATGAAGTCATAGTAACATAAACATTTGTAATGGCTCTGGCCAGTGTATCTCAGTGATTAGAGCATCGCCCTGTGCACCCTAAGGGTCATGGATTTGATTCCTGGTCATAGGCATGCACCTAGGTTGCAGGTTTGATCTCCGGCACAGATTGGGGCCCATGTGGGGGGCAACCAATCTATGTGTCTCACATTGATGTTTTTCCTCTCTCTCTCTTCCTCCCTCCTTTCCACTCTCTCTAAAAATCAATGGAAAAAATATCCTTGGATGAAGGTTAACCAAAAAAACAACAAAACAAAAAAGATGAATAGTGAATATTGGTGGGTGGTGGGACTTAAGCAATTTTTTTTACTTTGTTCATTATAATTTTCTGAATTGCTTGACTTTTTAAAAGTAAGAATGCACTATTTATATATACAGAAAAGCAATAAGCCTGTATTTTCATGGGGAGAAGGACTTACACATGTTTTTTACATGTACTTTTGTGTCATCAAGGAAAATTTTCCTGGGAGACACCAGGAGAGATACCTGGTGCTTTGAAGATGGAAACCCATCAGCTGGGTATGCTGAAACTTTCACAGGGGAGAGGAGGGGTTTGGGTTCTGAGGGTGAGGCAGGATGAGTAAACTTACCTGGAGATGGCCTTCCTCACACTCAGAGAGGTGTTGGGTCTGACAGTTCCCTGTGGTGATGATGCATGATGGAGATAGACCCCACTTAAACACAGCTTTGGGAAAGTTAGAACCTGGACTGGGGTGATGGAGGAGAATGGTTGCAGACAGGTTTGTGAACTAGAGGTTGAGCCAAGGTGATCATCGATGTAGGGATGATAAGTGGTTAGATTCTAGAAAGTTCTAAGGTAGAGCACATAGAATTAGTTGATGGAGTCAAGATGACCTTCAGATTTTTAGCCTGAGTATGGAGAAGACTGGAGTTACATTTAGTGAGACAGACAACTAGGGAAGAAGCAGGTTTGGTGGGAAACAACAGTCTGTTTTAGACATGTTACACTTGAGAAAAGTATTAGACGTGTTTGCTGAATAGTCTCCATTTGCACCTCCAGAATCACTGTCACTTTATGCCGTGTCTGGGAAAGCCAACTACCATAGACTTAGTCATCCAAGCACCTTTCCCTCTAGCTTCTGGTTAGGCCAATTGCAAAGGTTTCCTAGGGCTGCCATTGCAAAGGTGTATGCCACAGATTCAGTGGCTTAAACAACAGAAATGCATTTTCTTACACTTCTGGACTAGAAGTGTGAGATCCACAGGCCAGCAAGGTTGGATGCTTCTGATGGCAGTGAGAGATTGATCTGTCCCAGGCCCCTCTGCTCAGCTTGTAGATGGGCCATTTCCTCCCTGTGTCTCCACATCATCTTCCCTCTGTATCTGTCTGCACCCAAATTTCTCTTATAAGGACATCAGGCATATTGAATCAGGCCTCCCCTGGTGACCTCAATGTAACTCAATCACCTCTATAAAGACACTGTCTCCAAATCTGGTCCCATTCAGAGGTATTGGGCATTAGGATTTCAACATGAATGTTTTGATGGGGAAGCACAGTTTAACTCTTAACCCTTTAAACCTAGAGGTGATAATGGCTTCTTGCTCTTGCTGGTTCTAAGAGTGCTTCATCAACCCTGGTCACTCCTTTGGAAAGAGTCTGTTCATCAGACTCTTTTGGGGGCATTCCTTCAGAGTACTCTCTGTTCCCTGCATGAACTGTGACTGATAAAAATCCAAGTGGCGATATTGAGTAGACACAGATATTTGAAACCAGAGTTCAGAGGGGAGGCCTCAGATGACTTCAAGGTTTCATGCCTGTTCAACTGGTCATTCGCTGGCACCATTTTGCTGGATCTGGAATGGAGAGAAAAGGAAGTGGTTTTGAAGGGACTCTTTAGAGTTCTTTTAGTAACATGGAAGGGCACGGCTTTTAGGAGGCTATGCAATTGAATAGTGGCAAGATAATGTAGATAGGAGCTATGAATCAATTTTAAAGATGTTGTGTATTAAATAGAAGGACTTTCAATAAAATTCACATTATGACTAAGCAAGTTATCCAACTGTACAGGACAAGTGTGTGTTTAGAGGAAAGGAGGGAGGAGGGAGAGATTGAGGATATATGAATGAAACGAAGAACAGTGACTCTGGAATTAGGTATCTGTCTGTCATAGAGCAAAACACTACCAACATAGGGGAGAAAGTGACTTTTGAGAGGAGGCCTCTATCCCCATTGAAACTGCCTGAAGGATGAGTAAATGTTTATAAGACAGTAGAGCCAAGAGGAAATGGGGAGGACTCTGTTTATTAACATCTTTTATGTATTTCTATATCAAGTATAAGTTGAAATCATAGTTTCAAAGAAAAAGTGCCTTTACATTCATGACTGTATGCTCTTCTATATTAATTCCTAGGAAAGTCTAAGTAACTAATGTTTTACTTTCACTTGCAGAATCCACCCAGCAGCACCACATATCTATCATGCATGATGAGTTATCAGTGAATCTCCACACACAAACATTAGCACAGATCTTATTCTTTATGTCACAATAAATGTTGAAAATATCCCCCAGTTGCCTGTAGATGTCATTTACAGTTTTTATCTTATTTGTTAAGGCACACACAAATTTGTGGCCATTTTAAATATAGGCGAACAGGGACTTTTGGTTTGCCTATATAATAATTTGGAAAAGTAATCTAGAAAGAGATTTTCAAGCTAAAGTGGTGCTCTTTAATTTAGTTTCCACAATGGAACTGTTAGGCTCTATTAGGTTAGCAATTCAAAAGCAATTATATATGATGAAATTGATGGACTAAATATGCATGGCTTTGAATGCATTTTCATCCTGGAAGGAGACTTGGGGGTCCTCTGAACCAATTTACCTCATTTTACAGATAAAGACACAGAGGCTCAGATTGCTAAATAATCTACCTGAAGTCCCACAACTAGTTGGCAGAGTAGAACCCAGGACTCCTGACTCCATAGACAGGGCTTTGTGTTCTGTACTGGACTGCCTCACTCTGAAGTCAAAACAACCATAGTTTAAAACCACTTGATAGTATTCCATGCTCAGCCTGACATGATGAAGCAATTAAAACAAAACAAAACAAAACAAAACAAAAACAACGGTGGGCAACTAGGTAACTTCAAAATAAGATTAAATGCCAGGAGGAATGTAGTCCTGCTGCCCAGAATGCACTAGAGTGATGCCATCAGGAGGGAAGATCAACTTTATCCTCTTAGCCATGGCCATGTGGAGGCTTGGCAGAACTGCCCTGGACACTAGGGAGGGCAGGGTCTGCCTGGAATAGAGTGGCACCTGTGTAATGCTCAGGGATGATTTTTTATTTTTTATTTTTTTATTAAAGACTAGAGGCCCGGTGCATGAATTCATGCACCAGTGGGGTCCCTCGGTCTGGCCTGTAGGATCAGGCCAAAACCGGCTCTCCAATATTCCCCGAGGGGTCCCAGATTGTGAGAGGGCACAGGCCTCTGAGGGACCCCACTGGTGCACAATCAGGGAGGGATGCAGGAGGTTGGCCAGCTGGGGAGGGACTGCAGGAGGGCTCCAGGGCATGCCTGGCAGGTCTTGCTCGGTCCTGATCAGCTGGACCCCAGCAGCAAGCTAACCAGTCAGAGAGTCTGCCCCCTGGTGGTCAGTGCACATCATAGCGAGCAGTTGAGTGGTCTTAGCATATCATTAGCATAATACACTTTGATTGGTTAAACAGACAACCAGACGACTGGACACTTAGCATATTAGGCTTTTATTATATAGGATTTTTTATGTGCGAGAGGTCTCAGAACCCTATTGGCATTTCTCTCTAAATTAATATTGAAAAGACTATTGCTACCTTTATCCATATCTTCACACAGTCTGCTCTATTACCAATTTGTATATGGAGCCACTGTTTTCCTGTCTGTTTATAGGGTGTTTTTTTAAAATTTAAACTGAAAGAGAGAGAAAGCAGGGAACTTTATCTCCTGTGGCCAGATCCTGTTCTAGAGTCTAGAAGAACATGTTGAATCCTCATGCAAGTAGTGTATAGCTCACACAGCTAACATATAATCCCCTCCTGGTGAATGACCAATTTGATCAGCAAACGAAAAGGAAATATCTTCCCAGGAATGATAGGGGAGCAGAGCTGTGGCCTCCAGCTAGACCAAACAACTTTATTCACTGACATAAGAAGAGATCATTTATTCATTCAATTCATCAAATATTTATTGGATACCTTCTATGTGCCAGGTACTAGGCTAGGCTTTAGGTGTATAGCAGGGAACCCACCCCTTTGGCCAATCTAGGACATGGAATAAAGGTAGGCGCAGAAATCATGCTTATATGTGTGATTCACCAATTGTGTGAGGAAGACCCAATGTGAATCAAAAACAGATATCAGAGCAGGCTTTAAATAACCAACAACCCTGCAATTGACACTTCTTGTTCAAGATTGTACTTGCCAGGATCTCACTTTCAGAAAATCAGAAAGATAGCAAGACTTTATCTCATATAATCTCCAATACTTATGTGGAACTCTCTTTAATGACCTTGTTTCCCTTCTTATTAATATTATGCCAAGCCCTGGCCAGTGTGGCTCAGTTGGTTGAACATTGTCCCATGCACTGAGAGGTTGCTGGTTCGATTCCTGGTTGGGGAACAGGCCTGGGTTGTGGGTTGGATCTCCAGTAGGGGGCATTCAGAAGGCAGTCTGTGGATGTTTCTCTCAATGTTTCTCTTTCTTCTCCCTCTCCCTTCCTCTCTCTTTCTAATAATAATAATAATAATAATAATCAATTAAAAACACATTAAAAATGGTTAAAATGGTAGATTTAAAAATTTTATGCCCATATTCACTATTAACTACCTTTTCTTATATGAATTTTATGTGTTTTGATTAATTAGAATGTTTTCACAATCATGTTGAGAAAAGGTCTTTTTAAAATTTAATAGCTATTGTACGGGTTAGAGCAGTGGTTGGCAAACTCATTAGTCAACAGAGCATGTGGCAGTTTGCCGACCACTGGGTTAGAGTATTGACCCATTCACCAGAAGGTCAGGGGTTTGATTAAGCTTGAGGACTTAAAAAATATTTTTTAATAGCAATTTACCACCAACACAGGGCTAATTGCTTTTTATGTTTTATTAGAGGCTGGTGCATGGGGGTTGGGGGGAAGTCCCTCAGCCTGGCCTGCACCCTCTCACAACCCGGGACTGCTGGCTCCTAACCGCTCACCTTCCTGCCTGCCTGATTGCCCCTAACCACTCTGCCTGCCTGCCTGATTGCCCCTAACCACTCTTCCTGATTGCCCCTAACTACTCTGCCTGCCTGCCTCATCTCCCCTAACCATTCTCCTGCCTGCCTGATTGCCCCTAACCATTCTCCTGCCTGTCTGATCGCCCCTAATCGCATCTGCCTCTGCCCTCGCTGCAGCGGCTTCATCTGGAAGGACGTCTAGAATGATGTCTGTGATATGGAATTTTTGGACTGGAACCCGGATTCTTTGTCGGCCAGAATCGAAGAATGAATTCATGGACAGAAAGAGGTATAGCAAAGGTGGAGATTTATTGAAGGACAACTACAGACTCCCACATGGAGAGAGGGAAAGAGTCCCACAGAATGGACTCCCAAGTAGGGAGTGGGAAAGGGTCCCACCGAGTTCCTTTTCCCTATGGCTTATAAAGGCTGCAGATCTTGGTGCCTTGATATCCCTTCTGATTGCTCACTATTCATTTAGACTAGTTACTATAGTAACTCCTGAGGTCAAAAGATCACATGTGAGGTTCTCCCCTCACTTTCCCTATTGTTTTCCTATTCCCTTTGGGTTTTCTTCTTCTCCCTCTGAATGAAGGGCTTCCTTCTCTTTATTCTGTAAATATAGACCTTTTACTGTTCCCAACTCCCCCATTCTATGGAAATGTACCTGTTGCAGCTTTCCAGCTCCTCAATTCTATGGAAATATACCTTCCACTGCTCTGAAGCCCTGTGCTTTCTCCATGGTCCCCCTAATTTCCAAAATTTCTAAAATTTCCTAAACCTGTCCTATTTTACCCCTAAAATTCCTGTTTAATCTGGAAGGTCGTTTGGCTGTCTGGTCTAATTAGCATATTGTGCTTTTATTATTATAGATTACAAAGTATGCATGGTTTTCCATTTTAAGGAAACTTAGAGAAATTAAGTAATTTGTCTGGAGTAATAAAGTGTTTTGGTGGCACACTCAGGACTTCCAGCTCCAAAGTGCACACATTTTCTTCTGTACCAGGCCACCCAGGGTGCTGGGAAGCACCCTGGAGCCACAGAGGAGGCTGCACAGGTGGGACATTGGGAGCAGTGAGGTCTAAGTGCTCTGCAAACACCTGCTGCTCAGTGAGGAGCCGCAGAACCAGTCTCCAGTGGGGTCATTGTGCCTTTTCATCTCAAATCCTATTAAAGTTGCCAACTTATTGCTAGGTACTGTTTGAGATCTCAATTAGTAATAGGGCAGAGTTAATCATCATGATGATAATAATAGTCTCTATTTATATTGTACCATGCACCAAGAATGGTTCCAAGTACTTTATCTGAAGTAATTCATGTAGTTTCACAACAGTTCTAGGAGGTAGGTATTTTTATTACCCTTCTAGATAAGAAATGGAGGTACAGAGGTTAGTTAACTTGCTGTCCCAAGTAGATCCCGGGAAAGGATATGGGGTGTTTATCTAAGGTGTCCCTTTTGATAAACTTTAACAATGCAGGTGTTGGGACATTCAAGTAGTTGCTAGCGAAGAGGCTACTCTTTGCAAGTAGGACCAAGGGCAGGCTTAGCACCAAAAAGACCAGACGCTTTAATTTCAATTTTAAGTGTACGCAAAATAATTCAATTAACTGCTGGAGGAATTACACCACATGAAACATATGCAGTTGTAAATCATACAGCATTTTATTACTCATACAAGTTCCTGATGCTGTGGGTACAGGCTTAATGGGGATCCCAGTGGTACTGTCTTCTGGGGTCTGGCAGCTGGGCTGGTCTAGTCCGGATTCAGGGGACCCGCATTCCTCATCCGAGAGCTCCGTTGCGTCTTGATCGGGAGGTATTAGCCATTCTTCTGTCATCTGGCAGGGAGAGGATTGTGGAACAGCATCACTTGCTGGACTGACAAAAGAACTTGCGTTTGTGGCTGTCTTGACAGGAGAGCACCATTAACTGGCTGGGACCTATTTTTAAAGTCTATTTCGTACCTGCAGCAGTTCAGGTGGCTATCAATGAATTACGTCAATGCACACATGTTAATCTCAAACAGGGAAAGGGGCTACATATGGTTATCTAGGGAGAGTACATCACTCACACAAGTGGTTATCTTAGCAAGTCACTCTGAGTCAATAACTGAAGTTCAAATCCTTAGCTATGGGGTACACCTGCTTCAAGGCAGTGGGGAATGTGTCCTTAATATCACACTTTAAGTTTCAAGGAAACATTTCAAAACCTTCCTAACATTTTTTACATTCTTCAAACATTTTTAAACATTTCTATATTTTACTACAACACTTGCCTAAACCCACACATCTGGGAAGTGATATAGTCAGGATTCAAACCTGCAGAATGACCTCAAAGTTCTTCTTAACCATGCCATATTGACCTTCATCAAGAAAATGGTAGAGCAGAGGAGACAACCAAGTGGACTGAGGGGAAAAATATGGTGGTTGCCCAGTGAAGAACACAGAGAATGGATCAGTAGGCAGAGAGAGAGAGTGGTTCATGGAAAGGCCAGAAGCAAAAGAGCAGAATATGTTTGGCATTTAATAGTTCATGTGGCTGGAGACTAGGGTGGCAGTTGGGGTTGGCATGAGTGGAAGTAGACCAGAGAGGTGGAGGTTGATTTAAAGGCACTGGGATAGAAAATTGAAGAAGGTAACTCTCCACAGAGAAGCCCTGTAAAGGTTGAACAGGGAAGTAACACTGTTGTATTGTAAATCAGCGAGCTAGACAAGACACCTTAATGAGTCAATTAGTTAGGAGTCATCTTTATTGCGCTCAGGTTCAGAGCAGATTACCTCTGTCAAATTCTGAACAAACACAGGAAGAAGTATTCTCTTTTTATATCCTTCTAGTTACCTGTGTAAGTTATTTTTGCAGACAGTTTATAACCTTGAGTATATATCATATCTAATAAGTATCTGTCATATCTATACAGACAACTTGTAACCTTGATTACATATCATATCTATATAGACACCTGTAACCTTGGATACATAATGAACAAACACTTGGCATGAGAATATGGGAATTATTATTAGTAGCAGCATATCAGCCCCTTTAGATGGCTAGCTTGTAAGGTCAGACAGTTAAGTTTATCTTTTCTATTATTCAAGCTAAAAATCAAAGTTATATTTTACAGAAGAGACTATCAATATATATGAAAGCCTAATAGGCTAAGTGTCAACAAATCAGTTGACTGTTTGGTTGACCACTTGACCAGCCGCTGTCATGCACACTGACCACTAGACGGCAGACGCTCCAACCGGTAGGTTAGCTTGCTGCTGGGATCCGGCCCATTGGGACTGGATGAGACAGGCCGGACATGCCCTGGAGCCCTCCTACAGTCCCTCCCCGGCCAGCCAATCTCCTGCAGTCCCTCCCTGGCTTCTAAAATATTTTTTCTAATTAATTTCCTTTCAATGTGCACAAATTCGTGCACCAGGCCTCTAGTCTAAAAATAACCGAGTAGTTCAAACAGCAGTTTTAAACAGCAATTTTCCAAAGGAGGGACCACCATGCTTCGACACAATTAGATTTGTGTGCAGGGTGTTATTGAGGGGACAAGACTAGAGGTGCTGAAATGGTTTAGAAGTCAACTGCCTGAATCTAGGTGAGAAAAAAGTAAAATAAAATAATATGAAATGAAAAAAATAAAATAAAAAAGAAGAGAAGAGAAAAGAAAAGGAAGCTTGAAACAAAACAATGTCTTTGGAGGTGGAGAGAAGGAAATAGACTTGGGAGGTTATTAGAAAGGTAGAGTTGGTAAAACTTGAAGACCAAACTGGTGAAGTAAGAGACTGGGAAGAGCCTAAGTTGACTTTGATCTTCTGGAGACTTGGTGGATTCTGAGGGAATTACAGCAACCACAGCACCACCAGCCAGTAGATGTTGAGCGAGCTGTTCCATTCCCTGCTCTAAGCAGTTGACATTTATCCACTGATTTACCCCTAATAACAGCCCTGCTGTGTCGGCACTGTTATTGCCCACATCTTATAAATGAAGTGGGGCATAGAGAGATTAAGTAATTTTCCCATTTGCAATTGCTGAGTGGTAGAGACAAGACTGAAGTCAGGAAGTTTTGCATGCAATTCTGCACTCTTAGCTCCTTACTATGCTGGGAGAAAGTGATGAGCTCAATTTTGAGCAGCTGAATTTTGAGCATCTCAATTTTGAGGTGCTTGTAAAATCATCAAATGACAATTTCTAGCAGGGAATTGGGCCTGTGGGACTGGAGCTCAGGGGGAGGATCTGAATTCCTCTGCCTGTTTGAACTCGATGCAGCAAACAGGGATCATCTGCAACTGGGCAATCAGGAGTGGGAACCCCCATATGCTCATTTTGGAGGGCCTATGTCCTCAATATTCCAAACATATTGGAAACAGGAACTTTATGAATTAATTTTTAACTATATGCTTAATGATATGGTTTGAAATTTTAGTGAGCACTGGTTGAAACCATTGGGCATCAATTTAGGGGAGAGGTTGTGCTTATAAAAATGACATCACTTCACCCTAGATTCTTTCTGGGATAAGTTGGTGGGATGATTAAATAGATAATATACAGATAGGAATCTCACTTGTCATATGATTCTGGATACAGCAAGGAGGAGATAAGCTCTGATATGGAAAGAGGCTGGCAGAATTAGTAGGAAGAAGCTGGCCTCAAGGCATAGGAAACAATCAAATTAAATGGGCTGCTTGCAGGCACAAGTCTACTGTGGGCTAATTTGTTTCCTGCAAGAAGAAGAAAAAAAAACCCTCAACTCATTCTTGTCCTCTTAAATTTTAAACAGGCACTGCATAATTGCACTTTCCTTTTCTTAAGATTGTTGCTTGGGCAAGGAGGGAGGAAAGAGAAAGAAAGAGAGGAGACCTAGAGGAGAACAAGAAGAGGGGAGGGAGGGAGAGAAGGAGGGAGAAGAAGGAGAGGGGACAAGGGAGGAGGTAAGGAGAGGAATGGAAATGCCTTGGGCTCCATCTCCGCTTATCAGGGATGCTAATAACATCCCACCTGCCAGTACAAGCAGGAGATGTGTATGTTTCATCTAAGCGTCTTCTCTTTGAAATATCAGTGCTTGCTCTTTTTCTGAGGAAAATTCCAACTTCAGTTTTCTTTCATCTCTTATTCTGCATGAGAAGCTATAGTTTAACAGCACTTAGTGGACCAATTGGTTAAACATTGACCTCATTTGCAGACTCAACCCAGACAGGATATAGAGGAAGCATGAAGACTATTTTGCCTGACTCCATGCTCATGCTTTCCCCATCCCTGCAGGACATTTGTTCATCCATCAGATATTTTCAGAAGGCTTATTATGAGACAGGCACTGGGTTAGATGCTGGGAGACAATAGAGAATAAGAGCTTATGATTCACTGGGGAGCAAAGGTCCATGGGCTGAAGCAGTGCAGTGTGCTAGTGCTGCCAGGAGGGAAACAGAGTGCCATTGGCAGACACATAAAGAGCATGAACCCAAGAGCTGGAGTATCAGGGAAGCTTTATGCAGGCAGAGGCAGAACCAAGCAGAGACTCAAAGGCTAACAGGGGTTAGTCAGGTTGATGGGCAAGAGAAAAGGCACAGGGCTCAAGACTGTGGGAAGAGCATGTGCAAAAGTCCTGAGGCTAGAAAAGAGAAGGCAATTGAGGACAGACATACTTTAAAGTGACAAGAGGGTACAAGTATGGTAGAAGACAGAAGAAAGCAAGGGGGTAAGAGAGTTAAGGCTATACAGATTAACAAAAGGATTTTTGAGAATAGGCCCTACTATAAATCTAAGGAGTTTGGCTTTTACTGGGATTACAACATGAACCATTAAAATGTTTTGAACAGGGAATGATATGATCAGATTTGCAGTGTATAAATACTATACTGCTTGAAGTGTGGTCAATGACTTAGAGGGTGCAAGCCAGGAGAGGTACCACTGGGATTGCTGTAGTAAACAGATGTGAGAAGATGCTGGCCTGACCAATACATTGGCTGGGTTAGGGAGGAATTTGAAAGAGGGCTTGGCCAAGAGTCAAGGCTGGAACTTTAATATAGCAGAGAAGGAACTCTGTGGAGAGAGTTGACTGTTACCACTGCTATGAGAGCGTGACTGCAGGCCACACTCCCAATGTTGGCTACTTCTGTAGTTAACAACTCTTGTGAAAACAGATTATATAATCTATTCATGATTCTCATTTCCTCATTTCATGCAACTATTAATCCATTCAGCAAATGTATTATATATAGTGTATGCCCAACAGGAGCTTGCAGACAATGACGTAAACAACAAAAAAACCACACCAGGTTACACCAGTATGTTAGGATAGGAGCAGGGAGAATCTGAAGGGGTTGCAAGAATCTGAGCCATTGGCTTCCTTCCTCACTTGGAAAGGGAGGCAAAACCAGCTCACATCAATGCTAACTGGAATGCTCCTGATGATTGAATTCATGTTTGTATGACAGAATCACCACCAACACCTCTCTGATGAGTTCTTTACCCACACTCCCAATAGCTTCTAAAAACCTTGACATAATGTCCTTTAGAAACATTAAACTTCAAAAACAACTTAAAGGATCTTCCTTCTATATCCCTCTCTTGGTGGATGGTGTCAGCATTTACCGATCATTCAGATTAAAAACTTTAAAGTCAACCATGATCTTTCCTTTGCCTAATTCCCTCATTGTACACACTCCTTCCCAAGCGGGTTAGGAAGACTTGTCAGGTCAACATCCAAAAATGTATCAGTATCCCCACTGACCTGGTTCAAACTGGCATAATTTCTTCCTTGACTAATTCCCAGTTCCATAATAGTCTCTTGGATACCACTTCATTTTTACATTTTTATCAGAGTACTTCTATGAGCAAGTCAGACTTATGTCACAACTTGGCTTAGAAACTTCTGAGGACTCACTATACCCAAATGATAAGATCAAAATTTATTAGCAGTTTCTTCAGTCAGGCTGCAAATTATATTTTAGTCTCTCTATCCCTCTAGACCATTAGTTCCACCATTGCAGAGACTAGGCCTTATTCATCTTTGTAGGCTGAACATCTGGCATAGCAAACGACATAGTATTTACTCAATAAATGTTGCTGAAAGGTAAGGGGTATAAATGTGACATCTTCTCACTGTGTACATTGACTTCCTTTCAAGTTAAAATAGTCCATGCTACATTTTGCTGTGGGCAACAAGAGGCAGGATGAACTATGGTTTGGCTGACCTCCTGTGTCCTCCTCCTCCTCCTCCTCATCCCCAGAGTTGCAGTCTTTGAGCTCTTAGTGCTGATGATGGATAATGTACTTACTGGGGGAAAATGTAGCTCACTTTCAGAGAGAAGGTTGCATTCAATCCAGGAAAGTTACAAGTAAGACTTGAAAACAGGAATCTATATAATAAAAGCCTAAGTGACCATTACTGTGGAATGACCAGAATGACTGGTCACTATGATGTGCACTGACCACCAGAGGGCAGATGCTCAATGCAGGAGCTGCTCCCTGGTGGTCAGTGCACTCCCACAGGGGGAGTGCTGCTCAGCCAGAAGCCAGGCTCATGGCTGGCGAGTGCAGCAGCAGTGGCAGGATCCTCTCCTGCCTCCACTTGCAGACACATGGTAAGGAGTGAGGGGTCCTGAACTACAAGAGCCCCAGACTGCAAGAGGGATGGCCGAAAGCCAGCTTAGGCCCGATCCCCCCTGAGGGGTCTCAGACTGTGAGAGTGCATGGATTTTGTGCACCGGGCCTCTAGTGAGTTTATAAGAGTGATCTGTTTTTAGTGAACAACGACTGAAAGTGATGTCATTGCTTTGGTGGGAATGGTCTCTAATGGAGCTTTGTTAATTAGGAATTGAACAAGACAAAAAATTGATATGGCCTTAAAGGCAAGGACTGAAATGCTACTACATTTTGTGGATCCTTCCGGACCTCTTTAGAGAAGCATATACCTAGAAAGGATGATGATGACAAAAAATTTGAAAAAAGGACAGATTATATCTATATATATATAAAACCCTAAGCGACCAATCAACTGTTCGACCATTTGACCAGTCGCTATGACCAGAAGGCAGATGTTCAATGCAGGAACTGCCCCCTGGGCGTCAGTGAGCTCTCACTGGGGGAGCACTGCTCAGCTGTACTACGGGCGCCAGATGTCAGGTTCATGGCTGGCAAGCACAGCTGCCTCCATGGCAGTGCTACTGAGTAGCGGTGACCACAGGCACAGAGGAGCTGGGATGAGCAGGAGCAGCATGGTGACTGGCCTGGGCTTGGACTCCTCCCCAGCCGCCTGCTGCTTTGTGGGGATGTCGGACCCCCTGTTTTGGCCTGATCCCCCAAGGGGTACCGGATTGCAAGAGGGCGCAGGCCAGGTTGAGGGACCCTACTGGTGCACGAATCCATGCACCAGGCCTCTAGTATATACATACATATATACATATTGTGTGTGTGTGTGTGTGTGTGTGTGTGTGTGTGAGTGTGTGTGCATATGTGTGTGTGTGTGTGTAAATGGAGAAAGGGTCAGTAAGAAAAGTTCAAAATTTCAGTATCTTTTTCTCCATTATAAAAGAAATAGGTGTTCATTTTAGATATCTTGGAAAATAAATTTAAAGAAGAAAAAATCAATAGTAATTCCAATATCAGGAAAAATAACTGTTAACATTTTGGATTACTAAATTCTTGCCTTTTTTATGTTTATATAAACTAGAGGCCAGGTTTATGGAATTCGTGCATGGGGGGTGGGGGGGTGTCCCTCAGCCCAGCCTGCACCCTCTCCAATCTGGGACCCCTCGAGGGATGTCCAACTGCCCGTTTAGGCCCAATCCCAGTAGGATCGGACCTAAACAGGCAGTTGGACATCCCTCTCACAATCCAGGACTGCTGGCTCCCAACTGCTCGCCTGCCTGCCTTCCTGATTGCCCCTAACCACTTCTGCCTGCCAGCCTAATCACCCCTTAACCACTCCCCTGACAGCCTGATTGATGCCTAACTGCTCCCCTGCCAGCCTGATTACCCCTAACTGCCCTCCTTTGCAGGCCTGGTCCATCCCAACTGCCCTCCCCTGCTGGCCATCTTGTGGTGGCCATCTTGTGTCCATATGGGGGCAGCCTTCTTTGACCACATGGGGGCAGCCATCTTGTGTGTTGGAGTGACAGTCAATTTGCATATTACTCTTTTATTAGATGGGATAGTATAACACATGTAAAAGACTACAATCTCTGCCATCAAATGGACATGGTTACAAGTCCTAATTCTGTCACTTACTACCTTCTTGGCCATAAAAATTATTTAAATTGTCTAAGCCTCAATTTCCTTTTCCATAAAATAAGGATAATAATTATATATTACCATAGGTTTATTTTTAAGATTAAATAAATAACATACATGAAATTCTTATATGGTGCGCAGCACAACATATTAAGTAGACAATAAATGTTGGGTAGTGTGGTTTTTTTCCAAACAAAATGCATATTATTTTATTTAACAAAATGGATTTTATACTGTGTGTATATGTATGTAATTTTATATTGCTTTTTCTTTCTAATATTTTCTAAAGAAAACATTCTATCATATGGCTGCATGGTAGTTTATTCTACCATCTACTGTGGTTAGAAACCTAGTTTGTTTTCAGTTTTTAACTGTTATAAATAATATTGAAACCAACATTTGTTAGCTTCATCTCTACAATATTCATGATTCTTTTCTTAAGATGAATTGCTGAAAGTGGAATAACTCGATTAAAGGGCATGAATATTTGGAGATTCATGATACTTGGTACTAAATTGTCCCCCAGAAAAGCTATACCAATTCATTCTCCCTGAGGCCTAGTATTAGAAGTCTCATTTTTCACCCTCACATATACATATCCACACAGTACTCCCCCTTTCCCATGGGGGATTCATTCCAAGACCCCCAGTAGACGCCTGGGGCTGCAGATAGTACTATGTTTTTTAAAGTTTTATAAAGTTTTATTTATAAATTAGACAAGCAAGAGATTAAAAACAAAATAATAAAATAGAACAATTATATCATTATCCTATATAATAAAGATGTAATATACAAATGGTCATTACGCTGTGAAGTATAACGACCGACCATGTAATGACTGGATCATAGATCAGCAGGAGGGTGAGGCAGCGAGCTACAAGCGGGTGGCGGAGAGCTACAGGAGAGGGCAGGACAGCAAGCTATGAGGGGGGCAGGGGGAGAAGGAGTGGGGGGAGGTACAGGAGGGTGGGGCAGTGGGTGGAGAGCTACTGGAAGGCGGCAGCGAGCTACTGGTGCACGGATTCATGCACAGGGTCTAGTCTATATATAAAAGCCTAATATGCAAATTGTCCCCACGGGAGTTCAACCAGAGACCGATCACTCGCTATGACGTGCGCTGACCACCAGGGGGCGGTGAGGAATGAAGGAAGGCCTGGGCCGACAGCCAGCAGCCAGGGAAGGGAGGCCCCAGCTGGCAGCCGTACGGCACCAATCAGCCCTGACCACTGGCCAGGCCTAGGGACCCTACCCATGCAAGCATTTCATGCACCAGGTCTCTAGTGTTGTAATAAAAGTTATGTGGCCCAGCTATCATGACTCAGTGGTTGAGCTGCAACCTATGAACCAGGAGGTCATGGTTCTATTCCCAGTCAGGGTGCATGCCCAGGTTGTGGGCTCCATTCCCAGTCAGGGCATGCAGGAGGCAACCAGTCAATTATTCTCATCATTGATGTTTCTCTCTCTCTCTCCCCCTTCCTCTCTCTAGGAAATCAATAAAAAATATATATATATTTTATAAAAAAGTTATGTGAATATGATATCTCTCTCTCTCCAGTAATTTTTATATTTTCCAGTCCAAGGCTATTCCTGAATCTTTAACCTTCCCTTACTTGCCGTAAGTGCTTGGTGTCACTCATGTCAGGTGCTTTCTAGTGTAACACATTGCCATCAATCAGACCATATTTTCTCTTCATGTCTTTCACCCAAAAGTTTAATGCCTTTTCCTTCTTAAAACTAAGGACTTATCATGACTGTGGCTGAAACTTGCAGTTTGAGTGGGACAACAAAACTATTAGGAATTTCCTTTTTCTTCTTCACAATTTCACAGATAGAAGATTCATCCTTACCGTAGATCTGAGCAACCTCAGCATATTTTTTTCTTTTCTTTTCTTATTAGGTCAAGAATTTTCACCTTTTCATTTAAAAGAAGCATTTTGTGGCTTCTCTTTGGCATGTTCGAATTGCCAACATCACCACTCTTGTGCTATGGGGACAGTATTAAGAAAAATAAGGGTTACTTGATCACAAGCACTGCAATACCACGACAGTCGATCTGATAACCATGTGGACTACTAAGTGACTAACCCTTAAGGCTGCGGGCATATGTGGGACAGAGGGATGATTCCTGTCTTGGGCAGGACAGAGTGGGATGGTGGGAGACTTCATCATGCCACTTAGAGTGGTGCACAATTTAAAATGTATGAATTGTTGTTTCTGGAATTTTTAATTTCATATTTTTGGGCTGCAATTGACCATGTAACTGAAACTGCTTAAAGTGAAATTACGGATGAGAGAAGGACTACTGTATACATATACATATATATTTAAATATCTCCAGCTTAGTAGGGCAAAAAACCCTCCCTATTTTAATATTTAAGTATTACAGTATCATTTGAAGTCAGGTCTCCCTGGGACATTTAATATTAATACTGGTGATTACATGGATGAGAAGTGCCCTTTCCATTTCTATGCTGAAGAAACTGGGGTTATCCTACAGCAGATAAGATCAAAGGGGAAACTTCATTACTCTCTTCAAGGCTATCAGAGGTCTATGAGGGAGAATCGCTTTCCGTGATGCGTGTGGTTTAAAAGAAGGAGCTGGGCTTCAATTAAAACAGGAGAGACAGCTCTTGAATACAAGGGCAGAAAAGCAACTTTCAAAATGATGAAACAGGGGGCAGGCTCAGAGAGATCACGGGTCCCTGAAGCTCTTAAGACAGCATAGTGGCCTTTGGTCTTGGGTGGCTGCAGATCCAGAGCATGTCACCTCCTCCCTTTGGTCTCTTCCAATCTGCAGTTTTGGAGTTATTTAATGGGTGCTGATTTCGTGATATTTTTGGAACTAGATAAAGATGGTTTTATTTCAAGGCATATATCACGTGATATTTTTGAGCAGGTGAATTAAGCTCTATTTAGGACCCTCTCTCCCTTTACACCTTCAGACGCATGCAATGCGGTCCTGCCATCAGCCATCTTATTTGGAGCAGGTTAATAGTTAGCAATAATGACCACAGTCTTTTAAAAATAAAAATTTCTGTATTTGTTCTTTTCATGCTGTTTTATGGAAACTGATATTTATTCTTTAAAACGTGTTTAATGGCAGAGTCCATAATGAAGAAATAAATAGTGCAAAAATGCTGCCTTTTGGTCACTGACCAGTGTACCCCAGCTCTTCCCCCAGATTCTTTCACACAAAGAACACATTGTTATTGGAGCCATCACAGGGCTCCTCCGCTTTGCAGGCTCTGCGGGCCTCAAGGGAAATGGCTATAGATTGAGGCAGAAAAGTCCATCAGATGGATCACATGTGACCCCACTGTTTCTCGGAAAGAATGCAGTAGGACACTTCAGCTGAATAGACAGATTTTCCAAATGTTTTAAATCATTTTTGAGACAAAAAGAGGGAGATGCTTAGAAATGGATTTGGCCTATACACATCTGACCACGCGGTGCCCATTTCTCTGGAATGCCGACATTAGGGGCTTTCGTGTGGATGGCGTGTGTGTGTGGGGGGGCGGGGGGGGCTTTAAGAGGGAAAAACCCAGCCCACCACAACAATTAAGCGGCAATTGAAGAAAAGCAGGCTAGAAAAGATGGCCTTGCGTTAGCACAATAGCTCAGGGGCTTTTCATTTTGAGGCATAAAGACAGAACAGAGAATGTTGTTTTCTTTTTAAAGCCCTTTTAAACATGGTAACTGCATCCTGCTCTTGTAGATGTATTACTTATGACATTCCAGTTTTCATCCGTTCACGATTTTACATTAGAGTTAAATCTCTGCAGCTTGAATCTCACGGCTGAGTTAGCCAGAGCCCATAAAATATTGAAACCTTTAGAGCAGCAGCCAGCCAGGTTGAGAGAAGTTCATGTTCAAAGCTGAGCTTTAGATTCTGAGACATCCCAATTGGAGTGTAGTACAGAAAAAAGCACTGATAAAATTTTCATAAAAATGAGCTAAGGATATTGCTAGCATGCTTCCCAGCATCTATATGAAAACTTAATCTGAGCTAATGGAAAAGATATGAAAGCCTTTCTCAATTCAAACATAGTCAATGCATGATTCATAAATTATTGTCAGAGAAGTGAATCGGCTCCCAGATTTATTCTCTTTTGGGTAGAAGCAACCGGAGGAAAACTGGGTGTTTTTGACCTTTAATGCCAGCAAATTTTACAGTAGACCTGTCAATATAACCAAGTAAACTGGCCATTTCTCCAAACAGCAGCAAAATACCCTCATATACCCAGTGCGAGCTAATATTAACTTGGCCCACTATGTTATTGACAGTACATTCAGAGCAGCAAATACCAAACATCTGAGCTTATCTGGCTCCACAGGACCAACTGGAGTTTCTGTGTGGCCATGCCCACATCATCCATGGTAGTGTGGGTGAAATGTGGCTCTCAGGTGTCTCCTCATCTTCATACCCTTTGGGTGATGACAATGCACTCACATTATCCTATAAAAAAGGTATTATTATTGTTATTATTAACAGCTCAATTTTATAGGTGGGGATTTTTTATAGAAGATTTTTTTTTTACTATCTTATAAGAACTAAAATCCCACTTACTGACCAGGAGTCTTCCAACCCCTTTGTTTTTGGGGTGGTATTTTCAGTGAGAGCAACACTGTTCTGGGGAAAGCTAAAAATTAATGAACATGTTCTGACTAGGTTTCCAAGTATTTCTTGCTACGTTTGCCTCTTTCTCTTCCCCACTTTTTAAGGATGGTGTTTGAGAAAAGTTAAGGCACAGTTACTTAAGGAGCTCAGTCAGGTTTGTGCATTGGATTATAAAAGCATTAGTGTTATATAGAAATATAGATATTGTTCAGATCGATGTGAAATAAATTTAAGTAGGACAGTAAGATGGAAACTTCAACAATCCTTCATGTTGTGAAGCCTGTAAGAAGTGTCCTTTTAATTTTATATTTCTTCCATCAGATATGTTACAGCCTCTACAAAATGCATTGTGGAGAATACAAAGATGAAAATACAAACCATATCTTTAATGAGTTAATAACTTTATGCAACAGAGTCATAGAATTTCAAACTTGAAAGAGTTCTTGAACATTATTTAACCCAGTCCTTCTCTTTAGAGCTTTAATATTTTCTATGATATTCCCATTGCATGCGCAGGCTTGATGAGAATCCCCATTCTCAGTTAACAGTGTCTTTCTCAGCCAAACATTCACATTAGAGACCTCGTATCTTGATTCCTTGTCTCTCTAACCTGCACTCAGGATCACAATGTGCTGCACGTTTTCCTACCAATGTTTCTCAAAAACACTTCTGGCCTCTTAGCTATGTTGCTACAGCCTCTGTTCAGGCTTAATTATCTCTCACTAGGGCTGTTTCAAATACCCTCCAAGTTCCCCTGCCTATGATCACTTCCTCCTCCCATTTACCCTCCATCCTGCCACCAGAGTCCTTTCTAAGACATATCTGATCATGTCACCTTGTGTTCTTAAATGACTTTAAACATATATGTTTTTATTGATTTTAGAGAGAGAGGAAAGGAGAGGGAGAGAGAGAGAGAAACATTGATAGGCTGCCTCCTGCACACCCTCTACTGCAGATGGAGCCCACAACCGAAGCATGTGCCCTGACCAGTAATTGAATTGGTGACCTCTTGCTGCATGGGACAATGCTCAACCAACTGAGCCACACAAGCCAGGGATTAAATGACTTTTTGAGGATCCTTTCTTATTACAGAATTGATTCCAAGGTCATTAGATTGCTATTCAAGATTCCCACAGTATGACTGACATACCTTTAGGGGCTCATCTCTATGCAACCGTGCTTTAGTCTCAGTAATAGTTCTCACCTCTGGTTGCATGTTAGACCCACCTGTAGGTGGAGCTTTTAGCAAATACCAAACTTGAGCCCAATGTGAAATCATCTGGGAATTTTGGGCCACAGGACACAGACATGAATACATTTTTTTTGAAAGTTCCCCTAGTGAGTGATGTTGAGCCCCTTAGTGGTCCTGTGTGATATTTTGCTCAAAAGAGGCCTGATGATCATATATTCCAGAGGGCTTTGGAGATATTTGTGCAATTGGAGTCAAGTTTAAAGTAGGTGCTATTTGTATCTTCAAATTTAGGATCCATATCTTCAAATTTGAAATCTATGAAGAAAATGTAATTAGGACAACCTATAGTCTTCCTTACTGCATTCCCTGCGGTGACTGATGGAGAACAACATGTGCTGGCCACCTCTCTCCACACTAACCCCTTCCTGGAGCCTTTTACAGCACGCAGAGGAGGCCTCAAGGGTGGAAAGGGCTCCAGGGCTATTGCGAGCTTCAGGAACAGTAGATCCAGGATAAGAAGCTGCAGCAGTAAAGCCAGGGCATCGTGTAAGTCACCTCTGATTTTGAGAGCTGTTTCTCTCCTTAAGGGGTTGTCTTACACGCCAAGATGTATAGGATACGTACCACAGAAGCGAGGGGCATGGAATAAGAACCAATGTGTTATTTAAATCACATGAAAGGGAAGCAAGATGGTTCTTCTCAGTAGCTTTCAAAATCACTGTGGTCACAAGGCTTGGACCAGAAAATAGGATGAGGTATCCTTGTATACCTGTATATGGAACATTTCAAAAACACTTATTGTAATTGTGCAACATCCATAGAGCTGTTTTAAGAGCTTCTGGAGATAAAATTCTACTGTGTGGTGAAATGTTGGTCTTTGTGCTAGAAGATTAAAAGAGAAGAATCTCTGGTTTATGTCCTTTTTTCCATATGGGACATATAATTGTATTATCAGCATTACCAAACTGCTTAAAAGATGTACCTTATTTAGGTGGACTTAAAAATTCACACCTGAAATCAGCTTCTCGCCTGAAAAAATAAATACCTAAATCAAAGCCCCGGGAAGGAGGGTTGTTTTCCTGCTCAAGGTTTACTCACAGTGTAGCAGCATCTATTTGGTCTCGGGTGTCTGTCACCTATAGACTCAGATTCTATGAGAGCTGACCTCATTTGCTTCCTTTGTTTTTAATTGCCCGAGCAGCAGGGAAAAGGAGAAATGAATACTATTACTGCTCGACAAGTTAACATGCATAAATGGCACTGTCATATGGGGAGACTGTAGGAAGTCATGTGACAGAGAGCAAAGGCAGCCCAGCGTGCAAAGGGAGCAATTTTCTGCCCCGCAAACAGCACTTCAGGTGCTGTTGTTCATCTTTCTGTGACTTGCTCTGTCAAAGCCCGCCCAGAGCAGAGGTGTTCAGGGACCCAACAGGCCATAAGTGTCCAGCTGAAAAACCTGGGAGATATCCCCAGGCCCTGGGAGTTCACTTTTTCAGTTGCACTGATTTACTTCAGAATGCTCCTTCAGGGAATTTCTGCCTTCCATTGCTTTACCTTCCCATTTCCTTTCTTGTCATCTTTAACAATCCATTAAAGATCACGCAGGCAGTTTCTGCAGGCTCACATTTCTAGGAGTTTCTGTCGCTTAATAAAATGCACCCTTTCAGGAGGCTGTGCTCTCTTTTGTGCTATTAGGGCCTGGATACTAACTATTAAGGCTTTTAATTAGAGGCGGTGGTCATAGATTAAGACAGCAAACGATGGCTGGAATCCTCAGGGAAAGCAATTTTCCCATCCGGGGATCTAAAATGGCTACTTGGCTCACAGATCCAGGATAAGAAGCACTAACTAAGGATGATCAAAACAGGAGGCAAAATTCAAATGTGCTCCACATTCCCCGTTTCCCCCTGATTATTTGTTTCAAAGGCCTCCAATTGCCAAGGTTAAGTGATTATTGTCAACACCCACTGAAGGCTGCTTTAGGAAAAGAAATTGGGCTTTTAATTTATTTACAAATCCAATTTTCAAGTGCACTTCTTCCCCAGCAAAGCACAGATGTCTTCTGAAATCTTTCCTCCCACTGAGTCTTCTGTCTACAGCCGTCCACACAGCTCCCTCGCTGTGTAACATGCGCGCAGCCTTTTCCACAATACAGGAAGACTGTATTCAAATGCCACCTTGCTGATCACATCATTAATTCAGATTTGTCTATCATTTTGTGAGGTTGCTGCTTTGCCTTAGGTATTATAATAACAATACCTCACCTGTCATATTCCACTAGCACTGCCTCACCTAGAAAACTGCTCTAATACTGCTTCGGATCTCACAGACCTTTTTTATTTTAAAAAAATGTTTTTGCACAAGCTTACCTATTACAGCAGAATAATTGAACCGTTATTGGAAACCTCTACAAATATTTTTACAATATATTTTTTCCAGTCCAGCAATTGTTACATGTTGATTCTACATCAGGTTGAATAGTTCAAAGCCGGTCTTTTCTGCTCATCTGTAAAACATCTTGTTCCCTTTTCAAACTACTGCCAATCTCTATTTGGGTAGCATTAGTAAGTCATTTTTCCTAATAGATGAGCAGCTAGCCAAGTAGTATTTATTTGGAGATTTTAATATTAGGCAATATTCTATGGCTGTGTGAAAAGATATCTGGGAGTTTGGGGTTGAAAACCTGAGCTTAATATTTCATTTCTTGTGACAAAAATGTAAATGTCTGTGTTCAAAAACAAAATACAGTTTCTTTGAAATAGATTCTTCAGAGAAATTCCAAAGTATGGCAAATCCCAAATAGAGATTGCTTTTCAAAATAAAATAGACAAAATTTGCACTAATGCATTTAAAAAAAAATGTGAAAGTTGTGTAAGTAATTTTCAAGTATCTACTGCCATAGGTAATTTGGTCTCAGGGCTTATGAGAACTCTGGCTGCTTTAACATGGCACCATGAATTAGAAGAAGGGTGCCTTTTAAGTGCTATGTAATGAAAACAAATGGTACATTTAATGCCTGCCACTCTCTTGTAATGTATGCCATGCTGCAGAGAGATGAGTAAGTTACTGGGAACAAATACCATCTCATTGGCTAAGAAGCTGTCACCAATGTCTTTTCACATAATAAAACTGGACATGATTTAGAAAAATGAAATGACAGAGATACACTTTAAGCTGCAAATAGTATTCAATGACATTATCAATTGCTGAGATTCCAAGGTTTGCATATTAATTGAGGGAAAGTGCTAATTTGAGTGCTTTCAGCTTCGTTCATGGGGCTGTTTACCTGCTTTGTTTCACCTGGACCTGTTTGAAGGTTTGTCAGAAACCTAACCAGCAGGAAAATATTGCATTTGAAAAGACACATGCATGTTTAATTAAGCCAAGGCCACTGAACATTCCTCAATATATTTAGCTGGTAAGGTTTAAGCTCCATCAGAGCATCAGGCATTATCACCTTTTGAAGTATTGCCGCATCTTTAATATTTAAAGCACAAAGCAGACTGTAATAAAAAATTCCAGCAGACCCTAGAAGATTAAAGATACTTTATAAATGTGACAGTTTATAAATGGAACACCAGTATTAAAGGATGCCTCTGATATTTCACAGCATATTTTTCAGGTATATGCTAAATTATGAATACAATTAAATAGCTGTAATTATTCTCCAGAAGTGGACAGTAAATTTAAATGCCCAGGGAATTTGCAATTGGCTACAGACTAGAGCTTTATAGCACAGCAGCCTGAGAGGGCAAGGTAAGTCTTCTCAGGAGGCATCAACCAAAGCTCTTTTAAATTCAGTGAGAACTTCACTCACCCCATCTGACGTGTGTCCTTTAGGAATCTGAAGCCAATGACTGTCCTGAATAAGTGCACAGCTGCAAACAGATGTGTTGGGAAAGAACTAACTAGGGCTGTAAAACCAGAGGCCTCTGTCTTAGGAGCCACATTTGCAATCACCATTAAACAGAAAAGCTCTGTAATTTGTGTGTCTTTGGCACATTGATATGATCAAATACAAGCAGCGCCTGGCATAGAGTGAGCTCTTAGTAAATATTTGTGGAATGAATGAATGAATGAGTGCATAGTAAATATAAAATGTATTAATCTAATATTTTTATATTATTACAGTGAGTGTATGCATGTGTGTGTGTTGGGGGATATATGTGTGTGTATCTACTTTGGGGCATCGAGGAAGCAGATCTTAAAATTATTTTTGCAGGAGAAGCAATAACTAAAAGTGAAGAATCAGTGAGTGAGAAAACTTGCTGGTTATTAAAAACCAAAAAACTCGGAAAGAACCTTTGACCCTTCCTTTTTCCTACTTAAGAGACTGAGATGGGGAAACCTGATTCAAGAAGGGAACCTTAGCCCTAGCTGGCTTTGCTCAGTGGGTAGAGTGTCGACTTGAGGACTGAAGGGTCCTGGGTTCATTCTGGTCAAGGGCACAAGCCCGGATTGCGGGCTCGATCCCCAGTAGGGAGCATGTAGGAGACAGCCAATCGATGATTCTCTCTCATCATTAATGTTTCTTTCTCTCTCTCTCTCTCCCCTCCTCTCTGAAATGAATAAAAATATATTTTAAAAAAAGAAGGGAACCTTAGCATATTCACTTTAGCTTAATTTGAATTAAGTATGATAGATAGGAAAGCTCCAGGCAGGGGCCTGGTAGCTACCTTACCCACTGTGTTCCATTAAAGCAAGAATTTGCCTACCATGTTCGTTCAGCTCTTCCTCAACTACTTGTAAATTGCCCATTTTCACTTTTGAAGTCTAAGACCCCATTTTCCCCTTTATCCAAAATGCCATATACTCTCAATTTTACCCCCACTGTCTTTGGAATTTTTATGCTTATGTGAATCCCTCACACACGTCTTAAAATTTTATTTTCTCCTGTTAATCTGCTGTATGTTGCCTGAAGTATTGGCCTAGTTAGAAGAAAGGTCGGGGCGGAGAGGGAGTGTTTTTTAGCCCTCACAGAAACAATGAACTGGCAAGCCACTCCCAGGAAGCAGAACCAGGATTTAAGGAATATTCCTGGCCCCTGGAGTACAGGCCCTGGATGACGGGTGCCTGGTGGAGTTTAGAATTATTATGGATATGAGACTACTCTGGCTTCCCATTCTCTCCTTGTACAGAGTGGTGATGAGTACAGATAGTCTATCACTGTGGCGCTGTTGCATGTTGGGTGAGGCAAATAACTTGTCCTGTTAGTTCAGAGGTCTCTGGATCAAGAGGAATTTCTCCAAGAAGACAAGATAGCAGATCACAAGATACTGGACTTAGAGCCAATTGCCATGATTAGATGAGACTGGGGGTTTTGAGATGGAGTGTGCTTTGTATCTGGAAGGGACATGAAATTGTTAAGACTGAAGAAAAGGTTGTTGTCAACTATTAAGCAATGGCTTTTAATTTGTTCTTACCTCTAGCTAAACTGTTGGATAACCCCTCACACTGCCTCTGAGCTTCACTGTGTGGATTGTTTTGGCCAATGATGAAATAGCAAGTGTCACACAAGCGGTCTTGAAAACTGCTCACTCAATGGGGCTTTACCTCTCTTGCTGATTTTGGTTCTTTGCTGCCACATGAGGAATTCTTGTCTGGCCTGCTGGCTCAGAAAAGAACTGCCCAACTGGCCTACAGAATCCTGAGATAAACGCATAGTTGTTTATTTCAAGCTACTGAGTTTTAAAGTGGTTTGTTATGCAGCAATGCCTGATACACCAAGTGAATTTTGACAAGGAATATTGAAGGCTAAATAAAATGTTGAGTGAGTAATACAGTTTATTCTGAAGAACCACTAAGGCCTCTGCAACAGCCTGTAGTAATTTAGGGGGCATTTGTTTACCATCACTGAGCCTAACACTGAATAATAAAACTCCTTTTCCTATTTGTTACCCCCATACCTTAGAATCTACTGCTAGATCAGCAACGAAATCATTATTGCAGTGGTCAAGGATTCATTCCCTCATTTATGTATTCATTTCTTAATTCAACATGTATTTTCTATTTCCTTTTATCTTAGGTCCTGGACGTACAACTATGGAAACGCAGGCACAGTCACAAGAAAACTGCCTTTGAGGAACATACATATAGGTGAGAGAGATAGTACATTCACTTGTTAGATAAGGCAGGTCATATGTTTTTACAGGCAACAACATTTGATAATAGTTAAGGAGGAGGCAGCTTGGAGGAGACATAGTTTCTGAGAACTGGGTAATATTTAGTATAGAAAAGTAATTTAAATATTAAAATCAATGTTACCCTGTTAATACCACAAGTGGTAAAGAAGGTTAGATCAGAGAGAGGGAGAGAGATTATATTCACTAAATTGAAACCATACAGTAAATACTTTTTGATAATGCCTATTTAGTTACATCCTATATAATAAAAGCTTAATGTACTAAGTGTCCGATTGTTGGTCATCCATTCAACCAAAGCATAATATGATAATGATATGCTAAGGCCACTCAATTGCTCTCTATGATGTGCACTGACCACCAGGGAGAAGATGCTCTGACCAGTAGGTTAGCTTGCTGCTGGGGTCCAGCCGATTGGGACTGAGTGAGATGGGCCAGGCATGCCTGGAACCCTTCCGCAGTCCCTCCCTGGCTGACCAACTTCCTGCAACCCCTCTGGCCCTATAATGTACCAGTGGGGTCCCTCAGCCTGGCCTGTGCTCTCTCGCAATCTGGAACCCCAATCATGCTCAACACAGGAGCTGCCCCTAGTGGTCAGTGTACTCTCACAGGGGGAGCGCCGCTCAGCCAGAAGCCAGGCTCATGGCTGGCGAGTGCACCAGCGGTGGTGGGAGCCTCTCCTGCCTCTGTGGCAGTGCTAAGGATGTCTGACTGTCGGCTTAAGCCCGTTCCCCATGGGGAGTGGGCTTAAGCCATCAGTCAGACATTCCCCAAGGGCTCCCAGACTGTGAGAGGGTGCAGGCCTGGCTAAGGGACCCCCTTCCCCCAAGTGCACAAATTTTGTGCACAGAGCCTCTAGTTTTATTCAAAGCCATGTAGAAGACTTATAGGCGACATAGCAAATCAATCACACTCATTTATCTCCTTTATATTCAAATACTCAATAAAATAACCACAAAAATAGATATAAACCACAAGGGCAACGAGAATGGAAAGGATATATATATGATGAGTGAGTTCAACACAGTTTCTGTAAACATGAAAATTGATGTAGAAGTGGCAACTTCATTATCAGAGTTGAGGATGCTACAGCCTAAAGCCCCTGCAGAAGAAAACTCTGAGAAGTAAGCATATTCAATTTGCAAAATTCTAGAAATAACCAGGCTTGGAAACTCCTGATAACACAAAAGTGTATATTTGTGTGTGTGTGTGTGTGTGTGTGTGTGTGTGTGTGTGTGTGGTATAGGAGGTGGGGCAGAGTATTTGACAAGTGGTTCTGATATCAGGACAACTAGTGAAATTTCCTTAAATGGCAATATTGAGCAGCTAGGTTCTCTCCCTACCTATCAAGACAACTTCTTTCTGTGCAGGAGATCAAAGGGATATTTTCCAGGTAAATTAAACTAGAAAAATTCTGAGTTTGGAGGGGAAAATCCAGTAAAGGAAATGGTGAGGTAGGGGTCTAGAAAGCTTAAGGATGAGTGTTTCTCTTCTGGCTCTGGCTGATTGCTGAGTCTCACAGAGAACAGCTGGAAGAGCTGAATAGACACATAAAATATCTATTTGAAGATATGCAAGAACTACTAAGGCAATCAAGATTTAAGGGACCAAGAAGCCTAACAAAATGAAAGTGCAAAGTGGTAAGACTGACAAACAACATTGCTTTTCTCTTTAACATATAAGGGGCAGCCAAGAGACTAGTTTTATGGGGCTGAAGAAGCAAAACTTTAAGTTTGGAGTCTGCAAGGTATAGGGCCCTGTATAACATACCAGACCCCTTAAGATCTATCTCCTAGGAGTAAGGGCAAGTCTGATAATGACTGCAACCTAGCTTCAAATCATTGACTATAGTAAATATATATTTCCCCCCAAGCCAAATTTCCTGTCAGAAGCAAATGTACATTAATTCTGGAAAATATTAAAATCATCTAGAGCCTGAAATTTTCTCCATGTTTCAAAAACAATGTATTGACTTAATTTTTAAAAAGATATATTAGAAAACAAATGACTCAAAATAAGATGGAAAATAAAAGTACCCATAAGACATCCAGATATTGAAGTTATTAGACAAAGACTCTGAAATAACTATCACTAACATGTTGTAGGATAGAAAAAAATTAAAAATTCAGCAGATAAATGGCATCCATAGAAATAAATTAAATGGATATTTTTTCTATCTGAAAAACATAAAACTGAAATTAATATAGCAATGTATGGATTTAAGATATAATTAAAGAGAGATGGAAAAATTATTGGTGACTGAAAAACATATGTCAATTATTCAAAAACTAAAATAAAGAGAAAATAAGGTTGAAACTTATAGGAAAACTAGAGGTCAGATGCATGAAATTTGGGTGGGGGAGGGGGTGGTTCCTCAGCCTGGCCTACACCCTCTTGCAATCCTGGACCCTATCAGGCCTAAACCAGCAATTGAACATCCCTCTCACAATCTGGGACCCCTTGCTCCTAATCGCCTACCTGCTCACTTCTTACCTAGTGCTGCTGCAGAGGCCGGAGAAGCTCCCTCCACCGTCGCTGCACTTGCCAGCTGTGAGCCTGGCTTCTGGCTGAGCAGTGCTCCCCCTGTGGGAGTGTACTGACCACCAGGGGGAAGCTCCTGTGTTGAGCATCTGCCCCCTGGTGGTCAGTGTGCATCATAGTGACCGGTTGTTCTGGTCATTCTGCTGTAAGGGTTGCTGGGCTTTTATATAGCTAGATACATGGGACTCATGAAAAGATGTATCGGTTGTGTAATTGGAGTCCCATAGAAGAAAAGCGATAATATAGAACAGAACCAAAATTAACAGAAATAATTTCCACCTAATATATGGTGACAGAAGAAGATTTGATTTTGGATGGTGGGCATACAATGCAATATACAGATCTTACATTATGGAAATCTACACCTGAAACCTATATGATCTTATTAACCAATGTCACCCCAATAAATTTCATAATTGCCAAGTTTTATAAAATTGATTAAAAAAAATACCAAGCCATAGATTCAAGAAACTCTATAAACCCCAAACATGATATGTAGAGGAAATTATACCTAGACATATAGCAAAACTGCTAATAACAAAAACAACAATACTCCTACACACACACACACGAGAAGGCTCACAAGTGACATATGAATAGAAAACTGGAAGCCAGAAGACAACAGGACATCTTTGATGTCATAAAAGAAAATAACTGTCTTCTTAAAATTGTGTACCTAGCAAAAATGTAGTTAAAAATGTATTAAAAAATAAAGGTGAAATAAGTATATAGCCAGGCAAAAACAGGTAACTAGTCATCAGGAGATTTTATGAAAAGAAATCTAGAAGAAGTAAAACTGTCATTATTCGCAGATGACATGATATCCTATCTAATAAAAGAGCAATATGCAAATTAACCATCACTCTGCTATACCCACAAGCCACGCCCACCAGCCAATCAGGAGTGAGTATGCAAATTAACCCAACCAAGAAGGCTGCAGCCACAGAGTGAGCAGGAGGCTTGGGTTTCCCCGGCAATGGAGGAAGCCAAGCTTTCCGCACACCCTGGCCAGCCCAGGCCTCCACTCAAGGCTACAAAGTTTCAATTATAGAAGATAAATAAATCCCAACAAAAAGGCTGTGGCCACAGAGCGAGCAGGAGGCTTGGCTCTGCTCAAGGCTACAAAGTTTCAATTATAAAAGATAAATAAATTCCAGATACCAGGGCCTCTGCTTGGGTCACTGGGGGGCATGGCTGGCCTACAAACCACCACAGGCCTCTAGCCCAGGCCACCCCACACCCCAAGGGAACCCCCATCCTGATCTGGGACACTCTTCAGGTAAAACCATCTGGCTCCCTCCCAAAAAAATTATGATACCTAGAAATAAACTTAACTAAGGAGGTAAAAGACCTGTACTCGGAAAACTACAGGATGTTAAAAAAAGAGATAGAGGAATACCTAAACAAATGGAAGAATATACTGTGTTCATGGATTGGTAGAATCAACATTATTAGAATGTCCATACTACTCAGAGCAATTTGTAGATCCAATGCAATCCCCATTAAAATACCAATGGCATATTTCAGACCTAGAATAAACTCTCCAAAATTTTAAATGGAATAAAAAAAGACCCCGAATAGCTGCAGCAATCCTGAGAAAGAAGAACAAAGTTGGGGGAATCACAATACCAGATATCAAGCTATATTACAAAGCCACTGTTCTCAAAACTGCCTGGTACTGGCACAAGAACAGATATATAGACTAATGGAACAGAACAGAGAACCCAGAAATCAACCCAAGCCATTATGATCAATTACTATTTGACAAAGGAGGCAAGAGCATACAATGGAGTCAAGACAGTCTCTTCAAATAAATGGTGTTTGGAAAATTGGACAGATACATGCAAAAAAATGAAATTAGACCACTAACTTACATCATACACAAAAATGAACTCAAAGGGATAAAGGACTTAAACATAAGATGGGAAACCATAAAAATCTTAGAAGACTCTATAGGCAGAAAAATATCAGACATATGTTGTAGCAACATCTTTACCAATACAGCTCGTAGGACAATGGAAACTAAGGAGAAAATAAACAAATGGGGCTACATCAAAATGAAAAGCTTCTGCACAGCAAAAGAAACCATCAACAAAACAACAAGAAAGCTCACTGCATGGGAGAACATATTTACCAATGTTTTCTTTGATAAGGGTTTAATCTCCAAAATTTACAAGGAACTCATACAACTTAACAAAAGGAAGATAACAATCCAATCAATAAATGGGCAAAGGACCTAAATAGATATTTTTCAAAAGAGGACATACAGAAGGCCAAGAGATATATGAAAACATGCTCAAAGTCACTAATCATCTGAGAGATGCAAATCAAACCTACAATGAGGTACCATCTCACACCTGTCAGAATGGCTTTCATCAACAAATCAATAAATGACAAGTGCTGGCGAGGATACTGAGAAAAAGGAACCCTTGTGCACTGCTGGTGGGAATGCAGACTGGTGCAGCCACTGTGGAAAACAGTATGGAGTTTCCTCAAAAAATTAAAAATGGAAATCCCATTTGGCCCAGTGGAAATTGCCACTTCTAGGAATATATCCCAAGAAACCAAAAACACCACTGCTATGTTCATAGCAGCACAATTCACCATAGCTAAGATTTGGAAACAGCCTAAGTGCCCATCAGCAGATGAGTGGATTAAAAAGCTGTGGTACATCTACACAATGGAATACTACACTGCTGGAAGAAGAAGAAGAAGAAGAAGAAGAAGAAGAAGAAGAAGAAGAAGAAGAAGAAGAAGGAGGAGGAGGAGGAGGAGGAGGAGGAGGAGGAGGAGGAGGAGGAGGAGGAGGAGGAGGAGGAGGAGGAGGAGGAGGAGGAGAAGAAGAAGAAGAAGAAGAAGAAGAAGAAGAAGAAGAAGAAGAAGAAGAAGAAGAAGAAGAAGAAGAAGAAGGAGCTCTTACCTTTTGCAACATCATGGATGGACCTGGAGAGCATTATGCTAAGCGAAATAGGCCAGTCGGAGAAAGATAAATATCATATGATCTACTCATTTGTGGAATAAAATGAACAACATAAACTAATGAACAAAAATAGAGCCAGAGTCATTGAAACATCGAACATACAGTCCAACCTAAGAGGGAAGGCAGTGGAGCGGGGAAGGGAGGGTAAGAGATCAACCGAAGGACTTGTATGCATGGATAAGAGTATAACCAATGGAAACAGACAGTAGGGGAGTGAGGGCATGTGCTGGAGGTGGGAGCGGCTGGGGAGAGGTCAATGGGGGAAAAAGGAGACTCATGTAATACTTTAAACAATTTAAATTTAAAAAAGAAAAACACAAACAAACAAAAAGAAAGAAATCTACTAGGAGCTTTGGGTAAAAGAAAATATATAACAATATAAAGAAAACACAAGTGCAGAAAGGAATGAAAAGTATAGGTTATGAGGAGGTCAAATGAATATTTGCTGTATAAAAGTATTAAATAATGTCTTGTGGGGTTTAAACTGTTTGTTAAATATTAAAATACAGCCCTAGCCAGTTTGGCTCAGAGGATAGAAGGGTCTGTGAACTGAAGGGTCCTGGGTTTGATTCCAGTCAAGGGCACATGCTGGGGTTGTGGGCTCGATCCCCAGTAGGGGACATGCAGGAGGCAGCCAATCAATGATTCTCTCTCAACATTGATGTTTGTATCTCCCTCTCTCTGAAATCAATAAAAATATATTTAAAAAATACAGGGTAATTTTTTTAAAAAAACAGGAGGAAATAAAGTTAAGTGAAAAATGTTTATTGTAATTTCTAGGGTAACTACTCAAAGAATATTTAGCTAGCAAGTAAAGAGAAAGTTGCACATTTTATAGGTGATATATTGGGTTTATCTACCAGAAATATGTAATTTTTAGGTCAATATAAACCTAATAATTCTGCATCAAAATAAGTAAAGCAAAGTTGAATGGACTGCAGAGAGAAATAGATATATCTATAATTCTAGTGGGAGAGTTTAACACACTTATTTCAATATCAGTTAGAACAAACAGACAAAGCAACAGTAAAGGCATAAAAACTTTGAACTCAACAACTTCTTATTGACATATATAGAAATGCATATTATTTTCATATGGCCATGTGACATTTAGCAAAATTACCATTTTCTAGGTCATAAAGCAAGTTTCATGAACTTCAAAGGATTAATATCAGAGCATGCTCTCTCACCACAATAGAATTAACCAGAAGTCTATAACATAAAAATAACTAATAAAACTCCCAGAGTTTGGAAATGAAGAAAAATATACTTTAGTGACCCAAAGATTCAACCCAAAGATGAAATCACAATTAATAATATTAAATAAATATTAAAAATATAATATATCAAATGGTGTAGGACATGGGTAAAACCAGGATAAGGTAGAAATATATAATTCAAGTATCCATCTCAAGAAATAAGAAAAGAACAGAAAATTAAACCCAAAGAAAGTAAGAGAAATAAAATAATAAAAATAAAAACATGATAATTAAATTGAAAATAAATATTCAGTGCAGAAAATTCATAAAGCTAAAAGTTAGGTCTTTGAAAAATAAAATTATGAACACCTAGAAAACTGTTCAAGGAAGTAAGAGAAAAGCCCAGATAGCTTCATCTGTGACTTTTCCAAAATATTTAAGGATAAAAATATATCAATCTTACCCAAACTCCTTCAGAGAATGTAAATTAAAGAACACTTTCCAATTCATTTTTTGAGGATAACATAATTCTAAAAACAAAATCTGACAAATACATTAGAAGAAAGTAAAATTATAGAACAATATTTCTTATGAACATAGAAGCAAAATTTCCAAACTAAATGTTAGCAAATAAAACTCAGTCATATAGGCAAAGGTGATACATCATGACCAACTGGGATTTAGTCTAAGAATGAAAGGTTGAATTAATATTAGCAAATTTAACTAATATATTCACTACATTGACTGAATAAGGAAGAAGAACCATATGATTACCTCAACAAATGCAGAAAAAGCACCTGGTAAAGTCAATACCTGTTTTGATAAAAATGCTCAACAGACAAAATCTATATTCAAAAATCAACTGTATTTCTATCTACAAGCAACAAAATATTACACAATAAAAATTTTAAAATACACTTACAGTAGTGTTACAAATAAAATACTAAGAAAACTATTGCACAAAATATATGCAGACTATTTATAAAGAAAAAATACAACTTGTTGCTGGGGGAAATCAAAGACCTTTTTTTTTAAAAAAGGAGGCATTTACCACATTTATGGACTGGACTAGTTAATAAAGAAAAGTGTCAAATCACCCCTAAATGAACCTAAAAATTCATTGCAATGCAACACAATCTCTGTAGTTCTTTTACTAAAATTTACATGGAAATGCAATAAATCAAGAATCATCAAGACCAGAAGTCAGCAAACGTGTTTGTTTATTTTGTAAAGGGTAAGATAGCAATTATCTTAGGCTTTGTGGGCCAGTCAGTCCCTAACCAACCCTGACATAGTAGCCAGACAGTAACCACAAACAATTTGAAAGTGAGAGGGAAGGACTGCTTTCCAATAAAGCTTTATTTGCAAATCAGTTGTTGACCACAATGGATATAGTTGCCAACTCTTGGCCAAGATAATCTTGATAAAGAAGTACAAAATTGGAGGACTTACACCACAGGGTATCAAGACATACAGGGTGGGGCAAAAATAGGCTTACAGTTTTTGTATAGAAAATAATATAATAATCAATAAATAATAATACAAGAATAAACTCTGTGTTTCACATACTCACAACTATAAATCTCCTTTTGCCCCACCCTATATAAAAGTGCAGTGTGATGTTGATGCAAAGTAGACCAATGGAATAAAAGTACACACACACACACACACACACAAACAAAAAACAAACAAACACACATATAGGGACACCTGGTTGATGACAAAGGTAGCATTGCAGGGTCCATGGGAGTATTTTCCCTTCAATTAATCCAACCCAAATGATGAAATATTTTAAATGTTGCCTCCAAGTTTAGTTGACCTACTCTAATGTATGAAGAAGAAAGCCTACAGTGGCTATGAGACTGAAGGTGTGGTTTCTGTGGTTAGACCACAGTAAGTAGAAAAGCCTGGGAATGATTAACCATAATCCCCCAAGGGAAGAATTAGTATAGCTCCTCTGAGCAGCCAAATAAATCATAGTTATGGTTAAACAGCAGCAACATTTTGTGGTGAGTAATATGATTTTTTCATGTACATGTGAGATGACTCGCCTGACTTATATGTATATGTTCAAATGTTAAAGTCATTTGTGCGTACAGATGATGTATTGGTTAAGATATTCGTTCAGCTACTTTAGCCATCTAAATTAAGAATGACCTAAAGAAAATATAGTACTTATTTCTCACACATGAGGGTCTGACCGGGGGCATGCTCCAAGAGCCGGGTGGCTCTATGGGGGCTCCCAGGTAGCCAGGTTCCTCCTGTCTGGTTGCCCTGCCATTCTCCAGGGCATGCATCTCAAACATTAATGTGCATCTAAGACTCCTGTTCAAATGTGGATTCAGATTCAGTAGGTCTGGAAATGGGGCCTGAGCTGCTACATTTCTGACACACTCCCCAGTGATGCCTATATGCTGCTTTAGAGACCACACTGGAAAGTATCAAGGGCCACACTTCAAAACTACACATCTGAATTCCTTCCAACTGGAAATTGTGTTAGTTTCTATGGCTGCTGAAACAAATAACCGAAACTTTGTGGCTTAAAATAACAGACATCTACTCTTCCATAGCTCTGGGAATCAGAAGTCCAAAATCAATATCACAGGGCTAGAATCAAGGTGTCAGGAGGTCCATGCTCCCTCCCTCCAGAAATTCTAAGGGAGGATCCATTCTTGCCTCTTCCAGCTTCTGCTGGCTGCTTGTATTCCATGGTACAGAAGCAAACAGCCCTGCTGACCTCTGGATTTAAGATCTGTAAGACATTTCGGACTGCTGGCCTCCAGAGCTGTAAGAGAATAAATTTGTGCTACTTTAAGCCCATGAGTTTATGGTAACTTGTTATTGCAGCAATAGAAAACTAATACAGCAGTAGACCCCAGCTGCTGGATTGGCATTTATGGACAGACTGGCCCCCAAAGGGAGGTCAGGAGGGAATAAGTTAAGTATAATGGCCATCGCAGTGCAGGGGAGTCTGGGGGAGTCAGACTGGTGTCAGACTAATGGGGCGAAAGATTTGAGAACTGTTAAAGCAGTTCTTGTCTCAAAGTTCGTCTGGCACTTGGGACAGGTCTGGGCCTGGAGATGAAAATATCAGTAAAACTAGCTAAGAAAAGCAGCCTATCATGTAAGACAGGTGCTGACTGGCTGTTGAGAAGCTATTATCCACATTTTGCACACAAATATCCAGCTTTAGATAAATTAGTGATTTATACAAGTTACATAGCTACTAACTAGGTCTAAGTATCTCTAACCTTTTTAACTCTGGGGATATACTGTCTTTTTTTTTTAACCATTCAGAAGTGTTAAGCACATTCACATTGTTGCACAACCAGTCTCCAGAACTCCAGATCTCATTTCATCTTGCACAACTGAAACTATACCCATCAAACAACAAATCCCCATTCTTCCTACCCCAAAACCCTGCAACCACCCTTTTTGACTACTGTATGTAACTCACATAAGTGGAATCGTAGAGGGTTTTTCTTTTTGTGACTTATTTTACTAATATAATGTCCTCAAGGTTCACTTATGATGCAACGTGTGTCAGATTTTCCTTCCTTTCAAAGATTGACTAATATTCTATAGTAAGTATATATACTATACTTTGTTTATTCATTCATCTGTACATAGACCCTTGCATTGGTTCCACCTTTGGCTATTGTGAGTAATGCTGTTATGAACATGGGTGTACAAATATCTCCTTGAGCACCTTTTAATGAGCTGGGTAGACATGTATTTATCTTTGGAAAACTGCCTATTCACTTCCTTTGTCCACTTTAAAAATTAATAAACTATTTTTTAGAGCAGTTTCATGTTCAAGAAAAACTGAGTAGAAGGTACAAGGAGTTTCTACCTCCTGTCCCTACACTTGCACAGCCTCTCCTATTATCAATCTCCCTCACCAGAGTGATATATATTTTTATAATCAAGGAATCTAAATTGACGCATCATTTTCACTCAAAGTCCATAGTTTAGAGTTCACTCTTGGTGTTATACATTGTATGGGTTTTGACAAATGTATAAGGAATGACATGTATCTACCATTGTGGTATTTTACAGAGTATTTCCACCACCCTAAAGTCCTCTGAGCTCTACCTATTCATCCTTCCCTTTCCACTAAGCCTTGGAAACCACTAATCTTATTACTCTCTCATAGTTTGGCCAAGATATCAGTTTTTTAACTATTAGAGTAAAATGATTACACAAGTGCATCACCACTTTTTTTATAGCCTCTCTAGGGTTAAGATGAGGTTGGGGGTCTGTGGCCCTGAAAGAGGGACGATCTCACTGGTCTACACCAGCATCAGAGACATCCTCTCAATTTCATCAGTAATCTACTCTAGCTCAGAGGTTTCCACAACCTCTGAGATTATGAGTGACCATTATAATCTCCTAAAGAACATTTTGAATATCCATATTCCTGGGATCAACTCCCAAAGATTCAGTCAGGCTGGAGTGGAACTTAGGAGTCTGATTTTCTGTGTTATTTTTTTTCTTAGATCACCTGTGCAGATAATGTGGTAACCTCTCTTCTAGCAAAAGTATTTTTTTGAACCAGTAGAAACATCTGCAAATCTAAGACCTAAGTTTCCTCTGAAAAACACCCCAAAGAGCCATCACCTTTTTTAGCTTCTAAAAGGACTTAAAACTTTTGGAACAGTGGAAACACTGGCAGTCACTCACTGAAGAACTGCTCAGAAATATACTGTAACCAGCTGCTGGTTGAGTGGCTCTATGGTAATATTTCTGAAAGAAACATTCACCTTGTCTGTTGAGAGAAGATATGGTGGACAGATTTCTGACCATGATGTTATTGGTCTTATATGAGAAGACCACTGGCTCTTCCTCTAGAAATGGTTTGGGCTTCTAACAGCTTTGCCACCTTATTCTCACTCCTTGTCTCCAGGCTCTTTTGGATCACTTTAGGTATTTCTATTACATAATTTGGCTTTACTAGAATACTGTGGCCAAATCAACAAATATAATATGAACATGGTGAAGTATGAAGACCAGGAGCATCAGGTTAGATATGAGGAGCCCTGGGTTTTCAAGTGCCAGCTCTGTAACTTATCACTTCCGTAATCTGTCTCTAAGCTTCAGTTTCCTCATTAGTAGAATGAACAGGACTTTGCCTGACCTACTTCCCAGGATCATGGCAAGGCCCAAAGGGAATAACACACTCCAAAACATTTACACTTCCTCTAAAGATCCATACATTCTCTCTCCAACCTTTGTAAATACTACTCCTTTACCTGGGTAACTCCATTTCCTTCTTTAGATCTCAACACCACTTACTTAGAATGTCTTTTGTGATTGTGTCATTCATACTACATTGAAATTGTTAACTGCTCTGTCTCCCTCCCTAAATCAAAAACTCCATGAGGGCCCTGGCCAGTTTTACTCAGTGGTTAGAGTGTCATTCCCGAGGGCTGAAGGGTCAAGGGTTTGATTCTGGTCAAGGGCAAGTACTTTGGTTGCAGGCTCAATCCCCGGTCCAGGTCAGGGAGCCTGTGGGAGGCAACCAATTGATGTGTCTCTCTAACATCAATGTTTCTTTCTCTCTGTCTCTCCCCCTCCCTTCCACTTTCTCTAAAATTTAATGGAAAAAAATATCAACAGGTGAGGATTAACAACAACAACAACAACACACACACACACACACACACACACACACACACAAAACAACTCAATGAGGACCCTGGCTGGTTTGACTCAGTGGTTAGAGCATTGGCCCTCTGACCCAAGGGTCATGGGTTTTATTCATGGCAAGGGCACATGCCTCTGTTGCAGGCTTGATCTCCAGCCCAGATCAAGTGCGTGTAGGAGGCAACAAATCGAAGTATTTCCTCTCTCTCTCTCTCTCTCCTTTCCCCCTTCCATTCTCTCTAAAAATCAATGGGAAAAAAATCCTCCAGTGAGGATAAAAAACAACAACACACAACTCCTTGAGGGCAAGAGCCTGTGTTGTTAATTAATCAGTAGAGGCCCGATGCATGAAGATTCATGCAAGAATGGGCCTTCCTTCACCTGGCTGCTGGCACTGCCTTCGCTCTGGCCAGAGTCGCCTTTTGGCCCCACCTCTGGCCACTCGGCGCCTGTATACAAATTAACCCACCATCTTTGTTGGGCTAATTTGCATACTCACTCCTCATTGGCTTGTGGGCATCGTGAAGGTACGATCAATTAGCATGTTACTCTTTTATTAGTATAGACTAGAGGCCCGGTGCACAAAATTCATGCATGGGGGTGTGTCCCTCAGCCCAGCCTGCACCCTCTCCAATCTGGGACCCCTCGAGGGATATCTGACTGCCCATTTATGCCCAATCCTCCCCTGCAGGCCTGGTCGCCCCTAACTGCCCTCCCCTGCTGGCCTGGTCAACCCCAACTGCTCTTTCCTGCAGGCCTGGTCACCCCAACTGCCCTCCCCTGCAGGCCTGGTTCCTCCCAACTGCCCTTCCCTGCTGGCCTGATCACTCACAACTGCTAACCTGCTGGCCATCTTGTGGCGGTCATCTTGTGTCCACATGGAGGCAGCCATCTTTGACCACATGGGGGCAGCCATCTTGTGTGTTGGAGTGATGGTCAATTTGCACATTACCTCTTTATTATATAGTATTCTTCCATCCCAGGTTCTTGCCATATAGTGGATACTTAATAAATATTTGTAAAGGGAATTACTGAAGCACCATACAAAAGTAATAGCATTAAGATATTTTCAATGTGACCTTCCCTATATTATCCTGGACATTCATTTGCCATTGTTTTATAAGTAAACCCTTGGTAGTAATTACTCTGAAGCATGGCCATATAGATTTGCCCATGTAAAAGTCACCTCCACCACAAATAAATACTTCTATTTGAAGTATTTTCCTTTTGACTTTTAATTTGGGTACTATGATTATTCTCTGGCCACAGTTCCTTAATTTGTATGACATGTGCTTTCCAGTTGGGAAGTAGCCCTGCCCTCCATTGGTACTTAATTTACCTCTTCTGGCTCATCACAGAGAACTTCAAGAATATGCCACAGAGTCAATCCTATATAATAAAAGCCTAATATGCTAAGTGTCCAGTTGTCCAGTCAGCCATTCAACCAATCAAAGCGTAATATGCTAATGATATGCTAAGGCTGCTCAATGGCTCACTATGACATGCACTGACCACTTGGGGGCAGATGATCAATGCAGGAGCTGCCCCCTGGTGGTCAGTGTGCTCCCACAGAAGGAGCGCTGCTCAGCCAGAAGCCCTGAGCTGGGCTCAGAGCTGGTGAGTGCAGTGGTGGTGGTGGTGGCCGGAGCCGCTCCTGCCTCTATGGCAGTCTGACATCCCCCGAGGGCTCCCGGACTACAAGAGGGTGCAGGACAGGCTGAGGGACACTCCTTCCCCCAAATGCATGGATGTCATGCACCAGGCCTCTAGTATTTTAAATAAGGCCATTCTATGTTGGTGACATTTTATGCAGTCATTTTTAGTGCATGAAACTTTTGCTGAGATAGTGACAAGTTTAGACTTACTTATACCTAAGTCCTATGACATTTTACTCCATTAGCTCTGCTGGGAGGGAGACAATGTCTACATTCTGACAAACTGCCCTGCCTTTGTTCCTCTTGATGATGCAAGAGAGAGCATAGAACACACTGGTTACTAAATGGCTTCAAGCAGAGATAGATCTTGATCCTGAGAATGCCATAAGGTGACCCAGAAAATTGGCATTTATATACAAGGGTACCAGCCATGCATTTATTAGCATGAAGACTTAGGTATGGGGTATTTTTATTATAAATTCATGCAATTTTACCCAGTAGAGAGCAACAGAAATCTGAAAGTAACTAATATATTTAGATAAGGTTGTTGGCAGGAACTCTTTTTGTCATGCAAAATAACTCTTCAAATAATTTTTATTTTACATCAAGGTTTCTCCTATATTAAGGTGAATTATAATATTTAAATCCTCCATTGGGTCAATCATAGGGCTCACCTCTCTTGTTTCCCATCTCTCAAGTATCACTCTCTTTCATTGGTTGATGTCCAATATCTTGTTGTCTTATTTATTTTTCTTAGGATTTTTTTCCCAGTTGTTTCACGCAGGAGAGTAAGCCAAGACACTATTACTTCTCTGGCTATTGGAGAATATATTACTGGTCTGTCTGAGTCTCTTTATATGCAAGGCACATGATTAGAGATTGGCCATAGACTATCAATTAGGGTTAAACAAAATTTTTAAAGCCTTCAACCTATAGATTTTGTTGCCTTCATTATCTAGGAAAGTCATATAAGATATGTAATGCTCATCCATGCTTTTTATCCTAAGAACATTCAAGCTCTCCTTGGTTTGATGTTGAATTATTTGCTTTTGACACATCAAAGTAAATTTTAGCCTTGAAACATGGGCAAAACTGGTTTTCCCGAGCTGGGTAATGTTTTGTCCTGCATTTTCCTGAATTTTTAGTTCTTATTTTCCTACTACATAGAACATATCTCTGTAGGTGAGCATAGATGAGGATTCTGAATCTTTTGCTGGGCTGAGACACAGAAGCTGACACAAAAGAAACACACTGGATTGGATGCCTATAAGAAATGTAAAATAGCTTGGCTTTTCCTTACAAAGCCACAAGTTCAAAAGCAATTTAAATTTGGGGGAACTTAGCTTTAGCAATGTGTAACTTTTGGTGATGTTACTTGTTTTTAAATTTTTCTTTTATTTTAAACCAATGTGTCCTAGAGATATGTCCAAACCATTCTGGGTTTACTTTCGTCCTTCTCCTCAGTCTTCACCCCTGATATGTTTCCTAGATGAGCATATGCTTAGATTTCTCAAGCATGGTGATAATTTCTCCTGACCAGCAGAGCCAGTCATTACTTATTACACTTTGCTTTCACTCCTCACTCTCCTAGTGGGAACATTGCAGTGGCTGCTGGCTAGAAAATTAGCCCAGGGAGCTCCTTCTGTTGGCCTCTTTCCTCATTATAATAGTAAAAAATTTAACTATGACATTCTCCCCCTGCATGTGTGCATGTATATATGTGATTGTGTGTTCATTCATTCATATATATATATATATGTGTATATATATATATATATATATATATATATATATATATGTGTGTGTGTGTGTGTGTGTGTGTATGTGTGTGTGTGTGTGTGTGTGTGTATTTTTTTCACATAGGGTGGAAGCACACTGTAGGGGCTAATAGTGAGTAATTTAACTCTGGTTTTCTCACACATTTTACTCCCTTCCTTTCTCTAGAGTGGCTGCACAAGTGCGGTGTGCTCATGTACTGTTGTTTCACATTATAAGCCGAGCTTGTGGGTTTATGTGTCATCTCACTGTTTCTGCTGGGTTGTTTTCTGGGTGGATGTGATATCATTTCATCCATTGTCAGGGGGCTGCCCCAGATACCTGGGATGCTCAAGAGATGCGACACTTACTTGCCATGTGACAGCAAAGGCTTCTGTTTATTTCCGTGGCCGCTCCTCCAGCAACCCTCTGTGGGATCCCTAGGTACTCAAGCTGATGGGGAAGCTGAAAACCATACAACCTTACTGAGGCTTTAAGAATTTTTGCTTGTGGGTATTTATACAAAAGCACCAGGCAACCATGAACTACAAATTGCAAGAACTTCTTGTTTATTTTGTGTGTCCTTATTAAGTCTGTTCTGAGTCACAGTTTCCTCATTCCATAAGCTTTTAACTAATAGTATTGTTCGTACTATACAGCTTAGCTCTGAAAGGATGATAATAGTCACTTGAATGGACAGACTATTTTCTTAGGATAGATTAAAAAAAATTTTTCTATTGATTTCAGAGAGGAAGGGAGAGGGAGAGATAGAAACATCAATGGTGAGAAACTCATCAGCTGCCTCCTGCACACCCCCTACTGGGCATCGAGCCCACAACCCAGGCATGTACCCTGTCCAGCAATTGAACTGTGACTTCCTGGTTCATACATTGATGCTCAACCACTGAGCCACAACAGCTGGGCAGGATAGTGTTCTTTTTGTTTTGTTTTGTTTTGTTTTTGTTTTTGTTTTTTATCCAGACAGAAGACATGAGCCTTTTCTCTTTATAATGGTCTATCTGCTTGCAGAGTAAGAGATTTAGACGGGGGTAAAGGAAAAAATGTTAGTCCAAAAGGGTCTGTTGATTTCTGCAAATGCTACAATCTCACTATTCGTTTCAATAAAAAACAAAACAAAATGAAAACCTCGATGTCTATCCAATGTTGGGGTGAAAAAGGAAGGTAAGAATAGGAGAAATATAAAATATAATACTTGTTTTTATGTGTGTTTTACTTTTGAGAAAACTATTCTCTATATACCATTGGATCTGAAGAGGTACAAAATGGTTTTTGGAAGAGGTGTCAGTAATGACCAAAACAATGAAATGTGGATTCATTCAACTTTGGGAAGAAACACATTACATTTTTCATTGTGCCTTAAAGCAATCTATTTAATTGACTATCTGACTAGTTAGTTTTCTAAGGTTTTCAATTCGTTTTAACAAGATTATAATTAGGTCCAAGTGGTATGAGACAGTAACTGGTAAAGAAGCTTTAGTTATTTTATATTTGTGTCTCATTAATGAGCCTTCAGATTAACACCACCAATTCATTATGGGGAGCTATCACTGTGGGCAATAAAATTCTTCTTTCCAGCTCCTCAGGCAAAGCATGTGTAACCTTTAACCTGAAGCAGTGTCTTGCATTGGAGGCATGTGTGAATATCACTCCAGTCTTCAGCTGGCCTTGTGCCTACAAGTAAGGAGTAAATCTCTGTACAACCAATTCCAGGGCACATGATGGTGTATCTCAAGGAGTGGGGGACACGGAGCTGAACAAATGAGAATTTTCTGTCTTCATCTCCCATATTCCAGCTACTCTGGGGGAAGTCATGTCACCCGTGATGTGTGATGATGCTTCAAACTATTTGCAAGAAATAATCTAAATGTCAGATTGTGAGTCTCATGGGGCACTGCACATGTTAAGACAAACCAGAGTGTGAGGAAACTTAGAGTGAAGATGGTTTTGAAGGCTGTACAAAAAGAAACTCTAGTCGTTAGACACCAGTAAATGCAAAGAGCTCAAATGACCTTTGTTTCAATCATTTCACAATCCAATCCATAAAGAGAAGAGTCATTACTCTAGGTGTTTATATATTTCTTCAAACCAATTGAATACCATTTATTCAACAAGCACTTACTGAGTGCCTCCTGTGTGGCAGACGCTGTTCCAGACATTGGGGAGGTAGCAGTGAACAGGACAGAGCTCCTGCTCCAGTGGAGCCCATCTTCTCGGGGGAACAACAGACAGTACCCAAACCAAACAGTGTACCTCCCTGCATGTGGTGATAGGTACTATGAAGAACAATAAAGCACGGATGGGGATCAAAAGTGAAGGAGGTGCCCTGGCCGGGTGGCTCAGTTGGTTGGAGTGTCATCCTGTACACCAAATGGTTGTGGGTTCAATTCTGGGTGTAGGCACATATCTAGGTTGTGGGTTCAATCCCTGATGGGCACATGCGGGAAACAACCGATCGATGTTTCTCTCTCACATTGAGGTTTCTGTCCTTTATCTTTCTCTCCCTCTTCTCACTCTAAAAATAAATAAACATATCCTCAGATTAAAAAAAAAAAAAAGTGAAGGAGACAGTGTGCCATTTTATATTGAGGGTTGGGGAAGGCTTCTGAAAAGGTGACTTTGAAGAGCATGAGATCCTTCAGTTTGAATTCGCATTTCCTTTAAGCGAATCGTCCAAGATCTCAGAGTGGTGGAGACGGAACTCCTACGAATAGAGCCTAAGAGCTGGGGTAGGAGGTCTGGGGTCCTAGGAAGTGAAGTGCTCCTGAATGTCACAGTGCTCCTCCTTGATTAGGAAAGTCTCTCTTGGGCCCATCCTGCCTCACTGTGGAAGGAAATCACTGATGAGAGTAAGGACGGGGCATTTACCCACTGGCCACTTAAGCCAAACCAACCTTGGCAGTCCAGTGTAAAGAAAAAAACAGGCCTTTTGATTCAGGCTCCATATTCTCTGCCTCCACCCCCATACCACACTTCCTTTGGGACAATCAGGGACAGATGCCAAGAGACCATGTGACCCATTCCTTTCTCCCTAACCCACTCTAATCCCCAGGCTGTGTGAGTAGCTGGACAAGGCTCTAAAGGTGCATGATCGCCTGGGTACCAGTGCACACCTACTTACCCAGATGTCAGAGACCGCTGCTGTCCCCAGGGAGGGAGGATGAGTAAACAAAGCCTTTGCCTGCCCCCATTTGGGGCTGGCTGCCTCTCTGCGTGAGTTGCAGTGGCAGCGCTCTGAGCCAGGAGAGGAGATGGCTGGCTCTACATGCTCAGAGGCTTGCCCCCCCACCTTTCTGATGACCATTCGGATAATTCAAAGAGAAAGGGTAAAAACTCACCCCAAGGTGTGGAAAGTGAAGGCGTTTCATGCTGCAAGAGGTCTGTGCATATGTTCTGCAATACGACAAACTTCCTGTGTCCACTCCTTCACCAGCTTGCCTGTGCCTCCTCACGTGACTCCCGAAGGACCAGACCCTCCTTGCTGAAGGGACTTTGCTTGCGAGCTCACAAGGGAGGGAGCCTCTTTTCTTATCATGTCACAAGATGGCACGCCGCAGTCTGTCCCACTGTATCTTGCAAGAAGCAGATATTCCAATGATGTTATTAAAAAGTGGCACCTTTGGCCACACTGCGAGAAAAACTTTCCAGTGGGGGCAAGGAGACCGCGATACGTTTTCCCCAAGGAGCTCACTGCAGCCACAGCATTTGATGTATGGTGACATCTCCCCCACACCCTGACACACACACACATACACACACACGACAAATACATTTCCTAGCTGAGGTGGACAAGGAAGTTAAGGGACTTGTTCAAGGTCACACACAGGGACAAGGAGGTCAAGTCATTCATACAGGGGCAGAAAGCATTCAGCCCAGTGCTTTTTGGCTCTTAGTCCTTCTCCCTGACCTCTGCTCATCCACCACCTCACCTCCTTTGCAGCTGAATAAATGTGTAATGCACACAGAAATGCCATCGCAATTCAGTGTATCACTTACGAACAGCAGCTTTTAGCTAACAAGAATGCTGTTAACTCATACTCCCTATGGGTATTTCTCAGTTCAGGGTTGTGTGCTTTTATTTTTGCCTTCTCACAACAACTCAAATCCATGCTCAGCACAACACCCAGGTCTGTGTGTTGAGGAAAACCTTGTATGAAGAAGCATAAGTTCCTCATTGGAGTCCCCACTCCCCTGCTGACCGGCCCAGGGCCTGGAGGTCAGTGCACAGCCTCTCCCAGGCCCCACTTCATGGGAAGCAAAATGGAAAGGATACCTTACCTGCCAACCTCACAAGGATGTTATGAAAACAAATGAGATTATAAGCTTGAAAAGTTTTGTTATATTAGTAGAAGACAAAGAGTCTTTCTGTCTAGAGGGATCATGAAATAGTGAGATGCTAGTGGGCTGGGAGTCAGGCACAGATGGGTTCAAATGCCATTCCAGTTGTGTGCTCTTGGGAAAGTTACTTACTTTCTGAGTATGTATAAAATGGGGAGGGAAAACCCATTTCGAAGAATTATGAGGGGGCATTAAATGAGAATCTGTTCAAAGCTCCTAGCAGAGTGACTGTGGGTGTCATTTCCTTTCTCCTCTGTACCCCATGCCCCCAGCTTGCTGCACACGGACACCGAGATTCTTGCAGGGAGTTTCATGTCTTACTCGTTCTTGAATTCCTGGTACCTGTAGCTGGGTTTGCCATATTACAGGAGCTCAATATTTATGGCTATAAATTAACATAGATCAGGGATGAAAACTTTATGTGTTTAGTTTGAAGAATTTATTGTGATATTTGATACTGTCAATGGTCCTCTCTTCCTAATTGGGAACATGGGGGTGAATTTGTCAGTTGTATTCATATTGGAACAATTAGGTGGTAATTTGTGCATTTAACTCTCAGACTGGCTTAGAATGATCCAAATCTAGCAGCAATTTTCTTCACACACACAAAAAATTTGACTTATTATCTGGCCCAACACAACATCACAACGACTAGTTTCACAGCAGAAATTCACATAGACAAGTAAACACTCGGGGGAAATCCCCTTGTGAAGTAACCACAGGCATAGTCAGAACAGTCTCATAATTTAAGAGCCAATTTTTAAAATAACTGTCAATTAAGCTGGCTAATTGCTCTGGTTTCCATCTAGTGGACCACAGGTGGGAGGAGGGGCTGATCTCAGAGGTAAAAGGATGATATGGATAAAAGAGGCCCAACATGAAATCATATGCCCTGAATGAAATCATACTTGGCAACATGGATGACAGTATGTTTTTACAGAACCCATTTTTATAGCACTTTTCCTGGCATTTTTGGAAAGTGGTTCAGGATGGATTTGTTTTTCGGGGCATTTGATTATACATGCATCATTATTTTTAATGTAACTCATAAAGTTGTCAAATATAATTCTTTCCATTAGATTTACCCCCAAATTAGCTTCAAATAATCTTAAAATTTTAAAAAGTAAAAATATTATACTAGGGAAGACTGGAGCCAAAGGGTTAGACACAGACTGTAGGAAAAAGCAGAGGGAAAATATCCTAAAGCTTTGAGAACTTACGCTTGAATATCTCCTTTCTCCTGTCCCTAAGGAATTAATGAACAGAAACCCTGAAACTTCAAAGCTGTAGTGCCCTGCCTTGGGAATTGCAACCTCCATCTTGGTATTTTTTAAATGAGCATACATGGAAATGATGCATCAACATACCTTTCAAGTTTTTTTTTTCTGTTGAAAATTAATCAACAACCCTCCAGTTATTTATGGCTTAGAATGCATAAGAAAACAAATTAGCTCTGTCTTTTAAAAAAATCCCCAATATATATTTAATCACAGTAGTAAAACATGGCCATGATAAAAAGTGATAACTGGAAATGGTGTGAGGTGAAAAGTCTAACTCTGCAATCCCCACTCCTTTGCAAAGATAAGGCTTTTTGCTCCCCCCCACAGCCCTGAAAATGCACATGCCTATATCAGATGATGTGTGCACATCCTTCCTACCCCTGGCATGTAGGCGATATAGTCAAATGTGTGTGTCTGCCTCTGTGTTGCCCCTCCCTCTTCATCATTTTGTGTGTCAGAAGGTCCATGAGTGTGATGGTCACATGATCAGATTGAAGCCAGATTGCCCAGGTTTATAAGCTGTATGACCCTGGGTAAATTACCTAACTTATAGTTATGTCACCTATAAAGTGGAGTGATAATGCTGCCTACCTCCTATGCTGGTTGTGAGGATTGAGTTAATCCCGCAAAGTGTCCGAACAGTGCCTCCTGGTTCAAGAGTTTCCCTCAATACACAATAGCTGTGATCACAGCCTGATCTGCTCGCTCCAAAGCTCTAAAATATTGTCTTCATTCTGATCACATATATTCTCTGCTTTACATCTCCTCCAATGCAACATACATATATATTTTAATATGGCAAAAGGAGTAAGGTTGTACATTTTCTCTCTGGTTGCTCTTGCCCCCAAAGCACCGGTACTTCAAAGGCTGTAACTGCCCTTTGCAAAAGCTTTCAAAACTTGCAGTGACCTCAATCACTTTCTCATTTGGTGTCGTTCATATGCTCCAGATGTATACAACCTATTTCTGACAATGAGCTTATATCTGAGCTACCCTGCATTTTTGGAATCTCCCAGCACAAAAAGACTTGGCTTCAGGAGGGATCATGACGGGCCAGTTGATCTGTTAAATAATATGCCAAATACCGGGGAAATAACAAGGAGGAGAAAATTACATTCACACTTCTTTATTGGTGCCATTAACAGTGTTTTGTCATCCAGCTGATGAGGCAATGCCACCTCTCCCAAAGCACAGCACCACAAGCCTACACGGAGCCTTGCCCAACCCTTCACCCCTGTGTCCCAGCCGCCGCCTAGGCTACCAGGTCGGGGGAGGCAGGGAGGATCAGAGGTGACTGTGAGGATGCACTGGTTCACAGAAAGCCAAAGGACTGGACCGTTTTCCATGAGAATCTGCTTATGTGTGAAAGCCATTTCCATATTGGTGTCATCAGAGGGGTGGTGAGCCCCCCTTCCCACCCACTGCTTCAGAGGTCAGGGGACCCCTCTCTGAGCTAGCCTGCAGCTCAACCCACTCAGCCAACTGCCATTCACTGTGCCCGCTACCCGGCTGCTGAGACCTTGACAAGAACAGCCCTTGCCTCCCTTCTGTCTTCTCCCCACACTTAGTAAAACAATCGCCTTCTTTCTAGCATTGGGCAAACTAGGGATGGTGGAGAGGGAGGGAAGCTCTCTTCTCTCATCCCTCACCCCTCTCCCAATTACCTTTTCTAGTCTGAAACTCACCTCTCTTCCCCCTCCTCCTCTGTTCCCTTCCTCTGTTCATCTTTTCTCAGAATCTCTCTAAGATTCCATTGAGTTTCAATAACAGATATTTGTTTAGAAGGATATTTGTTTCCAGAATATAACAGGAGGCTTTTATAAAGTATAAATTGAACTAAGTGACCCCCTGTTTAAAACACATCATATTCAGGATTAAAATCCAAAATCTTACCAAGTCTTTTACTGCCCTGGCAGAGGCAGCTACCCTCCAGCCTCATGTCTTTACTCTGTCTAGCTCACAACATCTCAGCCACCGGGGTCTCCTTTCCAGCAATAATAACAACTGTCAGGAGCCGAGCACACTGAATCCTCACAACCACCCTGCAAGATCAGAACTGTTATTCCTATTATTACACATGAGGAAACTGAGGCACAGAAAGATATGTAAGGTAGATCTAGGACTTAAACCTAGGATGTCCAGCTCCGGGCCTCCACTCTTGACATTGCATGGTGCTGCCTCTGTCCATCATTTCAGGCATGCCAAACTCGTCCGCGCCTCCTGCACATGCTGCTCCTCTGTCCATTACTCTCCTCTCCCATCCCTGAATAACTTCTCTTCATCCTTTGGGTTTGAGCTGAGATGTTACATCCTCAGGGGAAACCTTTCCAGAGCTGACAACACCCACCATCAGTCTAAATCACTCTCCATCGTTGATCACCATCACAACCCTCTATTGTTTTCCCCATAGCTTTCCTTATCATTATCAACACAAATTTTCATTTCTAAGTTTTGGTATATTTATGTTACTTGTCCAAAAATACTTGATGTCCTCTCTACCAGACTCCTCTCTGTTTGGGGGATTAAGTGTCCCCATCCCATGGACATCAAGTTTGGCCATGTGACTTCTTTGAGCAAAGAAATGTGCTCTGAGGAAAATTGCTAGAGCCATTGTGTGCCATCACTCTTGTTCTCTGCCACAACGGGACAGGAAATAAGCCTTTGTTGTAGTAAGTCGCTAGGTCTGGGAGCTATTTGTTACTGTGGCATCACAGCAGGTTGACTGACATATGTGATACATGACGTTTGTCTCCTCGATACGCTACCCATTTCATGAAACCAGAGACTGTATCTGTTTCATTTTATCCTCTTTACTCAGCACCTAGCAAAGGGCCTGACACATTTAAGGACTTAACAAATATTTGTTGAATGAGCAAGTACTTGATGAATAGACACAAATGAGCAATTGAAGGCTACCTTTTTGTGTGTGTTATTTATCAAGCTGAGCAAGTAGCTTTATAAAGCTGATCAACTCACTTTTCACTCCATTGTACATTACCCCAGACACCCTCCACACCTCTTCCCTTACCCGTCTCCCAGCAGACATGTAATTTTGACACTGCTTTTAAAATGTATGCAGTTGCTATGTAAGGTTTATTTCCTAGGAGAAAAGTCCCTTGATAGCTATTCGTTCCCATAGAAAAAAAGAAAAAATTCTCTTAAATATCTTCTTTCCAATAAAGAATAGCTTGCCCCTAAATAGTCAAGAAACTTAAAAGGACCTATTATAGCTTTGAGTGTGTTTGCTTTTCATTCAGACAAGATGAAATAAAATACAGATAGTGTAGAAAGATATTACTGAACATATTTTGAAAATATAAGGAAATGCATTGGCTTTCTCTGGGGCAGAAGATTTTTTCTGTCTGTATCCCTGATTTCTATTGGTGAATACCTGGGCCCTCTTGTTTCCCTACAAAGGATTTTGCTAAACATACTAAGTAGTAGAGGGCATATGGACAGAAGAACCAGTTCTCCTGTGAAAATAGTCCAGGCAATCTGCCTCTTTCACCACATATGGACGCCAGTTGTACTGGAAGCTTCCAGTCTAACCTTGTTTCTGTAGATGGGAGTAGGGACTCTGTCTTACTTATGTTTGTGTCCCTAGCATCTAGCCTGATTGCCTGCCACATAATAGAAGCACATGATAGAGGATCAATACATGTTTGTTCCAGGCATGAATGGTTTTGTTGAAATAAATGAGAATCTGGAAGTGCTAGGAAGACCCAAGAACTTGGAATCCAATGGACGGGTGGTGCAGAAACATACAATTCACTCTCCCTCCTCAAAATCCTCCTTGTGGTCAGGGCCTGGCCTTCAACTTTCATTTCTTTGCAATTATTTGGATCCTGTCAGTCAACCAATAGTGAGCTGAAAGACAGGAGGGAACTGCATTATAGAACTGCCCTGCCATCAACCATCTGTGAGCGGGAGGCCTCATTTGCAAATGAGCCTGTAGCCCAAATGATCCCTAAGGTCTCTGTGAACTGACGTTCTGTGGCCTTTTTGCAAAACACCCCAGACTTAGGGGGATTCTATCTCTTACCATTGTTTCCTAACACCAGTCTTCAGAACTATACATGCACTAGACCAATTAGCTGGGTAATTGTTCCCGAGTACAAGCTTATTCCTAATTAGACAGTGTCTGGGTTCACACTACAGCAATTAACCCCCAAATGGAATAATTGCTCTAGAATGAACACAGCATAATTGTTTTGAAGCTCATCCTTCCTTCTCCCTAAGGGCTCTACAACAGGAGAGGAACTGTCTACTGTGAGTTGGCCACTTTCTCCTTGACCTCTGCATGGTCTTTGCCATGTGGCTTTCCATTCAACCTTACAGCTGACTCTTAGCTTCTAGGTGTCATTGTGGCCTGCTGCCAGGCCACTCCCCTGACTGACAACATTGCAGCTCCTGAGAATTCAATGACAATCTCCCCTCTGCACTTACAGGCCTCTCATCAAATGCACAGACCAAAACTATGACCAAAAATACCACCCCCAAAACAGGTAGATAAGGGAACAAGGAAATTAGGTGGTTAATTTTCAGTCCTCATAAGATGGCGCCGTTTAGGTTACACAAACTTAACTGCTTTTATCTCTCTGCCAAGCTTAAGAATGTATGGGCAAAAGAGAGAGAGAACTGCTAACATAGCCCACAGTTAGTCAACCACATGCTTCTCAAACAAGCTGCATTTAATACAGCACAAATGGAGCAAGCAGTGAGAATTTTCTGTTACTGCATTTGTTAAAGTGATTCGTAGGTATTTAAACTTGAGTATTTTTTTTACAATTTGAGGTAATTGGCCCATTTTAAACAACTGGCAACACACATATACTGTACTTTTCTCCTTTCCTTTCCCCCCTGCTAAATGTTTCCTGGCAGGCTGACAGCTCCAACTGCATGCAGTGTCAGGGTGGTATACAATAGGCCAGAGGTAATGGAACTAGGAAGTTTGCTATTTGGAGTAGAAAATTTGGGTTACTAGCAGGGAAAAGGATTTAAGCCTGTGTTTCTGACTTGGCACCAAATCAGGAGGTGGGTGTGAAAGGTGTGTCAGGCAGTGAGGGGGACACAGGCAGTAGAGCAGAGTGGCCGAGAGTCCATCTCAGAGGCAGGCCCACGCATGCAAGCTCCTGCTCAGCTGGTACTTAGTAGCTGTGCACCTAGTTCCTTTAAAGTCGCGGTTCCTTCATCTGTTAAATATAGTCTCTGGCACACAGTAAGCATACAATAAATGTTGGCAATTTTAAGGACTAAAATTATTATTAACATCCTTAAATGTGCAAATTTGAAGAAAATGTACTCCTTGTTTAAAACAATGTACTCTTATTTTTAAAAAAAATAATAATATTAAACACAAATCTACTATAATCGACCTCAATGGTGTCCCCTAGAGCTTGATAGTGCACAGGTGCACCATCCACACACCTGGGAGCAACAACCTTGAACAGATAGATTTTTAGCAATGATTGGCCCTATGGTTCTATGATAGTGTGCTTATTAGATGTTATCCTAAACCAGTGGTAGGCAAACTGCGGCTCGCGAGCCACGTGCTGCTCTTTGGCCCATTGAGTGTGGCGCTTCCACAAAATACCACGTGTGGGCGCCCATGTACAGTGCGATTGAAACTTCGTGGTCCATGCGCAGAAGTCAGTTTTCGGCTCTCAAAAGAAATTTCCATTGTTGTACTATTGATATTTGGCTCTGTTGACTAATGAGTTTGCCAACCACTGTCCTAAACCATCCTCTCCTGCTATGACACTGCTGCTTCTGCAAGCTTCTATGATACTTCTGCTCTGGCAAAGCAACAATCACATTGAATTTGAATTGTGTGTTTATTTGTTAATGTTCTATAGCGAACTATGAGCCACTTAAGGTGCAAAAGCTATATATTTGCTCTCTGAACACTCCCATATTTAACTAAGTAAATAATCCATAGTCTTTTTTGCGTTCTGCGTCTTTCTTCCAGCCTAATTAAATGCTACTGGGTAGAGGGCCAGGAGTGCATTGAGCAACCCAGAGGCATCGGTGCTCTTTTAGTTCTCAAGGACCATGGCTGCTACTTGGTGGTTTTGGAAAGGCGCATCATCAAAATTACCATCATATCCTACTGGGTTGAGGCTAAAGAGAGTGAATTGAGTAGGAAAGGAGGAATTTGGCATTTAGCAGAGTCTATGCGTGATTAATAAGAAAATTGTTCTGTGGTTTATTTGAGTGTTAGAGTAAATTATTGGTTTTCTGCTGTAATAGGGAGATTTTCTTTGGGAAAAAATGGGGTAATAAAGATATATTTGGGAGCCAATATTTGCTGAAAAAAATACATTCAGGAAAAAATATTATGTTGATATACTTGGGTATCTACCACCTATATAGTCCTAATTTATAACAAAATAAATTTAATAAGATTTTACATTGCTGTATTTTCCAAATATTTCACAAGTATGTTTTGCAATAAACCTCAAAGTAGATAGGCAAATATAGGTACGATAAATAGCAATTATAGTGTATGTTCAGAACTCGTGGCCTTTTTTTAGGGGAAAGTTTTTCTTTATGTTATAGAACATTCCTTGCATCCAATATTAAGGGTCTAGGTACCTTAGAACCCTATTTTCCTGGGCATAGAAGGGCACATGACCCAAGATAGGCTAACTAGAGATCTTCTCCAAGATTATTCACCAGGAAAGAGAGCAACTTTCTGTATGGTGCTACAGTTGGAAAAAAATTAGGTAGGTAGGATTTACCTGTGGCCATGGGTCTCATCTCATAGGGAATTCCACTTAGAGAGAAAGAAGCCAATACCATATTGAGAGAAGCTAAGGCAAGCAATATCTTGAAGAATCAACTTTCTTTTGGTTGTGATGGAAACTCAACTTGAAATAGCTTTGGAAAATAAAGTAAGGGAGTTCACTGACGTATTTTACCAAACTGTGGAAGGAATTTTGGTATAAGTGAGTCTCATAAATGACTCAGACTGCTAGGACTCAGATGTAACTACTGAGGCTCAAGAAGTTAGATGAGTTATGTAAATTAGAAAAGAAGAAATGAAAATTACATTTAATAAACACTATATGCCAGGCAATGTATTTTATGCTTTATGTACTTTCTTGTATAAAGGTGTCACTTCCCACATTTCACAGGTGAAAATACAGATCATGCAGCTAATATTGGGAAAGCTGGGATTTGAGCCCAAGCCTGTCTGGCTTTACCTATGTGTTAAAATATATTATCCAGCCCTCATCATTTTTTATAGTACAAAAAATACATTTTTATAATCAGTCCTCACCTGTTTAAATACTACATTTCTCTCATAGTTTCAACTTTATTTTCTTAGCTATTAGTCTTGGGTAAGGGGTTGCCTGCAAGAGGTGTTGATTCTGAAATAGAAACTTAGCTTGTCATTCCTGTGTCCTGCCAAATATGATAATAATGTAACATCACAGAAAGCTCCGTTTGGTACTTTGGCCAGATCTTCAGCAGAGTTGCTGTGGGACCAAGTGTCCCCTTCCAGTGCAATCAGATCAGCTAGAAAAGAAGGGTGAGAAAGAAATGAGAACTCCAAGGGAAAAGACAGAAAATCATGGAGAGGAGAATTGGCCAAAAGAGGCTGTGACACAAGCAAAATAGCAGCAAATAAAATAAGTAGAGGAGATGAGTGTGAAAAACAGACTTCCTGGAATAAAGAAGGAGCTGAACAAAACCAAGGAGAGCCCAAATTAAAGATGAAAAAACTGAGCAGAGAAAAAGTCCAAAAATAATGAAATATGGAGCAAATCATTGATATTCATTAGGAGAGAAGAAAATCCTAAAGAGCAGGGAATGACCAAATCATTTGTATTCCTGCTTTGAAATTCCGTTTTCCTTTGGAGAAGAGATTCTGGGAAAGCTAATAGACTCCCCAAATATGCTTATTTGCTTTGTTGCATTTCCCAGCACACGCCACCGGGTGGAGGAGGGAAGTGGGACATGCTTGGATCCCAATGACTCCACTAAGTAGGTAAGGAATCTGCAGAAAACTTACCGCTGAGTCACATAAAGGAGGTCAGCACTGTAAGTTATGAATGAGGGAATAAAAGTGGAAGGGAAAAATGGAGACTAATATCGAAGAAAATAAAGTTGAAACTATGAGAGAAAAGTGAAAGGAAATAGGGAGTATCATTTATCAATTGAAGGTGAATTTTTAAAACTGAAAATTAAAACCGAAACCTTTTTGGGTATTGGGGGTGAGGGGGAGGATCAGAGGCCAGGGCCTGGATCTGGGCCTAGAAAATAGGCAGGGGCAGACCACCCGGGACCCCAAAGGCACTGTTAAAAATCTTAAAGTGTATGCTAAGATCAGTAGGAAGCAACTACTGATCTTGGGGGAAGCAGAAGATCGTGGGACAGAAAAGTAACATAGTCAAATTTACATTTCAGAAAGATTGCTCTAGTTGGAGTGTGGGCTAGAAGTGGGCTAAATCAGATGTCAGGAGACCACAGGGAAAGTTAACGCCAACGGCCTGGCTGCTCGGACTATGGTGATGACAGTGAAGGAGAGAAGCGGGTGGTGAGGCCGCAGACCTGGCTTAGATCAAGCCATGTTGTTGCTCATTTACAGCTACTTATTACTTCTGGATTCCAGATTGTTGATTACAGGCAACAGGTTACAACATGTGCCTCTACTACATGGTAGTAGCAATGCACACTTCCTGGGCTCACACCTAGCTTCTGCCATTTAATAGCTGTGAGACTGAAGCAAGTTATTCAACCTCTCTGTAATTTGTTTTCCTTATCTTTAAAATGGGAATAACAACAGCACTGTTTTACATGGTTGTTATGAGCACTAACTGAAGTTATATTTATAAAATGCTTATGATAGTGTCTGGCACATAGTAAGTGCTACATAGGTATTTGGTCAATAAACTTGAGAATTTTTTATTTAACCTTTCTGAGTTTTAGTTTACTTATCTGCAAAATAAACATAATAATATCTGTCATTTATCTGAATATTAAGTGAGATAATTGTATGTAGACCTCCTGGCACAGAGTTTTGCATAAAGCAGGCGTTCAATAAAAGTGGTTCTCCTTTCTTCCTTCAAAGTCTGGAAGACTATTAGGGTTAATAAGTACGGAAACAATCCAAACTCCATTGCCATTGAGTTATTTTCTATTTCTGTAGCCTTCAATATTTCCCTATGCTCCTCACCTCACACTCCCACTGGACCATAAACGCCCCCCATTGCATACCTAGCACACCCACTGTACACACTGGTTGGCACATAGGAGATGCTCAATAAATAGTTGCTAAAGAAATACATGATTATTCAATCCTTCAGTGCACTTTGTCCACCCAGGAGTGTGTTTTGGGTATTTTGAGACAGACTCAGCGAAACAGGCAACTCATGATCCAGACAATTTTTCTCTTTCTGTGTAAAAATTTCACTTATATCAAAGTGATGTGCGGGGCTGCAACCAGCTGTCCCTTCGTGTGGACATGTGCAAGCTCAGAGCCCTGTGTGACGGGCATCGTTCTTGAGCTGCGCCGTGCTGCACTCTGTCAAATGGAATGTGTTAGGAAAGGGAGCATCAGCTACAACTTTAAACTTACAAGTCGGTACTTTTGCCGATAGAAAAATGAGGTATATGAAAGAAATGTACTTACTCCTTGCTTCCAAAGTCCTAACTTAAGATAGGACTGATCTTATTGTCAGCCAGGTAAGTGAAGAAACTTCAGGGTGTTCTCATCATCTGGATTCTCTTCCATTATTTTTATTGTCCTGGGCAATAAATTCCAGCATTTGATCAAATAATGGCAGATTCCATGCTATTCCATCCAGGTATCCCCAGCTTATCTATAATGATTTTCCTCTTGTCAGCTCATTTCTTAAACCTTTGCTGAATCTGGTTTCAATGGTACTATAAACAATCATCATTGCATTGTAAAACTGGAACCTCTCCACTAAAATAGTGTTTTGATCTGGGTTGCCATAGTAATAAGTGTATGCTCCCCTCTTTGGAGGCCTTGTTATATGATTTGCTCAGAATGGCCCCAGTTCATCTGTCAAAATGGGTTTTTCCTTTTTTAAAATAATGATCTAGAAAATCCCACAGCGGCCACAAATATTTTACAACCATAACGAGGAGCATTGGAGTAGTCAAGCTTTATAAATCTATGCCATTATTACATTAGAATAAATCATGTTTCTTAGGTATATTACACAGGCCTGCATAACCTAATTTTAGATCTGCTGTTCAACAAGGGTGCTGTTGTTTATAATGAAAAGAGAATTATTAAGTGTGACTTCAAAAATGCATCATATGTCAGTTCATGTAGAGAGACCCTGGAGCAAAAAAATGAAAATTACTTTTTATTTCTATCAAAATACTGCAAATAGCTATTCAGGTTCAAACTTTGTTACAATTAGAATGTGATGAGCAATGATTTTTTTTTTTTTGTAACAGCATGAAATTGTACATTCCATTCACGTTTGGGTTCAAGTTATTCATTGGGAAGAGGGGAAAGGATGAAAAATCCTGCAAATGTATCAGTGTCATCATGAAAAAAAATGATGGTACATTATTTGAAATAAAAATGTTCTAGTCAGTTACTGTAATTTGATACAAGAGCTATGATATTTTTTTTTTCCTGCAGGAATGAGAGTAAACAAACACTATATCAACAAACCAGCAATAGAATCCACAAAAAGGTGTAAGATCATTTTTCATCTAAGACAAATGGTTAAGTTGTCTACTTTCTGTAAGTCACTACCAGCTACAGGGTTATTTTATGTAATTCACTGCTGGCTACTGCCTCATAATATCTGATGTGGGAATATTAAAAACATCAGTGGGCGAAAGAACAAGAAGAATCCATCTGTATTCAATGAATTCTAATTAAAAAGTAATTACGGCACAATGCGGTGGCTGCCAACTTTATTCCCTCTTCCCAACCACAAACCACACACACGGAGTATTAGCCTTCTGCTATTTGTATCCAGCTAAACAAGCAGAAAGCCAGAGAGAAGCCGACACACACTTCCTTGCATTTTTCAGGTGACTTCGTTTGAAACAACTGCAGCCCCAGAAGACATTCTGGGGCAAAGGTGGTGCACATCTTCTGTTATAATTGACCTGGGCTTTGAGATTTCTCTGTCATGATGTATCCCAGAATGTTGCATGATGGGAAGACCCTTGTTATTCCTTCACCAGCAGAGCCAAACGGACAAGATCAAGTAGGCCAGGGACTTGGGAAAAAAAGGAAGCAATATTGACAGATAAGTAACCACTCCAGGAAATGACAGGCAGCTGAAGCACTGTCGGGACTCTCAGGACTCAGACGTAATCCTTTAACCTCATGCTCAAACTCTGTAATCTTTCAATGAGATGGAAGAGAGGAAAGGGAAAAAAGCAAATTGCTTAATCAAAGCCCTTAATATGTGACCCGGATTAGCAATTAAGTCAGAATGACAACCCCAAGGTATATAAAGGCTTCATAAAAGAGCCTCCAGGCTAATGAAGTCGTATCTGCAGGACTGAGGGTATGGAAGAGGGAACCTGGCATTTCAGTAGGCACAGACACCTTTCTTGATGAGAGCACAGGCAATAAACCTGTGTTCCTGACCACCAGCATTTTTTTTCCCAGCTGCCAAGAGGAACAGCTGCATTCTTTCCAGTTGGCAGAGCTCCCATATCACCTACATTCTATAAGATCTTCTTCATCTAATAGACAGCATAACAGGTATCAGTAGGGTTTCCGTCTAAAGAAGAGAATAGGCTCTGGCATCAGTCACTTGCTGCGGAGGACACTAAAAGATGTCGGGGTTCTTCTTCAGAAAGGAAGTGCTAACAGGTTAAAGTGGCCCTTGTCAATTCACATTAAAAATGGAAAATAATCTCATGCTGGATTTACACAGCATCCTTGGAGGCAGCCATCCATGTGATACTATGAGTTTTTGTATTAACCTTAGAAATGGTGGGAAGTGTGCTATAGTTCCTCCCTCATACAATAGGGAGTTCTGAGGTTGTGATGAGAGATTTGTTATCACCAGGATCATAGTTAAAAAGCAAACACGTTCTTAATGAAAACAATGTATTTCAGCCATTTTGCCTTTCTTCTCTACAATACATTACCAATCTTCTATGAAATAAGCAACCACAAATTCTTTATGCCACTATAACATGCTAATCCTGGATGAACTCAGGGAAGAATAGGTATATGGGGTCTACAGTTGACCCTTCTCTGCCTCTCCTCTAGTTTTGTAACAGTTATTTACCATGGTGTAACAAATTTTCCCCAAATGTAGCAGCTTAAAATAACAAAAATGTATTGTCTCACAGTTTCTGGGTGTCAGGAATCTGAGCATGGCTTCACAGGGTGGCCTGGACCAGGGTCTCTCATGACCCTACAGTCCAGCTGTCAGGCAGGGCTGCATCACATGAAGGTTTGGTTGAGGCATGAGGGTCGGCTTCCAAGAAGGCTCACTCACATGGCTGTTGGCTGGAAGCTGTAGTTCCTCATCACCTGGACCTCTTTGCAAGGCTCAGAACATAGCAGCTAGCTTCTCCCAGAGCAGGTGAGTAAAAGAGAAAGAGAGCAGAAGAGATCCCCAAAGATAACAAATGTGTTTTTTATTACCTAATCTGGACAGCATCTCTGCTGTATGTGCTTGCTCACAGAGACTGACACTGGTATGGGAGATGACTATGCAAGGGACTGAACACCAGGAGACAGGACTCATTGGGGGCCATCTTGGAGGCTGGCTACAATAATTTGTACCACAAAATATGCATGAGGCCTATGGGTATTTTGGTATCAGCTAGGAGGAATGATGTTGGTGAGATGGTTCTTGGGAGATAAAACGTGTGTGTATGTGTGGGTGTTTTGCTAGATTCAGAAAGAGCACTATAACACACACTCTCAGCCCAGGCTTGACTTTCTGTAGAGAAAGAGTCTATGGGCCACAGCTACGGGACCCTTTTCAAGCTGGACTTTGTGAGACTTTGGACACAAAGAGTGTTGCTTTGAAACCTGTGTGATAAAGTATTTGGGAAAGGACCAGAGAGCAGCAACAGGTGGCGACAGTGTCTGCTCTGTGAGGTTCCCCCAAAGGGTCCTGCCAGCCATGGTGGAGAGGTGCGTTTTCAAAAGGCTTACAAGAGGACAGAGGCAAATCATGAACAGGCATGTCCTTAATTACATGCAAGACTCTTCTTAGAAAGTAAAAATATCTGGAAGGTTGAAATCTTACCATGATGCTAATAAATACACTAATAAGTCAATGAAGTTCATCGGTTTTATGTGTCTTTATTTGTACTTTCAGACTGGCAAAGTTACACTATATGATTACAAATCTGCAGTACACCCTCTGGTCAGGCTAAGGTAATATAAATGTCACAGACCTTGTCCCAGCAAAGATTCCCAAGCCACATTGTAGACAACAACCTAACCGACACCATGGAATCACTGAATTCTTTGTTGATCCAGCTTTCAGTGTATCCACCTCTTATTTTGTCTCTGATTACCCCCCTTCTGATCCTACTACATCTCTCTTGCTTTTCTCTTGCTCTGCCCTATAATGAGCAGATTTCTGAGCTTCTGTCCCATCTTTCTATTTTCTTAGACTTTCACTAAGCTTTTTCCTTCCAGAGAGAGCATCTTCTCAGACATTCCTGGAGTATTTTTCTGTGAAATGGCCTGTGGGTGACTGCATTAGTAGATCACTATTGGAGGAACCATATTCCATTCTTCATTGTATCTCCAATACCCAATATAGCATCTGGCATATAGAAGGCCCTTACTAAATGTCAAAATCAAATTGAATTATTGCTCAACTCCTGACATGTCACAAGTCTTCTTCAATGCCAAAGCATAATCTTAACTTTGAGGAAATTCTTACTAGTGTCCTAACTATAGACTAACGAAAAAGTCATTTATTTCTCAGTTATTCAACTCAAACACCCGCTAAATGCCAGATACTGCACTTGGTGCTGGCTTTGCAATGATGAGCCAACATACAGGACGTTTGGCCCCATGGAATGAATAGACTAGTTTATCTAGCAGGTGTTTAGTAAATGTCAGTAGAAGATATAATGATACATGATAGTTACCTTCAAATATATAAAGAACTATCCCATGAGAGAGAGGCTACACTGATATTCAGAGGAAAGATTTGGGCTCTGTGAGTGGTAGTTAACAGGATATAGGGGACATTGGGGTTGTTGAACTCTGGGAAGGACTCACCTTGGAAAGTAAGGAGCTTCCCAGAACTAAGAGTCTGGACATCATATGTCAGGGATACTATATTAATAATTGTAAAGACAATACTAATGGTGGCTAACAATGATAGGTTCTTACTATTTACCAGGTACTATAAACAGTCTGTGAAGAGGGTACTTCTACCATTGTCATTTTATAGATGGTGAGATAAGCCCTGAGATCAAGTCTAGACAGTCCAGTGCCAGAGCCTGTGTGCTGAACCACTTACTCCACTTAACTACTCTGTACGTCTGTTGAGAGAATTCTTCAGTGAGCAAAAGTGAACAATACGTTTCCTTGTAACAATGCGATTTTCTGGTACTATAATTCTCTTTACAGTTTCCTGTACCCAAAGACGGCAATGGGTCCAGAATCAGAAGCCTGGACTCAGGATATACAGTTCCCTTGTGTGATTGCAGAGATGTGTAGAAAGTCTCACTACAGCCACCCTACCTCCCAGCAGCCAACATCAACTGATTCCTGAAATTCATCTTCATTGGACTGTGACTTTCTAACTTAGGCTAAAGTCTTTGTTTAAACACAAAGCCTTGAGAGGGATCCAAATTTAAGGTGGTAAAAGGTCAAAAACTCATATCATAGAAGGAAATGTTGAAAGAATTGAACCTGCTTTGGTTAAAATAAGAGAAAGAAATGAAGAAAGAAAATGAAGGGAAAGATCAAGGAGAGATGTGTCTTTAAATATTTGAAGAATTATCACTTAGAAGAGGAGGTTGACTTGCATTTGTTTCTGCCAAAGGCAAGATGGGAACCAACAGTGAAAGTTGACTGGGGGTAGTTTTCTGTTCAATATTAAGAAATAACAACTGACACTGCCCAAGCATAGAATGGATATCCTGGGGACGTTGTGAATATCTCTTTATTAGAAGATTTCATCAGGAATAGAGGAGAAGAGATTCCTTCTTCCAATCCTAAATTCTATAGTTCTTTGGCTAGTTTCTATGTCTTTGTGCAGTGTTAATGGCTGCATTTGTGTGATTAAGAAAACTTTATTTTAAAATATTGAAAAATTCAAATAAAGTAAAAATCATCCATAATCCCACCATTTAAAGATTAATCAGGAAGGAAGCAAAGGCCTCAACCCCTCTGATTCTACCCTCCATTGTTCACAGCTTGGCTAAATGCATTAAAAGGTAAAAGAAAGTGGTCAATGGTATTAATGAGGGTTAATAATGAAAAGGAATAGTGGACATAAAATTGGTTGATATACAGTTGTGTATATATATTATTTTCTGACATAAATACATATATTTACATATGTATACATATAATTTTAGAGTTGACAGATTCAAATCATGACTTGAATTGTATCTAAGCCAACATTAAGAATGAAAATTGGCATTTTAAAATAAAATTTTATTATATATATATTTTTTCAAATTCTCCTTTCACCTACAGGCTAGATATAGCTGAGGGGAGTGTCCTCTGTTTCATTTTGGCTTCAAGATAAAATGAGGTACAGTGTGCACACAAGCAAGAGTACTCCCACAGCAGTTACCTGATATTTCCCCCCATTAATCTGTTTCTGCTCCTATCTTTCTTATCTCAGGAAAAGGCACCTTCCATGCAGTTACTGAAGCCAGGAACATGGGAGTTGTCCTTGATTTATCTCTTTCCCCTCACTCTCCTCATCTAACCCATTAACAAGTCCTGAGGATCCTGTCTCCAAATACTATCTGACCTCTCGCCACCATCACTATCCTTATCCAGGCAACCAGCATCTCCTGCCTGATCCCATGTTTGTTCGCTTTGATCCTTCTGCACATAGCCCCCAGAGTCACTTTTTAAATGGTGAATTTATATAATTTGATCATGTCACTCCTCTGCTTTAAACCATTCAAAGGCTACCCATCACATGGAGCACATATTAAAGACTCCTTACTCTGTCTATAAAGCCCTCACTGACCTGACCCTACAACCTCTGCTACACCCTCTCCTACACTCTCCCCAGCCATGCTGGCCTTTGCTCTGATCCTCATGGTCGGCAAGCTGGTGCCCATCTGGAGCTTCTGCATTAATGGTACCCTCTGCCTGAATGCCACTCACACTCATCAGGGTCCGTTTGTATCCTTGTTTAGAGGTCAGCTTAGACATCGCCTCACAGAGAGGCCTCCCTTGATGGCTTCATCTGAAGTAGATACTCTATATCCCATCACTTTATTTTATTTCTCTGTGTAGCTCTTACGTGCTCTGGTTTACTCCTTTCTTTTCTTTCTGTTTTCCTCTCTTTCTTGTCTGTCTCCCCTTCCAGAATGCAAGATCCCCTTGTTAACTGCTGAATTCTCAGCACCTAGAACAAAGCCTGATACACAGTAAGTGTTCAATAAATATTGAAGAAATGAGAGTGTGAATAATTTGTGACACCAGACAATGACGACCATTCCACAGACTTATGCTTGTGCCCAAGCTCGCCTGGTCCTAGCTGGATAATGTCAGGCTTTGCATGTCGTGGTAATGAGCCCAGCACTGAGATCTCATAGCTACTGAATAAAAAGCCTAAGTCTGAGGGCAGATCTGTGAACATGTGTGAAATCAAGCATGAAAAAGAAAGCAAGACTTTTTTTACATGGCTCTAATTTGTGAAGATAACTGCTAAGAAACTAGAATAGGTTGGAAGGAAGCATCAGAACCAGAAAAGTCCCCATTTGCTCTCAACACCATTAGCTCTCTGCCTGTTAAAATGCCATCACTGACAGAGGCAGCCAGAACCAGAAAACTTGGGCTCAGCGTTTATAAATGAACGCTGTGAGTGCCTCATGTTCTTGTGGCCATTGGGAACTGTATTGTTATTGGCTAAATTTAATGATACCAAATGGGAGGGATGAATTATTCCTTTATTTCTAAAGTCACTGTCCTGAATAAAACTCCAAAGTGATTCCCATTGAATCAAGCATTTCAGTCAGCAGTTTATCAAGGACCTACTAGACTGCAACCATTTCCCTAGGCGTTTTTTTAAATGTCATTTAATTCTCACTCTACCCCTATGAGTTTACCCATTCCATAAATGGACAGGCTTGGTCCCACAGAGGTCAGATCATTTCTCAAGATCACATAGCTAAGCATAGATGGAGATGGAATTTGAACCCTAACTTCTTGCCTATTACGCTTTCACTTCCGAGGCTTTTCCAAACCTTTTGGTCTGAATTTGGCATGTTCTGTAAGACCTGCCAGTTGGGTTATACCTCTCAGTGTAAACTACTGACTTTGCATTCTGATGTGAACAGCAACTTCTGAAGTGTCTGGTCAGTGGGGAGCAGCTCCAAGAGACCAATCACCCCTAGGGGCGATGACGCTTCAGAATTTCTGGACACACAAAACTGAAGCCGGGATCTCAGGATCACCCCCACCCCCAGCCCAGCCCCAGGTGCCCTGCTCTAGTGATCCCCCAGCCTCCTGAGGTGACATTGTTTCTGTACCCGCCCTACAGATCAGATTTCATTGCTAACCCACCCACACCACCTCCCTCCTCTGGCAGTCAGTGAATGTCTTCTTTTATGAAGAAAGCTTCATACATCATCTCTTCTTCTAAAAAAAATAAATTGATTTTTATTGATTTCAGAGAGGAAAGGAGAGGAGAGATAGAAACATCAATGATGAGAGAGAATCATTGATTAGCTGCCTTCTGCATGCCCTCCACTGGGGATCAAACCCGAAACAGGGGCGTAAGCCCTGATCAGGAATCAAACTGTGACCTCCTGGATCATAGGTCGATGCTCAAACACTGAGCCATGCTTGGCTGGGCCATCTTCTCTACTTAAATCAGTTTCACAGTTAAAAAACAAAAAATACAATGAGTTTATTCATTGTTTTTAAAAATAAAGCTTTCAAAATGCTATTTTTTCAATGTCTCTCCCCTTTGAGACTGAAGTAGTGTCATATGTCAGGCACGTGAGGGCAAAGGGAAGAGAGCCAGTGCTGTGACCCGGGCAGCTGGCCTTGTGATGAGGGACACAGACCAGGGCCTGGGGGCTGGAGACTCCTGAGCAGGCTGTACCCTCCCTGGGGCCCACCACACCCACAAACCCTCCAAAAGAAGGCAGGAGGTATAAAGGACTTACAGAAGAAAACGCACATTGGAGTGTTAACGTGATTAATTTTACACTCTATCAACTCCTTTCCACCAGGCTTTTGGCAGTGAGCTAAAACTGCATTTTTAAAAGTACACATTCTCCACAACTGCAGAAAAAAGTTTTTAAAAAGACCCATCAACCAAAGGACTTGTATGCATGCATATAAGCCTAACCAAGGGCACAGACACCAGGGGGCTGAGGGCATGAGTGGGGAGTTGGGGGAGCAATGGGGGGATAAGGACACATATGTAATACCTTAATCAATACAGAAAAAAAAATTTTTTAAAAAGACCCATCACTTGCAGACAGTAGAGAAAATAGTTCTTTGTCCACAATTGCAGAAATATCAGTGATTTCAGAGGCAGTTTTACAGTTCATTCAAGCACTGATGATAAATCATATTTTTTTAAAAATAGTGACCAGGTAGAGGGGATTTAAATGACAGGAACTGCCATTAATTGAGAGGATTTTACTTGGGAAACGCAAAATGATTCTTTAAGATTTTTTTTGCAACATGAGTCACCAAGCACTGTATTCACTGAGCTATTTCAATAGAAAAAAAAATAGTATCTTTTACTCCTTTGGTAAAATTTTGATCTTTCATTACCTAAAACAAAATGGCAAAGTTCTATATAGAATTGGTTTAAAAGGTAACTCATTTCACCAAAAGTGTATTATAGTTACTATGAGGCACTTAAATAAATATGTGATAGTAGCATATTTTTCTTTAAAGTTAAGAATTTGTCCAGCTGGTGTTGCTCAGTGGTTGAGCATCGACCCATGAACCAGGAGGTCAAGGTTTGATTCCCGTCAGAGCCCATGCCTGGGTTGTGGCCTTGATCCCCAGTAAGGGGCGTGCAGGAGGCAGCTGATCTGTGATTCTCTTTCATCGTTAATGTTTCTATCACTCTCTCCCTTTCCCTTCCTCTCTCAGAAATCAATAAAAACATATTTTTAAAAAAATATTTAACTGGCTCCAAACTTCTATTTTTAAAAGTAGTTTGGGCATGTGGAGTCTGGTAGCCTCCAAAAGAGGGCCAATTTGATTGTCAGTAAACAGACTGCAGGTACATGACACAGAGCTCACTGATGTTTCTTCTAAAAATACAATGTCCACATAAACTGTATTGCTCACTGACTATAATGAAACCCATTTGCTGACACCAGGTATCTCCCAGAGCATCCGAAAACACCAAGGCAGGGTGCAGGAAAAGGTCTCAAGGGTCTTTTTGATATTCTCCAAGCTGAATAGAAAATTGAAGCAATGCAGAAAGATAATAAGCAAGTTACTGATTAAATGGAGTGGAAATTAACAATGCAAAGTGGTTTTCAAAACTGGAGGGGTGGAATAAGCCTTACACAGGGTGTTTCTGTTGCAGGCGAACTTGCTTAAAAGTGTTAGCATTTAAATGGTCACACTTTGAGTTTGAACTTAACACTCCATTAAGGGGCTCTGGGAGCTCACACCTCTCTTTGTGGTGCCTTTCACTCTTGTTGAAGCTCAAGGAAGAGAAGGGGAGGAGAGAGAAGGAGGAGGAGGAGGAGAAGGAGCCACAAAGGAAGCAAAGGCAAGGTTGCTTATGGAAAAAGTGAAGGTCTTGTTTATGCCTGTTGTCCTGGTGCAGTTATTAACAGCATCTGCTTTTACTCCCCAAAGTGTCCTGATTTGGACACTATGTGAATGTGGTCACACACATAAGGTATAGAATGTCCAAAACAATAGCGGTAAGGCAACAGTCATTATGTTTGTAAATAAAAATTAACATTTGTTCCTTGGATCATATGCTTTGGTTCAAATATTTCTGTCATTTCACATGTTAAGGCTGTGTTCCTAACTGCAGGGGAAGAATCTGAGAATTTAAGTATCCTGGGAAGGGATCCTAAAGTCTATATGGTTGTCATTTTGCAAAGGAGAAACTGAGGCTCAAAGAGGTTGACTTGCCTCCGGCCACACAGCTAGTCAATGAAGAAGCTGGGCATGTATATTATACATTTTCAGTGTGTCAAATATTTTCAGAAATGTGAACAATGTTCTCAAGATAAAAGAATAAAGTATAAGAGTTGTGATAAATGATACAGACTCCCTTCTCTAGGTCAGAGGACAGCCACTGGCTATTGGGGTGAAAATTTCCAGTATTCACTGATTATTTCACATGAGGAAGAGACCAAGAATTCCCTAGGAATGAACAAAAGCCAGGAATCAAATTGGTTTCTGGCTTAGCAATTTAATAGCTGATTGATCCTGGTCAAAGTTTTGTGTGTTTTTTTAAAATTTATCTTTAATTTATTTTTTATTGTTTGAAGTATTACAAATAGTAGTACATATGTCTCATTTTTCCCCCCCATTGACCTCCCCCTGGCCTCCCCTACCTCCCAGTACATGCTTTCACCTGCCCGCCCCCCCCCCCCCCCAATGTCTTGTATCCATTGGTTATGCTTATATGCATGCGTACAAGTCCTTTGGTTGATTTCTTACAGCCCCCCTCGTCCAACCTCTCCTGCCTTCCCGATGTAGTTTGACAGTCTGTTCAATGCTTCTTTGCCTCTGTATCTATTTTTCCTCCATTTCTTTCCTTTAAAAAATTTTGCCTCTGCAGACTAGAAATAAACATATAATAACAACAACAAAAATGTTTGAGTCCCAATTTCAATGTCCAACAGTTCTGAGTCCCTGTTTCAATGTCTAACAGTTCCTTATGTGTACATGTCAGCAATGATATCTGGATGGTGGCAATGCAAGTCCGACCCTCTCTGGTTTTGTCCTAGGCAACCTGCAGCGGTGCACAGCTGCTGACTGCTCACGTGGCAAGGCGTTGTCAGCATCTTCCATCTCTGGACTGTTTTTTCCTCTTGTCTTCGTGGTTGGAGCACTCCTGTCAATTCCTCTCTGTTGCAGGAATCCACATGGTCTTGGAGTTGTTTTCTGAAAATATACAAACATATTATCGACCACAAGTTAATAAAGGAATCTTTTCTATATAATTGATTTGGGATCCTTTTTATTTTTGCCCAGACAATTTTCCTTTGTCTTATTTAGACACCATCTGTGTTTTTCATGGGTGTCTTGCTGTTAGCATTACAAATGAAAATTAATTTTGTAAAGTAAAAATTTTCTAGATGAAATTTACTTATAGGATATTTTTCCTTACATGATATTACCCTACTATCCCCCCCTTTTTTTGATTAATGGAGGCTTTTGTAAATTTTATAATGCAGTCTTGATAACTTTAAATTAAAAAAAAATTTTTTTTTGCCCAAAAATATGACTGCTTTATGTTCATTGCATGTTCAGGAATTTTACCATGAGATGAACTACCAATAGAAAATTTAGTTATTACTTTAAGAACAGCTTTTTGTCCAGTACAATTAACTTTACTTGAATATTCACTTATTTCAATTAGCCTATTTAAATTAATCTGAAAACTTGATTACTATTTTACTGTCAAATTTAATACTCTACCAACAATCTTAGTTTACCCTGTAAATATTAATAGGAAGGATTATTTGCATTCTTGAGTAGGCCCTGAGCATTCCTGATGCTAGGCTGAATTTAGATATAGGGCAGCTGCTGTTGGCCAAGTCTCTTGTCTGTTACCTGAGTCCTGATCTGAGCTGGGCCAAGTCTCTGTCTGTCACCTGAATCCCAATCTGAGCTGGGCGTGGGAAGCAAAGCAGCCATGGGGGCAGGAGACCTGCCTTAGAAGGGGTGAGGGTTCAGGCCCCTTCAGGGTTGGGGTGGTGAGGGTCTGCGCCCCACCTCTGTTGACCCCCAAGTTCTCTCCTGATGGCCCCTCTGCGACTGTGCCTGTCTTAGGTTGTTCCTTCCCTGAGGAATCTTACCAAAGTTTTTTAATGTCTTTAAAACTTTCATTTCCTCATCTATCAAATAGGTATAAAATTAATATTCATCTCAGATGACTGTTGTGAAGGTTAAATAAGACAGTATAAGCAAAGCACTTAGCCCAATGCCTGGCACATAGTTTTACAGTCAGTAAATGTCAGCTATCATTATTATCACTATCATCCCCAGTATCTCCATCATGATCAGCTTCTCCACATTTTTTCTTCTCCACAACTAAAGTGACCTGCTTTGAATAGTCAGCTGATTTCACAATACCACTCACTCTTTTCTTTTATATAATTCTCCACCTTAATCTCATTTGGTTTCACACACTCACAGAACCAGATATCATTGCTCCTTTTTTTTTTTAACAGATCAAGAGACAGGCTCAGAGAGATTAAATAATGTCTTCAAGATCACAGAATCAAAAAGTATGGAAGCAGAATTTAAACCTAAGTTTTCTTATCTTTTCAATGTGTCAGTCTCTGGTAGGACATTCTAGGGTGGAGAACTGAGATGAAAGAGTGAGGAGGGGAAAGGACATGTGTATTGGGAAAGTGACATGAGGCTGACTACTCTCTGTTGCTCTGTTCTGTAGGTGTTGCCCATATCCAATCAAGAATTTTTTCTCTACATAGTAAATCAAAGGATGTGAGCTTACAATCTGGAGATAGTGTACACTCAGCCTTCAGATACAGAAAAGATGCTATTTGTCTCTTCCACAGAAAAGACCCTTATAAAACCCAGAAAAGAAAGTCAAGCCAAGACAGAAGCCCCAGAGTTCTTGAGATCAATACCGATACAGAGATATGACCAGACCACGAAAGGAGACATAGGCACTGAGAAGTCCCTGGGTCACTTTTTATATGGAATTAAAGTCATTTAGTTTATACGATGGTATTTCTACAAAATAAAGGATGTAAATTTGCCTAATATGTAGATGCATGATCAGTAGCTTTGGATGAGGGGCATGGTCCATTCAGTGTTGCTTGATCAGTCAGACCACCAGATCTGGCACAAGGTGACAGATTTTGGACTTTTATCCTTATTTCAAGAATCAAAGAAGATAATGAGTCCATAACATTAGGGTTGCTCAAAGATCAGCTAAATGAAGACTTGGTTGGGGCATTTATTGATAAGGAGACTCAAGTATCAATGGATATTTGGACCAGAGACCTTTAAGGTCCCTCTCATCCTTCTGGTAATTTGCCATTTCTTAGGACCAAGAATCTTCTTAACAGAACATACATTTGATCTCTTTATAATTCCTCAAGGAAGTGAGCAAATAGAAGAATCCAAGGTCACAGATGTAGGTTTCTTTGCTATTTTGAGTAACAAGCTTCCCTGGGTCTGACTACTCTCATTATCGGATTTGGTTCTTTCTCAAATAAAATTGCTTCCCAACAGGAGGCATGAGCTGGCTTCTCTAGACCCTGTAGACATCTTAGTCATCTCCTCCTTTGGGCTTGTGTTCAACTACCCCTGCACTTTTGAATGCCCATCATCTTCTCTCTAACCATCTGTTACCTCCTTCAAACTCTGGCCTCATGCTGGGTTGCTCTAAGAGAGCTTTCTGGTTTCTTATATTCTTCTAGACTCCTCGAGGACTCTCTGTAGTACACCCACACTTGCTTACATCTCGTCTGCGAATTGTTCTCCAGTTTCATGTTTCTGTGTTTCACCAACTGAACTTTAAACTCCTAAAGGGCAGTGAACCTCTTCCAGTGGAGATAAAAAAGAAACAAGCTCTGGGTTTTTCTAATGATCACAAACATTGGGCACAAAGCAACCAGTGGGAGCCTACGACCCATCAAACAGCAGTGAAATTCCACTAGGATTAAGGTTAGATGGGGCAATCCAAGTTTCAAAATATCAGAGACATTTACATTCTGTTCTGAGTAGTTCAATAGTCCTTCCAAATCACCAGGACTGCAGACATAAAAGTTTCTTCCAGCCACTAGCTCTCGCTGAACATATCACAGGTTACTTAAAGTACAATTTATTTTTAATAGAAAAATTGATTCTGGAATGAAACATGAAGTAGTCTTTTTTGGGTTTTTTTTTTTTGGTAGTAGACTAACCTTTTAAAGAATAGCATTCTTGCCCTAGAGAGGGGCATAAAAGTTTAAAAGGTTATTTTCCACATTACACATAACCCGCATGTTCACCTTTTCTATCTTTTTGCTGGATCTACGCTCAGGGTGCCTGTGGCTCTAACTCACTAAAAATATCGTCTCCATTAATGCATGATTTACTTCTCTTTACTTGGCAAAGTACAGACTCCATCTTTCAAAGCAAATTCAAGCTTTTGTAATTCATGACATACTCTGTAAGATGTGATAGCATGGAGCTTTCTCTTCAAAACTCGAATGAGCAAAGCAACTATACTAGTAAAGAAAGGTCTTACTGACCCACTTAGAGAAGTTGGTTGTTCTTATGACACTTTTAGCTTATTGCTCCCAAACTTACAATGGCTGATCATAATTATTTATTTACATGTCTGTCTCACCTAGTTCGACTGCCAATTCCAAGAAAATAGAAATTCTGCCCTATCCATCTCTGTGTAACCTCTCTTTATGGATGCTATGGCATGCCACCAAATTCCCTCTCAGGACAAGGATCCCATTTCCCCAGCTGCTAGAATTGCTGCCTGCTGTCAGCCCACAACTGGTCTCTTTTTTGGAATTTCACACCTCTGATAGCATTTACCCTCATCCAATAACTGGTCAATGTGAACATACAAAGTTCTGGCCTCATTGCTTCAATTCAGGATAACTCTGAAGACTCCCTACCTTCCAGTCTCTGTGCTATTGGCCAAGTGCTCATTTGCAACTGCACCACAGCTCACTCTCTCTTCTGCCCAGCCCTGTTTCCCACACTCCCTCATAGATGTTCCTGAGAACTGTCCTCAACAAACTGTCTGTACCCAAGTCTTCATCTTAGAGTCTATTCCTAAGGAATCAAATTAAGACACTTCAGACCCTAGCAAAAATGTCTAATAGGTATTCCATTAATATTTGGTAGAAGAATGAGTGAATAAATTACAGATGAAATTAACAAATAATAACAACTATACATTCCAACATTATACTCTATTTTCCCTGACCCATTCTCCCTAAGGTTGTGATCCTTGGCAGTCAATGTACACAAATATTAACTGAGCTTTAAAACAGCAAAAGTTATAATATGATTTGATGTGGTTCGAAATAGAGAAAATATTTGAGATAATTATATTATAAATGGGGGAGGGGTAAAGGGAGATAGGAAGATAAACTTTATTTGAACTGGTAAAAGGATGAAACCATTATACTATGATGAGTTATGTACACATAATGTAATGTCTACAGCACCTACTAGAAAAGCTATGCAAAGAGATGCATTCAAAAACACTATACATAAATCAAAGTGAAATTCTAAATAATGTTCAAGAAATTCACCAAAAGGTAGGAAAAAGGAAACAGGGAAACAAAAGTCAGAAAACAAACAGAAAACACAAAATAAAATGCCAGATTTAAGCCCTAATATATCAATAATTATGTTTCATGTAAATTATCTAAACATACCAATTAAAGGACAAAGATTGACAGAATTTAAAAACATGACCTAACTTTGCTGTCAAGAAATACACATCAGGTATAACAGTAAACACAGGTTGAAAGTCAAATGATGGAAAAGATATATTATGCAAATGTTAATTTTTAAAAAGCAGGAGTGATTATAGTAATGTATATAAAAAAGTAGACTTTGGAGCAAAGAAAATTACCAGAAACATAGATATTACATAATGAAAAATGGTCAATCCACCAAGAAGATATAGATATACTAAATGTTTATGTACAGAGCTATAACATAAAGAAAAATTTAATAGAACTGAAAGGATATATAGACAAATCTAAATTTATAGTTGGAGACTTCAAAACTCTTCTTCCAGCCTTAGCTGGTCTGGCTCAGTGGATAGAGCATCAGCCACAGACTGAGGGTCCCGGTTCGATTCTGGTCAAGGGCACGTACCTTGGTTGTAGGCTTGATCCCCGGCCCTGGTCAGAGCACATGCCAGAGGCAACCAATCAATGTGTGTGTCTCTCTCTCTCACATGGATGTTTCTCTCTATGTGTCTCTCCTCCTCTCTTACACTCTCTAAAAAAAAAAAAATCAATGGATGTTCAATAATATATCCTCAGGTGAAGATTTAAAAAACCACACAAAAAAACCCTCTATTCCCAAAAACTGATTTAACAACTAGAGAGAAAATTAGCAAGGATATATAATAAATTAATATCATCATGAATCAGTAGGATTTAATCTACATTTTTTAACACTATACCCAACAACAGCACAAAATGTTATTTTTTCAAGTGTCCCTGGAACATACACCAAGATATAGCATATGCTGTGCTTTAAAAAGAAAATAACAGAGATAGTAGGAAATTTTCAAAAACTTTAAATGAAACAACCACTTCCAAATAATCCATGAAACAAGGTTGCTGCTTTCAATGGAAATAACAATACATTGAACTGAACTATATGAAAATACAACATGTTAATATTTAGGGGCACAGCTAAAGCAGTAGTGAGAGGGAAATTTATAGCATTAAAATGAATACATGAGAAAAGAGGAGAAATCTCAAATTTATAATCTAAGCTCTCATCTCAAGTATTTAGAAAAAGAACAAAATACATTCAAACAAGTAGAAGAAAGGATATAATATAGATAAGACAGAAATCAGTGAAGTGGAAAACAAAACAATAAGTAGCTGGTTCTAGAAAAGCATCAATATTTTAACAAATCTCTAGGAAGAAAAGAGATTGAAGGCACAAATTATCAATATCAGGAATGCAACAGGGGATACACTATAGACCCTTCAGATTTCAAAAAGATAATAAAGCTATACAATGAATAATTCCATATATATAAATTTGATAAATTTGATGAAATGGACCAATTTCTTCTAAAACAAACACAGCTCACCCAATATAAAATAGATCTTTGAATAGCCTTGTTGCTATTAAGGAAATTGAATTCATAATTTAAAAACTCCCCAAAGGGAATCTCCAAGTCCAGATAGTTTCACTGGATAATTCTACCAAATATTTTACAGAGTATTAACACCAATTCCACATAATATTTTCCATAAAATAAAGGATGACTCCAAAACCGGTTTGGCTCAGTGGGTAGAGCGTCAGCCTGCAGACTGAAGGGTCCCGGGTTTGATTCTGGTCAAGGGCATGTACCTGGGTTGTGGGCGCATCCCCAATGGGGGGCGTGCAGGAGGCAGCTGATCTATGTTTCTAACTCTCTATCTCTCTCCCTTCCTCTCTGTAAAAAAATCAGTAAAATATATTTTAAAAAAAGGATGAGTCTGGCACTGGCCAGGTAGCTCAGTTGCTTAAGGCATGGTCCTGATACACCAAGGTTGTGGGTTTGATACCTAGTCAGGGCACCTACAAGAATCAACCAATGAATGCATAAATAAGTAGAATGACATATTGATGTCTCTCTCTCTCTCTCTCTCTCTCTCTCTTTCTTCCCCTCCATTCCTCCCTTCTTCTCTCTCTAAAATCAATCAATAAATTTTTAAAATAAAATATGAGGAAACACTTCCCAAATCATTTCATGAAGTTAGAATTACCCTCAAACTAAAAACAGACAAATATAAAATAAGAGAACTACAGATAAATATTCCTCATGAATATAGACTAAAAATTCTTAGCAAAGTATGTATATATAAAAGCCTAAGCAACCATTGCAACCAAACAGATGACTGAACAGGCTGCGTGGGGTGACTAGGCTGGCAGGGGGGGTTGTGAGAGGCGACCAAGCGACCGAGCAGGAGGCTGCATGGGGCAGCCAGGCTGGTGGTGGGGGGGGACAGTTGGGGGCGACCAGGCCAGCATGGGGGCCAGTAAGGGGCGACCAGGCTGGCGGGGGGGGAGGGCGGTGTGGGGTGACCAGGACACGGGGGGGGCAGTTGGGGGCAACTAGGCTGGCAGGGGGGTCAGTTGGGGGTGACCAGGCCAGCAGGGGGGGGGCTGTTAGGGGCAATCAGGCAGGCAGGCAGGTGAGCAGTTAGGAACCAGTGGTCCCGGATTGTGAGAGGGATGTCCTACTGTCGGTTTAGGCCCGATCCCCAGGATCGGGCCTAAACCGACAGTAGGACATCCCCCAAATGGTCCCAGATTGAAGAGGGTGCAGGCTGGGCTGAGGGGGGAACCTCCCCCGCACCCATGCACAAATTTCATGCACCAGGCCTCAAGTTAGTAAATAAAATTCAGAAATATATAAATAACTATAAACCATAACCAATGGAACTTATTTCAGGAATGCAAGGCTAGGTTAATATTTTAAAATCAATCAATGTAATTTACTATATTAACAGCCATTTTTAAAAGTCACAGAATTATATCAACTGATGCAAAAAAAGCATTTGACAAAATTCAAAATTCCACACCTTTTAACAGTATAAATGTTGTGGCTGAGGGGTAGGGGCGGGGGAGAATACAACTTTCTCAACTTGAAATAAATAGCATCTACAAAAACACCTACAGCTAATATTACACATCATGGTGAAAGACTGCATTCTTTCTTCCTAAGATCAGGAACAAGGAAAGGATGTCTATCTCACAGCTTTAGCTCAACATAGAGCTGGAAGTTCTTATTAGTGCAATAAGGCAAGAAAAGGAAATAATAGGCATGTATATCAGAAAGGAAGAAATAAAACTGTCCTTTTTTGCAGTTGAGATTATTGACTTAACAGAAAATTCCAAGGAATCCTCAAAATCAACCTATTAGAACTAATAAGTTGATCCGTTTCAGGATACAACGTAAGCTTACAAAAATCAAGTGGACTTCTATGTACTAGCAATGAACATGTAGACAACCAAATTAAAGCTACAATACCATTTACAATCACTCAAGGAAGACTTAGGTGTAAATCACACAGGATGTGTATGCTGAAAACTACAAAATACTTATGGTAGAAGGGGGTGTTATTGTTTAATGAGAACAGTTTCCGCTTTGTAAGATGAGTTTTAGAGAGGGTGGTGATGGTTGTACAACAATATAAATATACTAAACACTACTGAACTGTACACTTAAAATGATTAAGCTGATGCATTTTATGTTATGTGTATTTTACCATAATAAACAATTGAGAAAAAAGGAGGGAAGTCACAGGCTTTATTAGTGTTTATTCAGAGCTAGCCAAACATGGAAGAAAATGTACTTGGATTCCCTTGGTTAAAACTGAGATTCATTTTCAGTCTTTTCCAGAGCTTTGGTGAATTGCCCCTCAAAACCATCTCACTCCCTTTGCTCTCAATCTATGCTCACCACCAGCTTCCCCCTCCCCCCACTTTCTTTCCTTCCTTTTTTATTTTAGTAAAAATTGTATATACTTAAGGTGTTCAGTAAAATGATTGCTATAGTCAAGAAAGTTAACGTATCATCTCTTCACATAGTTTACCATTTTTTGTGTGTGATGCGAGCACCTAAAATCTATTCTCATAGCAAATTTCTGGTATCCAATACAATATGATTAACTATAGTCAGCATACTGTACATTTGATCTCTAGACCTTTTCATCCTATTCATAACTGCAACTTTGCACCCTTTGACTGACAACTGCCCATTTCCTTCACCTCCCTGCCCCTGGTAATCACAGTTCTACTCTTCTTCTATGACTTGAACTTGTTTAGATTCCTCATATAAGTAGATCAGTTTGTTTGTTTTTTCTGTGTCTGGTCGACTTCACTTAGCATATTATCCACATTGTCACAAATGGCAGGATCTCTTTGTTTTCTAAGACTGAATAATATTCCAATGCACTTTCTTTGGTCATTCTTCCATCAACAATCACTTGTTCCCATATCTTGGCTATTGTGAATAATGCTGAGATGAACAAGGGAGTCCAAATATCTCTCTGAGATACTGATTTCATTTCTTTTAAGTATATACTCAAAAGAGGGATTGCTAGGTCATATGTAGTTCTATTTCAGTATTTTAGAAAACTTCATATTGTTTTCTGTAATGGCTGTGCCACTTTACATTCCCAACAACAGAGTTTAAGGGTTTCCTTTAATCCACATCCTCACCAACATGTTACCTTTTAATTTTTGTTAATATCCATCCTAACAGGTATAAGGTGCTATCTTGTGGATTTGATTTGTATTTTCTGATGATTAGTGATGTTGAGCACTTTTTCATGTACCTCACAGGCACAGGCATTTGTTTGTCTTTTTTGGAAAAATGTCTATTTAGGTCCTTAGCCCATTTTTAATCAGATTGTCTTTTTTTTTTTTTTTTTTTTTTTGGCTAATCAGTTGTATGAGGTTCTTCATACTTTCGATATTAACCCCTGATAGATTACATGGTTTGCAAATATTTTTTCTCAATCCATAGGTTCCATTTCATTGGTGATTTCCTTTGCTGTGCAGAAGCTTTTTAGCTGCCATAGTCCCACTTGTTGATTTTCACGCACACTTTCTGATTTTAGTTGGCCCCTCAGGTGGTCTTCCCATAGGGAAAGGAATGTGCCCACAGGCCTGAGTGGCCCAGCACCCCTGGCAGTTATGAGTCTCGCTGTAAGTGAACATACTGGCACAGTTTCAATCCCACTGTGCCTACCCCCTCTGAGTGTCCTGCGAGATGGGGTCTGGAGCTGCTGGCTTATCACCAGGACTTGGACCACAGCACCTTAAACCTGGTGCTGCTGCCCTCACGTTCTCCCTGTGCAGCCAGCTGTGCTTGCTTTTTTGCTTTTCCATCCTGACTCTTTGGCCTTAACCAAGACAATAATGTAAAATATTGGCTCTGTGGGAGCACTGCAGCCTACATCTTTTATCCTTAAAAACAGAGAAATATGCTTTTGCAACAGTAACTCATGGCTTGCCTGTTGATGATTTGTAAATTCTTTGCAATAGTTACAATTCTTTTCTATTCTGGTTGCCTGGTAGTCAACATATCTAACATAGACATATGCGTATATAATAATATAATATATTTCCTTATTTCTGTAATAATTTCCTGTATTAACCTTTGACCTGACACATAGAGAGACTCAGAATCTGATTCAGCTCAGCATTTACCAATTAAGACTCTTACCATATAATTCTTATCTCCCCAGGTCTATATATATTACATTAAGTTCGTTCTATCTCTCCTCCTTGACTCCTACTGATATGTAAGTGGTTCACACAGGCACCAGTGAAAGAGGTGGGTTTCCTAGTGGCACAGGCAAGTAAACCGACCCTGCCTAGTCACATGGGCTAAGCAGGTACTCCAATGCCTGGGAATTCGCTCACAGACTGAGGCCTTCTGGGGCTTCAGATTTTTCTTACCCAGAAAAGAGAATCAACATCATTGCCATCATGCATTATTCAGCACCTGCCTGGGCTACTCCTTGGTGAACAATGAAATAATGGAAACTGACAAAATTGATTTGTGGTGAATTTTTAGTGAAGCCAAGTTCATGGCAAGTGAGCAAGGGCAGACAGGGCTCAGAGGAACTTGACCACAAGAACGATCGGCCTACAGTTCCCCTGGGAACTTCAGCACCTGGCCAACAGCACAGCCAGGCCAGAGGCCCTGCTCAAGACTCCTTTTCTTGTGATGATTTTGCGGGGAGATGAATACTGTTTCCCACTGTATAAGACAGCCACTTGGGTCCACCAAGCCAATTCCCTAGCCAAAAGGATGGATGAGACTCTTAAAGCATTTCACGAAGTACTTGAATTGCTAGGTAATTAGAAACTCAATAACCAAATCTCTGAACATAATTTTAGCTGCTTAGCAAAGTGCTGAGAAAGAAAGGCTTCAATTCAGTATATTTTGACTTTTGCATTAGGGATTCGCGAATTAAAAGGAAAAAAAGTATTAGGACCATGTCTAATCCTTCCATTAATCTCTCTCAACATATATTCTGCTGCTTGTTATTGTATATAATCATTAAATGTAAAGTATTAAGCTGGACATTTGACTTTATTGATCACTTTATGGACTAAGGATACAGCAAGTAATTATCTGTCAAGACAGATTCATTGACTGAGCTGTCATTGGGAGAGCTGAAATTGACACATAGTTGATTATTACTCTAGTTTATACTGCTTTCATCAATTATTTTGTATCATGCTCTTTCTCTTCAAGAATTGTGTATTTATAGTTAGTGTCTATTTAAAAACTTACAGGCAAACTTTTTACCCTAAAATCAGATGGATGGTTTTTTGTGTAGATCACAAACATTGCAATCTAAAAGTACAGTTAGTTTTATTGACTTGGGCATTTTATCTGTTCTAATACCAGGCAAATTTGGACTAGTATTTTATCTCTCTATACCTCAGTTTCTCTACTTAAAAAATAATATAGCTTTTCTGGATTTTTTTCTTCCATACTCTGCTTGTTCCTTTAGCATATGCAATTTGGCTCAGTTTGTTAAAGAGGAACATTCAGGTCTTCTGAATGTTCCAGGCACTGGAATTGTAGGTACCAAGAACAAGTAAGATAGAGTCCCTGCCCTCAGGGGCGGGGGCGGGGGCTGTCTAGTAAAGGACCCAAATAAAGGGTGTGGAAGAGTCTGAGGAGGTAGAGGCTTAGTATGACCAAAAAGCAACCTCCTGGTTCATTCTGATGCAGAGTAAGATGTTTTGAAATCCTGTGCAAGCAACAAGGTCAAAGTTGCCTATCATATTCTGGGCATGCAGAATGGAAAAGAAGGAGCAATGATTGTTAAACACCATCCTGGGACATGCAAGCAGACTGTTCTTAGAGTTCGTCTTTTTCAGAATTTTGCAGTTGACTTCATGGATGATCTCTAACACAGACCAGAGCTTCATGGAATTCCTTCTTTGAAATTGACTTGTAGAGAAGTCCTGATGTGGTGTGTGGCCTAACCCCATTTTGGCTAGGACCTAGCCTCTAGGTCATGAATATACAGTTGTGCAATATATCTTTCTACATGTAGTTCTTTCCATAGTTAATTTTATATTCCATGTGGGTAGAGACCATGGCTTGCATGTACTTTTTAAACTTTCTTCCCACTCCTTTGTGTGTCTGCATTCAGTAGGCACTCCATGAATAATAATGGAAGCCTCTTGTGACATACAAGATAGTGATACACTTGAACAAAACAGTTTCTGTGAAGCTGAGTTCTACATTTTAATTAGAACAGTTTTGACACATGGTAGATGTGCATTAACATTTTTCAGTTTACCTGGGACAAAGAAGCTCAAGTTACTTCAATTATGGGAGGCTGATGGCTGAAGGCATGAATCAATAAAGCTGAATCAATTTCACTTAAGCATCTTTCCAATGTTGACATGGGACACAGCACGGTGTCAGGAAAATAGCTTTTGTACACAGGTTAGCAAACTTGAGTTTTGGGCTCAGTGGTCCTAGGAAGTGACCCAACCCTATACATATTGATTTCAGAGAAGAAGGGTAAGGGATAAAAAGATAGAAACATCAATGATGAGAGAGAATCATTGATTGGCTACCCCATACTGGGGATCAAGCCCAAAACTGGGGCATGTGCCCTAATCTGGAATTGAACCGTGACCTCCTGGTTCATAGGTCCATGCTCAACCACTGAGCCACACCCACCAGGAAGAGACCCAACCCTTTTAAACTAAGGGATTTGGCCAGATACTTAGTAAAGGCACTCTGACTCTGAAATTCTATTACTTTACTTTGCCTTAAGTGAGGTAAACCAGTAGTTAGCATTCACATTGGGTAATTAAAAGATAAGGTAATAGAGGCAAATTGTATTATCCAAGACCATAATTCTAGGAATTCACAGACCACACAAGAGCCTAAATCTCTTCACTTCTATCCAGCCCAATTTCTTTGTGGCTTCTCATATTCTGTATTTGGTTAAAGGAAAGAAAAGGACTTGCTATTAACTTGTCCTTACTTAGGTTTTGGAAAGTACTTGTGAGTGAGCAGCAATTATTTTTTGAATTTCCAAGTAAATCTATAGTACATTTTTCGGTACCATTGCAGAATTGTGAAGACAGTCTTCTGGAAAATTCCACATTGCTTTAGGACAGGGGTTCTCAATCTTTTTTTTTTTTTTAATCTTTCCCAGAAAAATGATAGAGGCATAACTATAAAAATTTGCCTAACACTGAAGGGCAGTGAGAGAGAGCATAGGGAGCTGTTCCCAAGTTAAGAACCAGAGGGGGCTCTTTCTCTTCTAGACCTATTGTAGGGCCAGTTTTTGCTCTGATGTGAATATATTTGTGTGTTAACCTCTCAGCTCTCCCACCTGCTAGCTGCCTAAGTTTTCTGAGCCCCTTTGGAAACAGGAATAATAACACGTACTTGCAGTTGGTTGGGGGCATTATCATTAAGAGCTAATGTAAGTAAAGCACCTATCACTGTAACCGTCATATTAATGGTCACTTACTCACTAAATGCCTGTTTTCTTCCCTTTTCTCACATGTTTTTGTTAATCCCAGTCAAACCTACATAACTGTATGCTTTCCTTTTGCAGGTTGGAGTCCTACTTTCTTTTTTATTGTTCACATTCTTCTTCACTACTACCTCCAACTTTCTACTCTGATTTACTATTTGTATTGTTTGATCTTACAAAATACACTTGGATTTCTTCCTTTTTGTTAAAAAAAAAATTTCTTTTCTACCATCTAGAAACAGAACCATTGTGCTTCTTTACCAAAATAGAGTTCATTTTTAATTCTCCCGATTTGCTACTTCTAAGGTAAAGCCTTAGTCACATTAGCATGACCTGGAATTTCCCATTTTAAATCTTTCCTGGGGCTGAAAATTAATCTTTCCTTAGGCAGTACCTAAAGATTATGTGTACTGAGTGATCTGAAGATCAATTAAACACTGACTGAGCTTCAGTAAAGAAACTATTTCTCTATACAGAAAGAGGCAATGGGAATGCAGGTGGAATCCAGGATCACTGTTTTAGTTAAGTGTGCCTCAGCACCTGCAGGAACACTGAGGTAACTAGGGAAGCTGCTGGGCCCCAAACCCACAGAGTGGCCTTGGGCCTCCAGAGTAGAGGAGATACAGTGCAGAACCAACCTTTATTGAGCAACAATTCTGTGCCTGGTGGAAGTGAGAGGTTGCAATATGGAGGCATACAGCCCACACATGGTCCACAAATGTGCTTTTCTCTGTGTTTTAATAAATCATAAATTTATGCTTAAATGTAGAAACACTTCAGATACATCTCTCACCCATACACAAATACACACACAAGGATCTTGTAGCCTTTACAGAAAAATCAAAATATTTGGCAACACTGGGCTCAAGATCTTATATGGCAACAAAAAGTTAGAGAAAAGTGGGACAAATGCATGCACATTGAAGAAAATAATTAGAAGAAATATTTTAATATAGCTATTTGCCCTTTTTCTATAATAGAAGTGTCAACCAAATTCACAATTGACAATGACAGATGGAAACACACACGTGCAATTGGTGCCAGTGAGAGCTTTATATGTATCACGGATGTGCAAGTCAACTTAGCCTTTTATAGATATAGAATAAACTTGCTTAATTAGACCTGCTTTCTGATTTAGCTAAACTTTATCCAGCCCCCCAACTTCTCTTTCAGATAGTTGTCAGCAACCAGCAGTAAATATCAACAAGAAGCAGATAATTATTGTGGATCACATAGGGAGAACAAAGGGTAAAATATTTAACTGCAGCAGTGTTTGACTATATTCTGAGCAGTGAGAAAACCTGAAGTCATTTTCAAGGTCCACCATTTCTTACTTCTTTTCAGAAGGGTCAAGTTTTTAAGCTTTCTAAATCTCTGTTTTCCTGCTAATGAAAAGAAAATAGGATTCCACTGAGTCTCCTATCTACCTACTCTAGGACTTCTGTGAGGATCAAATGAGATGAGGCAAGTGAAAATGCTTCACAGTCATTTGGTTAAAGAGTCAAATGTTTACACCTGGCTATAAAGCAAGTTGTGTTCCTGGGCTGAAGAAACTGCAAGGAGGCAGTTTCATCATTTCATCATTAGGGAGAGGAAGCTGGGCGTTGCTACATGACATCATTACCCAGATGGACACTTAGCATATTAGCCTTTTATATATGTAGATACTAGTATGTACATATATGTGTACATATAGTTATTCACATAGTTAGCATTCACATTGGGTAATTAAAAGATAAGGTAATAGAGGCAAATTGTATTATCCAAGATCATTTTTTCTAGGAATTCACAGACCACACAAGAGCCTAAGTCTCTTCACTCCTATCCAGCCCAATTTCTTTGTGGCTTCTCATGTTCTATATTTGGCTAAAGGAAAGAAAAGGACTTACTATTAACTTGTCCTTACTTAGGCTTTGGAAAGTACTTGTGAGTGAACAGCAATTATTTTTTGAATTTCCAAGTAAACCTGTAGAACATTTTTCTGTACCATTGCAGAACTATGAATATATACATATATATATACACACACACATATATATATACATACATACATACATATATACTATATATATACATACATATATGCACTAAATATATAGTATTTGAGTGTTGTCACCATTGATAGGTCAGTAAAAGAAATCAGTAATAACATGAGTATTTGAACAACATAAGCAAAAGTTTAATCACATATATTGCTTCTAACAGCAAAGAATGCAAAAGGGATATTTGTAAAATTTAAGAACAAAAGGGATATTTGTAAAATTGGCCAAACCTAATGTGAATCTCCATAAATTAAATTTAAAAACTGGTATCATATAGCCCCAGAAATGCAACACAATTAGATCAGATATTATTATAGAGACAATACAAATTCCTGAAAGTTAAAAACTAAACTTCTATTTATTTCAAGAGTGGAAGAAAAAACAAAAATGGAAATCTGATGATACTTAACAGTTTTTAAAATGCTACATTTTAAAAATAGTTATATGCAGCTAATGTGATGCTTGGGGGAAATTTATGAGTATGAATACTTACATTAATAATTGAAAAAATAACAAAGCCACCTACAAAAGTGCCCAGAGTGGGAGACAACCAAGAGAGTAAACCAAAGAAAAATATTGAAAATGTGGCAATAAAGATAAAAACAAAAATTAATGAAATAGAAGGCAAAGCAATAGCAGAGAATACTAATTAAAGCAAAAGTTGTTTCTTTTAACAGGAATAATAAATTCAATAAATTACCAAGAAGACTGAAAAAAAGAAAAAAGGCACAGTTAAAATAAGAAGAATAAAAATGAGGCATAAATTCAGAGACAACAAAGATTTAAAAGCTAATAAGGAATACTATGAACAAATTTAATAACACATACAAAAGCTTAGGTCAAAAGCACAAATTCCCAGGAAAATACAAATTACTGTAACTGTCCTTTTTAAAAAGTGGAAATCCAAATGGTCCTATAAAAAAATTAAATCAGTACCTAAACATTTTTCCTACAAAGAAAATTATAAGCTCAAGAGGATTTCCAAGTGATTTCTACCAGATGTCCCAACAACAGGTGATTCTAATCTTACATGAATTATTCAGTGAATTGAAAGAAAAAGAAACCACTCCCAACTCATTTTATGAGGTGAATGTGTTTATGTGTGAATGTTTGTGTTTCTATATTTTCCTAAAAATTTTAAGGTTATATGTTTCATTTTTAAGTCCTGCTCTATTGGGAACTAATGGTTATACATGTATACAGTGTGTGTGTGAATATACATTGTCTTAGCACCATTTATTGAATGTGTGTGTGTTTGCATGTGCCCTATGAGAGATACTGTGAGTCCAGAGATGAAAAATAATAAGTCCTTTCAATAAGGGGCACCCCAACTAGGAGGGATACAAGCATAAAATCAATAGTAACAAAAGAAGAGCCATAATCTGCCTGAGAAGTCTAGAGAAAGGCTTCGGTGAGGAGGAGGAGAAGAAGATAATTCTTTAGGGATGAAAAGTTAAATGAAGAAAGTGGGAAGAGCTTCCAATTTGGGAAGCCTTATTTGTAACAGCAGATATTTACACAGGGGTTGTCCAGTTGCCCAACTGGAAAACTGTGTCCCAAGAAAAGAATGCTGCTGGGGAAAAGTGATAGAGACATTCATTGGAAATTAAGGTTTCTCTCTCTCTCTCTCTCTCTCTCTCTCTCTCTCTCTCTCTCTCTCTCTCTCTCTCTCTCTCTCTCTCTCTCTCTCTCTCCTCTCCTGGGTCTTGGAAATGACTCATTAGTACAGTATTGAAAGCAAGAACAAGAATACTCTTTATGATTAATGAAGAGGCTTTTCCAGAGAAATATGGCAAATATTCCAGATGTATTGGTAACCTGCTTTGGCATGGACCACTATGTCTAAGCCCATTACACACTGCACTATTGTGTTTGCCTGTCTGTGTATGAGATTGCTATACATTAAAAAGTCCTTACGTTATTCCAACCAGTGTGGCTCAGTGATTGAGCATCCACAGGAGGTTGCTGATACCCAGCCAGGGCACATGCCTGGGTTGCTGACTCGATTCCCAGTAGGGGGCGTGCAAAAGGCAACTAATCAATGATTCTCACCAATGTTTTTTTCTCTAAATCAATAAAAACATATTTTTTAAAAGTCCTTATTTTAACTATCTGAGAGAAACAGTCACATTTCTGAATGAGAGTTCTGTTTAGGCATCTCAATGCTAAAAAAAAAAAAAAATCACCAACATTTGTTAAATTAAAATCCTTTGTCTTTATTTATAGTATTGAGTTAATTCACAACTCTTTTATGAGACTCATTTATGAAATTCAAGCCCATGCTCTCATTTACTGACAGGCTCAAATGACTTGTCAGAACACAGAATGGTTTCTTGGTAAAAGAGATTTGATAATGAAAGGATTTTTACTGGACTAAATTAATTATTAATTTATTGACTGTTCCAAGCTGTGGAAAAAAGAAAAATCTATCTGTAACCAAGAAATGTGTCTCTACTCAGATTTTATTTGCTGTGATACATCAAATGGTCAATATAAACTGAACATTTTACCATATTTATATTCTGTCACTTGTGTCTGAATTATTTGTTACACATCAAAAATAAGTGCCTGAGGAAATAAGACATATCATAAAGAGTAACTGTTTACAACTGACCATAGGTGTTAAACTTTCCTTTAACTGGTGATTTTTTTTCTTGTTAAACATTCACAAACCCAGAGAAGCTTCAATATTCCCTACATTCTTAACCCCAAATCCCTGAGTGTGTTGCAGTATTGGGCTAGAATTTGCATTTATACTATTTTGAAAACGATTTGCTAAGTTGTTTCACAGTATAAATAGATTACTGGGACATAAGTTAATATATTTTTAGAAAACCAGTAGAAAGGATGGTGCCATTAATTATATTTTTTAATCAATAATTACTCTGGTTATTATAAATAAGTCTCATCAATTTATGAACACAGAAAGCAGAATTCATTCATTGATCCTGGCTTTAATTTTTTCATTTGTTTATTTAGCAGAAATAGATCAGAAACTTATTCAGGTACAAATTGATAATTGTGCCAAGTATTCATTGTTAGTTTAGGTTATAATAAACTGTTTTTCTTTTAAGTATTTGCATGGTACTTGACCAAATGTTAGGTCAGCATCAATGATTCAACAATAGATGAAGGATCTCTTGAAACAGAATTATTTGAGATTGCTATTAAAATGCAGATCCCAGGGCCATCTCCAGCTCTCTCTACTATGATAGGTCTGTGTGTGGTCCAAAGAAGTTTACAGTTTAAAGGCTCCTTCAGATGGTTCTTAAACATCTCAAGTCTGAGCCTCATCCATTCCACCTCTTTTTGCTTTCTATCACCAAAGTTGAATTTTGAGAAATGAAAACTACTATGTCTAAAGTGAAAATTACACAGGATGAAATTAATAACAAATTAGACATGATTTTTAAAAACCAGTGACCTTAAGGACATGCCAATAGTAATTATTAAAATGAAATATACAGAGAAAAAAGTATTTTAAAAAATTAGTAAGCTGTGGGACAACTTCAAGCAGCATAATATATATGTAATAGGAGTTCCCAAGGGAAAGAGTACAGCATCAAAGCATGATCCCTAAAAGAGCAAACTGATACATAGGAAGTGAAAGTTACAAGCTTCTGCTTTTCAAAAGATCCTGCTAAGAGAATGGAAAAAACAAGCCACAGACTGGCAGAAAATATCTGTAAATCATATGTTTGATAAAAGACTTGTATCCAGAATATATAAATAACTCAATTCAATAATAAGAAAAACTAATGGGCAAAAGATTTAAATAGAAAACCTAGCTTTTCCAAAGATATGTAAAGGTATGCAAATTAGTGAAAAGATGCTCAATAACATTAGTCATTAGGGAAGTACAACTTAAAACACCATGAGATACTATTGCACATCTATCAGGATGACTGAAAATAAAAAGATTGACCACACCAAGTGTTGGTGAGGAGTATGGAGGAACTGGAACCTTTATACATTGTGGGTAGGAATATAAAATAGAACAACCACTTTGGAAAACAGTTTGGCAGTTTCTTAAAATGTTAAACATACACTCACCATATGATCCAGATATGTGCCCATGAGAAAGAAAATCACATCAAAACTTATACAGAAATGTATAGCAAAAAAAATGCAATAGCAAAAAAAAAAACAAAAAAAAAAAACTGGATACAACTCAAATGTCTATCAACAGGTGGCTAAAGGTAATGAACGAACACAACATGTATGAATCGCTGCATAATTATACTGAAATAAGCCAGATAAAATAAAGAACATTCAGTATGATTCCATTTCTATAAAATTCTAGGAAACACAAACTAATCTACAGTGACAGAAACCAGGTAGGGTGAGGAGGAAAGGGAGGCAGTACAAAAGGAAACAAGTGAACACTTGGGGGTGATAAGGATGTTCATTATTTTGATTGTAATGATGGTTTCACAGGTATATACAAATGTCAAAACTTATCAAACTACCCACTTTAAATATGTGGAGTTTCTTGTACATCACTTTTATCTCCACAAAGCTGTAAGTGTAGCTATTTTGCTATTTTACACTTGACAATACCCATATGGATTGTTCTTGACTTCTAATTTCTTGCATGTGCTCTACGTGGCGTGAAGACATTTCTTTTAGTATGGGCTTCCACTTTTTATGGCTCTCTCTGCCTCCTTAAAGGGATCTTCAACTTAAATAAATGTATAAAGGCCTATATTGTTCCCCCAACACATCTATATTTGCTACCGCCCCCTTCCCCCCGGCCCCCCCCCCCGTCAGGTTCTTTGATTGTGAAAACTGAATTACATTTTAATGATGATTACCTGTGAAATTCATTAATTCAATAAATATTTACTACACTTACTACATTTTCACATATTGAATGAAACACAAAATCTCTGCTATCATGGATATTGGGAGCAGAGAGGAGACTTAAATAAATGTTGAATGAAAGAACATTCACAGAATTGGGAGCATTCTATTGAATAGGCAGGTCTCATTAAGATCAAAGCAGAAAACTAGTTTTATCCCTGTAGCTTCTTTAAACATATTCAGGGATTTGGTTTGCCAGAGAGCAGTTCATTGTGTCCCCAAACTCCAGCTCTCAAGTGGCCTCCAACATCCCAGCATTTCAATGCTTTCTTCAGGCAACTTTTTCTCCTAGACTCTTCCACCTCAGCCCCTTTATACCATAAGGTGTGCAAAGAGCTAAAGTTTGTGAAACGAGTTTTCTGGCAGGCTGCATGTGTAGTCTAGCTTTTTGCTTTAGGCACCTATTGCTTTGTACTCAGCCTCTATTGCTGGGTCTTCAGCAGAAATTGAGTCAGAAATCATTCCTTTAAATATTATATATTGTTCATATTTTGTAGCAGGAAAGAACCAAGGAGATCATGTAATTCAGGTGTAAAGTTTTATCTCCTATTCTGATTTCAGATGGTTGGTTTTGACTGTCTGGAATAAGACTGAGTAATGAGGCTCAGGATCAAGTTAAAGAATGTAATGAGAGATCAATGGGGTTGGCCAAGGACAGGGCAATGATTGTTCTGTACTGGGGTCTCCCATAATCCAGTTGTTATAAGGATGAGGAATGAGTACACAGAGGACAATTAAAGGTTTCTGCTACACATTCTATGGCTTGCTATTGCCTACAAAAAAAGGCTAAACTTTAAACTGATAATCAAGACTATGAGATTTGGCTCCAATGATATGTATGTCAAGCTATTTCCCTGGCCCTGTATATATTTTGAGACCAGCAACAATGCACCACTTGTTTTTCCTTACACTGACAATGAAATTCTATGACCCTGTGATTTAGTCTATTTAAGGTGGTTCCCTCTAGTTAGAATGGCCTGCTCCCAACTTCTCCCTACTGAAATGCCAGCTCATCCATGAACCCTTTCCTAAGCCCCACAGTTCCCTCTGTTCTCGCATTGCACTCAGTCATGTCTCTGCTGTGGCACTAATGCATCCTGCCAGATAATACAGAGTGATGTTTATGTGAAACACCCTCTGTGACAGAGACTGCTACATCTCTCCCATATCTCTTCTCTGCTCCCCCCTGTCTGTTGGCAAAGTCTATGATATTTATCTGAGTACGTAGGTGTTAGAATAAAGACAAGATTTCCAAGCCTCTCTTTTAGCTAGGTGTGTGATCACACGACTATGTTCAGCTCATATGAATAAACAGGTTTCGTAGGCATCCTCTAGAAAATATTCTCAAATGGAAGCCTTGTGTTAGTTGTCTTCCCTTCACCTCTCTCTGGAATATAGTTATGAGGGTTGAGGATTAAGCAGACATATTAGATCATGTCAAGAAAACCATGTGATGAGAAGCGTGAAGTAACTTGATAGAAACAACCACCAGACAAGTCCAGGTCTGGACTGATTACCTCCTGACTTTTTTACCTAAGAGAAAATAACTTCCCTCCTGCTTAAGCCATTACTTTGGGAGTTCTGTCTCTCACTGTTACACCCTTCCTTCCTCCCCACTCCACACACTAGGCCATAGCTCTTTGAAGAAGTGAATTCCAGCAAGCATTTGCAATCTCAAGAATCTACAACAATGAGGTGGGTAGTATTCATGTGTGAATGGTTTGGGCTGGGAAAAGTCATGGAGCAACAGCTTTGTGGCAAAAGGGAAGAACAAACTACACGTAATATTTTGTTTAATGTTTTGCACATTTTCAATGAATTAATGAAACTTTTCCAGGAAGACTGTTTTTTTTTTCCTATGACTTAATAAAAATATTCCTCTTTTGAACATCCCTAACACTCTATTTTAATAGTATTTTAATCCCTCCCTACTCTTTATTATAATGACTTTAAAGCTCACGTCATTCTCCTATTTTTTAAATTCTTTGAGGTCGGGGGACATATTTTATTGATCTTTGTGTCTTCCAGGGCACCTCAGGTGCTGGTAGGCATTGCTGGATTGCTTCTGCACTGATAGAGGTAAGGAATGGCTCAACAAACACACTCTAACAATGACTTCTAATCCATATTCAGCCTCGCCCAGAGTCAGGTCCAATCACTCTAGGCAGTACTGCTTTCTCTGATTTGTTCCCAGTTGCTGATAGACATCAAGCATGTGGACAGTCATCTTGGGACACCGATGCTGCAGCTCACAAGGCTGAGGCTTAGACAAGAGGTGAGCCACTCAGGAGAGCCTTTGGTGCCAGCTTTATCCCGCAGACACCCTGCTTGTTTCTTCTAGTTGTTAAACAAAGTAAAAACCCACCTGCTCAGCCTGAGCAACTGTTTTTAATCAATAATTAAGTAACTTTAAGGTCCTGATCTGTAGAAACTTATCAATATTTTCACTGAAAAGGAATCGATATAGACAGAGGGAAGCATTCAAGTAAACCCTTTTAATGGCTGTGTTTTGGCTGTGAGAAGTAAATGAATTGATTTAAATGAGTGGCCAATATTAGTCTGCCAATGCAAATCTCTTTTCACTTTCATAAATATTTCTAACAACCCAGTTTAACACTCTCCCTTGGTTTGATATAGTTCTGATATAAATGTTCTACTAAAGAGGGGACATATGCTTATATTAAATGTAAGAGTCTTTCTGAGTTAATAACCATTGATAACTAAGATATTGTGCTTGTGCTTTACACAAATTATTAAATATTGACAAAACCCTATGAGCTGCAAATTATTTTTCACTTCACAGATGAGACAAGGGCTTTAGAAAATTGAAATACTTGCCCCCAAATTGCAATAGCTAGTAAGAGTTAGAGCCAGAACTCTTACGTTGTCCAAGAAGCCCTATTCTATTCAGCCTGTAGCACCCAATCTGCCCTCCCCACCATCTGGAGTCCGGCTGCTTAACGCTCAGCTCAGACATGGAGAGCAGAAAGCAATGATGGAGTTTTGGCTCATAGTGAGTGCCACCATTATGTAAAATGAATAGTTCCTGTGGACTCCATTCATCTTAGCCAATTGTTGCCATTACTCAGAACATTCCTGGGGACTTTTCCTCAGAATCCAAGGAGACCACCAGCTCTATAGACTCAATGAATTTGGGTTAAAATCCCAGCTCCATGACTTACTGGTTGTATAATCTAGGGCAAGTGATTTATTCTTTCTGAGCCTCAACTTATGTTTTTATATTGGGGATAATTGAGAAGTGTTTTGTGAGGATTAAATAAGATTATCCACATAGAGCATGGTGTGGCACATACTAGTTATTATTATCATTTGAGAGCATATTTTACTGTGTAGAAGGTACTTAGAAACAAATATGATGAAGAGGATGATCCAGTGTAGGGTGCAGTCAAAAGTAAGTGTGGCTCTAAAACACCGCTAGAGGTGTGCTGACTGCCTCTGTGAAGAAGATTCCAGAGTGGGTTTGCAGGACATGTCAATGCATCGCCATATCTTCTAGCTTCCACTTATCTTCAGCATAAGGGTGAAGCGTCCCAAGGTGACCGTTTCAAAGGCAAATGCAAATTTGAATATGTAATTTCTGGGAGGTTTTTTAAAAATTACATCTCATAAGCAATAAAACAGATATATCTCACAGATGTAATGAGCAAGAGAAACCAAAAAAATAAGAATTTGTATTGTATGACTCTACTTATATGAAGATCAACAGAGGCCAAAATTATCTATGGAGATAGACATCAGAATGGTGGTCCCCTTTGGGAAAGTGGTGTCAAGTAAGAAAGGGTAGGAGGACACCTTCTGGGGAGTTTGAAGGATTTTATTTCATCAGTTGGGTGAGGGCCAGTAGCATGTACACACGTGAAATGTTACTGAGTTGGATACTTACGATTAGGTGCCTCACTGTCTATGTCATGCCTCAGTACAAAAAGCTTTTCATACTTTGTGGATTGCACTCCACTGAGCAGACTTCTCTCAAGCTCCCCGCTCCTACTGCACTCCTAACATGGAGCTGGGTCCTTCCAGACTCCAGTGGCAGAGACCAAGGGAAAATACTCAATTTGATAGGAAGAACTGACTGTGGGCCCGGCAATGGAAGATTGCCCCAGTCTGTTGGTTTGTAAAACAGCGGCAAGCCTCACACTCAGCATTTGTTGGAGATTAGATTTCATATTTATAAAACAGGAAAATTGTTTGTCGAGCCCCAATTTCCAGATCTTCAGATGCAGAGTCCTGTCTGTGCACGCAGACGCACAGATTGGTCTTCTCTTGTTTATGGAGGAAGCTTGTCCTAAAGGTATATTTAGTCAGCATGTATTAATTAGACCATCTGTATGAAAGGATGAGTCTGCATCTTTAACACTTACTCAACAAAAAAATCAGAGACCACAGAGTTGAAAGGGACTTCAGCAATAGAGGTCACTCAGGCCATCTTCCCACCCTGTCAGAAACCCTTTCAGTGACACCCCTGACTGAGGGGGTCATGATATTACAATAAAGTTTAATGAAGACACGCGGAGAGTTTCTGTATGGTTGGCTACTGGGTCATCTGAGGATGAGAGGCTGAAGGGTGGGCATGGGCCGAGAAAAGAGAAAACCGCCAAATAGCTTTTATGTGTAATCAATATGGAACAATTCAACAGCAATAAGAATTGCTACATCTTCCCTTGAGCTCTTTGCTTTGTCTTCTAAAACAAGTCGCATTAAGTTTAGAGCAATTCAGTGCTTGGATTGTTGGAAATGGGCTTTTCAGAGAAATGCAAAAGTTGCGTTGGCATTTTCGGGTCCACTCTGCCCTTCAGCGGCAATGGAAATCTTATCTCCCATTACATCTGCCGCGGTCACCCAGGACACTTCAGCAGCCCTAAGCTGTTGGGAGCCACTAGACACACTTTCTTTCATTGTAAATATTTCTTTCATAGGTTTACTTTTTTGAAAGAATAAATTCACATTCTCATCTGTAAAGGTTGAAATCCCCCTTTCCCCTCTCTCTCTGTCCTGCTCGGAATTGCCTGTCTCCCGTGGAGCACTGTGAAGTGTCCACTGGCGCTCTGCAGAAAGGATTTCCGTGTGACAGAATGGAAAATCTCCAACTGCAAAAGTGACCTGCACATTGCACAAGGCACTTACTAGCTGCGGATGAGTCCCAAGTCATGAATAATTATTTACTTGTGGGGTCTAAAAGTTGGGTGGTTAATGTTTGGAAGGGTGCAAAAGACACATTTTAAAGAAGAACGTAAATTATTTGTTTCCAGCTCAATCTGTCACGTTATAAACACTTGCCACTGTGTTCCTTCTAAATAGAAAACACCCTAGTTAATATTTATGTAGCAAAAGATAACAAGCAATATGTGTCAGTTTTGAGCAAATCTCTTCTTTTGTCCTTTACAAAGCTACTTAGAGCAGTCATTCAAAAAATAGAAACTAAATAATTACAGAGAGATATCAAATTAAAGTGTGTGTTAAAGTGAAAAAGCCTTTTTCCAAAAAAATTATATGTGAAATATTTACCTAGAATGCTTTACCATCCCCCCAAATGTTTAATACGATATTCAGTGCCCCAAAGCCCTGAAAACATATCAGTTATTGCTTCTGTTTCTGGTGATATGAATATAATAAGAAAAAATCCAAGCAATCACATAGCATAGAAGAAAGAAGGAAAACCAGCAATTCCCAGGAACCTGCTATGAATGAGGCATCATGCTAGGATAAGGGTAACATCACCTTATAAGACGTTGTAAGGATCAAATTAAACAATGGGCACAAACATGAACGCACAATGCCTTCCATTTAGTAGAAATTTAATAAATTATACCTATTTATAGGAGTGATCTGTATGTGTGTATATAAGCATACACAGTTATATGTATATAAAAATATATACATATATGTGTATATATAATCTATATATATAAAAGCCTAAGCAACTAAACGACCGAACAACTGGTCACTATGAAGCACACTGACCACCAGGGGGCAGACACTCAATGTAGGAGCTGCCCTCTGTTGGTCAGTGTGCTCCCACAGCAGGAGCGCCACTCAGCTGACCAACAGGGGCCAGATGCTGGGCTCATGGCTGGCGAGTACAGCTGTGGCAGCCCGAGCCTCTCCTGCCTCTGCAGCAGCACTACCAGATTGTGAGAGGGTGCAGGCCAGGCTGAGAGACCCCACCAGTGCACGAATCCGTGCACTGGGCTTCTAGTATATACATATTAAGGCAACAACAATCTTGCAATTAAAGGTTGAAACATTTTCACATTTCCTTGGCCAAAAGAGCAATTAGTAAAAAATTCAAGCATTACAGGAAGAAAAGGGGTATAATCAAATGTCTCCCAAATCCAGCTACCATCAACATTTTGTTGAAAATTCTTCCATGCCCTTCTCTCTATAAACACACAGATTTACGTTACTGGCATCAGACTGCTTATGCATTTTGCAATCTGCCTCTTGAATTCAACAACACATCCTGGTGCCTGCAAGGCAAATATTATTTCCATTTTGGAAAAGTTGAGAAATCCAACGTTCAGAGAGGTTGTGTGCATTTTCCCAAGGTCAGTCATTTTGCTACTAAGAGAGCAGAGCTAACATTTTAAACTTAATCTATCTAATCCAAGCACACACTCTTTCCACACAAATAAGAAACAGAGAATTACCCCTAGTAATTGCAAATCCCCCTTAAGAAAAATTCAATTGTACACAAATTTACTTCTATAAACCCTTTTAGCCACTCAGTTCCAGTACATATGAATCACAAGGCAGTCCTTTTGGGAATAATTTTAAAAGGAGAGAAGTGGGGTTTGGGAATAGAAAGGGGAGGTAAAACAGATGGCAAAGAAAAAGGGGAGATTTTGCACTGCAGCCTTGGGAAAGATAAGGGAAGATGAAGGGAAATCGTACCTCTCTCTCAGGAGGGAGGAGGAGAGACTAGCAGCGCTGAGCCTAGGAGAGATGTTAACATGCGTAGACCTAAGCAATAGAATCCCAAGGCCTTTCAGAGAGGGAAGAGCGCTGACTATCTCTTTGGCAGAGCACAATCGAGGCCTCTTGCGGCCGAGCCACTTTGACTGCATTGCAGGGGCTGGAGGGGACATCAGAAAAGAGAACTCCCAGCTACAAGTTGAGAAAGGCCTGAGACATTGGCTGGAGGATGTGGAGCACATAAAAAGGCTTGTTAGCATGCATATCACCTTTAATGAAGCAAAACAAATTACAGCCAAATTATTGAAATAGTTGGGAGGAGAGTTCCTAAAAAGTTTTAGTTAAACAAAATATGATAAAGACAAATAAATATATCATGCATTATTGCTAATTTGTGGAAGGGGTCATTGATTAACTATAGTTATGTTTTTTTTTAATGATTTAATTATTGTTACCGCACAGGCATTTATAAGAGCTTTCATACAAATATTTGTGACCTTTGTGTTCATTATTCTGTATTCTCCTTTAAGGTCTTCATTTCCTCAAAAGTGAATTCCCTCACCAGCGGGGTTTCCCAAATCTGAAGGCCCACAGTTGAAGGGGTTCTAATAAGTGGGAAAACATGATTTATCCAGATTTTACTCACTTGGAATCTATATATATATAAAAGCCTAAGTGACCAGCCAACCATTCAACTGTTAGACTGGTAGCTATGATATGCAATGACCACCAAGGGGCAGACACTCAATGCACAGGCATGGAAATATGGAACAGACAGGTGAATCTCAGAAGGAAAGGGGGAGTAGGGAGGGCAGGAAGAGATTAAACAAAGATCTTATATGCATGCTAGAGGCCCAGTGCATGGATTTTGCACCAATGGGGTCCCTCAGCCTGGCCTGTGGGGATTGGGTGGAAACCAGCTCTCCAACATCCTCTGAGGGGTCCCGGATTGCAAGAGGGTGCAAGCCAGGCCCAGGGACCCCACCCATGTATGAATCCATGCACCAGACCTCTAGTTTATAATAGTTAGATGAGTTTTTTGAAATGTACTTTTGTACTAACCAAGCAATTAATAAAATGGAAATAAATTTGGATGACAAAGAAGCCTGGAGAAGACATAATTCTGTTGCTTCAGAGGCAATCAATAGATGTTTACAGAATGAACATTGTTGCTTCACCTGTTTTATCGTTAAGAGTCCTTGGTAATGGCTACTGCTAATTTCAGATGAGCTTCTGCCATATATTAGAACTCTCCCTGGTGACCCTGGCCATTAGCTTGAAGAGTTGGCTTCTGAGGTGTGTGTGCTAGGCAGTCGCACTGTGCATATTTCAGTGTCTACTACCTCTGTATTAAAATTCTTAATAATTTTATCTTTGATTCTGTGTTTTAGCAGCCAATGGAACAAGAAAGCATGAGCAGGAGTGGAGGAACCATGTGCAATATGCATGTCTTCCTTCCCACATCACCCATTTGCAGTTGGCATATGTGATGCCCCCTGCACACAGAATTCCAGTGGACACATGCTGTATGGGAGTTCACGGAGGCTCAAAGTGAGCACAAGGCAAATGTGCTCTCTCCATGACTGAGTTGACAGAACTTGTTTCAAATACATAAAGAAAGCACTAGCATTCTAAGAAATATAAATGACCAGAAATCCTATCATATCCTTTCTTACTTCTCTGTATTAGCCAACCACTTGTGCTGAAAATGATGGCATAGAGGAAAAGGAACAGATGGCAACCCATAATTCCTCTTCCTTTCAATTCTTTCTTACTCATCAGTAAGCCAAAGGTAGAATGTGCACATATAAAAAAATTGATTTTTTTCCCCAAAAGGTAAAAAAAAAAGTTCATTTTGTGCAGTTTCCACTGTTCCTATAAAAACAAAATACATATATATGCATGAGCTATGAAATATAAATTGAGTAGTTCCAGTGATTCGGCAAACATGTTAAATGTTCATATATTTGCATTTTAAAAACATGTTGTACAATACAATGATGAGTGGTAAAATTCATGCTAACAATTTTAATTTTGCTTTTACTTAGACTGACATTAAAAAGCAAATAAAGGAGCACCAAAACAAACTAAGGAAGACTGCACAAGAAAGAAAAAAAGAAGAGCTTTATATTTTAGTATCTTTAACAACATTTTTCCTCCTGAACAGGGACTCCATATTTTAATTTTGCACTGAGCCCCAGGGTTTATGTAGCCAGCCCTGGCTATATTCATCTGAGAGGAGAAATAGTTGTCTTATTACTTTTCACTGACTTACTGTTCCATTCATTTGACAAGCATTCAGCATTGGTATGTATGAAGAATATGCTAGTGGCTGGGAATATGGTAATGAACAAAATAGGCATGGTCTCTACCCCACTGGACCTTGCAGTCTATTTTTCTTACTTGAAATATGTCTGCGCTTGGTATTTTAATGTCCTCTAACTCAGGTGGCATTTTTCCTATTGGGTCTAAATTAGTGCAGTTTAGTTTCCTGCTATTTTCCATCAGAAAGCCTTCTTATCTGTGTGCCTAGACCCCTTCTGCAAACCCAATTTTATCACCACAGTAAATCAGCAGCCACAGGGAGTCTGGGATCTGGGATGAGAACCTAGTGAGAAAGTACAGGCTGGTTGTCCAGGTGCCTGTATTGCATCATAACCCTTACCTCTGGCTAAGTCTGTGCCTTATCAGCACCTGTCCTGATGTCCCCACCTGAAAAAATGGTCTCACCCCTAGCAAGTTTAGAGTGATGTAACCATGAAAGACCTGCGCAACTTTAGAAGCTTCTTAGCAGAGATTCCAAATACACTTTCTAAGTGTCAGCATTGTCGCACAAAGATACGCCGAGTTGACTTCCAAAGTGAGTGCCCTGTGGTTCCCAGACGGGAGGATGTGTGGGGAGGAGAAAGGAAGGCAGAGAAGCCTGGTGAGCGCAGGTGTCGCGCACCACTGTGGGGAGAGGCTCTCCGGGGCCACGTTCTGGCTGTTCTTTTGTACCTCAGGGCCTGTGCTGAGAGGATGCAGGCTGACCTGGTCAGCAAGGCCAGTAGTTACCCCACAAGTCAAGGTTTACAAGTTCAATCACATACAGCAGCTCTTTTAATATGGTTAACCAAGTCATGTCTAGTCACTGTTCACTGCCCTAGTCATCATTGCCAATCTTTCTCCCCTTAATGTAGATGAAGTTCTTAGGGAGGGACCGATATGCTATCCTGAGGGAAGGTGATAAGCTCAGAGCACTTATCCTCCCCCACAGGGGAAGGGACTGCAGAAAACAGTGCTCCAGAGTCAAAATGAGAAGCGAACAATCAGGGACCCAGACCCAGACTTCCTACTAATTAGCTTAGGTGCCCTCAGCAAATCACTTACCTTTCTAGGTCTCAGTCTCCCCATTTGTTCAATGAGAGTTGAATATGAATATTTCATATGTCAACTAAATTTCCAAGATGATTTTTAAAAAACCCTTTGTCAATTGTCTTCTCCAATCAATTCTCTCCAAAAACATGCCACTGATCAGAGTCAGGGTCTCTTTTGTTCTTGATTCCCTACTGCATGCCATGGTGACTAGCACACAGTAGGTGCTCAAAAAATATTTATTAGACGAATGTTTCTTCAGACAATCTCTGTGAATGGATGTTGCTTCCTATTACTATCTCTTCCTGGAGAAAAGAGGCAGAAATCTGTGGTCACATAATAAGAGGGGGAAAGCATTCTAATAGTTGATGACACAGAATACATTAAAGCAGTGCTCAGTCACCATACATTAAGTCTTTTTAATGTAGCTTTTAAACAGCTTTTCTTATTAGCCAAATGAAATACAGTAATCCTTTAACTCTCCTGTGTCAGATTATCAGCTATTTCAAGTAAGTGTTAACATTTCTGTCACTGGCAAAAGTGAATTATGTTTTCCTTCCCAAGCTTGCATCAACATGCCCAACAAGCAGGCTGCACACGCCTCTCTAATGGGACAGTGTGAGGTGCCATTGCTTGGTGATTATGAAGCAGCTCGACATCTGGGGGAGGGGACATGTCAGCCCCCGGCAGCCCAACCAGGGCCAGGCAGCCTTTGCAGGATGAGTGAATGAATGAATAGGGGTGTCATCCTGGGTGACTAACAGGGCACCTATATCCTCTCTGGCTTTGTTCTATAAATAGCCTACACCGAAAATTCTAGATGTCATTATCCTTTGTGTGTTTCTGTGTCAGGGACGCTCACAATACAGGGGAGACCAGTTTCTCTATGAGCAAATTCCCATTCTTTAGAAATCTGGAAAATCTTTCTGCTAGGAAAATTCAGTTGGGGAGCACAAAGTTCTCATGTTGCAAACCAATTGATCTTGGAATATCAGAGAGAGATCAAACTAAGATAAAAATTGCAATAAAAATAAAAATGTAAACTTCTTAGCAGGTGTTAAGAACAAAACAACAGTTCCTTATGCTAAGTTCCACATCATCAATTTGAGACTGAATTACAGAAACGGAATCTTACACTAGTTCAGTCAGTTAGTTAGGTAATCTGCCTGATTGACCCCTGCCATCCCCTGCAGTAACCAATACACATTGAGGAGGGAGGGGGGATATCTGCTATAACTTCCTTGTTCCTGCTCCCTTCTATAAATGTCTTTCATGTTGCACAGCTCCTCAGAACTCCTTTCTCTCTGTTAGATCTGATGCTGTGTGATTCATGAAGCCAATAAGATCTTTAAAATGTACTCAGTTGAATTTTACTTTTTAGCTAACAGGTGACTGTGATCTGACCCTGGAGCATGATCCTTGTAGCCTCTCTTCTCACTCTGAGTCTCAGCTGGCCCTCCCCCACACCCCTCTCCCCCGCCCCACCCAGTGGGACATGCTGCTGCACCACACCAGGTCCTCCACTGCTTGGAATGATCTCCCCATCTGTCTGCCTGGAGGACATCCACTTGTGCCCATAACAATGCTCAAAGGGAGCATCTTCCGTGCTTCCCGGCACTTGGTACCTACCTTTATCAGCCCTTCCAAGCCTTGTTCTATTTCTTTGTGTATAATCTTGCCTCTTCCATTAGATGGTGAGTTTCTTGAGATCAGAAACTGTATTTTACTTTTTGAATTTCAAGTGCTTTGGCATTTATTAGAAGCCTGATGAATGTTTGCTGAACCAATGATAACAATAACTACTACTTAAAGTATTTCAATAATTTACACTACAACACTGGAACATATTATTACTTTGATTTTAACGACGGGATATAGGGTCAGGGATTTTAGATAACTTGCTCAAAATAACAAGCCAGAATTAGAATATCCTAAATTCAAAACCAGTGCCTCTGACTCCAAAACCTCAGCTCCTTGTGTTGCCTGATGCCCTGCCTCCTAATAACTAAGATTTTCCAAACAGCTGTGTCACTATAGTGTTTCCTATGTGAATTTTCATTAAATCATAACAACTGCCTTATAAAAGCTGCCTTATCTTCCTCTCATAGGTGAGGAAACAGAAGCTCAGAGTGGTTAAGTAAAGTCCGTAAAGTACACAACAATGTTGTAAGCACAAACCAGCTCAAACTGGTCCACCTCTGTTTCTAAATAGGACCCAGAACCGAAGTTTAAACCTGGGTTACATCACTCAGGAGTAACACTGTGAACACTTACCTGCTCCCCACCGCCCCCAAACGGAACTAAAGGACGATGACATCATGCAACCTGAGCGCTGGAACTCTTTCTGAAGTGAAGGGTCCATGTTCTGGGAAGATCCGGTGCTGAAACTCCTTAAAACGCCACCACCCTGGATTGGGAGATAGAACTGAGCTCTGCTTCCTGTCTCCTTGCCGGCCAAACTCACAAGTAAAAGTCCTTTCTTTTCTCAAAAGCTGGTGCCATGGTCTTGGCTTCTAGTTGTGTTGGGCAGCAAGCCCTTGCTCGTAATAATGTCACATCTAAACCCAGGTCTTCTGACTTCCAAATCCAGCTTATTACAAAGAAATCACGGGAAGGAATTGTGAAGAGATCTGCTGCGGCAGCTGAAGGAGCCCAGGTACCAGGCTCAGTCCTTCAGCTTCCACAGGGAGCACTGTTGAAGGTCAGTGATGAAGTTGCCCCGGTCCCTGCCTGCACTGAGTAAAGACTACTTTGTCCTGGAAGGCTTCCCTCTGTCTGTTTCTCCTAGGTCAGTGCCCTAACTAAACACCCAGGGCAGCCACCCCACCCCAATTTGATCAGTGACACCAACTCTTTTCACAGAGAAAATAATCAAGCTTAAGGCCAAAGCTCTAACTTTGCTTTCCCTCCCTCCCTTTACCTTCCCTCCCATCCTTCTTTACTTTTTCCTGACCCTGTAATGTGTACTGCCAAATGCCAGGTACCATCCCTCATTCTAAGGACTTGGAATTCCCTGTCTCCCTGGGTCAGTGCCCTCCAAAGGCACATGAGTGTTTTTTCATTCTTTTTTTTTTTTACTATTTCCCAAATGTATTTTTCCATCTTCAATTATTTTTTTAAAATACATCTTTATTCAGACTATTACAATTGTTTCTCCTTTTCCCCCCCATAGCTCTCCTCCACCCGGTTCCCACCCCATCTTCTGCCCTTACCTCCCCCACACTGTCCTCATCCATAGGTGTACGATTTTTGTCCAGTCTCTTCCTGCACCCCCCCACACCCCTTTCCCCCTGAGAATTATCAGTCCACTCCCTTTCTATGCCCCGATTCTATTATATTCACCAGTTTATTCTGTTCCTCAGGTTTTTAATTCACTTGATTTTTAGGTTCACTTGTTGATAGATATGTATTTGTTGTTCATAATTTTTATCTTTACTTTTTTCTTCTTCCTCTTCTTAAAGAATACCTTTCAGCATTTCATATAATCCTGGTTTGGTGGTGATGAACTCCTTTAGCTTTTTCCTGTCTGTGAAGCTCTTTATCTGCCCTTCAACTCTGAATGATAGCTTTGCTGGGTAGAGTAATCTTGGTTTGTAGGTTCTTGCTATTCATCACTTTGAATATTTCTTGCCACTCCCATCTGGCCTTCATAGTTTCTGTTGAGAAATCAGCTGACAATCATATGGGTGCTCCCTTGTAGGTAACTAACTGTTTTTGTCTTGCTGCTTTTAAGGTTCTCTCTTTGTCTTTTGCTCTTGGCATTTTAATTATGATGTGTCTTGGTGTGGTCCTCTTTGGATTTCTTTTGGTTGGGGTTCTGTGCGCTTCTTAGACTTGTAAGTCTATTTCTTTCACCAGGTGGGGAAAGTTTTCAGTCATTATTTCTTCAAATAGGTTTTCAGTATCTTGCTCTCTTCTTCTGGCACCCCCATAATTCTGATGTTGGTACGCTTGAAGTTGTCCCAGAGGCTTCTTACACTATCTTCAACTTTTTGGATTTTTTTTGCTTTTTGCTTTTTCGGTTGAGTGTTTTTTGCTTCTTTGTATTTCAATTCTTTGACTTGATTCCTCTAGTCTGTTGTTGGGTCTCTGTATAATATTTTTTATTTCAGTCAGTGTATGTTTAATTTCTAGTTGGTCCTTTTTCATATCTTCAAGGGTCTCATTATATTTATCAGCCTTTCCTAGAAAATTCTTAAAAACCTTATAACCATGGTTTTAAACTCTATATCCAGTCGTTTGTTTTCCTCCATTTCTTTTGTTTGTGATCTGTTTCTTTGTTGCCGCATTTTCACTGCTTCCCTGAGTTGGTAGGGTAGCTTTGTGTGCTAGGTTTCCTATATGGCCCAGTGGGTTGGCTTCCCCAGTTAACCTGAGGTGGTCACTCTTGGTGCACCCTTTGTGGACTGTGTGTATCGCCTTGTTGTAGTTAAGTCTTGATTGTTGTTGGTATCACTGGGAGGAATTGACCTCCAGGCCAGTTGGCTGTGAGGATCAGTTGTGTCTATGCTGGGAGAAGTTCAGTACTGGAGGCAGCCTTATAGGATTAGACTTGCCAAATTGCAAAAGCCTCTGTGCTCAGCTTGGATTGGGTGGAGTCTCAAGGTGGAGCAGATAGTCTTGGCTTCCCGTCAGCCCTGCCCTTGTGCACGTGCCTCCAGACCTCTGCCTTCCCCACCTCCCGAGCCTCAGCCCGAGAGTCCAGATCCCCCCCCCCCCCAAGAGCGTGGGTCCCCAGGGGCTCACCTGGAACTTGGGTTCAGTGCAGTCAGAACTGGGGTTCAGTGCAGTCAGGAGCTTCCGACTCCCTTCTGCTAGGGAAAGCCTGCAGTCTTTGTGCACACTTGCATGTGCGCCTCCAGACCCCTGCCTGCCGGAGCTCCCCCGCTCTCCCCCAGGTGTCCGAGTCTCCGAGTGCCTTTCTCTCTACCTGACAGTCCAGACTCCCCCTGTATGAGCCTGGGTCCATGTGGTTTCTCCCGGAACTGGGGTTCAGTGCAGTCAGAACTGGGGTTCAGTGCAGTCGGGGGCTTCCTTCCCCCTCCCGCCAGAGAAAGTCAGCCAGGCTCTCAGCCGCCCTTCCTCTGTGGGCCCACAAAGACCCTTTGCCGTACCTCAACCCTTTGCTGTTCCTCCAATTCTCTGTGAGCTTTTCTCTTTCCTTCTAGTTGTAGAATTTCCACTCAGCCAGCTTTCCTGTGGTTCTGGATGGTGTCCGTTCTGTCTTTTAGTTGTAGTTTTGAAATTGTTGTGAGAGGCAGCAGTTTAGGTGCTTACCTATGCCGCCATCTTGGTTTCTCCACATGAGTGTTTTCTGAAAAGGCTTTGAAACCTCTCCCTAACCTTGTAGGACCCTCTTCAAATCAGCAGGGTAGTCTTCAAATCTAGGTTCTTATGACTCAAAATCCATGCTATTTACCAGTTCTTTCTAGTTTGACCCCTAATTTACTCTCCTGGAGAACTGAACAGTGGTCAAAACACTTGGGTTATGAGCAGCAAGTGTTAGTCATTGAACCCAATTTTAGAGATGTTTTCACTTTCTAGATTCTCAAATCTTTTTGCCTTTGTGGCCTGCCTTCCTGGGAAGGGGAAAGGTCAGTACTCAGAATTTTTGCTCCTGTTAAGTAAATCCATCTTTGTGTTATTCAAGAATTAAAAAAGGTTCTCTTATCTATAACAAATGTGAAAAATTCCAACTGAATCCAAGGTATATTTTGATTCAGAAAGAGATAAATATAGTGGAGAGAGTTGGAGTTAGAAGACCTGGATCCATTTCTCAGCTCTGCCACTAGAAGTTCTGTGATCTTGACTTTTCTGACCTCAATTTCCTCATCTTTAGAAGAAGGAGAATGTTACACATCTCCCAGAATACTCGTGAGGATGAAATGAGACCACACGTGGGAAAGCACTGGCATAGTGCCTGGCATGTAGCAAATACTCATATGGGTGGGGATTTTTTTTAATTCCCTGGGATATCCATAAACAGCAAGTTAAATCTTAAATCAGATCCCAATCTCTTTCATACCCTTCCTTTAGCCTCATAAGTTAATACATATATTAGTATTTTTTTTATCCCTGTGTTTCTATTACATGTATATCACAAGGTGTGTGGTAAAAAATAATTATCTTTCCCATCCCTATCCTTTGGGTCATCTCTTTCCATTAACCTCCATTTGAAAACACTGGAAGCTAAATGTGAATGGAAAACACAAAGTTCACCAAACTAAAACTCAGGTCAATGTTTGGGAACCAAATCTTGCTTTATCGATACCTACAGAAAATTCCTGGGATAGTCACAGCGGTTCTCTGCTTGCTACATCACAACAATGTATGCAACCCTCAGACCTTTTGATCAATTGCTTGTCTATTATCTAACATCTTCAGCTAAGCGAAGAGCAGGGTATCCCTAAGAGTAGTTGTGAATTATTAACATGTATTAATAATACATTGCATTACCCTTTCACTGGAGTGCTATATCCAAAAAACATAGTCAAGTTTTAAAAATTGCAGTCAGTTTGACTAGGGTGATTTGAAAGCATGGCACTTGTCTACAAATAATTGCAATCTGGATCAGTTTATCCCATGGACCCTCTGGTCAATTTCCAGGGAAGAGAAAAACCTGTAGCCGCGATTTGATATTTTTGTTCATTCTTTTTTTCTGGAAACAGCAACCATATTTTGCTGGGAGATCTACCTGAGATCAACTGATATGGATCAAGTAAGTTGATTCCTCCTCTGTCCCCAGGATATATGACCCAGGCCTAGCCAATCAGAGAGCAGCACCCTCTGGTTCAGGGATGGCATGTGACCCAATCAGAATAAATTAGAACTAATCCCAAGACTTTTCCCTCTGGGCTTTTTTTATCATCTAATTAGAATATGCGTGTGTGTTTGGGTGGCTGGGTGGTAGGTGGGACACAATTTATGTGGGTCCAGGTTAACAGATTTGAGAGGGAGGCACATTTTCCATTAAGTGCATGATTCTTGGACATTAAAGCCATGAAGAATTAGTTCCAGAAAAATCTTTGTTCCTTTATGGAGGACTTTAATTTGTGCTAAGCACTTTATATGGATGATCTCATTTAATTCTCACAATTACTACTTGAGGTAGAGTGTGTTATTATTACTCACATTTTGCACATTAGGCAACCCATCTAAAGTCACCTAGATAGGAATTGCGAGAGACAGGATTTGACCCTAAGTCTGTCCTTCTCTAGCTCCCAAAAGGGCTCTTAAAATCCCCATGATGTGGATTTGTTACATCAAGTTTATGTTGATAAGAAGGGGGAAATATTTGTCATTTTATTCTCCATAATTGAAATATTTTGATCATTGTACTTTCACAATGGACATTTTGAAGAGACAGATATGCAGATTAAAGCCTGTATTCTTTTTCCTAACCTAAGAGGTTTATGCATATGGAATTTAAGCTATGGTGACCTCCCAATAGTCACAGGAAACCTAATATTATGGATTGTACTTTCCTTAATTGATAAAAAACAAAAAACAAAAACTTTATATTAGAAAGATAATTAGAAATTATCCTGAGATGTGACTTTGAATTTAGAAACATAGAATTTTTTAAGAAGTGATGGATAATTTCTTGTGGCATAAATGAACCTATGAAATATGCATTTCTCTTTTCCCCGTCTTGCTTCAACTCATTTGGTATTTCAGTTTGTATAATAGTTAAAACTCCTGGCAGAGCAGAGGTAGTAATTGCAAACAGCTGTAAAATACTACTCATCTTGCTGATCAAAATGAATTCCTGCTAAATAAACCATGAAAAAAGCTTTTCCACCCACAGAGAAGTGAAGTGTAAATGATATGTAGACTCCACCATGAAGAGATCAACAGATTGCAGTTTTCTATAACTATGGTTTTATGTAGTTACAGTCACTTTCAAAAATGGCTTAGAAACTCAGCTATGTTCAGGGAAAAAGAACTTGAGTAATAGCATTAACATGGCAGTAGGAATCCTAAGAAGTTCTTGACGTTTCAAAGCTTTTAGAAAACCTTCCTTGTTTCTCTTCTTAGAATTCTCAACTCCCATTCACCAATCTGGAAACTTTATGAACCCCATAGTTCAGAGATTTTTATGAAAGCTTCATCAAATAGTCATGATCAATTGATTGACTCAATCTCCAGCCCCTCACCCTTCCCACAGTTTGGGGGTAGTAGACTGAATTCCAAGCTTCTAATCACAGTTTGGTCTTTCTGGCGACCAGTACCCGTCCTGAAACTATCAAGAATCACACTGAGAGTCATCCCATTAGAACAAAAGATACTCCTATCATCCTTGGAATTCCAAGGAATTTAGGGGATCTGTGTCAGGAACCAAGATCAAACACTAAATATTAGGACAAAAAATGCTCTTAGCACCTTTATCACTTAGGAAATTATGAATATTTGTAGTTCTGGCCAGGAACTGAGGACAAGGACCAAAATATATATGTGTATTTCTTATTATATCAAAGTATCAACTGTGGTTGCCTGAGTTCAGGTTAAGGGGATGTGTCTGAGTTTGGGAGGTGTCCACTTCTTTCTGGTTTAAGAAACAGGACATAGGGGAGCCAGATGCACACTCTCTTAGTGACTCTCTCTATAAGCCTCTAACTTCTTGCTAGGGCTGCAGGTACCCATTGAGCACAGCTGGGGTCTCAGAGGAAGGGTTACTTTCTCTTCTTCCTTTACAATAGATACCCCAGTTTGTAAAGAAGATCACCTTCCTCTAGAAGGCCACATGCTTCAGGAGAATTAGGTTCCTGCTCCATGCCTATCCCCAGGAGATGAATCAGGAATTGTCTATACCATTCCAAATCTGGGTGGGAACAGTCTTTGTTGTGTGGGACTACTCCATATATTCACACTGGTTTAGCTTCTCTGCACCTCACCCAGTAAAGACCAATCATTATCACAACAATAAAAAAGAAATTTCCAATCATTATCACAACAATAAAAAAGAAATCTCCATACATTTCTAACATTGTGGTCTTGTTCCTCTCACCAATGAGCAATTTGGCATATACCTGTGACTTAAGGGGAGCATTGCTGGTCAACATTTTTCTCTCTGAAAAAAAACAAAAACAGAAAAATGGCCCCTTTTCTTTCTCTGGACATTATTATGCCTGGATCCCATGCCAGAAGTCCTGAAGCCACCTTCCGGTCACAGAGGAGATAGCCTGAAGGGGAAAGGGGAACACACAGAAGGCGGTGGGACTAAAAGGTGGAAGGAACATGGTGTTGATGATGCCACTGAGCTACTAAATAACCAACTCTGGATGTCCCTGCCTTGGAACTTCTGTGAAATCATAGATGTTCCTTATGGTTTAATTCAAATGAGTTGGAGTCTTCTCTTGCTTTTAGTCAAAGGCCTAGTCAAGCCCTTGTTCTGGTTGCTGGGGGTGGGGTGAGGCTATGGGAAGCTCTTTCATGCCCTGGAAAAGAAGAGAAGAGGGGAGCCAGGGAGCCTGAAGCCCTTCTCGCGAGGAGGAGAATGGAGAATAGAGTGCATGACAGCACATGGGCCCAACTCTGGTAATAGAAGGAGCTCTCACTGGCAGGGCCACAGCCTTTCTGCTGTCTTAAAGAAAATCGGGACAAAGGAAATGAAAAAGAAGAAAGAGCTGCTGGTCTCTGAGCTCTTGATAACGTCTGTCTCCTCTTTTGAAATATTAAAGAGCACACAGCTAGCAGTGAAGAGAGCAAGCCCCAGCTGCTGCCTACCTCTAAATTCCTGGGTAACCTCAGGCCAGGCACCCCAGTGACCACTCTGCATATCCTCCTTTGTAAACTTTGAGGCTCAAACCAGAGAATGGCCTCTAAGTTTCCTCCCAACTGTCCTACCTCAGATGCCAGGAAACCCAATGGTGTTGGCAGGACAGGCTACATAATGCAAAAAGGAAATGTGAGGCCCCTAATTCAAAAGTTACTGAGAATTTCAAGATGCAACAGCAGAGCATTAAGCCAAGTGTGGGGCCCTTCTGAGCTCAGAGCCGCTGTGACTGCACCGGTCTCACACTTTGGAAGCCAGCCCCGGTCTCAGCTTTGCACTCTGGAGCTGGTGTGTCACTCAGGGGAAAGGGAAGGAGCACATGTTCTGCTGGTGGCAGCTGTGAGGGAGAGGGTGACAAAGGAGCTCAATATAAAGATGATCCTTTCCCAGTCTCCTCTCCAGCTCTCAGTCATGAAGGAACTGGCCTGCGTTTCTGAAACCCCAGCAAAGCCTGGGGGTGTCACATTGCATGACAGCTTGTGTCAGGAAGCTCAGCACACACCCTGCTGAAGATGGTCAAAGAACAGGTGGGGGACTGCTGTTCCCTTCTGCTGAAGTCCCAGCCACTTGGGCTCCCCATGACCTCAGCGTGACCTAGCCTTAAACAGACTGCATTGTTGATGGCCAGAAACACTGCACCTGGGCACTTGGTGCATCTTCTCAAGTCCCAGAACTCACAGAGAATGCTCTTAATTCTGTACATGTCCAAGTGCTGATGCAGATCGCTGACCAGCCGTGCCTCAATGCATGGGGGGTGGTAGGGACCTCCATGAAGGCCCCATTTGCCACCACCATGTGCTCCCTTTCAGAGGGATCAGCTTGAGTAATTTTCTGACACATGGCAGGTTGTTGTCAGTAGCCTAGTCAAATCCATATTCATTGTTTCCTGTAATGAGTTTTTGGTGTCAGGTGACATTAAAGAATAAGAGTAAGGAGGAAACACCTCTGATGAGCCACATTCCGATAGCCTGAGAATGCAGCTTTCAAGTCGCTTCCAGTGCTACACGTAAAGAAACCAGTGGCTTTGTGAAAGAGAAAACACAGGGCTCAAGGCCAGGGGACCGAGGACTATTGAATGGCCAAAGATAAGTCATTTGTCCTGCTATTTTCCCATTGAAAGAAGGCTTAAAATACCAGCTTCATGGGGATACCATGGCCATAGAATGAGGTTACAGATAAACATTTAAAAACAAAATTATTCTGCAACTATTGGTATAACCAGGGTTTCTTAAAACCCCATAAGCTTCATGGATCCAATAACATACATCATAATGATAATAATAACTTTGAGAGCTAGCCCCTAAGATAGAAACTGCTATAATTCCAACCCCCCAACTCCCTAGTGATGGTATACATTTATCTATAGAATCTGTAAAGGGCAACACAGACAAATAAGCAAAGTCACATCAAAATTCGGAGAAGAAAAAAAAAAAAAAAACCAGAAAAGAGGTTTAAGAGATTTGTCCCACCAATCTCTTAGTAATTTTTGTGCTCATTATCAGTAAGCTGTGTTTTTCTTGTAAAAGAACTACTTGGGCGTGCAGTGACTTGAGATAATTAAGAATGCATTTACATTTTATGGAGCTACTAATGCCCTCAGCCACTCAAGGATCTTGCATTAGTTGCTCATGGTACTTTCCCTGATCTGTGAATATTAAAATATTTAACCTGTGGTCAGGCAGTAACCTCTCAAGGCACCGGGGCTTCATTCAGCGATATTAAGGAGTCAAGCAGGAAGAAAAAAAAGACTACCCTCCAAATTCCATTTTGGCAAGTTTTTTTCTTCTTTTCTAATTGCTTGAAGGATCTCATTCAAATTTCCAAGTTCAAATAGGAATTGGAAGGGCCACAGAGTAGCTTAGGAAAGGATGGCTTTTGGAAATCATTGGCCTTTTACAAAATGAAGATGAGAAGGTGACCAGCTGATCTTCTGAGGTCCCTTCCAGCTTTAGCATCTATGTAGTGTACGGAGATTAGGATATGTGGTTGCCCAATGTCCTGGTCCTCAGAGATTCAAAGACTCAGACCCTCCTTGGTGCCGTGGAATTGTGCCTGTAGCTCACCTGGAAAGAGAAAATGTCCTGCCACAGGTAGCTACTGCCGGCTGTGTTTTCCAATAGCAGCAGATGGAACCTCCTTTTGTAAATCTAGCCAGCCATCCTGCAAACTGACATGTGACCTAAGGAATGAGATGGGTTGAGATATAAGCCCACTGCTGCATTGCCACCCCTCTTATTTGGGCAAGTGCATATAAATAATTGAGCAAAATAAATTGCAGCCCAGCACAGTCCACACAGCGTCATGCAGTCAAAACCAGCTGGGACTGGGTATGTGAAGAAGGGAGTATAAAAACACAGTGTTTAGGGGTCTGATCTTCCAGTGGTTCTAATTTTCAAAGTCAGAAGAGATGAGTCCCCTCGGAGACTGGACACTGCTTAGAAAGACATCTGAACTAGGCAATAAAATAATATGAAAATAGCAAAAAATAAAAATAAGGAAGAGAAATAGACATGTAACTTCATCACGGGACTCCTGTGGTATCTCACAACACTGTGCTTCATGAACCCCAAAGAAAGCAAAAAAAAAAAAAAAAAAAAAATCCCAGCTAGTGTTATAAATCCCGGTCAGCTGAATTATTTCACATGTTTCAGCCTGACTTAAGTTATTCATCACAGAGGCTAGCAGCTCCCTGATGCATCCTTCCATGTCACTGGACAGGGTAAAAATAATAAATTGGCCATTGTGAGACACTCTGAGCTTCGTGGGGTTGAACAGAGCATATTTTATATTCTTCTCTTGGAACTGCCTCTTGTTGGTAGTAAATGGTTGCCAGCACTGCTGTTTCTCAATAGACAAGTCCTAGAAGTAAAGATAATTCAATTTTCATTCACTCTTAGGTCTCCTGCTACCCATGTTCTTCCTGGACACAGACAAGGCTGTACCTGTCTTCCTGGCCTGAAGCCTGAGGTAGCACTGGCATGGTGTCACCTTTGCCAGGAAATGTAATAAGCCACTCTGCAAAGTCTCTCTCCCAGTGGATCCAGTGAGCACAAATTGTCTAGTGGTGTTTTTAGCTGGCTCTTCCTCCTTAGCTCATTTCCCCCCAGGAACAAAAATACCGAGGTGTTGCTTCAGCAGCGGATCCTGAAAGACAATCTAGTTTAGTTTAAATTTTTAAAATTTCCATTACAATGAAAAAATATAATAACAATGGTGACACCGCTGTTAGACTGAAATTAAAGGGCTACTCTGACACTGTTGGAGTGGCAACCTCTTTGGAAAGCAACACGGCAAGTTATTAAGAACCATTAAAATGTTCATACCTTTCTGAAGCAATAAGCTCACCTGTGAAAATATATTCTAAGGGTATTATTCAATAGTAAAAAACACGGGAGGCACATGTGCATGTTTCTTCCTATAAAAACAATAATATGAAACTTATTACCCAATTTTTGATACAGATGGCTATGTGAAAATATGGAACAAAGGGACCCCTATAACTTTAATGGTAAAAGTTTAGAGAATAGACTATACAAGCCTTTTGTGACTATGAAAGAAATTGTAGATGTATGGAAGAATGAATTTGATATGTGCAAAAATTGTTAGGATGATGGGATTATGTGTAATTTTCCTACATTAAATTTATGGGAACTATTGCTTTCATATTTTAAAAAAAATCTTAAAGATACCAAGTATGCCTATATTAGTGTTTGGTGCTTCCCCTGACACTGGGTCTGGATGACTCAGTCTGCTCTACCTTCTTGAACAAGATGGGTGAGGAAGGCTACCTTTTTCATTGTTTTACAACAGCCAGGCATAGGTCTTTCATCACATGGTTGGTTTCTTTGTTTTGGATATGTTGCTTTCAATCTTTCATTATCCTCTGCCCTATTTACAAGAGCTGAGGGGTATGCTTTTGTATTTCCATAGTTTTGTTCCTTCACTGTCATGGGATTTTTTATTGAGTTGTTGTTTTTTTAAGAACCACCATCATCCTTTAACAAAGACAAGAGCTTGGATTATGGCAAACTGTCAGTCAAGAATTCAAGCCACACAATGGAATACTATACTGCAGTAAAAAAGAAGGAACTCTTACCATTTACAACAGCATGGAAGGACCTGGAGAGCATCATGCTAAGCAAAATAAGCTAGTTGGAGAAAGATAAATATCAGATGATCTCACTCATTTGTGGAATATAATGAACAACATAAATTGATGAATGAAAATAGAGCCAGAGGGGGGAAAATACACTAGAATATAATAGAAGTATTCCTGTTATTTGTAGATTTTTAATATTTCCTACAATTTTTGTGATAGCATACTACATTAGTACAGTTTTGGTAATATTATTATACTTGAAATCCTTTCATTCTTAAAATATTAATGTTTATTGCATGTAACATTATCATATTTAAAATCGTTTTTCTTGGGATATTAAGGTTAACTACATGTAACATTATTATATTTAAAGTCATTTTTCTTGAAATAAAAAAAACTGGGGGAAAATAAATAAATAATTGCTGTTTAAAAAAAAAAAAAGAATTCAAGCCACAACACACCTCAAACCACTCAAGTGAGATGCCCCTTATCAAGTACCATCACTGGGCAATATAAAATGTAAACCACATATCCCTATATGGCAACTATTGCGAGTGGCCGTGGCACTGGCAGTTGGAAAGATGAATAAATGCAATTAAGAAACCAGGCAGAGAAGTAAACATGCCATGGAACTTAACAAAAGACCAGCCACATTGTGTTTATTTTAACATTGTTTAATGGTAACACCTAATAAAGAGAACATCATGATTGTGTGAACTAAATTTTCAGTCATAATGAATGCTACAAACTTAACCTCCCAAGTTTAAATAGGCTACAACATCTTGGGGAAAATGCAAGAAAATTTATTTGATAAAGGTAACGGTTTTTCACACCTGAAAATAATGTTTTTCTTCCAGCCTATCTTGATCAACAGTCGGCAGCAACACATTGCAAATATAATCTCAGGACCTTGTGGCATGTACTTGTCACTACATGCATAACTTACTATGGACAGAGGATCACAGAGATTTTGAACATAATTTCCCACACAACAGGAGATTAAATAGACCACATTGGAAGAAGGCAAGAAGAAGCTAGGTCTCTAGGGTACCAAAAAGTAAACTTCAGCCAGTTCTTGAAGGAGATGAACAGCAGGAAATATACTTTCAGATGGGCTACTTTCTCAATAGTTCCTGCTTTTAAGAACTCTAGGGAAAGAATGAGTTACTGGGTAAAAATGCAATAGAAAAAGGGCCTTCCCTGGAAAGATTTGAGTGGCAGGAAATTGGCATCTCCTCATTCATGTCTTACTTTCTCCCCTCTCTTTGTGATGTTCCCTTTCTCCGGGTATCCCCTGCCTCAGAAGACCTTGCCTATCACCCCATCAGAACCTGCTCTTGAGACTGCATTCCTGACATCTGCTCTACCTCTCACTGTGTATTAAAATGTTAAACTTTCCTTCAATGCTGTGTTGTCTGATGAAGGAATATCAAACATCAATAAATAAGTAACTGAGGTACAAGAAAACTTTTCAGTGTCCCAGTAACAATTCTACCCAGCATCCTACAGTAGGACCTTGGACCTGCAGTGCCTAGTTTCCTTACTTGTGAAAACAAAGTCATAGTATCTAACTCACAGGAGTACTGTGACGATTAGATATTAGATAAGTTCATCCATGGAAAGCTGTACAGCACTGCCTGATCCATAGTAAGCGTTCAATATGCATACACTATTAGCACCATTATTGCTATGAAAACCTTTCAGGAATAAATCGTTCACATGAGAACATCATCAGTTAAAAAATATACATGAAGGAAAGCATGTATGGAACTGACTTATGATGCAAAGTGGCATAGTCATTAAGAGCACAGGTTTTGAAGGTCCACCACCTGCGCTCAAAACCTGATGTCACCACATGGCTACTGTGGGACACTGGGCCTCTGATTTCTAACCTGAAAAGTGGGAAAACAATATCTGTTACAAAGAGCTGAAGTGAAGACTAAACCAGCTAAGAAAGGCAAAATACTGAACAGCGCCCGACACAAAATAAGCACCCCCTAAATGGAAGCAGGAAGAAAAAGAGTGCTCCCTTCAACCAACATTTTATCTTCTGAGATTGTTCTAAGGAGGGATGAATGCTTGAGAACCCTACACTTCTTGTAGCTGAGGACTACAAATAACCCCCAAGAAGTGAACCTATGAAGAAAGTAGGTAGCAGAGCCAACTGGTCTCTGGTCTAAAGAACATGCCATAGACGTGAAGACCCAAAGGACTTCCCAACACCCCAGTCTGAATTAGGCAGACTTGCCTTTCAGTCCTTGGCTGAGCAGAACTGCAGGCTGCCTCTAAAGGGAAGAATGAGCTTGTGCACCCTGGATAGAGTCTACTCTGAAAGCAAAACCAACAGAGGCTGAGTTTCACCAGCTCAACTACTTCTCCCAAACATGCTCCTCAGGTTAAGTCACTCCTCTTCCCAAGGGGAGGACTGAATATGTTTGTGGTGAGAGATGAAAGAGTTCCTTTCTTATTTTTCCCTCATGGACAGAGGTGTAAAAGTGTCATGTCCTCTGTGGAAACTTGCAGACTACTGAAGTTTCCCCCAGTACTTGGCCTTGACTAACATAGTTGTATGTTTCTATAGCCACATGTTCTACATGGAGAAACTAAGTGTGAATATTCTCCACAGTGAGATGATACACACATTACAAATATGAACATTATTTACCTTCTTTGTGATAGTTTGTCTTCAAGATGACCACCAACAATTTCTCCCCTCTGTAAATGTACATGCCATTCCCCCATCAGGAGATGGAGTTTGTTCCTCCTCCCAGTTGCATCTGGGCTAGCAGTGACTGCTTTGACTGGAAAGATACAGCTGAAGTGATGCTGCATTGACTACTAAGCATAGTCAAAAGATACTGCACAACTGCTGCCTGACCCTCTTGGAGAAGCCAGCTTCCTTGTAAGACTCTGACTGCCCTGAAACCTCCATGCTATGAGGAAAACCAAGTTAGAGAGAGAGAAAGAGAGAGAGAGGTGCCCAGCCAGCCTCTAGCTGTTCAATCCATTCCAACTGACATGTGGGGGTGAAGACGCTATCTTAGATATCCAACACAGTCAGTTCTTCAGATGACTTCAGCCCTAACTGCAAACCTGTGAGAAATTCCAAGCGAAAACCACCCAGCTGAACCCAATCAACTCACAGAGTATGAAAACTAAGATCTAGTAAACGATTTCAAGAGACTAAGCTTTAGGGTGTTACCCATGCAGTAACTGATAACTAAATACTTTAATAGAGTGCACCAAGTTTTTCACTGAACCTGATTTTTAAAAATCTCACTCAAGTGAAACTTAAATAACTGAGACTAATTTTTATTCAGGGAACTGTAACATTAAAGATTGATGATGCTTAGCATTTGTTTTGGTGTTATCTGAACCAAACAGCCAAATTCTTCTCTATAATCTTCATGAAAAATTGAGCCTTAATCCTCAATTAAAATGCTTTAAAAAAAAAAACAAATGAAATTGGGTTCCTTCTACAAGGCTAAATGACACAATTCTAATGCAAATACTAGCAATAGATTTGGTAATAGAGGGAATGCATATTTACCATGAAACTAATTGCCTATCATTTGATGCCAATTAAGATTGTAATTGCTTCTTCAGTATCACCAGATCATTCACAGTTCCAGGAAGTACAAGAGTGTTTGGTTACATTTATTTAACTTGTGTAAACTCTTCTGTGATTTGTTATTTCTAGAGGAAAACGTAGTTTGAAACCAGAAACATTTCTGATCTAATTTTTGGCGTGTAGATCTTAAGTCTAGATAAATTAGTTAGAGGAATAATGTAAATGAGTCCATGCTCACAAGCTTGTTGTTCAAAGGAACTTAGACAACCAAAGATATAAGCAGGTGTTAATTTACATAGTGCTTCTTGCCTATGAGAATTCCTTTTATAGATCTGATAGATTTTGTTGTGAAATGCATTATCTTGATATATGGCTATACTATATGATATGGACTAATATTGAGGAGGCCAACCACATGTTTCCTGCTAGAGTTATTTTTCTAAAAGCCAAATACATTCTGTCTGCAAGACTGTTCTTATTTCTCTGGCCTTGGAAACCAAGGTACCTGGGGGTTGCAATCTTTCATCTCCTTTGCACTCGGGCTTAGCCTCTTTATTTCTCTGAGCTTCTGTTTACCCTCTTGGGGGGAAAATATGAAGGACATGTGGGATTTAGGAACTAGGCACATGAACTCATTCAAGTAAAAGTGACCAGTTTGAACTCTGACTTTTATAGCAAATGATCTATATATATAAAAGGCTAATATGCAAAGTATCTCCTCGGGAGTTTGACCAGGAGTTCAATCGCTCGATATGATGTACACTGACCACCAGGGGATGGTGCAGAATTGAGAAGTCCAAAAAGAGCTAATTCCAATGTAACCCTGATATTTGGGGGGCTAGGGATCTGAATCTATGCCAGCAAGCTCAGTGTACATTCTTGATAACCTATAATTAAGTCACTACCTCCTTCCCAGAAACTGGTCTTGCAGAACCTGTTACAGAGGCCATAAAACTGTGAACAGTGCACTGCCCCGGAGGGAGGGTTATTAACACTGGTGCCAGGCCAAACCAGCAGATATGGCCTGGAGACTCCCAACACCTGGGGGCCTTCTTGCAAGGCCTGTGAAAAGGACTGGAAGCATAATCCATATTTGTGGGACAAAGACCACAGGGAGATATAAAGGGAAGCCCCCTACATGTTTCTCCACTCATATTTGGAAAGTTATCCCCTGAGTCCACCAGCGTATCAATCAGTGTCCCTCCTTTTCTTTAAAGCATCCCCTGGGTTTTTTTGGGTTTTTTGTTTGTTTTTGTTTTTTTTTGGTCTTCTGCAATAGATGAAGGAAGGCCCCAGCGGGAAGCTGGCAGCCGGCAGCCGGGGAAGGAAGGCCCCAGCCAGGTGCTGGAAGGCCTAATCGGCCCTGATCGTCAGCCAGGCCTAGGAACCCTACCCATGCATGAATTTCATGCACCGGGCCTCTAGTATATACATAAGAGCATATGAAGAGGGTAACTCTCCAATTCCTGGGAGCCCAGGCCACTTGGTTGAGCGCTTTGAACACCACTGGAAGCTGCTTATTTTAACTCTTATAGACAACAAGTAAATTGCTGTATTGGTGTAGCTGCTACTGGAGAGAATCTTGCCAGGATCAGCTCTGTATTCAGGGCTGATGTTGGTGTTTCTGTCCCAGAGGGTATTTCTACTATTTTAAACCATTCTACCTCCACTCCTACCATTCCAGATCATCTCAACCCACTATGCAGCCAAATATGGGCAGAGCAATCCTGTCTCGGTTATAATAGAAGGTGATGTGACGTATATCAGAGCCTCTCCACCTTGGACCTTATAAACAAGAAACATGGACTCTTTTTGCATTCTATTCTGGGTATGTTATTGAATTTCAAGATAAAAAGACAATGAGCATTGATGTAGCAACTGACATATCAGCCTTTGGTGAGAGCCCATGAGTTGCTGTCATTGGTCCTGAAGCTTTGAGATTGGTTGGTTTCCCTAGGCCTGAGACATTTGGGACTGCTTCCAGGATTCTCCTAGGAATTCAGAACCACAGGAAGGAAAAGGTGAAGCCATGGGTGGGGGAGGGGAAGGGGTTGGGTTGTATATAGAGAAGGAAATATGCACAGGCCTGTTGAAGAGATAGTCTCTAAGAAATTGATCTCCAAAGTTACCAAAAGAAAGGCTTTTATATTGACATGTTTGAATTACCATTATTACCAAAAAAAAAACACAATTATAGACTGAGAGATTTTAGAATTTTAAAAATCAGTGCTCTAACGATTCTAAATTTAACAAATATTGACATAAACACACAAGTTCCTGCAGGAAAGCAAACATGACCCAGGTAGATATGATATAAGGGGTAGAGGAAGCCCAAAGCTATCATAGTTTTCTTTGCTTTCATTGTCTATGTTGACGGGAAATTTGTGATATTTTTCACCCATTAATAAAATCAATACAACTGATTTTACGTTTCATAATTTAAATGACCGATTTATATACTTCAGAAATACAATCATGTTTTCTGCAATTCTACTTTTTTCTTGTTTGGAAAGTTGCAGGGAGACATAACTCAACCTTGTCTCAATACTTTGTGAATGTTGTCTCTAATGATTTTCCTCCAATTACTCTGAGGAGCCATCATAACATCTAGTCTTTACTTTGTATTGAATTTTAGCAGATGGAACTCAAAAGGCATAACAAACATAAAGTAGTTAGACATTTGAAATCCTATAAAAACTTGTGGTGGATCATTTAAATGGGAACCTATTATGATTGTCACCTAGAATAACAACTGAGTATCATGCTGACACGGATAGTACAATGAGCCTTTGGCAATTGTGGGTTTAACATTCATGGTTTTGAATGCTCTTAAATGACCCTGAAAGCCCATGACATGTAGTAATTTGTAATTTTGCTGAGGCATGAATCTGAACTACCTGCCCTGGGAGGCAGGAGTGAATCCTTTAACTAGATACCATGACTTTATTCTCTACTTGTTTACTTAAAGAAGATTTATGGATTTGGGGATTTGCAAAGGTCTCAGGGACTCCTTCACAAACATTCTCTTATCTAATACAATGCTTTAAAAAAAGTAGTAAAGTTACCAGTAAAGGGACAAATACATAAAAATGAAATAAGATAACTTCAGCACAAAACACTGAAATGTTGTGACATCTCAATGAATATTTATTTTATTGATTTGCTATTAGCTGAAATAATGTATGTTAAGCATCTAACACAATGAGTGACACATGGTGGAGTGTTCTTTAAGTGTTATTTCCTTTACTTTGCGTCATATCTGTTATTGAAACATTTATATGATAGGTTCTACTTATGGAGAACTTGCTTTTAGATGAGATAAAGGGAGAAAATATCAGACGCTATCACTGTTTTTGTGTGTTTTTTGAGGACTTGAACGATGTTTAGTACAAAATCTGCTTACAATAAGGAATCTCTGTGCTATAAAATGCACACTTGATTTAGCAGTCTATATTTATTTGTAGCGACAGAGCCATTGTTTATACATTCTCTTAATCTGCAGCCTCACAGTGTGACAGGATTAGGAATCTCGGCCCATATGCAGATGTGAGAGGGTGCAGCAAAATTGAGACACTTCAATAAACTTGCTTTTGAAGATTAGAAATGGGGGCTTGATATACCCATTTGGCTTTTCTCGGTGTCTGAACACAGGACCCCAGTAATCCTTCTGATGGAAATCTCATTATCGTGTGTTTCAGTTCACATTATATTTATACATGTATTGTGTCTGCTTAACAATCAAATAAGGCTTGTTTTTCATTAAAATGGTCTTTTTAAAGTGAGTGAATATTTCAATAAGTGACAATGAAATAACTTTTCTCATAGATTCAGTAATTTACATATTTTGTAGATAATTCAAATGAAAGATGATCCAAAATGCAGCCATCATTGTTCTAAAGCTCGGGAAGCTGGCTGTGGTTTGGCGCATCCTTGTAACATATTGTCATCATGAAAGGCAGCTAAGATTTTATCTTGGTGTTTGGACATTTTGGGGTGGAGATAGTATATTTAACAACACTTACCTGGGTTTCTAAAGTACTATGCAGTCATAGGAGTGACAAACAATGGAAATCAGCCAATTGTTTGGTCATCAAAAACATGAATATGGTAATTCACACCAACAGGGATACTGAGCTACCTTCCTTTCAATCAGTGTAATGAGAAAGCAGTTATACATTTGCATGAAAATAGAAACTTAGGGTAGCATTACAGTTTTTCTATTGTAATTTGCACTCCCATCACCACCTTCTTCCCCTTAACTACCTTAGGTTGGTAAACTGCTTCAGCAACCATCAACCAAGAAATGTACATGTCATCTGCAAATCACAGATCTTGACTCAAGTGATTGAGCAGGGAGAACTGCTGAAGGGTTCACAGTGGCCAAGACTTAAAAGTGATGTGAAATAGGGAGCAAAGGGGGCTGCAATTGCCTTGGAGCCTAAAATAGACTGAGCTTCAATGCCATAGAAAAAAAATCAGCAGCTTCTCCATCATTTCTTTAAAGGTCAAAATTTTTGTAGGTGGACTGGGAGAGCAGCGGATTGCAGATGCATTTAACAGCAGGATATTTTCCGCTGCCATGACCCGTTAAGGAAGATTTTCAAAAACACATCGGCTGGTAAACAGTTTGGCCCTACTCTAGGTCATCTGGCTTCTCTGGACTCCTTGCTGCATGGATTCTGACTTGGATAGAGTCCCACACCTCACATCAGTCAAAACCAGGCTTTCAGTGCAGTCCATTATGTGTTTTAGAGAGGTACCTCAGTGGCTTTCAGGGGGCTTTTATGGTGTGGAGCTGCCTCTCCCCAAATGCAAGAAGCGTACACCAGAAACATACAGGCACAAGGCCTGAACTCGCACCGTTTCCTCTTCATGCTGTTGGTCAGCAGGCACCAATGCCCAGTCCTCACCACCAACCACCCAATGCAAGCCTACTAAGCTTAGTCATTCCCTCCATGAAGTTCCCCAAAGGAACCTGAGGGAGCCAACTGAATGGGTGCCTCTTAGGGAGGTCACCCCATGCTGTACTATGTTACACTCACTGTTGGTTACTATTAACAAGTAAGCCAATTGGCAAATTCAACCTAAGCCCACAGTCAGAGTCAGATTGAGTGATGGGAAATTTTTTATCTGTGCGTACATCTACACACTGATCTACAGGACTACCTATCAAGAATGATAAAGACCAAAGAGCTCTTTCAAGGAAGCTCTTCCAGATGACACCATATCACAGGCTCTCTATGGAGACTACATCTGCAAGGGGGCATGTGGAAAGTTAGGGACTCAGTATAGCTAAATTCCCAAAGTTTGTCCTCTGAGCCAAAGATATGCAGGAAGCCACAAACTTGCTCTGTCCCAAATACCTTGGGTTAGAATGAGATCCCAGTGTCATTTATAAATTACACCTTATCCAACCCTCCTGCCTGCAGCAACTGGTAACACACCAGTGCACATAAATAAGTATGGCCAGATGTAGGTCCCTGGGAAGAAGGTGTGTGGTGGGAGCTTACTATTCACAATTGTCTTAAAGACACTGTTCATAGTATTCACATGGCCATGCATTCATGTTGGGATAGCAAAGTATTTAGTATGACCTGTCTGGACATGGGACTCCCCAGGGATGGCTCAGGACCTCACATGTTCCAAAAGGATGTTTTCAGGGCAGAGAGCCTAAAGGTCATAATTTCTTCCCCATGGAAGGGCATAAGATACTCCCCCTCCAACAATTTCTAATACCTGCTTTTCCATTTGGCAAAGAAATAATGGGAATGAATACTAATTCCTTATATAAGTTTCTTATTTAATCCTTTACAGTTATCCCAAACAGAAGAGTGGTGACTAAGAAGGGATACATGTATATGCATATATATGTATATATGTATAAGTGTGTGTGTGTGTGTGTGTGTGTGTGTGTGTGTGTATATGGAGAGAGAGATATAGATATATATGTCTATATATATATAGACATATATATCTATATATATATGCCTAAGTGACCATCGCAACTGAACGGACGACCGAACAGGCTGCAGGGGGCGATCACAGGCCCGCAAGGGGGTTAGTGAGGGGCAACCAAACAATTGAGCAGCAGGCTGCGTGGGGCAACCAGGCCTGCAGTGGGGTCAGTGAGGGGTGACGAAACAACCGAGCAGCATGCTGTGTGGGGTGACCAGGCCTGTAGTGGGGATAGTTGGGGGTGACCAGGTTGGCGGGGGGGCAATGAGGGGTGACCAGGCTAGCAGAGGGGCACAGGGAAGGGTGACCAGGCCAGTTGGGGGTGCAGTTTGGGGCAACCAGGCTGGCAGTTGGGGGCCACCAGGCTAGCATGGGGGGCAGTAAGGGGCAACCAGACAGGCAGGGGGAAGTTTGGAGTGACCAGGCTGGTGGGGTGGCAGTTGGGGGCAACCAGGCTGGCAGGGGGGGGGGTGAGTGGGAGTAGGGGGTGACCAGTATGATGGGGGGGAAGTTTGGGGTGACCAGGCTGGCAGGGGGTGGGCAGTTGGTGGTGACCAGGATGGCATGGGGGGGCAGTAAGCGGCGACCAGGCCAGCAGGGTGCACAGTTAGGGGCGATCAGGCAGGTAGGCAGATGAGCAGTTAGGAGCCAGTAGTCCTAGAGTGTGAAAGGGATGTCTGACTACCAGGATCGGGCCTAAACCAGCAGTTGGACATCCCCCGAGGGGTCCTGGATTGGAGAGGGTGAAGGCTGGGCTGAGGGGACCCCTCCCCCCTCATGCACAAATTTCATTCACGGGGCCTCTAATTTAGTTATATAACCTTATGCAAGACATTTTAGCTCTCTGTGTCTCCATCCCTCACCTAAAAGGGAGCATTGGGTTGTTGTGAGTATTAAATAAGCTAATATGTGAAAGGTGCTAGAATAGTTCTTGACACATAGTAAGAGCTCAGTAAACAGCTGCTGTTGCTGTTATTGTTATTATATCTTTGCAATATCTTCTCCACCATCTTTTCCTCTATCCTGGTGAGGGGGAAGTAAGGAGGAGATAGAAATAATGGTGTGGGGAGTAGAGGGAAATAGGGAGAAGGCATCCCGGTATTACACTGGAGACAGAACAACAAAGAATCCCATGGAATTGTATTCATTTGCAAAGGTTTCTATAACCTCTGATCTAGGTTTCTGTTTTGCATTTCAACACCCATCACCCACTTTCTCTCTTCACATACACCTAGATCTTCCGTAGGAACAACACAGGATCCTCTGAAGAGATTTCAGAAGTCAATACAGATATAAAAATGAGTAAAGCCAGAACGCACAAACACAAGAACTAGTGTGGGCCAGGGAAGGACTGGTAGCAATGCAGAGCTCAGGGTCCTAGGATTCAAGCACACACCACTGACTTTGATCCTCATGAATGAGGATGCAATGAAGAAGAGGGGGAAATTCAGTTTGGAATTACTAATGCACTCATGCTGCTTTCTTAGCTGTTAATCATTCTGGGATCCAAGCAAAAATGCCTTCATCCGTCCTGGGAGATGCAGAGGGCACGCTGCTTTTGCCAGGCCTGCCTCTACCTGCTGCTTTAAAAATGCTGAGAGCCCAACTCTGAGAGGAAAGCAAGTGGTCATTTTTGCTAAAATGCTAAAGCCATTTGCAAGCAAATGCATATCATAGAAAGAATTTAAGCAGCTGGAGGATGTCATTACATTAATTTCTCAAGGAGGCCTGTCTTCTGGTGACACCCTCAAAGAACTGGGTCATGTCTCTGCAGTAATTTTCTTAGAGGCCATGAAATTCTCGCATTGATTTCATCCCCCTTTGGCTGAACATGTGCTGAGAACAGCCAGGCTGATGAGGACTCAGGCAGCCCATGGGGCTGTCATCAACTTCATCTGAAGAGTTTATATCCTTAATGGGATCAGAGGTCTTATCGACGATTCTTTGTAAGTGCAACAGAGAAAATATCTGCTCTCACCACTGATTCCACACCTGACAATGCTCCTATTTATCAGTTAACAATTATTCTCTGAAAGCAAGTCAATTACAAAGAGGAATTTATGAAGTTCTTAGCAACTAAGAAGACGCTTGATGGAATCTATCCATTCTGTTAAGAAAATTGAAATATGAACTGTTTGAAGACAGGACTGACTTCACATAAATTAGCACCACATCATAATACAAATCATTAGGGCATTAATTCTTGTGTTTCTGTATACATCCAACAACTTACAAGTATGTAGAGGGGGGAACAAAGCATATGGATTCTGTAAAGCATGGCAGTAATCCTGGTCCCCCAAACCTCTCCTCTGTGAATTCTTCCCAGCACGCCAAGAAGAGTTGGTTGTGCTATTCTCACTCTCGTCAAATCTGTGATCTGAGTCAGAATTTATTGTTGGTGTTGCTTATCAGTTTACTTTTCTCCACCATTGACTGAGCCCTCTTTGAAGCAAGGAACCATGCCTTCCTCATCCTCTGTTCCCAGCATCTAGCATAGTGTGGCACATAGAAAAGGCTTGAGAATGTGGGTTTAGCAGGAGGTGAAAAAAATTGGTGTTAGGTCAATCCACAGATATCAGCATTTTGAAGGCATTCCTTCCTCATTCTCCAAAGCTCTGGCTGACAAATACTCATTAAATTCCTAAGCAACATCCTTGGATCCATTTTGTACCCTGAATTCACATAATTCTGTCCAAGGACAGCTTCGGATGAGATCGCTGAAAAAGTCTGCATTTCCATTGGATTGTCTTATGTTATAGATGCTGTGACACCCACCCTTCAGCCGTGTAAAGGAAAGAACTACTTTTAATAGTCCTTAGTGAGGGATGCTTGACGTCCCATCCCTCCCCCTTATTCTGAACATTGCCACAATCTGGTAGAGCCTGACAGCAACTTGTCTCAGATGTTACATGTAATCTTGCTTTTTTTCCTGGACTTCTCTGCCACCAGAGATGTGGACACTTGCTGCAGCAGCTCAACCGTTCGGGACGTGCTGAGGAAGTTGGTACTCCCGGGCAACTCTCCACCAGCGAGTGATGTGCGAGGAACCTGTGAATGAACTCAGCTCGCCGAGCACTGAAGTCACACTCACGAGGTTTCGAGGCTGCCCCCAAAAGGAAGGAGTTCCAGATTCCTACGTGGTAGCAGCTGAATAACACACCCCAGACTAGTCTTCCTTCCCTGCTTCACTCTCCTGGGTTCCCCACTTTTGTCTCTGGCACTACTTCTCAGAAGAAACTACCCCCATCAAAGCCTATGTCACATGGCCTACTCTTTGGCGGAACTTGGGCAAAGCGCAAGCCATGATATGACTAAACCATCCATAATACCTATTTACATGAGTATTTTGACTAGGTTTAGAATTGATTATAATGACAAGTAAAATGAAGGTATGTAATGCCTTAGTCCCTATCCTAATAAAATACACTAAATAGGTAACGGATTTTATAATTAAGTTCACAAAATTAACCGTTCCGCCAATTTTAACTGTCCTTTAGTAATGCAAAGTCTTCCTATGGATGGACACAAAAAAAGAGGCCAATGAAATCTGTTTTTCTAAGTACTTACCTATAAAGTGAATGAATAGCTATTTCCCAAGGAGCAATGGACTTAAAATGTCACTTTATCCCATGAAACAGGAATAGCCTTCTCCAGGCTAACGTGAAAGCCACAGTGACTTTGCCTAGGTGTTCCTCTGCATCTAGTTCTCCTTTAATGCTATTTATCACATTTGTGGTTATTTGCATAATGTCTGTCTGTTTCACTAGACTGAAGCTCTGTGATGGTGATGTCTGTCTATCTCATTTTAAGCATATTAAGGGGGAATATAAGACAACTTGGGGGCTAGCAATCTGAATCTGTGCCAGTAGCCAGTATTCTGATGCACATTCTTGCTAGTATATAATTAAGCCCCATTCTTATCTGTGATGCTTGTCCAGCCTTGCAAAACCTGTTTCCCGAAATACTTCCATTTTACAGAGGCCATAAACCATGAACCATACACAACCCCCAGGGGGTACTGGCAGTGCTGGCACCAGCCAGGCCAGGCCTTTGGGTGTAATCTCACTACCCCCATCCCAACCCATGGGGGGCTGCAAAGCCCATGAAAAGTCCAGAAGCCTGGTCCATATTTGGGAGACAAAGAAACTGAGGGGATAAAAGGGAAAGCTTCTTCCATATTCAACACTCAGGCTTTGGAGCTGACTCCCCTGAGTCACTGCACTAGTGAATCTGCAAATAAAGGGTTCTTCCTGCATTTTCTGAGTACCCATTGTGTGTTTTCTGGTCGCCTGGTAATTTCTGCAACATATCTCTAGCACTTTTAGCTCTGCATTTGGCACACGGTGGGACCTTCAATGAATGTTTATTGAATTTAACTGTACAAAACATAAAACGCCTAACAAAACCCATACCATTCATAACTCAGAGACCGTCCCATCCTGTATCAGTCATCTGTGTTCATGTTAGTTAAAGAAGGCCTTGGCCGAGTCAGTCACAAGCCCCTTACATAGTGGAGACACAGCAAAGGTTCGGGCTGGTCAGGAGGAGCCTGATTTTCTTTACATCTAATAAGAACTCTAATACAAACTCTTTCTCTCTAGCAAAGTCACTCAGTGTCCCTTTAAATTAGAATAACATTGAGTTTTGAATTTATGAAGCTGAAGAGCAGAGTTAAACAGCCAAATGGGCCTAGCTGGATCATACAACTGAGAATTTGTTGCCACTTTTATTTCAAAAACCTTTAAGACCAAGATATTTGTCAAAATCTTTAACAGTGTTTAAAATACTGTCCAAAAGTTCTTTACATTCAAATAAAATATTTTCTGCTAAATTTTCTGTGGAAAAAGTCTATTCTTCATGGAAAAGGAGAGCAAGTCAAACATTCTTATAAAAACTCTTTTTATCCTCTCTCTTTTCTTCTTCAAAGTAACTCCCTTCATGTTTAAAATTCATATAGCATATATCCTACCTCAATCATTTAATCATATGGAACTTATTTAGCTCCTTCCATGTTCACCATATCTTCTTTTACTTCTTGTGCTGCAGAATCACTTCTGAAACCATCACTGTAGTAATACAACTGATAAGTAATCTGTATTATTAGTCTCAGAATTGAACATGGTAGAAGAAGTACCACTTGTCCAAAGACTCTAGTTTTAGTCTTCCTTCTCCTATGGCTTTGAGCATGCAACACAACTTTTTCTGAGCCTCCCTTTCCTCTCTTGTAAAATAGAAGGAAAGGGGGTTGATTTATAGAGCACTTCTCAACTTTAACAATCTGTGAATATTGTCAGAAAGGAGTCTTGGTAGACATTTTGTTTAATTTTATTTTGTAAATTGTATTGTCTGCCAACTATTAATTAGTGTGCTTAGTTGGTCTAGCAACACTAATGACTGTCTTCCTCGTAAGTGATCAGTACTTTGGAAGCCAGATTAGTTCCAGCAAGTTGGTGGCTTAGCCACTTCAATTCTTCTGAATTGGTGCTGTTCTATCCATGAAGCTTGAAACCTGGAAGGGTCTAGACACTTCTCTCTTTACAGAGCATGTACATTAAGTAATTATTAATAAATGTATGTTTTGTTAATTGATTATTAATTACATTGTTAATATATTATTGTAAATTATTAATGTAGTGTCTGAAATATGAACAACTTCACAAATGACTCAAAAAAGAAGCAGATCCTAGGGAGAAACTTTCTAGAGTTGCATTCAATACTATAAAAATGACTGATGATTTCAGAAATGCATTGTCCACCTGATGGATGATCAAATCAATCCATTTTGACATTACAAAAATTCTAAATCTTCTAAAGTAGGAATCACTGTACCATTAATTAAGTTATTCTGGTATGTTTCCCCCAAACTTATCTGTTCTATTTCAATATAAATGATAAATACTCTTTAAAAGTTATTTTTATGAAATATTTCAGACACAAAAGATAAAGAAGGAAATGTAACAAATTCTTCAGTACTTGCCACTAGGCTTAAAAAAAAACAACACATCACAACTACAATTTAGGAACCTCTGTGTATCCTTTCTTATGACATTTCTTTCCTTCTCCATACCATCAAATGCTCATCCTGTGCCTGTGTTTATACCCTTCTGACATGTGAATGTATCCCCAAAATATATACTGCTGTTTCTGTGTTCTACAGCTTTATGCAAATGACATCATACTCTCAGCATGTGTCACCAACTTACTTTTATTAGTTTATTATGTGTTTGAGATTGATCCATATTGATATTACTCACTTAAGCAACTGGATACTATGAATATACCTTGATCTATTTATTCATTATCTTCTTTATGAATATTAAGATTTTTTTTCCAATTTTCACTGTTAAAAACAATGCTACAATGAATACTCTTATACATCTGACTTGTACAAGTTCCTCTGGGGTATACACCTAAGAGTAGCATTTCTAGAACACTGAGTTGGTATCTTCAGCTTTATTAGTATTAGCAAGTTGCTCTCTGAGGTGTAAATTGCCCCAATTCGCAGTCCCACCAGTAGTGTATAGTCCCAACTGCCCCACCTTCTGTCATCACTTGGTACGTATGATATTTTCATATTGGCCATTCTGATATATGTGAAGTAACATTTTACTGGGTTTTTATTTGTATCTATCTCTCCAGTTCTTATGTTTATGAAAATACTAGAGGCCTGGTGAATGCACTGAGGTGGGGGGAGGGTCCCTCAGCCTGGCCTGCCCCCTCTCACAGTCTGGGAGTCCTAAAGGGAGAAAGGCGACCCGGTGATCAGGGGAAGGCGACATCCCATCACACCTCTGTTGGCAGCACAAGCCTGGACCGGCCCTGGTTACTTGCCTCAGGCGGCCCTGGGCAGCTGGGAAGCTGAAAGGACTGGGGGACTCCGGAGGCAAGTGTGCAGAGCAGCCGGGCCTATCTGGGGGCAGAACCAGCCTTGCCATATGCCTGCCGCCCCGGTGGGGCTGAGGGGACTGGGCACCGCCATCTTGTGGCTGTGGGCACCGCCATCTTTGAGGGCGTGGCAGTCAATTAGCATATTCCCTCCATACTGGTTGTGGGTGCCACCATCTTTGAGGGCAGGGCAGTCTATTAGCATATTCCCTCCTTATTGGCTGTGGGTTCTGCCATCTTCATGATGGCATGAGGGTCAATTGGCATATTCCCTCTTTGTTAGATAGGATATACCAAAACATAAGGTATTCTGAAAGTTTTGGCTCCACCATCCCACTCTCCACCCCTCACTCTGTTGGGAAATCCTGAGAACTTATGTACCAGGGGACACTTCCAATGTTTCCTTCCTTGTGGAGGTATGACAGTTATTACCGTTCATCTGCAGTGTTCAGTCTGAAACTGTGAAGGGCCTGAAATTTGACCCTACTTGGGAGCTAACAAGTTAGCCTGCCATAGTTTTATATAAATAAACTGACAGAAGACACGAGACCCCTGGGTCAGAGAAACAGACCACTTATTACTCACAACGCTACTGCTGTCTGATAGAATAACTCCATAAGTCATGTACACTAGACTCTGCACTGAGAAGCCCACCCTTGCCTCCTGTTTCTTTAAACCTAGGGTAAATGTCAACCTCATTATCACTGTTGCAAGCCTTATTTGCTTTCCCAGACAAGTGGGAGAAATCCACTATCGTGAAACTTGTCCCTTTTTATTTCTACAAGAGCCATGCTTATCAATGAGAAAAATTTTGGTATAGTATTTTCAGTCCCTTGTTTTCACTAAAGCCAATCACAAGTTTAGCACTGTGACACAGTAAACTCTGGCCAAACACAGTTTCATCTACTTTTGAATATCATTCTATGACTGAGTGACTTTGGGCAAGTTTAATTTCTCTGAGATACAATGACCTCATCTGTAAAATAGTGCTGTGTCAAAGGGTTGACAGACTTGGATGAGCTAGTGCAGGTAAAGCACCTAATGTATAATAAATACCTTGATGTTAACACCTATTATTATTCCAAAAGGCAACTTCCTTTGTGGAAATATGTTTATTTCCTTGAATTTAGCAACAACCTTTGCCCTGATGTTATTCTATAATTATTGCTCCCAGTGACATTTCAGATCTGGCAGAATATAACCACTGTCATTAATAAGTACCTACATGTTAGGGGTTTTTGTCAAGATAGAAATTATGCTACCCATTTTACAGATGATTATATAAAACTAGAGGCCTGGTGCACAAATTTGTGCATGGGTGGGGTCTGGCTGCCTGCCACAATGGGGGCCAATCAGGGTCCTGATCTGGCCGATTGGTCACTGCAGTGTGCATCATAGTGACCAGTTGTTCTGGACATTCCATCATTCTGGTCACTTGGCTTTTATATCTATATATATAAAAGGCTAATATGCAAAGTGTCTCCTCGGGCATTTGACCAGGAGACTGGGAGTTCGATCACTCGCTATGATGTATGCTGACCACGAGGGGATGGTGTGGAATGAAGGAAGGCCCCAGCTGGCAGCCAGAAGGCCCTGATTGGCTCTGATTGCTGGCCAGGCCTAGGGACCCTACCCATGCACGATTCGTGCACCAGGCCTCTAATAGATAAGAGAGGTTAGGAAACCTGCCAAAAGTTGTACAGCCAGTAAATGTCACATCCAGAATTTGAACTCACACATCTCTTTACCTTTTAACCCTGAACTCTTATTTATCTACACAAAGTACAATGTATATATTTCCATATATGAGAGTATTCGACTCATTTTACTTAGCAATGAATATGAATATGAAGTAAATATATATCACAGTTTGGGGTATAAATTGAGCCATATTCTCCTGTGATCTTCATTACCAGGGAAGTCTATCTCTACCAAACACACACAAAGTATTAAACTCCTTACGTGAATCTGGTAGTTAGCCTCTTGAGAATATGAAATATCCAAAAATCAGTAATGTGTTTAAGATATTTCCTTTCTTCACACTTAACTGAAAGCATTTTTGAAAGCCCAGCAACAATTCTAAGGACACAGAAAAAGAAAACAATCCCAGGCCAGAGTTACTTAAACTCGGGCACTTTACAACCAACTTACTTTATACTTTTCATTTTTACGATCCTTCTGCTGCACAATAAAATGAGTAAAAGCTATGTAGGAATATCAGAATTTTTGCATTTTCAGATTCAGTCCAAAGGCTTTATCTAATCTGAGTGATTCTTTAACTATGTTAACACAGAAATTCAGCATCAATGTCGGTGGCTTAGATTTAAAGAACCATGCTTAGGATTGAATGACATGTTTAACTTTTGTCTTTCTCATAATCTAAAGACTTATCTGCAGTTATACAATAAGAAAAATCAATGTTTAAACTCTAAAGGACTATTTCCCCCAAAGTCATTCGTCTTTCAGTGGGTCACTGTTTTAATTTGTGATTAAAGCACTGTAATGCCACCAGTGATGATGTGAGACTTTCCGTGGGATTAATCAACCCACATGTAGCTTTCTCTCCTTTGCTTCTAGGTGAAACGGAATCTCACACTATTATCCCATCTCTGCCTATCTGTCTGTTCCTCCAACGGATTTTTAGAAGTTAACTTCAAAATAAATAATTATAAGAACCTATCTATGGCATCACCCATGCTATAATTTTTCCTCTTGTAAACATTATCTTTTTCCTTTCTGCTCAAATTGCTTTGCCAGGAAACCTCCAAACAAATGCTTAGAAATAGAAGCTCCCTAAGAGCAGCACCCCCAGTCCAAAACCAACCTGGACTGCCTAAGACTACATTAGGGGCAACCCATTTCCCTAGCTATTTCAGATCTGTACGAAGACTAAAGTAATTCTTTTCTTTCACTTCAGGCAGACTCCTAGATTTAACGTTTAATTACTTCTTAGGAATGACTACCTCTCCCCAGGTCACTTAAGCAGATGTAACTACAACCACAAAAACACTATTGTTGACTGGTGTCCTCCAGAGGCCCGTTCATTACCTGTCATTAAATGCTTTAAAAGTTTGCATAATTGATCCAGCCAATAAGTCATCATTGATTTATGGGGGTCTGTGCTGAAGAGCTGCTCTTTAAAAATTCATAACACTGGTATGTGTCTTTATAATCCATTAGCTGTTTACGTACCCACAGTCTTAGCATTGATTGACCTTGGACTGAGATTCTCATGGACTTCTGTTTTTGCCAGTAGTCCTCAGTATAGAAAAGCAATACTTCAGCCTTCTCCCTTGACAGTTATACTTTGATTTCCCCCCTCCATCAAAACGGAAACTTTACTTGAAATGATGAATAAATAAAGCGTATTCTATAAACAGCTCTCCACTATTATTTAAGCTTATGGGCTGCGTTGTGTGAATCTCCTTTCCCCACCATCAGATTCAAGTGTGTAAATGTTCTAAAAGGTTTTGAAAGTTTTATGATGATTTCAGGGGATGGAGGAGTAATAGCTGAAGAGTGAAGCTATTAGTTTTAATATTTATATAGAGTGCTCTGAAACATTAATGTGACAAGATGTAAGATCAGTGCACTGGGATATATTTACTTCACAGCCACTGCCACGTGACAAAAAAGTGTGTGTGTCTGTGTGTGTGTGTGTGTGTGTGTGTGTGTGTGTGTGTGTGTGTGGTGTGTTTATTTTCTAAAACTTGGTGGCCAAGGTACAAATGTTGTTTGCAGGCTATTTTTTTTCTTTTCACAAGATTTAAAGTTCCACTTGACAGATACATTAGCTTTTCTTGAACTTGAGCTGATCTTAGGAAGCAGGAATGGACTTCCAAACAAAGTTGACCCATGGGTTTGTTCATTTGGGTGGGGCTTGGTTCAGATAGTCCGCTGAGACCACTATGGTGAATAACATCCACCAGATTAGTAACACTTTCTCCTGCCTTCCCTCTCAACTGTGTCTTAGTGAAATCTAAAGAATGACGCTTATAAATCTGGATTGAGAAACCTTCCTCCTGAGAGTTGTTCTTGGTGATTTCACATGGAGAAGAAATGAGGCAAGAAAGTCCTAAGCTCTGGACTCTGACAGTTCTGGTTTCAGACGCAGTTCCACCCTGACAGGCTGTATGACCCTGTGCATGTCCCGTTACTTTTTCAAGCTTGGTTATTAATTTTTAAATGAGAATGACAATTGTACCAATTCATATACTTCTTGTCATGGTTAAATGAGATAATCCTATAAAGACCTGGCACAATAAATATTCCCTATTATTATTACCACAATCAAATGAGCAAACACCTTTAAAGTGCCTACAGTGTGCAAGGCATTGAATCTGCACCAATCATTGGATTCTTAAAGCATAACATATGGCTCTCATTTGTGAGGTATTAACAGTCTATTAGGAAAGCAGGAGATTTTCCTACTTAAGTCTCAGAACAAGGGCAGAGGTGTTGTTTTGGAACTAGAACAGACCTCGAAGACCTGAGTGTAAATCTCAGTTCCACCATTGGCCACCTGGGCAACACCAGGCTTGTCACAATCTCTCTGTGGAACAGGTATATGATACTTAGTTACCATGACAATTAAAGAAGATAATGTTAATAATGTTTGTGGGAAACAGTAAGCTACTCAAAGTGTGGTGCACTTAGACAATCACACATTTGGGGAGTTTAGACAAACCTAATGGCCACGGGACATACTAGCTGGTTTTGGATGTCCATAGCAATGAAGACATTCATTATGAAATCAATGAGACAGAAAGCGACTCATGGTAAAGACCAGTGAAGGAAGGTGACTTTATGCTGGGTGGTCATGGCAAGCAGGGATTGAACAGGACATTTAAGGATAAATAGGCAAAGAAGAGTATTCAATACGAGACTCCTCAGATGAGAACCATGAACAAAAATCAAAGGAAAGAGAGCCAAGGTGTGTGGGGATGCTAAGTGTGGTGTGGGCATGGCCTGAGCACTGAGCTGTGGGAGATGAAGTTAGCAAGGTGAGGTAGGGAAGAAGGAAGGGCCTTGAGCGCCAGGCTAGAGAGTTGTTATTTGATCCTGTAGCCCAGTTTTTTCCCTTTTCTTTTTTCTTAAGCAGTATAACATTTTCAATAAAAATTAACTTTCATTTATTTAACCTACTAAAATAAATTGATATTTTAAAGCAGCAGTTTTTAATCTTGGATGCATGTTAGAACCACTTGAGGAGCTTTTAAGCATTGAATACCCAGACCTCACCCCAGACTAATTAAATAAGACTCTCTGAGGTTGGGGCCCAGACACCCATACTTTTAAAGTTCCCAAGTGCATCTGGTGCAGCCAAGATGGAGAACAACTGATTTAACATGTACTTATTGTACTACGACCAAAAAGAACTATTGTTGTGCTCCATCCCATGCCTCTCCTTAGCCCGTATTGTAAAGGCCACAATTTCTATCTTCTGTTTTCCATATATTAGTCTCTTTCTTTCATGTTGGAGGCTTTCCTCAGATATGTGGAAATCTTTGATCCTCTGTTCATGTCAAGAATAAAGTACCAATAAGATTATGGAAAATTCCTTTGCATGGACTTTGTATGGATTATGCAAAATTCCTTTGCAATATTGGGCTTTACTCTCAGTAAATGTGTTACAAGTTGAATTTTTAGTTGAAGGATCTTCAAATATCAACATCCACAGGCCTTGTCTTTGGGATTCTTCAGTTTCTAAGGGAAGACTCCTCTAGACTTCCACCTGAGGCCCATATATGTCTGGGCTCATCTATTAGGTGAGCTGGGCAGGCAAAGGATGCCAAGGTCCCTGCTAGTCAGCATGCCAACTATCACGATAAAACCCTGGTGTTTGCCTGCACACCTCATCCTTTGGCCATGTTCCCCAAACCAGAGCCTTGCTGGATCAGTGTATCCACACATCTTCCTGCTCTCTGCAGTGAATGTGGAGAGGAAGAGTGGGTTGTGGGAAGTAGAGGCAAGGAGTAAATTTGCTGTTCTGGACTGGGCAATCAGCCTGGGAGTCCAAACACTCCATATCCAAACTTTCCACGAATTCTCCTGATCTCCATTATGTTTCCTGATTTTCTTACCATATTATGTGGTACCTGGTCTCCAACCCTAATTTTTTCGTGCTGGGGTTTTGTTGGGTGAATCTGCTCATTTCTAATTGGTATTACTCTCTGAAAGGACTTGTATGTTTTTGTTTTTGTTTTTTTATTTTATTTATTTATTTATTTATTTATTTTTTTAATTTAATTTTTTTTGTTTGTTTTAAGTATTACAAACAGTAGTACATATGTCTCCTTTTTTTTTTCCTCTTTGATCTCCCCCTGACCTCCCCTACCCCCCAGGACATGCCTTCACCTGCCCACCCTCCCCCCCCACCCCAGTGTCTTATATCCATTGGTTGTGCTTATATGCATGCGTACAAGTCCTTCGGTTGGTCTCTTACAGCCCTCCTCGCCCAACCACCCCTGTCTTCCCAATGTAGTTTGACAGTCTGTTCAATGCTTCTTTGCCTCTGTATCTTTTTCCCACCATTTCTTTCCTTTAAAAAGTTTTGTCTTTGCAGACTGGAAATAAACATATAATAACAAAACAAGACAAAACAAAAAAATGTTTGAGTCCCAATTTCAATGTCCAACAGTTCCTTATGTGTACATGTCAGCAGTGATATCTGGATGGTGGGCACATGGTGGCAATGCAGGTCCGACCCTCTCTGGTTTGGTCCTAGGTAACCTGCAGCGGTGCACAGCTGCTGACTGCTCCCATGGCAAGGCGTTGTCAGCGTCTTCCATCTCTGGACTGTTTTTTCCTCTTGTCTTCGTGGTTGGAGCACTCCTGTCAATTCCTCTCTGTTGTAGGAATCCATCTGGTCTTGGGGTTGTTTTCTGAAAATATACAAATATATTCTCGACCACAAGTTAATAAAGGAATCTTTTCTATATAATTGATTTGGGATCCTTTTTATTTTTGTTCAAACGATTTTCCTTTGTCTTATTTAGACACCATGTGTGTTTTTAATGGCCGTCTTGCTGTTAGCATTGCAAATGAACCTTAATTTGGTAAAGTAAAAATGTTCTAGATGTAATTTACTTATAGGATATTTTTCCTTACATGATATTGCCCTACTATCCCCCCCCCTTTTTTTTTAATGGAGGTTTTTGTAAAATTTATAATGCAGTTTTGATAACTTTAAATTTAAAAAAAAAAATTTTTTTCCCCCACACATATGACTGCTTTAGGTTCATTGCATATTCAGGAATTTTACCATGAGATGAACTACCAATAGAAATTTTAGTTATTACTTTAAGAATAGCTTTTTGTCCAGTACTTGAATATTCACTTATTTCAATTAGCCTATTTAAATTAATCTGAAAACTCGATTACTATTTTACTGTCAAATTTAATACTCTACCAACAATCTTAGTTTACCCTGTAAATATTAGTGGGAAGGATTATTTGCATTCTTGAGTGGGCCCTGAGCATTCCAAATGCTCAGCTGAATTTAGATATAGGGCAACTGCTGTCAGCCAAGTCTCTTGTCTGTTACCTGGGTCCCGATCTGAGCTGGGCCAAGTCTCTGTCTGTCACCTGTATCTCGATGTGAGCTGGGCCGGGTCTCTTTCTGTTGCCTGGGTCCCGATCTGAGCTGGGTGTGGGAAGCGCGAAGCAGCCATGGGGGTAGGAGACCTCCTTTAGAAGGGGGTGAGGGTTCAAGCCCCTGCAATGTTGGGGGGTGAGGGTCTGTGCCCCACTTCTGTTGCCCCCCCCCAAGTTCTCTCCTGATGGCCCCTCTGTGACTGTGCCTGTCTTAGGTTGTTCCTTCCTTGAGGAATCTTACCCGTCTCTGGCTAACCAGCCATCCTCCGGGGCCAAGCAGGGTGCTGTGAGGTTCAGTTCTGTCTCCTTGGTAGCCTATGACCCCGTGGCCTCCACACCCAGCACCTGCCTTGGGAACCCCTGGCCTGCTGGCAGGGTCCCGGTGCTGATCACATATCTCGGGGAACTCGGGTTTCTTCTCCAGTGAGGGCCCAGCTCACACAATTGGATGCAAGACAGATCCCTGGTACCAGCCCCCACGAGGCTTCAAGCTCAGCATGAACAGAAAGCTCAGGTAACAGCTGAGGGCAATTGGATTGTGAGAAGAGGGTCCCTCTTGGCACAAAGGGCAAGAGGGGCCAATATAGGATGCTCAAGTGCCTTCCCAGTGCCTTAATTCCTTCTGCAAGGGATTAAATCCTTTCATGTCCCTTTTTTTAAATTGCTGCCCACCATTCAAAGAATTAGTTTGTAAGTTTGTTTGGGAGAATTGTAAAGTATGCTGTTGTAAAATATCTAAGATTATAATGAGATTGTAGAATAATATCATGTAAGGATATTCTTTGCCCTAGGCCCTGGCAATTCCATTTCAAACTGGCTGTCAATTTCTTTTTGTATCTTTATATAAACTTTGTCAGGGAGGCAAAAACACAAATTACTTACTTTAGTTCAAGCGGCCAAATATATTGACTTTCAATTACAATCTTTATGACTTTTGAAGGAAACTTCTCTTTGTTTCCTTCCAAAATAATGTTCAGTCTACAGAGAGTTTCATGTAAAAATTTTTGTCACATGAAACAATTTCTCTTAATGCCCCGCCCCCTTGTTGTCTGTGTCCATTGATTAGGTTCATATGCATGCATACAAGTCCCTTGGTTGATCTCTCCACCTTACCCCCACCCTTCCCTACCTAGGACTTGTATGTTAACATCTTCTGCTCTGCTCAATCATTCACCACTCACTGTCTACTTCCTGTCTTCCAAAAATGACACAGCCTCTCTTGTCTGCTCATGTCTCCTTTCCTTTCCTTCATTTTTCTCCCTATGGGTTTATATAATTTTGAATATTATTTTACTAGAAAATTCAAGTCAAAGAGGAGAGACATACATGTGGTCAATCTGTCAGCCCTAAACAGAAGCCCCAGAGAAATGAGTGAGGAGCTGTTGTTTTCACATATTATGAAAACCTATTTAAAATTAAGTGGAATCACTCCACATAAATGAGGGGTGGGTAAGTCAGAGGTCCGCCCCCCCCCACCCTCCCCCCCCCTGCCCCGCATCAAATCCAGATGAACTCTGAGAGCACAGACAGAATAAAGCCCTGGATAAAGAGGGAGAGATCAGAGATAAGGAATCTGGTCTCCAATACCTGCTCTTCTGGGTCCTTCTGCCACAATGTGGAGCGAACAAGGAGCTATGAGGGAATTGTCTTATTTCCTACTATGATTTAGCATGTTTCTTTTGCACATTCTCTCACTTAACGAAAGTTCCTTGAGAACTTTCTTCCTAAAATGATTGTGTGGGGGATACAAAAATCAACAAAAATTGTTTCTACGCTCACTAAGCTAATGGGGAACTTGCTAGCAGAATAGTTATCACATCACATTTCCTATTCTTTTTTTTTTTTTTTACTCTTTATTGTTAAACACATGCCCTTTCAAAGGCTCTGACCCATTTTATAAGTCTTTCAGAGCTGAGAGGGCCTCCTATCATTCCCCAACCTTGTCTCTTCAATATCAAAAACCACTTCTCTCATGAAGTTTTTGCATGGGGATGGTCAAAGAAAGCATACCTAAATGGTGAGCAGGTAGGCATTGCCCCTACAATCTAACTATGTTCCAATTCAAACCTCCCTCCTCAACTCCCTGGCCTCAGTAGAGATCTTGAAGGATGAACTTTCTCTAGGCCAATGACAGTTCATATCTTTGTGTTTAATAAATATTGTTCAGGCCTCAAATTCAAAGAGAAAAATCTGAATTATCAGATGGAACTCTTGATAGGCACATTCTCATTTTTAACTTCTTCCCCCTCCCCCCCCACTCCCGCCGCCCCCCTCATTTCTACTTGTCCTTTCTTCATTTAAAAGATTCCCTTTAAGCATCATCCCAAATGCTCACATGGAGGCAAATATATCTGCTAGCTTTCTCCCTGGCTATGAGTCCTTTATGTAAAGGTTACATGGCAAATGTTTTCTATCCCAAATGTCAAGACAACCATGGACTTCCCTGAGGGGACTGTCTTTCAAATACTCCATGAAATCGGGTTGGCAGGTCAGGAAAGATATCGTGCTGCCACCACACGTACCCCTTGAAAAATCCCAGGAAATGGCATACTCACAGCAACACAGGAACACCCCAAGGTGGGGTTCCTGGGGACTCACAGGCATCACAGGTACAGGTACACACCTACCCACTTCCAGCCCAGACCATAACCCTCCCACCATCAGCTCATTTCTCCTGACAAAGAAAATCTCCAGGTGTACACCCCTCACTCAAAAGGAATAAGTGGGCTTAAAAAACCTTCTGTGAGCCAAAACCGGTTTGGCAGCATCAGCCTGCAGTCTGAAGGGTCCCAGGTTCGATTCCGGTCAAGGGTATGTACCTGGGTTGCGGGCACATCCCCAGTGGGGGGCGTGCAGGAGGCAGCTGATCCATGTTTCTCTCTCATCGATGTTTCTGACTCTCTCTCTCTCTCTCTTCCTCTCTGTAAAAAATCAATAAAGTATATTTAAAATTTAAAAAAAAACCTTCTGTGGGAAACACTCACACACCTTTGTACCCTTATTCTCTGGAGATATCAAGCTCCACCATGCAAATGTAATAGTAACATCAGTTTCCTGCAAATGTCCTTTCCTCTGTGGAATTTGTAAGTGCTGTACCCACCATGAGGCAAATCTGGCCCAGTAATTCAGATTAGTAGGCAGATTCTGGCAGCTTTTTCATAAGTCCTTCCTCTCCCTTCTTAGTAAGGGGAAAAGAGGAAGACAGAAAAGAGAAGAGAGAATGTGAGAAAGTTGTTCACTTGTCCACCGCTTTCCCCCTCCCTCTGCCTGACTCGGAGGTTTTGGCTCTTTCCTGTTTACCTGCTCTCCGTTCCTCAGTGATCTGAAAAGGGAAGGACAAAAGTCATACTGGAAGGTTCTACAGAGAAAATCAAGAAGAATAAAGGAAAACCTGCTGCCCAAGGGGCTGTGTGAAATGAAGACAATGTAGTATACTGTACAGGAGAGGGAGCCTGGAGAAGAGAAGTGAAAAAAAGACAAATGTAGGACATTTAGTCCAGTACTTTTCTGAACTGAGTGAAAAATTCCTACAAGTTTCCTCAGGGAAAAAAACAATGGAAGATAATAGGTGATGTTATCATGCTTTGCTTTCGTCTTTGTACTTGAATCTCCTTAAACGATTTGAGGTATACAAGAGAAGATTTGAGTTTTTATTGGCATCATAATTCTTTAACTGTGAGACATAGCAGAAGTGTTCTAAGCTTGCCAGAGAGTAGCTCCATATGTATTTGAGCTATCTAACTATCTCTTCTGCAGCCTCCAGTGATATTTGGTCCCATTCAGCTACCTCCTGTGAATTGTCCTTCTAGGCTATCTTTCACCTCTTTCTTCACGAAATGTACTCTTGACCTTGTATGGTTTCCATCCAGAGCACTCACCAAATGGAAGCTTGGCCAGTAAATGGAGAATCATGTTTGAGCCAATGAAAACATAAGGACTCTTTGATATGCTTGATTTTGTTTGCCTGCCTTTCCAGATTTCTCTTTCTCCACTCCTGCTAGGCACCTGGAGGCTGCCTTGTATGGCCTGACTAATAGTACACCCTGCCTTCTGGCTTCCAGTTGAGTTGGGCCAGTGGAGAGCATCAGAAGGAGATCCATAGATAGGAGTAAGGCTGGTCATTTAGTCTCTAAACTTGCTTCCTACTTTCTAGGAGTGGCCCTCAATGGAAGGCACAGCCTCAGCCAGGAGACCCTCTCCACACAGTACTCTTTCTGTATTCTGATAACCACTCCTGCTCTTGGTCATTCTTGATTCACTAGCTCTGGAGTTTAGCACTATTCCTCTGGGTCTTTCCTGCTCCTCACCCATATCCTCATAAATAGTCTCTTTATTAGATTCTCTTCAAACTACCCAATTAAGAGTCTACCATTTGTTTCTCACCGGGACCTTCAATGACATTGTTGGCAGAATGAAATTTAGTGTACCCAGAGAGTGAAAATCAAATAATGTGCTATTTATTAAGCACATTAAATAAAAATAAACATAGGCTGACAAAAAAAGGTCTTATTAGACAACATATATAAAAAAGCATTAAATATAACAATAAATTATATTAATAATATGGGCTTCCTATACATAAGAATCCTATGATTCCTATCACTGTGAGTATTACAAGAAAGACTATTTAAAATGTTGTAAAAATCACCCTAACTGGTTTGGCTCAGTGGATAGAGCGTCAGCCTGTGGACTCATGGTCCCAGGTTCGATTCTGGTCAAGGGCATGTACCTTGGTTGCAGGCACATCCGCAGTGGGGGGTGTGCAGGAGGCAGCTGATCGATGTTTCTCGCTCATTGATGTTTTTAACTCTCTATCCCTATCCCTTCCTCTCTAAAATAATCAATAAAATATATATTTAAAAAAAGACCTCACTAAATAAATAAATAAATAAATAAATAAATAAATAAATAAAATGTTGTACAATCATCTTTCTTTCTACACTTCTATAAAATCCCCAAAGCAATGCTTTCAACAAAGGAGCTGATAAAGGTATAATGATAACCGTAAGAGACTGAGATGAAAGAGATCTGGATGGAATAAGTAAAGATTATAAAGAAACTAAAAATGAAATAGAAGAATTACGGTCTGCATTAGAAGCAGTAAAGATCAGAATTGTCACTGAATAAAACCAAGTCAGTGGTTGTAAAGAATTTACTTCAGGGACTTTATGATAGCACAGAGGAAATGTATGCAAGAATCCGCTGAAAACCAGCTGAGACCTAAGTGAAGTTTCTATACAGGCCACACATAAGACAAATATTCAATAAGCAAAGCTTTCTAATATATCAGCATAGTTATTTAGAAAATATAATAGGGAAAAAAAGGCAATTTATATTAAAAACATACTATTTAATTATATTTGTTACTTAATATATTTGTTTATATTACAATTTGTTTATATCACAATTGCAACAAACTGATTTAAGGAATTGTATTAAAAACTATGAAGTTTAGTTACTTGTAACAAATAAGTGGAATGACATGTTATTTTAGTGGGTAGGAAAATTCAATACTGTAAAAAAATCAAATAATGTGGAAGTTTAAATGCAGTAAAAATCAAAATTTTAATCAGACTTTTGTTTGGTGTAGAGTGGAGAGGGAAAGGACTTTATAAAGGATTCTGAATTAATATAAGAACATATGTAAGAAAAATAGCACAGAAAATTTTTAGAAACAAGTTCAAAGAAAAAATACTGACTCTACTGTTATACTATAGAATTATAATAATTAAAATATTATATTACTTTCACAGTAATTAAAAGGAACACATGAAATAGAAGAGATATTTAAAAAATAACCATCTGTATAAGCATATAGTAAAATGAAATCATAAGACAGCAGAGAAAAGAGAGATTATTTAATCACTGGTGCTAAAACAAGTGCATGACTTTTTTAAACAGTGTTCAATTTTACCTCATTCTACATCAAAACCAACTCCAAATGGATTCAAGGACTACACTTCTTAAAATATACACTAATAAAAGAGAAATATGCAAATTGACTGTACCTCCACGACACCCATCAAACAACCAGGCATGAGTATGCAAATTAATCCAACAAAGATGGTGGGTTAATTTGCATAGGAAGGTGCAGAGCAGCTGGGGGGGGGGACAGGATGCCTGCTATGAGGGGGAGGTTGGGGGGTGGAAGGAGCTACAGGAATGGCGTTCTGGCCGAGAGTGAGGACTTGCAGGCTCCCAGGTGGCTGGGAGCAAAGCCAGGGGAAGGAAGGCCTATTCTTGCACAAATCTTCGTGCAATGGGCCTCTAGTTATACCATAATAAGCTAGGAAAAATTAATAAATACTTATAAGATCTTGGACTGAGAAAGAAATTTCTACATAAAAACAATGAGGAAAGTCATAAATGGTTTTTTAATTTAAAATATTGACTTCTCTACAACAAAAGACAGTAAAGGTAAACTGCTGTAACAGAGTCAACAACATCACAACTTAAAAAACAAAGCATTTGCCCTAGCTGGTTTGGCTCAGTGGATAGAACAGCAGCCTGTGGACAGAAGGGTCCTGAGTTTTATTCTAGTCAAGGGCACATGCCTGGGTTGCAGGCTCAATCCCCAGGAAAGGGCATGCAGGAGGCAGCCAATCAATGATTCTCTCTCATCATTGATGTTTCTATCATTCTCTCCCTCTCCCTTCCTCTCTGAAATATATATATATCCTATCTAATAAAATAGTAATATGCAAATTAACCATCACTCCACCACACCCACAAGCCATGCCCGCAAGCCATGCCCACCCACCAATCAGGAGCTAATATGCAAATAAACCCAACCAAGATGGCTACGGCCACAGAGGGCAAGAGGGAGGCTTGGGTTTCCCCGGCAATGGAGGAAACCAAGTTTTCCACCTGCCCTTGCCAGCCTAGGCCTCCACTCAAGGCTACAAAGTTTCAATTATAGAAGATACATAAATCCAAACAGAAATGGCTGTCTCCATGGAGCAAGCAGAAGGCTTAGCTCCGCTCCAGGCTACAAAGTTTCAATTGTAGAAGATAAATAAATCCCAGATACCAGGGCCTCCCCTTGGGTTGCCGGGGGGCATGGCCGGCCTGCAAACCACCACAGGCCCCTTGCCCAGGCCGCCCCATGCCCCAAGGGAACCCCACCCTGATCTGGGACACCCTTCAGGGCAAACCAGCTGGCCCCCACCCATGCACCAGGCCTCTATCCTATTTAATAAAAGAGTAATATGCAGATTGACCATCACTCCAACTCACAAGATGGCTGCCTCCATGTGGTCAAAGATCCTGCCCCTATGTGGACACAAGATGGCCACCACAAGATGGCCAGCAAGGGAGGGCAGATGGGAGGGACCAGGCCTGCAGGGGAGGGCAGTTGGGAGGGACCCAGGCCTGCAGAGGAGGGCAGTTATGGGTGACCAAGCCTGCAGGAGAGGGCAGTTAGGGATGACCAGGCCTGCAGGGGAGGGCAGTTAGGGGCAATCAGGCTATCAGGGGAGCAGTTAGGCATCAATGAGGCTGGCATGGGAGTGGTTAGGGGGTAATCAGGCTGGCAGGCAGAAGTGGTTGGGGCAATCAGGAAGGCACCCAGGCGAGCAGTTGGGAGCCAGCAGTCCTGTATTGTGAGAGGGTAGGATGGGGCCTAAATGGGCAGTCGGGCAACCCTCTAGGGGTCCCAGATTGGAGAGGGTGCAGGCTGAGCTGAGGGACACCCCAACCCCCGCTGTGCACGAATTGTGTGCACTGGGCCTCTAATATATATATGTACATTTTTTTTAGCATTTATGTGCTCTCATCTAAGAGTCCGAGATGTGTCATTAAGGTTCACACAAGTTCTTTCCAATTCCTTGCTCTGCAATCTTCTAAAACACTGATATTTCCTGTATGGTTGGTGCTGTATCTGTGCCACATCTGTATATCCAGCTAGTAAGGAGTGAGAAGAGTATGAATAAAGCACTCCCATTGTCTTAAAGACTGGGCAGACAATCGTAACTATCTCTTCTGCTCACATCCCATTGGCATAATTAGCCACATAGCTTCATTTAACTGCTAAGTGGTTTGGAATATGTATACTCTAATTACACATGGAAAAGGAGGGAACAAATTTAAGTGGAAAATAGCAATACCCACCACACCTCTACAAAGACAATTAAAAGACAGAGAGCAAAATTAGGAAAAATATTCACAGTAAAATATTAAAAAGGTTGTCATCATTGCAGCATAAAGAAGTCTATTTCACAAATGTAAAAGAAAACACCAATATATCAATAAAAATGAGCAAAGAACATATACAAACAATATAATGAAAATTAGACAGCGTTGCTTCTAACAAAAGAAATTGAAACAATTAAATTCCATTGCTTTTCAATCTATTTGTCAAAACCTTTCTTAAAGGCCATTCTAAATGCTGGCACAATATGGTGAGACCACTGGGTAGAATATAAATCAGATCATTCAGCCTTTGTCAAATTCACTTGATTAATATATACCAAGAGCCCTGACCACACTCTTCTCTTGGAACCCGGAGTCCACCTTGGGAAGCTACTCTATGAAAACAACCCAAGACGTGGTCAGAGAGGTATGCAAATATATTCACTGTGGTATCAACAAAGGCAAACAACCTAAATGTCTGACAATAAGAGAATGGTTAAATAAATAATGTGGAGGGAGTTAATGCTATCGCTATCTCTATCTTCCCCTTGCCTTATAGAAGATTCTATTCACCTGCCATGACAAGGGCAATATATTAATGTATTCACTCCTTACTTGCTTCTTTCCCATAGTAGAGAAATGGCTTTTTGTTTCCAGAGAGCATCATATATACTGGGCCACATGTCACATAGGTCGAGTTGGCAGGAAACACTCAGGATTCTTGGGGAAAGCCAGGCCTCAGCCTCTGTTTCTTCATCAGAGGTATAATCTGTATCAGAATCAAGACCCAGATTCTCCATTCTGCCATAATTGGAATTATGAGAAAGGGCTAAAACGTCCATAGAGGCAGCTAATTCAGTATCTTGGAATTCATTTTACTAATGTGATTACTCCAGTAGTAGGCGATGGGGGTGGGGGCTGGGGAAGGTTCTCAGATCCTAGTCTTTTTTTTTTTCTCAAGCTAACTTCTCTAGGAAGTTCTGAATTCTGGGAATTATGGGGCCAGATTGATAAGGGTACTTTGTTTCCTACATGATTCCCTGAGCTCATTTCCTACTGTTAGAACATGGCTGGAGGAGCACCCTAAACTTCCAACTTGAGGGGATAACTATAAGTAAAATAATTTCTGTTTTGTTTGGGAATTATATTTATTTTTACAGTGAAATGCTTTAGGGAAATATTATATGATGGTTAATGGAAAAGCAAGTAATAATACGGTAAACTGAAAAATCTTCCTAGGAAAAGACATAAAAATGCTGGATAACTTAAGCAAGTTTTCAAGCTATAACTGAACTGGAATGAAAAGAAGTGAAACCCTCACAGGCCAGGTCACATTGAACAAATGAGGCACCTGAAGAACTGGTGGCTTGAGCTTTCATAGGCTCTTTGTGGATTACAGGAGAAAAAGCGTAGGCCACGTACAAAGTAGTTATATTGGAGACCCTCCCACATAAAGCTGGGACCACAAAAGACAACTCTTTTGATGGGTAAACATGAAAATTTCTTCCAGCAACCTTAAGGAGGTGATTCAGAAAAATTCCCATCTCAGCCTTGCCTCGTAGGGGAGCAGACAGAAACCTTCATGCAGATTTGTAACCACATCCCAGTCTTCTGGGTTTGGGGCTAAAATTCACATGAGGGTATAATACTTAAGTCCTGAGTTTGGTTTAAAGTATTCCCCCAATCTGGAAGAATCATGCAATATTTCTCTAGGGGAAATCATACTACAGAAAAAATTTCCAAGGATCACCAGCTCTCTCTCTTTCATACACACACACACACACACACACACTCAAGATATTAAGCCACCATGATTCAGAGAAATAAAAAATCAGTCAATTACATCTGCAACGATGGCAGACAATTGAATGACCATGTAGAGAATATGAAATAAGTATATGCTTAACATTTTTACATAAATAAAATAAAAGCATGACTAAGGAATAAGAGGCTGTGAAAAAATGACCAGGCAGGCAGATTAGAAAAAGAGAGAAACAGAACTTTAGAAATTTAATGAAAGGGTTAAAAAGCAGATTAGACATAGCAATTCCAATCCCAGGAATTTATTATGATGAATCAAATTAAGAGAAGCAAAAGAAAAAAAAAAACAACTATCATAGACATGCTTGTTGTGGCAATTTTTAAAAAGGAAAGCATGGGAATAATCTGTGTGGTCAATAGTGCTTTTATTAAATAAACATGCTAGGCTTTTTTTAAAAGCAGATTCAATGTAATTGAAGAAATAATTAGTCAATTAACTTGGGTTAATATTATTTAGTAATATCTATAAATATATATTTTATAAATTGATTTAATATTGCATGTCTAAATAATTTGCTTTTGATTTGCATTTACAAAGCACGTTTACTTATAAAATCACATTATTCTGACAATAAACCCATGGGATTTTTCAGATAGGCATTAATTCCCCCAATAGATTGTAAATTCTTTGAAAGCAGAGACTGAAATATATTTCTGGTTTCCCACAAATAATTTACATGCAATCATCATATATCTGTTGAACACAGTTAAATCTAATCAATGCCTCTTTGATTTCTAATACATTTGAACAAAATATATACTCTTTCTTTAAAAATATCTCTCCAGCTTAAAAGTAGTTATTTTTTCACAAGTGATTTCTAAATCCTGAAATTTAAGTTTCTAGAAAGGAAACATGTGTAAAGATCAGTTAATTGGGTACCTAGAGACCCAGCTACCCAGCTCTGCCCTGACATAGTCATTTGATTTTGGGCAAAGGAAGAGGTATAGTTGAATAGGTAAATATTGACTGCCTACCAAGTGCCAGACATTGTTTGGTAATTTACATGTGCTACAATCTCATTAGTCTTTTGAGACAATGCCCCAAAGTGATCCTTTTTTTTGTGTAACACAAATGCCTGAAAGAATGATTATTTACTAGGTGCTATATTTTGTGTCACGCACTATGCCAGTTATTTTATTTTTTTCTTTAAATAATTAGCTCTCCTACTGCAGGCAGTGTGCCAATGGGATACCCACCGAGACTGCTCTGCCTCAATGACTTTTAAGATCCACAGCAGGAAGAGGGGCCCGAATGAAGGGACAGTCTCACCAGCCTTTCCCACAGCCTGTGTTAGATGGACGTAGGGGGCTCCTGCACTCTACTCCCCAAAATAAAAGTGGTGAGCAGCAGCTCCCTGGAGCTTCCATTCAGTGTCTTTGAGGGAGGCAGGAACTACAGACCAAGTTCCACGATTGTAAGAACCTGCAAGGGATCTGCAACCTTTTGCTCCCCTTTCGTTACCACCTCATGTGTGCAAATTATTCATATACTTAAATTCTACCAGAGCCTGCTGGAAACATCCAGATAAATCACTGAAGAAAATAAAACAAAAACAAAAAGAAAGAAAAGAGAACTCAGCATAGATTGGGGTAACCAAGAACATTTTGAAACCCAAGCCAGGATCATGGCAGAAGCCCCGCCACCATAGCTGGCCTGACCTGGATATAGAAGGAAAAGAACGAGGTCCAAGTGGAGACAACCATCCCTTCCGCAGAAACTAGGTCACAACTTTAAAGAGTGATAATTGTGGCAAATGCCTGTGTGATGTTCACTTTATGCCAGGCACTGCTCTACATGATAGATATATTCATTTAACCCTGAGTTCCACCGTTAGTCCCATTTTTAGATGGGGACACATGTACTACAATCACGGGTATTCTATGGCAGAGCCAGGTTCAAATGCAGGCAATCTGGCTGGAGTCCAAGCTCTTTGCTATTAACTTCAACCTTATTCCAAGGATGTACAAAGAACTTTAATGACACATGTTCACATTAGTTGCATAGGGTGCTTATTGTAAGAATTCCTGGGAGAGATTAGACTGAAAACCTATTCACCTCACTCACATGCCAAACTTGGAGAAGTGTGCTCTCCGTGGTTGGAGCTCAGTTTCTGTGTATGCTGGACCAACCCTGCGCTCATTCTTTCTGATGTCTTCGCAAAATGGTTGGTGCTCTTGTGCAAACCTCTCAACTTTCCTGTGGTTCCATGGAAGGAACCTTTCCAGCTCAGCAGATGTGGTGGGAGCTAATTTCCCTGAAGATCTACCTTTTTTCTATAAATCTTCTTCCTCTGTTCCCCTTGCCCCTTGGTCCTTTAAATCCCTCTCGGGTACCTACCTCTGTTATAGCCATGTTACATCCATGGTTTTCAGCAGAAAACTGCAGTAGAGCCCTTAAAATGTAGGGAGTGTGTGAGTTTGTCTCTGACAACAGGAAAGGAAAGAGTAGCTGGGGATAATGGGTAGTGGGTTTGTGGAAGTGAGTATGAGAATAATGAACCAGAGGTGTGTTGTGGAGAAGAAAGTGTACACAATACACACAGTGGATGATGGAAGTAACTAAAGGAGGATAAAGCAGGTGAGTTCCCAGACCTTATTAAAAAATGACTTGCGCCTGAAGGCTAACAGTCTTTACTCTCACACCTCTCTTCTCTCTACCCCAGTTCCTTCCATCTCTCTCTCACCTTTAACTCTCTTCTATTTGGGTGATCAGACTAGGACCAGATACGCAATTCCATTAAGTACACTAACTCCTTCCTTAATGTTCTACTCAGAACTCTCACCATACCATGAAGTTAGAGTGTTAAAATATAGTTACTTCTTACATAAACAGAGAAATCTACTTGGAAACAGGAACATAAACAGTCCACTGACCTGAGTGAGATTTGGATCAAGTTCTTCCCAAATTCAAACCTGCTCATTTAAACGATACTTTATTTTTAAGATACTTCTCAGTGCGTAGTCAATGAGACATGTGTTTCACATGCAAACACTTCTGATGGTGGAGTTGGAAACATTGAGTGTCACATCAGAGAAGTTAAATGTCAGCCCCACACTGTCTTTCTGCCTTCCCACAGAGAATGATGCTGCAAATCCCAAATAATGTCTGAAACGTTACTATTCTTTCCATTTGTGGTCATGAATGATTTCCATCTAAGTGATGGTGCCTGTCTCATTACACGGGCCTCAGAGTACTGTCAAGTTTGTTTTAGAGGAAACTTCAAAGTATGCAATAGCCCCTGATAACAAAACACACACACACACACACACACACACACACACACACACAAACAAACAAAAAGCGCGCGCGCACACACACTCACACACACACACACACACACGCACGCACACACGCACGCACGCACACACGCACACATGCACACACGCACCAGAATGTTGATAGCCAGAGAGAGAAGCAAGGTGCATTAGTATCGCATTGGCATCCTGCTTTAGAGATCAGGGGGAATATGACAAGCGTGACTCCCGTTATTGTGATAGCATATTGCATTCAGCTCTGATGAGGCAGAACTGTGAAAGTGTATCCTGAGGTATTTTCACTTCATGCATTTGGCATTGCTACCAGTTATTGCATTTATGATACATGGGTCTGTTTGATCCTCCTGATTCCTCTCAGAGAAAATGTTAACCGTGGAAAAAGAATATTTGATGTTACAAATTATCTAGCTTGCTGGTCTCATTTCCCTTTTAGTATGCAATTATTTGTTTAGCTTCCCTTAGCAAATGAAATTTCAAGGGCATTTCAAGGAATATAAATAATATGAAAACGAAGTAGAGCCCCAAAGAATTTTTCTTACTCCTTTTTTTTTTTGTATTCAGAAACAGCACTGAATCATGCATATGTATGAGTCAACAAAATCAGGTTAGCTAAGAAATTGGAAATCGCTCTCTACTAGAACATTTGTCTTGCTCTAGAGATCTTTGTTACAGATTTGAAGGACTAATAAAAAATCACCAGCATGACTGGAACAGATATATTTTATGGACTTGGGTTGTTAATAGTCTTTTTAGCTTCTCCTAAGTACTTAAGCAGATTCTTCACTTTCCCTCAAAACCTGAAATTATGTTAACATTGTCCAAAATATGCACTAACAAGATACATTTTTAAATGCCATAAATTGGAATGGGGATAGTGAAGATTTTTGACAAAGCAGAATAAAATTTAAAAGCAGTAAAGAGAGATAGGTATCAGATAGATAAACAGATCAATAAATAAACAGAAGGTACTTGGATATAAATAAAGATAGATTTTAGACAGATCAATAGTAGCATGAAATAGACAGAAGTAATTAGTTAATCATCATTTTCTTCTTAAGGCAAGAGGTAACCCCTTTCTCCAGCAAAAATTACCAGGATCACAAGAAGCACAGAATAGAAAATAAACTCAAAATTCTGCTCCTGTTTACCTTGATGGTGTGCCTGGAAGTGCTTTCCCTGAGAATTCATATGCAATGTTCTTTCTTTCTAAGCCCTTACAAGTCACTCCCGGTGGAGGCTAAAATTGATCAATTTTGCAGAGACCAAAATAGATGAGAAACAGCAGCTAACAAGCTTCCTAGTATCACTGGGAAGGCTGGTTGTTGCCATCCTCTTAAACTGCATGAGTAGGTGCAAATGGGGCACCTGCCCCCAGCCTCGCCCTCTCTCTGCCCATCTCAGTTGGAGCACACCCCTGCTGGGCATGCCCAGTTCCATTCAGCATAAGGCCATCTTGCCATCTGCTTCCTCAATTCCTGGTGTTACCCACAATTTATTTTCCTCTCATTAATGAATGATGATACAGGATGAGAGGCAGAATTGAGTACATAGGACAATGCTGTGCACTCTCTCCATTAATCACAAAGAAGTGGCTTCCATGCTGGTTTAATGCCAGCTCCCCAGTTGTGTGAAGCCTGTAAACTTGAGCAATCTTGTTGAACATTGAGCCAGAGTTTAACTCCTCTATACAAGTATGGTATATATTCTCTTTCTCTCAAGATTGTTGTGAGGTAGGAATGAGTAAGTCACATGAAAGTACCTAAAAGACTAGGTGGTATATGGTAAAGAGTAAATAAATAGTTATTATACCACTGGTTTAATTAATTCCTCAAACATGTTTTGAGCTTTTCCCATGTATATGTTATGTGATATTATGAGGATATAGAAAAATAAGACAAGACACTGACCTTTCCAAAAGCTCCTATTTTAGCCCAAAATAAACACCTATTCTCCACAATGCATAATCAACTGTGTCAAGAAAGGCATATGTGTGATTTGAGTGTGAAAAAAAGAAGAGAGAGAAAAGGGGCAGAAAAATTTCTTTTTAAAAATAATGGCTGCATTTTTTGCAAGTTTAATGAAAATCCTCACCCACTGATGCAAAAAGAACCTCAACGAAGTCCAAACAGGAACATACAAAGAAAACTATACCAAAACACATTAGAGTCAAATTGTAGGAAAATCAAAGATAAAAAGAAAATCTTTAAAGAATCCAGAGAAAAATACTCATTACAGGGAAACAAACATAAGAATAATTTCTGACTTCTGAGCAGAAATAATCTAAGCCAAAGACTATGAATAACATTTTTAAATTGCTGAAAGAGAAAAAAAACAAACAAAAAACAACAACAAAAAAATACTCTCAACTAAAAATTCTATATTTAGTAAAAATTACTTCAAAACTGAAGATGAAATAAAGACATATTCAGATAAACAAAAGTGGAGAAAATTCATAGCCAGCAAATTCACACTACACGAAATACTAAAGGTAGTTCTTCAGACTGAAGGGAAATAATACCAGAGGGAAAGACAGACTACAGAAATAAATGAGGAACATAGGGAATGGCAAAATTGTGGGAAAATATAATAGACTATTTTTTTCTTTAATGTCTTTAAAATATAAAAATAATAAGGTATTATGGGGTCAGTAACATAGTAATATACACTGAATATTTAACAAAAGTTGTACAGAGGAAGGAGGGAAGTAAATGAACATATACTATTGTAAGGCTTTCACACTAAATATAAACTAGTATGATATCAGGTTACAATAGACTGTGAAAGGTTAAGAACACATATTGTAAGGCCTTGGGCAACTACTAAAAAATAAATGAATAAAACAAGTGGGCTAAATAAAAGTAGAGAAAACAAAATGGGACAATAAAAATATTGATTATTCCAAAATAGGCTAGAAATGTAGGAAGAAAGAACATTGGAAACAAATAGAAAATAAATAGCAAAATGGTAGATTTAAACTCAGCAATATGAATAATTGCATTAAATATAAAGGTGTACATACAATAATTAAAAAACAAGGATTTTCAAACTGGATAAAAGGAGGGAATAGAACCACAAAAGACACAGTTGAATATAAAGATACAGGTGGTGGAAGGGAAAAGGATTAAAGAACATATACTATGCAAATATAAACATGCAAAAGCTTGTTTGGCTATATTAATATCAGACAAAATGAAATTTAAAACAAGGATATTATTGGAAATTAGAAAAAGATGTTTGATAATGATAAATGCGTCAATTCATTAAAAGACACAGCAAAAGAGAGGGAAAAAATGGTGGCGGAAGAGACAGACATGTCCCGAGCCTTGTCCTGGAGCAGATAGAAAGAACAGCTGAGGGTCGCACGAGGAGTGTCTGTTGGAGAGTTAAGGGACAGCTATACTCCAGGAGAAAGTGAGGGACTGCTGGACGGGGCTTCCCTAACTGGGCAGCCCCCACTGCTGCTGGGTTCCCTCCCAGAGCCACTGGCTTGGACTCGGAGATGACGCCATCTTGAAGGGGAAAGTGGGTGTTATCAGAAGCCTGAAAATCTACAACTGCGGCACCCACCGAACAGCTGCGAACTCCAGAGCACTGGTCCCCAATTGGTGCAAACACGCAGATTCAGAGGAGCTCTACACTCCACCACGGAAAGGTCAGATTTTGCCTGAGATAAGGTGAGGTCTCTGGTCTCGGCAGGAGAGAGAAACGTGCACACTGTGGGAGCTGGAGGACCGGGGGAAGTCTGCACCTAGAAAAATCCGTGGCTGTTGGGGCTGGGAGATCCGTGAATGTGGAAGGGGGTCCTCAGAGCTGCTAACAGAGGGGATCTCTAAAAAGCAACCCATTTTGATCTGACGCAGAAGGACAGCCTAAAAATTTTGGGAATGTGCTGGCTGTTTGAACACAAGGGGGGAAAGGGGATTACACAGGCATGCACGCAGCCCCAGAGTTCGCACACATACACTTTTTGCTTTTGAATCCTTACTTCTGATTACTGAGCCCAATATATAGGATCACCCAGTTGGGGACACCCTAGGAGACTGCAGGGGAAAATTGTTTTTCTGGAACGTGGGGATCAGAGCGGGGAGTGACCGTTGGAGAACCAGATCTGGGGCAGCCCACTCCCACAAACCGGCATTGAGTACCACTGGGAAAGCAGGATCTAAGCACAGGCAAGAGAGGACCTATAGACCCAGAGGTCAATCCAGAAACACTGCCACCCAGGGGCTGAATCACAAATTGACTCTTGTGTAATCACAAATAAAGGAATACAAGAGAGTAAGACACACTGCCTGCTTAAAAATCAGGACTGGCTTACAACAATGAGGAGCAGTGGAACCAGGGAACTGCAATACTGTCCTGATTGGGAAACAGGCATGCCACACAGAACAATAGAGGAAGTGAAAGACCTTCACTACTGCACATTTTATTTTTATTTTTTTTATTTCTTTATTTTTTCATTATTTTTTTCTTTTTCATATTTTACTTAAGAAACTATTTTTTTATTTTTTTCTCATGTGATTATACCTTTTTAATTATTACATTTTTATTTTCAATCAGTATTATTACTACTACTATTTTACATTTTTTAAAAAAAGTGTCATTTTATTTTCTCTTTATTTTACTTAGGGATTAGTGTTCTACATTCTATTTTCATCTTTCCTTTAGCATCATTCTACTCTATCTCAACTCTACCTTTATGCCATCACTCTCTTCCTAACTTTTGCCTTTTTGTTGTCCTGTTTCTCTTACCCTTTTCCTGCTTTAGATTTTCCCAATTCTATATTTTTACCCCCTGTTAAAATTTCACCCTATTTATATATCTAATTTCTAATCTCCTGCTCTGAGTTCATACACACCTCTCTCTTCTCCGTCTTCATTATCCAAAAAATTGTTTTTCTCTCTGGCCTTTTGTTGCTGTTTGCTTGAATGTTGATTATATCGATTATTTATGCTTGTTTGTGAGATTGTTTTGCTTATTCTTTTTTTTGTTTGCTCTGTTTTTGTTGCTTCTGTTTTCCCTCACCTCATTTGATATTAGTTGTTGTTTGTAGTTTGTATTCATCTCCAGGTACTTGTTGCTGGCATTTGCTGGGATTAGTGGCTGTTCTATTGGAGTTTTCTCCCCATATACATAGTTAGTTCCCCTTTTCTTTCTTATTCTCTTTATTTTCTCTCTTACTTCTTTTTCCTTTTTCCAATTTCATGTTGGCACTCCTTTCTTTCTTTTTTTCCCCCTCTTATTCTTTCTCTCGTCTCCCCTAATTTGCCTTTCTCTGGTGGTCACCTTTATTTGGGGTTATTAATATCGTGAATACTTTCCTGTCCAGTGCCTTGTGTGTTGTACCTGATTGTGTTGTATTTTGTGCCTTTAAATCAATGCAGGAGAGAGAGAGTGACATAACCAGACACCCAGAGAAGAGGGACCATGGGAAGACAAAGAAACAACCCGCATATGAAAGAAAAGCAGGCATCACCAGAAAAGGAAGTAAACGAAATGGAGGCAAGCAACCTGCCAGAGAAAGAATTCAGAGAAATGGTCCTAAGGTGGCTGAAAAGAATGAAAGACATATTCGACAACACTAGTAAGAACCAAGAGGAAATGAGGAAGAACCAAGAAGAAATGAAAAATGACATCGCTGCTATAAAGAACTCAATAGAAAGCATCAAGAGTAGACTAGAAGAAGCAGAGGACCGCAACAGTGAGCTAGAAGACAAGGTAGGAAAAAATGCCCAGGTAAAGCAGCTTCTAGAAAAAACAATTAAAAAGCAGGAGGAGAGCCTAAGGGAACTTTGGGACAACATGAAACAAAACAACATCTGTGTGATAGCGGTTCCAGAAGGAGAGGAAACTGAGCAAGGAATAGAAAACCTGTTTGAAGAAATAATGACAGAAAACTTCCCTGATATAGAGAAGAAAAAACCCACACAAATCCAAGAAGCTCACAGAGTCCCAAGCAAAATGAACCCCAAAAAACCAACACCAAGGCACATTATTATTAAATTGACAAACACCAACGACAAAGTGAGAATCTTAAAAGCAGCCAGAGAGACACAGAAAGTTACCTACAAAGGAACCCCCATCAGACTAGCAACTGATTTCTCAACAGAAACTCATCAGGCCAGAAGGGAATGGAATGAAATATACAAAGTCATGCAAAGGAAGGGTCAGAATCCAAGAATACTGTACCCAGCAAGGCTATCAATCAAAATTGAAGGTGAAATCAGGAGCTTCAAAGACAAAAAAGACTATTGCCACCAAACCAGCAATGCAAGAAATGCTAAAGGATCTGCTGTAAAAAAAAAAAAAAAAAAAAAAAAAAAAAGGAAGTGAAGAAGGCACACAAGGGTAAAGAAATGCTAAAGAGTCTGCTGTAAAAAAAAATAGGAAGCGAAGAAGGAACACAAGGGTAAAGAATAAAAATGGTGACAAATAAGTACCTATTAATAATAACCTTAAATGTAAATGGATTAAATTCCCCAAACAAAAGACATAGGGTAACAGACTGGATAAGAAAACACGACCCACATATCTGCTGTCTACAAGAAACCCACCTCAGAAAGAAAGATGCACACAGACTGAGGGTGAAGGGATGGAAAGAATTTTTTCAGGCGAATGGAAATGAAAAGAAAGCTGGGGTAGCAATACTTATATCTGACAAATTAGATCTCAAAGTGAAGGACATAATAAGAGATAAGGAAGGCTACTTCATAATATGAAAGGGAGCAATCTAACAAGAAGAAGTAAATCTGGTAAACATATATGCACCCAATACAGGAGCACGCAAATACATAAAAAAACTCCTGGAGGATATCAAAGGAGAGATTGACAGCAATACAATCATAGTAAGAGACTTTAATACTCCACTATCATCATTGGACAATCCTCTAAACAAAAAATCAGCAAAGAAACATCAATCCTAAATGACTCACTAAACCCGATGGAATTAATTGACATCTTCAGAACATTTCACCCCAAAGTCACAGAATATACATTATTCTCAAGTGCACAAGGGTCATTTTCAAAGATAGACCATATGTTGGGTCATAAGCAAAGTCTCTTCAAATTCAAGATGATAGAAATAATATCGAGCATCTTCTCAGATCACAGTGGCATAAAACTGGAAATCAACTACAATAAAAACAATCCAAAGAAGTCAAACACATGGAGACTAAACAGCATGCTATTAAACAATGACTGGGTTACCAGAGAGATCAAGGAAGAAATAAAAAACATCATGGCAACAAATGACAATGAAAACACAACAATCCAAAATCTATGGGACACTGCGAAAGCATTCTAAGAGGGAAGTTCATAGCTTTACAAGTCTACTGAAAAAAAACAAGAAACAATGGTAATAAATTACCTAACCCTACAACTCAAAGAGTTAGAAAGAGAGCAACAAGAAAAGCCCAGTGTAAACAGAAGGAAGGAAATAATAATGAGAGCAGAGATAAATGACATTGAGACAAAAGAAACAACATAAAGACCAACAAAACCAAGAGCTGGTTCTTTGAAAGAATAAACAAGATTGATGAACCTCTAGCCAGGCTCACCAAGAAGCAAAGAGAGAGGACCCAAATAAACAAAATCAGAAATGATAGAGACAAAATAACAACAGACCCCACCAAAATACAAAGGATTGATAAAAATAGTATGAACAACTCTATCCCAACAAACTGGACAACCTGGAGGAAATGGACATATTCCTAGACAAATATAACCTTCTAAAACTCAATCAGGAAGAATCTAAACATCTTAATAGGCCAATAACTATGGAAGAAATTGAAACAGTTATCAAAAAGCTTCCAGCAAACAAAAGCCCAGGGCCAGATGGCTTCACAGGGGAGTATTACCAAACATTCAAGCAAGAACTAAAACCTATCCTCCTCAGACTATTCCAAAAAATTCAAGAGGAAGGAACACTTCCAAGCTCCTTCTATGAAGCCAGCATCACCCTAATACCAAAACCAGATAAAGACAACACAATGAAAGAGAAATACAGGCCAATATCCCTCATGAACATAGATGCCAAAATCCTCAACCAAATTCTAGCAAATCGGATCCAGCACTACATCAGAAAGATCATACACTATGACCAAGAAGGATTTATCCCAGGAATGCAAGGATGGTACAATATCCGCAAATCAATAAACGTGATACATCACATAAACAAACTGATAAATAAAAGTCACTTAGTCATATCAATTGATGCAGGAAAAGCATTTGACAAAATCCAACACCCTTTCTTGATAAAAACTCTTAACAAGGTGGGAATAGCAGGATCATACCTCAACATAATAAAAGCTATATATGATAAACCCACAGCAAACATCATACTCAATGGGCAAAAACTGAAACCATTTCCCCTAAGAACAGGAACAAGACAGGGATGCCCACTCTCACTACTTTTTTTGTGTAGATGTACCACAGCTTTTTAATCCACTCATCTGCTGATGAGCATTTAGGCTGCTTCCAAATCTTAGCTATGATGAATTGTGCTGCTATGAACATAGGGGTGCATATATCCTTTCTGATTTGTGTTTCTAGTTTCTTGGGATATATTCCTAGAAGTGGGATCAGTGGGTCAAATGGGAGTTCCATTTTTTAGTTTTTTGAGGATACTCCATACTGTTCTCCACAGTGGCTGCACCAGTCTGCATTCCCACCAGCAGTGCACGAGGGTTCCTTTTTCACTGCATCCTCACCAGCACCTGTCATTTGTTGATTTGTTAATGATAGCCATTCTGACAGGTGTAAGATGGTACCTTACATCTACACAATGGAATACTACACTGCCATAAAAAAGAAGGAGTTCTTACCATTTGCAACAATATGGATGGAGATGGAGAGCATTATGCTAAGTGAAATAAGCCAGGCAGAGAAAGATAAATATCACATGATCTCACTCATTTGTGGAATATAATGAACAACATAAACTGATGGACAAAAATAGACCCAGAGACAGAGAAACATCAATCAGAACATCAAACCTCAGGGAACATAGGGGAGGGTGGGGGTACAGGGGAGAGACCAACCAAAGGACTTGCATGCATGCATGTAAGCCTAATCAATGGACACAGACAACAGGGGGGTAGTGTCATGAATGGGAGGTGGGGGGTAATGGGGGGAAAAGGACACATATGTAATACCTTAATCAATAAAGAAATTTTAAAAAAGACACAGCAAAAGTTAACAGATATGTACCTAACAACAGAGCTTCAAATATTTGGAGTCAAACCTGATCCAACTAGAAGGAAAAATGGAGAAACACACAATTATTGTTGGAGAAGTAGACAGGAAAGCAGTAAGGATATGGAATACTGAAATAGCTCTATCAATCACTTTGACCTATGTGACATTAGTAGAATATGTCACCCAACCAGAGCAGAATACATATTCTTTTCAAGTACACAGAGGACATTCATCAACGTGAATCATACAAACTATATCAAGTCTTTGTACTTTTGTTTCAAAGATACAAAATTACACACAGTATGCTTTCTCATCATAGTGAAATATAAAGCAGAGAAATAACACCACAATTTTTTCTCTGAAAATAATAATAACATTGGTAAGCCTGTAGAAATGCAATTTTTTAAAAAAGAAATGTGCTATCAAGCTACAAAAAAAAAAAAAACAACACCACAAACATGGAGGAACCTTAAATGCATATTGCTAAGTGAAATAAACCAATCTGAAAAGGCTACATACTTAATGACTCCAAATATATGACATCCTGGGAAAAGCAAAATAATAGACGTAGTAGAAAGGTCAGTGATTGCCAGGGGTTTAGAGGAAGGGAAGGAGAGATGAATAGGTGGAACACAGGGAAATTTTAGGGCAGTGAAACTATGCTGTATGGTACCTTCAGGATGGATATGTATCACTACACATTTGTCAAAACCCATAGAAAGTACAATACATAGAGTGAGCCCTAATATAAACTGTGGACTTTAATCAATAATAATGTATCAATATTGTCTCATCATTGTAACAAGGGAATGACATTGATGCAAGCTGTTAATAATAGTGGGAAATTGGAGGGAATATATGGGAACACTGCACTTAACACTAATTTTTTATTAAACCTAAAACTTTTAAAAAATAAAGTCTAGCCCTAGAAGGTTTGACCCAATGGATAGAGTGTCGGCCTTTGCACTGAAAAGTCCCAGGTTTGATTCCTATCAAGGGCACATACTCAGGTTGCAGGCTCGATCCCCAGTAGGGGGTGTGCAGGAGGCAGCCATTCAATGATTCTCTATGATCATTGATGTTTCTGTCTCTCTCTCTCTCTCTCTACCTTCCTCTCTGAAATCAATTTAAAAAAAAAGTATTAAAAATAATAAAATAAAGTCTCCTTTTTAAACAGTAAAGATAAAACACAAATTACTAGTATCATGCGAAAAAGAAGAAATATGATTATATTTTATACATATTTAAAACAATAGGGGACTAGTATGAAAACTATATGCCACAAAAATTGACAGCATACATAAAATGGGCAAATTCCTTGAAAGATACAAATTACCAGAGCTAAAACATGAAGAAATAGAAACTATAAATAGCCCTGTATCAGTTAAGGAACTGGGATCTACAATTCAAAGCCTTCCCAGATGGCTTTTTATATTCTACCAAATATTTTTAAATAAACATTACCAATATTACAGAAAATATTTCCAAAAGTGAAAGAACACTGCTCAACTTGTTTTATATGGTTGCATAACTCTGCACTTAGAAGCTGACATAGGCATTACAAGGAAAAAAAATCACAGGCCAATAATTTAAGGAAAATATTAGTAAATAAAATCAAGTAATATTTGATCACATGGAGTTTGTCCCAGGAATGTAAAGTTAGTTTAACACTCAAAAACAAATGAACTCAATCACAGAAAATAAAGGAGGAAAACCAAATGATCATCTCAATAGATACAAAAAAATTTAATTGACATAATTCAACATCAGCAAACACAATTCAACTCAGTAAAGCAGCAATAGTGATCTCTCAAGCTGATAGAGGTCATCTCTATATTTTTAAAAATAGATCTATTTAATGGTGAAAAACTGAATACTTTCCCTCTCAGATGAGCAACAAGACAAGAATGTCTGTCCTCACCACTATTATTCTGCATTGTATAGGAGGTACGAGCAAGTGCAGCCAGGCAAGAAAAAGAAATGAAAACATACAGATTGTAAACAAGGACATAAACCAGTATTTATTCACAAACAACATGATTATTTGTAGAAATGCTGCTTTATGTGAATAAATACTGGAAATGGGGAATGCAAGGAGTAGTGGGTTTCTATTTTACATGGGAGGATCTGAAGTCCCCTTCTGGATGGCATTTGTGGAAGAAACTTGAAAGAAATGATTAATGGAGGGAAGGGTGTTCCCTGAGACAGAGGGATCAGAATGTGCAAAGACCTGGAGGCAAAAGTATGCTTGTCTTCCTCAAGCAGAAGCAAACAGGCCAATGTGGCTCAGGCGACAGTCAAGGGTGGGTGTGGGGGGGGGGGTGTTAGGAGATGAGGTCCAAGAGGACAAGGGTTCCGATCACATAGGTCTTATAAGCCATTGTAACAACTCAGGGTTTCGCTCTGAGTGAGAAGGAGTGCAAGGTCCTTTAGAACGGCCGTGTGATGAGAATAAACGCATGGCATGAAACAAGCAAGGGCAAAAGCAGAGATGGGCTAGAATATTGTCTTGATGGCTTGGACAAAAGTAGTGGCAGTGAAAAGTGGTCACAGTCTGGATGTATTTTGAAAGTAGAGACAACAGGTTTTGCTACTGGATAGAATGGGGGATCTGAGAGGAAAAAAGAAGTGAAGAATAAGTGAGTTTTTAGCCAGAGCCCTATTAGAATTGGACCCCAGGCAGTGTTGCTCCAATAGCTAGCTAGTATTTATAGTTGGTTCCCTCCCCCCAAAACTCTGTTGATAAATATTACTGATGCCTCTAATCCAGCTCAGCATGCTGACAGGCTCTGCTCCTTTAAGAATCATCCAGCCCACCTGCCATCTTCCCTTCAGAACCTGCCTTTCTGAAATGATTTCTCCAGTTAAATCCTGCCTTTCTGCCCAATTCCTTTGGATTCTGCCTTCACTTGGACCCTCTGGTCCTCCGCTCTTTTGGATTCCCTGGCACCCTCCCCCTACTCCATACTCTGATGCCTCAGGTAACTGCTAATTCACACCTTTGCAATAACCCCCAGGTCTGACAAAAGGCCCAAGACAGCTTATAGTGACCAGGGGAGAAGTTCAGAAAATCATAAGGTTTCAAGAGAGGCTCTCTAGGTAAAACCATGCCCTGCACAAAGTACAGAGACAAAAGACTAAGTTGGGATTGAAATCTAGCTCTTCCTCTGGTCCCAAGACCTGAGCCCAGTGCTGGGCTGCAGCCTAGAGGAAGCCATCCACTTTCCTAATTCGTCCACTCAAAGGAGATGCCTTTTATGTAAGACACGTTTTCCTAATTTGCCCAAAGGTATTAGATGTACAAAAGAAGTCCCTGTTTTATGGCCAGACAAGCATGACTCTGATTCACAAAGGTTGGACTTTTTTTTTTTTCTAGAAAAAACACTGAGAACTTTAGTAAAATACCTTAAACTGCTGTCTCTCTTGCTTAGAATTTTTGAAAATTTTTAGTTGAAAGAGGAGACCAAATTTCATTAATATTGGCATATCAGAAGGCAGTTTTTCTAGGTAGTATCTCTTGTTTTGTCCCACTTTGGCATGCCTTGTTTCTCCTACACTCCAGAAGTGCAAACAGCTTTTGCTTATTTCTACTGAACATGGTTCCTTTTTCTCTGATGTCTGGATTGAATCTGAGAAGCTGACATAATTGTGTAATTCACATCTACTGAAAGTTGAACTTTGAACAGTAACTGGAGATCTGAGCAGGTAAAGGCATCTGACAAGTTTGTACTTGACAACTCCAGCATCCTCCCTTCTCTTTTGAATAATAATATAACCAATTCAATGCCCTCTCTTTCCCGGCTATTGTTATGTTGAATTCAAGTGTCAGTGTGACCTGACTATTTATCTGGTAAGAACTCAATTAATTTGTGTCCAGTCACATTAATTGTTCTTACTTTACATTTGACCATAGTATTTGGTCCCTGACCTCTGGCCCCACTTTCATATGGAAATCTCCCTCTCAGTGGCAACACGAAATGTACTGGCATACAATTGCTCACTGCTGATTCTGACTCGGACTCTTCCCTGTCACCACAGCTACTGAATTTTCTTGAACATATCTCAGTGATAAGTTCAGAGAGGCTTCTTTTTTTAAGATAGCGTAAAAAAACATTATAAATCCTGACAAGCTCTTTCCATGTTATGATAATTCATGAAGGATGGCTCACAGTAGTGTAATGAGCACTGAACTGGAACACACAATAAGTATTTCGTAAATATTTAAATGTGACAGTAGTCCTAGCTCTCCACATAACTAGCTGGTGATCCGATCAACTCGCATCATCTCACAGCGCCTCAGTTTCCTAGTTTGTAATATTAAAAGGCTGGAAAAGATGGGTTCTAAGAACTGGAATGGGAGCTTGTGAAGTTGCCACCTCTCCTACCACAGTTGCCAAAGTGTTTCTCAGACAAATTAAAGACAAAGGCTAAAGAATAAGTTCCTGGGACTCAAATGGCCTTTGGAACTTCCTTGTGAGCCATTTCCTTAAATGGACAACTTTGGAGATCCATGATGTAGTCCAAGATGATCTTCTCACATAACTCAAGCAATCTTGAGATTCCAATAGGTCCAGACAATGTTATACAAAACATCTCACCCCCATCTTATTTTTTTTATCTTCTTCACTCAACTCCATATAATTTTTAAAGGAAAATTCACCTTTAGGAATTGGTTTGTTTTTCAGGAACTCAGTTACTCTATGTCCCAGTAACTCATTGAAGTATTGTAAGAGCACTGCTTGGGGAAAAGCTTTAGGCCAGTTAGGCTTTTTCCACCCTTTGAGTAACATCATTAATTTTTTTTTAAATATATATTTTTATTGATTTCCAAGAGGAAGGGAGAGGGAGAGAAAGACAGAAACATCAATGATGAGAGATAATCATTGATTGGCCTCTTCCTGCATGCCCCGCCCCCCCCTCCCCCCCACTGGAGATTGAGCCCTCAACCTGGGCATGTGCTCTAACCAGGAACTGAACCTCAACCTCCCAGTTCATGGGTTGATGCGCAACCACTGAGCCACACAAGCCAGGTAAAATCATTGATTGTTTATCATGGCTAGGGTATTGATACAAAGATAAAAAATGGTGTCTAAGTAGACACACTTACAACAAAATATTTGTAAGTTCTACATTTAGCAAATATTCTCTCACTAAACTTTATAAGTTTAAATCTCTTCCATACACATTTTCATGGATAGTTTAGCTAAAATTGAAGAGATAATTTTAAAGATTTCTCATAGAAATCTCACTAACCTGGGATTCACAGAAATAAATCTCTACTTCAACTCTAGCACTATTCAGTTATGAGACATTATGCAAAAACATCATAAGATTTGAAATTTGGGAGGGAATATAGAGATCATTTCTGCAATAAGGAATTACTGTAGAAGGTAGCCTTTCTTCTAAAGTCTATATAATTACTTCCTGTGATTAAAAGCAAACAGGACCTTACAGTTTCCTTCTTAATTCCATTTTTGGAAAGGTAGAGTTGAAAATCTTTCAAACTACCACTTTTGTCCTTTGGTTCTAGATCTGCTTTCTGAAATAGCAGAGAAAATTGGTAACAGTTTACATATTTTAAGTATTAACTATATGTATGATTACTTTACTTAATATGTATGATTTGTTCACTAGAGCCACAAGTTATGTCCAAAAGGGAGTACTAGAGACATTTGCTTTAAACACCTAGAACATTTTACAAAATATATGAAACAAAGTTTTTGACATTGAAAAACAGGACTAAATCCCTGAGAAAAGGGAAACAAACAAGATAATTAATCCCTACAATTCTGCAACCGACTACTTAGACGAAGTTTCTGGGCTACAACACAGGGAAGGGTGCCTAAACAGAGCCCAAAGGTTTCACTTAGGTAAAGAGACAGATTTGGAACTTAAAGAAGGCAAAACAGCGATAGCCTGTGAAATAGGAAATCAGAGAGATAGGAGCTGCAGTGAGGTGGGGGAACTCTGTAGATATGCAGAGGGTTCCCCTCCAGTCTTTGGCTGAGGATCGATCTACACATGATTGAGAGTAAATTCCCCCAAACCCAGGAGAAATCTTCTGGAAAAGTGAAAGATCAAACAATTCCCAAAGCTCTTTTCATGGTCCCACCAGACAGAGAGAACATACCTTATAATACACAGGCATCAGGCAGAATCATCAGAAGGGTATGACTTTAGTAGCCTAATTAAACTACCCATAAAATAAAGGCTATCCTAGACCTGCCCTAACAAGCTTAAAGCAAACTCCAAAAGGATCCAACTGATTTCAAGTAACTGGAAACATACCAGAATAAATATAATGCTATTTAAAGAAATGCAACCAAAGTCACACCCAACAACATAAAATTTACAATTCCAGGCATCTAGCTAAAATTTACCAGACATGCAAATAATCAGGAAACTACTACATCCAATCAAGAGATAACAAAATCAATACTACAATTAGACATAGTAACAATAGATTATAAAATAAGCAGATAAGGACATTGAAAAAGGTATTATAAATGTGTTCTATAAGTTCAAGAATATAGAGGAAAACATAGGTATGATGAGGACATATAAGGAAAATATTTTTTAAAAGACCAACTTGGAACTTTTAATAATAAAAGATAAATTAAATACATTGTATGAGATTAATAGCAGACAGAGTAGACACTGTGAAAGAAAAAAAAATCAATAAGCTTAAAGGCATTGTAAAAGAAATAATTCCAAATGAAACACAGAAAAAAAGACTTTAAAAGTGAACAATGTACCAATGTCCTGTAAAACAATATCAAGTTTCCTAACAGGTATGTCATTGGAATATCAAAAATGGAGTAGGGTGGGCAAAATAATATTTGGGGATATAATGGCCAATTTTTTTCAAAATTGGATAATAACTTTAAGCCCACACATCCAAAAATGCAAGTAAATTTCAAGATGAATAACCATAAATAAAAGCACACTGACATACAACATAATAATATTGCCTAAAACCGGTAATGAAGAAAACATTTTATAAATATCCAGAGGAAAAAAATAGGTATATAACAAACATAGGAAGAAAGATGAAAATAATGTTAAATTTTTTGCCTGACATTATGTAAATAGAAGACAAATGGATTGATATCTTTAAAGTACTAAAAGAAAAAACTTGTCAACATAGAATTTTATACCCGGTGAAATTAATTTTTAAAATGAAAACAGAATGGTACCAGCATAAAAACAGATACGTAGATCAATGGAACAGAATAGAAAGCCCATAAATAACCCCACATCTGTATGGTTAATTAATATTTGATAAAGGATACATTGGGATAAACACAATCTATTCAATAAATGGTGTTGGGAAAATTGGACTGATATATGCCAAAAAAAGAAAGAAAGGAAGAAAGAAAGAAAGAAAGAAAGAAAGAAAGAAAGAAAGAAAGAAAGAAAGAAAGAAAGAAATTAGGTCACCTCTTTACACCATATACAAGTATAAATTCAAAATGAAATAAAGAGTTGAAAACCATAAAACTCCTAAAACGAAACATAGGCAATAAAATCTCAGATATTTCTCTTAGCAATATTTTTTTATATACCTTCTCTGGCAAGGGAAACAAAAGAAAAAGTCAACAAATGGTACTACATAAAACTAAAAAGCTTTTGCACAAAAAATAAAATAAAATAATAAAAAGTTTTTGCACAGCAAAGGAAACCATCAACAAAATGAAAAAACAGCCCACTGAATTGGAGAAGATATTCTGATAAGGGGTTAATATCCAAAATTTGTAAAAGAACTTATACAACTTCAACACCAAAAAAATAAATAAATAAACATACAATACAATTAAAAAATGGGCAAAGGACCTGAATAGACACTTTTCCAAAGAGGACACATGGATGGCTATTAGGCATATGAAAAGATGCTCAACATCACTAATCATGAGAGAAATGCAAATTAGAACCACAATGACATATCACTTCACACCTGTCAGAATGGTTATCATCAATAAACTAGTGGCCCAGTGCATGAAATTCGTGCACAGGGAGGGGGAGTCCCTCAGCCCAGCCTGCACCCTCTCCAATCCGGGACCCCCGGGGGATGTCTGAATGTCTGACTGCTGGTTTAGGCCCAATCCCACACCGGCCGTTGGACATCTCTCTTGCAATTCGGGACTGCTGGTTCCTAACTGCTCACCTGCCTCCCAGGCTGCTCACCCCCACCTGCTGACTTGATCACCCCCAACTGCCCCCCCCCCACCAGCCTGTGGGCACTGGAGAAATAATGGAGAACGGAAATTAGGAATTGGGAGTCATTTATTTTCATTACAGTTCAACCTTTAGTGACTGACTTCTGGGGAGACCCTTCTTCTCTATGGACCTCAGTTGCCCCAACTATAAAATGGGGGCTTGGATAACTAGATTCCTAGGCCCCTTCCATGGTAACAACTGGGATTCCGTGAAAGCTCTAAGCAGCTGGGTGTGGCCCTGCCCCTTGGACGCCCAGAAAGGCCCAGGCTGGGGTCAGACAGGGAAGGGCTCTAACCTCACCCAGACTACAATCTGAACTTCCCAAAAAACTCGGGGTCTCCCTTCAATGGTGCATACCCCGTGATTGCACCATGGCTGGCACTTCCACACCATAGGCCCTTCCGCCCAGGCAGGGCGCACACTCCACACTCTGCACCCGTGCTGCTGCCACCCCAGAGGCACTCGTGCCGGAAGGCTGGGGGTTCCTGAAGCACCTGTGGACAGACTGTGGGGAAAAGGAAGGAGGATTTACAACAATATCTCTGGGAGGAGGCAGCTGGGGCAGCTGTGGTGGCAGCGGCAGTTGGAGGTGAAGGCTAAGGCGTAGGAAGAGGTGCCCAGGCACTCCCCCTCCCATTGTCTCCAGCCCTGGACAGGCCCAGCCCCGCACCCCACAACGTGTCTGTACCCTGGACCATGCAACCAGCCCTTACCTTGCAGCACCCGCTGTCTCCCTGCTTGCTAAAGCTACTTATCCTGGGAAAGCTCGTGCAGGGCCTGGAAGCGAACCCACAGACAAAAAGTGAAACTTTGGAAGGGCTGGAACAACTGCTGATTGGTGCCTTTCCCCCTCCTTCCTTCCCACCATCCCCAGCCCTTCCCCTCAGTCTCCCGTGTGGTGCCCTGAAAGCTGGAAGCTGACATCAGGGCCCTGAATTCCTGACTTTGCCTGCATGTATTTGTCCATGTAAGGTATGGGAAAATGGGTGCACAGGAACCGTGCAGCGCTGCCTGCTGGGGGAGGGGTCACCCGTGGTGGGCAGGGGCTGTGCCAAAATGTGGGTGCACAGTGGACATTTTATTTCCTGGAAATGAGAGGAGGGGACCTAGAAATGCAGGGAGTGTCCACTGGCTCCAGCCCCAGCAACCCAGGAAGCCAAGCCTGGCCAGAGAATGGGGAGCGGGAGAGGCTTGGCTTCCTGGGTCGCTTCCTGCCCGCTCTCCCACCAGCTCCATGGCTCCGGCCAGCGCCGTCATCTTTGTCATGTCAATTTGCATATTCTCTCCTTATTGGCTGTGGGTGCTGCCATCTTTATGATGAAGTGATGGTAAATTTGCATATTACTCCTTTATTGGATAGGATTAACCAACAACAAATGTTGGTGAGGTCGTGGAGAAAAGGGATCCCTCATGCACTATCAGTGGGAATGCAGATTGGTGCACCCACTATAGCAAATACTGTGGAGATTCCTGAAAATTTTAAAAATGGAACTTCCTTATGACCCAATGACTTTATTTCTGGGTATACATCTGAAGAAACCCAAAACACTAATTCAAAAGAATATATGCACCCCTGTGCTCTATGTGGTGTTATTTACAATAGCCAAGCTATGAAAGCAATCCATCACTAGATGAGTGGACAAAAAATTGATAGTATACAATGGAATATTACTTGGCCATAAAAAATGAAATCTTAGCATTTATGACAGCAAGGATGGACCGAGGGAGTATTATGCTCAATGAAATAAGTCAGTAAGAGAAAGACAAATACCATATGGTTTTACTTAATGTGGAATCTGAGGAACAATATAAACAAACAAAACAGAAATAGACTGATAGATACAGAGAACAGACTTATGGTTGCCAGAGGAGAGGTTGTTTGGGGGACTGGGTGAACAAGGTGAAGAGATTGAGAAGTACAGATTGATAGTTACAAAATAGTCACAGGATAGGAAATACAATAATATTTTAATAACTATGTATGGTACCAGGTGGGTACTGAAAGTCATATGTTATACTTTGTAAAGTATATGATTATCTAACCACTAGGCTGTATACCTGAAACTAATACAAAATAATATTGATTAAAAACTGTATTTTTTTAAATTTAAATTAAAAAAATGAAGGCAATATAAAAACTTTTTCAGACAAACAAAATCTGAGAAAATTCATTACCAGCAGACTAGCACTATAAGAAATATCAAAGTAAATTTTTCAGGCAGAAGATAAATGATACTAAATGGAAATTTGAAGTGTACACAAAGGAAAGAATGGAACTAGAAAGAATAAATAGGCAGATTTCTCGGTCCGTTGGACTGCTACAACAAAATACCATAAATGGGTATTATATGCTAGGTTTACAAACAACTTGTTTCTCTCAGTTCTGAAATCTAAGAAGTTTGAGAGTAAGGTGCCAACAGACTTGGCATCTGGCTAAAGGCTACTTCCTGGTTCATAGGTAGCATCTTTTCACTGTGTCCTCATGTGGCAGAAACAGTGAGGGCCCTCTCTGGGGTCTCATTTATAAAGGAATTAATCCTATTCATGAGAGCTCTGCCCTCTTAACCTAAACACACCCCAAAGGCCCTGCCTCTTAATACCATTATCTTGGGGGTTAAGTTTCAACATAGAATTTTGGAGGGACAGAACCATTCGGACCATCCCAGTAGGTAAATATAGAAAACACTTTTCTCATTTTTACATCTTTAAAAGATAAATAACTGTTTAAAGTAAGAATAACAACAATATATTGTGGGGTTTATAACATGAGAAATTAAGATGTATAACAATAGCACAAAGGATGAGGAAAGAGAAATTGAACTAGACTGTCATAATTGTCTTACATTCTCTGTGAAATGCCATGATATTATTTAAAGCACACTATAAGTTAAAAAATATGTCTTGTAAATCCCAAAACAATTACTAAAAATAAATAAATAAAATTAAAATGTGTAGCTACTAAGTCAATAATGGAGATAAAATGTAATAAAACACATACACAATCCAAAAGAAGGCAGAAAAAGAGGGACTATAGAACAAAAAGAAGATAAGGCAAGTAGAAAACAAACAGCAGGTTGGTATATTTAACTCTGACAATATTGATATTAAATTAAATGTAAATGATCTAATACTCCAATTAAAGGTAGAGATTGTTATTAAAAAGTAAGACCCAAATAAATGCCGTCAATAAGAAACCTTCTTAAAATATAAAGACACAAATATGTTTAAAATAGAAATTTAAGAAATGCTATACAATATAAACCCAAAAAAGGAAGGGAATGAAGAAAGGAAGGAAACTAATAACTATATTAGTATCAGACATAGTAGATAAAGAAATCAAAAGGGAAATTTCTTAATAATAAAGGGGTCAGTTTATCCAGAGGTCAAAAATAACCCTCAATGCATAGGCACTAGGAGAAATAGACAAATTCATAATTATAGTTGGAGAGTTCAACACAACTCTATCAGTAATTGACAGAAGTAAACAGAAAATCACTAGTATATAGAAAAAAGTTCAGAGTTAAAAACGAGGCAGTCTTCACTTTTCTTGATTATACCAGGTATTTTAACTGCTACTGCCCCTTCTCACTATATATGGCATCATGGTTTGACTTCTTTTCCAACTAGTCATGACTCAGAACATAGTAAATTATAGCTAGAGGATAGCCCAGCTAATATGAGTTAAGAACCTCCCAAATATGTGATATAGAAACACAAAGACAGAAAGGTTAAGTGGGGAGAATGGGGCTATTTTTCTGCTCACTGATCAGAAATTCAGACAAACAAAAAGCTTCAACATGTTTGCCTCCATTCTTCTTATACATAGTAATTCACAGACTGTACCTTTGGCTTTCACAATACACGGGTCCAAATGTACATTGAGTGAGCTGACCATCTGCAAGCAGACATTTATCTCCACACATTTATGTAAATGTATGGGCTGATAGTGTCAGAATTCTAAGGAACATCTTTTATTGTCTGAGAATCTTTGGCTGACAGAGATCCCACTTTCCAGTATATACTCTTTTTCTAGCCACAACAATCCAGAGCTTTACACACATTGTAATGACTACAACAACATTAAGTAGTAGCTTCTCCTCCATGCTAAGTTAATTAACACCATTCTCAATGTTAATTAGTAAACTGACAAACTATTTCTCCAGAAAAAGAATGGTTCTCTCTCTCTCTCTCTCTCTCTCTCTCTCTCTCGCTCTCGCTCTCGCTCTCGCTCTCGCTCTCTCTCACTCTCTCACTCTTTCTCTCTCTCTCTCCTCTTTATACTGTCAAATAAAATCCTAATCTTACCTAAGTGATTATCATGCAGTTTTGAATTGCTTTGGGTAAAATGTAATTATTCAGTCAATCCTAGAACCATGAAGCTAAAACTCTTGAATCTCCTGCCTTATGGACTGACTTTGATGGGCCACAGCTCAGGTGCTTGCCAGCATCTGACTTGGACAAATCTCTAAAGGTGTCTGGACAATCATCCCAGGCACTGCTTATTCTACAGTGCATTCTCTTCCCTCTTAAAGCACCCAGAACAATTTCACAGGCAGAAACTGAAGCAAGAGAAGGGAAATGAAGGTGGGCAGCAGAAAATGTGAAGGTTCTGTATTTTTGTGGATCTCTGGTATTATGTAAGATTTTTTGCATACATTGCAGTTTGAGCATCAAGGGAAAGTTTCTTGAACAAAAAATATATTTGTTTCCAAAGAAACTATACTCCCTTTGCCTTCCATAAATAAAAATAAAATGTTCCCTTCTTATGCCTTAGCCAGTCTCTAAATATTATATCACACTCCCCATCCAAAATATATCTTTCTAGGAAAATAAGATATAAACAAAGTGCTTTGCTAATTGTAAGGAAATTTATCACTTGTCATGGATGGTTCTACTATCTTAATAGTTCTTCATTGTTACTAGGGTTTTCATTTGCTAAGTAACTAGTTTCTACATTAGCTATCAAATTTCCCCAGGTCCGTAAATTTCCCAAACCAAAACATTTATTAAACATTAGTGCTCCAGTGCACAAATTCATGCACATTGAAAGGAAATTAATTAGAAGGTGGCTGGTGGGGCAGGACTGGGCAAGACAGGCCAGACATGCCCTGGAGCCAACCTCCCATGGTCCCTCCCCAGCTGGCTGCACCAGGGGTAGCGCCATGGCTCAAAGGGTGTCTGTGGAGTGGCAGGGTCCCTCCGGCAGGTGGGGACCCTCAGCCTGGCCTGCAATGATTGGGCCAAAACCAGCTCTCTGACATCCCCCGAGGGGGCCCAGATTGTGAAAGGGAGGTTCTCGAGTGACACACCATGGAATCGGGCTCCCTCCTCTCTGGTTCCGGGTGTGTCACCCCAGAACCACAGCTGCCAAGTCACCGCAACTCAGCAGCTCCTGCCCTGGTTGAGCGTCTGCCCTGGTGGTCATTGCACATCATAGCCACCAGTCAATGGTCAAATGGTCACTTAGCCTTTTATATATATAGATAACTTTTAGAGACCCAATTTTGGGCTAAAAAGGCTACAAAAAATGTTAAAGAAAAAGTTGTAATTCTCACAACAATGACCACATGTAAAAACAAAACACTGGACTTGAACTTAACAAGGTTTTCGAAATCATACAGCTTTTGATTCAATAACAACTATGAAAACTAGTATACCCTGAAAAAAAATCAGAGCCAACTTTTACTAAAATAAAAAGCAGTAAGTTTCACCTTTCCTTTCTGATGCATTCTAATTATTTTATGATTAGTGTCCTGGTGCATGGATTCATGCACATTGAAAGGAAATTAATTAGAAGAAATATTTTAATGTCACTATTTGCCCTTTCTCTATAATAGAAGTGTCAACCAAATTCACGATCGACAATGACAAATCAAAACATACAGGTGCAATTGGCACCAGCAAGAGCTTTATATGGATCACACATGTGCAAGTCAACTTAGCCTGTTATATATAGAGAATAAACTTGCTTAATTAGACCTGCTTTCTGATTTAGCTAAACTTTTTCCAGCACAGTGAAGCACCCCAACTTCTCTTTCAGGTAATTGTCAGCAACACAGCAGTAAACATCAACACAAAGCAGATTATTATTATAGATCACACAGGGAGAAAAAAGGGTAAAACGCTGCAGCAGTGTTTGACTGCACTCTGCGCATTGAGAAAACCTGAAGTTATTTTCAAGTTCCACCATTTCTCACTTCTTTTCAGTCAGGTCAAGTTTCTAAGCTTTCTAAATCTCATTTTCTGGCTAATGAAAAGAAAATAGGATTCTACCGAGTCACCTATCTACCTACTCCAGGACTTCTGTGAGGAACAAATGAGATGAGGCATGGGAAAATGCTTCACAACATTTGGTTAAAGTGTGAAATGTTTGCACCTGGCTATAAAGCAAGTTGTGTTCCTGGGCTGAAGAAACTCCAGGGAGGCTAGTTGCTAGGGAGAGGAAGCCAGGCATTGCTACATGACATAATTACCTGGCACCCACAGCAACCGTTTGTGGGCTGGGCTGGACTAGGCTGTGAGCTGCATTTTGTGCCATGGGGTCTTAGCAGCTTTGGCTGTGATTTGGTGGGCTGTCACTCCAGGGTGGTGGCAGGACCTGTGTCCTACTTGGGAGAAGCTGAGTGTTGGTTTGTCAGTGCCAGGTCTACAGTGCCATTTATTTTTAAATGCCCAGTGTGTGTCATGGCAGCTCCTGAATTAAGCGTCTGCCCCCTGGTGGCCAGTGCATGTCATAGCTACCTGTCATTATGGTTGGACAGACACTTAGGCTTTTATATATATAGATGACAGTGTTTATTTCTATTATTTGAATATTTCATAATTCACCAAGTGCTTTCAAGTACTTCATCTTAGTCCAGGCTAATGGTTTAAACTTTGGCACTATGTGGAACAGAATCCATTTGCAGAGTGGGAAAAGTATGGGAGATTTCAACTCCTAGCAATGCAACCTCAGGGAATTATCATAGAGTAGCAAATCTTGTTCAATGGGCCATATTCTTATAACTGTACTAGAGGCCCAGTGCACAAATTCGTGCACCAGTGGGGTCCCTCGGCCTGGCCTGTGGAATTGGGCCAAAACCAGCTCTCTGAGATTCCCCAAAAGGTCCCGTATTGCAAGAGGGTACAGGCCAGGCTGAGGGACCTCACAGTGCATGATCAGGGCCAGGGATGGATGCAGGAGGTTGGCCAACCGGGGAGGGACTGCAGGAGGGCTCCAGACCATGTCCAGGCCATCTCACTCAATCCCAATTGGCCGGACTCCAGCAGCAAGCTAACCTGCTAGTCAGATTATCTGCATCATGTTGGTCAGTGCATGTCATAGTAACTGGTCAACTAGTCAACTGTCTGGCCCCTGGTGGTCAAGCACATCATAGTGAGTGGTTGAGTGGCCTTAGCATATCATTAGCATATTATGCTTTGATTGGTTGAATGGTCAACTGGACGACCAGATACTTAGCATTTAGGCTTTTATTATAGAGAATACCACATGTTCAGGAAGTTCCAAGGGTACTGGGTTATAATTTGTCTATCAGGACAAACCAAATGTTAATGTATATTAATTACACTAATTATTATTTATTCATTGTAGAATTGTATTTGTATTGATTTATTATAGAATTATACCATGCAAACTGCAGAAATGGCCAACTGTCAGGCAAAGCTAATGCACAGACAGTTATTCAAATTTTATTTTGAAGTCATAAGGTAAACACCCATTTTGGCCAAGTGAAAAAAATAAGGTGACAATTATGCCACAGAAGAATGTGATATATCCATATCTATGGAACTAAAAGTCCACTCAGAGAATGGGGGAATGTACTTTTACTGCGCCAGAGAGCTATAACTTATGCCCAAGAAGGAGAAACAATGGCTCTTAAGTCACTTCTTTTGTTTGTTTGTTTTTTTGGTTTTTTTTTTACTCTATCCACAATGACTTTTTCTTACTCTTCTAACAGAACTCACATTTTTTGTGTCGTTTGGGAGATAAGTTGGAAGAATCTAGATTCAAGAAAGGGGATGGGGTAATATAGTAGAGAAGTAGGCTCTATTGTAAAAGAACATGAATTTTATCATCGAAAGACCCAAGTTCAAGTTCTAGTTCAAATTCTTATTGACTGTAAGACCTTAGACAAGTAACTTATGCTCTCCAAATGTTAGTTCAACCTCCAAATTGAAATATAGTAGTCCCCCTCGTATCCACAATTTTGCTTTCTGTGGCTTTAGTTACCTACAGTCAACCATGGACTGGAAATATTAAATGGAAAGTTCCACAAACAAGTAATTCATAAGTGCTAAATTGCAGGCCATTCTAAGTATTGTGATGAAATATTGCACCAGTCTGCTCCATTCTGCCTGTCAAGTGAAGCTTTGTCCAGTGTGTCCACCCTATGCACGCTCCGTTAGTCACTTAATTACCAGATTAACTGTGGAGGTATCTTAGTGCTTGTGTTCAAATGACCCATATTTTACTTAATAATGGCCCCAAAGTGAAAGAGTAGTGATGCTAGCAATTAGAATATGGCAAAGAGAAGCCATAAAGTGCTTCCTTTAAGTGAAAAGATATGTTTGTACTATATAGAAAAAAACATAGTATATATATATATATATATATATATATATATATATATATATATACACACACACACTGAAATATATATATAGATAGATAAAGAGAGAGTTCAGTACTACCCCCAGTTTCAGGCACCTTCTGGGGGTCTTGGAATGTCTCCCACAGATAAGGGAGGGACCACTGTAATAAGGTTGTTAGGAGAATTCATTGTAACAATGCAGGTAAAGTTCCTGGCATCTAGGACACATGTGTTAAATGTAGCAAGTAATGGCTTCCAATCCCAAATCTGAGAACACCAGAGGCAAATCAAAAGCCAAAATCCAGAGAATCACCAAACCTATTAAGAAAAGGCTTATTTTGTTCATGCATTCAATCACACAAGAAAGGATTATGCACTTTCTCTCAGCCAGGCACCCCACAGAGCCATGCAATCCCTGGCTCCCACCAGTTCAGTCTTGTGGGACAGAGAGCTATCTTAACACACAGAAGCCATGAAATGCTCTATAGGTGTTTTGAGATAAGCAAATCTCTTCTATCCTTTGCATCCTTCTTTTTTGAACACAGACCTCTAAAGAGTGAGAACTTGAAATCCCGCCTTCAAACTCAGCTTCCTGAGTCCCAGTCTCAGCTCCCTGTCATTGTGTGTGTAAGTAATTGCATGTGGCTTAGTCAGGCGCCCTGGATTCTGGGAGTCAGGGAAATTATGCATAGATCTGCCATTAACACTAATGGGGGGTTACACGCACAAATCCTCCACAAACCAAGGAAAGAATAGACTCTTCTCATTCATACATAATAGATCTGTAGGAAAATTAGCATGTACGCTTTTAGGAGCTGAACTCTGAAGATGTACCTTTTATGGGAAATATGTAAATAAGGAGAGAGGATACACTGAAGGACAAGTGCTGTAATGTGCAGCTTTTCTGATGCCTGAGCACCTTGTCAATTTTGCTGCTGCATAAAGTAAGATGAGGTCGGCCTCTGCGGAGATTCCCCAACCCATTCATCTCCCTGGGGTGTTACCAAATTTCTTTCAGCAGAGCTGACTTTGCCAAATTTGCCATTTCTCCTAGGGAAGGGGAAGCCAGGCAGTGCAATCGATCAGTAAGCAAGGAAGTTCTATTAAGAACATTTTCCATGGAAGTGCTTCTTTGTTTCCTCAGAAGCTATTATTAGCTTGCCTTATCATTTACGCTGTCTTCGAAATGAGGACACATGGTATTCATGGTTGACGTGCTGACCCTTCCAATCAGATGGAGTCACCCCTAAAGGCCACAGAAATCTGTCACGCTGGGTTTTATCTACAAAAGGGAGGGAACACCTTCCCTGTGTCTCCCCCTTTTCTGCCTCAGCACATAAAGGAAGGCAATTATCTCCTTCCAGCTTTTCTATCAACCTCTTCTTAGCTCCTCCCCACCAGCATAGCTGCTATACTGACATTCATTAGGCCACACGTCAGTAGCGGGCAAGGTCATGACAGAGAAAGGTGGTGCCCATCCGCGTGGATGAGGGCACTCCCTTCCCACACTGGCACACTCCTCAGGCCACCCAAGGCCAGCCTCTTTCCTCCATCTCAGAGTCCAGCACCCTCCCTGTGCTTGCACCTAGGGGCACATCCCCTGCTCTCTGTGCCCTCGGGCATTGCACCTGAGGCAGGGCTGCCTTGCAGGCCCAGCTTTCCTCCTAGTCATCAGCTCTAGATCCCTGATCAACCATTGGTTGGCCACGTGGACCTGGAGTTTATATGGGTGATGTATGGGTGAGTAGGGGAGTCCAATCCTACTTTACTGGAGGGGGTAGTTATGACAGTTGAATTGGGTTTTCCTTGATTCTAATAAAAGCCACTACCTTATGTAAATAACTTCCTAAGTGTGTCCAAGAAGGAAGTGGGTTTTAAGTACCAAAGACCACTCTGAATGCCTACCAGTTAAAAATGCTAATAATTATTACAGTGCCTCGTGTACTTAATCCTTCACTCATTCATCAGTTTGGGCACACTTCTAATTCCAGGCATGGCTAAGGCCAGACATACCCCCAGGAAAATAAGCAACGCCTTCTTTTTGAGGAGTGTGCAATCTATCGGATGAGAATTAGAAGCAAAAGGAAATTTCCAGATAGTGTGAAAATATGATGATAGCACAAGTGAGAGGAGGGTACCAAAATAAAGGCATTAACCCAGGCTTGGATGCTGTTTGTGCCATCTTTCACTGCACAAAACTCTAGAGAAATGCTGAACAAGAAGCAACCAAAACCAGAGTCAGCCATCAAGAAACAATTGTAGGTATATGACATTCAAAATGTGCCTAAGTTAAGGGGTGGGTTAACTCCTGAAACCCATTCTAGACTTGAGAAATTCTTTGGGGGCAGGGATGTTTTTCCTTTAACTATTAAAGTAAAGTTTAACATGTTACATCAAACTTGGGCAGACAATCACAGGTTTACATTCTTCCTTATTTTGTCAATGTCCTTAAGACTTTGACCACTAACACAGAGATCCTCCAGGAAGTCTTATCAATGGGGAGAATGAATTGAACCAACTGTGTCTAAAGGGTGGAGCATTTGTTTTAACTCTGGAGCATGCATCTGTCAAGCAGCAATGACCAGAAGATTCCTAGCCAGGGGCCAGGCAGCCACCGGAAGCTGAGGTCATGCAGAAAGGATGGTAGGAGATGTGTTTGAATGTGGTGCTTTACCTGATCCAGGACCACTGTGATCTGATCCTCACAAAAGCTTGCCTTGTAGTAAGGATAGATCAATAAGCATATAGGCAGAGAGGAGCAGCTCTTTCCCCTGTGAAGTGCAGGATTTATCACCACCAGGACATTTCCAGAATTCCCAATGTCAACTCGAGTCTACAACCCCTGTCATGCCACCCCCGTGCTGTAAAAGGGGCCACCAATCCCCAAATTCCACTGAAATGCCCATGATCTGCACAGCAAAGTGACACTGCAGACACACACAGCACCCTCTATTCACGGAGTCCCAGTGACACCTGGTCTTGGTTCCAGTTCTGCCCTGTGAAATCACAGCCAAGGGCTACCAGCTTTAGGGTCATTGTTCTTTTAAAAAACCTAAGGACTCAAATTTTTTTCTAAATAATTCTTTGCAATTTCCAGAAAATGGATGTGCCATGGAATGGATAGGAGAAAAAGAGACAAAAGGCAAACCTCAAAGCAACTACTATATTAGAATAAAACTGAGGATCTGATAACATGAGGAAACCCATCCTCCCATTAGTCAAAGAGAAAGGATTTAAGTGTCACTCTGATAAGTTTGCTCCTATCAGATGTATACCATGGATGTTGACATTTTTATAAGGAAATCAAGTCAAAGCCTAGGATTATATATTTTATGTAGCTTAAAATCTTAATTAGAATGTTTTTGCTGCTATCAATTTTTATCCTGAATGACAGCATTTGGAAGGAGAGAGTTAAAGAAGAAAAAAAATGAGAAAGATTGAACTGGCATTGCACATGCAAATGAATGTATTATGGTGGTAGGATTTTTTTTCCACTGAATAAATTTCCATTTACATCAGTTAGATCTAATGTAATTCTGTAACCAATGAAACTTAAATACATACATATTTTGTCAGGAAAGCCCTCACAGCTATAACCTTTTGATTAAGATCTATTGTAAAACTAAGAATAAATTCTGGTCAATCAACTTTAGATTTGACAACTTTTATTACTCATTTACCCAGAAGTACACTTTAACTGCTATTTTACCAACACTAAATAGAAGAAGTCTCCTCCAGTTTTCCTTCTAATTCTCTAGATTTTATAACAATTCCCATAAACTGAAGAAATTTTATAAACTCCCACCATAAAAAGTGAATAATGTAAATTGCCTGCTCTTGGCCAAGGACATGCTTATGTATGTGTGATACATGGCTACTATATACATTTTCCCACTGGACTAAGAATCAATCACAACATTAAAAGAGTGGGGGAAATTGGTGAAGAAATAACTTATTTTAGATTAGACAGTCACCTACTCTTCTGTTTCCAGCTCATGATAGCCATTGCAAGACCAGTAAATGTGGTCCTAAGCATTTGGCTTGGTCACCAAAGGAGGTGCTGAAGATTAGCATGCAAGTAATACCATTCAGGAATAAGCCACAGCAGCAGTGCTAATGTTCTGAGTGATCTTCCAGGGTAATTACAATTTGTTTCATCACAGTCGTTACACATGGCAAATTAGTGAAGCTGAGATCAGGGGGCTTTGCATGGCAGAACTGTGACAAGATTATAAAAGAGTAACCTGCTACGAAGTCATCAAATTTAGGAGAAAGGTCTAATTTAAAGACCAGTTAACAATAACCATTTGTTGAGTGCCATGCGCAACTATATCACTGAACTCTTAACTCTCCCAACAGCCTTACACAGTAGGCTTTTCAGTTTCCATTTTACAGATGAGCAAGCAAAGGGGTGGAGAGGAAAATTCTATGGCTAACTCCCACGGTTAGCAGGTCGCAGAGGTAAGATATAAGCCCAGGTTGGTTTGACGATGCAGTCCATCCAAAGGAAATCAGGAAAGAAATTAATATTATCAGCAAAAATCACAAGATTACCTTTAGCAATATGGGTCAGAAAGAACAATGTCTGCAATGAAAAGAACTTCTGAACAAGTACACTGAAATCATCTTTAAAGATATGCAAATTAAAACAATTATATTACTATCAACCTAATGATGTTTTGGTATTTATAAGAATCTTTTGCCTTGAATGGCTAACACCTCATGATTCAATTACAAAATTACATCAAATAGCTAATAGCAGTTATACCTAATATTTGTATCAGATGTTACCATCTAAAAAAACCTTTTCTTACACATTGATTGTCTCATCTGATACATACACAAGAGTGAGATCCAAATCGTGGCATGGAACTACACAGAATGTCCCCCCGCAAAAAAAAAAAAAAAAAAGAATTGACACTAGTGATTCTCAAATTTTAATGTGTTAGAATCTCCTGTGTTTCTTAAAATACAGATTTTGAGACCCTTGCCCCAAAAAACTTAACCTTATTTTTCTGTGTGGTTTTGCAGTGGGTGGTCCTATGAATCTGTATTTTTTTGGCATTCAGCGATTCATTAACATGGGGAAGGGGAAGGAATTTCAGTAACGTACTCGAGAAATACTGATGGATATCAGAAGGTGCAAGGCATAACCTAACCCCATACTCTGTATCCTATAGTCCCCATGGGGGAAACCAGAGGGAGGTTGGGGGTCCTTCCCACCACCTTAAGGAGATGGCCACTTTCCTTAGTGCCACATTATTTCCAAAAGAGCTGACCTCAAGCAGCAAATAATTGGTGCATATGCGTTTGCCTGAGTCCCCAAAGTTCATATCCAATCTTTTGACTCTTCCAGGCTTTGTATTCCCAATACCCACTCAATCCCTTTCCCTTGTTATTTTCCCATCTTCTTTTCTATTCTCCGGGCTTTCTAAACATTCGGTGGAATCCCACCCATTTGAAAGGCCTTGCCATTTCATTGGGTCTTTTTCAAACTCTTGTAATAATGCTTTGTACCTTTCAGTATATAGTAGGTCCTTCCCATCCTTTGTCAGGTTTACTCCTCTGTGTTTAATCTGTTTGCTTTCATTACAAAAAGAATATTTTAATTTCTTTTTCTGAAATGTTAGTGTTAGTATATAGGAATGCAGTAGATTTTTGTACATAATAGATGCTCAGTAAATGTTATTAAGAGAAAACCACCTCAAGGAAATTAACCAAACAGCAAGTTGGAGGGTAGAGTGGGGAGGCAGTCCATCACTGCAGCCCATCTCTTAGCTGCTGCACTTGTCTTTTCCCTTTTTACACAACAGGAACAAGAGAGACATTTTCTCCTCTACACACTTGTTATAATGAAATCCATAGGCTGAACATGAAACATCTCTGAACTTTCATTAGGCTCTTTAGACATTAAATGAACATTATTTGCTGTGTGTGTGTGTGTGTGTGTGTGTGTGTTTGTTTTTAGAAGGAAACACTGTCCTTTCTTGTCTGTGGAAAGACTTCACCCAGACACACTGAGAGAAAGGCTGGAGAACCATGAACTCCTCACCATGTGTGCGATGTGTGTGTGAGTGTGACTGCGCCTTCCTTCAGCACAGAGAGGCCAGTGCAGCATGTGGCCATGATGGTGTGATGTAGGGTCATTACTGCGCTCTCTGGCACACCTGGTGTTTTCCAGGTGCTCTACAATCACCATGTAACATCCCCATGGCACCTCCGGGAAGGGGTCAGCAGCAGTACCCTGGCTGCAGGAGCAGGGTTCAAACCCAGAGAGAAAGAGAAAGGCCATACTGAGTCAGTGCTGAGCCATCTCTTTTGGCCAGAATTGCAGGGTCTGTTCCTTCCAAAGCCTCTGCAGACTTCTGGGTGGGGAAATACCAGGAATGAACTGCAAGGAGTCAATTCAAGCTGGTTATTTCAGGAGAAAAAGTGAATGGAAACTGAACTTTGAAAGGTATGCTCAGGGGACCCACAAACTCTTCCCCTAAAGAACTAAAAGCCATGCTTAGATTACACACAGAAGTCATTCACAACGTATGTCTACATAATTAATCAACAATATCTGTGCTGCTTTCTTAGCAGTGTTGCAGTTACCCGTGTCCAGTGGGCAGGCAGGGGAGCAGGGCCGCAGATCCTGCAGAAGCCTCACTGTTCTTAGGACCCCTGCTCTGCATTCTGCAAGGTAACGGGTGGGGTGTGAAGTGTGTTTACATGGATCTATAACTTGGAACACAAAGCAATGAATTCTGCTTCACCTCTGCCTCTCCCTCCCCCAGACACAGAAAGACAAAGGCAATGCAAAATTTTAACCTGTTGGATTCACTAGAGAAACAGCCTTGGGTTTACAAACTCAAAGAACTGGGCAGGGTTGCCTCCCTCTCTGCTGCAAGAAAGACAGAAGGAAGGTGGAGAGATGAAGGTGAGAGAAAGCTTCACATCTAGTTAAGAGTGTGGGTCTGGCAATAACCATAAGCATAGTCCCTGCACCAGCAACATCAGCAACACCAGGGAGCTTGTTAGAAATGCTGAACACTGGCTCCCACCCGGACGTACTGACAGTCAGATTCCCTGAGTGTGGCATCTGGGAATCTGTGTTTAATAAGTGCGCCAGGTGCTAAAGGCTGAGAAGCACTGGCCCTGGGCTGGGACAGCTTGGGCTTCATCACTTTTGGGTTACATGACCTTAGACGAGTTATGTAACCTCTCCAGGTCTCCTTTGTAAACTGGGTATAAGGTAGCGCCCACTTCAATGGGTCGTTGGGTGGCAAGGAATTATCTATAATAATAAAAGCGTAATATGCAAATCAACCGAATGGCCAAACAGTGGAACGACCATCTGGACGACCTTCTGGATGGCCATCCATCCAGGACCATGCTATAATACCCACTGGCGCCAGGCCAGCCAAGGCAGGTACGATGTGATTGGTCAGGGGCCCAGCCATCGCCCCTTGATAGCCCTGCAGAGGGAGACCCAGGCCACCAGCCAGCAGGGTGATCAATCAGGGGGCTCCATGATCACCCCAAAGAGGGAGGCCCAGGCCACTGACTGAACTGACTGACGGGCTGTAGCGGGTGGGCATGGCCTCCCTCTTCAAGGTAAGCCCAGATCCTGGGTGCCAGAGGGAAGCTGGTGCCAGCAGCCGGGGAAAGGAAGGCCTACTCTTGCACGAATTTTGTGCATCAGGCCTCTAGTATAACATGATGTATGTAAAGCACTTTAGTCAGGATCTGACACATCATTAGCCCTCATTAAAGTATGCAGATAAAATACAGACAACCTCTTCTCACGTCCTTATATCTTACTTCCTCCCTAAGGCTCATATTCCCAACTACCTTCCAAGGTTAACTCTTGGCCCTCAGTCAACTCTAACTCATAAGAAACTCTTGGATCCTGCATAAGCCATTCAAAACCCATTCACGCATGGATCACAGGCAGCCCAGAGGCATGATGCTTTAGTCCCCCACCAACTCCCTGCACCCTTCAGCAGCTCTGGACTCAGCTGTGGATTCTACCAGTCTTAGCTTGAGATGGCAGGTAGGAGGTGGGCCCCTGATATGTATTCCCAAGAATACAGAGACTTCCAGGGAATCACCTATGAAGTCTGGAGGTAGTAGTTGTGGAGATAGTAGGCTGGATCTCACTTCTTATTTTAGATTAATAAATGTTTGTTGAGTAAATAAATGACTGTCCTTCCATTTGGAAAATAAAATCACTGATTATGGTGTCAGGAGACTGGATTGGATTTCTTCTCTCAGTTTATTGCAGATATTTTTTTTATGGCTCATTGACCCACTTAGAGGTGCCAGGGCAGCTTGGTTTACTGTGGCATCCTGCCAGTTTTACATATGTGCCAAACAAGCTCCTTCCCAGATAAAAACCATCACAATTTTTAACACAACTTTTTAAAGTACTTTGAATCATTCCTAAAAAATGCATTACAGAAAAACAATGAAAAGTTAATATAGCCATGGATTCATTTAGTCTATTGTTAGAGAAAGTGAAAGTCAAATCTCAAGACAAATGAGCCTGGTGATCATGAACGCTGAGGGTGTGTGTGTGTGTGTGTGTGTGTGTGTGTGTGTAAATAAAGGAAGGCAGCCAGGAAGGAATAATACAGATTCTAACAGTATAGGGGAAAAGTACAGCGTGGGACAAAAGTAGGTTTACTATTGTTCATATGAAAAATAATACAATAATTAATAAATAATACTGTACAGGAATAAACTCTGTGTTTCCTGTACTTACAACTGTAACCCTACTTTTGCCCCACCCTGTATAGATATGTAATGATATACAAAAAAAGATGAGACTTTTTTCCTTTTCTTCTTTTCAATCCTGCCAAGGCCAAGCAGTGTTCCACGTTAGTATTTCTCAAACTATCTGTGGTAAAGGACAAGTTTTGATTCTTATGGTTTCTGTTTTTGCATTTCCTATCGGTCATGGACCAACACTGTAAATGCTATCAAATGAATCCTTTTAAACACAAAATAAAATAAAAGCACATAAAGTACACAGCACTGTCCTTGCAGAGAAATCTCCCAAGCTTGCACTAAGGAAAGAACTAGACATGTAACAACCACTTCTACATGGTTGTTACCTAGCCAAGGCTACCAAGGGAGCAAAGAATATGAGACAGTTGCCCAAAGCTGTGGGTGACAGTGGTCACAGAATAGAAGGCTCCTTAGCTCTCAGGCCCTGCAAGGCTGCCCAGCGTCCTGGGACTAGCCTGCTGCTGTCACTAAGGAAAGTACCTGCTGGGTCCCACAGCAGCTCAGCAGAGGCCAAGCAAAGGCAAGCCTCCTACTTCCTCCCACTTCCTTTTATTGTGGTTGAACATAGCATCAAGATCACACAGGGTCCTAGCCAGTTTGGCTCAGTGGATAGAGCATTGGCCTGAGGACTAAAGGGTCCCGGGTTCGATTCCAGTCAAGGGCACATGCTGGGTTGCAGGCTCAGTTCTGAGTTGGAGCATGCAGGAGGCAGCTGATCAATGATTCTCTCTTATCATTGATGTTCTATCTTTCTCTCACTCTCCCTTTGTCTCTGAAATCAATAAAAAAATATATTTTTTAAAAAAGATCACACTGGTCCAGTGGGGATGCAGATTGGGCAAGGCTGAGTATGCATATTCGTTATTTATTTTCTCTCTTAATTATCCTCATTTCTCTAATCTTGTGCAAACAGTACTTGCAAGAAGTGGGGACTGAGCAAAGTGGGCTTGCTGTAAAATGTGAAGTCCTACCTGTGGCAAGGACATGGCTATCAAAGGAGAAAAGCAATGCCTGGGAAATATTAACAGAAGAGGGACTTTGAGACCAGTCTGAATCCATAATTATTGACATTGCTTAATTATTGACTTGGATCTGGGGTGGGGTGGGGGCAGAGTGGGGGAGGGAAAGCTAACCTAATACTCTAACTCTCATTTTTACCAGAGAAATCTTTTTTTCCTCTTGATGCCCTGACATCCCTTCTTCGTGCCATTGGTGGGGCTGTTCATTTGCCTCCACTTCTGCTTCCACCCAATAGCATCATTTTATTCCTCAGATGGAGCCGGCATACAGCTTCTCCCTTCCTTTGGGGCTTACTGTCTCTGTTCATAGCTTGGGGCTTTTCTTCTCCCAAGTATGTCTATTAAAAAGTATAACATGTGAATAAAAAGTAAATAAATATGGTAGTAGTGATAATAATGTGATATCTTTGAGAAGTCTCCCTTGATTCAATGAGCTACCGCAGATTCCAAAGAACAATAATGCTTCACTCAGAGCCCACAAGGTATGAATATATTTTACAAATCTGTCCTCATCGCCTTAACTGGCTTTCTCAGTGGTTAGAACATCAGCCTGAGGACTGAAGGGTTGTGGGCTCGATTCCCATCAAGGGCACATACCTCAGTTGCAGGCTCGATCCCTGGCCCCCATCGAGATGCATGTGGGAGAAAACCAATTGATGTGTCTCTCTCACATCAATGTTTCTCTCTCTTGGATGAGGATTAGCAAAAATTAAAATTAAAATTGTCCTCATCTGCTCAGAACATAATCTTTATTCATTAGCTTGACCTGTGTTGGCTATAACAATCTTGGCTACTTCTTGTGCCTTCTGGTTGGGTTGTCATGGCTGCTGCTTGGCTCTCAGTGCACACACGGGCCCTCAGGCAGCATCCTCCCTGCTTACAGGAACAGCCTGCCAAGTAAGACAGAATCAGGTTCAAGTCCTGGGTTAACCACTCAGCAGCAGCATGACCTTGGACAGGTGACTCAGAGTCGTGGAGACTTGGTTTACTCATCTATAAACTGAACATAATGATAGCACCTATCCCATCGGATTTTAGTGAGGATTAAGCAAGATGGTGTATATAAAGCAGTTAGAGCAGTGCCTGGGACATAGTAAGCACTAAATAAAAGTTAGCTATTATTGTCATCTGTCCTCATGTACAAGATCCAGACTGTGTCCTTTAATGGGTAACAACAATATTGAAAGAGATTGAGTTTAAGAATAAAGTATAAATGCATATTACGGTCAGCTACTATAAGCCTGCTCATTCATTCAGCACATGATTATTTAGGACCTACCTAGTGCTGGTTACTATGTTAAGTTAATAAGCAGAGTTCTCTAATAAGAAGCTGACAACATATTGGAAGAAGCAGACCCATAAAAACAAAATATCAGTTCTTATAACAGTTCTTGTATAATTTTTGCTAACTAAACAAAGATGTAAGGGTATGTGCCATCCTTGGGAGACCTGATTGCTTATAAAAACCTATCTGAAGGAATGGCCCCAGAGCCTTGGCTCAAATTTGAGGGAAAGTGCAGGAAGGGTAAGGAAGGGGGCGTGGCTTCCCTGGGGCCTACACCAAAACATCCAGGGCCAGGAAATGTCTGTCCATAGTAGTTGCTATGGCTGAGCCACTGACACACATCCAGAAAGGCAACCAACAAGACACAGAAAATCCCTCCTTTAAATTAACTTCTCATCGCATCTTTCTGCAGGGTGTGTGCAGCCATGGCAGGGGCCTGGGCCAGGGCTTCCCTCTCCACAGTTGTTTATAAAATTGAAGAGGGAAGAGCCGCATTGGTCTCTGGTGAATCTTCTCCTCTTCGGTCTAGAGCATCTAGCCCATCATCTCCAAGCAAACCATTCTGCGTGTTCTCCTGAACAAATAGCCTGTGTCACCAGCAGGCTCACAGACTGCGGGTACAGGATAAAGGAGACTGTCACGGCTATGGTGGAGCTGTTCTCTTCCCCTTTCCCCCTTTTCTTTCTTTTGTTTTTGGGTTGCTTTTTTAAATGCCTTTTTTTTTAGAGGCACCAGAAAAGGCTCTCCTTTCCAGAGAACGTTTCTGGTTCGAGGGAGGGTTAAATAAACAAATGATAACAACACCAATCAGCCCTCTTTGCTTACAGCCTGCGGAGTCAATCTGCCTCCTGGCTGTGGAGCCACCAACCAGCAAAGGCAAACTAATTAGACACAGACAAACACTTAGGCAATCACACCTTGTGAATGTAAGCGTCTTCCTGTCATTTGGCAAGTCTCTCAGCTGCCTCTGAGCGTGAGACAACAAATCCCCTGCAAACAAGTTCCTCGCTCTTCCGTTAGTGAGACCTAACGGATCACAATGGCTGGAGGTGAAAGGTGGCAGTCTCGTCAGGTAATGACATCTCCCACAGCCCATATTAAAACAGCGGCACTTGTTTAGACTAGCCTATTTGCACCTACCTACAGAGGGCCTTTTTAATGTAATTATTAGCCTCTGCCGCCCTGCTCAGGGTTTGAAAATATCGTTCATTTTCATCTTGCTGCAGCTACCGCTGCTACCTCCTACTCGGCCTCACTCACCTCGATTTCCCACAACTAAGCGCAGAAACAGGCAAGAGCTAGAAGAGCTGAATTAACAAGAACAAGTTGGCAGGTGAGCTATGTGACAAAACACACACAAACACACACACACACACACACAAACTAAGAGATTTGACACTAGATTCTAATCACTACCTGTCTGTGGAAACCTTGAAAAAAATCTAAATGGCTTTCCTTAGAGACACCAAAAAGCTATTGCAATAATGGACCAAACCTGGAGTTGTCAAAGCAAAGAGGTTACAGTATAATAATAGTGTGCAGCCAATAAACAACTGTATGTTGCTTTTAAAAAAAAAATAGGAAGTGGCTAGAATCTATTGACAAGCTGGCTCAGGAGTCCTGATAACTGCTCATCATAGTGCAGAATTTGGCCTTTGACATTTTAAGTAGCTGGAAGGGATGGTCCCACCTGACCCCACTCTGTATTATACAAACAGATGCATCACGATGTAAAAGTTTGCCTGATACATTACAGACCTGTAGGTCAAAGACCAGAATTTCTAAGTCCCCCAAATGGCTCCCACCTCTTCTGATAAGTATCCAGGTCATGTTTGGGCAGAGCAGTGAGGCATTTCATCAACCCACTCTTCATTGTTAAGCATCTGCTGTTGCTTGGAGCTGTGTTCACTTCAAAATAATGCAGTTGACTTCCTGTCGAGATGGTTTTCAGTCTTGCTTCTCAAATCTTATTGGTGCTCTGGTTGCACTGTCAATGATGGCGGTCACCTTTAATGGCTCTCAGCATGAAGAGACACGAGCTTAGACTTTTATTAAGAATTTTGTATGAAAGAATACACATCTTCCTATATTTTTCCTTTTGTCTCTCTCTCTCTTCACCTTTATCTTCTTCCCAGCCACCCCCCAGTGGAAGAGGCAGATTTTATAGAAGTCGTTTTCCAGGAGAGTAATCAGGGCCACAGCAGCTCCAGAAAAAAAAATGGAATAGTCTGGGATAAATCTCCAGGGGAGAGAGAAAAGAAAAAAAGACCACCTGTAAGGACAGTGTCTAGAAGGGAGCATTCACTCCACATTCGTTGACCTACCACTTTATGCTAGGGACTGTGTGGATAAATTGGGTAAGAAGAAAATGGGAATGATTCAATCTACTGAGTCAAGAGGGCAAGAAGATGGCCTGGTTGGTGTGGCTTAGTGGTTCAGCATCGACCTATGAACCAGGAGGTCACAGTTCCATTCCCGCTCAGGGCACAGGCCTGGGATGTGGATTCTATCCTCTGTAGGGGGCATGCAGGAGGCAGCTGCTGACGGATGATGTTACTCATCAATGTTTCTATTTCTCTATCCCTTTCCCTTCCTCTCTCTCTAAAAATTAATAAAAAACATTTTTTTAAAAAAGAGGGCAAGTAGATAAACACTGTTCTCACCTCCTCTCATGACCACATCAAAATTACAACTAAACTATAGAACAACCATCATCGAGAACTGCCTGAAATCTAGCTTAACAGAAGTTCTATAACTAAGGAAATACCAAAGAAGCCAAATCCAGGCTGGTAGGAGGGGCCAAGATTCGGAATGAACTGGTCCCATTTCACATGTGGCCGTTCTGCTCTCTATTTAAAGCATAGACAGAGGACCTCTGTACCAAGATGGTGGCACAAAGCAGTGCCTTCAATGCCCACCCACCCCCTCAACTTCTGATAAAAATAATCAGGGAGGTTCACCGAAGAACAAACATTGGTAACAGCCCTGGAAGCTCAGTGTGATGGGCAACCATGGGTCAAGGTGAAGGTTGTACTAACTGCAACTATCAATGGGGATAGGTTGAAAACCACATTCTTAGAATATACACAGACACCATCTTCTGAATCCAAACAGTATGGAGGACCTTGAAAGTGACAGAAAAAGAATTTGATGCAAAGAAAAAGGCCACTCCTCGGTGGCCCTGGAACTGTCTTCTGAGCGGCCCTAGCAGCTCCTGCCTTTGCACAGCCATTCAAAAGATAGCAGCATGGTGGTATCAGGGTAGGTGCATCTTGAGGTATAGCATCTCCTGCCGAATATGTATTATAAGCAAGGGAGGCTTCAGGAAGAGTTGTGGAGAGGGGCACTGCCTCCTCCTCACCCTCCAGCGTAGTCAGACTCTGTGTGTGTGCATACACACACACACACACACACACACACACACATACAACATTCGGACTGAGCACTCACACCAACAGATGTGTCCAAGTTACTTGAGTCATTCAACGGACAATCCCATCACAGGGTCAGAGACCCCATGCCACTAGAACCTCAAAAGTTCAGGAAACAACAGATTAGAGGAAGAGTAGGTCAACTGATGAAATGCTCACAGTGTTGGCCTCTGTGTCCACCAGGCAGAAATTCCCCAACATTCTTCGAATGAGCCAAGGCCAGGGACAGGATATTGTAAAGGCTGAGAAAGCATCAGCCCTGATTCCCTTGTTAATGAGCCTGAGGAAGCTGCCACCCTACCCTACTCTGGAGTTCAGGCTGTTGGCCTAAGGTCACCTGGCCTTCGTCAGCATCAGACAACCAACCAAAGGGCAGCCTGGCCTCAGAGACACTTTCAGAACACATTCCAAAGCCTCCTTGCATCAGCCCAGTCAGTGCGCTGTGTACACTAACTCTGAATTTATAGCTCCGACCAGAAACACAGCTAAAGTATATGATGAGGCAGAAAGAAAATTATGTTCATTGCATATTGCTTCAGAAAGCACAGTATCTTTTAGAAATATGTCCATCAAAAAGCCACTTGAAAGTGTCAGTAGCAGGGGTTACAAACTCAAATGCCTTTGGAGTCCAGGAGCATAACATAGCTGTGAGCTGTGTGAGTCAGTGGGGGATAGAGTCATAGGAGTGGTAAAAGCAGTGAAATTTCTCCAGGTGCATCTACAGCCAGATTTGCCCTTGGTCCTACCCATTTCTGTCCCATGGCTTAAAGGGTTAACCTTGACTAGCTGCAAAATGCAGTTATCTGAAAGGATACACTCCCAAATGCTACAGCGTGGCCAGACTGTAACTATAAAAGATGTATTAGGAGCAGATGCCAGGATCCTCCTTATATGTTTAGCTTCCCCTTCAGAATAAGAGCAGTAGGAAATACCAGTGGCAACTGCTTGACCCAATTGATTCTATGATTTCGTCAGGAAAAGGCGGTCTCACCTGGGGAGTAAGAGGGAATTGTGCGGTATCCAGGGATCCATATGGCCCCTCAGTCGGGAGTACCATTAGAGTACATCAAACGCATTACCTTCTCTCAAAGAGCTGGCCGGGGGCCTTCTCATCCCATCTCACCACCTGTCCCCCTTTCCTTCTCTTGTCACAAGCCTCCTTCCTCTCTTGACACTGCACTATGGCTGGCAAGCTTGGCTCTTGCCAGTCACAGCGGAGGTTGGGGAGGTGTTGAGATATCAGGGGACAGCCGGCCTGACCAACACCTGGCACCCCTCAGCTCTCTCTGGAGGGAAGTCAGCTGTCCCCCCCGGGAGAGGGTCTGAGGTATCACTGGTTCAGAACCCAACGCTCTGTAAGGAGTTTTCATTCTTTCAAGAGCCACCAGGCTGCACAGAGATGGGGGAAGCCCAGCCCACAGATGTGGAGGCAGAGTTGCTGGATCCCCAGGCTCAGGGACCTTTGGCAGTGCAAAGCAGGGGGCCCCGCCCTTGGCTCATGTCCAAACGGAAATATTTTGCATCTGCTTATGAACTTGTGTTTGGAGGACAGAAAAATCCTTTTGTTAAAACAGGGTAAGTCAAGAGTGAGAAACCGAGTGTGGACGGAAAAGATGAAAAGCCCACCCGCCTTCTAGCTCTGCCTGGAGTCGGTGATGGCTTTCAGAACAGCTTTCTGAAGCCCTACCCGGAAGGTACAAACGGAAGACAGTCACATTCTGCTTTCACATCAGACCTCTCCCTCATTTACATTCATTATTTCTTCCCAGTGGAGCTCTCTGGGTAAAACCTGTCACTCCTCCAGCCAGCCTCCCCAGCAGCAGAGTGCTGCCCACCTCCATGATTGCGGAGAGACACGGCAGGGCTGTTCCTGGTATACGGTGCTCAGGACTGTGGCTCCCGGTTTGAATTGAAGAATGGAAGCACCTTTGTCGCTGAGATGGCTCAGTGTAGGGAGAAGACAAATCCTAACCACACTGCCTCTGTGCTTTTAAAGACTCCCTCCTGTTAAACACTCACAGCACAGTTCGAGACCCACAGAGTAAGTGCTCAACAAATATTGTAGATAGATTAATTGATCAAGTCTCTTTTCTCCCAGCCCACGTCCAGAAGGTTCTCCTTAAAGGCTTTGCTGCTCCCCAAGAACACCTGCCTCAGAAACCCCTGCTTTAAGGGAAAATCACACCAAGAAGAAACGGCGGCCCAGCAAGAGCCAATGGAAGGCATGCCTCGAAAATGACCAGAGGCCTCGAAAACCCAATTTCACTTTTATTCAGTAACCACTCTTTTAAAGATGAATCGTTAATGTGGGAAGAGAACTTCGCCTTACTCTGAATTCACCCACAGCCCCTCCTGGCGGGGGGATGTGAGGCCTTCCTAAACATGTAGCAGTTTGAGTTTCACATTCCATGGATTGCGACTTCCATTGCCAGTCCTTTCTTGTCACAAGTTGAGGGTTGTGGTCAATGGCATTACTAGTTCGCCCTTCAGTTTTCCAGATTCTTGTGGTCGCTTAGGGACTGAGGTATTGGCCTTTATTATATGGTTGCAATAGGGAAAAAGGAAACTTAACTACTAACAAGATGGTTAGGGCTGAACACTGTGACTTTAAATACGTTTTCTTCTCAACTGGAATGCCCCCTCTTGCCTCTCTGCCCTACATACCATCTCAAAGTATTGCTATCCTTTGTCTTCCCAAACCCTTCTCAAATGCATCCTCCTCCACAGTGTTGTTTCTCTCCACCAGAAGTGACTTCCTCCTCCACTGTGGCGGCAGGCTGCCAGGATCTAATCCTGGTTCTACACCATCTTGACTCTTGCACCCTGAGAAAGTTATTTGAACTCCATGTGCCCAATTTCCTCATCTGTAAAATGGGGATAATAAGACAGCCTACTTCAAAGGGCTGTGAGAATCACATAATCCCATTCGTGGAAAATGCTTTGGACAGTATCTGGCATGTGCACACGGGTGAAGCTCCGTGCTATTACACTGGCTATTAGCAATGAACATTAATAGAGCTCTTATTTCTCTAAAAGAGCTTGCTTGACTTCCTTATACGAATGGTAACTTGCCCTTCCACCACTTTTCACTTTCCTCACGTGTTCAGAGAGGGCTCTTGTCTCCCTCAGCCAGGAGGGTATAGAGGAGCTTGGGGTCAGTTGGAGTCCCATCTTAGAGTAAGATGCTTGGGAGGGGGAACACGGACTCTGACCTCTGTGGCTGGTTCAGATATACGTACAACAAATACACACTGCAATCAAGCACATAAGGCTTCCACAGTGCCGAGTGTATGCTAAACTCTGAGAATATACTTGTTGACTTTTGGTTGACGTAACCTTATACCAAAAGGAAGAATCCAAGTATCTCTCTACCACTATGGCAAGCACATATCTTTGAAAGTATCTACATACATCATAAACAAGATAGAACACAAAGTCAAATTTTGCCTTCCGGGACCCTGACAAGACTGAAAAAGTCCGACAGCACATTAAAACTTTTCCCACCATGCAGAGCTGTCATCAGCACGCCCCCACCTTCCCGGTGACACACAAATGCTGCAGCAGATGCCAGAAACATGGGCGACCAGAGCAAGGACAGTGCCCTGCCTATAGTTAGTAGTTACTATATTTATGCTCACTCTGATCTGCTGTCAGCTCAATCCTCGCAGATCCACAGCTGTATTGGGAGATACGATTGTGGGTCTTCATTTGCCTTACAATATCTATTTTCAAAATGTTCTCTTGTGAATACAAGTTAAACCTCATGGTTTCCTTTCTTTAGTGTTCCCAGTCATTCTGTGCAGGCAGCATAGACCTTTTCTACAGCCCTTTGTGCTCTTGGCATTTCCCCCCAGGAACTCCTTTAGTCCGTGCTCCTTCCTGATGCTCCTATTCTGGTACTTTGCCATTTTAAGCCGCTCTGTTTGGTCTCTAAAGAAACAAACCTTCTCAGCTCCTCTGTGTGAACATCCAGGGAGCTCTTTGGAATGTGATTCATGTCTCATCGGGTCCTGATGGGATGCAGAGACCCACTCAGATGGGCTTCTGAAAAACAGTAAGGAAGAACTATTCACAGAGCAGGGTCCGGTGATCTAATGAGGGGTTGTGGGGTGTCCAGGACTAGAAATACTGCGAAGCCATTGCCACTGTGGGCCTGGAGGAGAAAGGCAAGACAGGAGCTTGGTGAGAATTAAAGCTGCAGGTGAGAGGCCAGCCCGCAGGAGCTGTAGTCTGGGGAGACACAGCTCTGCCAGGCAGGGAGGGGGCAGCTGCCTGGAGCCCTGTGCAGCCAGGAAAAGGACAGAGAACGAATCTCACTGGTGAGGTGGGGAAAAGCAAATGGAGAATAACCAGCACAATGTATGGGAAAGTGCATGTTATCCAAACCTGTAAATGGAACTGTACCCTGTCCCCCTGCACACCACAGTAAGATCCATCACAAAGCACACCTTCCAAAGAAGTCTGAGGACCTTCCTCCCTCCTGGGCTCTAACTGGTTTTTATTGGTGTTGCTAGAAAGGAGAGGTCATTTTAATGTCTAAAGAAGGAAAGTAGTGGAACCTTTCCTGTGATTGTCATTCTCTCAGATGTTCCTAAGATTTGTGCAACATCACTCTCTTTTGGTTGTAGAAATACATTAAGAGAGAAAATTTTCTCTTTTCCAGTTAACAATACCTGGAATAAAAACAGCAATTAATGGTGTATCCAAAGATTGACCTTTAAAAAAAATGTGTTCCAATTCTAGGTACAATGCAATGTTCTAGACTCTGAATGTTCATCAGTATCGTCAGACTTGTTTGTATCTAGTACAGATTCCTGCGACCTGCCCCAGAGATTCTCAACTGAGAGTCATTAATTCAAATTATCGCCTGGCCAGTATAGCTCGGTGGTTGAGCACTGACCTATGAACCAGGAGGTCACAATTCAATTCCTGGTCAAGACACATGCCCAGGTTGCAGGCTCAATCCCCTGTGAGGAGTGTACAGCAGGCAGCTAATCGATGATATTTCTCTCTCGTTGATGTTTCCATCTCTCTACCCCTCTCCCTTTCTCTTTCTCTAAAAATCAATAAAAACATTTTTAATTAAATAATAAAATTATGGGCATATGATTAGGAAGCTCTACACAGAGATTTTTATACAGACCTCTTTGATCTATCAATAAAGTTTAACAGTATTCTGTATTATGTTTTTTAAAGATCACCCATGTTAGTCCCAAGATAATTTATTATTTTGAAACATATATTCAAAGAAAATAGAAATTAACTTCCACATAATTTTATGCTCTAAAAAAAATGAGTTCAATTCAAATTGAGGCTTTTCACAAATAGAACTAAAACTAATTTGTGATTCATTGGTGTAGGGTTGTGGGTTTTTTTTGAAAATGAAAGAGAACAAACTAAAACTTGCCTATGTAGACCCCCAGCCGGGCTCAAATCCCACTAGAGAATAACCAGCACAATGTGTGTGAAGGTACAAAGCCTTAATCTTCGATGTCTCGAAGAGGCAATCTTGCCATCCTCCAACTTAGTCAAGCATTCTCCTCATACCTCCTGTTTTGTTTTTCTTTGCTTGTTCTTGTTAGCACTGTTCATCTCCTGAATTTTTAAAAGCACTCATTTCTGTTCATGTTGAATGTAAACATTTTGGGGTCAGAGCTTGCCTTGTTCATTTTCACATCATCACCCATGGTGCCACTCCACGGTATTCACTGTTCGTTTGCTGAATTAATATATTACTTTAAAAATAAATGTATCTCTGTGTGAAAAATGACCTGGTACTAGTGACATTTTTTTATTGACATATACCTTTCCCAGTGATACCAACCTTTAGAGCTATTCCCAGCTTTTCTAAACCAGGACCAGACAAAGAAGAAATCCTAGATCCAGACCCATGTTCAACTTAAACACTGAAGGCACCTAGAGGGTTTCAGATCTAGAACTTCAGAAAACACCCTCTTTCAAACAAATGCTTCTATCTATTCTTGAATTTACCATGATCTCTTGATTTTTTTATTGCTATTAAAACTCTCTACAGGTCTCTCCTGAAGAATAACAAGTATTCCCCATGTATTTTTACTCTAAGCCATTTTTAAGAAAATTACAAAGCCACCTACAAATTGGATGCCATCAGTTTTTTAAAAAAGAACTGCAGATAGCATTTGATAGCCAGGAACTTCCATAAAAAAAAAAATGGGTCTGAAAATACTACCCTTGAAATCATGAACCTGATGAAAAAGGACCGGAACTGATGAATTTTAATGCAACTAGGCAAAAACCCAAGGCCTGTCACACCAGCTGGTCATTCTTGCTTTAGCCTTTAAAAGTGGCCTTTTTGTGGCTAACAACAGAACTGTCGGTCAATCAGGCACAGCTGTAGGTCTGGGCTTGAAGCCCACTCTCAACCTTCCCCCCTCCCTTCCTTCCCCCCAGGCTAGGAGAGAATGAAAGGGTCAGGACTGGCAGTAGGCACAGAGAAAGGGAAAACTAAGGTGCTTAAATCCAGATGAAAGATTGATTGCTACAGCATCTCAGGCCTTAGCCCATTAGGTAAAGTTTAACCCCTGCAAAGCAGGTCACTTGGCAAAAATGGATGGAAAATATAAACTTCAGGTTGAAAGACGGGGAGGAGGCAAGGGGAGCTGCTCTGCTGCATATGGTGCTCCATTAATAGGTATCACACTCCATAATGGGAACATTTTTATACAAATGTGTTCTTTGGAATCCAGCCAAGAGCAGGGCACCCTAGTGAAATCACAATGCACAGCTAATGAGCTATTTTTGGTGAATTTGGCACTAGAGACTAATAGAACCAATTTGTCCCCAAAATGTTAAACCATTTAGCGCTTCTTTGGAGGTGCTAAGTGCATCTAGAACTTTTCAGGGCTGTCAATAAAAATTAGATATTACTCAAAAGCCATGAGACTTGGCTTGCAATCCTTTATCCTCAGATTAGAGGGCTGCTGGGCAACTGAGGAGGCTCTGAGCAAGGCCTGCTGGCCGCAGGAAACTGCGGGAAGCAAGCGGTGGGACTGAGCCGCAAATGTGCTCTCCTTACTAATGAGAGACTAAAGAGACAGCGAGCATTCTCTCTAGTCATGCTGTCACACCAAGTCTCCGCAGTAATCACCGGATCATCTTCACACTCCTCCCCACTCTCTGCCATCCACTAATTTCCTTCCACATCCCTGACATTCTTCCAGGCCCAGAATCGTAGGACTTTGCCTCCTCCCTCCCATTCCCCATTTCCCCTCTACTTCTCTATTCCTTCTATACCAGCCCTCAGCCCCACCCCTAAATTTCTAAAATTGTCAGACTCCCAGCTTCCCTCACTTCCAGCCATCTTGCATATTGATGGAAGATGAATGTTCATTCACTGACATTCTCAAAAAGTTACCTATTTGAAACTTTCAATGGCTCCCCAGTACCTCCCACATCAAGTCTGAACCCAGCCATCTGACTGGCAAAGCTCTTTATAAGATGATCCCGTTCAACCAAGATAGCCTTTTTCCCCACTTGCTTGGCCTAGAAGAATCATGAACCATCATTGAATAAATAAAAAACAGCTATTGCTTACCCTGGAGCCCACTACAAAGATTGGACAAGTTACACAGAGCTGCTAATGTTAGAAGCAGTAAAACATGCAATTTAAAGCATCTGCCTTTGTGAATTACATTTTAGAAGTTTACTAGTAAAAAACACTATTTATTTTCTTGGTCTATGACCCATTCACCCTATTTCCAAAAAAGTCCCTCTTCCATGAAAACAAAATTGATGCTAATCTATGTAACTATTTTTATTCTGCATTAACAAATAAGAGCGATTTTATTGAGATGGCTGATTGCCCTATGTGCTCTCCACTCTCGTCAGACAGGCTGCATGCTCCATGACTGCCTGCTTTCATGCTGCCCCTGTGCCTTCACATCTGCTTTGCTCCTCTTGACATGCTTCTTCGCCCCCACTCCAACCATCTGGTTCCCATCCCGTAAAATTTAGTCCTCATTCCATCTCCTTAAAAGCGCCTGCCCTAAATACTCTGGTGATCTGGGATTTTATTCTTGAAAACAGTGTCACAATATTACCTACTATTAAAGGTTAATGTTCTCTCTAGTACTGTTTGCTGATCACTTTATGGAAGTCATTCTTGCTTCCTCAAGGATAAGAGTCATAATTTAAACTTACGTTTTCATTATCCTATGGTCATAGTAGGTGCCAAATAAATACCTTTTGATTGGTCAATCCATGTATGCTTCAATTGTACCCCTACAGCACCTAAAATAGTGCTGAGAATATAGCAGGGGCTCCAACATTCCAGTTAATCAACAATTAGACACTTTCATGGAACATTTTTTAGTCTACTCCAGATATCAGGTTGGAGCATACTCCGACCTAACATGGCTACTATGCTAAAGAAGACTAGCCATCCTCCAATAATTAATGTTCCCCCTCCATTATAAAGATTTGTCACTGAGCCTTGGCCAGTTTGGCTCCATGAATAGAGCATTGGCCTGTGGACTGAAGGGTCCCAGGTTGATTCTGGTCAAGGGCACAGCCTGGGCCCTGGTTGGGGTGTGTATAGAGGGCAACCAATCAATGTGTTTCTCTCACATAGGTATTTCTCTCTGTCTTTCCTTCTCTCTTTCACTCTCTCTAAAAATCAATGGAAAAATATCCTCGAGTGAGGATTTAAAAAAAAAGACTTGTCACCGAGAAGCAGTTGCCCAGTCAGGCATGACATTTCTCAGCCTCCTTGTATCTAAGTGAATCCATATAACTAGTGTTCACCAGTGGAATGTGATCCAAGGTCACTTCTGGGCCAACGTGGCTGAGAAGTGGATGTGCCTTCTTAGCCCTCTGTCCTCCCAGCTGCCACCTGGATGCAGATCTCTTGAGTCCCTTAGTGGATGGTAGAGCCAGATGTTGGAAACAACTGAGTCCCTGAATCCCACATGGAGTAAATTCCCTGCCAATTGTATTGGCCTATTATTTACAGAAGAAATAGACTTTTGTAGTAGTTATGTCTAGCTACTGAAAATCTGGGGTTTGTTACAGCTAACTAATTCACTTACCTACCTCTGAATGAGTAAAATTGCCACTGAATGGAAGAGCAGTTCAAGATGAGAAGCAATTAAACTCTCATGCATTAATACATGATGAGGTATCAAACTGAAGGCTAATTGGCTTCCAGCATGTGCCTCTGTACATTTAATGAGGAATTCGGGCATGTTCCACCAGTCTTAACAAAATGATTTTATTGTATGTTCTAATATGTGCAAACTCATAGCTGTAAGTATTATCTAAAACTGCCCTAATCTCCTATCTCTAGCCCAAACAACTTTTCTGAACTAAAGAACTATATAGATACAAAAAGCCCAATGCATGAAATTCATGCACTGTGGGGGTTGTCCCTCAGCCCCGGCCTGCACCCTCTCCAATCTGGGACCCCCTCAGGGGATGTCCGACTGCTGGTTTAGGCCCGCGGGATCAGGCCTAAACTGGCAGTCAGACATTCCTCTCAGAATCCGGGACCACCGGCTCCTAACCGCTCACCTGCCTGCCTGCCTGCCTGATCGCCCCTAACCGCCTCTGCCTGCCTGCCTGATTGCCCCTAACTGCTGCTGCCTACAGCCTGATCACCCCCTAACTACTCCCCTGCCAGCCTAATTGCCCCCAACTGCCCTTCCCTGCCAGCCTGATAGCCCCCAACTGCCCTCCCCTAACAGCCTGATCACCCCCAACTGCCCTCCCCTGCCAGCTTGATTGCCCCCAATTGCCTTCCCAGGTCAACCTGATCACCCCCTAAATGCTCTCCCCTGCCGGCCTCATTGCCCCCTAACTGCTTGCTCCCCTGCCAGCCTAATCGCCCATAACAACTTTTCTGGCCCATGCCACTGTGGCTTTGTCCAGAAGGAAGTTGGATGTCTGGAAGATGTCTGGTCAACCTGGTCTAATTAGCATATTACCCTTTTATCAGTATAGATAATTGCTGCTAGATATCTCCATTTGGGTGTTCCATGGGCATCTCATATTTTGGATTTCTAATACTGATCTCATCTTCCTTTCCCACTCACCTCCACCATGTTATTCCTCCAGTTGAATTTCGTATTTAAGTTAGTGGCATCACCACCTGTCCAGTTCCTTCCTAGTCTTCCCCTTCTCAATCTCTATCATATCCTTCCCTTACTCTCTTTTCCCTCTGACACTGCTGAGTTAAGGCTCTTACATGCACTATAACCATAGCCTCCTAATTGCTCTGTTCTCTGACCCAGTGGCACCTATTTTTTGCAGGGCATAATAATCACCTTGCAATATTGTTAGAAAAGTGTGAATTCATGAGATGCAGCACCCAGTTTCTGATTTGTGGGTCTAGGTGGAGCCTGGCAGAGTGAATCTGGAATAGATATCATTATTGGAATATATCATTATTACCCCCTTTTTAGTGTAGTATATATACTGCAATCAAAGTTACTATTTTCCATCATGCAAGTATGGTTTTGCTCACCTATACAAATTCTCCAAAGGCATATGATAAAACAAACTTTTGCATGAGCTTCAAAACCCTATGTGAGTTGCTTCTACCTACCCACTAACCTTATCACCCTCCATTCCCCACCTGACCTTTGATTTTTCTAGCCACTTTATCTACCTTTCTAGCCACTTTGTTGACCTATCTTATACCTTTGCATGTTCTCTTACCTCTGCCTGGTAACCTTCTCCCAACATGCTACCTAGATAACTCCTACTCCTTCATGTCTCAGCTCCATCAGTAATTTCTATGGACAAAAGGTCTTGACTCTCACAAACAAACTTGGATCTTTCTGCACCTTCTACACAGTTTACCTACCCTGCCAAAGCAATAATGTGCTGGGTTCTTTTGTGTATGCAACTATTGTCCAACAAGATTATAAACGTCTTCAAGACAAGGGTCAAATCTTTCTATCAATGTATTCACAACACTCAAATATTTACCCAGTGAAAGAGTAAGTTTTAATAGACCTAACTATAAGAATTAAACTAGACTACAAAACCTTTGCAAGAACATATAGGAGAAAATATTCATAACCTTGAGTTGGAAAAAGAGTTCTTAGATGCAATAATAAAAGCATGATCTATAAAAGAAGAAATTGGTAAATTTGGCTTCATCAAAATTAAGATCTTTGGGGTCAAAAAGACATGATAAGAAAATGAAAAGGCAAGCCACAGACTGGGAGAAAAAGTTTGCAAATGGTTTTTTGATTGACCTTGTATCCAGAATATACAAAGAACTCTTACAACAAAAGTAGAAAAACAAAGTAGAAAAACAAAGAACCAAGCTTAAAAATGAGAAAAAGACTTGAATAGATACTTCACCAAAGAAGATATATGAGTAAGCAATAAGCACATGAAAAAGATGTTCAACATCATTAGTCATTAGTAAAATCAAAATTAGAACATCAATGAAATATCACATCTTTCTCACTAGAAAAACAATGGTAAAAAAGACAGGCAATTAAAAAGCTTGGCATGGCCCCGCTGGCATGGCTCAGTGGTTGAGTGTCCATCTATGAACCAAGAGGTCATGGTTCGATTCCTGATCAAGGCATATGCCTGGGTTGTGGGCTGCAGAAGGCAGCCAGTCAATGATTCTCTTTCATCATTGATGTTTCTATCTATCTCTCCTTCTCCCTTCCTCTCTGAAATAAGTAAAACTATATTCTTTAAAAAAAAAGCTTGGAATTGACATGAAGAAACTCTAATCCTCAAAACATTGCTGGTGAAAATGTAAAATGATACAGCTATTTTTAAGCAGTTTTTTAAAGTTAAAAATAAATTTACCATATGACCCAGAAATTTTACTACTAAGTATCTACCCAAGGGAAATTAAAATTGTATCTACACAAGAGAAATGAAAATGGATGTCCACACAAAGACTTGTATGTGAATGTTCATAGCAGCATTATTCAAAGTAGCTAAAAAGTGGAAACAATGCAAGTTTCCATTAATCGGTGAATAGATAACCAAAACTGGATTGTGGCAAAGAGTGCACACATCTGTACATTTACAAAACATCATTTCAAAGTATATCTAAGACAGGTGAATTTTATGATATGTACATTATACATCAATAAAGCGATTTTAAACAAAAGATAAGTGATACTTTATGTTTATATAGTTACTAGAGGCTTGGTGCACCAATTCCTGCACCAGTGGGGTCCCTTGACCTGGCCTGTGGAATTGGGCCAAAACCAGCTCTCCAACATCCTCCTAGGATTCCCAGATTGCTAGAGGGTGCAAGCCAGGCTGAGGGACCTCACCGGTGCATGATCAGGGCCAGGGAGGGATGTGGAGGTTGGCCAGCTGGGGAGGGACCGCAGGAGGGCTGCAGGGCATGTCTGGCTCTTCTCACTCAGTCCCGACCTTCCAGACCCCAGCAGCAAGCTAACCTACAGGTTGGAGCATCTGCCCCCTGGAGGTCAGTGCACGTCACAGTGAACGGTTGAGCAGCCTTCACATATCATTAGCATATTACGCTTTGATTGGTTGAACGGATGACTGGATGACTGGACACTTATCATATTATGTTTTATTATACAGGATTAGAGGCCTGGTGCATGAAATTCATGCATGGGGAGGGTCCCTCAGCCCATCCTGCACCCTCTCATAATCTGGGATCCCTCTCACAATCCGGGACCACTGGCTCCTAACCTCTCAGCTGCCTGCCTTCCTGATCACACTAACCTACTCCCCTGACTGCCTGATCACTCCTGACCATTCGCCTGCCTGCCTGATTGTACCTAACCATTCTGCCTGCCTACCTTATCACCTCTAACTGCTCAACTGCCTGCCTGATCACTCCTAACCACTGGCCTGCCTGTCTGATAACCCCTAACCACTCTGCATACCTGCCTGATCACCCCTAACTGCTCGCCTGCCTGTCTGATCACTCCTAACAGCCCCTGCCTTGGCTCCTACCACTGCAGCTTCATCCAGAAGGACATCTGAAATGACATCTGGAAGGTTGTTCGGCTGTCTCGTCTAATTAGCATATTATGCTTTTATTATTATAGACTAGGGGCCCGGTGCATGAAATTTATGCATGGGGGAGTGTGTCCCTCAGCCCAGCCTATACCTTCTCCAATCTGGGACCCCTTGAGGGATGTCCAACTCACAATACAGGACTGCTGGCTCCGAACCACTCGCCTGCCTGCCTGCCTGCCTGGTTGTCCTTAACTGCTTCTGCCTGCCAGCCTGATCACCCCCTAACCACTCCCCTGCCAGCCTAATCGATGCCTAACTGCTCCCCTGCTGGCCCGATTGGCCCTAACTGCCCTCCCCTGCTGGCCTGGTCGCCCCTAACTGTTCTCCCCTGCAGGCCTGGGCCCCCCTCCAACTGCCCTCCCCTGCTGGCCTGGTTGCCCCCAAGGCCCTCCCCTGCAGGCCTGGTCCCCCCCAATTGTCCTCCCCTGTAGGCCTGGTCACCCCTAACTGTCCTCCCCTGCAGGCCTGGTTGCCCCCAACTGCCCTCCCTTGCAGGCCTGGTCCCTCTCAACTGCCCTCCCCTGCTGACCATTTTGTAGCAGCCATCTTGTGCCCACATGGGGGCAGCCATCTTTGACCACATGGAGGTGGCCATCTTGTGTGTTGGAGTGATGGTCAATTTATATATTACCTCTTTATTATATAGGATGGCAGATACTGCTATAATGACAACATACATTTATGCACCTACTATGTGCCAGGAAGTGATCCAGGTACTTTATACATATTAACTATATATGTATTTAACTCTCACAACAATGCTATTGGTGGGTGTTATTATTTTCCCTATCTTATAGGTGAGAAAACTGAGGCACAGAGAAGTTAACTTGTCCAGTGTCACATGCCTAAGAAATAATGGATCTGCACATATTTGGAGGGAATAAAATTGTCAAATCATTACAATTGCTATATCAAAGAGATGTTATATTTTATTCCAATAATTATGGGAAATAAACAAAGTTTAGATTATTTATTATTTTCCCTTAGTAAAAAACTAAGACTGAAAAGCTTAGTCTGAAATATATTAAAAGCCCATAAGTATCATGAGATTCTTCTTTCTAGTCATTTCACTGGGTAACACTAACATATTTCTTAAAATATTACCATGAAAGGCAGGATTTTACATCATCACCATTATATGCTATCAAAAGCAAGCTTTGTTCTTCTTTATTGTATACTAGTTTGTGTATCCATGTAAACAGCAAGAGCAGTAAAAATGTCAGTGTCGCAAAATTAGCTAAAGTGAAGCCCCCCACTCCTTTCATAAAGCCATCCTCACACACCTGGACCCAGATCTGTGACCATGGCTCCAAGGAGTCCTCTACATGGAGTCCCTTCTCATTTCCAAATTTGTCATTTGCCTGTGCCTTTCCAGGGCAGTGTGTGCGATGGTATGGAAAATATCCCTGAAATGTACCTTCTTTATGAGTAATTTAAAAATTGTTTTGAAGTAAAGAAATGTATTGGTGAAGTCTAGGCCCAATTGCACTATAAATAATACATTGAAAATGGACAAGAAAAACATTCACGCCATAGGAAACCACATGATTTTATTTGAAAACAGTAAACTTAGGCTTGTGTTGTGCACATTATAAAATCACTGTATAATCAACCCAAGTTAGGTTGCCTGAGTGACATGGCTCTGGGTAGAGAGATGGGGCCTCCCCTTAAAAGAAAGGGAGAGACTTTTATTTGTCTTTGCACTCAGCATAAATTCACGTTTATTTTTTGTTAATCCTCACCCCAGGATATTTTTCCACTGATTTTTAGAGAGAGTGGAAATGAGGGGAAGAGACAGACAGAGAGAAACATCAATGTGAGAGAGACACATCAATTGGTTGCCTCCCACACACACCCAGACTAGGGTCAGGGATCGAGCTTGCAACTGAAGTATGTGCCCTTGACCAGAATCAAACCTGGGACCATTCACTCCATGGGCCGATGCTCTGTTCACTGAGCCAAATAGGCTAGGGCTAAAAAAATAAGAGACTTTTAATTCTGCTGAAGGTACCTGACCCAAATCTGGAGTTGATTGAAATGTTTAAATTCTGAAATTACTGAAGACAACTCAACTTGTATAAGCCAAAAATAAGATTTATCTCTCCTCCCACCTTTTTTTTATCCTACTCTCTAGATTTTAAGTATTAGCTAGCCGAGGCTGAATCTATGCTTTCATTTCTTCATTACAAATCTTAAGACTATCACAACAAACAAAAAATGGAATTTGACTTGCTGATGTTTAGCTATTGATGCAGCCTCTTAAAAACATATCTGGTTCTCTGAAACAGTTTCTCAGAACTGTGCTTCATTTCTCATTGGTTCCGATTCTGTTTGTTCTTGGCCTCTGCGTTCCTTTTCGATTTTCTGCAGGTTAGCAAGTGCTGCATCGCCGGCGTTTGAAATGTGTCTTTAGGCATGCTTTTGTTTGACAAGGAATGCCAGGGCTGAGCTGACAAAGTCTGTTTGAAAATCTTTTTCCAGGTATACAAGATCAGTGAGCCTGTTCAGTGTATACTGTGATTAAAATTTTTCTTCAGATATTTATATCAACATTTCAGTTTTGTGGAAAGATGTTTTCTGAGCCTACCTGTCAGAGAGAAACTTATAAAAGGTAAGGAACTCTGCATTTATATATTCAAATGGAGAAATAGGTTGTGATAGAGTTGACATCCTCGCCCCTCCCACCCCCAACTAACAAGAAAGAAGGCAGATTATCAGCACACAGCTGCCACTCCTCTCACAGGCTGGAACAAACACCTCCTTAGGAGCTCTGGCCCTCAGCTATGGGATTTCAGGATTTAGCTTGGAAAGACTTAGGTGGTTTTCATCAGAAGAGTTTATTTATTTCCTGAATACTTTCCTTTTAAGGACAGGAGAAACAGGGCAACAGTGTGAAAAACTACAGCCACTGAGAAAAGTTGGTCTCTATAAACCTATATATTAAGAATGCAACCTGCCAATAGGAGTTTAAACAGCTGAGTTTTTTTCATCTGAGAACTTTAGTATTTAATTCAGTTCAGCAAATATTTATTTCATCCTCAGACATTTAAAAGTGCAATATAGTTTACCTAAGACCTTACAAAGCTAGAATGTATTACTTCAAGATAAAGAGCTGCTTTCTTTTGGAAAGTAAAGCTTAGCATGTTACAAGGAAGGGGTGTCACTTTGGCCACCTGTTAAGATATCTAGACCCCCACCAGTCAGGCTCATGCTAATTTGCTGTAAAAAGAGACCACAAAGGCCAGTATACTCTACACTAATAAAAGAGAAAGATGCAAATTGACCGTACCTTCACGATGCCCACCAGCCAATCAGGAGTGTGTATGCAAATTAACCCAACAAAGATGGCTGGTTAATTTGCGTATGCAGTCACTGAGCGGCTGGGCGGGGCAGGACACTTGCATCATCGCCATGGCCTTCCACACCGCCCCAGCAGCTCTGGGCCTCTGGGCAGCGTGGGAAGGTGGAAAGGTGGCTCTGGGCCGGAGCAAAGGTGGTTCCGGCAACCAGGGTAAGGAAGGCCCATTCTTGCACAAATCTTTGTGCATCAGGCCTCTAATATATATATATACACACATACAGATTGAGAGGAAATAATTCTTAAGTATTTTGGTTGGCCCTGTGCAGAAAAATTAATTTCAAATTTGGTTTATTGGGTGATTAAATCTATTGATTAAAGCAGTCCTCTCAGGTTGCCAACTGGAAAACATTTCCTTTATCTCCTCAGTTGGCTGGGACATGCAAACAGAACATTCTGCAGTTCCTTACATATCTTCCATAATCCAGACTATTAGGTCCTTCTGATTGACCTTCCCTATGTTATAGAACTAGACTACATACATCTGTATCTGTTAAATTATATTTTATTAGTCAACAACTGCATTAACAAATAAGCATTCATCACTTACTATGCACTAAGCACAGTTCCAAATAACACAACCCCTTAACTCAAGGAGTTACAGCACAGTGAAAGAAGAAAACATCAGATTTTCTCTCAACAAGGTGGAAAACAATAAAAGAATTTTAAAATCCCAAGGTGTAAATATCAGCTATTTTTAAGTTTTTGCTGAATAAAATGGGACTAATGAACATATCCTATATAATAAAATGCTAATATGCAAATAGACCAAATGGTGGAACAATCAGAACAACTAAACAACTGGTTGCTATGACATGTGCTGACCACCAGGGGGCATATGCGGAACATGGTGGGCATTGGCTATGGCAGGATGGTGAAGCAGGTGAACAGGGGTGCCAGACCAAGTTGGGGCACTGGTCACTGTCATCGGGGGCAAGCCTCTGGTGGTTACTGAAAATTCTTTGCTCCTGTGCACCACAGTACTGCCTGGCACTTGCACCTGCTGCTTGTGCCCAGCGGCGGTCCCGATCACTCAGTGCCATCAGCGGTTGCAAGCAGCGGCTACCAGCCCTGATTGCCCCTGAGGGCTTCTCCACCTCCCTCCGCTCCTGAGGGGCAATCGGATCAGCAGCAGCCACTAGCACCCACTGCTGGTGCTGATCCCAATAGCTCTGGACCATCAGCGGGTGTAAGCAGGGCTGGCACCGTCAGCAAGTAGGAGCAGCAGCAGCAGGAGCAGGGCTGCCAGCAAACAGGGGACTGGGGGCCATGGTGGGAGGGGCCAGACAGGAGCATGGAGGATGGGCCAAGACCTGCCCCTGTGCCTACTGCAGCCTCCCGGCCCACAGTTCCTTTCAAGGTGCATGAATTCATGCACTGAGCCCCTAGTAGTTAAATAAAGTTTGAGATCGTATGTACTTTTCTAAAGTAAAAAAAGCATTGTAGACAATAATGTTGTTATGTTGTACTAGAGGCCCGGTGCACGAAATTCGTGTATGGGGGGACAGGGTCCCCTCAGCCCAGCCTGGACCCTCTCCAATCTGGGACCCCTCGGGGGATGTCCAACTGCTGGTTTGGGCATCCCTCTCACAATCAGGGACTGCTGGCTCCTAACTGCTCACCTGCCTGCCTGCCTGATCACCCCTAACCTCCTCTGCCTGCCAGCCTGGTCACCCCTAACTTCTCCCCCCCCCACCCCCCCGCACTGGCCTGGTCGCCCCACACAGGCTGCTGGTCAATGGTTTCATTGTCTCTCACTAACCCCCCTTCTGGCCTGGTCACCCCATGCAGCCTGCTGGTCAGCCATTTGGTCGTCCCTTGCTAACCCCCCTGCTGGCCTTGTCGCCCCACACAGCCTGCTGTTCAGTTGTTACTGTGAGGGTATCATGATCAATTTGCATATTACCCTTTTATTAGTATAGATAATCCATCATTTTTCCCAGGGTAACATTGACATAACTATGTTCCCTTCTCAGTGAAAGACAAGTATCACATGATCTCACTCATAAGTGTAATCTAATAAAATAAACTGATGAACAAAATAGATCCAGAAACATGGAACAGACGATTGAATCCCAGAGGGAAGGTGGGGGTGGGTGGAGAGAGATCAACTGAAGAACTTATATGCATATATGCACAACCCATGGACACAGACAATAGTGTGGTAAAGGTTTGGGGTGGGGGTAGGGTAGAAGGGGCCAATGGGGAGAAAGGGGGAATATATGTAATATTTTCAACAATAATGATTTTTTTTAAGATATAGATAGGAACTACTAGGTGGACTGGTTAATAGTACAGATTCTTTTCAATAGATGGAGTTACACAAATGTTGCTATATATGCTATTTGATATGTATGCTCTTTTGTTGTTTTGACAGCAAGCTTCAAAACTTCATATGTCAAATTTTATGAAGGTGTTAGCATCATAGATATTTTTACGCTTAAAAATGTCAAATTTTGTGCCAAAAAGAGAGCATTTGCAGGAAGTTTTAATTCATTACTTTATTTTGAAGAAAAGTGCTGCTAAAAGTTATTGTATACTTCGGGAAGCTTATGGTGAACATGTTCCATCTCAAGATATTTGTGAATGCTGGTTTAAATACTTTAAAAGTGATGATTTCAATGTGAAAAACAAAGAACATCCAGGTCAACTGAAAAAGTTTGAAGACCAGCAATTACACACTTTATTGGATGAAGATGCATGTCAAACTCAAAAACAACTTGCAGAAATGTTAAACGTTGCTCAGCAAACAACTTCTGATCATTTACAAGCAATGGGAAAGGTTTTAAAGGAAGGAAAATGGGTGCCACATCGACTGAATGAAAGACAAATGGAAAACCAAAAAGTCATCAGTAAAATGTTGCTTCAACGGCACAAAAGAAAGTCTTTTTTGCATCAAACTGTGACTGGCGATGAAAAGTGGATTTATTTTGAGAATCCCAAATGCACAAAATCATGGGTTGATCCAGGTTAACCATCAACATCAACTGCAAGGCCAAATCGCTTCGGAAAGAAGACAATGCTCTGCGTTTGGTGGGATCAGGAAGGTGTGGTGTGTTCTGAGCTTCTAAAACCAGGTGAAACTGTTAATACTGATTGCTACCGACAACAAATAATCAATTTCAACCACACTTTGATCGTGAAATGACCAGAATGGGCCAGAAGACACGGCAAAGTAATTTTGATGATGCACCATCATGAAGCAAAATAACCAGTACACCTAGTAAATAAAGTTAATCAGAATTATTTTTAAAAAGAAGTTCATAGACTATCTGATTCTGCCACAAACTGTATGAATGCAAGATGCTATTTCATTAAATAACACTGAGGATTGGTAAATGCTTTTCAATGTTGTTTTCAAATCCCAGCCTATGGTGATAATGGAAATCAGTCCAACTTTCCAAATCCAACAGAGGAGGATGAGGGGACAGAGGCAGCTTACACTTGACTGAGGTCTGAGTGCCAGAGCCTTGTTTCAATGCCAGTCCCAGAAGAACTGGTTCTATGTGCTGAGCTTCTAACTTGAGGGGCTTTCTCCAAGCCTACAAGGGAGAGAGAAAAGATGTGCCTGATGTGATTAAGTGGCTCATTTTACACCAAACCAGGTAAGTGATGAGAACAACCCCAGAAGGGTAGCAGGTCCTAATGCTCCCCTCCAGCCATTGAAGACCAATGGCAATAAAGAGGGTGTTTTTCTTTGTGTCTATCCATGATAGTTTGTCTAACTTGGTGCAGTTGTTTCATCTTCCATATTAAGAAGAGCTAAACTCATGCCAGACACTTGGAGTATTGCTTTAAGAAATGCTGCAAGATCATGCCTGTGATGTGGCCAGAGAAAGTGGCCTGTGAAGTAAGACAGAAAAAAATAGATTTCATTTTAAGACGGGAAAGTATACACAACCTATCCACTTCATTTTGCATTTCTGCTCACTTTAACTGGACACATTATACAGAATCTGTTGTTTTTCTGCAGAAATTCCAGAGTTATCCATGAATTCCTAAGATGAGAAAACCTAATACACTTTGGAAGCTGTTACTACGCTCACAAATTCAAATGATGAAAACAAATAAGTCTCTGCAAAACATGTTCAAAAACAACATACATGTTAATGCCTGTGGTCTACCAGCTTTCAGATAGAGAGCCCCAGAGAGAAACACTTCAGAATTCCATAACTACACCCACTTCAGGGCGCGTTTCAGGAATGAAGAGCAGATAATCATTTGTTTTGGATGCACAGGAGGTGAGCAGGGAATTTGAAAGGTGAGGGAGAGAATATTCTTATTGGGAATAAGATGGAAATTATTTACTCTAGCAATCCTCATTATCCTGTTGATTTCCTTCTTGCTGGCACTAAGAGGTTCTCTCATCTCTTACACTTCTCTCCCCTCTGCTCTTACAATTCTCTATTCCCTTTGATTTCTTGACAAAAATTTGCAAGTCTGAAACTTACCTTTCGCCTGATAATATTAATATTCAACCTCAAGGTATTAAAAGGAGGAATAGGGAAAGTCCCCACTTTCAACTGCTCCGTCGGCCCTTTAGCATGAGAAGTTTGACAAGCAGAACTGCGTGTTCAATTATCAATGCATGATCAACATTCACCAATGCTGCTTTAATGGCTGTTTTCTAGTGTTGTCATTTTATCAAAATTCTAAATTTGTGTCAAGATAGAATTAAGAACGACATTTTTTAAAGTATGCCTGCTATGCGTGGCTGGGGGGGGGGCACGGAGGGGGACAATAAAGCCTAATTCTCCTCCTTCTTCTTCTTCTTCTTCTTCTTCTTCTTCTTCTTCTTCTTCTTCTTCTTCTTCTTTCATGAGACTAGAAATACATTCTGGCTTGTAGTCTATTGTGTGGAACAGATCTTCCTGAAAAGGAAGATATCTCTTAGGCCAAAAATATTCTCCAGGCATGGGGAGGAAAACCCTTTAAAGATTCTTTAATTCTGCTAAAATTGCCTTCTGCCTGAGGCAACTTATGCAAAGGGTGCAATTAGAAAACTTGATTAAGTAAGTCTGCTGCTGTGCCCTAGTACAGTAGCCTGTCCAGTGGCCTACATCTTCCTAAAGCCTAGCCTCAAATCCAACTTCCAATTCATCAAGACCACGCTGCACTGTAAACTTGAGTCTGACTGGTCAGAATCCCAGCCCAGCAAATATATTAACCACCAGATCATAAGCCTTGATTTTTCTATTGGTAACATGAGTAAAGCATGGATTTTAAAATTTACCTCACAAAATTGTTCTAAAAAGTAACTTATACAAAGCACCTAATACAATACCCAACAGAATAAGTACTCAAGCAATGTTCCTTCTCCCAAAAATATATCCATACCCAGGACATATTCTCCCCTAAACATTTAAGGTCGGGGGGGGGGGGGGGAGAGAGAGATAAATAAAGAACAATCCTATAAATAGGCAACTAATTATGAACCTATAATCACTCAACTAAAACAGAATACAAACACTATTTTTTTAAATGTGCATGTTATACTAATTATATCCAAAGAACCTGCCTTCACTAATTTATCCCAGAGGGAGATTATACTTGTCAATATAGGCCCTGGGTCTAAATCAACAAGCCAGCACTATTTTGATTGGTTTTCAATGTGTGTAGTTTGGGAAGGAACCTAGAAAAGTTCCCCAAAGTCCCTCTTTCTTATAACTCCTTCCAGGAAAATGCAGGTAGCTTTTACCCTGGGGTAGGGGACTCTTTCTTAGCTGTCTCATGGCAGCAAAGAATGCCATGTGAGTAGGGTCTGCTGGTCCCCACGCATGCCTTTATTTAGGTAATCATGACAAACAAGTTATCACCATGGGGTCAGATCCTTGGAAAATAGAGCTTCATCCCTCAGTCTGAGAAGCTGACCTCATTTTTTTCTCACCCTGAAAGTTTTCAGGGAGTTAATAAGACTCTGAAGAGCCACAACAGCCAGTAGTTCTACTAGCCATCCAGAACTGGGTTCATTCTCCAGGTTCAGGACACTCTGACCACAGATGTATAAAAATAAACCACATCACCAGACCTCCCCAGAGAGGGTAACTTTATTCCTCAGTATAGAAGAAAAGACTCAAGAGTCCAGCTGAAAAAGCATGCCCTCACCTCTCAACCCAGCAAGTACCTGTGGGAACACCAACGGCCCATGGTTTGTGATGGAGCCCCAAGATCTATTTTGAAGCTTATAATCTACTAAAAGACAATATAACAGAAAAAAGAAGTAAAACCACCTGTCACATACATATAATTTGAGTTCTATTATAATGGAAAGCCAAAATGATTTGACTGTGTCACTTTCTAGTAACAGACAAGAAAAAAAAAAAAGAATATTTTAGGTAGTTCTCACTCTCCTAGCAAAATAGAATAAAACCCTTGGCCTGATTGCAACCCCATTATCAAAGGACCATTCACCTAATGGACAAAAGCATCCATTTATCCTTAACAAGAGCATTACTACCTAATGTAGGAAACTGCTCGCTCCCCAGGGATTCTGTTTGAGCCAGACAAGCACAGGCGCAGGCCTGCCACAGGAGGGAACACACTATGCAGGCTCTGTGTTCCCAGCGAAGGACATTGCACAACAGCCTGCTAAAACCAGTGAGCTCCTGGCACGCTCAGGAAGGAGGGAGGCGTCTGAAGTGAGGAAACTCTCATGAGGGCACCTTCTTGAGCTTTTTCTTAGTAGCCCATGGTTGTTTTCAGTACATATTCCCCAGTGCCTCTTGGTTCCTGCCCAGCTTTCTTGCCCTCTCTTTGTGAGCATGCAGGCTTGCAGTTTGGGAGTGATGCCGCCTGGAATAATATGACAATATAAATGAACACGTTTTTCAAAAGCCACGGTGCTGCTATGCATTCTTTCTTAGGTCACCAGGCAATAAAACTGAATGTTAGGGGCTATTTAAACTCTCTCTTGGCATTAACTAATTTAATCCCCCCTCAGGAAATATAAGAAGTAAGTGCTATTATTTTTCCCATTTTACCAATGAGAAAGATGAGGCACAAAGAGGTCTGAGGATTAGAACCCAAGAATTCTGGCCTCAGATTCCATTCCTTTAAGCCGTATGCTAAATGCCTGTCAAGCCCATCAATAATAAAATAAGAACAGAGGAGTTAATAGATGACTTGGAACTCAGAGATAACCACCCCCCATGCATAATCACGCTTTTCAATGACTTTAGGCACTGAAGTCAGACAGATTAAGTTCAAATTCTAGGCAAGCCCTATTGCATATTAGTCAGTTAAACTTGAACTAACTCATCTTTAAAATGGAGCTAACTCCCAGAGTTGTGAGAATTAAATATGCTAGAGCTTGTATAAGCATACTTGCATGACTCTAGCAACATATTTAGTATTCCATAAATACTGGCTACCATCATTATCATCGTTATTATGTGGCTTTCCATTACAGGTGAGCATTTGAAAGGAACGATCCTTCCTCACTCTATCCAGGCACCCTGTTGATTTCAAAAGCCCACACATGTGAGATGACTGGTGGGGATCAGAGATATCAGCCACAGTTAAGGATCACAGCAAAGCTAAGGGGCTCACAGGGACTGAACCCCTCAACCTTGGCTTCATTAGCAAATTTCTCTAGCGAAGCTAACCCAGCCCATGCCAGTCAAGCATTCCCTTGCAAATATAAATCATTACCCAATAAATCACAGACATACGAGCCTGTCCAGAGCAGATAAAACTGTGGGTCAGAGTAGCCAATCCCTGAGGCTTTGTTGAAAGGGAGAGAAAGCAACAGCATTAATTATACTAACAGTTACTTGGAAAATGCTTAAAGCAAGTGTTTTAAGATTCCCCTTTAATTAGAGTAAATGATTACTGCACTTTCATCTTTCAATGAGCTCCCACTCTCCCATGCCCCATCTTCAACTACCAACTAGAAACACACAAAGATCGAGAGAATAAACGAACTGTGTACACTTTTAAAGGCACTTTAGCCCTAGCTGGTTTGGCTCAGTGGATAGAGAGTCAGCCTGGGTATCAAAGGGTCCCGGTTCAATTCCAGTCAAGGACTTGTACCTTGATTGCAGGCTCCTCCCTGGCCTGAGCCCCGGTCAGAGTACAAGCAGGAGGCAACCAATCGATGCGTTTCTTTCACATTGATGTTTCTCTCTGTCTTTTCCTCTCTCTCCCACTCTCTCTAAAAGATCAATGGAAAAAATATCCTTGGGTGAGGATTAAGCAAAAACTAGTTTTTAAAAAGCCACTTTATCTGTCTGGATCCCTGCTTCACCATCTGAGCAATGAGGAGATTAGATGAAGTCAGTCTCCTAGTCACCTTCCAGTAGGTTTTCCACTACTACACGCAATGCTTTGGAGCTGACATAATAGCTACACCACTTTACTCATCTCATGTTCTTTTCTAGGGAGCAGCATAACATTTGATGATATTAACTGCCTTTACTTATTGAGCTCCAAAAACTGCTCTAAGATGTGAACATCAAGACATCCAGCAATTATGTAAGTGAAATAGGGAAACCTGAAATAGCAGATTTTAAAAAATGCCTGGAGACCAGCTCAAATGAGGAGTGGTTAAAAGAACTGAAGATGTTCTTAGGAAATGACAAAGTTCTCTTGTTAATTACACATATTCTGTGTAGTTCCAGAACTGGAGTCAAAGCACTAACAGTGCAGGGGAAGAGAAAGTGAAGTACCTTTATAAGAAATAACTTTCATCTAGGATAATGGTTCACAATGAGGTGGGGAGGGGGACCATTTGCATAGCTATGAGCGTCACTAAAAAAAAGTGAGGACTTTCTTCATGATGCTCAGAGGAAATTCCTGAGAGGAACGATAAATGGGATAAATGGAGGGGAGCATGCTGAGCTCATATTACCTCTGAGAGTCCATCCTGACTCCCTGCAGATACTTACTAACTTCCTCATTCATGTGGCCTAAACATCACTTAAAGAACTCCAGTAGAGCCCTTATATGTGATGTTATAATATTTGTTTATTGCTGTCACCCTCATCGAACTGAGAGTGTATCATCCTTTATACAGATCTGTCACAGCTGCAAGCACATAGTAGATTTTCAATAAATATTGGTTGAATCATTTAAAATAAGAATTATGACCAAGGAGTTTAAAAAGACTGCCCTTGCCCTCAGAGAGACATGCAATCTAGCTGAAGAGTCAACATGGACATAGCTGAACCAAATCTTACATAGTTATATATAATATCTTGCACACAGTTGGGACTTAGTAATACTATTTTCAGCAAACAAGTTCATTTGATTGCAATAGGATTAAGTGGTGGCAGGAGTTTATCATTCAATGAAAAGAAGCTGCTGAGACTGGCCCAGAACAGTGGTCAGCAAACTGTGCCTCGCGAGCCACATGCAGCTCTTTGGCCCCTTGAGTGTGGCTCTTCCACAAAATACCACGTGCGGGTGCCCATGTACAGTGCGATTGAAACTTCGTGGCCCATGCACAGAAGTCAGTTTTCGGCTCTCAAAAGAAATTTCAATCGTTGTACTGTTGATATTTGGCTCTGTTGACTAATGAGTTTGCCAACCACTGGCCTAGAACATTCTCCAAAATCTGGCCCCCACCCACCTGACTGTACTTTCCTCCAAAACACCACAGTCCTCTGAGCTCGCTCACATTCTATCTCCTGCACTTTGGCTCAAGACATTTCTATCATCCTCCCCAGAATTTTCTATCACTCACTTACCACCTAATAGCATATGCGTTATCCATTCATTAAGCAAACAGTTACTGACTCTTCAGTATGTGTGGGCTGAGCTTGAGCTAAATTTAGGAAATACAAATGGAGGAGACATATTTCCTTCCACATAGAGTTTAACAGAAGCCAAACACTGTTGAAATGAATAATTTTAATGCATAGTGTCATGAAGAAAACAGGCTGCAGAGAATGACAGGTGGTGGTGAAGAAGGTCAGGAAAAGAAAGCTCCCTGGAGAAGGTGTCATCAGAGCAGAGTCTTGAAAACAGGATGGAATTGAGATAGGTGAAGTGAGGAAAGGTCTTTTCAGACAGTCTGCAGGAGGAGAAGGCGCAGCAACCTGAGTATGGCTGGTGTGGAAGAAAGAGGCCAGAGGTGGGCATGGAGAAATAGCATGAGCTGAATAAGGAGGAATAACCTATGTTGAAAAGCCCATCTTTTATCTTCAAACTGATGAGATACTTTTGCAGAATTGTAAACAAGGAAATGACCTGATCGGATTTGCCTTTTATTGAGGCCAGAGTGGATTGGAAGGAAGGCCAGACCCTAGGCTGAGAAGCAGGTCAGAGGGGACAGGTGTAGTGAATCATATGTGAAATGAGCTAAGGCAGTCTTGGTGGCGAAGAAGGGCAATTCTAAGGACAGTTGCTCTACAGGGTTGAGTATGTTATATTGAAAGTCACAGTGATCAGAAAGTCAAGGGTATCTCCTGGGATTCTGACTGGAACAGCTGAGTGGACAGTGATGGAACTTACTGAGATAGAAACAGTCCGAGGAGTGGGTTCGGTGAGGAAAACGGTGAGTTTGAGGTACCCATAGGCAGTTAAATACACAAAGCGAAAATTCAGGAGTGAGGACTGGTATAGAGATGTCAATTTGGAGTCAGGAACATACAAATGGTGGAAACCGATAGGATCTTGTGGGTATTGAGTGAGGAGGAACTAAGGCGTTGCCAGCCATTCCAACCTGCTTCCAAAAAGCTGAAGAAACCAAAAGAAAGCTGGGATCATCTGCTTATCCCAAGTCATCACTTTACCCAATAGAACAAAACAAAGACTTTTATGAGTGCTAGTGGGGCAGGAGTTTGTCTACCTGTGGCTACTTCTCCATTTAAACACTACTGTCTTAATCTGTAATAGCGGAGACTTTGAAAGTTGACCTTTGCTGTAAATCTGTGGACCATGGCCAGCCCTGATTTTGATTGTACCCTTCCTCCCTTTAATCTGTCCTCTACGTCATGGAGAGAGGTAGAGCAGCAGGCTTAAGGCTTCAGAGTTTGTTTTTTAACTGATAAAGTCTCCATTTTTATTTCCCCTGAAGGTTGTTTCAGCCAAACCAATTGATGTTGCTGTATCAATTTAAAAAAAAAGGGAGGGGGTGGGGGACTTAAACTAGAAAAAAAAAAAAAGAAAGAAAGAAAAGGAGTGCCCCTGGGCCTGAAAGTGCTTGAAGTTTTGAAGAAGTGTGTAAGTGTTCCTCATTTTTCAGTGTGCCTGTCTGCCTCATCACCCTAAGCAGGGGTGGGGAATGTCCTGCCTGATGGCCATATAAGGCCCATGAAATCATTTGGTCTGGCCCTGGCAAGGCATTAGAGGTAAGTTAATTAAATGTTGGACCAAATATAGCAGGCTACTTTTTAAGTTGATAATTTTGTATAGCCTGTGAATGATGTAATAAATATCCAAATGGCCCTTGGCAGAAAAAAGGTTCCCCACCCTTGCAAGCAACTGTAAGCTCCTTGAAGTCAAAGAGTCAGCTTCTATTTACATGTGGGTCCCACCTAGCAACTAGCAGGTGCTTTACATGTAGAAACTGACCACTAACCATTTCTGGAATCAGTGGTTGTTTACACAACTAGACCATTCATATGCACACTTCTGTAGCTCTTAGAGTCTTCCATACTATTTAACACAATTAACTGCTGTGTCCTGTTCTTCGGTTATTTCATGGGTGCTATCCTTGGAACTGCAATTAGACAGTAAACTTCTTGCAGACAGAAAACTGTTCTTTACTTGATCTTGCACTACCTGCTAGTATTGGTGCTGAATAAAGGAGTGTTCATGCACACGTGTTGTTTGATCTAGAATGAATTCCTCCTGCTATGTGACACCTTCTGACAGGCAAAAATGAATGTCGATCTCAGATGAACAGATCTACATAAGCTGTTTCTCAAGTATACCCTGAATAGTACATGGTCCTGCAGGTTGGCTAATTGAATCATTCATTCAGGCGAGTTTCTACTGAATTAGGCTGCAGTAGGCTGCATTTGGGGCTTTGCCATGACCTTCCACTGGTGCTGCATATTCCACCATTTATGAGCAGCATCGGGAATGTGGTATACTTCTTGTGAATTAAATCACCAATGGCTTCCAATGCAATGCAGGAAACTGCACTCAATGAACAGATCTTATGGCAAAAGGGAATGAGAAAAGAGAGAAAAGGAAGAGAATGGGAAGGTATTCCAGGAGGCGAAAGAACAAAACAAAGGTTTTGCTCACCACAAGAGAGCTGCATCCAAAGACCCGAGCTCAGGACGACCAGGAGGGAACTGCCCTCCATTCAGAAAGAATTGCCGTAAACCTTTTTAGAAAGTATTACAACAGAATAACTAGGTTTCTCTAAACAGTCTGCCTTGAGTCCAGTTTACAGATTGAATGCCAGAATCTCTTCAATCACAGCTCAATCTTTGTGAAGAGCCCCCACTGGCTGGTCGGTCACATTGTCAAGTACAGAGGGCTATAAATTCCTCTTTTCTAAAAGTTTGAGACTGCGCTGAAACAGCACCAACAAGAGGTCACAGCCCAGAAAGATGGGCAAGCAGCCTCTGAATGTTCAGGAGACAAGAGTCTGATGTGTAGGAAGGCCCGAGAGGGGCTGTATGCTCTGAGCCCACTTGCACAGAATACTCACTGTGATCATATCCTGGGCACTGGGAAACCACAGGGTAAGTGCATGTGGATGAGGAAAAAGAATCCCTAATTCATTCCTTTCTTTCTTTTTAACATTTAGAGATGCAGGCATTCTGACAGTTATGGTCACCATGCTGTTGCAGAACTCCGAGTCCTACAACTGAACATCTGAAAATCTGGCTTAGCAAGATAGTGTAGTCCTAAAATGCTGAAGTGCTTCTGCATGAGTTACTACATAGTGATAGCCCCAAGCTTCTGAGTGTCCCTGGGCTGCCCCAGCCTTTCTTCCCAGAACCTGACAGATCTCTCCACTAGAGGATTAATGCCTGGCACTCCAGTGGCCCCTGCTTCAAGCTCTCATGACAATCTATTGTTTAAACCAGTCTGATGTGCATCTTGTCTCCCTATAGGCTTATACCAACTACCAGAAGATTGCTAGGTGAACATGGAATCAAGCAAGTGCCAAGAGGGCCATATCTATGGAGACACAGGTTGTGTTTTGGTTGATGCCCCCTGGGGTTATCTGATTCCACTCAATTTTCATATCTGTGGCTAATTATATGATAAATCTACAATGCAGTGTGGTCTCTTCCCCATAACTGGTAAGTCCCCTGATAAGCTACCAGTCCTCAGACAGCAGAGACCCACCAAGTCCTAAGCCAGACAAATTAAATCCAAACCTAGATATAATTTCAGTGCAACTGTTGAACATTATAGTTAAGGAGAAGATCCTAAATGATACCAAAGAGGGAAAGGTGGAACATATAACAAGGAATGACAATCAGTTCCTTAGAAGTCTTGAGAAATAGTAGATGCTGGAAGCTATAAATATCTTCAAAATGCTTAGGGACAATTACTCCCAACAAGGAATTCTATATCTAGATAAATTAGTCTTTAAGAATGAGAGCAGATAAACAAAAGGATAGTTTAGTCATATCCCCTTTTTAGGACACATCACCATTCATAAGAAACAGCATTAAATAAAGAAACCAATACACTTTTAATAAACTTGAATTAGAATTGCCTATTATTAAGAATAATGATAACTAAAATTGGTGCAATTAAATTCAAGGTGAACTTGAAGGAAAAGTTCAGATTATAACCATCTTAAAATCTATATACTGTTTAGGAAAATGATAACGGTTTTTTTTTACATTGAACATTTTTTAAATAGCCAACAAAAATAGAAATGAGATGGATAATCACAAACTGTAGAGAGGAAAAGATGGGACAAGTTAAAATGATATGTCCAATGATAAGAAGATAGAAAAGGAATGCAACAATGTGTAATAATTTTTTAAATTAAGATAATAGAAATGTGTCTAAAGACGTCAGTAATCACAAAGAAGTAATGGATTACATTCACTATAATCTATAAAAAAAAAAGGGAAATTCTAAGACATTTGTAATGTTAAAAAAATTTCATTTATTATACAGTGTTTACAAGAAACACATGTGAAATATCTATAATAATAAAAGCATAACGTGCAAATCAACCAAATGACTGAACAGTAGAACGACCATCAGGACGACCTTCCAGACGACCATGCTATGACACACACAGGCACCAGGCCAGCCAAGGCGGGTACCATGTAATTGGTCACGGGGCCCCACCATCGCCCCATGATCGTCCTGCAGAGGGAGGCCCATGCCACTGGCCGGTGGGGCAATAGATAGGGAACAGGGGGCTCCATGATCACCCCAAAGAGGGAGGCTACTTGGCTGGTGGCACTGCAGCAGATGGTGGGGCCTCCCTCTGCAGGGCATTGGATCTGGGGGCCCCTGTGATCAATCACCCCACAGAGGAAGGTCCCGGCCACTAGCCAGTGATGCTGTGGCGGGTGTGTGGGTTCAGCCAGAGATCACCCCGAAGAGGGAGGCCCAGGCCAGCCAAGCAATTGCACCCTATACCTGTTGCTGCCTGCAGAGGGGGGTGATGGGGGGGCATGCCACACAGATGGCAAGCAGTGGCAGCAGCAGGTATGGGGCCAGCCGCCTGTAGCTGGGGGAAGGAAAGCCCTGATAGGCCCTGATTGCCAGCCAGGCCTAGGGACCCTACCTGAGGGATCCCAGCTTGCGAGAGGGCACAGGCCGGTCTGAGGGACACCCTCCCCCTCCCTAGCACGAATTTCATGCACCAGGGCCTCTAGTGATGACATAAAAAAGTTGAAAGACAAAAGAATGGCAAAACTATACTGAGCAAATATTAACTGAAATAAACCTGTTGTGGCAATATTAATAATATGCAAAATAGAATCAAGGCAAAATGCAATAATAAAAAATCTCTATAAAGGCCATTGGAGATACAGGTCTTCTGGGGCAGATGGGTGGATCTTAGCTATGAGGGTGTGGGGTAGGTTCAAAGTAAGGACCGGATGGTGATGGTCAGGGCCTGTCAGTCAGGGCTGATAATGACAGACAGGTTTCCATATCAAAACTTATACCCAGGCCTAAGCCTATTTGTAGAATTTATGGGTCCAGGTGCTTCAAGCAGCAAACCTAGTCATTTGATGGTCAAGTGATACAGTGCCCCCATGTAGTGGAAAGCCTAAGGTCTAGAACAAATAGTTCTTATTTAATGATAAAAAGGGAAACCCTGCCAGGGACATATACAATTATGAGTTTGTATTACTACACTCAAAACATAAAGAAAAATGTATTCTATTACAAAGGGAAATTTACAAATCCATTATTATATGGTATATGTTAATATGCCTCATTTAAAAAATGTACATCAAGCAAAAAGAAAAAAAGTCAACCTACAGAGGAAATGAACAATTAATAAGCTTTTCTCAATAGACACAAAGAATCTTATAAACAAAAGAGGCTACGTGTTTTTTCAAGCATACATGTAACAGTTATGAAAACTGAACTAATAATCTTTACAAATCTCTGAGGTAGCTATTATGTCCTCATTTTATATATGGGAAACCTGCAGCACAGAGATTAAGTAACTTGCTCACAGTCACACAATGAGACACAAGCAGAGCTGGGATATAAATCCAGACATTCTGATTCCAGAGTCCAACTTTTAATCATAATGTTGAGCAACAAAGACAAGAGTAAAGAATTAATAAAATAGAAAACTAAGAAATAGCAGAAGTGTTCAACAAATCAAAAGCTGATTCTCTGGGAAGACAAAATTACAAACTGCTTATGAGACATGCAAAAATGAAAAAGGAGTTTCCAATCATGATAGAAATAAAAAATATTTAATTACAGATATAGTAGAGATGCTAAAATATATAAGACAATACTGTCATCAACTTTATGCCAGTAAGTTTTAAAGCAAAGATGAAATGTACAGTTCTGAAAAGATTTAAATTCCTAAGACTGACTCAAAAAGTTAGAAACTAGTAAACTGTTGAGATTAAAGAGACTGACCCCGTAGTTAAATTCCATAACTTCTTCCCACAATAAGATACCAGGTCCACTGGTTTTACAGTTAACATTCCCCCAACTCTTAAGAAACTATTGTCTGTGTCTTATACAACTCTTTCATAGAATAGAAAAAGAAGATGAGTTCTATTTAAGAAGACCCAAGGTCAATTTAAATGCAGATAGTGAGATAGGTGCTATATTACCCTTTATACTTTTTGGTACTGTTCAAATATTTCATATGAAAAAGAAGACATGGAAAAGGTGTGGGGCTAGTTCATCAAACAGGTATATATCATATCTTTGATTCAAAACTTCATATTCTTTGATTCAAGGTTTAATCTATCATCTCTGAATCAATAACTTCTAATTACTTTTTTAATTTAAGTTTTCTGTTTCCTAAGGAATGGTGCAAACATATCAGACCTACAGCTCAACAACTTTGTCAGCTTGGAGGGAAGTTTCTTTCAGAGCACAGAACAGCTATCCTCCTCCAGACAATTCCTTAATCTGTGTGAATTGAACATGCCACCCCTTCAGTTTCCAGCAAAAATTTATGAACTTTTTACCTTAAGAACCTTTAGGAGGGCCCTGACATTCTTCAGACATTAGTCCTGCTTCTATGGGGAATTACATTTAGAAGTGAGTCATCCTAGTTCTCTTGTAGGTGCATTGTGTTAAATTTCTTGACTTAGAGAGGAAACGATCTTGCGGAAGAATTAATCCATGTAATGCTCTGTCAAAGACATGGCCTTGGAAAGAGTCAAAGAGCATGGGCCTGGAAATAGCATGATGAGACTGAGCAATCACAGCACAAGTTACAACAGGATGCTCACCTTCTCAGAGATCACCTTCCGCACTCTGCTCCATGAGGCTGCTAGAGGAATCTGGAGAGATCACAACACAAGTTCGATTTCTGCATTGGTCCAGGGAGGAAACTACATTCCCAAAAATACACCAGAAAGTTCATAGAAGCAAAGTTTAGATGTGGTTAGTACTATTGGAAAGATATTTTTAATTATAGTCCAGCGATAAGAAAAGAGAATTCAATATTAAAGCTCAGCATAAAAATATCTTATTTTCTGAATTAATGGATTACATACTATCTGTGACTCAGCTGAGGCCATTATAGGGGCTGGAAACTCTCTTAATTAGAGACTTTCTGAATTTGGAGATGAGTACTTTCAATTATCGCTTAGACTCTCACTCCTCATTCTGATAAATCATTGCATATTATCCTTCAGTGAGGTTCTCCAACCCAAATGACATTGAAGAATGATAATGATCAGTCTTCTCTACCAAGAATACACAAAGGTAAAGGAGAGTCATATTTAAAATTTATCAGCATTTTTATTTAGAATTAACTATTTAAAGGAAATATGGTGTAAATAAATATTGGAAGGGGGGAGTTCTTTTGCAGAGTAAAGTCACTTTAGTGAATCTATTTTTACATATAAGGACACTGTTACTTCAAAGGTAACTTAATTATCCTTTTTTACTCCCATCATTACTGTAGGTGATATTATTTATACTAATTTTGTGCACATGTTTAAGGTCACACTGATCTGTAGTATGTCATATATTGTTAAATAACTTACACTGTAATATTACTGTTGACCCCCCTAGGATAGGAAATAGGTATACATTTTTCTATGTTAATTTGTGTTAATATTTTTACTGTTTTCCTTTAGTAAAATGAATGTACTTTGTGCTGATTGATCCTTTTTTTTCAACCTGAACATCATAAATTGTCTGTATTCTTCTTTATTGTACCCTCTTACCTTTTCTCCAGTGATACCAACAACATTGTGCCAGAATTCTTTAAATTTTGTTCATTGATTTTTGTTGTTGCTGTTTTGCTAGAGTGTATTGTTATTGCTTCTTTCAGTATTGCTTATTCAACATCAAAACACTGGAGATTTTCTATTTGTTCACTTTACCTTCAACAAATACAAATATTTGTTTCATGTCTGTCTACTGTGAAATAGTTTCTGAAAATGCAAAACCTTAATAAGATACTTGAAGCACTCAAGTCTCTCCTTCCTGCATCCCCCTCTTCACCTGGTTAATTCTCACCCATCCTTTGAGTTAAATGCTACATAGGAGGAGCAGGAGGAGCACTGAAAACAGGAAATTTAATTTGGCATCAAGGAAGTCACTGGGGACTATAACAAGTGTTTTCAATGGGATGAGGGGAAGGAAGAGGTCCAGAATCCAGATTACAGGTGATGCAACTGAGGAATTGGAGCCAATGAGGACAGGCTTTATTTCAGAAGACAAGTAACAAAAAGGAGGAAGCAGATATGGCAGATTTGGGAGAATTTTGATTATGTTTATAAACTTAAAAGCAAAAAGCCAAATAGTTGAGAGAAATTTAAGGCACAGAAAAAAAATAAAGGTAATTTATGTAGTTGATTCCAGAGTGGTATGTGGTGTTTTACGGGCATAGAGTTTTTGTCTTGGGAAGAGTAAATGTTACCCTTTGCCCACAATGTTAGGGAAGAAGGTAAATAATAGCAATTGTAATCCAAAAGTGGGGAGTAGGGAAGGAAGAATAAGAGAAATGCCTCTTATTTTCATTAAGAAAAATGGAATAGGATCATGTTCTAGAAGAAAGCTAGATAAGGAAGAGGCAAACAGTTTGAGAAGAATGGTACAAGTTTGGAACAGCTTCCGCTAGGAATGTGTACTGCGTATTCTCCTTTTGCCTTCTAGATCCACTCTCCAGCCTGCTCTGTGCCCTGAGATGTGAAGCCAGTTTTCTAATTCTGTGGATTTTGGTTGGTTTCAAGCAAGGGGAGTAGAGCTTGGGATATTTATTTTCCCAGGTCTTTCTGCTTAGCCATGAGAGCCAGTGGCAGAGTTCATCTTCTGAGGGCCACAGCTTCTGTTAGGATGCCTTCCCTTACAACACAGTCTTAGTGGAGTCCTCCTCCCATTGGGCTGAGTGGCAGGGGTTTTCCCTCTGTTGCTAGTCCTAGGGCACTTCCCCATGCTCCCATAAACTCCCCTCACATTGGTGTGTGCCGTTTGTTTTCTGTCTGGGATCCTAACTGATGCAGAATGCAAAAGGAAGCTGAGTAGGACAAATGAAAGAATTATCTTAGGCACAGGTGGGGATAGGAGCTAAGTCTGTCATTCTTGTTCTGCCTGGTTAACCTCGCCGCTCCCCATGACAAGAAGCAGATGAAGAGGGTGATAGGATTCACTGCAGCTTGTGGTTGAAAGAGTACATGTGGCAAAAGAAGAGGGAGAGGAATTGAGGGGACTGGTGAGTGTGTCACTGAGATGATGGCCTTAGACCTAAGACCTGTGCTTTCCATATGCATTTTGGTTTAAGAAAAACACTCTTCTCTGGTTCCTCAAGTCTCTATAGCTGAATTATGTTCTCCCATGAATTTGCCTGTGCATCCAAAGAATCTTCAGAAAATAGGGACGAACACACACACACACACTTTAGGTCACTCCAGATATGAAAGTAACTGAATTATGCCCCCAAAATTCATGTGCTGGAGCCCCAACCCCAATGTGACTGTTTGGAAATAGGGCCTTTAAGGAGGTGATTAACTTTAAATGAAACAATAAGGGTGGGACCCAGTTCAATAGGACTAGTGTTTTTATAAGAAGAGGAAGAGACACCAGATGTACACACACATAAAAAGGCCACCTGAGAACACAATGAGAAGGCAGCCAAGAAGAGAGGCTTCACCAGAAACCAATCCTGCTGACGCCTTTTAGCCTTCACAACTGTGAGAACATAAATTTCTGTTATTTAGGTGCCCCAGTCTGGTGTTGTTCTGCAGTGGCAGCCTGAGCCAACTAACACATGGACCATCCAAAAACTCTCATTAGGAAGGGCAAAGACACTTTTTTGGCCATACCACCCAGTGATGCATTACACTTTATTCTTGTATTGACATATCTCCTTCTATTTACTGAATATGATTTTAGCTCCAATTTTAGCTCCTCTGAGCAATTTCCCTGACCAGCGAAACCTTATTCTCCCTGCAGGAACCCACTCCTTAAGGATATGGCCTATCTGGTATGAGATTACCACTTATCTTTATTATTATCTCTTCTGGGGTCAAAGTCTTACAATTTCTGAACTCACCCTGGCTCTTAGCATGCTGTATACATAGCAAATGTTGAATATATGTTTGTTGATTGACTGATTACTTATCTTCAATAATTAGAAGAAAGTCATTTAGTTTTAGTTGTTCCTATACTTGAGATGCATCCTAAGAACAAATGAGAATGCAAAGCAAAAAAAAAAAAAAAAAAACACAGCATAACCTTGTTTAGTAACTTCTGAACCATCACTATATCCTCCCTGTGTTCTACCAAGCCCGCCCATCCCTGAAGTGCTACAAAGCACATGTGACAAAGTTGATTCCTTTCACCACAACTAGTTTTACTTAAACTGTTTAAGAACAGGAACTAGTCTGTTCACATTCCCGGGGCAGAGGGGCCTTTGAAATAACTTTGGCAAATTACACCAACCAAACCTTAAGTTCCTTGCAATTCTGTCATTTTAGACATCTTCTAAAACAATGAGACCCCAGCAAGGTATGTTCTCGTCTGAAAATATGTCTGAAGAGTAGCTTTTATACCTTGAGAGCAACCGCTGCTTCTCCAAAGTGAACTTATGTTGTTTAACAGGCTTTCCAAGGCAAATGCTACTAAAACAATCCCCTGTGAGCCTTGCATTTTACTTTGAAAGCCACTGGTACGTGAACTCTCCCTTCCTCTTGAAGACTGTATCACCTCCCAAACAAGCTCATCATCCACTAATCCATTTCCAAACCCAGTTCGGGAACCTGGGTTAAGCCCAGTGTAACAGAGTGAGACTGTGGCTTGATGGAGTGAGAGTTTCTTCTTTATCCTAATTGGCAGAGTCCTCGCGAGGGAAGACAGAACACCTGTTTCTGACTCTAATTTGTCATCCTTGGATGAATAATTCATGCTGCCTCCACACTCCCAGCCACTGCAACAGTAGGAGATGGTCTCTCCGTGCAGAACCCTGGCTGAAGCCTGGTCTGCACACACTGTCCCTTCCCACCCAGCAGGAAGCTTTGGCTTCTGTGCACGTGAGAGTTATTACCCAAGGTCAGGCTGATGGCCACGGAATGTTAAATCAGGTTATTATCAATTTGGTATTAGTAATTCCCAATTTGTCTTATTTAACTAAGGCTGACCTGCCTCAATGTTAAACCTTTAAAGGAATGCAGGCTGCTTCCTGGCAATAGAAGACTATGTTAGGTGAACACCTTGAGAATATGCATATTTGAAGATATTATAGCCTGCATTTACCTGAAAATGGAACAGAAACTGAGTTATTTTGTATAAAAAGAGAGAGGGGAGAGAGAGAAAGGATAGAAATGGAAGGAAAGAAGAGAGAAAGAAATTTGATCATGTCACTTCACTACCTGAAACTGTCCATGGTCCTAGGGCTTAGGACCTAGTCCGAATTCTTCCACATTGCCTAAGAGGCCCAGAGGAATCTGGCTCCTGACTACCCTTCCTGCTTCGTTCTGCCACTCTACCCCTTGTTCGTTTTTTTCCAGCCACACTGGTCTTTTCAAGTCCTGAATCTCTTAAGGGGCTCCTTGTAGACTCTTCCCTCTCTCCCTCTGCCTCCCTGCTCCCAGCCTTAAGGCCTCACTCAGGTCTCAGCCAGAAGGCTGCTTTCATAGGTAGGACTGGACTCAGACTAAATTGTTTGTAGACCCTACCCCTTCCCCATTACATTCCCTGGTTATATACAAGCTGCTTTGTCTCTGGATCTCACCTCACTTGTAACTAAATAAATCTAGACTAGACTATAAGCCTCCAAACTACAGGGACCCATCTATGCATTCTGCATCCCCAGCACTTAGCACAGTACCTGATGCTATCATAGGGATTGGCATGAAGGAACAAATGAACAAATGAATAGACTAATGAATTGGGAGTCTACATAGAACCCAATTGGTAAGTTCTCAGTCGATTGGCTTGTTGTTCGGTGAGATTCTTGCCAAAGTGGACGGAGAAACATTCTCATCCAAAGAAATAAACAGACAACAGGATGTGGGCACCTTCACCAACCTCCTGCTCTAGATTTTAGAACAGCTCGTTTAGTTTTAGCATTTGAACCATGTGTTTTCTAACAGTTGATATTCTCCACACCTGAATTTTTTTCAACACCTGCTTCTTGGATAAGGGCCAGTGCTATAAAGGCTGTGTCTACCATTAGACAAAGGATAGGAATTGAAAAGCAAAGAATCCAGAGTGACTGAAGACGGAGCAGAGAGACAGGGAATAGATGCCTCTAGCACAGGAGTGTGGAAGTGAGATGGTGACGAGAAGTCTTCACATATATACTTTGTGACATGAAATCAAAAGGGCTTGCTCATAAATTAGATGTGGAGGATGAAGACAAGAGAGGAATCAAGGATAATCCCAAATTTCTGGTGGGCCGGGTGGTGGTGCAATTCACTGAGATGATGAAAGTTGCCCCCGGTTTCTCCCATTCTGTGCAAGACCTGTGGCGCAGTGAGGTCCTTGCACATATGCTGCCCTGGGGGGTTATTTCCTTTTCTTTCTAGTGGAACTTCCTGTGAAGAGGGTTTTCTTGACTCTTTTTTATCGTTAGGAAGCTAAAACACATATGCGCGCACATGCACACGTGAGTTAGCCAACACAGTTCAAAGGAAGCCTGAAACCTCTCGATCCCTAACACTAGATTTCCCAGCCCCAACTAATATATGGAGAGCAAGGAAGAAAGACTAACTGTAGCTTAATGATGCTTAAGAGAATTAAAAAAACAACAACCACATGACAACATAAAATTACATTTTTCTGGGGATTGGGCCTTGAGTACCAAACTGGGGCATGAGTTGTATTATTGGGTAGATTGAGCTGAATTTACACACACACATACACTGTCCACTATTATCAGGGTCTTTAAAGAAAACCCAAATTAAAGGCAAGTTTCTCCATTGAAACTTGTTGTCACTCTTCCAGCCAGTTCAACTCAAAACCATTAGCTTAAAGACACGTTCAGAGACATTCTCACTTCTGTGGAGCATAAGCACCACTTGAAGGCCATCAGCTTAAGAGGGATTATGAAACTGAGGTCTAATCAATTAAAATAGCTTTGGGGCAGATACCATGGATGTTTTATTCCACAGGATTCCAGACATTTCTCTTTTTGTCTTTGGGCTCTCAATGGGGACACAACCAGCATGGAGTCATTGTCTGTATGTTCTTCCTTTACCAACCTAAACCATCAGTATTTTCATGCCATGAAAATTTGGTTATGAGAACTGTTAAGGGAAATCTCAAAAAGATAAAAACATTGCAAAAGAATAATTCAGGAAGAATGAAAAGATGACAAAATTCATTCCATTGTTCTGAATTCAAATCCCAACTCCCCTCTTACTAATTAATAGGACATACTACCAAGACAAGACTTCTAGGAGAAATGGAAAGACGGGGACCCAGGCTTTGTATCCCTGTTTGGAAGAAATCTGTTGTAAGGAATTGATGTAAGACAATTCTATAAAGCATTCAAAACAGAGTAAAGATGCAGAAATGTTGAAATTAAAAGCTAGAACTCAAAGACTTAGAAGAATTTATTTTCTTATTAAACCTTATAATCTAAAAATAAATCAGCTTTCTCAAAGATTGACAGAATAACATTAAGCACAATCAAAATATTGATTCTGAATACATTTAATGTTTATTAGAAGCTGAAAAACATTATTCTGTTTATGGATTACTATCTTCCCAGTTCTGTAAATATTTATATCTATAATGATACCAAGAAGTAATGCCAAGCGTTTTCACTAATAATTTTTCAATGTCTTGGAAAAGTGGCATTTTTTACTGAGTCCCCAGGAGAGGAAAATATAACAATAGTATCAAAACCTATAGTTAGTTCTTTCCCCTAAAGAAATCCTTTTATTAAAAGAATAGCAGGTGTTTTGTTTTGTTTTAATTCTTTTCTTTTGGGTTAGGGATAAAATCAGTTCCTTCTCCTTTCTTTGGTTTTGTTTAATCTTATATTTTACTGGCCATGAAGGAGTAATGAAAGTCCAGGTTCTACCAACCAATAAGGAATCTTCAATTATCAGAGACTTGCTAATTAGGTCAATTGACCTTGTCTTCAGTCCTCGCCTTACACTTGCAGATAGGAATTCTCCCTCTCTGCCCTACTTTTGCTGCCTGGATGAGCATGGGATTCTATCTTTATCAGTCAGCAGACTATGCCATAGTGTCATAGACTTGTCCTGGGACAGTGCTCTTGCTATCTGCAGAGTCACGTCTTTATTTCAGGAAAGCTTCCACCATTCTATTCCTAAAGGTTTAACAGTTTCATTGGTTCTAGTCTATTTTTTATAAACATCAACTGGGTATATGCTGGATGTGTCTGTCTTCCATAGCCATCACCTTTTCTTTAATCATTTCTATCACTTCATTCTTCTTCATTTTCTTTTGACGGATTTCCTAACCATTGTATCCCTGTGTTTTTAATTATGCATTTTCTGCCCCCCTTTTTTTTGGGGGGGGGGTAATGAAACTTTTATTATGTCTCCTAAATTCTCATTCTTTTGCTCTCCTTCAGTTTTCTTTCAAGTATAGATACTCTCCCCGCCCCCGGGTTTGTTTGTTTTTAATTCTATCTCTGGTCAATTACATTTATTCCTCAGGCTTAAACTACCCACTGCCTGCTTTTCTTCCAAATGTTTCTCATCCATCCCGATCCTTGAGAGTTACACCCCATTTCTAAAGCCAGTTTGACACCTCCACTTGCAGCTAATTAAATATATATGTTCTAAATTACAATTTTTTATTCTAGTGATTCTCAGAATGTCAATTGATGTTGAGCTGTTTGTTTGTTTTAAAGATTCCCATGTACATATTAGTTTCCTAGGATTGTAGTAACAAATTGCCATAAACTGGATGCCTTAAAAGAACAACTTTATTCTTTCATAGTTCTGGAGGCTAGAAGTCCAAAATCAAGCTGTTGGCAAGACCATTCTTCCTGCCTCTGTCTAACTTCTAGTGATTGCCAGCAATCCTTAGTGTTCTGGGCTTGTAGCTGTATCATTCCAATTTGTGCCTCTGTCATCACATGGCCTTCTCCTCTGTGTATGTCTTTTTTTAAATCTCCCCTCTAGTTTCCCCCATAAAGACACCATTCATTGGATTTAGTGCCTACCTTAATGAGGCATGACCTCATCTTAAATTGATTACATCTACAAAACCCTATTTCCAAATAATGTCACTTCACATGTACTGGGAATTAGAACTTAAACATATCTTTTTGAGGGATATAATTAACTCATTACCACATGATAAAAATACATTTTGGAAATGTTGGTTCAAGCAAAATCAGACAGATTTCATTACTACAGAACTTCTCAGAGCCTTTAATAAGCTAATGTGAATTGTAGTTTTGAATCTCCAAGAATAGTTATCAGATGGAGTTTTTCCCAAACTTTCACAAAACACTTATGTATGAAGTCATTCCAAAGTCGACTGTTCCAGTGACAGACCTTTGTGTTCCCTTACCAGTGCTTCTCAGGTCTTCATGTGCATATGAATCACTATGAGTAGCCTCCTAACATATCTTCCTGCCTTTAATCTTTGTTGTCCAAACTGTTGCCAGACATGGACTTAATCAAGTTCATCCTTCACTGTAAAATTTATGTTGGTGTCCCACTGCCCATCAAATAAAACCCCAACTGTTTAGCATTGAGATATTCCAGGTCTTGCAAAATCTGACCCCAGACACTTTGGAGCCTTACTCACACTACCAATCCATGACACAACATGTGCTGTGGTTGCATTAGGCTGTTCACTCTCCCCTGAACACACCATGCGTGATCCCATCTATGGGAACCATTGTTCAAGCTCCTTCCTGGCCAGCAGTATCTTCGCCTATCTTCTCTGCTTGGAAAAAACTCACACTCTTCCAAGTCTAGTCTAAATAGAATCTCCTCTGCTAAATGTTCCCCAAGTATAGTCAATTCTACCTTTTTTATGTTCTCAAAGTATTTTATCATAACTTTGCTTGTAGTATCTGTGTAGTACCTTTAATGCTGCTCTATAACCATATATACATGTGTTTTTCTAGTTAGCCCCTTATGGGCAGTGGTTATACACAGCACATAATAGATGTTGATTTATTCCTTTATTCATATATATAATGAGTGAGTTACTAAGCCCATGAAGGTATTGGATGGAGAAGAGTCAAATGGCTATGGACTCTTTTCAAAGTGCAGAGAACAGACCACCTGAGTAAAATGCAAATTACTGGAAGCCAATCTCAGATCTATTGAATCAGAATTTTGAGGAGAAGGGACCCTAGCATCAATTTTTTTGCAAGAAATCCAGGTGATTCCTATGCAAACAAATGTGTGAGAATCACTGCCTAAAATTTAAAAGTAAATAGTTCATTAGAACCAGCTTGTGCTACCAATGATTTAAAAATATTTGAGATGGAAATTCTCCTGGTCAAACGAAACTCTGTAAAGAAATGGAAAAAGTTAAGAAGGCTTATCTAGCATCAATAGAGAACAAAAATAATATAAAGACCTGGTGAGTCTTTTAAGTTCTTTCTTTTTTCCCTGCAGTATTTAAAACCAACTGATTCCTAAATCACCTTCGTTACTGGGATCCACACTAAACTGAAGGCCACCTTGATGAACATGAGAGCTAAATGAAAGTTAAATTTGTCACATTCTTTATCATGCTGCACACTTTCAAAGTTTAATAAAAAAAGTACTCCACATAATTAGTTTAGCTTTACCAGAAAAAAAAATGTGAATGACAAGGTCAGGCTCCTGACCTTTCAGTAAATTAGAGAAGATTGCCATAAATTGCACAATATAATGAAACACCAATTTGCATATTTGCTGCTATATTAAAAGGGATCAGTTTTAGCTCACAAAGCAGAACAAACAAAAACATGCATTTTAATAACTCAAATTACTCCCAGGAAGTGACCCTCAGCAGAAAGCTTGATTATCACTACTTAATTAGAAGCCTTGGAAGTCTAAATCCTCCTTTAAATCCTATTCTGGGTACAGTGAAAGATGAAGCCATGAGTTTTGTCTAAGATTCAATATTTACTCTTTACTAATATGTTTGCTGGAGAGACTTCCCAAGCATTATAAAGACATGCAAGAAAAAATTTAATATTCAAAGGAAGAGTGCACAAAAACCTGTGTTGGCTTGCAGGTGCAAAGCAATTAACAAGCTGGCATTTACAGTGCTTTTAATTAATTAATTGAAAATGCAAAGCTGACTTTCATTTCTTTAAATGTTTGAACGTTTTATCCGTCAACAATAAAGCACTACATGCGGCTGGGTGACAACATCTGGTAAATGAAAAAAGTCGGTCCAGTGTCAAAGTACGTGAAGAGGGGTTTGGGATTTCTAGTGCATTCTCATCTCTTCCTCCCCCCACCCCACTCCCACTAAACATATTACTTAAACTTAGTGTCAAATGAGAGGGGAAATGGCTTGTTGCCTACCCTGTGTCAAAATCTGAAACTGACAATATTAGAGGTGATGTGGTAACCTTGAATGGGAATGAAATCAACGGCTTGTTATAATTATACTCACCACTAAGGACTTGCCGTTTTGTTTCCTTAGGGGAGCAGAGCTGTTTGGAATTGAGGGTAGGTATCTCCATCTTATTTATAAAGGTTAAAAACATAATTAGCAGGGGGAATTTCAATAATTTGCAAAAGAAGTGGGTAATGGCTTCTAATGTAATGCTGCGGTGACTGATTTTACAGCTGGACGCTGCTCCGGCAGCGGCTTTACTATTCCCCGTGAACCCATTTTTGGTCAGTACATATTTAAAAATAACACCATTAATGTAGTCTAATTAAAACATAAATACTCCGGTGCTACCTCGGTAGGCATTCACTCAGCTGGAACTAACTGTATTTGCTTAATCTACAATTTTAGATGTATTAGCAAAAATAAATGTTGGTGGATGTAAGCGCCTGATTACATTTCTTGGGTAAATTGGTGATAATGAGTCAAGAGACTTTGTGTTCATTCACATATATTAGAATAAGAATCATTATGAAATTAAAGCTAAGATTAATCCTGCTAATGACACCACAGAGCATCTGGGAATAAGATAACCCAGATGTCAGATTCACTGTGCTACTGTGCTGCTATTTGATAGAGTAACCCTTGAAGTGTTCTTCTAAGGCAGAGAGCTGCTCCCCCCCACCCCCCCTCCGCCCAGCCCCAGTACTTGAAATGCAAATGAGTGACAAGATAGTCTAATAATGAGAGCAGATTCTAGCAGTAAAGAAAATGAATAAATTAAAAAAAAAAAAACCTCTGCACCACCGATAAGAACAAGTAGCAGGCACCCTGATGTCCTCAATTAGGGTGGATGACATCTGCTGAGCATTTCTCTCTAATAAAGCCCTCACTCGTATTCCAAAGCACACGATTCTAACACTGTTAACATTTTAATGTCCTGGGCGTGCATGGTAACATTAATTACAAGATGATTTGGATGACTTCTGAATCTCTTTTATGTCATCCACAGAAGAGAACACAGCGTTGCAGCTTTGATATCATAAATAAAATGGGGATGCCTGCCAAGCAAGAGAGGTATCCTGAAGTCACTGGCATCTGCCGTGTTGTCCAGAACCTCTGCGGCCAGGCAGAGGGCGTCCTCTGGGCATTTACAGAGGGTTGGCAGCTCTGCATTTTAGAGGGAGGCTAGGTGGCTCTCAAGGATTTTTTTCCTTTATGTCAAAGGTGAATATTTCTGGTGCTGTTTTTAATTTCCTAATGAGCTTAAAGTCCATTTACTAATTTTCTAAGCACAGTTTGCCTTCCTAATAGCTATTTTCATGAACTTTGGCACCTGTCACCAAGGCTTTCTTATTTGCTGTCTGGGAGATGGGAGAGAGGGGGGCAGTGTCTTCCCTTATTCAACAGACTAATACAAAGTACTGGCGTCACAGGGGATCTCATGTGGAGAGTAAGGCAGGGGGAGCACAAGAGAAAAGAGATTTGTTGAGTATCCTACTACATAACTGGCACTGTATCACCATCACTCACAGGAAAATACTATTATTGTCTCTATTATATCGGGAGGAAACTGGGGCTCAGAAAGCTCATTTAATTGGCTTGCAAATTATTAACATCTCATAAGAAGCAGAACTAGGATTTGAACCTATGTCTTATTGAGCTCAAAGTCCATAATCCCACCATTCCTTTTCACTGTACCTGTGGCTATCATGGGGACTGTTCCCAGATGTTCTGGGCTTATCCTTTGGGGCATATGATAAGATTATGTTTCTTTGCCCTTGTTCCAAGTGAGCATAGCCATGTAAACTTCTTTGACCAGTGAAATGTAAATGCAAACTTAAAAAATCTCTATATGGTTTACCCTGTCCCCTTTTCCTCTGAGGAATAATGGATGTCTCTCTCAGCCTGGATCTGAGGATGACTTGCAGCAGAGCCCACAGTCTACCTATAATGGACATGAAGAGTGAGCAAGAGATACACCTTTGTTACTTAAGCCTCTGACATTCTGAAATTATTGGTTACTGCAGTGTAACTTACCCTATCCTAAGGAACACAATACTAGACCATGCAAACAGCCAAATACAAATCTGCAAAACCCCAACTGGCCTCGGGAATGGATAAAGAAAGATGGGAAAAATAAACGTGAGAGGAGATGTGATTCAAAAGATAGCCCAAGAACTACAAGACTCCGGAGAAAAAGATTGCAATTGAATCCATCCTAATTGGTGCCATTTACATCACATGTGCCAATGGCTCCCCCTAGAGTTTTGAAATTCCCAATCTGCAAGAGCAATTCAGCAGCCCTGCCATTTCTAGCCCTGCTAGTCTGAGAACATGGCTCCCCATGACTTTTACAGATTAAGCCAGATTTGCAGGATGTGCTGGGTATAGAATTCATAGCTCAACGATGAGCACAAACCCAGCCTAACACAAAGTGTGCTCACCCAAAACACAGGAACAATTCATCAGCAAATGTATTAGGGTGCTTTGACCATGAATCAAAATTACTCTCAGGTGATAGGTTACTATCACTAGATGCATATAATCAAATGAAGCAATGTACTACAGGGATATGCAAATATGAAAGGAAGAAGTGAAAAGACTCTTTTGGCTTTTCATAATAGACTCACTGTGGTAATGACTGGCTACCACAAAGAAAAGGATGCCTGGGGAGAAAGGAGAAAATGCGACCCAGCAATGAGTTACTACCCCAACCTGTTCGAGTTCAGCCCCCTTTCTCCCTTGTATCTCTTTCCTAGCTCTGTCTGGACCACTCCTAATTCTCTATGCCAACTCAACCTATCCAAAGGGCCTGCGGTTTGCCAAACAATTGGGCAGCAGGTTCAAAGTTCCCAACCACCAATCAGAAGTTCTCCTGGATGTCCCCTACAGTTCCAGAGCACCTGCAGAACTAAAGCGATTAATGGAGAGAAACAAAGATGGCGGCATAGGTAAGCACCTAAACTGCTGCCTCGCACAATTTCAAAATTACAACTAAAAGACAGAACAAACACCATCCAGAACCACAGGAAAGCTGGTTAAGTGGAAATTCTACAACTAGAAGGAAAGCGAAAAGCTCACGGAGAATTGGAGGAACGGCAAAGGGTTGAGGTACAGCAAAGGATCTTTGTGCGTGCAGAGAGGAAGGGTGGCTGAGAGCCTGGCTGACTTTCTCTGGCGGGAGGGGGAAGGAAGCCCCCGACTGCACTGAACCCCAGTTCCGGGTGAAACCCCGTGGACCCAGGCTCATACAGGGGGATTCCGGACTGTCAGGTAGAGAGAAAGGCACTCAGAGACTCAGAGACCCGGGGGAGGGGGTCTGGAGGTGCACGCACCAGTGCACACAAAGACTGAGGAGGTTGCCACAGGCTTTCCCTAGCAGAAGGGAGTCAGAAGCTTCTGACTGCACTGAACCCCAGTTCTGACTGCACTGAACCCCAGTTCCAGACGAGCCCCTGGGGACCCATGCTCTTGCGGGGGGAATCTGGTCTCTTGGGCAGAGGCTCGGGAGCCGGGGAAGGCAGAGGTCTGGAGGCACGAGCGCACAAGGGCAGGGCTGACGGGAAGCCAAGACTGGCAAGTCTGATCCTATAAGGCTGTCTCCAAGACCGAACTTCTCCCAGCGTAGACACAGCTGATCCTCATAACCAACTGGCCTGGAGGTCAATTCCTCCCAGTGATACCAGCAACAATCAAGATTTAACTACAACAAGACTGTACACACAGTCCACAAAGGGGTGCACCAAGAGACTCCACCTCAGGTAACTGGGAGGCCGACCCACTGGGCCATATAGGAAACCTAGCACACAAAGCTACCCTACCAACTCAGGGAAGCAGTGAAAATGCGGCGACAAAGAAACAGATCACAAACGAAAGAAATGGAGGAAAACAAATGACTGGATATAGAATTCAAAACCACAGTTATAAGGCTTTTTAAGAATATCCTAGAAAAGGCCTATAAATATAATGAGACCCTCGAAGATCTGAAAAAGGACCAACTAGAAATTAAACATACACTGACTGAAATAAAAAAAAATATTATACAGAGACAGACTAGAGGAATGCAAGAATCAAGTCAAAGAATTGAAATACAAAGAAGCAAAAAACACTCAACCGGAAAAGCAAAAAGAAAAAAGAATCTAAAAAGTTGATGATAGTGTAAGAAGCCTCTGGGACAACTTCAAGCTTCAAGCCTTCAAGGACAACATCAGAATTATGGGGGTGCCAGAAGAAGAAAGAGAGCAAGATACTGAAAACCTATTTGAAGAAATAATGACCGAAAACTTCCCCCACCTGGTGAAAGAAATAGACCTACAAGTCCAGGAAGCACACGGAACCCCAAACAAAAGGAATCCAAAGCGGACCACACCAAGACACATCATAATTAAAATGCCAAGAGCAAAAGACAAAGAGAGAATATTAAAAGCAGCAAGAGAAAAACAGTTAATTACCTACAAGAGAGCACCCATATGATTGTCAGCTGATTTCTCAACAGAAACTATGCAGGCCAGACTGGAGTGGCAAGAAATCTACAAAGTGATGAATAACAAGAACCTACAATCAAGGTTACTCTACCCAGCAAAGCTATCATTCAGAATTGAAGGGCAGATAAAGAGCTTCACAGATAAGAAAAAACTAAAGGAGTTCATCACCACCAAACCAGTATTATATGAAATGCTGAAAGGTATTCTTTAAGAAGAGGAAGAAGAAAAAGGTAAAGATAAAAATTATGAGCAACAAATACATATCTATCAATGAGTGAACCTAAAAATCAAGTGAATAAAAAACGTGAGGAACAGAATAAACTGGTGAATATAATAGAATCAGGGGCATAGAAAGAAAGTGGACTGACTATTCTCAGGGGGAAAGGGGTATGGCGGGAGGGGGGGTGGTGCAGGAAGAGACTGGACAAAAATCGTACACCTATGGATGAGGACAGTGGTGGTGGGGGGAGAGGTAAGGGCAGAAGGTGGGGTGGGAACCGAGTGGACGGGAGCTATGAGGGGAAAAAGGAGACACAATTGTAATAATATAAATTAAGATTTATTAAAAAAAAAAAGAAGACTGGACAAAAATCTTACACCTATGGATGAGGACAGTGGGTAGGAGGTAAGGGCAGAAGGTGGGGTGGGAACCGGATGGAGGGGAACTATGGGGGGAAAAAAGGAGAAACAATTGTAATAATCTGAATAAAGATTTATTTTTAAAAAAATAAATAAATAAAGCAATTAATGGAATTTCCTGAGACAGAGCTTGTGTGGCACTGTCCAATGACTACATTCACTCAGGAAGTGCTAGAGAGGATTCTCAGAGAGCAAACCAGGCCCTCTCTTGGGCAGCCCCAAGTTCTACCTGTCCACTTCCACTTGCAAGAATGCTGGTTAGTAAGAGTGAGAATGTCACACAAGACACTGTGGGAGGGTGGGATGAGGGCATGTGCCAGGGAATAGGGGAGGCTGGGGGAAAATCAATGGGGGAAAAAAATGAAACATATATACTAGTATTTGTAATACTTTAAACAATAAAATAAAATTTTAAAAAAAAGAGTGAGAATGTCTAAAGAAATTCTACCCTTGATTAAGAGTGAGAGAGCCCTCTAAAAGCTGTGCAAAGTTTCCAAAGATACAGAAGTAAGCTGTACTTAGAGTGACATTTATATTCCAATCAAAGAGATTGGAAGTTTATGCTCTTGAAAATTGAGGTTGCTGATACAAACACACACAAAACCTACTCTACGTCACCATGAGGTTACATTCAACTATGCCTTTGCATAGGCATGTCCTTCATCAAGGATGATTGCCAAGAGGGCTCGATGAACACCTACTCATCCTTCAAGATACAACTCAAATATGCTTCTGAAGCCTTCTCAGACCCACTCACCGGAGGTGTGCATACCCTCTTTTACTCTCCACCTCTCTCATATCACTGAACACACTCTACTGCAGTAGTAACATCCATGGTCTGCCTCCTCTACAGACTGAAAGGGCCCTGGGACTTCTGGCAGAATGCCTGGCACACAGGCACACTCAATACCTACTTACTGAACAAGTTACTTGAATATTGATAGTGGGAGGCAGATTTAGGCTGCAGTGACATCTTGGAAGGCAAATAATGACCTATATTTTGTTATCAGGTGCTCAAGGACTGGTTCAGCTATATCTTCTGACACAAATAGAATACTTTTTACCACCCTTTCCTAAGGCTTCTGCATTGTCTCTATACCTTCCAAATACTTTTTTAGTTTCTTAACAAGGTGTCCTTAGATAAGCCTCATCCAATTAGCATTATTTTTTGCCCGGCTGTGATAAAATAACTGAGAAATAAATGAAAACAAAGGCTGAATGGCCTGAGTTCTCATGACTGAATGGGCTCCTAGGTGTCTTTTATACAGAATAATTATGGAAACATCCTTTAAATACAGACATTCCCATCTGTTTCACCTTCACTCTTGAGGAAAGATGAAATAGGGAGCTATTCAGTCTGTTTTCAACCTAATATTTTTAACCTCTTCTTCTCAGTATTTGGAAATCTTGATCCCACATTTTGAACACTATATCAGGTGTAGGAAATAACAACATGTTTTGTTTGTCAACATGGTGCCAGGTCCTGTGCTAGGGATTTCAAAGGCTTAATGAACTTAGTCTAGTGGAGAAGAAGACATAAATAGGGATATAATCACCTGGGTGTGGAAGGATATGGGGGACAACTGATGTGATATTTATGTTCAGCTATAGGGAAGGTGGAAGCAGGTGATCAAGGAAAAGGAAAGGCAAAAGAAGAGAGTCTAAGTGCCATGTCACACCGAGAACAGTGACACCAGAGGATGTGGTGGCAGATGGGGTTTGAAGGTGCATGAAAATCATGTTGGAGTGATCTTGAGTGTCATACTCAAGAGTTTGACTTTACTAGTAAAGTTTGAAAGAAAGAGGTGTCATATCTCAACCTGCATTTTTAAAGATAATTTGCAAGGATATTAGGGAGAGGAGGACAATTTGAGGGAGCATTAAAAATGTTTTGCAGAGGAGAAACAAAGATGGCGGCATAGGTAAGCACTTAAACTGCTGCCTCGCACAACAATTTCAAAACTACAACTAAAAGACAGAACGGACACCATCCAGAACCACAGGAAAGCTGGCTGAGTGGAAATTCTACAACTAGAAGGAAAGAGAAAAGCTCACAGAGAATTGGAGAAACGGTAAAGGGTTGAGGTACAGCAAAGGGTCTTTGTGTGCACAGAGAGGAAAGGCGGCTGAGAGCCTGGCTGACTTTCTCTGGTGGGAGGGGGAAGGAAGCCCCCGACTGCACTGAACCCCAGTTGCAGGTGAAACCCCGTGGACCCAGGCTCATACAGGGGGAGTCTGGACTGTCAGGTAGAGAGAAAGGCACTCGGAGACTCAGAGACCCGGGGGAGGGGGTCCGGAGGCGTGCGCGTGCCAGTGTGCACAATGACTGAGGAGGTTGCCATAGGCTTTCCCTAGCAGAAGGGAATTGGAAGCTCCTGACTGCACTGAACCCCAGTTCTGACTGCACTGAACCCCAGTTCCAGACGAGCCCCTGTGGACCCACGCTCTTGTGGGGGGAATCTGGACTCTCAGGCGGAGGCTCAGGAGCTGGGGAAGGCAGAGGTCTGGAGGCACGAGCGCACAAGGGCAGGGCTGACGGGAAGCCAAGATTGTCTGCTCCGCCCTGAGACTCCACCCCATCCAAGCTGAGCACAGAGGCTTTTGCAATTTGGCAAGTCTGATCCTATAAGGCTGTCTCCAGCACCGAACTTCTCCCAGCGTAGACACAGCTAATCCTCATAGCCAACTGGCCTGGAGATCAATTCCTCCCAGTGATACCAACAACAATCAAGACTTAACTACAACAAGACTGTACACACAGTCCACAAAGGGGTGCACCAAGAGACTCCACCTCAGGTAACTGGGAGGCCGACCCACTGGGCCATATAGGAAACCTAGCACACAAAGCTACCCTACCAACTCAGGGAAGCAGTGAAAATGCGGCGACAAAGAAACAGATCACAAACGAAAGAAATGGAGGAAAACAAATGACTGGATATAGAATTCAAAACCACAGTTATAAGGCTTTTTAAGAATATCCTAGAAAAGGCCTATAAATATAATGAGACCCTCGAAGATCTGAAAAAGGACCAACTAGAAATTAAACATACACTGACTGAAATAAAAAAAAATATTATACAGAGACCCAACAACAGACTAGAGGAATGCAAGAATCAAGTCAAAGAATTGAAATACAAAGAAGCAAAAAACACTCAACCGGAAAAGCAAAAAGAAAAAAGAATCTAAAAAGTTGATGATAGTGTAAGAAGCCTCTGGGACAACTTCAAGCTTCAAGCCTTCAAGGACAACATCAGAATTATGGGGGTGCCAGAAGAAGAAAGAGAGCAAGATACTGAAAACCTATTTGAAGAAATAATGACCGAAAACTTCCCCCACCTGGTGAAAGAAATAGACCTACAAGTCCAGGAAGCACACGGAACCCCAAACAAAAGGAATCCAAAGCGGACCACACCAAGACACATCATAATTAAAATGCCAAGAGCAAAAGACAAAGAGAGAATATTAAAAGCAGCAAGAGAAAAACAGTTAATTACCTACAAGAGAGCACCCATATGATTGTCAGCTGATTTCTCAACAGAAACTATGCAGGCCAGACTGGAGTGGCAAGAAATCTACAAAGTGATGAATAACAAGAACCTACAATCAAGGTTACTCTACCCAGCAAAGCTATCATTCAGAATTGAAGGGCAGATAAAGAGCTTCACAGATAAGAAAAAGCTAAAGGAGTTCATCACCACCAAACCAGTATTATATGAAATGCTGAAAGGTATTCTTTAAGAAGAGGAAGAAGAAAAAAGTAAAGATAAAAATTGTGAACAACAAATACATATCTATCAACAGGTGAACTAAAAATCAATGAATAAAAAACCTGAGGAACAGAATAAACTGGTGAATATAATAGAATCAGGGGCATAGAAAGGGAGTGGACTGATAATTCTCAGGGGGAAAGGGGTATGGGGGGGTGGTGCAGGAAGAGACTGGACAAAAATCGTACACCTATGGATGAGGACAGTGGCGGGGGGAGGTAAGGGCAGAAGGTGGGGTGGGAACTGGGTGGAGGGGAGCTATGGGGGGGGGGAAAGGAGAAACAATTGTAATAATCTGAATAAAGATTTATTTTTAAAAAAAGAATAAATAAATATTGGGTAAGAAAAAAATGTTTTGCAGAAATTCTAAATAAATCATGGAGGTTTTATTATTTGCTACTCAGAATAAGGACAAATTGATTGTCCAGGTAATGGGCATTTAACAGAAAAGATAAGTGCTAAATTGACTCCAAAATGGCTACAAAATTTAATCTTAAAATAGAATTTTAGCTCTTTAGCTTAAAAAGGTTGTAAATGCTGAGCTTCCCTTTTAGAATGTGCTCAAAGCCAAGGGCAGATGAGGCCCCAATCAGGGAGGGAGAGAGGAGAGGAGTAGACAGATACAGCATGCCTGCCCTTATAGAGGCTTGTGCATGAGAAGATAGTTGAGAAAAAGAAAGGACTAGATAACTAGGCAGGAATTGGGGAGAGTCAGATAGTTTCCCAAAGGCAGCCTGAGACGGGTTGTGAAACATGTATAGGAGTTCATCAGCTAGATAAAGTGAGAAGAAAACCATTCATGATTTAAAGAAAAATTAAAAGACCACCACTATGGCACTAAAGGCCTAATTCCAGGAAGTGAAGGCTATCTTCCCTAACATCAATCTCCACAAAAAAATCTGTGTTTCCTTTCATTAGCTTTCATGAATCTTTTACCCATGAATTCATCTTTAGCCCTTTCAAAATTCTTTTCTATTGTCACTGTTTTGGATTATGAACTGAATGCTTATTGTTAACTGTTTCTCATTCGACTGAAATTTACTTCATTTCAGTTCCAAGAAATGTATCTATTAGTCCTTTCCAGGGTTTGTTGAGAGATCATATCACTTCTATTGATATTCATTATTCTTCAATATCAGAGAAACTTAACTATTTTTGGTCTGGCTTTATATTTATTTTCTCATCCCAGCACCAGGATCATTTGGACCAAATAGACTCACTCCATCCACTCTGGCCATCTGGAAACTTACTAATGAAATTTGAACATTTTAGTGTGTATGTTAGCTTTTCTATGTTCTTGAAATGCATATCATGTATAGAATTCAATCTAAGAGTTCTCCAGGAAATGCGCCCCCAAAGACCATATTCAATGTGGCATCATATAGTTGAGCTTTTAATTATTTGACCTACTCTCCTTGTGCTCAGTTATTTCCTAGTATTTCTGTAACTATTCTTGGAAAGCTGACTGCATAGCAACTCTTATTTAACCACAGTTGGTTCTTTACTGTCTCTCTTCTCTCTTTCCTTGAGTAAGAGAGCTCCTTTAATAAAAGTGATCATCTCAGAGGAAACTGAAATCCCACTGCCTCCCTCCAGTGCTGCACTTACTGCTGTGTGTTTAACAACACCTTGGGGATTACACTTAAATCCTGGAAAATCTTTAAGCAGCAACAAACTGCAACAGGAACCTCTCTGTCCCCTGGGATCTCAGAGATGGGAAAAGCTGCAGTGGCGGGCTGTCTGAGAGCGGGTAGACATCCAGAGGATGAGCCGTCCAGAGTGGAGCAGAGGTGACCTGCAGGCTCTCCCTCCACTTCTGACAGATGGGCCAGGCACAGAGGGTCCTCCAAAGGTCTGTGATTTCTGGAATGAAACAGACAGACATAGCCTTAGGAAGATACAGGTGGTCTGCACAACCATCTATTTTCATTCCTGCCCATAATCAAGGTCTAATTTAAATCATTCCAAAGAAGGAAATTTGGCAATTGTTTTTTTTAATCCTCACCTGAGGATATGTTTTTATTGATTTTATAGAGAAAGAAAGGGAAAGAGAGAAACATCTACCTGTTGCCTCCCCCAAGTGCCCTGATCAGGGATTGAATCCCCAACCTAGGTATGTGCTCTGACCAGGAATCAAACCCACAACCTTTTTTATATATGGGATGATGCTCCAACCAACTAAACTACCCAGCCAAGGCAGAAATTTGGCAATTTTTAAAGATCTTTTCTTTAAATATTATTCACCAGCTCATACACACACACACACACACACACACACACACACACACACACACACACACCATCACTCAGTCTAGGATTTAATAAACTTCACTGGGGGCTTCTTCCTTGCCTCTAACCAATTTTTTTCTGACTAAAGCTAAAACACACTGCAGTTTTGCTCCTCCTCATTGTACAGAAAGAAACAGCTGGTCATTCTTTAGGAAAAATATTTGCACACACTATTTCTGTAAATAAAACATGTCTAAGTTTTTAAAACACCCACAAGCAACCCCAGAAAATATCATTATAATTACCTCTTAGACTGAGTCTCCTGAAATCAAGATGCTTTCTTCATTCTACAAAAATTTGCTGCATTGACTTTGCTCAAAACAGTGGACATGCATTCTTAGTATTTCATGTTATATAACCAGGCTCTCAATAAAGCTTTAAAAAAAAACCTCTTATTAAGTCCTTTTACAGTTGGGTCTGACTATTGGCAACAATTCTTTGATCTACAAAGCAAATATTAAAGAAACTAATAAAGAAAAGTATTTTCTTAGATATTATACTTTTAATAAAAGACTAGTGAACAATGGCTGGAATGATTGACCAGGCCAATAGGAAAGCTTTTATGATGCACAGATATAAAAGATTCATTTTCTATACTTGTCCAAGCCAGAAATCCACTTGGTAGTTGATGTATATTTATAGACTCTGCTCTAGCAAGGAAATTCAAAGACAGAAACAAGTGATAAACCAAATAAACACTTGGCCTTCAAAAATCCATTTCTCATTTTGCTACCTGAAATACCAAGGCTTAAAAAAAGGTAGTTCTGATCTGAAGGAACAAAAGGAAAGATGTACTGGAATGTATGGGATTGATTAGGTCTGCTTAATTATGATGGGGTTGGCAAAACTCAGTTCCTCTGCAGTGTCACTTTATTGCCCCACATGCAAAAGGGAAGCAGCAGCTCACATCTCTGTTACTTTGAGATGTTTTAGAATTTTCCTGGTTTTCTGCTCCATGTCAGAGTTAAGGTTTTCTCCAAACTTCCTTTTTAAGTTAGGTGTAGTTAGGTCTGTGGCTTTTCTGTCAAATGCATGAAGAAACTCTTTGTGTACCAACTCTTAGCTTACATAGGGGTTTAATAAATATGGAAAGTTGTCCAGTCAAAAAAAAAGTCATTGAAAATTTTATTTCTACATTAAAGAAGCTGATATAATGAGACTGAATATTATAAAATGATTGCTTTGGTTTTGGACAGTTCATAATCTTTCCCCACTCTCTTTAAAGTCATGAGTATGGAAACAGAGGCCAGCCTGGATATATAAGGGCCTCTGACTCATCCAAGACATATTGTCCTGCTTGACCTCACAATAGAACCTTGGTGGAATTCGGCTACAGTGCCAACCTAAAGTAAATTGGTTACTTCTCTGTTGGCTTTGCAATTGTAAATGAGAAGTTGGTTTTTTAGATAAATTGCCTTTCTCATCGTTGAGGTGATGGAATCTTTCTGCTCATTGAAGATTTACACACTTGTGCTGATTGCAAGGCCAATTCACTGTTTCACCTTCCGACAGCATGCCCTGATCTCTACCATCCATTCCTGAACATTATACAGAGTATCTACTCTGTGTCTAGTTGATGAGGAACATGAAAGACCACAAAGATAGTTAATACTTGCCCTCAAACCTGTCACAGTTCAATACCAAATGCTAATGAGGCTGGTGGCTTCCACTTTATAAATGCATACCAAAGACTTGGATGCTGAATACTGACTCAGTTTTCTAAAAAAGAACACCATATTCACTTTTTTTTTTAATCTCAGTGTATCAGATGACCAGGACAACAAGTGTGTCCAGATGTGGACCTGTCACTCACACCCATAAAGCTATTGTTAAACCCTAGAAATCCAGAAGCTATAAAAAAGATACAGAGGGAAAGTTAGTAAATTCTCTGACTGAATTCGGGATTTTCAGCTCACGATGGCCCAAACACAGTATGCTTTATTTTCCTCAAGCACAGTGGTTCCTGCCCTATCCCATCCAAGGACTACCATTCCAGGTCTTGTCATTTTTAAACCCAAACTCTACTCAGAAGCAAATGTAGAACTCTCGGGGGAATAATGACACCAAATGGCTCTGAGCCTTGGCTTTCTTCAAACATATTATCAGCACACTTCCCATTTCTTAGATAACCTCTGGAAATATCAGTGTTCTTTCCTAATACCTGTTTTCCAGATGGGAAAAATAAAACACAGTGCACGTAAATGCAATGAATGAAGACTTACCCGGCCACTCCATCACCACTCCTGCTGCTATTTAGAGATTGTCCAACATACATTTGGATAAAAAAGGTCAAAAGCTTTTTATACTTAGATGTTTCTTTAAAAGACAGTCAATACTGGTTGGTAATTATTGCCAGATGGGTAACTACAAAATATCTATTCCAACCCTACTGTTATTTTTAGAAGCACTGGTCCAGCTCTTAAGTGATTCATAAATATTAACTTCAAGCAACAAGTAGCATTAGTCATTTGCCTTGGCATACTTTACGCTATAGTTTGTCTTGGGTTATGAAATACCAGGACACGGGACCGTTAGAGCTGAGCATGCTATGGCTGTTTGAGGGTTGTTGCATAAGGTAAAGTCAGGCATCCAGTTAAATCTATTCCACTCTGTTCCCAAGTGGCCTTATTAGATGGTGGAAAACGCTTAGCCCTTGACCACATATTTGTTTTGGCATTTGAACAGATTAAAAACTATTTCCTGGATTGAATCTGGCCCTATCCACAGACACTCTCTTGGTTCATCTTAAAGCAGAGACGGAGCCTTTCTCTCAGGGCAGCCTTCCTTACTCAATCCGCACTTAATTGTCTGTTGGGGTAGACTTTACTAGTTGTGTGGTTTGCTGCAGGTATTTTTCAGAGAGTACGCCCTGTCAAAAATCTCGGCTAAAGGAGTGATATTCGGATACGTTTCCTGGAGGGGAGAGTCAGTGCATTCCTCTACGATCTCCAAGGTCTACACCTGGTTAAGCCAGGTCTCAGCAAGCTGGGTGCTTGGAGGACATGGTTTCAGTGGCTGTAGCAAAATGTTTCTACTGAAACTGAATTTCGGCATGATGTAACGGGCCTGTTTTCGGGAATTGAATTTAGGTAGCATGGATGTCTCTGAAAGTAAAGATTTGAGAAACGTTAGATAATAAAATCTCTTGGTCTTGATGACTGACTGGATGTGAAGAGAAAGAGAGTAAGGAAAACCAGGTTTCTGACATGAATCTTCTGATGGATGATGCTGCATTCAGCATGAATGGATTGAGGCTCAGATGATGATACCCAAGTGTGGGGTGCATGTGAGACATCTAAGTACTTGTGTCCAGCACACATTTGAATTAAAAAGGTCAAAAGTCAGAAAAGAGGTCAGTACTAGAGTGATGGGCCAGCAGGAGGAAAGCTGGACAGCATAAATGGTTAAGAGACCAGCATCGGAAGAGGAACCGACTGACAGATACAGAGAACAGACTGATGGTTGCCAAGGGGAGGGGCTGAGGGACTGGGTGAAAAAGTGAAGGGATTGAGAAGTACAGATGAGTAGCTACAGAATAGTCAGAGGGATGTGAAGTACAGCATAGGAAATACAGTTAATTATATATATATATATATATATATATATATATATATATATATATATATATGCCTAAGCGAGCGTCGCAAATGAAATAACCAAACAGACGGCCGAACAGGCTGTGTGTGGCGACATGGGGCGACCAGGCTGGCAGGAGGGCAGTGAGGGGCAATGAAATGGCCAAACAGCAGGCTGCGTGGGGCAACCAGGCCGGCAGAGGGGCAGTTGGGGGTGACCAGGCTGGCAGGAGGGCAGTGAGGGCCAACCGAACAACTGAGCAGCAGGCTGTGTGGGGCAACCAGGCCAGCAGGGGGGTTAGTGAGGGATGACCAAACAACTGAGCAGCAGGCTGCATGGGGTGACCAGGCCGTCAGGGGGGGCAGTGAGGGGCAACCAAATGGCCAAACAGCAGGCTGTGTGGGGTAACCAGGCCAGCAGGGGGGCAGTTGGGGGTGACCAGGCTGGCAGGAGGGGGCATTGAGGGGTGATCAGGCTGACAGAGGGAGGCAGTGAGGGGCGACCAGGCTGGCGGACAGGTGAGCAGTTAGGAGCCAGCAGTCCAGGATTGTGAGAGGGATGTCCGACTGCCAAACTGGCAGTCGGACATCCCCCAAGGGGTCCCAGATTGGAGAGGGTGCAGGCTGGGCTGAGAGACCCCCACCACATGCATGAATTTTATGCACTGGGCCTCTAGTCATAATAATAGCCTTGTATGGTGCTAGGTAGGTACTGGAAATATTGGGGGAACACTTTGTAAAGTATATGATTGTCTAACCACTATGCTATACATCTGAAAGTAATACAGGATAATACAGTAAACTATAATTGAAAGAAGTTTTAAGAAAAAAAATTATGACACATAAATCACATCAATATTCCTAAACAAGAGATCATATGACACCAAATTGATAGAGTGACCATTAAACCTGGAAATAGGAGAGCCCAGCAATTTTATTTAATCGTAAATAAAAGATTTATGCATGACAGTTTAGTTCTCACCAAACATAGATATTTTTATTGACTTCTACCTCGATGGGAACATTTCAATGAAGAGGAAGAAATCTAGATCAAAAGAAAATTATGACTTCAAAGGGGACACCTGCTATTCAAGAAAAAATTGAATATCTGAGCCAATATACAACATATTATTAATAGTGGCTATCTCTTAGGCACATGGGTTAAAAGAGACATCCATTTGCTTATACATGGCTGTCTTTGAAGTTTTTCTAACAATCAAGGATTTTTAAGCAGAAAACAGGGTTAAAAGAAAGCAAGTGCACACCTTTATATCTTTCTAATAAATGTGCATCCTTTCTCTCCTATCTTTTTCAATCCTCACTACCAATTTAAGGCAAGCTGCTTCCATTTTACCTGCCTGTGTCGGTTGCACCAGGTAATGCCAAAGAACTCAGGTTTAAGGTGAAAGCTGATCTTCAGTGTAGGAAACTGGAACACGGCCGTCCTGTGTTGGGCCTGCTGGCTCTCTACGGGGGCTTACTCAACAGAAGTGGAAAGCAGGCTCCTGGGGAATCCGGTATCTGTCACCCACACAGCCCTGGCCCTCTATGTCCTCTAGCCAAGGAGAAATGAGGTTTTCTGGTCCATTTCCAAAGACCCTTCCTCTCCTCCTCAGACCCCCCTGAGGTCATTCCTTCTTGCTGCGCTCTAAACTTGCAGCTCTGCGGAAACAATGCCCGGGACCAAAAGGTCAGCCCACCCGAATCAAGAGGGCATCTGCCCCTTGCCCTGAAAGGGCTGTTAGTTCCACGTTTGCAGATAGAAACGTACCCCCTGTTGCTCACACTGATGAACCTAATGGTTTCCTGGCATGCCAAGGCTCACGGCCATCTGCTCTGCTGGCAACATGCCCACATCGATGGTGGTGTGACATGTTCAGACGGGAGCGGAGTGTGAATAGCAACCAAAGAGAGGTTCAAAAATAGGCCCAGTGAATGCAGTCAATGGTGCCTTATTTGCAACAAGACGTCCTGGTAGCTAGCAAAGCCAAATAAAGAACACACGGCATGCTGCTCACAAGGCAGCATATCTACCGACAGTTGTCGGCCTAGTATCATCAAAGCTGGTTTTGTTCTGCATCCCTTTTTCTAATTGGTCAGCAGATGTGGAATTATGAGTTTAGAGGAGGTAAAGCCTGTCTGGCTGGGCTTCTTCTGGGTGACCAGACACAGAACAGAGGATAGAGCACCATTAGGGGACAGCCTTCCCTGAGATATGTGGATACAGTTTATTAAGCTGTCACTAGGGATGGGTTCTGGCCCCCAACGAGGCTCCACATCTGGGAAATGTGCCTCTTACAAATGGTTGCCTCTTAGATTTATATAGCATGGGACATACACAAAACATGCTTTATTGTTTCTCTGACATTCCAGTTCAGCTGATGTTCTGTGTTTTTATATGCTAAATCTGGTAACTCTACTCTTAGATCAAGCTAAAATAAAAGGGGGGCAAGGTCGCAAACCTAAGGAGATTTGGAGCAAGCCTAGGACAGTTGACAAAAGTAATGTGTTAGGATCAGAGTGGCTGAAAACAGTCCTTACCTACTCCACAAGTGCCTTTGATTATTGGAGGATTTCAATACGTCTCATTTTAAATGCCAGAATCCTCTCCCAAGCTTTATTGTCCACCATTTCCTCTATACACACATGCATGTGCACAGTGCGTGAACACACACACACACACACACACACACTGCCAAACTTGTCCCTGTTGGTCCTCGCAATGAAGAAGAAGACCACTGGATGGTCTTCTTCTTCATTTGTACCTGTCTCTGTCATACAAGGAAAGAGCCTTCACTGCCAGAGCCAGTTCAACCTAATTTTTAATCCCAGATTTACTACTTAATAGTTGCAAGTCTTTTGTCATCATTTGTCGAATGGCAAATTCTAAGATTTTGTTTCTTTATCCTCAAAATATAATCTTGTTCCATCAGCTTACTGTGAAAATTAAATATGATCATGTACTAACAAATTACCTGACACAGCAGTTGCTTTAAAACAATAGTTATTAATATTACTGTTGTTGTTGTCATTATGTTATTCAAGGCTCAGCTCACAAGCATGGGGACCCAGTAATAAACTAATTAACTGCCTAGATCTGAATCTGAATTATCTGTCTCTCTCTGTCTCTCTCTCTCTCTCTCTCAAGCTGTGTGACCTTAGGCACACTATTCTATAGATCAGTACCTCGGTTGAGTGATATATAAAATGGGCATACATACCATGCCTGGAAAATACTGGCCATTATTGCCTTCCATGAAGTGTTCCAGCCACCCCAGATCAGGAAAGCACAATTTCTCTCAATTTCTTTAGCACATGTAAACAGTCCCACATGCATTTTGTGGGAATATGTTTTGTCTTCTCCACTGTGCTCCTGATTGGGGCTACCTAAGTGTTTGCTAATGATGGGATGAAGATGAAGCAGGAATGTAAGGCACTACCCTGAACCAGCACACAAATGAGTGCTCCAAACTATAAGTGTATGTGGACAGTCAGGCAGCAGATTTCCTCTATTTACCAAGTCTGTGTGTCAGGCACTGTGTTGGGTACCATACATATTTTCTTTTGTTTAATGTCATGTCAACCTTAATGTCATGTCAACCTTAGGTCATTGTGTTTTTTTTTATTTTTACTGCTGAGGACACTCAAGCTTAGAGAGTTTCGGGAAATCACCTTAACTGTTTGGCTTTGCACAAATTACTTAAATAAACTGACCTGTAGCCTCCTTAAAACAGGGTGATACTAGTAACTCTTTGAAGTGCAGGGAGGATTAAATGAGGTAAGGCATGTGAAATGCCCAACTCTTTTTTAACCTGTTGTTTTGTTAAACAATAACGTGTAAAAATACGTTAAAAATAGTGACTCACAAAGCTAGAGTACAGATCAAAATGAAGTGGCATCTCTGGAAATGCCAGGTTCACATAGGCTTTCAATATTCCATTTATAAACATGTTTATTAAAAGTTGAAAAGTACATCAACTTTTCAAACAAACTGAACTTTGGAACAACAGGCCCCAAACCACCTTTCATATGCCAAATCCAGACTTTTGTACATGAGCCGATGAGCAATTGTGAACTTTCCTGGGAAAGCTGCCGGCCTCCCCTGGGCTGTGTCATTCTGTAGCACCATACTTTTGTATGTGCAGCAGTATTTACTTGGACAAACATTTCTGGATTTATTTTGTGTTTCACTGATGATTATATATAAAACACTGAGAGAGGAAAGTATATTTATCAAAAAACATGTTTTTGGATTTTTTGTTTAATAAAAATGAATATGTTTATTAATATGTTAATTAAGATGGCACAGGTCACCCTAGCTGGTTTGGCTCAGTGGATAGAGCGTTGGCCTGGTTCCAGGTTCGATTCTGGTCAAGGGCACATGTCCTGGTTCCAGGTTCGATTCTGGTCAAGGGCACATGTCCTGGTTGCTGATTCGATCCCCAGTAGGGGACATGCAGGAGGCAGCAGATCAATCATTCTCTCTCATTATTGATGTTACTCTCCCTCTCCCTTCCTCTCTGAAATATATATATATATATATATATATATATATATATATATATATATATATGAAGGCACAGGTCTAACAACTTCACAAGTATAAACTATTTGGTCATCATAATAACTCTGTTGAAGTAGGGATTATTTTTATCCCCATTTATAGATAAGAATACCGGGACATGGAGAGTCTAAATAACCTTCCCAAGGTGACACTGCTAGTAAGTGACAGAGCTGAGATTAGAATTCAGGCAGATTGCATACTTTTAAGCATTGGTCCTTATTTCTTCCCCTCCATTGCTGACTTTACTCTGCTCTCCCTATGTGAAAGGTGTTGTCCCAACAGTGATAGGTTGGGAGCCCAAATCACGACTTCCCCTAGTGATAGCAAGGGCAGCTGTAGAGAGAAATGGTGTCAAAGCCTTTAACAAAGCCCTTCACGATGCAGGCCCTACCTAAATCTCCAGTCTCCAATATTCCACAAAACCCCTAGGCTCCAAATAGTGACTGCTTATAGTTTCCAAACCTTATGCATGCCAATCCCTCTGTCTGCAAATCTCTTTTCCCCACCTTCATTCTCTCCCTCCTCTTCTAATGCTTACCAGTTCCTTCATGCATCACTTAACCAGGAAAGTCTTCCCTGATCTTTGGAGTTTAGATGTCCATTCACCATGATTCCATAATCCCCAGGAAGTATCTGTCATCAAAGCACTTGTCATGCTGGACCACAGTAATTAATTGACTCTTTTGTTGCCTATAATTGACTATGAATATTTTGAAGGCAGAGACTGTGTTTTATTTATCTCTGTGTCTCCAGTACACTGGGCCTCTCAGAGAGCAGGCATTCAATATATGTTTGTTCTGCGAATGGACAAAGGTTTGGGTGATTGTATTTCTCTTTCTGCCCTCCAACTTCTGTCTCTCTCACTTTGTTCACCAACATATATTATCTGGACAGAGAAAGCAGTACAAAGTTCAAAAATAAACTTCAAACACTTGAGGAGGAAATGGTGGGAAGGACAAACTATGGAACACTTTGTTTTACCAATCGCTCATGGTATCTGAGAGTACCAAAAACATTTATTACAACCATGTAAATCTACCATAAACAGAAATTTAGCATTTAATTAGTTGCTTACAATATAAGAATTATTATATACCAAATCTAATTGGTTAGATTATTTGTTTGATTTTTTAAAAAAAGGGAGATAATGATCTCTACTAGAAGATTGCATTCTAATTCTCAAAAAACGTGTAAATATTAATATCAAATATATTCTGAATAATAAATGAAGCAGGGTTGATCCTGGAGCAATTGGAAGAACTGTTTAAGTTTGAATTATCCCAAGAAAAAAAATGGTGACAGAATAGACAGACGTGCCCTGAGCCTTGTCCCAGAGCAGATAGAAAGAACAGTGGAGGGTCGCACAGGGAGTGTCTGTTGGTGAGTTAAGGGACAGCTATACTCCAGGAGAAGATGGAGACTGCTGGACGGGGATCCCCTGACTGGGCAGCCCCCACTGCTCCTGGGTTCCCTCCCGGAGCCACCTGCTCAGAAGCAGAGACCACACCATCTTGAAGGGGAAAGTGGATGTTATCGGAAGCCTGAAAATCTACAACTGTGGCACTCACCGAACAGCTGGGAACTCCAGAGCACTGGTCCCCAATTGGCGCAAACATGCAGATTCAGAGGAGCTCTACGCTCCACCACAAAAAGGTTAAATTTCACCTGGAATAAGGAGAGAACTACATAACCAGACACCCGGAGAAGAGAGACCATGGGGAGACAAAGAAATAGCCCACATATGAAAGAAAAGCAGGCATCACCAGAAAAGGAAGTAAATGAAATGGAGGCAAGCAACCTGTCAGAGAGAGAATTCAGAGAAAAGAATGGAAGACAAATTAAACAATATGAGTAAGAACCAAAAGGAAATGAAGAAGAACCAAAAAGAAATGAAAAATGACATCGCTGCTGTAAAGAACTCAATAGAAAGAATCAAGAGTAGGCTAGAAGAAGCAGAGGACTGCATCAGTGAGCTAGAAGACAAGGTAGGAAAAAATATCCAGGTAAAGCAGCTTCTAGAAAAAACAATTAAAAAGTAGGAGGAGAGCCTAAGGGAACTTTGGGACAACACGAAACAAAACAACATCCACATAATAGCAGTTCCAAAAGGAGAGGAAACTGAGCAAGGAATAGAAAACCTGTTTGAAGAAATGACAGAAAACTTCCCTGATATAGGGAAGAAAAAAAACACACAAATCCAGAAGCTCACAGAGTCCCAAGCAAAATGAACCCCAAAAGACCAACACCAAGGCACATTATAATTAAATTGGCAAACACCAACGACAAGGTAAGAATCTTAAAAGCGGCCAGAGAGACACAGAAAGTTACCTACAAAGGAACCCCCATCAGACTAGCAACTGATTTCTCAACAGAAACTCATCAGGCCAGAAGGGAATGGAATGAAATATACAAAGTCATGCAAAGGAAGTGTCAGAATCCAAGAATACTGTACCCAGCAAGGCTATCAATCAAAATTAAAGGTGAAATCAGGAGCTTCACAGACAAAAAAGGACTAAGGGTATTTATTACCACCAAATCAGCAATGCAAGAAATGCTAAAGGATCTGCTGTGAAAGAAAGAAAGAAAGAAAGAAAGAAAGAAAGAAAGAAAGAAAGAAAGAAAGAAAGAAAGAAAGAAAGAAAGAAAGAGAGAGAGAGAGGAAACAAAGAAGGAACACAGCGGTAAAGAATAAAAATGATACAAATAAGTACCTATTTGTACCATTGTTATTCCTAAGTACCTATCAATAATAACTTTAAATGTAAATAGATTAAATACCCCAATCAAAAGACATAGGGTAACTGATTGGATAAGAAAACACGACCCATATATCTACTGTCTACAAGAAACCTACCTCAAAAAAAAAAAAAAAAAAAAAACACACACAGAATGAGGGTGAGGGGATGGAAAAAGGTTCTTCAGGCGAATGGAAATGAAAAAAAAGCGAGGGTCTTGGAGTTAACCATGTGGATTCCTGCAACAGAGAGGAATTGACAGGTCTGCTCCAACCACGAAGACAAAAGGAAAAACAGTCCAGAAATGGAAGACACTGACAGCGCCTTGCCATGTGAGCAGTCAGCAGCAGTACACTGCTGCAGGTTACCTAGGACCAAACCACAGAGGGTCGGACCTGCATTGCCACCATGTGCCCACCATCCAGATATCATTGTTGACATGTACACATAAGGAACTGTTGGACATTGAAATTGGGACTCAAACATTATTTTTGTTTTTTTGTTATTATATGTTTATCTCTAGTCTGTAGAGGCAAAATTTTTTAAAGGAAAGAAATGGGGGGGAAATAGATACAGAGGCAAAAAAGCATTGAACAGACTGTCAAACTACATCAGGAAGGCAGGGGAGGTTGGGCGAGGGGGGATGTAAGAGATCAACCAAAGGACTTGTACGCATGCATATAAGCATAACCAATGGATACAAGACACCGGTGGGGGGGGGGGGATGTGAGCAGGGGAAGGTATGTACTGGGGGGTAGGGGAGACTGTGGGAGGTCAATGGGGGGATAAAAAAGGAGACATATGTACTACTATTTGTAATACTTCAAACAAGAAAAAAAAATTAATTAATTTAAAAGAAAGAAAAGCTAGGGTAGCAATACTTATATTTGACAAATTAGCTCACAAAGAGAAGGACATAACTAGAGATAAGGAAGGCCACTTCATAATATGAAAGGGGGCAATCCAACAAGAAGAAATAACCCTGGAAAACATATATGCACCCAATACAGGAGCACCCAAATACATAAAAAAAGTCCTGGAGGATATCATGAGAGAGATCAACAGCAATACAATCATAGTAGGAGACTTTAATACCCCACTATCACCATTGGACAAATCCTCTAAACAAAAAATCAGCAAAGAAACATCAATCCTAAATGACTCACTAAACCAGATGGAATTAATTGACATCTTCAGAACATTTCACCCCAAACCCACAGAATATACATTCTTCTCAGGTGCACATGGGACATTTTCAAAGATAGACCATATGTTGGGTCATAGACAAAGTCTCTTCAAATTCAAGAAGATAGAAATCATATTAAGCATCTTCTCAGATCACAGTGGCATAAAACTGGAAATCACCTACAATAAAAACAATCCAAAAAAATCAAACACATGGAGACTGAACAGCATGCTCTTAAACAATGACTGGGTTACCAGAGAGATCAAAGAAGAAATAAAACACATCATGGCAACAAATGACAATGAAAACACAACAATCCAAAATCAATGGGACACAGCAAAAGCAGTCTTGAGAGGGAAGTTCATAGCTCTACAAGCCTACTGCAAAAAAACAAGAAACAATGGTAATAAATTACCTAACCCTACAACTCAAAGAGTTAGAAAGAGAGCAACAAGAAAAGCCCAGTGTAAGGAGAAGGAAGGAAATAATAAAGATGAGAGCAGACATAAATGACATTGAGACCAAAAAAACATACAAAAGACCAACAAAACCAAGAGCAGGTTCTTTGAAAGAATAAACAAGATTGATGAACCTCTAGCCAGGCTCACCAAGAAGCAAAGAGAGAGGACCCAAATAAACAAAATCAGAAATGAAAGAGGTGAAATAACAACAGACCTCACCGAAATACAAAGGATTGATAAAAAATACTATGAACAACTCTATCCCAACAAACTGGACAACCTGGAGGAAATGGCCATATTCCTAGACAAATATAACCTTCCAAAACTCAATCAGGAAGAATCTAAACATCTCAATAGGCCAATAACTATGGAATAAATTGAAAAAGTCATCAAAAAGCTTCCAGCAAACAAAATCCTGGGGCCAGATGGCTTCACAGGGGAGTTTTACCAAACATTCAAGGAAGAACTAAAACCTATCCTCCTCAGACTATTCCAAAAAATTCAAGAGGAAGGAACACTTCCAAGCTCCTTCTATGAATCCAGCTTCATCCTAATACCAAAACCAGATCAAGACAACACAATGAAAGAGAATTACAGGCCAATATCCCTTATGAACATAGATGCCAAAATCCTCAACAAAATTCTAGCAAATCAGATCCAGCACTACATCAGAAAGATCATACACCATGACCAAGTAGGATTTATCCCAGGAATGCAAGGATGGTACAATATCCACAAATCAATCAACGTGATACATCACATAAACCAGTTGAGAGATAAAAATCACATAGTCATATCAATTGATACAGAAAAAGCATTGGACAAAATCCAACACCCTTTCTTGATAAAAACTCTCAACAAGGTGGGAATAGAAGGATCATACCTCAACATAATAAAAGCTATATTTCATAATCCCACAGCTAACATCATACTCAATGGGCAAAAATTAAAACCATTTCCCCTAAGAACAGGAACAAGACAGGGATGCCCACTCTCACTACTCCTGTTCAACATAGTACTGGAAGTATTAGCCATTGCAATTAGACAAGAAGAAGAAATAAAAGGCATCCAAATTGGAAAAGAAGAAGTATAGCTGTCCTTATTTGCAGATGACATGATATTGTACATAAAAACCCCAGAACACTCCATCAAAAAACTAATAGACTTAATAAATGAATTCAGCCATGCAGCAGGATACAAAATTAATTCCAAGAAATCTATGGCATTTCTATACACCAATAGTGAACTTACAGAAAGAGAAACTAAAAAAGCAATCCCATTTACCATCATACCAAAATAATTAAGATACCTAGGAATAAACTTAACTAAGGAAGTAAAAGACCTATACGTGGAAAACTACAGGACGCTGAAAAAAGAGATAGAGGAAGACATAAACAGATGGCAGAACATACCATGTTCATGGATTGGGAGAATCAACATAATTAAAATGTCCATACTACCCAAAGCAATCTATAGATTCAATGCATTCCCCATTAAAATAGCAACGGCATATATCACAGACCTAGAAAGAACTCTCCAAAAATTCATCTGGAATAAAAAAAGACCCTGAATATCCATAGCAATCCTGAGAAAGAACAAAGTAGGTAGGGTCTCAATACCAGATTTCAAGTTGTATTACAAAGCCACTGTTCTCAAAACTGCCTGGTACTGGCACAAGAACAGACATATAGATCAATGGAATAGAATAGAGAACCCAGAAATCGACCCAAATCACTACGCTCAATATTTGACAAAGGAGGCATGAACATACAATGGAGTCAAGACAGTCTCTCCAATAAATGTACAGATACATGCAAAAAAAATGAAACTAAACCATCAACTTACACCATACACAAAAAATAAACTCAAAATGGATCAAAAACTTAAACATACAATGAGAAACCATAAAAATACTAGAGGAATCCACTGCCAGAAAAATCTCTGACATATGACCAAAGCAATTTCTTCACTGATACTGCTCCTAGGGCAATGTAAACTAAAGAGAAAATAAACAAATGGGACTACATCAAAATAAAAAGCTTTTGCACAACAAAGGAGACCATCAATAAAACAACAAGAAAGCCCACTGCATGGAAGAACATATTTGCCAATGATATCAATGATAAGGGTCTAATCTCCAACATTTACAGGGAACTCATGCAGCTTAACAAAAAGAAGATAAACAACCCAATCAAAAAAATGGGCAACTGATCTAAATAGACACTTTTTGAAAGAAGACAGAAGGAAGGCCAAGAGACATATGAAAACATGCTCAAAGTCACTAATCATCAGAGAGATGCAAATCAAAACAACAATGCGGTACCATCGCACACCTGTGAGAATGGCTATCATCAGCAAATCAACAAATGACAGGTGCTGGCGAGGATGCGGAGAAAAAGGAACCCTAGTGCACTGCTGGTGGGAATGCAGACTGGTGCAGCCACTGTGGAGAACAGTATGGAGTTTCCTCAAAAAACTAAAAATGGAACTCCCATTTGACCCAGTGATCCCACTTCTAGGAATATATCCCAAGAAACTAGAAACAGGAATCAGAAAAGATATATGCACCCCTATGTTCATAGCAGCACAATTCACCATAGCTATGATTTGGAAACAGCTTAAGGGCCCATCAGCAAATGAGTGGATTAAAAACTGGAATGGAATACTATGCTACGGTAAAAAAGGAGTTCTTACCATTTGCAACAACATGGATAGAGATGGAGAGCATTATGTTAAGTGAAATAAGCCAGGCAGAGAAAGATAAATATCACATGATCTCACTCATTTGTGTAATATAATGAACAACATAAACTGATGAACAAAAATAGATCCAGAGACAGAAAAACATCAATCAGAATGTCAAACCTCAGGGAAGGTAGGGGAGGGTGAGGGTAAGGGGGGGAGATCAACCAAAGGACTTATATGCATGCATGTAAGCCTAATCAATGGACACAGACAACAGGGGGGTGGGGTCATGAATGGGAGGCGGGAGGTAATGGGGGAATAAGGACACATATGTAATACCTTAATCAATAAAGAAATTTTTAAAAATGAACTGTTTAAGTTCTCCTTTTTTGGTAATAAATAAATGATAATAAATAAATGAGTTAATAAAACCTCATTAAACACATAAAATGAAAGTGGTCAAAATCTCCTAAACTGATCCTCTTTAAATGAATAAAATAATCTGGTGGGTTCTAGTAAGACATTGTTTGAATATAGGCACAAAAATCTAAAGCATTCAAAAGTTTTGCTAGTACGTCTTATGAAGTAGTATTTCTGCTTTCATATTTTCTCTGGCCTTTCTGAGAAAAGTATTACTCCTAAGTTACCTTTTCTAACAGTTACAATATTTAAAAAGTTTAGTTCTGCTTACATACTTATCAGAGGCCCAATGTAACACCTTAAAGGAGCATTTTTAAAACTACTTCTTGATAACTCACCCAAACCTAAATCAGAACAGGAAGAGCAAGTGTGCTTTTCAAATGTTATGAAAACTCAAATATGATTATCACTGAAAAACATGTCACCACTAAAATAAATTTATATCAAGATTTCAAAATACAAATTCAATGGCACAATAGCCACATGTGTGTACCTGTGCCTATGCATGTATGTTTATGCATGTAAATTTCTGTTGGGACTGTTCGAACAGTTCCTTTAAACAATATATCACCATGTTAAAAATACTATTTTAAAAAAAAAACTAGCAATTCTATTAACAAATGGTTGGTTGTAGCTTAGTAATTGGCTGTCATATCTAATCTCCATTAAGAACTGTACATATCCCTGATGTCTCCACTATACATTCAGCTCCGGGTTGGAATAAAAGAAGAGGTTTTGTCCCAACACTGATAGAATAGTGATGAGAACCAAACAATGGCTTACCCTCTCGCTCCTGAAAATCAAGGATAAGGCTACTTTGGGGATCTTAGACCTCACCCAGTGGACCAACCCCTGGGCATGCTCTCTGGTTGTGGAAAACATTGTTTCCCAAGCACCGCTTCCACCTCTGTTATCCTCAAGGCCCAGGTCAGAGAAAGCCCACCTTCCATAAGAGAGCTTCTTCCGTAGCAGCTCTTGCTGTCATCCACAGACTTCTGCAGGCCTCAGACCAACTGGGAAATAGATGTTATTGGAGAGGTTAAAATAAAATAAAGAGGGCTGATAAACAAGTAACTCTATTCATGTTTTACTTGGTTACAATAATAAGTAATTTAATAATTTATGTGCATTTACAAAGCTAGGCAACAGAAGCTCTGGGGTAAGTGTGACTTCTACAAACCTGTTATAATACCTATCTAAACAATTCATATTTATTAGTGGAATAAATCCCTAAAACTCCTTTCTAAAGGATTATCAAACCAGATTGGGACCAACCCAACAAATCGAATTAGAAATTCATGTAAGGCTGCTAACTAAGTTATTAAAGTGATCAACATGGATATTCCCAGTTCGCCAGGAAACCTGTTTGGACATTTAGTCAAATGCTGCCCTCTAGTGAGAAAACTCTTTAAAAGGCTCCAGTGGGCCTTGGAATGAGAAAGCACTCATGAGCTCTAATGAGAGACCTGTCTAAGGTAATCAAATAGAATCTTCAACTACAAACCACAGTTATTTTAGATTAAAATTTTAATTTCATTTTTACTTTGTTGCTAATACCTAAGTTTTCCTTCTAAAATTATATTATAAATAGTAAAATACAGTAATAGGGTAGCTTTACCAGCAGGACATTTAGATATTTTAGGCTCTAACATTTGATAATCTGATAATAGTAATTGGTATTAAAGTTTCATATGCTTATTTCCTTTATTTTTTAATATATTTTTATTGATTTCAGAGAGTAAGGGAGAGGGATAGAGAGATAGAAACATCAATGATGAGAGAGAATCATTGATCGGCTTGTCTCCTGCACAATGGATCGAGCCTGCAACCTGGGCATATGCCCTGACCGGGAATCGAACTGTGATAGGGAATTGAACCGTGACTTCTTGGTTCATAGGTCAATGCTCAACCACTGAGCTACGCCGGCCGGGCTGTTTATTTCCTTTAACTATGAAATTTAAATGGGTGATAATAACAGTTTTCCACTGTCAATTAAAAAAATTAAAAACACAGAAGTTTTTATTCCACAGCAAGTTTGTGTTATCATTTCTTTCTTTAATTCTAGATAATCATTTTGCCATAGAAGTCAAGAATTATAATGTTCTTTTTAAAAAGAATTATAATGTTTTTAAACAGTACAGGAATATGGCTATATCCTAGAATAGAAAGTTCAGCTAGTCACTTCTAATTTAGCAGGGGGTGGGGAGAAAAATCTTTACTTTCAAACTTCACAGAATTGTAATACATTTTATGCATTTAGCAGTAATAGGCATTTAGCATTTTTTAATTGTATGCTAAACTTTGTAAATCAAACTTTGTGCAAATTTCCTCCTATGACACAATCTTCCTACTAGAGCACTCACCCATTCATTTAGCTTTTATGTCTCTTAATGAACCTTTATGACTGCCTACTGTGCACCCACAACTCTGCTAGTCACATGCAATGTCATGTTAAAAGGGAAGGACCTGATGTTCTAAAGCCTATGGCTCCTGCAGCGAGGGAGGCAGACATAATCAGGTCATTCTGAAACGTTGTAATAAATGCTTAAGATGGGACATACACAGGGCTCTTTGGGAGCAGGTAGGAGGGCCACCTGGTTCAATATTGGGGAGTCAGTAATGTTCTGCTCTCCAAGGAAATAAGATTTAAGCTTTGACAATGTGTTACCACCACTGAAAGCCCTCTGGCAGTAATGCTATCCATACAGGCTAATTTCTTTCTGAAGAAGCAATTCCACCAAGACTGTGATGCTGTGACAGTTTTGTGCTTTTGCCAATATATTATCCTCAGTGAGATATGCCGTGATGGTAGTGCCACACTCAGCACCAGGTACACACTGATATTTGAATTAAATCTCTCCATACATGTAAAGAGAAATATGCTGATTTTAGTTAACTTACTTAGACAATGTTGTTCTTCTTCCTTTTTTTTTTTTTTTTTTAGATGTGCTCAGACATGAGTTTTATTACAGTGAAAGGTTTAAAGCAAAGTCAGCAAAGGGGAAAGGTGCGTGTGACAAAGTGGTGGACATCAGGTACAAGCTTCCAAGAGTCCTCACCCTGTGGAGTTACCAGGATGTCCTCATTTAATTTTGAACATACCCAGAGAACATTAAGTCTTTCTTTTTCTAGAAAAATAAGTAAACTAAAATGAAATCATTTTGTTATGATATAGTCCTCATATGCTCTGGTATAGCTGCTAGCACCCCATGAGATTTTAAACAAGTCATATATCTATGGTCTTTGGTCCGTTCCATTCAAGTATTCTATAAGTCTATGAGCAACACTATATTTAAAAATTACTCCTATTTTTAAAGTGTTGTATTCATTGTTGAGCATTGTTGACTTTCAGCTTCTCATCCTTGGGTTAACTGTGGTCATCTTGATATGCAGGATAAAAATTCTTGCTTGAGAAAAATGTAATCTTATCCTTTCTCATCAAATGCTACAGTCATTGAAAAAGAAAATCAAAATTGAAGTTTTGAGGAAAAGTATACTAAAATCCTGGTCCTGGATGAAAATGTCAGCCATATATCAAGAACACATCCCTATAAGAAGAACTAAGCTTGAGAAACTTACTACGTGAGAGATTTTTAACATTTTCTCTGAGCTTAAATATGCACAAGGAAAATTTTGTTGGGATTTTTGGTATTTGTCTATTAAAATATCTGTTTTATAGACAGTAATTTCTTAATTAGTGTGTTAAAACTCATTTGAAAGCAGAAAAAATTAAAGCAGATATATGTATATGAGACATAGATATATCTCCAGAAAGGAAGTACAGAGCATTCTCAACCCAAACTTGTGTAAGTGGACTCACTTATGATTTTTAAATGGTGCTCCATGTTTTGAAGAATGAAAAGCTATATAAAGCCAAGACAAGACCTTACAAGAAGAAATAGGAAACCTGGGGTCTATCTGAGCATGTAACAAACATTAGCCAAGTCACTTAACTTCTCCATGTTTCAATTTCTTCACTTGTCCTGTCTCACTTGTGTCACTGGTCTACCTAAGGATCCCATGAGCTAATCTTTATGCATGTCATTAAAAACTACCTAAATATCCACCAATATGGGAAAAGATTAACAAAGTACAGTATATTCATATAATGAAATATCACACACATGCAAAAAGAATAACCTGGAAATGTATTAGATATATTCATATGTCAACATGGATAGATCTCAAAAACACAACTATAATGTTGAGTAAAAAATGCAAGATACAGAATAATACACTGTTTATATTTTTAAAAAGGACTCAAAACAGTACTATATGTCATTTATGGATATATACACACTAGAGGCCCAGTGCACAAAATTCGTGCACAGAAGGGGACCCCTCAGCCCAGCCTGCAACCTCTCTAATCCAGGACCACTTGGGGGATGTCCAACTGCCGGTTTAGGCCTGATCCCCAGGATCCCTCTCACAATCCTGGACCGCTGGCTCCTAATCGTTCACCTGCCTGCCTGCCTGGTCTCCCCTAACTGCCCCCCCCCCTGCCAGCCTGGTCACCCTTAACTGCCCCCCCTGCCAGCCTGGTTGCCCCCAACTGCCCCCCTCCCCCACCCCATGCAGCCTACTTGTTCAGTCGTTTGGTCATCCTTCACTAACACCCCTGCCGGCCTGGTCGCCCCATGCAGCCTGTGTATTCAGTCATTTGGTTGTCCCTCACTAACCCCCCTGCCAGCCTGGTCATCCCACACAGCCTGCTTGTTCAGTCGTTTGGTCGTCCCTCACTAACCTCACTGCCAACCTGGTCATAGGCAGCCATCTTGTGAGGGTCAGTTTGAATATTACCTCTTTATTATATGATCTCTGAATGCATAATAATCTGGCCACTCAGTGTACTATATGTCATCTATGGCTATATATACACTAGAGGCCCAGTGCACAAAATTCATGCACCGGGCCTCTAATATATATATATATATATAATATATATATAATATATATATATATAAAATAATATATATATTATATATATATATTAGAGGACTCAAAACAATATATTACATTAGAGGCCCAATGCATGAATTCGTACATGGGTGGAGTCCAGCCAGCCTGGCCAGGGGGAGGGGACATGGGCGGTTGGCCAGCCTGCCTGCTGGTTGAACTCCTGGTTGAGGGGACAATTTGCACATTAACCTTTTATTATATAGGATATACACTGAGTGGCCAGATTATTATGCGTTCAGAGATCATAATAATCTGGCCACTCAGTGTGTGTGTGTGTGTATTAACTTTTTAAAAAGTGGACAGTAGTTGTCCCTCAATAGAGAGGAAAGAAACAAAACAGAGGGTTAGAAGGGGCTTTAGTCAGTTACATAATTATTTTAAGAGACCGCAAGCAAATATGACAGGCATTAGTTCTGAGTTTTGGGAATAAGGGCATACTTCTCTTATTCACTGGTACTCCCCTGGTATCTTTTTTTTTTTGATGATTAAATTTAAAAAGAATTATTAAAGCTAAAAAAAATAGCAGGAGTAATGCACCAATTTTAAAAGTTAAAATAGAGCTGGTGCGATTACCTACAGTTCCTCCAGTCTTTGTTTTATTATCTTCATTGGAAGATCACTATATGAGTCATCTGACCACAGAGTCAACCAACATTTAATAGGGATGCAGGCAAATACCTACATGAATAAATCCTGGGGTGTAAGAGCAGACATGAATTCTCCTAAAAGAAAATGTTTGAGATACAAAATATCAATCCCAGACAACCTAAAACATTTACTTGATACCAGTTAAAGATTCTATTCTTGGTCTCTGTCTTCAAATCTTCAAATAAAATCAGGAATTTATAATTTTTTAAAAGGCAGCAGTCAACCAAATCCCATCATGCTCCTCATGTTTATATCAACTTGAGATGTTTAGAGTCAAGGTGGAAAACACGGGATTTGACTTGTTCAATAGAATTTAAAATGTAAACAGATTGCTCACATGAAATGAATTACAAATAGGCATTAAATATCTTTTCAAGTGCTTACTTCAACTAATAATGGGAGAACGGTGATTTTAAATTATGGTGAAGCATCTTCTTTTTTCACCTATTAATTGACTAAGAGTATTAAGTTCCACGGGCCTCTTAATGCATGGTCAGGGTATAGGGAATGAGGCACTTTCATCTAATACCAGAGGGGCTGTAAATCTGTACAAGCTCTACAAATGATAATTTGGCACTATCCATTAAAATTACAAATGTACATTTCCTTTGACCAGCAATTACATGTCTAGGAATTTATTCTACTTTTTTTTTTTTTTTGCATATGTGTGATATGGCATATGTACCAGGCTCATCTTGCTGCTGTGTTTTTAACTGCAACATATTGGAACTATCTTAAATTTTCACCTATTGAAGACTCGCTTAATTAATTTTGGTACAATTTTAATGGAATAGTGTTGCCCCTAAAAAGTAGAAAGCTCTTATGATTTGATATGAAAAACCTCCAAGATCAATTATTAAGAGAAAGAAACGAAAGTGCAGAACAGTGTGTGAAGAACACTACCATTTGTATAAAAGGGAAAAGACAACATGGGCATAGGATATTTCTGCAAGAAGAAACAAGATAATCCTCACGCTGGTTACATCTGTGAAAAAGAACATGCGTGGAGGATAGCATTGGGAGGTAGACTTTTTACTATCTACTATATTTCCAATGTCAAACCAAGTGAATTTGTGCTACAGTTTTCTTTAAGGGGGCAGGCTAGAAGGGGTCAATGAGGAAGGGGGGGGCATGTGTAATACTTTCAAGAATAAAGATTTTTTAAGTTAAAATTTTAAGTGACTACAAATTTTAGCCTTAATAGTGGAAAGATGTCTCAATTTTAACAGATGGCTTTAGTAAATGTAGAGTACACCCTACACACACACACACACACACACACACACACACACACACAGAATTACATTCAAAGGAAAAGCTAAGAAAAACTTCCCCAGAGCTTGGACTTGTTTTGTCAATTCTAGAAAACTATCTCTCCTGAAGCTACCATGCAAAAATTAACTCAGATTTTCTTAAAACCACACCCAATTCAAGATTCTCAGGCAAACTCTGCTAAAGGAAACAAGAATTCACAGCTTAAAAATCCAATAGTATCTTTTCCTGGCTGGTTTTTAAATTTGATTGTGAAACTCAGCAGGTGTAACATAAAATACAAAAGCTATTTTCTCTTTTGACAAAGCAAAAATTCATCTTCTTCGCTCAAAAATACATCAACATCTGTTATGTAGAACCACCAGCTAAATCTAAACAATGTGAACGGCGTGTTTGAAGGAGATGAAATCCAGCAGATACACAGCATTAGCCATACAACTGCTCATTCTGCAGCAGCAGGGATTGAAATTTCATCATAAGCAGCCCTGAGGGAAGTTGTTCACCTTAGCAGATAGTTACTGCTAATTTGCATCTGATTATTGGTTTATGCTTTATGTTAGCCCATTAACAGGAAGGCTATTAGGTTAAGAATTTTACAAAAAAAAGATGCCTGTCTCCTTGAACTGGAAACCTTAAAGTGGATATTTCCGAGTTTCAGTCTTATATTTACATGTTTATACAGAAGAATCAATTGCTTTTCAAATGCCCATATTATTCTGCCTTGTTTTTGTTGTTTTCAATTTCTTCAGATGCTTTGCACCCAGAAATATGTCATCCAGCACCAGGGATCCTGAAATGTTGAGCATGGCCTCCCGGTTCCACCTGCTGCGAAAGTTCCTCGGGCCGCGCCATGGCGGAGCAGCTGTTCAGCCACTTTCACACTCAGGAAAGAGGTTTTGTGGTCTCTTGCTGCATCAGGGCAGTTGAGTTTTTCTTCTACTCTGAAGAATAGTCAGTTCCCATTTCCCTTGTAAAGAAATTTCTCTGTCTTTGTAAAATTCCAGGCAGAAAATCTTCCCAGCATTTCTCTGAGAAGCTTGGTACAGAATGTCCTCACAATGAATTAATCAGCCTTGAACTGACAGAGTGAACAGAGGAGAAGAGAATTTTACCAGCAGACCTTGGTGCCACATAAAAGGAAAACATTTTTTCTGTTTCCAAGAAATGACACTTTTCTATAAATTACAAAATATCCTAGAAATACAAAGACAATTTCCCACACAGACTCTCCTTCTAAAGATATAAAAAGACTTTTCAAAAAACACCTGCCGAATAGACACCCACACACCTTGGGAGTCAAGCACAGAGCTGGCTTTGCCGTCAGCTTTTAGTGCTTTTACTTGGGATGAAACACTGCTTAGTCGGGCTGGTTTCTCTATCCCATAGGACTTCAAAATCGAGTTTCACAACCAGTCTTTGCCACAAGCTCCCAGCCCACTGCTTCCTCACTCAAGAGTACCTCACCATTTCCCTGATTGATGCACCTGGCAGCCTGGAGCTGCCTGTGATAATAACTGTGACACTCGCTTTTCTTTTTCCGAAGTTGTGGATCCATTAAAAAGCAAGCATTGCATCTTGCTGGAGAACCGAGTCGATCCCACGTTGAATGTTTCTATTTCATAGTTACAAATGACAAATATAAATTACATTTACATACACATACACACATCTACATCTCCTACAAACTACAAATCTGCTTTCTACCCATGAGTGGCCACGCAAACCAATAGCCGCACATAGGCTGCTACTCAAGATGAACACTTAAAAGGTACAATCTGCATTTTAAGAGAACAAACAAACACTTCAGTTTGTTTGTTGACTGCCTTTGTAGCCTTTTTTTTTTTTTTTTATGAAATTACCCCCATGGGTCTTTTCTTGGTATTCACTTTTTGAAACAAGCTAGAAGTCTATACAAAATTGTATTCCACACCTGTGCTCCTCCTTTGCCCTTGGCCTGGGTTAAAAATGACCAACCTGACTTTTAATTTGGGTGGGTAAAATAAATAAATAAATAAATAAATAAATAAATATGTTCTCCGGTTAAGACCTGGCTTTCCAAGTTTCAGCCCAGAGTGAATGTGTGTGGCCAAGTTATAAACCCCTGAAAATAGGAAACTAATGCCGTGAGGATTTAAAATAATAGAAAATGTTTCACATAATATAAATCCATAAGCAGTGCATTATGTTTAAGTCTTAATATCTACATACTTGGATTATCCTGTATCTTGACAATCACACAAAGCAATCTCTCTCCCTTGCCCCCTTTCTTTGACTCTGGGTTTCCTTTCTATGTATTAACAATGCTCTGGGCCATAAAATACTGTATTAATATTAGTTTGTCACCGCAGACTAAATTTAGAACAACTCATTAATATGGGAGAGTTAAAGGCAGTCAGCCAAGAGTACCAGCAACTCTAAGCTCTTAAGGCTATACGTTATGCAGATATGCCACTTGAACTGGAGAGGCAGCCATTCTTTTTGTGACTAATAAGAGATTCTGTTAGTTCTAAGCTGTTTCTAATTCTAATTAAGAAATGTGGAGAAAGGCAATTTTGCCATTGTAGGTAGAGTTGATATGCAATTGGGAAAAGTCTTATATCATCCCGCTTGGCTTGTCCTGGTCATATATGATTAGTGGCACATGCATGGAATGAATATTTCTCTCACCATCCGCATAAAAAACAACAACTTTGCTGCCATATCTGTGATGCTGTAATCATAATTGAAGTTCCTAGATGTGTAGTAATCAGTGCTTTTTCAAAGCAAACCTTTTGTGGCTCAGAAACACCCCAGTTGCACAAAAAAGTTTTGGCTTTTTACAAATTAAAAAAAAAAACAAAAACCTTTCTAATGGATACTTCTGGACCCGTTATGCCTTTCTTTGGGCTTGTCAAGTATTAATTTTTTTTTAATTTAGTCCCTTGCTAAGGTACAAATATTCATGTTTAACACCAAGTAGCAGTTCAGGGGCTGACAACTTGGTGTGTACCTTTTGAATGATGCATAGAAAGCAGCAGTTAGCACAAAGAAAAAGCCACCAGATTGGTCTCAGGGAAACCCAGTGTCTGAATTTTTCATGACTCCTCTAGCACTTAAAGAATAAAAAAAAACCTGGCTACTAGTGTTGGAAGACCAACGTCAGGAAGGTCAGAGCCTGGAAACATGCGAGAGAGGCCAGTCTTGCCTGAGGAAAGTGAAAGGGGATTTAAGCTGCTTAGGAGAATTAGAAAAGGAAAAAGAGGAGAGAGAGATTTCTTTTGCTTCGTTTTGGTATTTTATAAACACCAGAATGGCAAAACAAAGGCTATGAAAATGTACACAGTCGTACCTCTCTAGGGTCCCTTACGTTTGTGTCTCTGAGGACACCAAAAACGTACCTCCTCTTTGGGGTTATGAGACTTATTGTTAAACTTCCCCAAATCATGCCTTTCCTGACCCACATGCCCACTCTCATGGTTTCTCTCTCCCACGGAGACCGATGAAGAGGGAAAAGGAGATGCCATGCACTTATTTGTTTCCCGGATGGACGTGCAGACTTCTCCCAGGAAAGTGAGGGGCAAGCGGGTGGAGGATATCTTAATTATGTCAATGCCCAGTGACTCCGGGCTGAGGAATGTTCCCGCTTTGATGAACTCTTCTGCCTTTTATGATTTATAGAAAATCTAGATTGAATCCAGGAAAACAAATGAGTGGCTCCTAGGGACGGGGAAAAAGAATGTAACAGTGTTTAAGCAACGGATAACTTCACCTGTCACCGTCTCATTAAGTTCTTAATGAGTTCTTTTCGATTCTTGGTCACATCTGATTTTTTTTTTAATATAAGTCCCTTTGAACAGCTGGGAGTAAGAATCGCCTTTGATCACTGAATTCTTCTGAATTTTTAGTCAAAACAAGGCCATTTTCATCCTGACTTGGGGTATTTTTATGAGTTTATTTCCCCCAAGTATATTCCTGGGCACAGCTTTCCAGGCTGAGAAGAGCCTGAACAATTAATGTATACATTTTTACATAAATGTTTATAAATTTAACAAAGGGAGAGAGCTTTGCCACAAGAAGCCTCCGCTCTTTTGAAGGCGGTTTTCTAATGATGACCCTTGGCGTGTTGAACCACATGGGATTCCTCTGAGAAGAGTCGGATGAAAATTAGTCTATTCTCATTTCAAACAGAATTTTGCTGAAGTCCTGATCAGAGCATCAGCATGGAGTCCGGGGAGACAACACTCGCTACTTGATTCACTCCGCAGCCTCCCTCTCCTGGTAATTGTTGCAGGAACACACAGTGACAAGGCTCTGGGATGTGAGCGGTCTGGATGTACTCCGGCTGTTACGCTCTGTTTAAAGATTTAAACCATCAGGGTATGATAAGGCTTTTTGATGTTCATTGAACACGGGGCTTGGGTACAGACGAAGGGGAAAGGGCTCCTCCAGAAGGCAATCATCCTTCAGAGCCACAGTGAGACAGAGAGAGGTGGGGAAATCTCAGCCTCCGCGCAGGCACGGAACAAAGGGAGATGAAAGGGGCAGGGTGAGCGAGGGGCCAGCTCTGGCTGTGAGGCAGAACGCACTCTCAGAGAGTTCGATGCCTTAAAATGCAGGGAAAACATTTAGTTTCCTCTTTCATTAAAACACACTCATGTTGGGGGGTGGGGGGTGCAGGGAGGAGACAGTGCCAGCTGCAAATTTGGGTGGCTTCAGGTGACTCTGGATTTAAAAGAGCCTCCCCATGGCCCATTTTGAATTACCTAATGAGTATTTATTTTGAGTCGGGTGAGTGTCATTTCCAGCCCTCATCCCCACAAATCTGGAAGAAGACCTTCCTTAAGGTACAGTTTTAAGATCCTCACAGTGTTTTCTCCCCAAAGGTAAACCCGGGTATTTGTCTTAAAGGACATAAAGATCACGAATAAAAGGGGGAAGTGTCCCCTACAGAACCCAACCCAATTTTCTCATATCCTCTTCTTGGGCAAAATACCAGCTTTACCTTATTCACTGTCATATTGTGCCATGTTAATCAACCCTGCACTTTGATTATGAGACAAGAACCAAGACTTGTCTTTCTTTCTCCCCAGCCTCTAGCACAAGGTGTTTACTTGTAAATGTGTGCTGAATGAATGAATGAATGAATGAGCCTAGGAAATGACAGGATAGATATCAATTTATCTCCTAGGCATCCATTTAAATTTTCAGAGAATTGCTGCAAAAAGCCAGTTTTCCCTTTCACATTCTGTACCAGCAAACAGCGTGGCCAGGCATAGCATTAGGGAGCTGGGTCTTGGGAATCAGACACACCTTGAAGGCTGCTTGCCATAGGACTCCAGGAATCTCATTTCAATTTCCTAAGCTTTACTTTTCTCATCTGCAGGATAGGAAGATATTCAAAAGAACTCCATCTTCGGAGTGAGGAAATCCACACAAAGTGCTTAGCACAAATGTAACTATAGTAATTAATAGGATTGTTATTATCAGTACTAGAGGTCCGGTGCACAAATTCGTGCATGGGTGGGGGTCCCTCGGGATGGCCTGCAGAGATCAGGCCCCAGCTCATGCCCCCAGCCTCGCAGCCCCGCAGAACTGCCTGGCACCTTGCCTTGGCCTGGCCTCCTCACCTGTTCCACCATCCCGCCTGCAGGGCGATCAATGGGGCCCACCCAGCTCCCTCAGTGCCTGGGAGCTGGGTGGTGGCCCCAGTCCCACTCCCCCCCTCCCCCCGCCTTGGCCTGGTGCCACCTGCTCACCTGCTCCACCATCCAGCCGCAGTCCCGCTCTCATCGCAGTCCCACTCTCATCGGGGCCCATGCAGGCAGCGCCTCCACTGCTGCCCACTGCCAGCGCCATATCGCCAACACCCGCCATATTTTGCACCAACCCCTGGTGGTCAGTGCACATCATAGCGAGCGGTCGAACTCCTGGTCAAACGACCACCCAATGGGATAATTTGCATATTAGGCTTTTATTATATAGGATTGCTCTCCAAAATATTTCAGACATGGTGGCATCAGAAAGGGATTTTAGATGTATATAGTTAGCAGCACAACTTTAAGGGAAGAAGTTATATTCACATACCCTATTGAGGGCTTGCTTCCACACTTGTCTCTTTAATGACATGAATGAAATATGCTGTAACCTGTTGGCCCTCTCTGGTCTGACAACGTGCTCTTGTTCTCACCTCATATAAGCATTTTCTAATTGGAGGTAAGACCCTCTTCGCTTAGATACCAGCAATGGCATTGGAAGTGGGTTTGACCAAATACAAGAAACCAAAATGGGTCCTACCTTTTTGAACCTGAAAGCTGATTAGCCAAAACACATGGACAAGGCTGTTCCCACTTCCTTACAGATTTCAGTTCATGGCAACACAGACATCGTGGCTTCCGAGCAGGCAGGAAGGAGATGGAGTCCAAACCCAAGTCTGTCCCACCATGGCCACAGCCCTGAGCCAAGAGCTCTCCTGTCCCGGGAGAAGCTACTGGGCACCATCCCCTCTCTTGTAAACCAAGCTCTGTCATGTAATTCTCACAACAACCCTATGAGGAAGGTGTAGTTTACAGATGAGAAAACTGAAGTGTAGAATAATAGGATCAAGAAATGACACAGCCAATTTTATTTTATTTCTTTTAACATTTTGCTTAGCAACCTAGTGGGCTGGACTAGAGCACACATTCTCTCTGAGATGCTCTATGAACCCTCAGCTTCTCTGGATCTCAATGTCCTCATCTGCACCCCTGGATTTGGAGGAGGTGGATGTGAGGGTCCATCCCACTCCCATACTCTACACGGGCTGAGCTCCTCTGTTGACAATGGGATCCCCGTGAAAACCTACAAGCCTCATATTATGACCTTTCTCTGCAGACCTTTCTGCCTCCAATACTGGAAATGGGAGCATGTCAGCCATTGCCATTATGGAAAGAGTCCATTTTAGCAGAGCTCAAATCTAGGGAGCATTAGGGCCAAATAACCTACTTCACGATCGAAACATAAGAGAATTACTGTTTCCTATGCTCTAGCCAGCTAACACAGAGAAAGCCGATCCTCTAAAAACAAACTGATTGATGGTATAATTTAACATCTTCATATGATTTCTAGTGGCAGAATCAATCTGCTGCGAGTTCCACCATCCAAGGCAGAGAAAAAGAAAAATTGTACCAGTTGCTTTTCTTTCATTGCATTTCCGGGTGCTCTGAGGAAAAAAACTCTCTCCAGAAAATCAATAAGGCAGATTGTGCTCAGCAGTCCCCCATTACAGAATTAAATCCATATGCCAACATGAAACAATGAAGAGACCCAACTAGCAAGGGATCTATTTGCTTTGTTTGACTTTGGCTGCCAGGGAATGAGACCACAAGACTGGCTGTAATTTAATGCAAACCTTGGCCTATCCTGGCCTTGCATATGACTGACCCTCAGGGCATGACCATCAATTTTCTATTAAAGATCAGAGATTTGACATATCAAAGTCAACATCTAGCTGAATAACTGCAGTAACTTGATAATAATTCTTTTGTGGATTTCACAGTGGCTTTTCAGTAAAGTATCAGAAAGGTAGCCGATTTCAATCCTGACCTGGCAAGATCTGAATATGAAATAAAGGATTTCAGCTTGATCTCCCCATGATGTGAGGATGAATGTGTTGGTAAATGTTAACTTAGTGCTCTGAATAGCTCAGTAATAGATGGGTTTAAGCAGTAATAGGTTTAAAATGTCAACTTATTGAATAATAATTTCATGTTGTACAAATACTATGTGTAAGAAGGGATTTGTTTTGCAAATTTTGAAATAAATGAATGGATTTATAATGTCCTTGACTGTTTCACTGTTCCAGTCAGAATTTGACAGAAGAATCAAACTTAGCTTTTGCTGTCTCTGGTCTTGTTGTTTTCCTGCATTTGTATCTATGCAGTTTTCATAATTACTGGGCCTCCTGAATTCTGGTCATTAATGCAACTCTTCCCTGCTTTGGTCCCCAAAGCCAGCTGATAACATTATTTTCCAGTAAAAATAAAAACTCAATTATCCCTCCCTATAAAATGTTTCATGACACCAATAGCATAAAAACCTTTCACCAACCCAGCTGTAAAATGCTCAACTGTTCAAAACACAACAACCGAATAAAATTCTGTGTCCATAACAGCTCAGCCCTTCAGTCCAATTATAAGCTGACAGCTCTATAAATCCTAGTGGAACACAAGTGTGGGTAAAACTGAATTGTGATTGGGACACTGAGGACCAGGGACAAACACCTCCACCACAGCCTATGGAAAAGGTCCCCAGATTCTATAATGAACCCCTTCCCCTCCCTCATAACACACACATATACACACTTCCAACCATCTTTCATGGATTAAATATGTCTGCTTAGGGAAGTGGAAGATAGCAAGAAACGATCCAGTCCTGATAAGCTGATGTTGTGGGTCTGATTCAGGGCACATACAAGAATCAACCAATGAATCCTATATAATAAAAAAATAATATGCAAATTGACCATCATGCCCTCACACAATATGGCCACCCCCATGTGGTCAAAGATGGCCACCACAAGATGGCCAGCAGGGGAGGGTAGTTGTGGGTGATCAGGCCAGCAGGAGAGGGCAGTTAGGAGCAACCAGGCCCGCAGGGAAGGGTACTGGGGGGGGGTGGGGGGGGAACAAGGCTGGCAGGGGAGGGTAGTTAGAGGTGACCAAGCCAGCATGGGAGGGCAGTTGAGGGTTACTGGGCCAGCAGAGGAGGGTAGTTGGAGACAATCAGGCCAGCAGGGGAGGGCAGTTGGGGGCAATCAGGCTGGCAGGGGAGCAGTTAGGCATCAAGCAGTCTGGCAGAAAGTGGTTAGGGGGTGATCAAGCTGGCAGGCAGAAGCAGTTAGGGTCAATCAGACAGGTGAGTGGTTGGAAACCAGCAGTCCCGGATTGTGACAAGGATATTTGACTGCCTGTGGGATCAGGCCTAAACCAGCAGTCGGACATCCCCCAAAGGGTTCCAGTTTGGAGAGGGTGCAGGCTGGGCTGAGGGACAACCCCCGTCCCCAGTCCACGAATTTCGTGCACCAGGCCTCTAGTATATAAATAAATGGAACAACAAATTGATATCTCTCTCTCTCTCTCTCTCTCTCCAATCTTTTTGCTGTTGTTGTTAATATTTTAAACCATCCAGGTGAGCTCTCTGAATACTTCATGGGTGATTCTTTAGTCCCTCAGTTTATATCAGCTTCCCAGGAGACTCAGGAGAAGAAACCAAAGGAGCCCACTCTTGAAGGGCACTAGCCTGGCATTCCAAGAAGCTCTTTGTCTTATGTATAAAGAATGTCTTGATTTCCACAAACCCACACACCATTTAGTGGCTTACAGATGCTCATACTTGGGTAATGTCAGCATCAAATGGTTGGGAACAGTTCTGTTCAACCATTGAACTCAATGTTAGAGCACATCCCTCTTTGCCCCACAACCACAGGGGCACTTAGTCCTAGTTCCCCCAGAAGTTGACATAAGACAAGAATGTGGGTGCTAGCAATTCATTTGGAAAGGAAAAAAAAAAAATTGGCAAGGAAGTAGGACAGGAAAACAAAGGCAGCCAATAAAGAGTGCATTATCAAGCCAGTTACCACATTGGATAAATGGAAGTTAGTTCGACTGAAAACACTCTGAGATAGTATGGGAACTGAAGTATTATGCACCAACTCCCCTGTCAGCCATTGATTGAGGCTTCTCCTGAAGTACATTCATTCCTTGGCATTCGCAGCCTGCTGTATGGGTAGGCAGGGGGTTTCAGGGGCCAGGAAAAGCTCTCAGGAAAATACGCAGATCCTGGAAGCCTGCAGTCAGGCACTGTGCACTGAAGTGGGAAGGGAGAGGGATGTGGGGGAGGACTAATAGCCTCTGCTTCAGACCCTGGAGTTTTATTAACTTTAAAAACTTGTCTAAATTGTTTTAAAGTTGTGAAAGTAATATGGCTGATGTAAAACAACAAAGCCTGGCCAGTGTGGCTCAGTGGTTGAGTGTCGACCTATGAACTAGGAAGTCATGGTTTGATGCCCAGTCAGGGCACATGCCAGGGTTGTGGGCTCCATCTCCAGTAGGGGCATGCAGAAGGTAGCTGATAGATGATTCTCTCTCATCATTCATGTTTCTCTCTCTTTCTCCCTCTTCCCTCCTCCCTGAAATCAATAAGAATGTTTTTCTAAAAAATTAAAACAACATATTTAGCTCTGGCTGGTGACTCAGTAGGTTGGAGCATTGTCCCATACATCAAAAGGTTTCGGGCTCAATTCCTGGTCAGGGTACATACTTAGGTTGCAGGTTTGATTCCCAGTCAGGGCAACTGATTGATGTTTCTTTCTTTCTCTCTCTCTCTCTCTCTCTCTCTCTCTCTCTCTCTCTCTCTCTCTCTCCCCCCACCCATCCTCTCTCTAAAAAATTAATAAAAACATATCCTCAGGTGAGGATTTTAAAAACATATTTAATCAGTAGAGAAAAATACAACTATTTTTTAAAGACCTTCTTCCTCCCAGCCACTCAGTCCTAGAACTAGAAATGTGGTTTAAAAACATTTTTTTACAATTGCTACCTAGTTGTCTCAAATGAAATTTTTTACTAAATATTTTTACAGTATTGATTTGAAATACCTCTTTTATCAATAATCAATTTCTATATGGATTTAATACTATTTTTGGAGTATCCATTTTGTTTTCAATGCTATAGATTTGGAATGTGCTTTATCTGATAAAGCTGTCCTCCCTCTTTAATCCCTACAAATTTCTCATGTTTATTTTTATAAATAAATTATAGTGTTACTTTGTCAAGATAACCAAAATTTGATATTTTTATTAGAATTTCTTGAATATCTAGATTAATTTAGGGAGAATTGTCATGCTCACAATATTCAGTTTTCCTATACAATAACAAAATGTACTTTTTCATTTATTAGCCTTCTTCTATGTCCCTCAGCAAAGTTGCTTTGTTCAGTTGTGATTTTGTACCTCAGAGGAAGAGAGTTAAGAGATAATAATTCCTCTCAATCATAGCAAACTATACTCATGTTCTTCCTCAAGGAAATTTAAAGTTTTTTTCACCCTCCTTGTTGAATTTATTTACTGGTATAAGTAATTAATCATGTGCATAGCTTTGGCAAATGAGATGCTTTAGTCCATTATATTTACTAATTTCTAATTGTTAGCTATTAATTTTTGTGTATTAATTAGATACCCGGCTACCTACTGGATTTTCTTATTGTCTCTAAAGATTTTCCTCCATTTGATTATCTTGGATTTCCCAGATCTATAATTACATCAAGTAGAAATTATTTTTCAAAATCTGTTTTAATATTTACACATTAATTCCTTTTCTTTTCTAATGATTATTGTTGGCAATTTATCTTATTTCTGATTTGAATAAGAATGCTTCTAGGATTTTATTACTAAGAATGATGCTGGATTTTTATTTTATAACGAAACTCTTTCCAAACTCAACCAAATGTGCCTCTGAATTTGAAAGCCTTCTATCTTTTTTAAAACATATTTTATTGATTTCAGAGGAGAGGGGAGAGGGAGAGAGAGACAGAAACATCAATGATGAGAGAGAATTATTGATCAGCTGCCTCCTGCATGCCTCCTACTGGGGATCAAGCCCACAACCCAGACATGTGCCCTGACCTGGAATCAGACTGTGACCTCCTGGTTCATGGGTCAACACTCAATCACTGAGCCTCGCCAGCTGGCAATGATGCTGAGTTTTAACTAAAATATATATATTTATCATGTTGAGGGAAAACCCAATTATTTCTACCATAAAAAAGTTTAATTGGAGCAAAAATGTATAATTTTTCTAATTAAACAGTACCTTTTGACCTGTTTATATGGCAAATTATATTAACAAATTTTATAATAAATTATTTTTATATTCCTGAATTGATTCAATTTAATCGTATTCTCTTCCTGTCCCACTAGATTTATTTGCTATATTTTATTAATATGGACAAGTGTTTCTAATTGGCTGGTAAAGTTTATGGATATTTTTCCCTTTCTGTGCCATCTTTGACAAATCTTAAGATCAGTGTTATCCTAGCAGGCCTCTTCTGAAAACTAGCAGAGATAGTTCCTATTTTAAGAGTTTATTTTAGACCAGAGAAGGAGGATTCTCTGGAAGCCACAGGATTTCTCTTGCATGACTCCAATTATGGATATGGGCATAGTTCAATTCAAAAATATGTATTAATCACATATATATGTAGCAAAACTATGCAAGTGAGAATATCGCTCTCAAAATTAGTATACAAGGCAAAGAATTTCACATCTTACTCTATCACAATGTTGAAAGGGACTTTCCAATGGTCTTGATTTAAACTGAAGCTCAAAGGAGAAAATAACAAATATCCTTACATCTGATACAAAAACAATATACATCTTTGAAAAACGTACTACAAGATAGAAAAACTAGTGCTGTGACCCAAATCTAGTTTTATAAGAGAACTCAATACATTCTAAATGAAGATGTCCATTGAAGTAAAAAGCTGTCAACTGAGTCAGCAGTACTGTGCCATTTCTTCTCATAGGTGACCCCTCCTATGCCAAGTAAGAAAGGAGGTTCAAGAAAATCTCTTGTAGAAATGAGTATTACCTTCCAGAAGAGAGGACTGACACGTTTGCCTCCACTAGAGATGCTGAGCTGCTGGGGAAATTCTTGGGAGATGCTGACAATGTCCCCAGGGTAAAGATAAAAACTTGTGTAGACCATAGTGACCAAAAAAGATAACAATATGAGCAGTTTATCCAAGAACAGAATTTGGTAGGGCAAGGGTGTTGAGTTTTTCTCTGAACTAAGGGGTCATCTCATTAGCTCCTATCTTGAAAAGTGTCTCTCTACTGAGGGAGGCTATCTGCCAAGGTAAGATTACACCAATAGAATGAGGCTGGCAGTCTACCATACTATGTGAAGAGTTTTAAGAGCTCAGCTAAAGAAAGGATCTCCAATACTGAGAACCAGTGTAGTGCCAGAGATACCCACAGGGATCTCCAAAGAACGCACAAAAGTTTCTCAGAATGAGTAGCCAACTTTCAGCTATCTGCCACATGGAAGGCACCATGGCCAGATTTTATCCCCACCTGTCAAGTATAGCATTGCTGTTTTAACCCTCATTTCATCCTCTTGCCCTAGGACAGGAGGAGCTGGGAGCATAAAAAAGGGGCAAGAAGAGTAGATGAATAAAGAAGAATAATAATGAAAGAACAAAACACCCATCTTCTCCTGCTGGTCTACAGATTTTTTAGTGGGACCAAAGCCTAAAAGGAGTACAAGAAAGAAGTTTGAAGTTGAATGAGAGAATGAAGTTGTGGTTTAAATTGGACTGGCCATTTAATGCCTTAAAATGAGCCAACTCTAAAGCCAGACTGAAAAGGTCCTGGGATATGCCCAAGATATTGCCAAGGTGTGAGGGTGACCCAGCAACCCAGCAGAGGTGAGACACATGGCACAGTCAAAATTCCCTTGCAAATCTCTCAAGAAAGGTTTACATTAGAGACAGACACCTCATCTTCCATTCATTCCAACAGAACAACTTTTTATTCCAACAGAACAACTTTTTATTCCAGCACTAGAACAGATTGCAGCTATTTCAGCTGAGCACAGATGAAGCTGTTGGCTTAGTTTAGCAACCATGTTGTGGGGGAAATGTGTACCTTTAAACACGACAATCACACCCAACACAGCAATATGCTCCTCTACAAGAGGCACAGGGATACTGGGTCCGTGAGAGAACAGAAAATAGAAGATGATGGTCTCACTGCTTATACAGGACCATAGACTAATTATATGCAATGAGGAGTGGCATCACTTAGTTGCCCTAATTAATTCTTCCTCCTTCCCCTTCTCTTTCTCTCTCTCTCTCTCTCTCTCTCTCTCTCTCTCTCTCTCTCTCTTTCTCTTCCTCTTCCTCTTCCTCTTTCTCTTCCCTTCCCTTCCCTTCCTTTCCTTTCCTTTCCCTTCCTTTCCCTTCCTCTATCTCTCTTGCTCTCTCCCGCCCCATTCCAACTATGTAGAGCTAGATGTATCTGGATAGATGTGACTCATATATGATGCAATTCCACTTTACCTCACTCCGTGAAGACACTAACATAAGTAAGACATACTTCTCAATGAGTTCCGAGATAAGTGAGAAAGAAAACAATGGAAATAAACATGTAAAAGTTCCTCCAGTAAAAGTAAACTTAAGATCTGGTGGAGATACAAAGGCTACACCCTGCTCTTCACCCAAGAGACTTCCCAAGAACAGTAAAGTAGTCTAGCCCAGCCCCACCGTCCTGACCAGGCAGTTCCCACACCTCAGAACAGCGATCTCTCCCTTTTTAGTTGAATTTTGAAAACTACTTCTTAAAATTGATACCAGCAAAACTCATCCTGTTAATTTACAAAGATTTGACTGTAGTTTCTCCAGCCCCTTCACGGAGTTAGATGAGAATATTCCAAAAGAGATTGAGTCTTGCACCAAGGTATTACAGTTGGCAGGTTTGGGAACCCAGATTAAATCTGGGCTGACTTCTGATTCCATGCCCTACACTTCACTGTCTCAGAAGCAGCTGTTAATACAATTTTTTAAATGTATTACTCCTGAATTAATATTGTGTTGAGTAACTATAATCAGGTGGTAACATAACTATAAGTGGGTTTTTTAAGGAATTTGCAAAAATTGAAGGAATGGAAGCACATGAATGGATATTATTAGAAGCAGAAGTCTGAAGTCAAACACATCTGGATCTGTGAGAATTTTAGGTATTTTTTCAGCTTTATTGAAGCATAATTTACAAATATATTTAAAATATACATCATGATGATTTGAGGTACATGTCCATTGTGAAAGGATTCTTTCCATCTACTTAATTACCACATCCATCACCTCACATACTTACTGTATTTTTTTGTGTATAAGATGCTATTTTTTTTCTAAAATTGTTAGACTGCAAATTGAGAGGCGTCTTATACACGGAAGTCAGCCGAGGAGGGAGCCATGTGGGTGTACCTGCCCATACCTTGTCAAACAGGCTTCCTCCAATCACAAACCTTATTGTTACTGACGTCAGCTGATGCCATAATTGGAGGTGGAGGTGAAGAGTGCAGAGATGCAACAGGGACCTGAGTGTTCTGATCCCAGAAAGATGTCAAAAGATAAATACAGGTAAGCAATAGTCTTACTCTACAAAATTCAAACGGAATGTAATCAGCTATGCAAAAGAGCATGGAAATAGAGCTACAGAGAGACAATTTGGACCTCCTGCCACTGAGTATATGATCAGACAGTGGACAAAACAAGAAGAACAACTGCTTAAGATGCCAAAAAGGAAGCAGGCCTTAAGAGGGAAACCAGCAAAAGGGGCAAACTTGGAGCAGAGGCTTAAGATTTGGATTATGGAGCAGCATCAGAGTGGCTTCTGTGTGTCAACCAAGCTTATTCAATGTCAGGCAAGAATGTTTGCAAGTGAAATGAACATTGTTGATTTTTACAGGAAGTTGAAGAACTTTGTAAGTCTGGAACTAATAGTGATGAAGAAGAGAGCGGTGATGCAACAAAGGCTGCGTAAAGTGATATGCTGCATAATATCATGGTACTGGTATGTAAACATTATCTGCGGCAATTACTAAGTAAAAATGTGCTCTGTTTTATGTTTAAAATATTGATTTCTTAATTTGGGGTTAGAAAAGTTGGGGGCGTCTTATACACGGAAAAATACGGTATCTTTTTTGCTTTTTGGTGGGAACATTTAAGATCTACCCTCTTAGAAAAGTTCAATTGCACAATACGATGTTATCAACTATAATCACCATGTAGTACATTAGCTCCTCAGATCTTATTCATCTAATGGCTGAAAGTTTGAATCCTTTTACCAACCTCTTCCTTGTGCCCCAACCACCCACTTCCCTGCCCCCCACCCCCCAAACCCCTGGCAACCACTTCAGGTCTTTATTTATAGCCTGATTCCCAGCTTCGTGAGCCAAGCTCAGATGTACGATGGCAATGCTTTTGCTCTCTTGGCATTGTTCCTCCAACCACCCCAGATCCCACTTCTGATTTCCTGTATCCCATAGGGTACACTTGAAGATATAACCCTGGGTTAGGAATCTGTGGTTCCAGAGGCAGTGTGGTGTGATAATAGGGCTCTCGCTGGGAAGTCAAGAAACTTTCATTCCAGTGCAGGCTCAGCCTTGAACTAGCCAAGTAATTTCTGTAACTTCTCTGGCCCTCAGTTTCACCATCTTTAAGCCCAGAGTAAGCTTATCATAAAGTTTCCTGGAATCCAGCCACACCTTGTCCCACTGACATCATCAGGTTCTCTACCCGCTGTCTTCAGGGAGAGAATCCGGAATCAGACCAGGACTGTGGTAGCCTGCGAGCAACGTTTCAATACAGGCCCAGTCAGTAGCCATGGAGAGAAACAGCCTTCTCCTCCCCAGCTCATAATTTGTAGAAAGAGCACTAGAAACCAGAGATTCTGCCCCTACAGCAATTGTTCTGCTCACTATGCTTCAGTGTTCAAATCCCTTAGCAAGGTACCCAATTGAATGATTTTCTTGTCTGGCTGTCAATCTGCATAATTTTAACTTACAATGTTTGGTCTCTATACCTTGTCACATTCTCTGTTTCCCACTCATAAGCCTTTTCTACCTCATTGCATATGGTTGCCTATGAAACTCTAATTGTTCTTTATAGCCCAACTCAGATGACAGCTCTTTATTGATAGTCCTGAGAATGCATCCTTGTCTTCTGTGGTCCCCTAGCACATTTTACTTATCTCAAACCACTTACCACAACTTGCTTTGTGTCATAATTGTGTGCCAGTAGATTGTAAACTCTTTTAAGTCCTTGGGACTACCCCAGTACCCAGGGCAAAAAAAGCCTTCCACAAATAGTTTCAACCCCAGGAACACAATGCAACAGTCAGGACAGAGTAGGCTATGCCAGAATAAAAAACAAACCTCAACGTTTCAATGGTTTTACTCAATCCAGGTTTATTAGACTCTCACATTAAATATTCATTGGGAACTCTGTCACATCATCTCTCAGGAACCAAGGCAGCTGGAGGTCCTATCTCAACAAGAGCTTCTACATATAATCTCTGCAGCAAAGGACATGAACTTGGGAAGTCAACTGAGCATTAGCTCTTAAATCTTCTCATATTTCATTAGCCAAACTGAGTCACATGACCATGCTTCCATTTGTGTCAGGATGGAGAGGTGTGATCCCTCAGTGTGTTTGGAAGAAGGGAGAAAATCAGAATATGCAAAAACAATCTTAATGACCCCACCACACACACCATCCTGTATCACAACCTTGACATTGACCCATCTTGTCTCCTATGCCAGGGACATTAGGCCTACCTTCTCTGTCCCTTTATCCAAGTAGCTTTTTCTCATACAGATGTTTTCAGTGTGGGTTCCTCTAAAGACTTTGTTACCCTAAGCCTAACATACAACCACCAGCAGCACCAAACCTGCATAATGCATCCTCCCATTGTGCCCCAAGAGCACCCAGGAATTTTAAGGGATCATGGTCAGGCTGTATTGTAGTTTGGCTTTTTTCTTGACTCTTTCCCACTAGACCAGGGACTGGCAAACTGCAGCCCAAGAGTAAATCCAGTCTGTCTCCATTTTGGGGTAAATAATGTTTTGTTGGAATACCAGCATGCCCATCCATCTATAAATTGGCCATGACTGCTTTTACCTGACAGCAGAGTCTGGGGTTGTGACAGGGATCATCAGGCCCCCAAAGCTTAAACTATTTACTATCTGGCTCTTTAAGAAAGAGTTTGTTAATCCCTGCATAGACCATAAACCCCTTGAGAGCAACAGTTATAGTCTGCATCCCAGCACCTAACAGAGTAACTGGCTTATACCAGGCATTCAATAAGTGTTGGTTGAATAAATGAAGAGTAGAGACATGAGTATTCACTGGGTTAAAATCATCTTTAAGACAAAAGTGGGGAACAGGGAACAGGGAGCATCAGAACTTCAAATTTTTGGCAAAATAAACTCAGATTCTCTGTTCCAGCTAAATATCTTATCACTTTTTTAAAGATGAGTCAACCCTGGTAACCAACATTAATCTTCTAAGTGTGAAGGCAACTGGAATTTGCTACAGCCTCATTAGAACAAATTAAGCAACTGTGACATGAAATGCTTTAAAATTACAAAATTACTAAACCCACATCCATTTGCTCTGCAGAATATTTCATTCTCTTTGATTAACAAATCTGACTTAAATGAGGTACAGACCTTTTCACACAATATTATACAGCCTTCTAAAGTACCACAGCTGGCCTGAATTGCCTCCAAGATGAGCATCTATGACAAGCATGTCAAACTCAAAGGCTAACACGGGCCAAATAAACAAGGTTTAAGTTTATGTGTGCCACAAAAAAACAAAAACTTCAATTTTCATAGAAACATGGGTTTATTTCCATAGAGACATGCTGAATACAAAGGACTGAAATAAATGAGTAATCATTAACATAAAATAATAGAACATTTTAATAAAAATTAATATTTTTTCTTGAACATTAACTTACCAGACACTGAATAACTGCACAAATTAAAAAGTGTAACACAAATAAACCTATTTTTCTTGTTGGCCGAAAGCGAAATATTTTCTGTTGCACACACCAAATAAGTTACTCCAAGACTAAGGACATGGCAATCGGCTGTTAAAACATTCGCTGCTAGTATTAGTGGAGAGAAACGGTGCGTCTGCATGTAAGGTGAGTAAGGGAAATGAATGCAACATGATTATAGTAATCAGTCATTAGTGAACGTTGTAGTTCGTTATTAATAACTAGTGGCCCAGCGCACAAAATTTATGCAGGGGGGGCCCTCAGCCTGGCCCACACCCTCTCCATTCTGGGACCCCTCAGGGGATGTCCGACTGCCGGTTTATGCCCGATGCGACATCCCTCTCGCAATCTGGGACTGCTGGCCCCTAACTGCTCACCTGCCTGCCTGCCTGATCACCCCTAACCATTCTGCCTGCTGGCCTGATCGCTCCCAACTGCCCCCCCCCCCCATCGCCCTGATCACTCCCAACTGCCCTTCCCTCCTGACCTGATCACCCCTAACCACCTCTGCCTTAGTCCCACCACCATGGCTTTGTCTGGAAGGACGTCCAGAAGGTCTCCCAGTCTAATTAGCATATTACCCTTTTATTAGTATAGATTATGTATAACAGGATATTGTAAAAATTAAGTTATGAAATATTTATTAAAATGTTTCTTACATACCATATATTGGCTGGGCCACAAAAATATTCGTTGTGGGCCACATGCAGCCCGCGGGCCGAGAGTTTGACGTGCTTGATCTATGAGATAATGTCAGTGCACTTGCTCAGAGCCTCCGGAAGTAAACACACGTATCTGGGCCCTGGTGATTTTACAGTATATGAAAAAAATTCTTAAAACACAGACAAATCTGAAAAGCACAGCATCCAGGCTTGTTTATAACAGCAATTTCAGTGAGTACAGATCCACAATTTATTTGCAAACAGATTAATTAATGTTTCAGCAGCTGTTTGCAGCCAGTCTGTGATCTCACTGAGCACAGATGACACGTTTTTCCTCTTCTATTCCATAGGGGCAATTTCAGCAATGCTTAGATGGTTTTTACTGTATCAACCCACATGATAAAATAAGTTGCGTCCTCAAGCAGCCAAGCTGGCTTTACAAGATCCCCAGGCCGCCAAGTCTCTGGCGAATCCCCCGTGCCACCTTTCCTGAGCTTCCTTCTAATTACGGCCCCGAAATGCCAGTTTGCAAACAGATCTGCAAGATCAAACCCTGACATTTTAAAAAATTGGTTTTTCCTTCTACTTTCAGGTCCCTCAGGGCTGGTATTCAGCAATGTATACCACTGGGTGTAATAAAAGCAAATGCTTGAATATTTTTCAGGAACCTGACAGAGAATACATACACAAATGGAAGAACAAATGCTGAAGAGCCTACGTGTAATGCGCCCTGTGAGCTCAGTAGATCGCTCCCCACAAAGCAGTGCCGCTCTTGTGATTGTATTTCTCTTCTTGTAGGAAAAAGAAATAGAGAAGACAAGATAAAATCCCCAAAGCCTCACTAGACTAAATTTCCTTACTCTCCTTTGAACAGACTACACAGATTTTGTTGACTAATTGAGATCAATCCCAGTTGTAAATCGCCTAGCTATCCTACAGCTTTAATTAAGCTACCAGAGGGAGCTGTTTATCAATTAACACTTGTTACAAATTATTAGTAATTATATGGACTTTGTGTATATACCATAGCCTGCAAGACCAAGAGTGGCTTCCAGTTGTTAGGGAAGCAAATTGCATCGTTAATGGGCTATTTGGATGAAGGCACCAGTCATCACCATAATTACAGAGCCCCTTTTTTTGGCAGAAAGATTGAAGGTACACTCCAGCACTATCAGCAGTAGTTAAATAAACACCATTTTAAGTGCTGCTTTCGCCAGGGCTTTGCCAGATAGTAAGAATTGGTAACTTTCTAATATGGACTTCAGTTCTGTATTTACTTTTTGAGGAAAAAATGTAATGAAGATGGGAACATTAGGTAAATGTTGATAATGTATTCAAGCATTAAATCTACCTATTGTGGTATGCACTGCATTCTGTGATAATTTTAATTGGCTTAATTGAGATGCACAAGCCTGATTAATGTTTAATTCCTTTATATTAAAAAAAGAGAGTCAAGTAGTTCGACATTTCTTCAATTATGTTAGATCTTTCTAGACTTCAAAGGAATGTTACATAAGACAGCTAGATACAGGGCAAACTGATTAAAGAATAAAGACTGCTCATTATAACCTAAGAGTACAAAATTGGTTTGTGTAGCCTTTGAAAGTCAAAATTAGGAGCTAAAACTTGAGCTAAAGTAATTAACCCAATTTATAGTCATTCTTGCTTATCTATTTGGTTATGATTATTAATTTAAAATGATCCATGAGATTGATTTACAGATCTAAAAGCCATTCAGGGACCCAAAATGTTTTGTTCTTAAAAATGATGAAGGACCCCTGGCCAGTTTGGCTCAGTGGATAGAGCATCAGCCTTCAGACTGAAGGGTCCCAAGTTCAATTCTGGTCAAGGGCACATGCCTGGATTGCAGGCTCGATTCCCCAGTAGGGGGTGTGAAGGAGGCAGCCAATCAATGATTCTCTCTCATCATTGATTTTTCTGTCTTTCTCTCCCTCTCCTTTCCTCTCTGAAATCAATAAAAATATATTTTTTTAATGGTGGAGGAATGTATTTAGTATATTAGTAAACATAGATCAGACAGTGTGAGACACCATATGAAAAGATTTGATAGTCAACTTTATTATTCTAAATGCATAAAATATTTGTAAAATATCATCTACTTGCAAAAAATTTAGTTTAATTTGCATTTGCTGTGTGGCTTTCAGGAAAAATGAGCTCAATGTAAATAAAAAGTGTGGATTCTTTAAGTAACTATGTCAGTTTCTCTGATAAGTTTTTCATAAAAGGAATAGATACATAAATGTAATACGCAGTGGTATAGTTTAAGTTACCACTAACACTTCTATGAGCATCACCCCTTTATCTCACACGCATTCTTCAAAGTGTTCTAAACTCATTTCAGGAGTTGGGATCACAACCAGCTTTGGTTGGGGTTGGGGCAAGAACCATTAGGGAATCCGGAGATATTAGGGATATGCCTATCAGAAATAAATATTCAGAGTGACCAGCACACTTGCTAAATTGTAAATGCCTCCAATTCCTCCCTGATACAGGAATACAAAAACTCAAAGCCTCCCATTGATCAGGGACACCTAGAAATATGGGGCTGAGAGAAAATGGAACTCATACATTTGGCTTCTTTTCTCTAAAAATACAAACCACTTCATCAGGATTCCATTCAGGAGAGCCCAGAGACTCAGAGTAAACCATGTTTTCTGGAATTTTTATAATAGTGAAACAGGAATTTTAGGGGGACATAGGTAGGACTAGGAAATTTTTAGAATTGGGGTCCATGGAAAAACACAGGGCTACAGATTGGGAGAAGGTACATCTCCATAACACAAGGAAGCCAGGTGTAGTTACATCTCCATAAGACAAGGAAGCAGCTACAGGTACATCTCCATAACACTAGGAAGCCAGGTGCAGGGAGCAGCAACAGTTGCATTTACATAAGACAAGGGAGCTGGAAGTAACCAAAAAGGTCTATTTTTACAAAATAAAGAAGAAGGAGGAAAGCCCAGAAAGAAAAGAACAATGAGGGAGGAGGGCATCACATGTCCCATGTGGTATTTGACCTTTGAGTTCAGGAGTTGCTATAATGGCCAATCAGAGCAGATATCCAGACACAGGGACTTGTCCCCTTTATAAACTGTGGAAGAAGGGACAGGGTGGGACCCTTTTTCCCCTCCCCACGTGGGAGTCCATTCTGTGAGACTCTTTCCCTCTCCCTATGTGGAGTCTGTACTTGTTCTTCAATAAATTTCCACCTTTGCTATACTACTCTGTCTGTGGATTCATTGTTCAACTCTCTTGGACAAAGAATACGGGTTGCAGTCCAAAAATTCCACTTCAATAGGATGACTTAGTTACTTACTGTATGAGTGAGTATGTGTGTAACAGCAGTTCTCGGGGGGTTGAGGGACTGGGTGAAAAAGGTGAAGGGATTGAGAAGTACAGATTGGTAGTTACAAAATACTCATGGGAATATGAAGTAGAGATTGGGAAATGAAGTTAATGATATTGTAATAGCTATGTATGGTGCAAGATGGGTACTGGAGATACTAGGAACACTTTGTAAAGTATATGATTGGCTAGCCCTTAAGCTGTACACGTGAAACTAATACAAAATAATTTTGAATGTCAATTGTAATTAAAAATTAAAATTTAAAAATAAAATCCCATATAATAAAAGCCTAATATGCTAGGTGTCCAACCATTCATTTGACCATTCCATCAGTCGCTATGACTTGCACTAACCACCAAGGGGCAGACGCTCCAACCAGTGCTGGGGAGGTGGGCTGGACACGCCCTGGATCCCTCCTGCCCACAGCCCCACCCCAGTCCAATCTTGCACCAGTGGGGTCCCTCAGCCTGGCCTGCGCCCTCTCGCAATCCGTGACCCCTTGGGGGATGTCAGAGAGCCATTTGGGCCGGATTCCCACAGGCTAGGCCAAGAGACCCCACTGGTGCACAATGCACCAGTCCTCTAGTAATACAATAAAATAAAAAACAGCAATTCCCAAAGTCGGTTTCATGAAACACAAATTTATCTAGGCACACCATGAGAATGGATTCCACAGACAAGTAAGTTTGGGAAATCTTACATTATAGCCTTCTCTTGAAAGAAAAGTCACAATACCCATAAGCATACTAAGTGCTCTATGTATTTTACCACAAAAGATTTTTCATTAAACACCAGTTAATATTAGCCAACATCTTCAGACCACAGTAGTGTAGTAATATGTACCCAAATAGAATACCGGTGCTTGTTTTCCTCAGAGCAATGTTGATCATATATGTCTACATCAGCAACTTTCAACCATTTCATCTCATGGCACACATAAACTGATTACTAAAATTCTGATCTGACCAAAAAAATAGATATAATTTTGATTCATTCACACTAAACAGCTATTGTTGTGTTAGCTATTGTTACTTATTTATTTGATAATCTAGGGGAAAAGAAGTCAGTGCCCCTAACTAACTAGTTAGGTATTGCATGTTTTAAGAATTCTTGCAGCACACCAGTGACCTGTGGCATGCCAGATGAAAATTGCTGGTCCCATAAATGAACTTTTCCCATCTCACTGGCCTCATTGGGAACAAGCTCCCATGCAAAGGCATAGTCTGCTCCTCCAACCCCATAACTTTCTATAAGCAAGCATTCCCCTGCTGTTCTTGGACACTTGCACTGATCTATGTTTGTTATTCTATGTGCTGGAGTTCACAAATTTAAAATAAATGTGTCCAGGAATTGGAGAGGAGATGTGAATCATTTTAAACTGGGTGAAAATATGAGTCCCAGAAAAAATTGTAAGTGCTAACAAAGCACAGAATAATAATTCCTTTCTCATTGCCCTATGAACTGGATAAGCAAAAACTAAAGCCCTGCAGATAGATGTAGAAATGATATAGGGGTGTGTGTGTGTGTGTGTGTGTGTGTGTGTGTGTGTGTGTGTGTGTGTTTTCTCTACCTGTGTCTGCTGAGAGAGAGATTTGAAGAATGATATCCCAGGATTGATGAACACACCTCATACCCAGATCTTGGTTTCTAAATACCATTCCTCATTCAAAAAGAATCAGGGCTTTGTGAAGAAATGGCTATTTCCAGGGTTGAAAAAGTATATGTACAAAATGAGCCTAGAACACTTTGCTATACCAAAGAGTGGAGAAATGGGAACTAATGGAGACATGTCAAAAAAACACAGAAGCCAGCTTCAAAGGTCTTCAAATCTGAGTCAGTTTTGAGCATCAAAATAAATAATTACAGGAGGTGGAAAAATGGCGGTGGAATAGACAGACATATCCCAAGCCTTGTCCCGGACAGATAGAAAGAACAGCTGAGGGTCGCATGGGGAGTGTCTCTTGGAGAGTTAAGGGACAGCTATACTCCAGGAGAATGTGGGGGACTGCGGTACGGGGGTCCCCTGACTGGGCAGCCCACACTGCTGCAGGGTTCCCTCCCAGAGCCACTGGCTCGAACGCGGAGACCACGCCATCTTGAATGGGAAAGTGGATATTATAGGAAGCTTGAAAATCTACAACTGTGGCACCCACCGAACAGCTGCAAACTCCAGAGCACCAGTCCCCAATTGGCGCAAACAAGCAGATTCAGAGGAGCTCTACACTCCACCACGGAAAGGTCAGATTTCACCTGAGATAAGGTGAGGTCTCTGGTACTGGCAGAACAGAGAAACACGTGCACTGTGGGAGCTGAAGGACCGAGGGAAGTCTGCATCTAGAAAAATCCTTGGCTGTTGAGGCTTGTGTGATCCATGAATGTAAAAGGGGGTCCTCAGAGCTGCTAACAGAGGGGATCCCTAAAAAGCAACCCATTTTAATCTGATGCAGAAGGACAGCCTAAAAATTTTGCGAATGTGCCAGCTACTTGGACACAAGTGGGGGAAAGGGATTGCGCAGGCATACACACAGACCCGGAGTTCGCACACTCGTGCTTTTTCCTCTTTGAATTCTAGCTTCTGATTGCTGAGTCCAATACATAGGATCACTCAGTTGGGGACACCCTAGGAGACTGCAGGGGAAAGTTGTATTTCTGGAACCTGGGGATCAGAGCAGGGAGTGACTGTCAGAGAACCAGCTCTGGGGCAGCCTACTCCCACAAACCGGTATTGAGTGCCACAGGGAAAGCAGGATCTAAGCACAGGCTAGAGAGAACCTGTAGACCTGGAAGTCAACCCAGTAACACTGCCACCCAGGGGCTGAATCACAAATTGACTCTTGTGTAATCACAAATTAAGGAATACAAGAAAGTAAGACACACCGCCTGCTAAAAAATCAGGACTGCCTTACAACACTGAGGAGCAGTGGAATGCAGGGAACTGCAATACTATCCTGACTGGGAAACAGTGCATGCCAAACAGAGCAATAGAGGAAGTGAATGACCTTCACTACTGCACATTTTATTTTTATTTTTCATCTTTTACTTAAGAAACTAATTTTTTTTCTTTTGTCCTCACTTGATTTTACCTTTTTAATTATTACATTTTCATTTTCAATCAGTATTATTACTACTACTATTTTACCTTTTTTTAAAAAAAGTGTCATTTTATTTTCTCTTTATTTGACTTTGAAATTAGTATTCTACATTCTATTTTCTTCTTTCCTTTAGCATCATTCTACTCTATCTCAACTCTACCTTTATGCCATCACTCTCTTCCTAACTTTTGCCCTTTTGTTGTCCTGTTTCTCTTACCCTTTTCCTGCTTTAGATTTTCCCTATTCTTTCTTTTTACTCCCTATTAAAATTTCACCCTACTTATATATCTAATTTCCAATCCCCTGCCCTGAGTTCATACACACCTCTCTTCTTTGTCTTCACTGTCCAAAAACTTGTTTTTCTCTCTGTCCTTTTGTTGTTGTTTGCTTGAATGTTGATTATATTGATTCAATTTTTTATGCTTGTTTGTGAGATTGTTTGCTTATTCTATTTTTTTCTTTTGATTTGTTTTTTGTTTGCTTTATTTTATTTGTTTTTTACATCTGTTTTTCCTCGCCTCGCTTGATATTAATTGTTGTTTGTAGTTTCTATTCATCTCCAGATACTTGTTTCTGGCATTTGCTGTGATTAGTGGCTGTTCTATTGGAGTTTCCCCTCCCATATATACAGTTTCTTCCCCTTTTCTTTCTTATTCTCTTTCTTTTCTCTCTTACTTTTTTTTTTTCCTTTTCCAAATTTCATTTTGGCACTCCTTTCTTTCTTTCTTTCTTTTTCTCTCTTCTTTTTTCTCTACTATACCCTAATTTACCTTTCTCTGGTGATCACGTTTATTTGGGGTTATTAATATCGTGAATACATTTCTGTTCAGTGCCTTGTATGTGATAACTGGTTGTGTTGTATTTTGTGCATTTAAATCAATGCAGGAGAGAGAGAACTACATAACCAGAAACCTGGAGAAGAGACACCATGGGGAGACAAAAACAGCCCGCATATGAAAGAAAAGCAGGCATCACCAGAAAAGGAAGTAAATGAAAGGGAGGCAAACAACCTGCCAGAGAAAGAATTCAGAGAAATGGTCCTAAGGTGTGTGAACTGAATGGAAGACAAATTGCACAATATGAGTAAGAACCAAGAGGAAATGAAGAAGAAAAAAGAAGAAATGAAAAATGACATCAATGCTGTAAAGAACTCAATAGAAAGCATCAAGAGTATACTAGAAAAAGCAGAGGACCACATCAGTGAGCTAGAAAACAAGTTGGGGGGGGGGGGGGAAACCGAAGTAGAGCAGCTTCTAGAAAAAAAAATTAAAAAGCAGGAGGAGAGCATAAGGGAACTTTGGGACAACATGAAACAAAAAAATATCCGCATAATAGCAGTACCAAAAGGAGAGGAAACTGAGCAAGGAATAGAAAGAATTTGTTTGAAGAAAAAATGACAGAAAACTTCCCTGATATAGGGAAGAAAAAACCCACACAAATCCAAGAAGCTCACAGAGTCCCAAGCAAAATGAACCCCAAAAGACTGACACCAGGGCACATTATAATTAACTTGGCAAACACCAACAACAAAGTAAGAATCTTCAAAGTGGCCAGAGAGAGACAGAAAGTTACCTACAAAGGAACCCCCATCAGACTAGCAACTGATTTCTCAACAGAAACTCATCAGGCCAGAAGGGAATGGAATGAAATATACAAAGTCATGCAAAGGAAGGGTCTGAATCCAACAATACTGTACCCAACAAGGCTATCAATCAAAATTGAAGGTGACATCAGGAGCTTCACAGACAAAAAAAGGACTAAGGGTATTTATTACCACCAAACCAGCAATGCAAGAAATGCTAAAAAGTCTGCTATTAAAAAAAAGAAATAAGAAGCAAAGAAAGAACATGGGGTAAAGAATAAAAATGGTGACAAATAATAACTTTAAATGTAAATGGATTAAATGTCCCAATCAAAAGACATAGGGTAATGGATTGGATAAGAAAACACGACCCATATATCTGCTGTCTACAAGAAACCCACCTCAGAAAAAAATGACGCATACAGACTGAGGGTGAAGGGATGGAAAAAGGTTTTTCAGGAGAATGGAAATGAAAAAAAGCTGGGGTAGCAATACTTCTATCTGACAAATTAGATCTCAAAGTGAAGGACATAACAAGAGATAAGGAAGGCCACTTCATAATACTAAAGGGAGCAATCCAACAAGAAGAAATAACCCTGGAAAACATATATGCACCCAATACAGGAGCACCCAAATACATAAAAAAAACTCCTGGAGGATATCAAAGGAGAGATTGACAGCAATACAATCATAGTAGGAGACTTTAATACCCCGCTATCACCATTGGACAAATCCTCTAAACAAAAAATCAGCAAAGAAACAACAATCCTAAATGACTCACTAAACCCGATGGAATTAATTGACATCTTCAGAACATTTCATGCCAAAGCCACAGAATATACATTCTTCTCAAGTGCACAAGGGTCATTTTCAAAGATAGACCATATCTTGGGTCATAGACAAAGTCTCTTCAAATTCAAGAAGATAGAAATCATATCAAGCATCTTCTCAGATCACAGTGGCCCATAAAACTGGAAGTCAACTACAATAAAAACAATCCAAAAAAATCAAACACATGGAGACTTAACAGCATGCTATTAAACAATGACTGGGTTACCAGAGAGATCAAGGAAGAAATAAAAAACATCATGGCAACAAATGACAATGAAAACACAACAATCCAAAATCTATGGGACACAGCGAAAGCAGTCTTGAGAGGGCAGTTCATAGCTCTACAAGCATACTGCAAAAAAACAAGAAACAATGGTAATAAAATACCTAACCCTACAACTCAAAGAGTTAGAAAGAGAACTAAAAGAAAAGTCCAGTATAAGCAGAAGGAAGGAAATAATAAAGATCAGAGTGGAGATAAATGACATTGAAACCAAAAAAAAAAAAAAAAAAATACAATACAAAAGATCAACAAAACCAAGAGCGGGTTCTTTGAAAGGATAAACAAGATTCATGAACCTCCATCCAGGCTCACCAAGAAGCAAAGAGAGAGGACCCAAATAAACAAAATCAGAAATGAAAGAGGTGAAATAACAACAGACCTCACCAAAATACAAAGGATTGATAAAAAATACTATGAACAACTCTATCCCAACAAACTGGACAACCTGGAGGAAATGGACATATTCCTAGACAAATATAACCTTCCAAAACTCAATCAGGAAGAATCTAAACATCTCAATAGGCCAATAACTATGGAACAAATTGAAGCAGTCATCAAAAAGCTTCCAGCAAACAAAATCCTGGGGCCAGATGGCTTCACAGGGGAGTTTTACCAAACATTCAAGGAAGAACTAAAACCTATCCTCCTCAGACTATTCCAAAAAATTCAAGAGGAGGGAACACTTCCAAGCTTCTTCTATGAAGCCAGTATCACCCTAATACCAAAACCAGATCAAGACAACACAATGAAAGAGAATTACAGGCCAATATCCCTCATGAACATAAATGCCAAAATCCTCAACAAAATTCTAGCAAATCAGATCCAGCACTACATCAGAAAGATCATACACCATGACCAAGTAGGATTTATCCCAGGAATGCAAGGATGGTACAATATCCGCAAATCAATCAACGTGATACATCACATAAACAAACTGAGAGATAAAAATCACATAGTCATATCAATTGATGCAGAAAAAGCATTGGACAAAATCCAACACCCTTTCTTGATAAAAACTCTCAACAAGGTGGAAATAGACGGATCATACCTCAAAATAATAAAAGCTATATATCATACTTCCACAGCTAACATCATACTCAATGGACAAAAACTGAAACCATTTCGCCTAAGAACAGGAACAAGGCAGGGATGCCCACTCTCACCACTCCTGTTCGACATAGTACTGGAAGTATTAGCCATTGCAATTAGACAAGAAGAAGAAATAAAAGGCATCCAAATTGGAAAAGAAGAAGTATAGCTGTCCTTATTTGCAGATGACATGATATTGTATATAAAAAACCTGAAAGACTCCATCAAAAAACTAATAGACTTAATAAATGAATTCAGCAATGTAGCAAGATACAAAATTAACGCCAAGAAATCTATGGCATTTCTATACACCAGTAGTGAACTTACAGAAAGAGAGACTAAAAAAGCAATCCCATTTACCATCATACCAAAAAAATTAAGATGCCTAGGAATAAACTTAATTAAGGAGGTAAAAGACCTATACACTGAAAACTACAAGACACTGAAAAAAGAGATAGAGGCAGATGTAAACAGATGGCAGAACATACCATGCTCATGGATTGGGAGAATCAACATAATTAAAATGTCCATACTACCCAAAGCAATCTATAGATTCAATGCACTCCCCATTAAAATAGCAACAGCATATATCACAGACTTAGAAAGAACTCTCCAAAAATTCATCTGGAATAAAAAAAAGACCCTGAATAGCCACAGCAATCCTGAGAAAGAATAACAAAGTAGGTGGGATCTCAATACCAGATATCAAGCTGTATTACAAAGCCACTGTTCTCAAAACTGCATGGTACTGCAAAAAAGAAGAACAGACATATAGATCAAAGGAATAGAATAGAGAACCCAGAAATCGACCCAAATCACTACGCTCAATTACTATTTGACAAAGGAGGCATGAACATACAATGGAGTCAAGACAGTCTCTCCAATAAATGATGTTGGGAAAATTGGACAGATACATGCAAAAAAATGAGACTAGACCACCAATTTACAACATACACAAAAATAAACTCAAAATGGATCAAGGACTTAAACATACAATGAGAAACCATAAAAATACTAGAGGAATCCACAGGCAGAAAAATCTCTCACATATGCCAAAGCAATTTCTCCACTGATACTGCTCCTAGGGCAATTAAAACTAAAGAGAAAATAAACAATTGGGACTAATCAAAATAAAAAGCTTTTGCACAACAAAAGAGACCATCAATAAAACAACAAGAAAGCCCACTGCATGGGAGAACATATTTGCCAATGATATCAATGATAAGGGTTTAATCTCCAACATTTACAGGGAATTCATGCAACTTAACAAAAAGAAGATAAACAACCCAATCAAAAAAATGGGCAACTGATCTAAATAGACAATTTTCAAAAGAAGACAGAAAGAAGGCCAAGAGACATATGAAAACATGCTCAAAGTCACTAATCATCAGAGAGATGCAAATCAAAACAACAATGTGATACCATCTCACACCTGTCAGAATGGCTATCATCAACAAATCAACAAATGACAGGTGCTGGCAAGGATGTGGAGAAAAAGAAACCCTCATGCACTGGTGGTGGGAATGCAGACTGGTGCAGCCACTGTGGAGAACAGTATGGAGTTTCCTCAAAAATCTAAAAATGGAACTCTCATTTGACCCAGTGATCCCACTTCTAAGAATATATCCCAAGAATCTAGAAACAGGAATCAGAAAGGATATATGCACCCCTATGTTCATAGCAGCACAATTCACCATAGCTAAGATTTGGAAGCAGCCTAAGTGCCCATCAGCAGATGAGTGGATTAAAAAACTGTGGTACATCTACACAATGGAATACTATGCTGCAGTAAAAAAGGAGTTCTTACCATTTGCAACAACATGGATGGAGATGGAGAGCATTATGCTAAGTGAAATAAGCCAGTCAGAGAAAGATAAATATCACATGATCTCACTCATTTGTGGGATATAATGAACAACATAAACTGATGAACAAAAATAGATCCAGAGACAGAGAAACATCAATCAGAACATCAAATCTCAGGGAAGGTAGGGGAGGGTAGGGGTAGGGGGAGAGATCAATCAAAGGATTTATATGCATGCATGTAAGCCTAATCAATGGACACAGACAACAGGGGGGTGTGGTCATGAATGGGAGGCGGGAGGTAATGGGGGAATATGTACACATATGTAATACCTTAATCAATAAAGAAATTTAAAAAAATAATTACAGTAACAAATTACAACTCAAAATATGAGTCTGTGAGGCCATGCAAATATCCTATATAATAAAGATGTAATATGCAAATGGTCAGTATGCCATGAAGCATAACGACCAACCACGCAAGGACCAGATCACAGATTAGCAGGAGGGTGGGGCAGCGAGCTACAAGCAGGCTGTGGAGAGCTACAGGAGGGAGCAGGACATCAAGCTATGGGGGGGGGGGGGAGGGGCGGGCAAGGGGTGGAGGGAGCTACAGGAGGGTGGGGCAGTGGACAGAGAGCTACTCCAGGGCGGCAGCAAGCTACTGGCCAGCTCCTGGCGCACGGATTCTTGTGTAGGGCTGCTAGTAACTAAATAAATGAACAAAAGTTTTTCTTAAGAAATGCCAACTAATAAATGTAGAAGGAATAATGAAACTCAAAATCACCATTTGACAAATACCATAGTAATAATTGTTTCAGGCAAGAATCATTGATGGATGATAAAATTAGTGGGTAATGCGTAGATGAGAAATAAGATAGCTCCCCATGAGGTTCTTACTAATTACCAAAAGAAAAATTGTAACTTTATAGTGGAGAAATCTGGTCAATACCATGTTGACCAGTTGATCAAAGTTGACATTATCATTGAGACGTATCAATATCATGAACCTCCCAATATGATACACTGAGAAGGACACAACATGACTTAAACAGGATAATTAACAAAATTTATATAGGATTTGTAGATTAATCATACTGTAGTTAAATAAGATAGTGTCATCATTTTTAGGAAATACACACTGAAATGTGTAGGAGCAAAGTTGCATGTCTGTGACCTACTGTCAAATGATTCCAGGGGAAAAAACAACTGTGTGTGTGTGTGTGTGTGTGTGTGTGTTATCTGGAGAGGTAGAAGGAGAAAACATATATGGTAAATACGTCAACATTTTGGGAATCTGAATAAAGATATATAAAATGTACCATTTTGCAATATTCTATAAATCTCAAATTATTTCAAAATGTTTTTAAAAGCTATGGTCCTGAGAAGTAAACTATGGTCCTGGGGAGGGAGTGTGCTGGGAAGAAGCCCTGAGACCTGTATGCTCAGCCAGCTGGATACAAGGCTTTCCAGTTACATCTTCCAGGGGCGTGTCACCTACTACTTGAAAGTAGTCCCAGCTGCTTGTCCTCTAAAGCCATCTTCCTCTCTGTCCTCCCGCCTTTGCCCCTGCCAAAGCCCAAGTCCAGGTGACTGCCTGCAGGACAAGTGCTGGCTGCACCAGTCTGCAATCCAACCAGCAGTGCACGAAGGTTCCTTTTTCTCTGCATCCTCGCCAGTACTTGTCAAAATAACCCTTCCCCTCTTCAAAGGATATTTACTTATGGGGATGTGCATCCAGGGCCACATGGGAAACCCCTGGCAGTTGCTGCCTCCGGGAGGAGGAAAATGGGTGTGAGTATGAAGCTACCAAACTCCCTCCACTGTGTTTTATAATGCGCCTTATCACAGCAACAGCATGGCGGGGAGGGACCTGCTACAAAGGAAACAAGACAGCAGTTCATGCAGTAGCTAAGCAAATGGGCACTAAGAAAAAAGAAGAAATGGAAAAGCTTTGCCATTATGATCCCTGAGTGTTCAGCAAAGCAACCTAACAATATCAAGGAATTAATGATGAAGACCAACTGTTAAGAACACATTATGGAGATAGCACAGACTTCTGGGGCTGAACAATCTAAACTGAGTTCATTAAAAAAATACACTCATTGAGAACACATATTTTTGAGGCATTAAGTCCTCAGTAAAACTATATATTGTCCTGCCAATGAAATCTCTTTCTCTAGGAAGAATGACTAAGGGCCAGGATGTTGTTTATTGAGAAACACAGATGTCCCCAGAATGGCAAGGAGGGAATAATGGTATGATCTCTAGGACTTTCACAAATACCTCAAGTAAAAAATACAGCAAAAACTAGTATAGCATTGCTTTGTGAAGACACTTAAGTATGAATCAGAATAAAAATCTATTTAACCAGGGGAGATTCGAGGCTATTGAGCAGCTAGGAGAAGAAAATAGTTCCTTCAAAATGGTTTCTTTATTCTGGTTTTGTTCCTAAACCATCATAAGGCTTTGAACAAGTCACGTAAACATTCTGACCTTCAACTTCTCTGGCTATTGAATGGAGAACTCTGTATGGAAGGAAAAAAAGAATGCTATAACCCAGGTAATCTTGAGCCAGAGTGATGACTGTAAAGTTGTCAAGTGAGGGAATTGAACCAAAGAATACCCTCCCTCTCAGAGCCAATGAAAATGTCTGTAGGACCTTCTTCCCAACTAAAGCCACGAAGAAAAATCAAGGCTATGCCTTCAGCGCTTCAGACTGTTAATATCAATCTGATTAATTCACTCAATATCAGCCAATAGACGTGTGCCACGACCTGTGCTAGCTGACAGGACCTGCTTAGTGGTGAGTAAGATAGGTATCATATCTGCACCGAAGGAGCATATAACCTATTTGAATAGAAAGCAGAGACAAGCAAATCAGCAATTACAGTTCAGTGGAGAGAGAGCTGTGGTGGGGGAGGTCAGGAGCTAAAAGATCACAAGTGAGGTGCAAGCATCTCAATTTTAGGAGACTCAGAGAAGACTTGCCAGAAAGGGCTAGGATCTAAAGAATGAAAATTAAGTACTTCATTAAAGTAAAGCAGGTAGGGTGGGCGAAGGGAAGATACTCGAGCAGACAGAACAGCAGGTGTGAAGGCTCAGAGATGAGAGATGTGGCAAACTGGAGGAGCTGACAGTACGGTAGTTTAGTGTATACCATAGTACCTAAGGGAAGAGTGAGTAGGTGGGGAACTTATAACCATGTTAAGAAGTTTGGTCTGTATTCTGAAGACAATGGGGAGGGTTTGAAAGGTTTTAGCAAGAGAGTAACAGTTATTCATTTCTTGAACAAACAATTATTGGGCAGCTACCATGTGCCCAAAAACTGTTCTAAATGCTGGGAAAATGGCTGTGTGACAATGATCAGATAGAGGACATTTATTCTCACTACTGAATGGAAAACTGTATATAGAAAGGAGAGAGAGAAGGAGACCAGTTAGGAGTTTATTGATGGTTATTAGACCAGGAACTAATAGTCACTTATTCCAGGGTGGTGGCAAAGTAGATGCAGAAAACAAAAACTTCAAGAGGCATTAGCCCCCCTAGCCAAGAGTTTTTACGCTGTGCTTCACAACTGGACAAGAAAGTTGCGTGTGAACAGCATTCAGCATGCTACACACTTCATCTTTGCAGAGAGCTGGATCTTGAAGCCTCCTAGTGAAGCATTAAATTATTGCTTTGACATTGAGCATTTCATCATGCACTGTACTAACTTTGTCCGTACTTATCCAGACAACCCATTATTAAAAGTACATGAAATCAAAAAGAAAATGAGTCTACCAGCACACCCAGCCTCCTTCCACATACAAAAGTAAATACAACTCAAAAAATGTCTGCTAAACAGAACCTTTCTCTAAGTCACCAGAAATATTGTTGGCAGCTGCTGGTGACAACTTATTTCATTCCATTCTAATGATGTAAACTGCTCCCTGAGGATGATTTAGCTTGCTGCGGACAAAATGCTTATTGCTTCTTTACTCATGTAGGACACAAATAGAAACTCAAACCCAATATTCAGAATTTTAAGCTAACATAACAGGCCAGCAGCATTCTATGGAGAATAAAGGCAGCTTAACAGGAATACCTTTCATAGCCCAAATTACTGCCACGCTGTATTCTACATGTGCAGGCTATTAATCCAGGCTTCATTGGGAAGCTTGGGATTTGGGAAAGGGAGGGAATTTCTTGGCATAGTTCCAACCCTTCCTCAACCAGAACTCGGTTTTCAATAGATTCCTTAGCTAGGGCGGCCATGGTTCACTTGTTGGAGTAAACGCCTGCATAAAACCCACATACTGCCTCCAGCTAGTGGTGGCTTCAAGGTGGTAGCTTCAAAATATCTTTTAGGGGACCAAGTGCTTCAGAATTTTCTGAGGTGATTGTTAAAAACATGGATGTGTTAGACCTACCTGAGACCTCCTGAGTTAGGACTTCTGGGAGTGTGACCGGAAATCTGTACCTTTAACAAGCTCCCAGGGGAATGTGATGTGCGGCCAGATTTGTCAACTCCTTTAAGGGACCACCTGAGTGGGACCACGTACATACAGCCAGTCAGTATAACCCACAGAAACAAAAGCATCCTGCTCCGAGTGTTCAGCAGAACACCATGTTCAAGCACCCTTCATTACTCTTTCCAGCTCCGGCCCGCACTCCACGTGTGCTCCCCTGTTGCTGCCATCTGTGAGGGCCCGGGCAAGGGCCTTGGCCCTACTGAGCCTCAGTTTCCTCAACTCTAAAATAGGAATAAAATCACAACCCACAGGTTTGTTATAAGAATTAAATAATCTAACACATACTAAATACTTGACACATACTAAAGTACTTGACACAGACTAAATAATCAGTAACTATTAGCTATGTTAAATTTGTTCTGGCTTTATTCAGACTCATTTGTCCTTTCTTATTGGACAGACCTATCTTTGGTTTCTCCTCGAAGCCCAACCACCTTCCTCTTCCCCTCCCCCAAACATGCACACCTCCAAATTCTGAACTGGAACTTGCCCACAGGCTCCAATCTTCTGGTGCCTGGAAGCAGGGTTTCTTTCTCGAACATGGGATGCTTCCTCTGAGTGGTCTGGAACTCAAGACCAGTCTACACAAGTCAACTGACAAGCCAAAGTAGCACTCTCTGCCTAGAAAACAGGAATCTCTGAGTCTGCCCTGCTGCCTGCACCCCCATATACTGACTGCTAACACGAGGGTGATGATCATGATAATAATAATGATTTGGTGATTATATTATTATGTCATCTGGACCAGGCTCAATGCTAAGAGCGTCATTAGAAAGCACCTATGAGGTAGATACACCCAATCCTTGAATAACATGTTATGTTCAGCATTGTTTTGTTATAACATTGATAGAAAATGCCGTAGAAACTTTAATCTTGTTTATATCAATTAGCCTATGGCTAAATAGGTTTTGTTAAATGGTGTTTTTCTTAAGTCTCAGAATCTATTGACGATGTTAAGTGAGGACTTGGGGTACAATGTTCCCATTTTTCCTTTGAGTAAAATGAAGCTATGAGTGGTTATAGAAGTTGCCCAAGCTCACAAGACACAGCAGCCAGGGTTCGAATAAAGGTAGCCTGATTCCAACATTCCTTTTTTTCCCCTTAAACCATTACACTGGGAATCTCCGAGAGAGTTTGGAGTATTACAAAACCAACATGATTAAAATCAGAAAGTATCTTGCATTCTACATGGGGACCTTGCTTTCTCAGCCAGAATTAGTGCAAGTCAAATCTCCTTCCCTATGAGATAAAAACAAGAAAAGCAGGAGTCTTACTCTACTACTTGTAGGTGGATGATCTTGAGTGGAGGCATTTAAACTGTCTAAGCCCCGCTTTTTTCATCAGTAAAATAGAGACAATAATACCTACCTCTCATGGCTGTATATGAAAATTAAAGTCTGTAGTAAATATAGAAATGCCTCAAGTGGTATACCAGTATTAGCAGTTATAACTCTTCATTCATTCTACTAATATATATTCAACACTCACTATGTTCCAAGCCATGGAGCTGTAACTGTGAAGTAGACACAGTCCCTGACTGTCAACATAGACCAGTAGTTTTCAACCACTGTGCCACAGAATTTTTAAAACATGCAATACCTGACTATTAGTCAGGGCCACTTTTCCCTTAGATGATCAAATTTTAAAAATGACAGCAGTCGACAGAACAGCAGCCATCCAGTGTGAACGAATCAAAATTATACCTATTTTACTTTGTCAAATCGGCAATAAATGTATTTTTTGGTGTGCCGCAGAGCTTTAGTAATTAGTTTACTGTGTGTGCCATGAACTGGAAAAGTTTGAAAATCACTGACATAGACTTTAGAGTCTAGTAAAAAGTGACAACAAGATAAAGTAGTAAGTGCTAAAACAGAAGACGCACATGACACAAGGACATGCAGGAAGAACACCCACACCGATGGAGATGGGGAAGTCTTAAGTGAAGACCTGGAATGTGCCAGGCAAAGGAAGTAAGGAGAGATGACGGGAAGGTAATGGAGAGTCAGATGTCTACTAGGATTTTGATTGGATAGTAGTACCTTTTCTTGGTATAAGAAACATTGAAAAGAATGGTCTTTGAAGATAAATTCTGTTTTATTTATTTTTATTTTTTTAAATAAATCTTTATTCAGATTATTACAATTGTTTCTCCTTTTTCCCCCCATGGCTCCCCTCCACCTGGTTCCTACCCCACCTTCTGCCCTTACCTCCCCCGGCACTGTCCTCATCCATAGGTGTACAATTTTTATCCAGTCTCTTCCGACAGCCCCCCATACCCCTTTCCGCCTGAGAATTATCAGTCCACTCCCTTTCTATGCCCCTGATTCTATTATAGTCACCAGTTTATTCTGTTCCTCAGGTTATTAATTCACTTGATTTTTAGGTTCATTTGTTGATAGATATGTATTTGTTGTTCATAATTTTTATCTTTACTTTTTTCTTCTTCCTCTTCTTAAAGAATACCTTTCAGCATTTCATATAATACTGGTTTGGTGGTGATGAACTCCTTTAGCTTTTTCTTATCTGTGAAGCTCTTTATCTGACCTTCAATTCTGAATGATACCTTTGCTGGGTAGAGTAATCTTGGTTGTAGGTTCTTGCTATTCATCACTTTGAATATTTCTTGCCACTCCCATCTGGCCTGCATAGTTTCTGTTGAGAAATCAGCTGACAGTCGTATGGGTGCTCCCTTGTAGGTAATTAACTGTTTTTCTCTTGCTGCTTTTAAGATTCTCTCTTTGTCTTTTGCTCTTGCATTTTAATTATGATGTGTCTTGGTGTGGTCCGCTTTGGATTCCTTTTGTTTGGGGTTCTGTGTGCTTCCTGGACTTGTAAATCTATTTCTTTCACCAGGTGGGGGAAGTTTTCAGTCATTATTTCTTCAAATAGGTTTTCAGTATCTTGCTCTCTCTCTTCTTCTGGCACCCCCATAATTCTGATGTTGGTACACTTGAAGTTGTCCCAGAGGCTTCTTACACTATCTTCAACTTTTTGAATTTTTTTTCTTTTTGCTTTTCTGCTTGAGTGTTTTTTGCTTCTTTGTATTTCAATTCTTTGGCTTGATTCTTGTGTTCCTCTAGTCTGTTGTTGGGTCTCTGTATAATATTTTTTATTTCAGTCAGTGGATGTTTAATTTTTAGTTGGTCCTTTTTCATATCTTCGAGGGTCTCATTATATTTATCAGCCTTTTCTAGGATATTCTTGAAAAGCCTTATAACCGTGGTTTTGAATTCTATATCCAGTTGTTTGTTTTCCTCCATTTCTTTCATTTGTGATCTGTTTCTTTGGCGCCGCATTTTCACTAGCTGTGTCTATGCTGGGAGAAGTTTGGTGTTGGAGACAGCCTTACAGCATTAGATTTGCCAAATTGCAAACACCTCTGTGCTCAGCCTGGATGGGGTGGAGTCTCAGGGCGGAGCAGACAGTCTTGGCTTCCAGTCAGCCCTGCCCTTGTGCGCATACATGCGCGCCTCCAGACCTCTGCTGTCCCCGCCTCTCGAGCCTCCGCCCGAGAGTCCAGATTCCCCCCTCAAGAGCATGGGTCCCCAGGGGCTTGCCTGGAACTGGGGTTCACTGCAGTCAGAACTGGGGCTCAGTGCAGTCAGGAGCTTCTGACTCCCTTCTGCTAGGGAAAGCCTGTGGCAACCTCCGCAGTCTGTGCACACTGGCACGCGAACCTCCAGACCCCTGCCCACCGGGGCTCCCCTGGGTCTCCCCCAGGTCTCCGAGTGCCTTTCTCCCTACCTGACAGTCCAGACTCCCCCTGTATGAGCCTGGGTCCACGGGGTTTTGCCCAGAACTGGGGTTCAATGCAGTTGGAACTGGGGTTCAGTGCAGTCAGGGGCTTCCTTCCCCCTCCCGCCAGAGAAAGTCAGCCAGGCCCTCAGCCACCCTTCCTCTCTGCACGCACAAAGACCCTTTGCCATACCTCAACCCTTGGCTGTTTCTCCAATTCTTCGTGAGCTTTTCTCTTTCCTTCTAGTTGTAGAATTTCCACTCAGCCAGCTTTTCTGTGGTTCTAGATGGTGTCCGTTCTGTCTTTTAGTTGTAGTTTTGAAATTTTTGTGTGAGGCAGCAGTTTAGGTGCTTACCTATGCCACCATCTTCGTTTCTCCGATAAATTCTGTTTTAGAAGTGAGGAGTGATAGATCCTCCCTTCCCTCAATTGATGGACAGAGAATGACGTAAACTCCACCTGCAGCCCGAACATTCCTGAACACCTAACCAGGCACCTTATATGGACTGTACATTGAACCACCAATCAGCACCTGCCAAATACCCTAACCCCCGATTTCTAAGTCCCTAATTATGGGCCTTATATGAACCCACCAATCAGCATGTGCCGAGTACCCTAAGCCCCATCGCTTCCCTTTCCGCCCCTCAAAAGGCACCTTCACCTCTTTTCCATCTGGAAGATAGCCCGGCAGGGGTCTTCTCATCTAATAAAGCCTGTGTCCTGGTCTCCGGCCCTCTGTCTCATCTTTTTTTTTTTTTTTAATAAATCTTTACTGTTCAGATTATTACAGGTGTTCCTCTTTTTTTTCTCCCATAGCTCCCCTCCACCTGATTCCCCACCCCACCCCATGCCCTTACCCCCCGCCACTGTCTTCATCCATAGGAGTAAGATTTTTGTCCAATCTCTTCCCGCACCCCTCACACTTGCTTCCCCTGAGAATTGTCAGTCCACTCCCTTTCTATGTCCCTGATTCTATTATATTCACCAGTCCGTTCTGTTCTTCAGATTTTTTATTCACTTGATTTTTAGATTCACTTGTTGGTAGGTATGTATTTGATGTCATTTTGTTGTTCATAATTTTTATCTTTACCTTTTTCTTCTTCTTCTTCTTCTTAAAGAATACCCTTCAGCATTTCATGTAATCCTGGTTTGGTGGCGATGGACTCCTTTAGCTTTTTCTTGTCTGTGAAGCTCTTTATCTGACCTTCAACTCTGAATGATAGCTTTGCTGGGTAGAGTAATCTTGGTTGTAGGTTCTTGCTGTTCATCACTTTGAATATTTCTTGCCACTCCCTTCTGGCCTGCATAGTTTCTGTTGAGAAATCAGCTGACAGTCGTATGGGTACTCCCTTGTAGGTAATTAACTGTTTTTCTCTTGCTGCTTTTAAGATTCTCTCGTTGTCTTTTGCCCTTGGCATTTTAATTATGATGTGTCTTGGTGTGGTCTCTTTGGATTCCTCTTGTATGGGGTTCTGTGCGCTTCCTGAACTTGTAAGTCTATTTCTTTCACCAGGCAGGGAAAGTTTTCTGTCATTATTTCTTCTAATAGGTTTTCAATATTTTGCTCTCTCCCTTCTTCTGGCACCCCAAAAATTCGGATGTTGGTTCGCTTAAAGTTGTCCCAGAGGCTCCTTACACTATCTTCATATTTTTGGATTCTTTTTTTTTTTTGTTTTTCTGGTTGGATGTTTTTTGTTTCCACATATTTCAGATCTTTGGTTTGATTCTTGGGGTACGTTGATCTACAGTTGAGTTTCTGTATATTCTTTATTTCAGACAGTGTATGCTTCATTCCTGACTGATCCTTTTCCATTTTTTTGGCATTCTCATTAAGCTCCTTGAAGGTCTCATCAAATTTCTCAGCGGTTTTAAGAAGACTCTTGAGTAACCTTATACATGTGGTTCTGAACTCTATGTCATCCAGTAGTTTGCTTTCCTCTGTTTCTTTCATTCGTGACATGTTTCTTTGTCTCCACATTTTGGCTGCTTCCCTGTGTTGATGGAGTAGCTTTGTGTGGTAGGTGATCTATAGGGGGCAGTAGTTCAGCCTCCTCAATTACATGAGGTGGATGCTCTTGGTACACCCCTTTGTGGGCTGAGTGCAAAGTCTTGGTGTAGTTAAGCCTTAATTGCCATTGGTACACTGGGAGGAATTGACCTCCAGGCCAATTAGCTGTGAGCACTCGCTGTGTCTATAATGGAAGAACTGCTGCACTGAAGACACGCTTATGGGGCAGGACTTGTTTCAGTGGGGCTTTGGTGCTCACTGAGTCTGCCTCTTGAATGTGTCACTTGTGGATGTGAGGAGTTGAAATCTGGTGTCTCACACTGACCACTAGGTCCACTGGCTTCTGGATCTCCAATGGGGTGCAGGTCAGCTACTGTCTGAGGCCACCCAGCAGGAGCTACAGTGAGACCTACAGTTTTCTCCTCTTTGCTTATGGTTTGGAGGTTTTGGAGCTGTCTGATCCAGGCTACAAGTTTGCTAGGTTAAGCTGCGATAGGGCAGGGCTTTCTTATGCAAAAGCCGCTGCTTAGAGCTTGGGTGGGTTTGTAGTTTGTGCAGGGCAGGGTCTCAGGGCGTCACTAGGCTAGGGCGTGACAAACAGCAATGGCTGCTAGTTAGCCGGCTCTGAGTCCCTGTCAGCAGTCCCGTGCCCCAGTGCCATAAACAATTATTCCTGTGCACAGCTCTGCAAGCAAGCCACCCTCACTGGCAGACAGTCCAGCTTCTCCCCGTAGGAGTTTGGGTCCCCCGTGTCTCCCCAGAAATTGTATTTCAGAGTAATAGGGGGCTTGTCTCCCTTCGGGTTGAAAAAAGCAACGCCCGCCACCAGCCCTGATCACGCGCCTCCGTACCTCAGCTTTTCAGCACTTGTGCACGTCTCAATGCTCTTTTCTCTTTCCTTCTAGTTGTAGAACTTCCACTCAGCCAGCTTTCCCGTGGTTCTGGGTGATAGACGTTTTTTCTTTTAGTTGTATTTTTTTTTTAATAAATCTTTATTGTTCAGATTATTACAGGTGTTCCTCTATTTTTTCCCCCATAGGTCCTCTCCACCTGATTCCCCACCCCACCCCATGCCCTTACCCCCGCCACTGTCTTCATCCATAGGAGTAAGATTTTTGTCCAATCTCTTCCCGCACCCCTCACACCTGCTTCCCCTGAGAATCGTCAGTTCACTCCCTTTCTATGTCCCTGATTCTATTATATTCACCAGTCCATTCTGTTCTTCAGATTTTTTATTCACTTGATTTTTAGATTCACTTGTTGGTAGGTATGTATTTGATGTCATTTTGTTGTTCATAATTTTTATCTTTACCTTTTTCTTCTTCTTCCTCTCCTTAAAGAATACCCTTCAGCATTTCATGTAATCCTGGTTTGGTGGTGATGAACTCCTTTAGCTTTTTCTTGTCTGTGAAGCTCTTTATCTGACCTTCAACTCTGAATGATAGCTTTGCTGGGTAGAGTAATCTTGGCTGTAGGTTCTTGCTGTTCATCACTTTGAATATTTCTTGCCACTCCCTTCTGGCCTGCATAGTTTCTGTTGAGAAATCAGCTGACAGTCGTATGGGTACTCCCTTGTAGGTAATTAACTGTTTTTCTCTTGCTGCTTTTAAGATTCTCTCGTTGTCTTTTGCCCTTGGCATTTTAATTATGATGTGTCTTGGTGTGGTCCTCTTTGGATTCCTCTTGTATGGGGTTCTGTGTGCTTCCTGGACTTGTACATCTATTTCTTTCACCAGGCAGGGAAAGTTTTCTGTCATTATTTCTTCTAATAGGTTTTCAATATTTTGCGCTCTCCCTTCTTCTGGCACCCCAAAAATTCGGATGTTGGTTCGCTTAAAGTTGTCCCAGAGGCTCCTTACACTATCTTCATATTTTTGGATTCTTTTTTCTTTTTGTTTTTCTGGTTGGATGTTTTTTGTTTCCACATATTTCAGATCTTTGGTTTGATTCTTGGGGTACGTTGATCTACAGTTGAGTTTCTGTATATTCTTTATTTCAGACAGTGTATGCTTCATTCCTGACTGATCCTTTTCCATTTTTTTGGCATTCTCATTAAGCTCCTTGAAGGTCTCATCAAATTTCTCAGCGGTTTTAAGAAGACTCTTGAGTAACCTTATACATGTGGTTCTGAACTCTATGTCATCCAGTAGTTTGCTTTCCTTCGTTTCTTTCATTCGTGACATGTTTCTTTGTCTCCTCATTTTGGCTGCTTCCCTGTGTTGATGGAGTAGCTTTGTGTGGTAGGTGACCTATAGGGGGCAGTAGCTCAGCCTCCCCAATCACCTGATGTGGACACTCTTGGTACACCCCTTTGTGGGCTGAGTGCAAAGACTTGGTGCAGTTAAAGCCTTAATTGCTGTTGGTATACTGGGAGGAATTGACCTCCAGGCCAATTAGCTGTGAGCACTCGCTGTGTCTATAATGGAAGAACTGCTGCGCTGAAGACACACTTATGGAGCAGGACTTGTTTCAGTGGGGCTTTGGTGCTCACTGAGTCTGCCTTTGAATGTGTCACTTATGGATGTGAGGAGTTGAAATCTGGTGTCTCACTCTGACCACTAGGTACACTGGCTTCTGGATCTCCAATGGGGTGCAGGTCAGCTACTGTCTGAGGCCATCCAGCAGGAGCTACAGTGAGAGCTACAGTTTTCTCCTCTTTGCTTGGGGTTTGGAGGTTTTGGAGTTGTCTGACCCAGGTTGCAAGTTTGCTAGGTTAAGCTGCGATAGGGCGGGGCTTTCTTCTGCTAACGCTGCTGCTTGGAGCTTGGGTGGGTTTGTAGGTTGTGCAGGGCAGGGTCTCAGGGTGTCACTAGGCTAGGGCGTGGCAAACAGCAATGGCTGCTAGTTAGCCGGCTCTGTGCCCCAAGGGCGTCCCGGAGTCCCGTGCCCCAGTGCCATAAACAATTATTCCTGCGCGCAGCTCTGCAAGTAAGCCCCCCTCACTGGCAGACAGTCCAGCTTCTCCCCGTAGGAGTTTGGGTCCCCCGCGTCTCCCCAGAAACTGGATTTCAGAGTAATCTGGGGCTTGTCTCCCTTTGGGTTGGAAAAAGCAACGCCCGCCGCCAGCCCGTATCACGCGCCTCCGTACCTCAGCTTTTCAGCGCTCGTGCACGTCTCGATGCTCTTTTCTCTTTCCTTCTAGTTGTAGAACTTCCACTCAGCCAGCTTTCCCGTGGTTCTGGGTGATAGACGTTTTGTCTTTTAGTTGAATTTTTGAAATTGTTGCGCAAGGCAGCAGTTTAGGTGTTTACCTACGCCGCCATCTTGGATCTGTCTCATCTTTTATCTGGTGCCAAAAACCTGGGTAAGCGTGGACGATCCGCGGACCTAGCCCCGAGCTTCTGACTCCTGCTCTGGCTCTGCTCGGTGGCATGGTTCTGAGTTGATTGGCCTGCTCAGAACACCTCTTGAACCCTGCCATACCAGGACACGTGGGGATCTCATCGCTTTCTCACCGGTAGGCTTCCGGGACTTTCCTGACACCCCCTCCCCCATCGTTCCCTTGACCTGGAAAAGCCTCAGAGTTTTCCCGTCTACTCGACTACACATTCTACGTTCTACGAAAGTCCAGGTACCTGGCCGGGAAAACTCTGCTCTACTCCACGGGAAAGGTCTCAGGGTGACGACCTTGGAACCTTCTCTCGTCTCTCTCTCTCTACAGGTTGGCTGAGGAAAAAGGAGGATGCTCCTTCTTTCTCCCCAACTTTCCGGTGGCCCTTCCCTCTGGTCATGGGGACCTCTCAGTCCAAACCCCCTCTACACACCTTTAGGGTGTCTCCTCGCCAATCTCTCGACCCTTGGTCTTTCTGGCTACATAAACCAAAGAAGCTCTACCTGGCTGCAATATAAACTCGACAATGTCTCTCTGTGGGCCAAAAATGGCACTTTCGATTCCAATGTCCTCCAAGACCTAGATAATTTTGCCACCGGACAGGGAGGCCTCAGAGATCCCTACGAACAGGCTCCCCACCCCACCCCACCCCCACCCCGCTCTCACCCCTCACTTTACTCCTCATGTTCCACCTATCAGATCCTCCTCACAAAGTCCTCTTTGCCCTCTCAAACCTGTCCTCAGCCCCTTTCTCTGTCTTCTGACTGCTCTTTTGACCCAGCGGATCATTCCTCTCCACATGTCCACTCCTGCCACCTCCTTACAACCCTGCCACAGAATCCGCACCCCATGCTCTACCTCTGAGAATTCTAACCGCCCGCCTTCCCCTGTGCACTCTCCACCGAATCTCCGGCCCCGTGACTACCAGCAACCAAATTCACAGGTGGCTGGCCATTCCCTTCTCACTTTCTGATCTTCCTGAGAGCCCAAATCCTGAGAACGTGAGCTCCAAATCAGCCTTTCCCATCTAACACTCATTCTCAGGCCACCCAAAGACTGCCTTCCGCAACAGCTTCTTCTATTCCCACGTCCATTCTACCCCTGAGGGAAGCAGCAGGAACTGATGGCATAGTCTGAGTCCACGTCCCATTCTCTATGTCCAGCCTCACAGATTGAGAGGCATCTCAGGTTTCTTTTTCCACTGACCTGACCACCTTTACTCCCCGACATACGCCGCAAACTTCAAAAAATAGATGCAGGTCCACAAACCTCTCAAAAAGACCTCGTTAACCTGACCTTTAAGGTCTTTAATAATAGAGACAAGGAGACCCAAATCCAAAATCAAAGGTGAGATCAGGCCAAGGCTGAGGCCCAGTAGGAGGCTTTCCAGCTCCTAGCCACCGCTTTCAAACCCCAAACGAAGTGCCAGTCCTCCAACCACGGGTAAGTCAGGGGCTAACCTCCTCCAGGCCCATGCTTCAAATGCAGCAAGGAAGGACACTGAGCCAAGTCCTGCTCAAACCCGAGACCCCGCCTGGACCCTGCCCAAGGTGGGGAAGGGAAGGCCACTGGAAATCAGACTGTAGTCTGGCTCTTCCGGGTCTGGCCTTAGCCAGTCCAGGATGACCGCCCTCTGGATCCGGTTTGGAGCTCCCAGGCCTCCTGGGACTGGCCACCGAAGAAGCTGCCCAGGCCCTGACAGGGCCCCACAGACTTACATCACCAGGGCAGAGCCTCGGGTAATGACTGTGGTGGCAGGTAAGCCGATCTCCTTTTAATTGACACTAGGGTAGGGCCACTTATTCTGCCCTCTCTGAATTCGCTGGGACCCTTGTCCACTCCTCAGTCTCTATTATGGGGGTTGACGGATTAGTATCACAGCCATTAGCCACCTTATATCTACACTGCATCTTACTAAATTCCCCCATTCACTCTTTTCTCATTCTACCTCGGTGCCCGGCCAGGGCTACCATGCATCCCCTCATAAAACCCAGTTGTCCCAAACCACTGTCACCTACCTCAGTTTCACTCTCTCATCCCACAAGGCTGAGCCATTCCTGGGACTGTAAATGCCTTATCTCCTTATCGCCTCTATGATCATTATCTCTAGGAAAAATGCGCGGTTTAAAATTCAAGCCGGCTAGAGGCCTGGAAACAGGCTTTGGGGCCTGCTCCCTTCTCCTGCCTTTTCTCCAGCCTCATCTTCCACTGCTCCTTTCCTTCTCTTTCTCTTTTCCCTTGGATAACAGCCCATTCTAACATTCCTTCCCACTTTCACTGCAACACAATGTCAATCACTCATCTGTCACCCCTTTTTGGTAGCACCATGGTGACTACCCTCTCAGCTTGGAGTGCAGAACTAGAAAAAGGAATCTCATACCCTTTAGTCCACCTCTTCTTATACCTATCAGCTTGTCTCTGGGATCAGGGATTTTTCTTCCTCTGTGGGGAAAACACATACATCTGTCTCCCCATCAGCTGGACAGGAACCTGTACTCTCATCTATCTCTCACCCAATGTAGATGCAGCCCCCAATGATCAGTCTTGACCTGTCCCCATAACCCATCATATCTGACACAAAAGAGGAGTCCAGATAATCCCTCTCCTCCTAACCCTCGGCATCACAGCAGGGGTTGGAACTTCCACAGGGATCTTAACCACTGCTCTACCCATACTTTGAAACCCTGTCTCAGGACCTACAAGAAACATGTGGATGCCCAGCAAAGGGAAAAACTGGGAAAACAAGAACCTTACCCCCAGGCTAACCTATTTTTCTCTTTCATATTACTAGTGGGGCAACTGAGACCCCTACTCTTTTCCCCCTAAAAATAACATCTAGATCTCAGTTGTATTTCAGCTCCAGAAAAGCAGCCAAGTGACGCTGTGGCAGCCTCAGGACCAGCTTTTACATCCCAAGTGACTCAACAGGATCGCTCTCCAGACTTCACCAACCAGTCTCTTGAGGAAATCATGCTGCTGCACCCTTCATCCAGCACAGAAAACACTACTTGTTTTTCGCTCACTTACTCCATGGCTCCTCCCACTATTAGGCCCACTGGTATTTATACTTTTAATTTTGCTCTTTGGCCCCTGTCTCATGCACTGTTTTACTAGTTTCTTGCAGAACAGAATGCAGGCGTTCACCAACCAGAAGGTGGGAGAGGTCTATCTGGCATTGAATTCAGAACCTAACACCAGAATCCTTGAGACCCCGGGTAGACACCCCTAACGATGCCCCATCTCAGCTGGAAGTAGCTACGGAAGATGGACCTTCATCCCTTGACCTTACCCGGACTGTCAATTTTTTTTTAATATTACCAGAAGCCTGGAATGATAGATCCTCCCTTCCCCCAAATGATGGACAGAGAATGACGTAAACTCCACCTGCAGCCCGAACATTCCTGAATACCTAACCAGGCACCTTATATGGACTGTACTTTGAACCACCAATAAGCACCTGCCAAATACCCTAACCCCCGATTTCTAAGTCCCTAATTATGTGCCTTATATGAAACCACCAATCAGCGTGTGCCGAGTATCCTAAGCCCCATCCCTTCCCTTTCCTCCCCTCAAAAGGCACCTTCACCCCGGCACATGTGCTCTTTTCCATCTGGAAGATAGCCCAGCAGGGTCTTCTCCTCTAATAAAGCCTGTGTCCTGGTCTCCGGCCTCTGTCTCATCTTTCAAGGAGCTGCAAGTCCTGCATGTAGACAGCCAGGAGAGCTGTCCACTGGGCAGCTGGATAAAGGAGTCTGGAGTTCAAAAGGCTGATTTTGCATGAAGCTATAGATTTGGAAGTAGCCATTATCATGTAGATAATACTTGGCAGCATGAGGGAGTTACAGGGAGTAAGAAGAAATGAGATGGTCTAGAACAGGAAGAAAAGAGGAGCCTACAAAAGGCTTTGAATTTATTCTTTCCTGTTTTCATTTGGACCTTATTCCATCAAGAGTCCTATCCTCTTTTACTTGTTTTTGGGGTGTGTGTGTGTGTGTGTGTTTAATCCTCACCAAGGATGTGTTTTAGAGAGAAGGGAGAGAGAGAGAGAGAGAGAGAGAGACTTCTTTCCACAACCTGGTATTTAAATCTATACCCAAGTTATTTGCCTAGGATAGACAGAAGCCAGATTCTTTTAACAGAGAGAGAGAGAGAGAAACATCAATGTGAGAGAGAAACATCAATGTGAGAGAAAAACATCAATGTGAGAGAGAAACATCAATGTGAGAGAAAAACATCAATGTGAGAGAGAAACATCAATCGGTTGCCTCCCGTATGCGCCATGATCAGGGAACAAACCTGAAAATTAGTAGGCAGGTGCCCTGACAGGGAATCAAACCTGAAACCTTTTTGGTGATGGGTTGACACTCCAACCAACTGAGCCACCTGGCCAGGGCCTCTTTTATTTGTATTTTTAATCTCTCCTCTTCTACTTATTTTTTCCATATATATTTAAATATACTGTCTCTATTATCAAAAAGACAAATAGCTTTTGTCTATATCTTAACTTTCTCCATTTTCCCTCCTGTTTAAACCTCTCCTTGCGAGCTGAATTTCCTCAAATAGAAACCTATCATTGGAATCTCCAGTTGCTCACTTGCTGTCCATTTCTCAACCTGCTCCAGTCTGGCTGCTGCCCTGTCTCTTCATTGATGCTTTCTTATCCAGGCTCCTAAGAGCCTATTCGTTGATAAGTTCAAAAGACACATCTTTGTTTGTATCTTACCTGACTTCTCCAAGGTTTTAGAGATTGTATGTTGAGTCTTCCCCGTTTGGAATGCACTTTCCCCTCAGCTCCCTTACCTCACAATTAATTGTTTTTTCCTCTTCCTGCCCTGACTGCTCCTTTTAAGTCCCTCTTAGGGGCTCTTCCTTCTACATCTCTTTCTTTAATAGTGCTATTCCTCAAGATTCATTCCTAGGCTCTTTTCTCTCTTTTTTTTTTTTTTTAAAAAACACGTAACTTATTGGTTTTTTTACAGAGAGGAAGGGAGAGGGATAGAGAGTTAGAAACATCAATGAGAGAGAAACATCGATCAGTTGCCTCTTGCACACCTCCAATTGGGGATGTGCCCGCAACCAAGGTACATGCCCTTGACTGGAACTGAACCCGGGACCCTTCAGTCCGCAGGCCAACGCTCTATCCACTGAACCAAATCGGTTAGGGCAGCCCTTTCCTTATAGTACAAACATACTCCCTCTTCTTTCCACAACCTGCTATTTAAATCTATACCCAAGTTATTTGCCTAGGATAGACAGAAGCCAGATTCTTTTAACAGAATAGAAAGAGAAAAGGAAGGCTGGAGTCATCAGTAATTTTTTTATGTTTGCTTATAGGAAGTTAAAGAAGTAGCTGCATGACGTTTTATATTTTCTCTGAAAAGTAATAAGCAAGGTCATCTGCTGAACATGTGGTAGAAGGGGATAGGTCTGAGAATATTACACTAGAGAAGGTTTAAAAGAGCCATTAGGGAAGATTGGAACAATTCAGTAAGGAAACATAAATGGATAACTGAGAAATGTTGAAGTTGGAAATTATGCTTTTTAAATGTCCCAAATCTGTCTATGATTTTCTCTGGCAGATTAGATATAAGCTTAGAGAAGGCCACACATGATTTGATCCAAGGTGGAATTTTCCAGAGGGGGCATAAATGAGCAAAGGATAATAGCAAGAGAGTGACCAAAGTGTTGGTCCATGGAGGTCTATGCAGGGAAAAAGAGAAGTTCAAAAAGAGGTATCTGAGCATGAAAGTCCTGATAAGTTTGCAGAACAGCTTTAACTGGTCCTAACTGAATGAGCAAGCTGGAAAGACTGGTGGTTTTTGTCAGAGAGTGGGATCGTGGATTTTATTGTATCAGAGTTGGTACAGCTCTGATGCTGACAAAGCCCAGAATATGGCCACATTCATGCCTGAATATGAACACAGAGAATGGTGTTTGGAGGTAAAAGGTGAATTTAAACCAATGGAGAGGCCCAACTAAAATGTCACTTCTGTAGATTCACCATCTCCAAATTCAGAAGTAATCTAGGCTTCTTCTATACTCTTTCCCAAGGGCACTTCTATTACTGCATTTATGCCATGGTGTTCGTTCTACTTAGCTTGGTCCCTGTTTACCCTCTACTTGACTGTGTACTATTCAAGGAAAGGTGTCAGATAGTAGTCTTACACCCACCATAATAACACTCAAAGTCAGTTAGCATACAATGTTGGTTGAATGAATGAATGAATGAATGCCTAGTAAAAATTGTTTTAATGTGACCTCATATTATAGGCTTCTCCCTCTAATTCTTGGCATCTTTCACTGCTGTTATTTATCCATAAATAAAGAGAAGTATGTGGCAACCAACCAAGTGGGAGAAGATATTTGCAAATGATATTTCTGATAAAGGTTTAATATCCAAAAATATTGAAGTATGCATTTTATTTCTTTTCTGTACCTAGCTCTCTTCAATGATAAAATATTATCATTTTTCCCTAGAGAAATAATTGTCTAAAGCTTAAAATATGGAATCATGATCATCATTTTGCCCCTCAAATAATATTCCGTTATCACTTTTCCTCACATCAGAACCATGCTAAGGGTTTGGCTACTGTGGAAATTAAATCTTCAGATAGACCCTTCCTTGATATAGAATCATTATTTCATTCCATGAATGATTTATTAGTTGCCTACCATATGTCAGGCAGTCCTGTAACAAGACTCTAGGGATAGAATGATGAACAAGACAATTACTTCCTGCAGTAAGACCTATAGACAGGTGAGGAAACAGAATGATGGCCCAGCAATGACTGTATCTGTCAAGATACCTGGCAGTAACCAACAACCCTAAAAATCTCGGTGGCCAAAAGGCAACAAATGTATATATTTCACACTGCAATGTCTACTGTGTGTCTTGGCAAGTCTCCATAATAACTGCCCACCTCCACACAATGATTCACCATTGCACCTCCATCATCAACTCGAGCTTTCAGAATTGCCATTGCAGAGAAAAAGAGAGAGGGCCTTAAGCACAGAGCAATCTACGTCAATCTGCTCACAAATTATTCGCCAAATCAAACCATATGGCCACGCCAACTTCAAGAAGGGGATATGATACAATCCTTTCCTATGCTCAGAAGTAAAGAAACAGGTATTGAACGTGGAAATACCTGCCACGTAACAGGTATAGAGGCTCTGGAAGGGCACATAGGAGAAGGCCTCTCAACTCCAGAATAGAGGCTCTGGAAGGGCACATAGGAGGAGGCCTCTCAACTCTTGAGGAATCAGACCTGCTGGAGACATAATATTTAATCTGAGATCCTAAAGATGAAGAGAATTTAATAAGCTTAATGGGTGGTGAAGAACAGTTTGAACAGTAAAGAAAGCTATTTGCCTTTAGGAGTTTGTCTTGCCTCGTCCTGCTAGCACTACGGAAGTTACAGCCAACAATAGAGATATAAATGGTGATAGGAAGAATCCGGCTGGAATAATCAGTAATGAGCCTCGATGCACTTATACACAATCATATATTAAAAATGGAGAGGAGGAGATAGGAGTCATTTGAGTGTTGATGGTAGTGCCCCACTACCCTCAAGGGCAGGAACACCCAAGTTCCTTGGAGTCCACTGATGGGGATAAAGTTACTCCCCTAGCAACTGGACCCAAGACAGAGAAGTAACAAATTGATTATGTACCCCAGCCTATTTCTTCTAATATTCCCCACCCTCAGAACATTCTCCATGAAACTATGGTATGAGCCTCAGATGATGACTGAGAGGATCAAGCTGCTTGAAACTCCCAGTTGCTTAGAACATAGTAAGATCTCAATGAAGGCAGTTCTTGCACTGTGGCCATATTACATTTGGCACTCTTCTTAAGCTATGTACTTTCAAACCTCCCCAATTAGTAAAAACTGCCAGCCCCATTTTATAGACGAGAAAACTGTGAACAAGGATATAAAACCCCCAGGGATACATAGCTGATAGCGATAGAAGCAGAGAATTAAAGCTAGAACTGTCTTGATTTAAACCCTGCTTACATGGGTGTTTAAATTACTACCAACAGAAGTAGAACTGCCAAGTTCATTTAGAATGAGGATGATACTATATTTGACTGAAATTTTCTTCCTACAGGTACATACGTATTAATCAAGTTCAAACCCTGAGCCAATCATAAGCCTAATCAACATTGTCTATAGTGATGGTGACCCTCTGGTACAGACTTCAAAAGGACATGGCTAAAGACTTCTGGTTTAATTTTAAAGTGCCCTTCTCATACTTTTATGATCCCTCCAAATTTTCTTAGTTGGCTAGAAGCAACTTAACACTCAGAACCACATATCTCTTTCACTCATCTGAACACACTTGTTAGTGCAGATTAGAGCTTGTTAAAGATTAATTCTTAAAGCATCCTCCAGCTTTCTTTTGCAACAAAGGAAACATCAATTACAGGCTCACACATAAACTTTGCCCCTTTCTTGAATACTTGCTGCCCTTTATAAATCTTAGATTTCTTCCCCTTGAGTATTCTTTCAAAGGAGAGATTTTATTGCCTCCAGGGGTTGTTAAACTGATTGCAATACTGCCTATTTAGTGCAGTTCAGTGGGAATTACGCTGGTTCAATGCTGTCAGACCTAGAATATAGCTGTCAAACAGCATTACAAGTAAAACACCCTTGATAAGAAATAATGACCAAATGTCAATCTGTTTTTCACTACCCTTACCACAGACTTCTCCTGCCACAAAAAAGCAATGTTTTTTGCATTATAGTAATAGCACATTTCTGATATTTCAGTTAAAATTCTGGCAATGTTTCAAGGACAAAAAAAAAATAGTTCTAAATACATTCCGAGCTCAAAATTTGATGAAAGCATTTTTTTTCCTTTTAATGAAGCATTTGGCAATCTGTTTCAAAACTAACAAACTTTATTAATACAAGCAAATGCAGGGTTGTCTTAAAATCATTTTTAATTTGTATTATTCCTTCATTTAACTAATTGAGCCTCTATGAATTTGGCACTGTGGTAGACATCGGGTACAACCTGTGGTTCCTCGTGAGCCCCTTTAAGGAGCCTATATGTGATCCTGAAGGCAACTGGAGTAAAAGTAAGATGTTAGACATGAGCAGATTTTATCTTTAGAAAGGTTAATTTGACTAGTGTCATTCTCATACCGCTATTCTTTTTCTTCAGAGCAATGATTACAATTCGTAATCACATATAGGTATATGCCCATTTTCCTATTAAATTATAAATCCATGAAGATCAGGGACCATGTCTACTTTGTCCATTATTGTGTATCTAGAGCCAAAAATAGTGCCTGGTTTAGAAAGCCATTTATTTGGTAATTACTGTATTTGCAGGATTAAAATATGAATGAACAAATAAATTTATTACCGGGTTGAGACTGTATTTTTAAAAATCAGTGAGATTGTCGATGTTTATAGATAGTTCATGGGGACCTAAAATAAGACAATGATTGTGTGGCAATATAGGCCTTGGTTACATATTTAATGTAAATGGCATAGGAAAGACAAGTATCTAGAATAACTCATAAGATTCTAATTTGACCTAGTGAGTGTTGGTACCCTAATATAGTAAAAGAAATATTTAAGGGTAGATAACCACTCATCAGCTATACCCTGATGAAATGTTATTTCTAAATTTTAGGCATTATAGAAGATGCAGAAGATACAAATGTCACACCATAAAAGGTTTTTATGGTATTATTTTCAAAATATAAATAAAGACTGAATCATAAATTAAATCCATCCAACCAATTAATGATTCAATATCACACTGCTAATCAACAATTAATCCTTTCCCTTTTTACCCTCCTCCACTTTCATCCTCTCCATCAAGGGAAATTATTTTTAATTTGAAAAGACAGACTATCAGCTACTAATAAATTATGTCAAATCATTTCCTGTTCCTAAAAAGGATTATTTTGTCCATACAATTCAAGAATATCATAATGGTCTCAATCTTCAGTAAGATACCTGATTTGGTCTCCCAAATATTGTTCATTTCCCTCCATCTTTTGCCATATATGTCATTCTACTGTTTAAGAATCTTCACTGGATCCCCCATTGAATTAAAAATTACATGCAGGCTCATCAGCTTTGCAATTCTAGCCTCTGTAATTTGAATCCTACCTGCTTTTCTAATTCATCTCACATACATGACCGATGCCACCCTAAGAGCCAGTTTGGGGGTGTTTCCCATCATGAGAAAATTGGTTACATTACACTGTGGTCATGCTTTCTGTCTTTGACCAAGAATAGCTTGCCTGCACCTCAGGCTGGCCCTGGGCGGCTGGTGGGCTGAGGGGACTGGGGGACTCTGGAGGCAGGTGTGCGGAGTGGCCAAACCCACCTGGGGGCGGGCCTTGCCATGCCACGAGCCTGCTGCCCCAGCGGGTCTGAGGGGAGTGGGTGCCACCATCTTGTGGCTATGGGCGCCACCATCTTTGAGGGAGTGGCAGTCAATTAGCATATTCCCTCCTTATTGGCTGTGGGTGCCACCATCTTTGTGAGGGTGTGATGGTCAATTAGCATATTCCCTCTTTATTAGATAGGATAGATAATGGTCTGCTCCAGTTTGATACATTTTTCTTTTTACCATTTTAGTTAACTTTTACATTATTTAAGATGTTTTTAAAATAGTTAAAACACAAATTTAAAAATCAATATATGGCCCCACTGGGATAGCTCAGTGGTTGAGCATCAACCCATACACTAGGAGGTCATGGTTCCATTTCAGATTTCAGGCTCAATCCCCAGCAGGGGATGTGCAGGAGGCAGGCAATCAATATTGATGTTTCTCTCTCATCAATGTTTCTATCTCTCTCTCCTTCTGCCTTCTTTTCTCTGAAATCAATAAAAACATACTTTTTTAAAGAGAGATTTGATGAGCTCTTGGGAGACCTAGGCCTCTTCCCAGGCCGACGCTCACCAAGGAGAAGACCTTGAGCATTGAAGATCCTGAAGCCCAATGGTGAGAAGCCAGACCAGTTCTAGTCCAGCATATCCCAGGCTCTGCTAGAGCTGGAGATGAACTCGGACCTCAAAGCCCAGGTACAGAAGCTGAATATAATAGCATCCAAGGAAACTGAAGTGGGTGGTGGTTGGAAAGCTATTATAATCTTTGTTCTTGTTCCTCAACTGAAATCTTTCCAGAAAATCCAAGTCTGGCTTGTAGGTGAGTTGGAGAAAAAGTTCTGTGGGAAGCAGGTTGTCATTATCGCTCCAAGGAGAATGCTGCCTAAGCCAACTCAGAAAAGCTGTACAAAGAATAAGCAAAAGTGTCCCAGAGCCTCATTCTGACATGCGTGATGTGATCTGAAGGACTTGGTTTTCCCAGGTGAAATTGTGGGCAAGAGAATCCAAGGGAAAGCCAATGGCAGCCAGCTCATAAAGGTTCATTCACATAGCAGGACAACGTGGAGCACAAGGCTGAAACTTTCCTGGTGTCTATAAGAGGCTCACAGGAAAAGATGTTCATTTGGAATTCTGAGTTTCAGTTGTAAATAAAATTACTAAATAGAATATCATTCACAAAAGAAAACATTGCTAAGGGAGTAAATTTTAAATGTTCTCATTATAAGAAAAAGAATTTGTAACTGTGGTGCCAAATGATAACTAGACTTATTATGGTGATCATGTCAATATTTATCCTATGTAATAAAAGGCTAATGTGCAAATCTACCAAACGGTGGAACGATTGGTCGCTATGACATGTACTGACCATCAGGGGGCAGACTCTCAACACAGGAGCTGCCCCTGATGGTCAGTGTGCTCCCACAGGGGGAGCACTACTCAGCCAGAAACTGGGGTCACGACTGGCAAGCACATTGGTGGTGGTGTGGCAGGACCCTCTCCCGCCTCCACAGCAATGCTAAAGATATCAGGCTGAGGGCCACCCCCCCGCTCCGAGTGCACGAATTTCATGCACCCAGCCTCTAGTATATATATATATATATATATATATATATATATATATATATATATATATATAATCATGTTGTACACCTGAAGCTAATATGGTATTATATATCAACTAGAGACCCAGTGCATGAAAATTCAGCCTGCCCCCTCTCACAGTCTGGGAACCCTCAGGGGCAGGAGGTGACCTGGCAATCATGGGAAGGCAACGCCCCATCACACCTCTGCTGCTGCCACTGCCGGCAGCGCAAGCCTCGACCGGCCCTGGTTACCTGAGCCTCAGGCAGCCCTGGGGGGCTGAGCAGCCACCATCCGAGGCTTGCCAGCACCTTGGGCTGGCCCTGGGTGGCGGGGGGGCTGAGGGGACTGGGGGACTCCAGAGGCAGGCGCATGGAGCAGCTGGGCCCTCCTGTGGGCGAGCCCAGCCTTGCTGCAGACCTGCCACCCTGGTGGGGCTGAGGGGACTGGGCACTGCCATCTTGTGGCTGTGGACGCCACCATCTTTGAGGGTGTGGCAGTCAATTAGCATATTCCCTCCTTATTGGCTGTGGGCACTTCCATCTTTGCGATGGTGTAAGGGTCAATTAGCATATTCCCTCTTTGTTAGATAGGATTCTATCTCAATTTTTTTAAAAAAAAGAAGAATCAAAGAAACATTCATTTATTCATGGCACCTTCTGCCAACATTCCTAGTTTGAAGATATGATTGTACCAATTAACTTAGACAAGTTACTTACCCTCTCTATGCCTTAATTTCTTTATTCGTAAAATGGTCTAGTAATTGTGCCTATTTCATAGGATTCTTGCAAGGATGAAATGAGTTAATAAATGTGAAGGGCTATTAATTACATCTGGACTACAGTAATCACTAAATAAATGTTGGGTATTATTAATACACTAGAGGCCCGATGCACAAAATTCATGCAAGAGTAGGCCTTCCTTCCCCCCCAGCTGCTGGCACCAGCTCCCCTCTGGCACCTGGGACCTGGCTTCCCACTCAGCCCTGGCTTCATCCAGGTCATCTAGAAGGACGTCTAGTGTAATTAGCATATTACACTTTTATTATTATAGATTTTCAAATATAACCGCTAGAACAGCAAAGGATCCCCAGATTAGGAGTCAGGAGCCCTGGGTTCTAAATCCAGGCCTGGAATTAACTCACTGTATGACCTTAAGCAACTCATTTCACCTCTCTTTGGCTTAATTTCCTCTTGTATAAAGTGAGATGGCTGGACTACAATTTCCCTAACTCCTTTCTAATTGTCTGATTTCAGTTGCATCACGTTCTTAATTCTGCATTAAAGGGAAGTTAAAACGATCATACATTAAGTAAGAATCAAGTGTTTCGTTCTATAAGCATTTACCAAGGCAATGGTGCCAAGGTAAATGAAAGACACGTTTCACCCTTGGGGAATTCACAAGGCAGTAGACAGACTGAGTAGCTCTGGACCTGGTGTTAGCCACAAAAGAATAAAAATTGGGGCTGGAGAAGTTATACCATAAGTTCTGCTTCTAATTTACTTATAATGTATACTGAACCTACATTATAGACAAGTAGCCTACATTTACTCTGGCCTGAGGCAGGAATGGACATGTAAAGGCAATGTACAATTATAGCAGAAACAGCACCCAATTCCTAAGTATGCAGAGGAGGGATCAAGGAGGACTGTTAACATGTTTGGGGCAGGGTGAAACAGTCACCCTGCCCTTGGTACTCAACTCCCACATTTAGAGCTTTCTTCTGTTAGTTAGAGCATTAAACTCCTATTAAAATGCAACTGACCCTGAGAAAGGCAGCACTCATTTATGTCTTAGTATGAATGGGTTCAGTCAGCTCTTTCTCCAAAAAAAAAACAAGGAAGAGAAGAAAGCACGCGGACAGAATTCCTTCTAATGAGATGGAAAGCCAAAGGCAGGTGGATAACTGCAAAAGTGCTCTAATCTTGTCACAGTCGTCCTTCATTTAAATACTGGTTAATTCCATTATGTAACTACAACCATGAATAAGCAGACTGAGGAACCAGCACAGGGACTCACTGTAGTATGACAGCTACCAAGGGGAGGCAGTGCACTTGGAAATACTGGAGAACAGCCCACCAACAGGAGCGTCCAGCCAGCCACAACGTCAGGCAGCACGTGGATTGGTCAGGAGCTTCAATCCTACTACACAGTTTTGCTTAGGGTTGGGTCGATCTGTCTGTCATGGCCAAACTCTACCTCTGCTGATTCAGAATCCAACATAACACAACACCCAAGGAAGCCAACGTCCTCATATTGCTGAGCCATATGCTATGGCCAGTACGTTTACTGGGTGCTACGCACTAGGTACAGTCAGGTGTTTTATGTGTCTACCTAGCGGCCCTGTGCACGAAATTCGTGCATGGGGTTGGGGGTTCCCTTCAGCCCAGCCTGCACCCTCTCCAATTGGGGAACCACTGGGGAATGTCCGACTGCCAGTTTAGGCCCAATCCTTGTCGCAATCTGGGAAACGCTGGCTCCTAACTGCTCACCTGCTTGCCTGCCTGATCGGCCCTAACTGCCCTTCCCTGCCAGCCTGATCTTGCCCCCAACTGCCCTCTCCTGCCAGCCTGATATCACCCCTAAATGCCTCTGCCTCGGCCCCCTCACCCCACCATGGCTTTGTCCGGAAGGAAGTTGGACATAAGATGGCCGGTCTACCTGGTCTTATTAGCATATTACCCTTTTATTAGTATAGATTATCTTCCCTGGTCCTTAGCACACCACCATGATGGCATCATTATTTCATTCTACAACTGAGGAAACTGGGGCACAGACAGGCTAAGTGATTTCCCCAAAGACAGAACAGCTATGAGAAGGCAGGAACAGGATTCAAACCCAGGTCCATCAACTCCAACGATCCTTTTTTGCTGTTGTGTTGACTATTGGATGGGTTACTACGGAATATTACCAACATCGATGCACCACTTGCTAATGAAAACTTGGTGGAGCACTAAATGTCACCCCCATCCTGTGCGTGAGGAATGTGAACAGGAATGCAGCCCCATTACTGAGGAAATTGGAATCCGGTAAAGAATCAAGCATAGTCAGAGCACCTGGTTTCCAATGCCTGCTCTACTTGAAATTGGTGTGTGGAAACCTTGGAGAAGTTAGCTCGTGTCTTTCAGTCTCAGTTTTCCTGCACGTAAAATAGGATCAGAGTGCCTCTCGCATAGGGTGTTGGCAGAATCATGAGATAAACATATTAATAGTTAGCATAGCGCCTGGAAGACAGTGAGCACACAATAAACATTAGCCAGTTTCCAAAATAGGAACACTGGCTCTGATGCTGTGAGCAAGCAGGACTCACCAAAGGTAATCGCAGGGTTTGACTGTTCTTTAAAATGTAAGCAGCCTGGCCAGCGTGGCTCAGTGGTAGGGCATCGTCCTATGAACCAAGAGGTCAGGGTTTGATTCCTGCTCAGGGCACATGCCTGGGTGTGGGCTGGATCCCCAATGTGGGGCGTGCAGGAGGCAGTAGTCAGTGATTCCCTCTCATCATTGATGTTTCTGTCTCTCGCTCCATCTCCCTTCCTCTCCAATATCAATTTAAAAAAAAATTGTTTTTAACTTAAGCAGAGGGGAAGTACCCCCACTGGCCCCGGACAAAATCTCAGACAGCATCACATTTCTGAAGATTCCGAGGCAATGAAAAGAGTCAAGTCACTTTAAGTCGGGAAAACTGTCTTAATTCAGAAACTGGAATGTCCAGTCCCATGGAAGACGCACACCTTCCAGCCTGGCTCAATGTGAAATCATTTCTGGCGAGGGTTTTGCTGAAGGCTGTGATGGTGGTTAGTGAGCAAGACGGGCCTGCTCCATCGTTCTCTCCCCTGCAGTGCCTCCCAGTCCCTCGGCGTTTCTCCTGTCCCCTGGCTTGTCGCCAGGTTTCACCCTGCCGGAGGCAAAGAGGGATGGAAAAAAGGTAGAGGGGCAGAAAGTCATTCTGATTTTGACTAATTCTCTTTGGGGCCAGTTTCTTGCATTTGAGGCTCCTTTGCTTTGGGGTGTTTAAAGATGACTCTTTCTGTCTCACAATTTCTTCAAAGCCTCCTCCCCACACACACACAAAAAATTTAGGAATATTTGACCACTCTTCCTCTTACAAAGGTAATGTGTTTTTTCCTCTGGATGGCCACCACTTTTCTCTCTGGCTCTCCTGGAGGGGAACCTCCAGGCAGCAATCTTGGGAAAGATTTTAAATGACTCCAGACTGGCCCCCACATGGCTCATGTTTGCTCTCAGGGAAACGCTCTACTCCCCGCAACAAACTCCAGGAGCAGCCCCCTTGCTCTGCTGTCGGAGCTGCTGGCCAGCCAGTCTTCCCCTTTTATCATTTCTGGGCAAGACTCAGAGAGCAGTCGAGTGTGTCTGGAAGTGCTAGAGACACATATCTCCACCAAGTCCCTTTGAGGCCCTCTCCTGACTCAGCTGAAGGTAGCGCGCCCTCCCTGCTCCTCCGGGTGTGGCTGGGGAGCTTATGCACTGCTCTTGCAGAGAAACCCTCCTTACCAAGCCCCCCATCTCCACTGTCTTGATCCTTCAATGTCCACAATGGGGGCAGTGGTTTTTTTCTAAGAGTCAAGAAGTTCATGGAAATTTCTGTCTTTGCATGGTACCTGACTTTGAATTTTTATTCTTATTACATCTTGGTGCTTCAAACAAAACTTCCAGGTTAGCCCTGGCAGGTGTAGCTCAGTTGGTTGAGCATTGTCCCATGCATTGAGGGGTCGAAGTTCCTATTCCCAGTGAGTGCACATGACCGGGTTGTGGTCTCCATCCCCAGAAGGGGGTGTACAGGAGAAAGCCAAGTGATGTTACTTCTCTCTCTCTCTCTCAAATCAATAAAAACGTATTTAAAAAAAAACTTCCAATTTAATATTCCTTTACTTTTTTATCATTTTTATCAAAATATAAAGCAACTGTCATGGTGGGGTATGTGCTATACTACAAACAGAAACAAAGTGCTATGGTAACATAGAGGGCAGATAAACACACTTTTTCCAGGACTGAGAGCACAAGTCAGACATGGAGGGCTTCACTGAGGCAGCAGCATGACATGTGAATCGGACCTTCAAGGATCCATTTATTAATCTGGGAAATATTTATTGAGTAGCTATTCTGGTCTCAGCAGTGTTCTAGGTGGTGGGGATCAATGGGTGAGCAAATAAAGATCGCTGCTCTCATGGAGCTGACCTTCTACTAGGAGCATGGGAGAACAGGTAACAAACATGACAGGTAAGCTACATAATTTGATAGAAAGTGATAAATGCTAAGAGGGAAAAAGAAAATATAGGGCAGGGTAAAAGAAGTTCCTGAGCCAGAAAAGAGTATGAACAAAGCCTGGAGGCTTAAGGGCAACGGCACAATCAAAGAATGGCGGAACAGTGTCAGGTGACTGGGGCATATCCCTGCCACAGGCTTGTCCCGACTCAGCCATTGGCACTGAGCACCCAGTTCGCTGCACATCACCCCCACCTTCTTCCTGGAACCCAGGAGAGTTTGCCTTTTGTACTTACCTCCATGGGCACATATCTAATGCTGAGAAAGAGAAGAATTTCAAATAAAAGAACTGATAAAAACAAACTGGGTTGTTGTTTTTTTAATGTTCAGTTAAAATCGCATAAGACATTGAGCTGAAAAGTCTTTGCTGCTTCTTCAATAACATTTTTAAAAAATGATCAAGCACCTATTCCATAGCAGGCCTAGTGCTAGTGCCATGGATACAGTGATGTGCAAGATAGATACGGCCTTTGTCCCGGTACCAAAGCATAGCACAGAGAAGCAAGTCCCGCAGCTCTGCACACAGGGCCACGGTAGGTCCCAGAGCTCAGGGACCAGCAGTGACATCACTGGTGGGAGACAGCGCAGCCAGGCACTGGGAACAGAAATGAGAAGCCACCAATCTGTGCCTCCTGCCTCACAGGCAGTCTAGATGGTAGATGGAGGCCAAGACTGAAAATGACGGATTGGAAAGGACTAGAGGGCTGCAGCATTGAGTTAGGTTAGAAACCAAAGAAATACAGGTTATACTTGTAACCTGTGTGGCTTCCTTGCCCTCCCTTATCTCAGGGCAGCTTTACTTGAGGAAACCCAGCCAATAGCAGCAAGAAGAACTGTAAGCTGCACTTACCACGACAGTTAACTATAATACAAAATGTATTTTAAAAGATGGTCCTAATTTATTTTCTTTAAAAAAAACAAACATAGTCTTCAGGATGGAGTTAACGCTCCAGCTAAAAATTCCCCATTGCGAGTCTAATGCCATTCCTCCCATCACCAGTGAATAATCAGCTTGGAGAGAGGCTCCCCCAAAGTAAAGCTTCAGATGCTCTGTACCCAAAGATAGCAACTTAGGAAACAAATTATGTTCTCCCGCTTTAAAGGGGGATATGGTTTCATTAACAAAAAAGATGCAGGAGGGTGAAGAGAACCTTCTAAAGGTATGACCTGGTCTCCTGTGAAATGTGGGGCTCTGCTGCCCTCTACCGTCCACTACAAAAACTACTTCGGACAGAGGCAGAGAAGCATTGAACAGACTGTCAAACTACAGCGGAAAGGCTGGGGAGGTTTGGAGGGGAGGTAAGAGATCAACCGAAGGACTTGTATGCATGCATATAAGCATAACCAATGGACGCAAGATACTGGGAGGGGGGTAAGGGTATGTGCCCGGGCGTAGGGGAGGCTGGGGGAAGGTCAACTGGGGGGGGGGGGGGGAAGGAGACATATGTACTACTATTTGTAATACTTTAAACAATAAAAAAAGGTAATTTTACAAATGCAAAAATAAATAAATAAATAAAATACGTTGCTGAGCAGCCGGTGGCTAGCTGCTTTGTTAAAAAAAAACAACAAAACAAAACCAAAAAAACCTACTTCGAAGAGGCTTGTAAATCACTAAATCATTGGAGGACAGTACCTTTCACACGCACGCAGGCACACACGCACACATACACCCCAAAACATAGGGGTTCTAAAAACATCCTCTATCGTGTCAAGACCAATATTATCTAAACACTGAACCCTGGTTACCGAGAGGCAGTGAAAAGCCCCGCGAGAGGGCACCATGGGCCTGGCTCCCGGAACCTGCGCCATCCGTGCTCTCCCTGGCACAACCCTGGGACTTCAGCATCACATCTTGCTGATGGAGAATATCCAACCCTCACCACCCACACTTTGCTCATACCTGGACAGCCAACAATGCCTTCAAACTCAGAATGACCACAACCACGCGGGATTTTTACTCACAAACCAGTCAATTTTCAGTGAGCTTGATTTCTTTTAATGGTACTTACCCCATCTTGGATTTTTTTTTCTTTTCCTCTCACTGGTCCCTGGCATCAAATGAATCGCAGGCATTGTCTTCCCCTATTAAAATTTTTCAGACCTATTGCTTTCTCTCCATTGTCACCCTGGCTTAGGCCTTCATTGGGCCCTTGCTATTTCTATCTGAAATGTTATCTATCTGAAATGTTACACTAACCTTTTAACTGCCGTCTCCAATACATCTTAAAATTGCTAACAGATTTATCTTCCTGAAGTACAGCTCTGCTCGTGTTACTCCAGTCTCCCTCTTGCCTCGGATAAAATCCAAACCCTTTTCTCTGGCAATTCAGGAACCTCCTTGATCTGCCACCAACCGGCTCCACAACCTATACAATGCCCTACACTCCAGCCACTTGGAAGAATGCGCTGTTCCCTAGACATTCCCTGCTTTTTCTCTGTGCCTTGCTCCTGCTGATCCTTCGTCCTTGAATGTTTTTCTCTCACCACCTTCACTACTCCCAGTTCATGTCCAAATCATTTACACCCTTCAAGCCCTAGGTTAAATGCCACTTTTCCCACAAAGTCTTCTCTAAACGCTTCAACTGGAACAAAGCTCTCTTTTTCTGAGTTACTATTGTGTACAAGAATATTAAAGGGCAAACCAAAGTAGAATGACCTCCACCCTTGTGTATCTTACAGTCTAATATGTATCACTTTCTTTTATTCTCTTTCTATGCATATTTAGTTTCCCTTCTAGACTGAAAATTTCGTAAGTGCAGTATCAATGTGTCACTTTTTATGCCTCTGACACATAGTACCTAGCAGAGTGCATTATATGTGTTATTCAACAAGTATTTAAGTAAATTAATAAAAACATGAAATGTTACTAGATAGCAGAATTTCAGGATCATCACTCACTTCCCAAGCTTAAATAAATGATTAAGTTTGAGAGTCTAACAAGTTCTGTGGATTCCATGATTTTAAAAATGCTTCATCACTTAAACTCTACTCATTAACAGAGTTAAGTGCACAAGCTTTGGGATCAGATAGAACCAGGCGTGAAGTCCAGCTCTGCTATTTACCAGCTGTGTGAACCAACCAAGGTGGGAGGAGTCTGGAGAAGAGCTAGGACCCAATGAGAAACCCTTCATTGTCAAGGTGTGGGTATCATTCTACTCTATTCTCTATTGGTTTTATGTCTAAATAGAAAACTGTGCATTAAAACTGAAAGACCTATGCCTGGCCAGTATGGATATGTGGGCTGAGCATTGACCCATGAACCAGGAGGTCACAGTTCCATTCCCAGTCAGGGTACATGTCCGGGTTGCAGGCTCAATCCCCAGTAGGGGACATGCAGGAGGCAGCCGATCACTGATTCTTTCTCATCATTGATGTTTCTATCTGTTCCTCTCTTAAATCAATAAAAATATTTTTAAACTGAAAGATCTGTGTAATAGTTTGGATTACCATTCAGCAAATAAATATGCGATCCCTTCCATCTCCCACTGTAGATGGTGTATCTCCCTGCCCTTTGGCTTTCATCTTGGCCATATCTTGCTTTAGTCAATGACACATTTGAGAATACAGCACAAGCAGAAGCTTGAAATATGCCAGCATGAGTGTGCTTGCCTTTTTGCATGTCTTTTTTCACCAGGAACATGACTCAGGTAACCACTGATCCAAGGAGAATGTGAGATACTTGGAACAGACCTGGATCAAATCTGCAGCTTGAAGTCAAATCTAGCTGAGCTCACCAAGATCAACACAAGTCCAGCCAGACTGCAGGCACATGAGTGAGAAAAGCAAACAAACAACAACAACAAATATATATATATATATATATATATCTGTGTGCAACTGAGTTTGGGGTAGATTATGCAGCATTATTATAAAAACAACCAAAACAAACTATATCTCCAAAAACTCTATAAGACATAGGTGCCCAAGTTTCCCTGCCTTGGATCTTTCTAACAAAGTGGTTACCAGCCAGGGGAGATGTTGCTCCCAGGCGACATCTGGCAATGTCTAGGCACAATTTGACTGTCTTACGTTGGGGAGGCATGTTACCGACATCTGGTAGGCAGAGGCCAGGGATGCTGCTAAACATGCTCCAATGCACAGGACACCCCACAACAAAGAATTTATCTGGTCAAAATGTCAATGTTGCTGAAGTTAAGAAACCTTATCCTATATAATAAAAGTGGAATATGCAAATTGACCCTAATGGTAGAACGACAGAACGATCACTATGACGCGCACTGACCACCAGGGGACAGACACTCAATGCAGGAGTTGCTCCATGGTGGTCAGTGCACTTCCACAGGGGAGCAGACCTAAGCCATCAGTCAGACATCCCCCGAGGGGTCCCGGACTGCAAAAGGGAGCAGGCCGGGCTGAGTGACACCCCTGAGTGCATGAATTTTCGCTCCCTAGGCCTCTAGTCTATATATATAAAAGGATAAGTGTCTATCTGACCAGTAGCTATGACACGCACTGACCACCAGGGGCAGATGCTCAATATAGGAGGTGCCATGACGCGCACTGACCATATAAAAATAAACGGCACCACGGACCTGGTGCCCACAAACCAACACTCAGCTTCCCCCAAATGGGACACAGGCCCCACCACCACCCCAGAGTGACACCCCACCAAATCACAGCAAATGCTGCCAAGACCCCATGGCACAAAATGCGGCCCACAGCCCGGCCCAGCCCAGTCCAAAAACAGTTGCTGTGGGCACCAGTAATGATGTCATGTAGCAACACCCAGCTTCCTCTCCCTAGTGACTAGCCTCCTTGGTGTTTCTTCAGCCCAAGAACCTGACTTGCTTTATAGGCAGGTGCAAATATTTTACACTTCAACCAAATGTCTGCAAAGCATTTTCCCGTGCCTCATCTCATTTGATCCTCACAGAAGTCCTGGAGTAGGTAGATAGGAGACTCAGTTGAATCCTATTTTCTTTTCATTAGCCAGAATACAGAGATTTTGAAAGCTTAGAAACTTGACCCAACTGAAAAGAAGAAATGGTGGAACTTGAAAATGACTTCAGGTTTTCTCACTATGCAGAATATAGTCAAACACTGCTGCAGTTAAATACTTTACCCTTTGTTCTCCCTGCATGACCTACAATAATAATCTGCTTTGTGTTGATATTTACTGCTGTGTTGCTGACAATTACCTGAAAGAGAAGTTGGGGTGCTTCACTGGGCTGGAAAAAGTTGAGCTAAGTCAGAAAGCAGGTCTAATTAAGCAAGTTTATCTATCTATAATAATAAAAGTTTATAATAATAAAAGCATAATATGCTAATTAGACCAGACATCCTTCTGGACGACCTTCTGCATGAAGCCGGGGTTGCGAGGGAAGCCTGGGTCCTGGGTGCCAGAGGAAAGCTGGTGCCAGCAGCCAGGGGAAGGAAGGCCTACTCTTACATAAATTTCATGTATCAGGCCTCTAGTCCTCCTATCTAATAAAAGAGTAATATGCAAATTGACCGTCACTCCAACACACAAAATGGCCACCCCCATGTGGTCAAAGATGGCTTCCCCCATGTGGACACAAGATGGCCACCACAAGATGGCCAGCAGGGGAGGGCAGTTGGGAGGGACCAGGCCCACAAGGGAGGGCAGTTGGGGGTGATCATGCCTGCAGAGGATGGCAGTTAGGGGAGACCAGGCCTGCAGGGGAGGACAGTTGGGGGGAACCTGGCCTGCAGGGGAGGGCAGTTGGGGGAGACCAAGCCTGCAGGGGAGGGCAGTTGGGGATGATCAGGTTGGCAGAGGAGGGCAGTTGGGGGCAACCAGGCCTGCAGGGGAGGACAGTTGGAGGCAATCCGGCCTGCAGGGGAGAGCAGTTGGGGGCAACCAAGCTGGCATGGGAAGGCAGTTAGGGGTGACCAGGCCAGCAGGGGAGGGCAGTTGGGGGTGACCAGGCCTGCAGAGGAGGACAGTTACAGTCAATCAGGCCGACAGGAGAGCAGTTAGATATCGATAAGGTGCCAGGGGAGTGGTTAGGGGGTGATCAGGCTGGCAGGCAGAAGAGGTTAGGGGCAATCAGGCAGGTAGATAGGCAAGTGGTTGGGAGCCAACAGTCCTGATTGTGAGAGGGATGTCTGACTGCCCGTTTAGGCTCAATCCTGGTGGGCAGTCAAACGGGCAGTCAAACATCCCTCGAGGTATCCCAGATTGGAGAGGGTACAGGCTAGGCGGAGGGCCACCCCACCCCATGCACGAATTTCGTGCACCGAGTCTCTAGTACATATATAAAAGGCTACGTTGACTCGCACATGTGTGATACATATAAAACTCTCCCTGGTGCCAATCGCATATGTGTGTTTCCATCTGTCATCATCTATCGTGAATTTGGTTGACACTTCTATTATAGAGAAAGGGCAAATAGAAATCCTATATAATAAAAGACTAATATGCAAATCGACCAAACAGCGGAACAACCAGTCACTATGATGCACTGACCACCAGGGGGCAGACTCTCAATGCAGGAGCTGTCCCCTGGTGGTCAGTGCGCTTTCAAAGGGGGAGCGCCACTCAGCCAGAAACTGGGCTCATGGCTGGCAAGAGCAGCAGTGGTGGTGGGAGCCTCTCCCGCCTCCGCCGCAGCACTAAGGATGTCTGACTGCCAGTTTAGGCCCACTCCCTAAGAAGTGGACATCAGTCGGACATCCCCTGAGGGCTCCTGGACTGCAAGAGGGTACAGGCAGGGCTGACAGCACCCTCCCTCTACCCCCGCAAGTGCACAAATTTCATGCACCAGACTTCTAATATTAAAATATTTCTTTTAATTAATTTCCTTTCAATGTGCATGAATCCATGCACCAGGACACTAATCCTAATATAATCATATTAGGAGGTCACAGTTCCATTCATGCTCAGGGCACATGCCCGGGTTGCAGGCTCAGTCCCCAGTAGAAAACATGCAGGAAGCAGTCAATCAGTGATTTTTTTTCTCATCATTAATGTTTCTCTCTCTCCTTCTCTCTTCCTCTCTCTGAAGTCAATAAAACATATTTTAAAAAATAACCCCAGAGAGTAATTTAGTGAGCAGGTAGGTATAGGTAAGAGCAGAATTGGAATTACATTTGTTACTATATCTCGTCAGTATCCACAAACAAGTCATTAATCCTAATGAAATGTAGGGAAACATTTGTAACCAGAGAAAGCTGTTCAGCACTTCCGTTTTTCTTACTCAAAATCTTGTGCTTTCTTGGAAGGCTGCCTCTATAGGCTCCTGGCAGGCGCTTGCTGGGAAGAGACCAGTTAAAGAGCAGAGCATTGCCTCCTGTTACTTCCAGCAATAATCCCACCACCTCTGACCACACTTCCTCCTCTGCTGTTCTGGGGTGTAGGGAAAGCTAGGAGTCATTTAGGATCTCCAGAGCAGAAGGGTCCCCCGGAGGTCCATACAACACGTTTGTTATGTGCCATGTCTCTAGAGCTGGCTTCTTGGACCTAAGTAAGTAGGTCATTCCTGAATTGTAACTGCTTTTAAATAATCTGTAAGACTCCTAGGGACAAGAATTGTGCCCATTTTGTTCATAACTACATCTTCCCCTCCTAGCATGAGTGTCTGGCACATAGTAAGCACTCAACATATATTAAGTGAATAAATAATGCATCATGAAAATAAAGTCTCACATGCTTAGAAAAATTAAAGAGATGACACAAAGCAAAATAAAGTAGCTGGACACATCTGTTATTTTAAACAAAGGTCTGTATTTAAAGACATATACTTCTAAGAGAAAAATAACGGGTAACAGTCATTCTTCCAGCCAGTTCATTTTTTTGAGCCTTTCTTGTGCCATGCACTGTGCTAGCTGGACAAAAGAACAAAGAAAACAATATCCTTTCTGGAAAGCAGAGGCCCAGAGCACGGAGTGAAGAGAGAAAGGTCTAGAGCAAGGCTTATCTCTGTGTAGAGGAAGTGAGGGTCAAGGAAACCCAGGAATACTTCCTAGAATTGCTGAATCTAAGGTGGCTCTTTAAAAAAAATTCCATTATCTCCAAACAGAACATTTAGAGTTCAAATCCCTCAGGCAACTACTTTTATCTAGACTGATGATTCTCAGTTGGGGCCGAATTTTGCCTCCCAGGGGACATCCATCAATGATTGTCATGACTGAGTGTGCCACTGGAATCTATTAAGTAGAGAACTCAGATGTTGCCGAACTTCCTCTAAGGCACAGGAGAGGTCCCCACAAACCAGTCTCCAGTCTGAAATATTAACAGGCCAAGATGGAGAATCCCTGATCAAGAATGAGGAGAATTAGGAAGTGCTGTGCAAGTAAAAACACAAATACATCATTTAGTCAAAGTGTCTCTAACGCAATTAATGTGACTATAGAAATCATTTAATTAGCTGCTTCAAATATAAATCAATTAAGTACAAATAATAAATCAATTAAATTTTTGTGATAAATGTGAGTAGAGTACTTAAATCTCATGATATATACAATTCAAATATTTATATTAATCCATCATATGACTAGCAATGCTTGATTAGAATTAGAACATGGCTTGATTAGAATCCCAAAATTAAGAATGTTCTACTTAAAAAAGAAATTGTGGGTGCTTTTACAGCTTTCGGCTTCTAGGATGGAAAAGGCTTAGCCAATTCCTTCTGAGTTTAAAATTACATCACACAGTCATATGTTCAGCATCTTTTAGCTGGCTACGTTTGCTCCCTATGGGAAGTTTGTATCTTGTAAAAGGAGTTTTATGCAGAATACAAATTGGGGGTATTATATGAATGTCTTTTGACGACACGGAGTTGTGCAAATAGCATCACTTTATCTGACATAGTAGCTTTGGATTGGTCTGCCAGTTCACCCTGGAATTGTCTGGAATTACAGATCAGGGACAAGGCTGTCCTACCCCAGCTGCTGCAGAAAGCTACTGGAAGAAAGGGAGATTTATGAGTATTTTGGTTATACTGAACCAAAGGTGCAGGAGCTATGCAACGGGGAGCGTGGTGGCTCTAAACTGTAGGCATTATGCAAAAGGAAAATGCAAGCATGGTGTCCAGGGAGTCCTCCCGGAGCAATAGGACATCTTTGCAAACTCTCTAAAGAATAAAGTTAACAGTTATTAAAGAACACCACCCTGCTGTTGCCAGCACCGAACTTCCTGTCACAGGAAGAGATGCAGGGGATTTTCAGGAAACCATCTGTCATTTAACAGTGACAGTGACCTCAGTGCTGACGAGCAATTCAAATCCCAGTTGAGGGGAGTTCTGTAGCACTTTGTCAGGGCTGAGCTTGGAGCTCAACCATGAGCAGGTTATTACTATCCTCGTCAGTGGAGGATCTCCGAAGCCAAAGGAAAAAGTTGTTGGGAATAACTATAATTGGCTCTGTGAGGTGAGACATTTGTGACTTATTTCCTTTCAATTATCAGGTCGTGATTTTGTTCATTTTGATCAAAGTCCTGGGCAAACTCTGTAGAGTAATGAGTAGCTATAATGTAATCTACAAAACAAGTTATGAAAGATCAAAAATGAATTTGAAAAAAAAACTAAATTTCTGTGTTAATTTCACATAAGGATTTCCCAAGCTAATACTTCCTTTGCTCTTTTATTGCTAATTAAAGATAAATACATTAACTGTGATACGTAGGTAACAGTAGGACAACTGAAACAATTCTGAGAGCCAAATAAGCATTCCGGACAGTGCTAAGGTTTCCTCAGACTAATTTAATTTTTGTAGCAGCATGTGAGGACAGTAACACGATCTTCATTTTGTAGATGAAAAAACAGGCTTTTCTTCATTTAAACATTTTTTCCCAAGAGGGTCAAAACTAGAAAATGCTACATCTGGGATAGGAATAGGGAACAGGGGGGAGCAAGATCTGCTGCCACAAGAAGTTCCATTTTTATTTGTGTGAGACACACAAATATTCAAATTCATCACTTGAAAGAGAAAGCATTAATACTGTGAGTTGATGGTCAGCTCCCCTAAGCTCCATGCCCACATGTCCAATTCCTAACTTGCTATCATCATCTCACTGTCCCACAGGCAATACCATTTCCACATGCCCCCAGATAGATTCACCACCTTCACCAAAACTGGCTCCTCTGCTGTTTCTCCTACTCAAGGATCAGTACCAGCACCCACCTGGCTGCAAAGAAATGTGGTCTAGGAGGAAATCCACAGAAACTGTTAGCAGTGCTAGTATCTGGTGGTGGGATTCTAGGTGTGTAGGGAGCGGTTATAGGGTTAAGCCTCGGACTGACCTGCTGGCAAAGTCGCAAACAAGTCCCAGCTTGGAGGGCACAGTCCTCTAAGCATAAAGCTTGATGTTGTAACTGCTCCCTAGATCTTTCCTGGGTAGCTAATGGGCTGTGGGAAGGGCAGCAAGTACTACCAAAACAAGTGAAACTTACAAGAACATTGTAGATTACCTTGTTTGTCCCTGACTATAAATAAAGCATCAGCTTTGCAGTCTGGATCTGTTCTGTGGCCTCAGCAAGGCACAGAAGATCTACCTAGACCCAGCTTATTCTCTTGTTCTGTCTTATTCTCCATCCTTCACCGCCCTCCCTCAGGCTCGCCAAACCCTTGGCTGTGCTGGCGCGGCACATAGGTGTTTTTAATTTCATTCTTTATCCTATATTTTCCAGATCCTTCGTAAATATTTATAAACATGATGCATGATTATATCCTAACTAGTGGCCCGGTGCACAAAATCTGTGCACTCTGGGTGTCCCTCAGCTCAGCCTGCCCTGCACCTTCTTGCAATCTGGGAGCCCTTGGGGGATGTCTGACTGATGGCTTTGGCCCCTTTCCTGGTGGAAGGGGCCTAAACTGGCAGTCAGACATTCTTAGCGCTGCAGCGGTGGCAAGAGAGGCTTCCACCACTGCTGCTGTGCTTGCCAGCCGTGAGCCTGGCTCAGGGCTTCTGGCTGAGCAGCACTCCCCCTGTGGGAGCGCACTGACCACAAGGGGGCAGCTCTTGCATTGAGCATCTGCCCCCTGGTGGTGAGTGATCGTCATAGCGACCAGTCGGTCTGTGGTTCAGTTGATTTGCATATTAGCCTTTTATTATATAGGTTTGTTTAAAAGACAAAAATCAGAAAGATTAAAAAGTCACAATTTTCCAGTTCACCCTGAAGTTGTCTGGAGGCCATTTCCTACCTCACTTGTAAACACTATGTCTCCTTTCAGTCTTTTTATTTTGTACTAGTGGCCCGGTGCATGGATTCGTGCACATTAAAAGGAAATTAATTAGAAGGTGGCCAGTGGGGCAGGATTGGGCAAGATGGGCTGGACACAACCTGGAGCCATTGCCACACTTCGATGGCCCCCACATATGGTTTGGGAAACTACTATATTAGGAGTCTCACTCTATTTGGCAAACAACAAACTGTATTATGGCTTTAGCTTAGAGGAACACTATGTATCAACAACTCCAAGCCAGGGACTGACATAACTATTCACTCCTTAAAATGTGGCTTATCAAACTGCAGCCACCACCCTCATAGCTCCTCTAAAATGAAAAAAATTCCTTAATTTTCATTTGCTTGTGCCTGTGGTTCCCTCTGTTTGACTAAGATCTTGTTCCTTGGTTTATATCTTCTAGAAATGCTTCACAGCACCCTTGTTGTATTTCTACTGTGGTTAAGAATTGCCTTCATTGCTATTATTTTCTCATTGGTGTGTCTTCTGTGATTTTAACAGAACTTCAGATTCATGACTTGAATCCAGTATGCCCTTTTGATCTAGAACTTGCCACAATCAAAACTACACTCCTGTAGTTCCCTTCCACACTCCCAGTCACCAGGGAGGCCATCTCCTGTCACCATTAACACAACCTCACCCAACTGCTAATATACAACTTTTTTAGAAAAAAATTTAAACAAAAACCAGAAAAATCAGAAGAAAGGGAAATGAAATTGAAGAGACTAGTATGACTGTTTCCAAAAGGCCTCAAAGGGTGCAGTGCAGACTGAATCCACCACTGCCAAGATTGCCCTCCAGCCATGCAAGCTCCCTGACTGCACACCAAACAGAGACCAGGTATCAGAGTAGGGCCGTAACTCTCAAAGACAAACTGCTGATTTATAACATGAACTGTAACTGCCACATGGACTAAAACAGTCAGCATGACTACATACCATTTTATGTCCATCAGCAGAAATATAATGGATATCAAACTGTACTCAGAGATATAAGAAGCAACCAATGGGAGAAACCAAGATGGCAGCATAGGTAATCACCTATACTTGCTGCCTCTCACAACAACATCAAAAACACATCTAAATGGCAGGACAACTACTACCCAGAACCACGGGAAAGCTGGCTGAAAGGAAGTCCCACAACTAGAGAGGTGAAGCAAGCTCACTGAGACTGGTAAGAGGTGAGGAGGCGTGTCAAGTGCTGGCACTTGGATGTGCTGCTCTTTAAACCGGGAGGGTGGAAGGGAGGCAAGATGGTGACCGGCAGGAAGGTAGGGAGGGAGAATGTGTGAGTGAGTGAGGGAGCGATAGAGATGTGTGTGGACGTGTGTGGGTGTGTGAGTGAAATAGGGACAGTTAGACCCTGCAGTTCTTCCAGGGGGCTGCCAATCCAGGCAGTCTTAGAGGGCAAAACCCCACGGCTGCCACAAACACTCCAGGGAGGATACCGGCAGCACCAGAGACCACACCATCTTGAAGAACGGAACTGCTTGAGACTAGGATCCTAGCCTTGCCACTACCCAGTCTGGTCTTGGAAGCAAACCAGGACCCTACAACTGCTCTGGTAGACCTGCCACCACAGCTGCAGACCCAGGGACAACAGGACTCCAGGCACCTGGCCGCAGGTTTCTGTGAGTCACAAAGCCAATCCCCTTCCCACGCCACCCCCGTGGCAGTGACATAGAAACTACCAGACCCCAGCCGCACAATAAGGCTTTCTGCACACACACAAAGCAGTGGTGACTCTGCCTCACTTTGAGCCTTGGTGTCAGACATTGGAAGTTTGTTTCCTGCAACTAGTCTCCGTGCACAGGGAGACTGAGCAGAATTCAAGCCTAGCCGCTCATCCCTAGGGAGGTGGTCTTCTGCGACCAGATCCCGCGCCCATGCAAGGCAGGGAGACAGTGCTGAGCTTGACCCCAGAATTGCGAATTCAGGGAATTTGTTTCCCATGACTCATCTCCACACCCAGGCAGGGAGACTGAGTGCAATTCGAGCCTAGCCGCTCATCCCTAGGGAGTTGGTCTTCTGCGAGCAGATCCTGCGCCCATGCAGGGCAGGGAGACAGCGCTGAACTTGAGCCCGGACTTGTGAACTCGGGGAATTTGTTTCCCGCGACTCGTTTCCATGCCCAGGCCGGAAGGCAGTCCTGAATTTGAGCATAGGGGCACGACCATGGGGAGATTGTCTTCTGTGACCAGATCCTACACCCACGCAGGGAGACAGCACTGAATTTGAGCCTGGGGGAGCAAACTCAGGGAGTTTGTTTCCCATGACCAGACCCTGTACCTTAGCAGAGAGGCTGAAGTGAATTTGAACCTAGATGTGCGGTCTCGGGGAGTTTGTTCCCCACAACCAGACCCTTTGCCCACACAGGAAGGCAGCACTGAATTTGAGCCTGGGTACATGGATACAGCGAGTCGTTTCCCACTGTGTACACCGCATGACCAGACCCCACACCCACACTAAGGGGCAGAGCCACCTGACCTTGATTAAGGGCAAGCACACACAGAAGGCTGTTTGCTGCAGGGCAGAGGTGGACCTCCTGTCAACAGAGTGCAACTGAGCAACCTGGTCTGCTGGGAAGATCGGGGACCCTGAATCTCCACACAAGAGGCAGCATTGACCACCAGTGACTAGACTCCGTTCCTCATTACGTGCACCTGAGATCCCTGATTCCCAGTACATTCACACTAAGAGCAGGTGACTCCAATTCTTGGCGCATGTACACACAGGAACCTGATTTTCAGTGTGAGGTAGCACTAAGAAACAGAGACTCTGATACTCAATTCTCAGCATGGACACAGGGAGCCTCTGACAAGTGACACGCAATAGGGGACTTTGATTTTTGGCACATGCCAGTGGGTTCTCTGTTTCAACATGGCGCAGGCAGGGTCCCTGATTCTAGGTGCACACCTGAGGCCACACTAAGCGCCTGTGACTCTGACCCAGGGCGAGCGTAGCTCCCACCAACACACAGCAACTGCACATCTGGGTATCAGAGCTCTTCAGTGACACTTGGGGGGTACAAAACTCCCACTGCACATGGTCCAGGCTCCCGCAACTCAACATCTGAACCTTCTGGTGATAGTCAGAATGGGGAGACAATGAAGCAATCCCCAGAGGAAAGAAAAGGAGGAATCGCCAAGTAAGGAAATAAGTGAAACGGAAGCATGTAACATGACAGAAAAAGAATTTAGAGTAATGGTAATACAGTTCATATAACGGATGGACGAGAAAATCAACAACCTATGCAAAAATCAGGAAGAAATGAAAAATGATATAGCTACAATAAAAAAACACCATGGAAGACTTCAACAGGAGACTAGAAGAAGCAAAGGACCGAATCAGCGAGTTAGAAGATCAGGTACAGAAGCCCAATCTGAACAGTAACTAGAGAAAAAGATTAAAAAGCAGGAGGAGAGCCTAACGGAGCTTTGGGACAAAGCAAAACGAAATAACATACCTATAATAGGGCTGCCAGAAGGACAAGAAGAGCAGCAAGGATTAAAAATGTATTTGAAGAAACAATGACAGAAAACTTCCCTGATATGGGGAAGAAAAAAGTTACTCAAGTACAAAGAGTCCCAAGCAAGATGAATCCCAAAAGACCCACACCAAGACATGCCATAATTACAATGGCAAATGTTATCGACAAAGAGAATCTTAAAAGCTGCAAGAGAGAGACAGAGAGTTACCTACAAAGGATCCCCCATCAGATTATCAAATGACTACTCAACAGAAACACATCAAGCTACAAGGGAATGGAAAGAGATATACAAAGTGATGCAAAGCAAGGGACTCAATCCATGAATACTCTATCCAGCAAGACTATCAATCAAAATTGAAGAGGAAATCAGGAGCTTCACAGAAAAAAAAAGGCTAAGGGAGTTTATCACTACCAAACCAGCAATGCAAGAAATGCTACAGGGAATGCTGTAAAAAGAAGAAACAAAAAGGTAAGAACACAAAAGGTAAGCCTCAAAAATAAAAATGGCTACAAACAAGTACCTTTCCATAATAACTTTAAACGTAAACGGACTAAATGCTCCAATCAAAAGACATCGAGTGGCTGAATGGATAAAAAAAACATGACCCATATATATGCTGTCTACAAGAGACCCACCTCAGAACAAGGGACTCACACAGACTGAAAGTGAAGGGATGGAAAAACATCTTTCAGGCAAATGGAAATGAAAAAAAAGCTGGGGTAGCAGTACTTATTTCTGACAAAATAGACCTCAAAGTGAAGGCCATAACAAGAGATAAGGAAGGACACTTCATAATACTAAAGGGATCGATACAACAAGAGGATATAACCTTGGTAAACATAGATGCACCCAATGCAAGAGCACCCAAATACATAAAAAAATCTCCTGGAAGATATCAAGAGAGAGAGAGACAACAATACAATCATAGTAGGGGATTTATCCACTGACTTCACTGGATAAATCCTCCAGCAAAAAATCAGCAAAGAAACAACAATCCTAAATGACTCACTAGATCAGATGGACTTAATTGACATCTTCAGAACATTTCACTCGAAAGCTGCAGAATATACGTTCTTCTCAAGTGCACATGGGACATTTTCAAAAATAAACCACATACTGGGTCACAAGCAAAGTCTCCCCAAATTCAAGAAGATTGAAATCATACCAAGCATCTTTTCAGACCACAATGGCACAGTATTAGAAATAAACTACAATAAAAACAACCCAAAATACTCAAACACTTGGAAGCTGAATAGCATGTTATTAAATATTGATTGGGTTGCCAATGAGATCAAAGAAGAAATTAAAAACATCCTGGAAACTGACAATAAAAACACAACCAATCCAAAACCTATGGGACACAATGAAAGCAGTCCTGAGAGGGAAGTTATAGCTCTACAGGCCTACCTCAAAAAACAAAAAACAAAAAAGGTAGTAAATCATCTAACGCTACAACTCAAAGAATTAGAAAGAGAGCAACAAGAAAAGCCCAAGGTGAGCAGAAGGAAGGAGATAATAAAGATTAGAGCAGAAATAAAGGACATAAAGACCAAAAAAACTATACAAAAGATCAATGAAACCAAGAGCTGGTTCTTTGAAAGGATAAAGAAGATTGATGAACCTCTAGCCAGGCTCACCAAGAAGCAAAGAGAGAGGACTCAAATAAATAAAATCAGAAATGATAGAGGCGAAATAACAACTGACCCCACCGAAATACAAAGGATTGCTAAAACTATTATGAACAACTCTAATCCAAAAATTAGACAACCTGGAAGAAATGGACATATTCCTAGAAAAATACAACCTTCCAAAACTCAATCAGGAAGATTCTAAAAATGTCAATAGGCCAATAACTATGGAAGAAATTGAAACAGTCATCAAAAAGCTTCCAGCAAACAAAAGCCCAGGCCCAGACAGCTTCACAGGAGAGTTATACCAAACATTCAAGGAAGAACTGAAACAAACCCTCCTCAGACTATTCCAAAAAATTCAAGGGGAAGGAACACTTCCAAGCTCCTTCTATGAAGCCAACATCACCCTAATACCAAAACCAGATAAAGACAACACAATGAAAGAGAATTACAGGTCAATATTCCTTATGAACATAGATGCCAAAATCCTCAACAAAATCCTAGCAAATCGGATCCAGCAGTACATCAGAAAGATCATACACCATGACCAAGCAGAATTTATACCAGGGATGCAAGGATGGTACAATAACCGCAAATCAATAAACGTGATACATCACATAAACAAATTGAGGGGAAAAATTACAGTCATATCAACTGACACAGAAAAAGCAACTGACAAAATCCAACACCCGCAAGGTGGGAATAGAAGGATCATACCTCAACATAATAAAATCCATACATGATAAATCCACAGCCAGCATCACACTCAATGGACAAAAACTAAAACCATTTCCCCTAAGAACAGGAACAAGACAGGGATGCCCTCTCTCACCACTCCTGTTCGACATGGTACTGGACGTACTAGCCATTGCTATCAGACAAGAAGGGATAAAAAGCATCCAAATTGGAAAAGAAGAAGTAAAACTGTCCTTATTCGCAGATTGATAATATACATAGATAACCCTAAAGACTCCATCAAAAAATTTTTAGACTTAATAAATGAATTCGGCAATGTAGCTGGATACAAAATTAACTCCAAGAAATCTATGGCATTTCTATACACCAACAGTGAACTTACAGAAGGAGACAGAAAAAGCAATCCCATTTACCATTGTACCAAAAAAATTAAGATACCTAGGAATAAACTTAAGAGGTAAAAGACCTATATGCAAAAAACTACAGGACACTGAAAAAAGAGAGAAAGACGTAAACAGATGGAAGAACATACTGTGTACATGGATTGGTAGAATCAACATCATCAAAATGTCCATTCTACCCAAAGCAATCTATAGATTCAATGCACTCCCCATTAAAATAGCAACAGCATATATCACAGACTTAGAAAGAACTCTCCAAAAATTCATCTGGAATAAAAAAAAGACCCCGAATAGCTGCAGCAATCCTGAGAAAGAAAAAGAAAGTAGGTGGGATCTTAATACCAGATATCAAGCTGTATTACAAAGCCATTGTTCTCAAACAGCCTGGTACTGGCACAAGAACAGACATATAGATCAATGGAATACAATAGAGAACCCAGAAATTGACTCAAACCACTATGCCCAATTAATATTTGACAAAGAAGGCATGAATATAAAATGGAGTCAAGACAGTCTCGTCAATAAATGGTGTTGGGAAAATTGGACAGATACATATTTGCCAATGTTACCACTGATAAGGTTTTAATCTCCAACATTTACAGGGAACTCATACAACTCAACAAAAGATAAACAATCAAGAAATGGGCAATGGACCTAAATAGCAACTTTTTGAAAGAAGACAGAAGGAAGGCCAAGAGACATATGAAAACATGCTCAAAGTCACTAATTATCCAAGAGATGCAAATCAAAACAACAATGCGGTACCATCTCACACCTGTCAGAATGGCTATCATCAACAAATCAATAAATGACAAATGTTGGTGAGGATGTGGAGAAAAAGGAACCCTGGTGTACTGCTGGTGAGAATGCAGATTGGTGCAGCCACTGTGGAGAACAGTATGGAGTTTTCTCAAAAAACTAAAAATGGAACTCCCATTTGACCCAGTAATACCACTTCTAGGAATATATCCCAAGAAGCTAGAAACATCAATCAGAAAGGATATATGCACCCCTATGTTCATAGCAGCACAATTTACCATAGCTAAGATTTAGGAACAGCCTAAGTGGCCATCAGCAGATGAGTGGATTAAAAAACTGTGGTACATCTACACAATGGAATACCACACTGCACTAAAAAAGAAGGAATTCCTACCATTTGCAACAACATGGATGGAACTGGAAAGCATTATGCTAAGCGAAATAAGCCAGTCAGAGAAAGATAAGTATCACATGATCTCACTCATTTGTGGAATATAATGAACAATATAAACTGATGAACAAAAACAGTTCCAGAGACAGAGAAACATCTATCAGACCATCAAACCTTGGAGGGAAGGTAGGGGAGGGTGGGGATAAGAGGGAGAGATCAACCAAAGGACTTGTATGCATGCATATGGGCCTAATCAATGGACACAGACAACAGGGGTGAGAGCATGAGTGTGGGGGATGGGAGGGTAATGGGGGAAGAAGGACACATATGTAACACCTTAATCAATAAAGAAATTTTAAAAAAAAATTAAAATTAAAAAAATAAACTGGGAGAGTGATACAAGCTCCTGCTTGCTCTGAATTCCAATTCCAGGCAAGACTCTGGGGACCCAGGCACATTCAGGGAGAAACTGGACTGTCTGGCATCAGGAAAGGCACGCAAGGGCGGCTTTCTCTCAGAGGTGCTTACAGAAATTATTGTTCCTGCGTGGGGACACGGGACGCGGAGAACCTGAGACTTCTCCAGTTAAGGGCAGCCATCGCTGTTTGCTCTGCCCTGGTGATTCCCAGAGACCCCGCCCCACCCAATTTACAACCCCACCGCAGCTGTGTGCATCAGCTTTTGCATATGAATGGCTTGTTCTTTTGCCTGAAATAAACTGCAGCTGGGTCAGAGAGCCCCAGAGATTCCAAAGGTGGCCCACTGCCTGGCAGCAGCAGCAGCAGCCCTGTTTCACAGCTGGGCCTCATCTGGGCACTTCCAAACCCCATACAAAGAGGAGGAATCTGTAAATGTCTCTGTAGCTCCTGCTGGGCGGCCCCACACCGTGGCTGACCTTGCACCTCCTTGGAGATCCAAGATCCAGTGTACCCAGTCGTCAGAGTGAGACCATACCAGATTATAAATCTTCACATCCATAAGAAACACACTCAAGGGGCAGACTCAGTGAGCACCAAAGCCCTACTGAAGCAAGTCATGCCCCGTAAGGGTGTCTCCTGCGCAACAGATCTTCCAGTGTAGACACAGCTGGTCACCACGGCCAACTGGCCTGGAGGTCAATTCCTTCCAGTGATACCAACAGCATCAAGGGTTAACTACAACAAGATTGTGCAAACAGCCCACAAAGGAGTGCAACAAGAGCATCCACCTCAGGTGACTGCGGAGGCTGAGCCACTGGGCCCTATAGGACACCTGGCACACAAAGCCACGCTATCAACTCAAGGAGACTTAGCAGCTACCCAGGACTTAGAAACAAACACAGGAAAGCAGCCAAAATGGGAAGACAAAGAAACAAGTCACAAATGAAAGAAATGGATGACAGCAAAATACTGGAAATAGAGTTCAAAACCATGGTTATAAGGTTACTCAAGAATCGTCTAGAAACCTCCAATAAATTTAATGAGACCCTCAAGGATATGAAAAAGGACCAATCAGAAATTAAGCATACACTGACTGAAATAAAGAATAATATACAGAGATCCAAGAGCAGACTAGAGGATCCCAAGAATCAAGTCAAAGAATTGAAATATGAAGATGCACCCAACCGGAAAAGCAAAAAGAAAAAATAATCCAAAAATATGAAGATAGTGTAAGGACCTCTGGGACAACTTCAATCTTACCAACATCTGAATTATGGGAGTGCCAGAAGAAGACAGAGAGCAAGATATTGAAAACCTATTTGAAGAAATAATGACAGAAAACTTCTCCTACCTGGTGAAAGAAATAGACTTACAAGTCCAGGAAGTGCAGAGAAACCCTAACAAGAGCAATCTAAAGAGGACCACACCAAGACACATCATAATTAAAATGCCAAGGGCAAAAGACAGAGAATCTTAAAAGCAGCAAGAGAAAAACAGTTAGTTACCTACAAGGGAGTACCCATACGACTGTCAGTTGATTTCTCAACAGAAACTATGCAGGCCAGATAGGAGTGGCAAGAAATATTCAAAGTGATGAATAGCAAGAACAAGATTACTCTACCCAGCAAAGATTACTCTACCAAGATTACTCTACCCAGCAAAGCTATCATTCAGAATTGAAGGTCAGATAAAGAGCTTCACAGACAAGAAAAACTAAAGTTCATCACCACCAAACCAGTATTATATGAAATGCTGAAGGGTATTCTCTAAGAAGAGGAAGAAAAAGGTAAAGATGGTAGTTCATCTTATGGTATAATTCCTGAAAAAGCAATGAACCTAAAGCAGTCATTATTTTTGTGCAAAAAATTAAAATTTAAAGTTATCAAGACTGCATTATAAAAATTACAAAAGCCTCCATTAATCAAAAAAAGGGGGGAGAGTAGGGTAAAGCATGTAAGGAAAAATATCCTATAAGTAAATTACATCTACAAAATTCTTACTTTACAAAATTAATTTTCATTTGCAATGCTAACAGCAAGACAGCCATTAAAAACACACATGGTGTCTAAATAAGACAAAGGAAAATCATTTGGGCAAAAATGAAAAGGATCCCAAATCAATTATATAGAAAAGATTCCTTTATTAACTTTTGGTCGAGAATATGTTTGTATATTTTCAGAAAACAACTCCAAGACCATGTGGATTCCTGCAACAGAGAGGAATTGACAGGTCTGCTCCAACCACGAAGACAAGAGGAGAAACAGTCCACAGATGGAAGACACTGATGACACCTTGCCACGCTAGCAGTCAGCAACTGTGCACCACTGCAGGTTGCTAGGACCAAACCAGAGAGGGTCGGACCTGCATTGCCACCATGTGCCCACCATCCAGATATCATTGCTGACATGTACACATAAGGAACTATTGGATATTGAAATTGGGACTCAAAACATTTTTGGTTATTATATGTTTATTTCTAGTCTGCAGAGGCAAGATTTTTTTAAAGGAAAGAAATGGGGGAAAAATAGATACAGAGGCAAAGAAGCATTGAACAGACTGTCAAACTACAGCAGCCTTGTCATTAAGGCCTCTGAATGTACACTCAAAAATGGTTAAAGGAGTAAATTTGACATATCCTTAAAAAGTGTGTATTCAAAATAAAAATATGTTAGGCAAAGCAAATCCTAGCTAATAAAAAAGTAATATGCAAATTGACCATCACCCCAAGACACAAGATGGCTGCCCCCATGTGGTCAAAGATGGCTGTCACATGATGGCCTGCAGGGGAGGGCAGTTGGGGGTGACCAGGCCGGCAGAGGAAGGCAGTTTGGGCAGAGCAGGCCTGCAGGGGAGGGCAGTTAGGTGTCAATCAGGCTTGCAGGTGGTTAGGGGGTGATCAGGCTGGCAGGCAGAAGCGGTTAGGGGCAATCAGGCAGAGGCAGGTGAATGGTTTGGAGCCAGCAGTCCTGGATTGTACGGGCGGTTAGACATCCCTCAAGGGGTCCCAGATTGGAGACGGTGAAGGCTGGGCTGAGGGACACACACCCCCGTGCATGAATTTCGAGCACCGGGCCTCTAGTGTTAAATAATGTAATTCTGATAATAATGACACAACCTCTATAATAACAATAAACTTGTCAATAAAAACAGAATTCTCAAATACTGAACATGCACTACCATCCTGTGCCTTTGTCAATTTTCTGTATGTCCATGGCTTTGGTATACAAATTTCTGGAGATATTTTCAGTTATTCCACTTCATTATTAAAAAGGATTAGAGGTTTTTAAGTTATTATATTATACTATTATAAGTCACAGTAGATATAAAATATAAATAAGTATATTTTATAATAATGTGATAATATAAACATAATCATGTTATAGTCAAACCTTGGAAACTCTAGGAACCCCTGTCTCCTGAAGCAAGATGTAAATTCAAATGTTTAAGGGGACAGGCAGTTAATACAAATAAGATGTAAGGCAGGAAAAGCAGACTAGGAACAAACACATAGAGCCAAGGATGCCACACCATAAAGTATTTCAAGTAGCAGAATGACACAAGCCAGAGAGCTTGCTATATGATTAAAGTACTAGTCCTATTATTATGACTTCACAATATGTTTGCGAGAATTAAATAATCTATTGGGGAACAGAACAAATATAAAATCAATGCCCAATTTTCTTATTCCCAGAGATCTGCTACAGGTCATTCCAATGCTCTCGTAAATATTACGAAGATTCCTCCTATGCCTGATAACTAACAGGCAGAAATTCGGGCTTTGATATGAAAGAGTTGTGGGCACTAGAAATTTTTTTAAGAGCCTTATAAATGTTATCAAAATGCAACCACTGATCACTACCATCAGAAACACCTGGAATACTTATTAAAAATACAGTATCTCCCAAGAATATGCTCTAATAAATCCAATATGTAGATGACTCCAAATCCTCACTTAAAAAAAACCAAAACTTAACTAATCCCTTATATGTCCTCGGAAAAGCCTTTTCCAATATTGAAGGTGACCTGAAGGATGAAGAGTTCACCAAGAAGAGGTGACAAGTATAGGTTACAGAGAGTGCAAAGATCTGGAGATAGGGAAGAACTTCATTAAAAAAATAACTGAAAGCCATTATGACTGGTGAGAAGAACAGTATGATAAAAGCTGGAAAGCTAGGCCAGGCCTGACTGCCATGATAAGGAGTTTGGATTGTACAGGTACAAAAAGAAGCAGATGGCCAGCATAATTTGAATTACATTTTAAAATGATTATACTTCTGTGTGCAAAACTGAGTCTAGCCCTAGCTGGTTTGGCTCAATGGATAGAGCATAGGCCTGCAGACTGAGAGGTCCCAGGTTCAATTCCAGTCAAGGGTATATGCCCAGGTTGCAGATTTGATCCCCAGTAGGGGGAGTGCAGAAGGCAGCCAATTGATGATTCTCTCTCATTATTGATGTTTCTATTTCTCTCATATATATATATATATATATATATATATATATATATATATATATATATATATATTAAATGAGTCTAACAGTGTCAAGGTGGAAGCAAGATTATTTAATAAGCTATTTCAATAGTCCAAGAAAGAGATGATGGTGACTAGAACTGGGTTGATAGCAGAAGAGATGGAAGAGTGTGAGCAGATAAATTTTGGAAGCAGTAAACATAAGACTTTCTGATAGACTGGAGGTAGGAAGGGCTAAACAGGGAAGACTATAGTACAGTGTGTAGACATCTGGCCTAAGCAACTGTGTAGGTTGTAAATAAATTTCTTTGGTTATTAGAACTAATGTTTAGTTTTTTAATAAAGAAAACAAATACAGGGTATCCCAAAAAAATGTATACACACTTTAACAACCGATTCTATTACATTTTTAAAATGAAATGTATTTTAATAAGCACTGCCTTTAAATTATTTTAAGTGTGTATAGTTTTTTTTGTGACACACTGTACTTAGATAACATAAGTTAAATTTTTAAAGATATTATATAAACTTTTATTACAAAAGTATTGAAAATATAAACATAAAGGATCACTAAAATTAATCTGCCTGCAAATTAAACTGCCTTTTATAAATTATCAAATTGGTAATTTCTGAATTAAGCACAGTAACAAAGTATAATTTATTAATACTATGTTGAATAAAGAATTTTACACGTTTTCCACAAAAATTACTTGGATGTGCTTGCCTATCTCTCATTCTAAAACATTTACTTAGAAGTTGTTATACAGGATTCTTTCCAAAAGTTTCTTTTTTAAAAAAAAAAAAAATCCTACTTAGAAACAAAAGAACCTACCAATTCTAACCCTAATAGATCTATTCTCCTTTTACCTTAGCCCTTCCACAAATATCTTTTTTAAAAGGAGAAACAAAAGGATTGATCAAATCCTAATATCCTTAAAATATAAACTTTTGAGTAAAAAGTCTTTCTTGAAGCCATTTAAAGTACCTAGACTCCAAATGTCTCCCATCTTCATTAACTTTCTTGGCTCCAAATCCCTATAAGTGAATATAAATGCCCATCATATTTTTCCAGCTGAAAGATAAGTGAATCTTGCCCACAAGAACAAATTCATATTGGCATTAATTTTAAAAATTCTCTTTAGCCCAGCCAATGTGGCTCAGTGGATTGAGTGTCGATCCATGCACCAAAAGGTCACTGGTTATATTTCCATTCAAGGCACATGCCCTGGTTGCGGGCCTCATCCCCAATAGGGGGCATGCATGAGGCAGCCAATCGATGCTTCACATTAATGATTCTATATCTCCCTTTCTCTCTCTCTCTCAAAACAATAAAAACCTATAAAAAATATTTTTAAATCTATTTAAAAGCTTTAACTGTATGCAAAGAGATAAATTATCTGTGAAATTCTACAAATGCCCAATCATCCATTTAATGCCTTGAAATTAGTTAATACACCCATATCTAGAGCCATTTGGTGCTTCAAATTTTGAGAAGCTAATTTCCTTGATAGAGAGCCTCTCTTCAAAAGATGCCAGAGTAAAGATCCAAAGAGAGAGCACTGTTTTTCAATGACATAAATGGTCACTTGAAAACAGATCACCTGTAAATCTCATCTTCTCTTTTAGAGTATACTAGAGGCCTGATGCACAAAATTTGTGCAAAGGGGCTCAGCCCTCACAGCCCTGGCTTTGTCTGGAAGATCGTCCAGAAGGTTGTTCAACTGTCTGGTCTAATTAGCATATTATGCTTTTATTATTAGAGTATATAAGCATATGGCTTACAAAAAGTAAAAAGAGGAGAGAAATATCCAAGAGAAATAATTCTTTTCTTTAAAAAGTGATAGTTTGCTTCTTGGTTCTTCAACCAAATACTGACATGACAAAATAACTAACACAACTATGAAAAATTACTTATATTCAAATGTATTTTCAAAAAGATTTCAAGATTTGACACAGGCACCAAGAAATGAAATTAAAGCAATTATAAATAGGTAAGTTATAGACTGACCTCTACTTGACATATTAAAAAATATTTAGTAATACATTTTAAAATATGATTGAGGTAAATTTTTTCTGTAATTCAAGTCTTCTCAATCATCTTAAAATACCTGTGAGCTGAACTCATGCATTAGGCAAATCATGATTTTAAGTACTCATATAACTGCTGAACTGTTTCATGTAAAATTGCTAATCCAGGTAGTTTTTGTAAAAAAACATTTTATTACTACAAAGGGAAACATGGTCACAAAAAGCCTTGAAGCGTATCTTAACGCAAATTACTATTCAATGTTCAATGCAGTAAAAAAATACACAGAGCACAAAATACTTGCCCAATTAATCTCTTCCAGGGTAAGTATTCAAAACATTAATGCACACTTGAATATATACTCCCAAGAGCAGCATTTAAGTTCAAATGATTAGAATAGATACACTAACAATACATATCTGTTATCCTAACACCAATAAAGTAATAAAAATTAAGCTTACAAATTATACAAACAATTTATTGAATCTAAGTTGGATAACTATAAAAACTAAACTAATACCTTCATTTTATTTAAACAAATGCCAAACATTTAAAAATTATATAAAATAAAATTTTAATGTGTGGAATGCATGCAACATGGGTATTAACTCTCATATTTTAAACTATTAAAATTCTTACCCTTTTCCACATTAGGACAGAAATTTAAAGCTTCTTTTATATCTAATACCTTATATTTAATTTTCTTCTGGTTGGTCAGCAGGGAGGCTGACATGCTCTTCCTTTGCTGCTTCTTCCCCTCCTTCCCCCTCTCCAGCTCCTTCCCCTGTCCCCTCTGTGTCTCCCACTCCCTCTATTCCTTTACCTTCTCCCCCCGCTTCCTCTACTTCCTCTACTTCCTCTGCTTCCTCTATAGCCTCTGATTCCTCTACACCCTCCACTTGCTCTACTCCCTCCACTTCCTCTACTCCCTCCACTTCCTCTACTCCCTCCACTTCCCCCACTTCCTCTTCTTCCTCCTCTTCTTCCTCCTCTTCAATATGTTCACCAATTTTTTCTTCCTCCTCTTCATCTCCTTCTATTTGCTGATCTTGAGAATGATCTTGAATTTTAAAAGGATTCTCACCCTAAAAACATGAGAAATAACTTTTAAAATCAGCACATATCAGTGAAATTTTTATATACTATATCATCAAAATACTTTTAAAGCTTTGTATTTTAACACTAGAGGCCCAGTGCATGAATTCCTGCACAGGTGGGGTCCGGCCAGCCCAGCCCCAACTGGAACGGATCGGGGCCGGGCCTTTCGGGAGGACAAGACAGTGGAAGGTTGGCCAGCTGGCCAGCCTGCCCCAATCAGGCCCGAACAGTGCGGACCAGCTGGGTGGAAGGGCCTTGGGCAATTGGCCAGCAGGCCCTGCCTCCGATTGGGGTGGGGTGGCCAATGGGGGCATGGCCCACTGCTCAGAGCGCCTCCCCATGGCTGGCTGGCCCTGCCTCTGAATGGGGTAGGGGGGCCGATCAGGGGCCAGCGGTCTCGGGTAGGGGCCATGGGCAGTTGGCCAGTAGGCCCTGCCCCTGATCGGAAGTAGGGGAGCCAACTGGGAGCAGAGCTGGCTGGGGGAGGGGCCACAGGTCAATCAGGGTGGTGGGGGCCCATCGGGGGTGGGGCCAGCCAGGGAAAGGGGCTGCAGGAGGTTGGCTGGCCAGCCCCACCCCCTATTGGGATAAGGGGTGCAATCAGGAGGAGGGTCAGCTGGGGTGAGGGGCTTTGGGCTGATCAGGGAGGGGCAGGTGATCAGGGGCAGGGCCAGCCAGAAGGGAAGGGCCACAGGGAGGTTGGCTGGTTACCCCACCCTCAATTGGGATGGGAGAAGCAGATCAGGGGCGGGGCCAGATGGGGGAAGGGGCCATGGGAGGCTGGCTAGCCAGCCCTACGCCCCGATCAGCCCGTTTGCTGGCCGAAGTGGGCATCACAGTGACCAGTCATTCTGATCACTACAGTCACTGGCTTTTTACATATATAGATGACAAATCCACTAAATATCTGTTGAGTACCTATTCATGCCAAAGTGAGTATATCCATTTCTGAAGTCATTACTTTATACTGATAAACTGGAAGGCTTAAAGGCCCTATTTTTTTTAACTGAATTTCTAAAATTTTCTATGTGTGCAGAAAAAAGACAAATACATGGGTTTTGTAGAAACTAAGTAGATGAAGTAAAATATCTAACTTCTGCCCTAGTTAGTTTGGATCAGTGGATAGAGTGTTGGCCTGCATACTGAAGGGTTCTGGGTTCAATTCTGGTCAAGGACACATGCCCAGGTTATGGGCTTATCCCCAGAAGGAGGTGTGCAAGAGGCAGCCAATCAACGATTCTCTCTCATCTCTCTCTCTCTCTCTCTCCCTCGCCCTCTCCCTTCCTCTCTGAAATCAATAAAAATATTTTTTTCAGATATTTATCTTCTACTTAATTATACTAGTAGTCAATGTACTGCTGTTGCAGAATATCTTTAAAAACAAATGAGCCTGATTGGTGTGGTTCAGTTGGTTGAGCATCATTCCATGCATCAAGAATTACCAGTTTAGTTCCCAGTCAGGACATATACCCAGGTTGTGGGCTTGATCACCAGTAGGGGGAGTGCAGGAGGCAGCAAATCGATGTTTCTCATCAATGTTTCTCTCTCTCTAAAAAAATGAATAAGAATGTATTTAAAAAGAAAGCAATAATAAGTTTATATAGCTTAAGCTTAAAATAATATAAACTTATTATTGCTTTCTTGTTAAATACGTTTTTAAAAACGTTTTAAAAAATGCAAATGAAAATAATCTACCTAATTTTTCTTTAAAAAAATGGACAAATCTTTAATTCACTAAACATTCATAGACACAATTGTATTTTAATATTTTTATTTAAATAACTGATGCAGTGGTTAGTGTGGCTCAATTAGCTGAATGTTGTCCCATGTACCAAAAGGTCTCTTGTTTGATTGCTGGTCAGGACACATGCCCAGGTTGCAAGCTCCATCCCCAGTAGGGGGCGTGCAGGGGGCAGCTGACTGATGTGCCTCTCTCACATTGATGTTTCTCTCGCCCTCTCTGTACCTTTCTCTCTCTCTCTAAAATCAATTAAATAAATAATTGACTTATGTATCTGAATTAAGTCTCAAAAATCGGACATCAGAAGGCTATGTTAATATATTATGAATGAAGAGGTGATAAAGGTTTTTATAAGACTAGTGATACACTTTAAGATAAACCAGGTAGGACTATGCAGGATAAGCTGGAGCAGCAAGAAAAGAAATACTAGTGAGGAGGCTACTCTAATAGCCCAGGAAAGGGAAGTATAAAATATGTTGTGGCACCAGTAACAGAATAGTTAAAACAGGATGAAGAATGGAGACACAGCAGGTATATGTTACCTATAATTACAACTTCAGGTGTCTAAATGACTAACAGGCAGCTATAAATTGCAACTCAGAAGAGAGTTCAAAGTAAGACCTTCAGATTTGTGAATTGCTTGCACAAAGTGGTGAAGCCAAGGTTTTAAATGGGACAATGCAGAGGTAGGCCGGAGGAGAAAGTAGAAAAAAAGCTCCAAAACCCTTTGAAAATGCCTATACTTGGGGGTAGAAGTTAGAAAAGGAACACTGAATGTAAGAGGAAACCCAAGACAGCAAAGTATCTGCCAAAACAAAGTTTCAAGAATATGTGATAGATCAGCAGTGTCAAATAATGCAATCAAGTAACAGTAAACAGAATGGAAAAAGGTCAGTAAAGTTGATAACTATTAAAGCTCCATGAGGGATTTATTTTACTATCCAATTATTTAATAAGTTTAAAATAATAAAGAATAATTTATCATTTGAAAATTAGGTCACTGGTCATCTTAGAGCAGTTTCAAAAGGATGACATAAGTGAAAGTTTTACCCAAGAAGTATTTGTCACAATTTCCCACAAAGCTCTCAAAAGACAAAGGCCCAGGTCCAACATTCCCAAATTTTATTTTAGTCAAGTAGTGGAACTCTTGCTAAAAACACAAATTCCTGATTCAATTTCAGATCTCCTGAGTCAAAATTCCCAGGGAAGAAGTCTGGTAATCTGCGTATTTAAGAAGCATTTCAGAGATAATTTATCAGAGATATTTAGATACCCTAATTTTGAAAGTCTTAAAAAGAGCGTAGGCAGATTTTTCTTTGATTTGAGCCTAATAGGTGATTCTAATTACATATCTCCAATTGAGAACTACCGGGTTAAAGAATGAATAATATAGAGAAAGTAAAGAGCACAATGCAGGGTAAACTACCTTTTCATGTATGACCAGAGACTAAGAAAAGTTAGGTCATTTTTAGTGTAGGGATCTCATAAGCATGTCTGTTTGGGTAAGATAATAAAATAAAGAGGGGAAGTCAGATGCAGGTAAGGAAAGAGATAACTGATGAAATAAGAACACACATGAAGGGTAAAAAAGTGTCTTTTCCCTCACAGATAACAAAAAAGGTGAGGGAAAGATTAATCTAAGGCAGAGAAGAGAGAACTATAGAGTTTGCATCTAATGGTCTCAATAACCCTAAGAGAAGAAAGAAATAAGAATATAGGAAGTGAGGGGAGTAAGGATGAAATCTGGCTATGTGAAGAGTAGAACAGTTTTGAAGCAATCACTACGGGAAACATATTACATTGATAGGTAATAAGTAAAATTATTGTGAACTACAGTAAAAATGTGGCAAACAATTCCATGATATTTTTAGCAAGACAGACAGTTAATAAAGCTAACCATAGATGGCACAGTGCTGGGGACTGGTAAGAGGCAGAACAGATGAGTAAGGAGTTTCAGAATGGCAGCACTGCATTACTGTAAAAGCTGACCATGAGTGTCCAGGCCAGGGAGTGAAGAGAACAAGACACAACTGGAGAATTGAAAGAAAATGATGAAGTGATATCTTCATGGGGTAAAAATTAAAAAGGGTATTTTGTCAGACTGAGAGCACCTGGAGGTAAGAGTTTTAAGCCATGACCAGAGCTGACTTACAAACAGAGGATATTCTGGGGAATGACAACAGGAAATAGAGTAGACAGAAATGCATAACAAAGGAAAATCATTGAGCATTGTGACATCAGTGCTTCTTGAATTTTAATGCAAATGAATTAACTGAAATATTGTGAAAATGAAGATCCTTATTCAATAGGCCTGGACATTAACTAAAAATGAAACTGCATTTCTAATGAGCTCCAAGGTAATGCCAATACTGCTGGTCCATGGATCACATTCAGAGTAAAGGATCTTGAGTTCTCCTCAGTTCAGGTACTTTCTCCAAAATAGGTCCATGAGCAAGACACTCCCACCAATGATGTCTCTTTTTCCATAAACTGATTCTAAAGTGTGCTTGAAAACCCTATGTAGAAATTCTAATTTGTGTTCTCTCTTTAAAAATTATTTTCATACATCAATAGAAACCATTAACTTCTCAAGTTTATGATATAGCAAGGATAAAAATCTAATTTTTCCTAATTTAGCTCCTATCTTTTTGATGCCATATGTCCCAATAACTTGGATTTCAATAAGTGCTGCATTTGCTTTTTAAAAGTGGTGTCAAAAATGTAGTAAAGCCCAGACCGGATAATTTAGTTGGTTAGAGCAGTGGTCAGAACACTCATTAGTCAACAGAGCCAAATATCAACAGTACGATTGAAATTTCTTTTCAGAGCCAATTTTTTTAAACTTAAACTTCTTCTAATGCCACTTCTTCAAATAGACTCGCCCAGACTGTGGTATTTGTGAAGAGCCACACTCAAGGGGCCAAAGAGCCGCATGTGGCTCGCGGTCTGCCGACCACTGGGTTAGAGCATTGTCCTGAAACACCAAAGTTGCTGGTTTGATCCCTGGTCAGGGCACATACTAGAATCAACTAATGAATGCATAAATAAGTGGAACAACAAAATTGATGTTTCTCTCTCTCTAAAAATCAATAAAAATAAAAGAATGTAGTAAACAATGACAAATATGGTTAACAAATCTGAAAATAAGGAATAAACCAAAAGAACTGAGATTTATTCAACTTGGAAAGCACTTAGTTGAAGGATAACTTAATAGTTATTAAGCACTGTAAACCCTGAGAAAGAAAACAACTACCAAGAAGGGCTTCTGGTGGCTAACTGGGCTCAAATTAAAAAATAAAAACAAAAACAGAGCCTAGCAGCCATTTCTACACAGGGGCATGTCATGCAAATTGCACTTTGGGGAGAAGCCTGCACTAAATTGCCTGCATGCACTGCTCCTGCCACCTGTGCCAGCCCTTATAAAGGAGTTCCTGGAATCTTATTTCAACCAAGAGGACTAAGGCTTTCCCTATCCAACTAAAGCTGTGCATCTCTATTATGATCAATCAGAACAGTGCCTTTTAGACCAATCAAACTGTGAGGATTTGGAGTCCACATTTGCATGAGGATGGACAAATCAGGGACCAGTGGCAGGAGCTTATGTCCACATAAGCCAGCTCCTTTGGCTCTGAGAGAGCACTTCCCCTTTCTATCTAAGAATGAATATATGTGTCTCCCTAGTTGAACTGAAACACCAAAGATGTCTCACTGGAGTGGAGCAGAGCAGACCAGTGCAGGCCAGAGCAGACTGACACAGAACAGAGTAGACAAACAGGAGCAGAACGGAGCTGCCTAGGTAGAGAAGAACCTACAACCTGGCTGCCTGACAACCCTGAGGTTTTCACAGCCATCTGCATCACAATTAAGCTGTTTTGCATTGAATCAAGTTTCCTTCTTCACCACACAACAAACTGGAGATACCTGTTGGCATTGAATTGGAGCCAACTACCATTGATTGTGGTTAATCACCACAACAGCCAAAATAAACAAAACTTCTTTAATTTATAAAGATTTAGTTACTAATTAAATAAGAAACTTTTGTAAATCTTCAACATAACAACTCTTTCAGTGTAGGATGATTTTAAAATGAAGTATTTATATATATAAAAGCTTAAGTGAACTTTATGGCAGAACGACCAGTTACTATGACACACACTGACCCCTGGTGGTCAGTGCACTCCCACAGCCAACCTCCCGTGGTCCATCCCCCAGCCAGCCAGCCAAGCCAACCTACCGCAGCCCCTCTCCCAGCCGGCCAACCTCCCACAGTTCCTCCCCCAACCCTGGCCGGTCAACCTCCCGTGGTCCCTCCCCACCCTGGCTGGCCAACCTCCCATGGTCCCTCCCCGCCACCACAGCCAACCTAGTGTGGTCCCTCCCCCGCAACACAGCCAACCTCCCATGCATGAATTTGTGCACCGGGCCTCTAGTTATTTTATAAACACTCAAAAACTAGCCCTGGCCAGTGATGCTCAGTGGTTGGAGCACTGACCTGTGCATGGAAGGTCTCAGGTTCAATTCTTGGTCAAGGGCACATACCTGGTTTGCAGGTTCGATCCCCTGCCCATTGGGGTGCATGCGGGGGACAACCAAACTATGTGACACATTGATATCTCTCTCTCTCTCACTCCCCCCGCCCCCGCAACCCCTTCCACTCTTAAAAAAAAAAATGGAAAAAATATTCTCTGGTGAGGATTAACAAAAACAAAAAACACTCAAAAACTAAAATCTAATATGCATTTCTATTATTTCCTGAATAATTAAGTTACTGTTTGTACTATAAGTGTCCATAATATGTAAAGGATTTTATGTAATGAAAATATTCCTCAGTACTATAGGGCAAACATTGTGAGCAGCAGTGGGCCAGATATAACTAATTGTTCACATGTGAGTTTCCTGACATTAGGGGCAAACCTTTCTCCTGGCCTCCTGATTCCATGAGGGAAGGTTTTTCTGAAGCAACACAGCTATCTCCTGCTTCCCCTCCAACTTCATCCAAGGAAGAGGAATTACTTATCCAACTAGTATACTTGGAAGAAACTGGATGTGCACAACTCAATCCCTTCTGGGTCCCTTCTTTTGGGTCTTCCAAGCAATAGAAAGGATGCATTCTAGTCTATCCTATGTCACATGGTAAACTAGGGGAAAGCTGTTGCTATCCACCTAAACCAGTAACAGAGGTTGGTAAACATTGCCAGGAGCCAATTCCAGCATGTCATAATTACAACAGTTTTATCAAAAGGTTGATGAAACTTGGGGGCTCAACAAGGGCTGAGTCACATATGTAATTACCTGTTGGAACGGCTGGAAAGGCACTTCCCCCAAACCTGAATAGGATGATTGCTTGCTGCCAGACAGCTCAGGGAATCTTAATCTACATGTTATTGCCTCCTGTTGGCCAAACACCTGAACAGCTGTAGGCTATTCCCCAATCTGACAATGCTTCTGTACCCTACCCTTTGAAGTGTATTATCTCAACCTTGCCTTAGGACAAATTGTGTTAATAAAAAGCACGGGATCTTGGGACAAGGAGAGTCCTTAGCTCCTTTAGCTGAAGCTCCACTGACCCCCAATGCCTTTCAAAACTATCTTTCTTCTCTGCACTCTTTAATCATCTACGCACAACCTTTCTCCAGATTGCTGAACCTTTTGTAATGCTGGGATAAGAACCCCAGCAGATATAAGCCTGTGTAATTTAGCAATGAAATGTTAGAAGATTCACATAACTACATATCTAAAACATATTCAAGTCAACCATTTTCTAAAAATCGAGAAAAAAGCTGACATTGTGATCTTCTTATCAGACTCCTGTGCATTTCTCAAATGATCCAGAGCTAGGAAGGGGTTAAGGGAAAAATGGCTTATGGCTCTCTCCCACCACAAACCCCAACAATGAGGAAAAACAGATGTTTTACATATATGCAAGATATTAAAGACCAACTCTTTCTAATGTTGTACTATATTTAAATATCATAAAGAGTTACTATCACCATTTAATTATTACAATACTACAATATATCCTAAAGAGCTGATACCCTAGCATCTTACCTTGACAAAACGTTCATATCGCGCCTTCACTATTGGATTATTCAAAATGCTTGTAGCAGTCAAGACACTCTCTCTTTTTATTTGTTCCTTATAAACCTATAAAAAATAGAATACACTTAACTACTTGAAAGCCATGTCATAAAAAAAAAATTCCATATTAAAATAACATCGTATGCTCAAATTGTTAGATTTAAATGATTTACTTTCTGGCAAATTAAGCTATAAAGAAGCAACAGTTACTGTGACCACATGTAAATATTCTATGGATTAAAACAATGAAGATTCAATGAGCAGATCAGCTTCAACAACACCCCCCCAGTCACCATATAGTTTAAGTCTAGGTATTCTAAACAGTTGCTTTCCCTCCTTTCTATTCTACCTCCACCTAGCGCAGTGTCAACTACTCCAACTATTAATTTTCATGCTAGAGAAAGAAAGAATAAGTTTTGAGCTAGAGTAATTACTCTATCTCTGGGCTATAACTATGATAAGACTATCCTATCCTATCCTATATAATAAAAGGCTAAAATGCAAATCAACTGGATGACAGCACAACCAGTCGCTATGACATGCACTGACCACCAGGGGGCAGACACTCAAGCAAGAGTTGCCCCCTGGTGGTCAGTGCACTCCCACAGGGGCGTGCCGCTCAGCCAGAAGCCAAGCCCAAGGCTGGTGAGCACAGAGGCGGTGACAGGAGCCTTTCCTGCCTCCACGGCAGCACTAAGGATATCTGACGGCTTAGTCCTGGGCCGTCAGTCAGACATCCCCCGAGGGCTCCCGGTCTGCACGAGGGCATAGGCCAGGCTAAGGGACGCCCCCTCCAGAGTGCACGAATTTTGTGTACCGGGCCTTTAGTTTAACATAAGGGAGAAAAGGTAATTTATGCAATGTCTAGGTTCAAAAAGTGCCAAAGGAATATCAAAAGAGAAAGACTAAGATTTTTAAAATATTATATGTGCTTAAAGTAGCTAAAAAAAAGTCTGAAAAAGTTTGAGTTAAATGAGATTCACTTTAATACAAAATATGAATTTGAGAACCAAGCATGATCTATTTAAAACGTAAATCTTCAGCCCTGGCCAGGTAGCTAAGTCGGTTAGAGTATTATTCAATATGCCAAGTTTGTGGGGTTTGATGCCCAGTCAGAGCATATAAGAATCAACCAATAGCCCTAGCTGGTTTGGCTCAGTGGATAGGGCATCAGCCCGCAGACTGAAGGGTTCTGGGTTCAATTCCAGTCAAGGGCACATTCAGGGTTTCGGGTGTGCAGGAGGTAGCCAATTAATGATTCTCTCTCATCACTGATGTTTCTATCTCTCTCTCCTCTCCCTTCCTCTCTGAAATCAATAAAAATTATTTTTTTAAAAAATCAACCAATAAATACATAAGTGAAACAACAAATCAATGTTTTTCTCCCTCCCTCCCCCGCCCGTCTCACTGTCTCTCTCCCTTTCTCTCTCTCAAATCAATTTTTTTAAAAAAACTTCTTTAACATTTACATTTTTTAATTTGCCTTTCAAATTTTGCACAATATAAACATTTTTACTTGAAATAAATTTGACTAAACAAAAGCAACCAATATAGAAGCAAAAATATGCTAACAAAAAAGATTCTTCTAGAATATTTAATAAATTCTTCTAAAAATGTAAGAATAAGAATAGATAGTAACTGATAATCCTACTTTTTACTTCCACTTTTCCTAACTACAGAAAAATGTTATAATCAAATCATTCCTTTTTTGTTCTAAAACACACATAACACACACAATCATTTTGTATCAACTTAAAAAAAAAGTTAAAAAAAGGGAACAGTTCAATAACAGCTATGATTTCCTGAATGCCTGCTATGTGCCAAGCACTATTTTAAGTGCCTTTTATATTGTCATTAACCTAATCCTATATAATAGCCTAATATGCTAAGTGTCTGGTCGTCTGGTTGGCCATTCAACCAATCAAAGTGTAATATGCTAATGATATGCTAAGGCCACTCAACTGCTCGCAATGACGTGCACTGACCACCAGGGGACAGACAGTCAACCAGTTGCTATGACGTGTACTGACCACCAGGGGGCAGACACTCCAACCAGTAGGTTAGCTTGCTGCTGAGGTCCGGCCGACCAGGACTGAGCAAGACTGGCTGGACATGCCCTGGAGCCCTCCTATGGTCCCTCCGGACTGGCCAACCTCCTGCATCTCTCTCTGGCCCTGATCCTGCACTTTAAGGGTCCCTTCGCGTGGCATGGCCTGCGCCCTCTAGCAATCCGGGCTGAGGGACCCTCCCACCCCCGAGTGCACAAATTTCATGCACTGGGCCTCTAGTTTTTAAATAGTCACATAAAAGTAGGATGATTTATCCATCCCCACTTTACACATAAAGAAAGTTAACAAAATTAATTTACATGTATGTCCTGAATCACAATTCAAACCCAAAATGTGTTGATCCAGAGCCCACAATCTAACTATTGTACATATTGCCTCTCTGTAGCTATCTTTACAGTAATTCACAGGTGAGATTACTAGGATTGTACATAATGGCCTTTAAAGAACAATAAGGGAATGATGAATGATTTAAGGACTTCATTAGGATAGATGCTAGGATAGAAGCAAACTTACCTGTTTCCCTTTGATATGATCAGGAGACTTTAAGTGTTGCTGAACTGAGCTATGTAAAGCAGGGATATACACACTACAAGCACTGCAGTGAACAGTCTCTACTTTCATCATGTGATCATCTGCAGAGACACCTACAAAAAAATCCAATAAAGAATAAGAAATGATTCATATATTTTTATTTCAGACAAATCAAGTTTTATTATTTTGTTCCCATCATTATTTATACTCCTTCCCAAAATACTAGTAGGATTGGAGTATATAGTTTATGTTGAGTTTTTCTATATATCTCATAAATGTGCACATATATATTAAAAGTACATGGACAAAAGACTGAAATTATAAAGTATAATTACATTATGTTTCCTAGTCATGTTATATAATTATGGTTTGAAGCCTATACATCCATCCCAAAAAGAAAATATTAAAAAAATGTGATTTTTTTGGTAAAATAAAAATTTTCATGATTATGAATGTGGGTGGCTAGGACTAGGGGAAAAGACATCAAAATTGGGTTCATGAGGAACAAAATATGTTGGACCTTGAAAATAGTAATTGATGTTTATTACAGGTAAATATATAAATATATGCAAGGGGTAGGTTTAAGACAAAAATGGCTCCTTCTGTGAATTGTAAGTAATTCTGGGGCACAGAGTATAAAGCAAGGACAAAAGATGAGAACAGAGAAAAAGAGAAAGGCCTAGACCATGGAGAGCCTTTTGTGCCATGCTTCAGAATTTGAATTTTATTCTGAATAGGGAGAACCACTGAAAATTCTTGAAATCATGATGCAATATAGTAGAATTAGAGGTCAGAAAGGCTGGAAGTAAGAAAACTAGTTAGCAAAATACTATAATTGTCAAAAGAGCACACAAAGATTTGAACAAATGCATTATTTAAAGAGGAGATAAACAGACTTAGTATACATTTAAAAGATGGAACCTAAAGGACACAATGCTACAGATAGAATCAAATCACAGTAAGTACTCAGGTTTTAACTTCATACTTCTGGCTTTGATGGTAGGGCTACTTTCCAACATAATGAAGGAGGTATTTGTAGAGTATTTGTTTTGTTTTCTTCATGGGCTGGAGGATGCTCAAAGATAGGTCAGAGTTTTTGGATATGTTGATTTTGTGGAACTGCTGAAGAGAGATGTGAATAGGCACTTGGATGTATAACGTTAGAGTTCAAAAGAGAGATCTGTGCAATAGATGCATAAGTAATTCACAAAAGTGTTAATTTAAACTCTGTAAATAATACAGGAAGAAGTAGAGAGATAATGGGACAAATGACAGAATACTGGGAAATACTGACTTCTGAAAGCCTGATACACAAAGAAAAGCACACAAAGTAAAAAAATGACAAGGAAATACAGAGAACATGAGGGCAGTGAGATACCAGAGAAACCAAGGGAGGAAATGGATTCACAAAGAATAAAGTTATCAGTGGAAAATGTTGTAGAAGTAAGATCATGATTCAAAAGAATCTATTGAAGTTGGTAACCTTTGTCAGGGCAGTTTCAGTCAACTAATAGTAGCAGAAAATTATCTACTATAGGTAAAGCAATAAATGGGAAGTGAAGAAACAGAGACCAGTGTGGACTGTGCCTAACGAAGCTCAGCTGTTTAAAGAGAAAGGAGGGTTTTAGGTGAACAGATGTCCGTTTTTATTTTCCTCTGGTCCTTTGGCTTTTTTTATTTTTAAGATAAGAATAGGCTTCAGGGAGGGAATTATGAGAGAAAAAGAAAAACAGAAGAGGAAAAGTCCTTAAGGAAATGACAGGGATAAGAAAGACAGGGCAGATGGCAGAACTTCCATCCAGAAGTAAAGTTGATTTTTCCTCTAAAACTGAAGTGAATGCCACAAGGATAGGAAGTGATAAATTTGTAAACATGAGAACAGGAAGTCAAAGTTCATTTCTTATAAGCCACTCAGTGCTACCAAACATAACTATGTACTGTATCACTCTAGTGGGCATCATTTACATAGAAATAGGTTACAGCGTAAAATATAGATGTAAATTTTCTAAAACAATTTGTTTACTTACCTTCCATAACATCTTTTTCAATTATTTTGACTGCTTCTGTTTGATTATTTGTCTGTTGCTTGCGAATAGATGTTTTCTTGAATTTATTCACCATACATTCCTAGAAAATAAAATAGGAAGAATCCAAAAAATTATTGTGAGCATTTAGCATATGCTCAACACCATGCTTGGCCTATGAAACAGTATGTGCTATATAAGAACTAGTATATGTTCTCAAGAAGCTTACAATTTAGTTGAAAAGATTATCATAATGTACCAATAAACTACAAAAAGTATTCACTTTTCAAAACATATTTTAGGCAGATAGAGTAAGAGAAATCAAAGAGAGTAGACAAGTCAAGGTCTTTCTCTGGCCTGTCCAGTGTGACGCTGTTTGAGCATCAACCTATAAACCAGGAGGTGATGGTTAGATTCCCAGTTAGGGCACATGCCCCAGTTGCAGGCTTGATCCCCAATAGGGGATGTGCAGGAGGCAGCCGATCAATGATTCTCTCTCATCATTTATATTTCTATATACTAGTATCTCTCTCTCCCTCTCCCTTCCTCTTTGAAATGAATTAAAATATTTTTTTAAAAATTACTTTTAAAAAAAAGAGGTCTTCCCTGGGCAGGTGAACACTTAAGTCATAAATGACAAGAACCAGTTAAGGAATGAATTACAAAAAATTATAATTAAGGGACACAATTCTGCAAGGATGCAGAGGAATGATCATTGTATTTCTAGCCTTCTAACAAGTCTCTTTTGCCCAAATTAACTGTATGCACAATTAGCAGTCCAGCTCTAGCACCTTCCTTAAGCATCCCTGAACCCAACTATCCTCCCTTACTCCAAACCCCTTCTGCACATACTATCATTCTTGGCCTTCCCACTTAACTGTGTCATCTGTGTATGAGTGTGTTCTATTTCCAACTATTGTCTGTTCAATGAGGGTAGTGCCTGGGTCTTCAGTGCCTACACAACACATTTCATAAATATTCAAGAAAAATTGTTGAACTAATGACCACACACTCATAATACAAAGGACAGTAAACAGACACCTGGCTCTCTGGCTCTGAATTCAAACTCTATTACTTACTGTTAAACTGTTCTGAGCAAGATCTTTCATAATAAAAAAAGGAGTTGTTCTGAGGCTCAAATAAAATATCAGCGTACTCAGCACAATACCACATACACAGACCCCCTCAATGGATGATAGCTGATTCTGCATTAATAAAGTTGTTAAGGGAATTCTTTTTCTGACACCTGTACCAGAAATTACTGTAAGAAACATAAAATGTCCCCTTAAACAACAAATCTAAATTATATTATACAAGAGGAATTCACATCTAATTCCAGGTTCATTTTAAAACAACGAAGTAAAGAGTAAATTAAAATTTTAGAAACAAAATATGGGATATGGAGAACTATAAAAAAATAAGAAATTGAAATTTCAGATAAAGTGCTTTTCACTTTAAAAACAGCTACTTACATGCAAAAACTCCATAACTACTTTATCAAATTTAGTTTGTTTCTGAATATGATCTAATGTTTCCTGGTGTGAAGAACTTTCCAGATGCAGTTCAATATCTTTTTCTTCAAATGTTCGAAATTTACAAAACGAACATGTGAATGCCATTCTATAAGGGAAAAAAGTATTTCTTTATATATCATTTTATTTACTTACAGAGTGCATATAAAGAAAACAATGAAACTAATTTTAGTAGCATGATTTCCTTTCTTCCATTTTATGGGTGATGTAAATTTAGTTTAAGTCAAAAAATAGTATAATAGTATTTCGTTAAGTACCTATTTGGATAACACTGTCATTTTACTACTTTGCATTTCTGACCCACCCTGGAGCTTCTGAGTATGAAAGATGGAATATCTATATCTACTTCATCTAATCCCAAACTCTCTATTTCTAGCATAGACCAGTTAGAAAGCCAAAGCAAACCATGAGAAGTATCAATTTCCAAAGTTCCACTACTTGTTTTACACTCTGTTCCATCCTCCAGTTTCCAAACCACCAAAATAGTATCAACACAGCCAGGTGGGACATCAGACAACCATAATTTATTCCCTTAGAACTCTTGGGTGACCAAAGTCCTGTTCCCTAAAGACCACTTCAGGATAACTAACAGTCCTGGTCTGGACAAATGCATGCATTTAGAAGCTCTGGAACCAACCCAAAATGAAGTCCCTCATTTTCTCCCATTTAACTGCTCCTAGGTTACATATTCTCATTTCCTTTTCCTACAATTATAACCACCATTCCCTAACTGGTGTCTTTATCTCCAGCCTCCATTTTCCAAATAATTCCTTTGACTACTATTAGACTTACTTTCCTGGTAAAGAGTATGGGATCTGGAGTCAACTTCTGGGTTGATACCCTAGCCCTCTTGTGTGACCTTGGACAAATTACTTTAACTTCTTCTGGGCCTTAATTTTATCTTAATGAGACCAGGAATTAAAAAATTAATAAGCCCTAACTGGTTTTGCTCAGTGGATAGAGAGTCGGCCTGCAGACTCAAGGGTCCCAGGTTCGATTCAGGTCAAGGGCATGTACCTTGGTTGAGGGCACATCCCCAGGAGGGGGTGTGCAGGAAGTAGCTGATGGATGTTTCTCTCTCATCAATATTTCTAACTCTCTATCCCTCACCCTTCCTCTCTGTAAAAATCAATAAAATATATTTAAAAAACAAACTAACTAACAAATAAATAATACATATAAAGCACTTAGAACAGTTCCTGGCACATGGTAATTATCCAATTAACTAGAGGTCTGGTGCAGATTCATGCACCAGTGGGGTCCCTCAGCCTGGCCTGCTGGGATTGGGCCAAAACTGGCAGTCCACATCCCTCGAGGGATGTAGTAGTGCGTGAAGGAGCAGGCGGTGGGGAGGAGCCCGAGCCCTGGCCTGGCGCCACGCCATTCTGCTCCCGCTCATCCAGGCCCCACTGAGCCTACTGAGGCCACCGCCGTTCGGTAGGTTCACTGCTGCTCCACTGTGGTCTCTGCACACCCGTCCTAGGGCAATACTGGCATGCCCATTACCTAGAAGCGGCCACGGGCTCGCACCTAGTCAGTCCTGATGCTGGTCCCAATACTGGTCCAGATGGGGAAGGCACAGGGGGCGTGTCCGCAGAAGAGGCTTGCACTGCCATAGCTGCGCTTGCCAGCCATAAGCCCTGTGTCTGTGGCGCTCCCGCTGTGGGAGCACACTGACAAACAGGAGGCAACTCATGCTTTGAGCATCTGCCTCCTGGTGGTCAGTGCAAGTCATAGCAAGTGGTCAAATGGTCACTTAGGCTTTTATATATATACTAGAGGCCCGGAGTATGAAATTCATGCACGGGGTGGGAGGGTGGGGAGGGTGTCCCTCAGCCCAGCCTGCACCCTCTCCAATCTGGGACCCCATGAGGGATGTCCTACTGCCCATTTAGGCTCGGGTGGGATCGGGCCTAAATGGGCAGTCAGACATCCCCCACACAATCCAGGACTGCTGGCTCCCAACTGCTCGCCTGCCTGCCTTCCTGATTGCCCCTAACTGCTTCTGCCTGCCAGCCTGATTACCCCCTAACCACTCCCCTGCCAGCCTGATTGATGCCTAACTGCTCCCCTGCCAGCCTGCTTGCCCCTAACTGCCCTCCCCTGCAGGCCTGGTTCCCCCCAAATGCTCTCCCCTGCAGGCTTAGGTTCCCCCTAACTACCCTTCCCTGCAGGCCCGGTCACCCCGAACTTCCCTCCTCTGCCAGCCTGGTAACCCCTAACTGCCCTCCCGTGCAGACTTGATCACCCCCAACTGCCCTACCTTGCAGGCCTGGTCCCTCCCAACTGCCTCCCTTGCTGGCCTGATCACCCACAACTGCCCTCCCTTGCAGGCCTGGTCCCTCCCAACTGCCCTCCCCTGCTGGCCATCTTGTGGTGGCCATCTTGTGTCCACAGGGGGGCAGCCATATTGTGTTGAAGTGATGGTCAATCTGCATATTACTCTTTTATTAGATAGGATAGTGGCCTGGTGCATGGGTGGGGCCGGCTGGTTTGCCCTGTAGGGTGTCTTGGATCAGGGTGGGGGTTCCCTTGGGGAGTGGGGCGGCCTGGGCAAGGGGCTAGTGGTGGTTTGCAGGCCGGCCACGCCCCCCAGTGACCCAAGCAGAGGCCTTGGTATCTGGGATTTATTTATCTTCTACAATTGAAACTTTGTAGCCTGGAGCAGAGCCAAGCCTTCTGCTTGCTCTGTGGCAGCAGCCACTTCTGTTGGGATTTATTTATCTTCTATAATTGAAACTTTGTAGTGGAGGCCAAGGCAGCCCAGGGCTTCAGAAGCTTAGCTTCCTCCATCACTGGGGGCAACCCTAGCCTCCTGCTCTCTCCAGCTCCGTGGCTGCCGTCATTTTTGTTGGGATTTATTTACCTTCTATAACTGAAAATTTGTAGCCAGTCAGGGTGTGCGGAAAGCTTGGCTTCCTCCATCGCTGGGGAAACCCAAGCCTCCCTCCTGCTCTCTCCGTGGCTGCAGCCATCTTGGTTGGGTTAATTTGCATACTCGCTTCTGTTGGCTGGTGGGCGTGGCTTTTGGGTGTAGCAGAGTGGTGGTTAATGTGCATATTACTCTTTTATTAGATAGGACTAGAGGTCCAATGCACGAAATTCGTGCAAGGGGCTCAGCCCCCACCCCCTGCAGTGGCTACCTCTGCCTTGGCCCCCACCACCGTGGCTTCATCCGGTCTAATTAGCATATTATGCTTTTATTATTATAGATATAGACTAGTGGCCCAGTGCACGAAATTCGTGCATGGGGGGGGAGGGATGTTTCCTCAGCCCAGCCTGCACCCTCTCCAATTGGGGACCCCTTGGGAGATGTCCGATTGCCGGTTTAGGCCCGATCCCACAGGGATACAGCAGTTGGACATCACTCTCGCAATCTGGGAATGCCGGCTCCTAACCGCTAACCTGCCTGCCTGCCTGATCACCCCTAACTGCCTCTGCTCTGCCTGCCTGCCTAATCACCCCTAACTGCCCTCCCCTCGGCCTGATCTCGCCCAGTCTCTGTCTTTGTTTTTCTCAGTCCTCTAGGCCTCCCTGCCTCCCTGTCTCTCTCTTCCTCTTTCCTGGCTGGGAGGGGTTGAGGCCAGAGGGGGCAGGGCCAGTGGGGGCCGCTCCACCCTCTGCCCACCCTCCCTTCCATCCAGGCCTCTTCTGGCCCAGTCTGTTTTGTTTCCTTATTCTGAAGATAGGCTACGAGCGGGAGCTGGGAGGGTGGGATGAAAGGGAGAAAAGGCTGTGAGCTGGTGGGCACTGTGTGTGTCTGTGCATGTGTGCAGTTGTGAGTCTGAGTGCTGGCCCCACCTCCCCAGTCCCCATCTCTGCTGCCACAAGTCCCCACCCACCAGAGCCTGCTGCACGTGCAGCCTGGGCATTAAGTCGAGCCTCTGGTCATTGTGGATGTGATAGACGCAGGGTTTTTATATATTAGGATTATTGTTGCTTCCTAAAGGAGGCAACAGCACATTACTGCTCAAAAAGCTTCACTGGCTCCTTATGGCTCAAAAAAAAAAGTTAAAATGCTTTCAGCTGCCATTTAAAACAGCACTTACTGTCTCCTATCATTTGGCTTCACCCACTAATAACTTTAACAGTATCTGGAACATAGTATGTTTTTCATTAAATGTTTCAATTAGCTTACACCTTTCACCCCACTACAGTCTTTTTCAATCTAAACAGCTTTTCATTTCCTGAATATGAAGAAAACATTCCTGTTTCTTTGCTTTTTTACCTCAAACCATGACCTCTACCTGAGCTGCCTAACAACTCCTATTGTTGCCCCCCGCACCATTCCTAAATCTGTTAAAATCCACTGATCCATTTTCCCACACCCTTATGTAGAGACTCCTATATGACTACTTTGTACTTTGGCACTCTTCATCATATATTGGCCCTCTTCACCATATACTGTTTGTCTGCACCTCTCAAAAACCCATTCCTTTCCCTACAGTTCCCTATCTTTCCATCCTCTTTATTATATTAAAAACACTCAAATATCCAAGAATATATATATCACAAGAATAGTTACTTTCTGTAAATCTCTTATCCTAACTCAAAAACTGTTCTGATAAATGGAAATAATTTCTAGACTATTTAAAAAGATACTTATCCAAAAATGACAATGTAATTGAACTAATAATAATCTTTTAGTTATGTCATCAAGTTTACATTCAGAATTATGGAAAAAACAGCTAGATGAAAGCTCACTTCTTTTATTTTCTCCAAATCACAATATATATTAACATGGATATATCATATCCAAACCTATAAATTTATTGGAAAAAGTATTCATAGGGTAAATAGAAAACTTAATCCTATAATATGAAATCATCTTTTAACTCCTAAACATTTGATACAAAACATTCATTTTAATTTGTTTCTGCACCAAAGTAACCACGTCCATTATCCTTGTCAAAAGAAGAATGATATCAGAGTGGGAGCTATTCCCAAGGACCATAAGGAGTAGCTGCCCCTTAAAATTTCTTTTTATGAGTTAATTCTAAATAAGCTTAATTATGTCGTTTCAGGTCCCAACAAATTAGAAATAACAAACCAGAAAGACCACCGTTAAATGTTATTAAAGCTAGACACAAAGATTACACAAGTAATACCTTACCAACTAGTATCAAACAAAAAATCTGGGAATTAGATGCAACTGAATTTTCTTTTACTACATTTTACATAAATAAAACCAATGCATATATTAAAACCAAGTAATAACAAAGTATCCTGTTTAATATGGAAGAAAACTCATACATTTTAAAAATACCTCCTTGAAAGGGTTTGCAGATTCTGCTCTTAAAATGTTATCTTTTGAATAGTTTTAGACATCTAGAAAATTCATTTAGCTGAAATATTTCATTCCCTTCATGCTACACACACAAGTAAACCTTTATAGATCAAAACTGTATTTTGAATGAGAAAAACTGAATTTACTTTTTCAATTTTGTATTTTTTTATTTCCCTAGTACCCTGCCCAGAGGAATAAAGGTAAATATTAATACTGCCTTTTTAATAAAACTTGCTAGTAGTCTCTTTTTTTTCCTATACATAACTTTGTATCTTGCGTATATAAAGGATGGGGCAAAATAGGTTACAGTTGTGAGTACATGAAACTATTCTTGTATTATTAGTCACGAATTATGGTATTATTTTTCATATGAACTGTAAACCTACTTTTGCCCCACCCTGTATTTTTCTATTGTGCCTGCAATTTCTGCATACTATTTCAGGCTTTATAACCAAAGGCATAAGAGCCATGAAGGGATGTGTCTAACCTTACATATTACTGGTCACACGCTATTGCTGGTTTTGGAGCTATTATAAATAATGCTGTAATGAGCATCTTTTCAGATTAAACTCTTCTACATTTTTAGGTTATTTTCTTGGAGAGATAAAAAGTATAAAAAAACTCAAAACATTTTTAAAAACTGATAAATTGCTTCCCAGTAGTTATGTTAGTCACCAGAAAATTATGTCTTTTGACTGTATTCCACTTAATCAATATTTTTTCTTCCTAGCTAATAAAATGCTATACTATTATTTAAATTTCCAGTTTATTTACCCTAGAATTATTACATAACTGTTGTTCTTTCACCAAATTATGTATTGGGCATCTTGTTTCCTTGTTTTTTTAAAAATTCTGGTTTGGTGATATTTAACTTAAACATTAATCATTTTTCATGTTTATAATATTTTCCAAGTCTGTTTGCTTTCACGTTTTAAATTTGTATCTAAACAAATCTGTAATTTATTGTAGAACTTTTGCAATTTATTGTAGAACTTTTAGGCCTAGAAAACAAAATCTTCTTGCAGGGATTAAATTGTTCCATTTTAGTTTCCTGTTATTTTCCATTTTTTTAGGTTAATTAATTTGGATTCATCCTTGCTGGTGTAAGAAGAGGATCTAAATTATTTTTCTTGTTATTTATTGTTCAGTTGTTCAAGTAATTCCCCCTTTCATTGAGTTATCTTCTTTATTATACACTAGAAGCCAGGTGCATGAAATTCATGCAGGGGTGGGGGGGGGGAGAGGAGAGAGAGGAGGGGCTGTCCCTCAGCCCGGCCTGCACACTCTCCAATCCAGAACCCCTCAGGGGATATCTGACTGCTGATTCTGCAGGGCCCCTAACTGTCTCTGCCTGCCTGCCTGATTGCCCCTAACGGCTCCCCTGCCAGCCTGATCAACCCTGACTGCCCTCCCCTGCCGGCCTTATCGCCCCCTAACTGCTCCCCCCTGCCAGCCTGATCGCCCCCTAAACTGCTCCCCCATGCCAGCCTGATCACCCCTAACCACCTCTGCCTCAGCCCATGCCACCTTGGCTTTGTCCAGAAGGATGTCCGAAGATGTCTGGTCTAATTAGCATATTACCCTTTTATTAGTATAGCTTACATTCTTACATATAATACATCTGCTTACAAGTTAATAATTCAGTTACACTGATTACCTTTTTCTAGTATAGCTTTCTGTTTCAATTATCTAGAAAAGCTAGTATCTACTCATTTACTATTCTTTTTGTAAAATTTAGTTTTCCTATCCAAGAATATTACTATGGCCTTGTCCAGGTGGCTCAGTTGGTTGGAGCATCATTCCATACACCAAAAGGTTGCAGGTTCGATTCCCAGTCAAGGCATGTACAGGAGGCAGCCAATTGATGTTTTTCTTTCTCTCCCTCTCCCTCTTTCTCAATTCCTTTCTCTCTCTAAAATCAATAAACATATCCTTGGGTGAGGATAAAAAAATATATATATATATAAAACTATGTCTCCATATAGTAAATCTCAAAGACTTTGTGGTTTTCCTCATATTATGACATATATTTCTTATTAAGAATACTGTATTTCTGGATGTTATAAAACATTATCATTACTAAATGGTACTTTTTTCTTATATTATTTCTAAGTGGTAATTATATAAAATATCAAAAATCAAAACCATTCCTATATATCGCTGATCAAAACTTTTCATTTAGTGCTCAGGAATTTTTTACATTCCAATTAATTGCCTTTTCTAGAAAATGGTTTTATAATGAGCCCAATTTTCTGACTACTAAGCACAAACCTGTATCCATCTCCATATTTCTCACTGTTTTTTTCCCTTCTGCGCCTTTGTTTCTCTCGCCGAGCCTCAATTCGCCGCTTTTCTTCTTCTTCTTCATTTTTTGGATCAATTTTTGCTAGGATATCAGACAAAAATATTAAGACTATATATTTCCATTCTCCCTTTCCAGACCCAGTTTATAAAATACAGACATGTAAAGTTTACTTAGTGGTGATATCAGATTAAATTGAACTCACCAAAAACAACAACAACAACAATAAAAACTCAGAGTTCAAGATTACCCAGTGTATATAATCATCATGAATTTTGTCATATTTACTTTTCATCTATGGGATCTTTGCTATATATTTTTCTTCTCTAAATCTGTTCATTTTTCCTTATTCTCATTTTAAGCAATAAAATCATTATCACCTAAAACAGCAATTTTTAAGTGGTGTGCCACAAGAATTTTTAAAACATGCAATACCTGACTATTTAGTCAGTGGCACTGCCTTCTTTTTCCTTTGTCAAATTTAAAACATGACAACAAACAACACCATAATAGCCATCTGGCATGTATGAATCAAAATTATACCTATTTTTTGGTCAGATTAGGAAAAAGTATTATATATATTTTGGTGTGTCACAGAATTTTACTAATTGGTTTATGGGTTAATACTGCTGACCTCAAATCATCTTGAATATCACTTTAAGAAACACTGAAGTAAACTGACGCTGCATTAAAATAGAATTAAATGAAAACTAGAATAGCCATGGATACAAAAACTCATATATATTATAGGTGCTTTCAAAAAATTTCTCAAAAAGTATGAACTCTAAATAAAAGCGGTTTCTTCCTCTTTTTAACAAAGCATTTTAATGCAAATATAATCCTATATAATAAAAGCCTAGGTGGCGTCGTGCATCATCACAAGATGGCGGCCACAACGTCATCACTAGATGGCCACCACAAGATGGTTGGCAGGGGAGGTTAGTTGAGGGCAATCAGACCGGCAGGGGAGGGCAGTTGGGGGTGATCAGGCCCACAGTGGAGGGCAATTGGGAGCAACCAGGCCTGCAGGAGAGGGCAGTTGGGTGCAAGTAGGCCGGCAGGGGAGGGCAGTTGGGTGCAACCAGGCCTGCAGGGGAGGGCAGTTGGGTACAACCAGGCCGGCAGGGGAGAGCAGTTGGGGGTGACACCAAGCTAGGTCATCAGTTAGGGGGCATCAAGCAGGGCAGTTGGGGGTGAGATCAGGCCAGCAGGGAAGAGTAGTTGGGGGTAACCAGGCCGGCAGAGCAATTGGGGGCCATCAGGCCATTAGGAGAGGGCAGTTGGGGGCGATCAGGCCGGCAAGGGTGGGCAGTTGGGGGTGATCGGACCAGCAGGGGAGCAGTTAGGTGTCAATCAGGCTTGGGGGGCAGGTTAGGGTGTGAACAGGCTTGGTAGGCAGGCAGGTGAGCGGTTAGGAGCCAGCAGTCCTGGATTGTGAGAGGGATGTCCCAAATTGGAGAGGGTGTAGGCCAGGCTGAGGGACACCCCCACCTCCCCGTGCACGAATTTCATGCACCGGGCCTCTAGTAAAGTAATAAAATACCTGATACAAAATTTACCATTTTAACCATTTCCAAGTGAACAATTCAGTGACAGTAAGTACAGCATAATGTTATGCAACCATCATCACTACTTAGTTTCAAATTTTTCATCACCCCAAATGGAAAGTCCATATCCATTAAGTAGTCACTCCCCACTTACCCTTTTCCTTTTAGATTATGATTGTAAAAATACCTAATATAAAATCATGAATTCCTAGAGATTCATAAACTTGACAACAAACAACTATTTAGGCAGCATTTGCTATGTATACAGTGGAATGTTTCAAAATTATATAAAATCAATACCTTAAAACTCAATACCTAGATTACTTTTCATCATAAGAGCTTAAATGCATATTCTTATTAATTAACCATTTCCATATTCCCATTGGATTTCCCTAAAACTCTATGGAAAATCTACAGGTATACGACCTCAAACTAGAAGTAATTGCATTTCCCTTTCATATGCTAAAGCTATGATATATTAGTATATTGTGCCTCCAGCAAAATGACTGAATATGGTTCCTTCTACTGTTTTCAACAAATCATATAGCCTATAGACCTCTTATTCCTGAATATTTTGCAGATAGTTCTCAAATGCCTACCTCATGCCTGACAGTAAAAGGATGAACTGGGTATGGAATTTTGGCTTCATTCTTAGCTATACTACACTATTCTCAAATATTGTTAAAAAAGGGGGAGGGGGGGGGAGAACATCCTGGAAAGTGTGTTCAGTGGTTAGTGTTGGCCCGTGCACCAAAGGGTCGAAGGTTTGATCCCCAGTCAAGGGTGTGTACCTCGGTTGCAGGTTCGAGCCCAGCACTTGTCAGGGTTCATATGGGAGGCAACTGATCGGTGTGTCTCATAACTCATTCTCTCTCTCTCTCTCTCTCCCCCTCCCCCCTTTTCTTCTTCCCTTCCACTCTCTAGAAATCAATGGAAAATATATTCTTGGGTGAGGATTAACCAACAACCCAAAAAAGTCATCATGTCCAGAAGATTAAAAGCAAATTAATTTTCTAGAAGTATAGATTTTCCTGGTACCTAGGACCATGAAACATTTCTTCCCTTTGTCCTCATAAAGAGAATTCTATGTAATATAACATAACACTTCCTCAACAACACATCCAACAATAAATACACTGTAACATCCAGCAGCTTGACTCAAAATCATGTGTGAAGCCATTTAAAAAATATAAATATTCTGTCTCCAACCTAAACCAGTATTTAGGGAAGAGGGATAGATCAGGGCATGTGAACTTCAAAAGTATCTTGTGCCCTGGCCAGTGTGGCTTAGTTGGTTAAGCGTCACCCAGTGCACTGAAAGGGCACTGACTGGTTCGATTCCCGGTCAGAGCACGTACCCAGGTTGTGGGTTCGATCCCCAGTTGGGGTGCATGTGGGATGCAACCAATCAATGTTTCTCTCTCACATTGATGTTTCTCTCTCTCCTTCTCCTTTCCTCTCTCTCTAAAATCAATAAAAACATTTTTTTAAAGAAATAAAGTATAAAAATTTTAAAAATAAACGAACAGTCTCTTGGTAATTTTGATGTCATGAATAATAACTGTACTAGGGGTTTCCCCAAACCTAACCACTATAATTACAATGCAGCTTGTCTATATAAACATGAAAAATTATCTAAAAGCACTGGATTTAAAAAGGTAAAAAGTATTCACAGCAATTATATTTTCTTACTTACTAGGTGATTTGCTGAGGCTCATCTTCTCCACAGGTTTTGCTAGCTTGGGTTTCTTGATGAAGGTTCCACTGGGCTTATTAAATTGTTGCATCATTTTTCTCTTTATTCCTCTTGTAGCAGCAACTGTCACATTGGCGGGTTTATTTTGATAGTCAACAACAATTCCAGGTCTATGAATGCTTCCAAAATCACTCATATGCTGCAAATTTGTGAAATCAAGAAATATTAGCATAATATACAAATATAAAAGATGAATTCATACAAAATGTACATGTTTTCTATCTAATAATTTTTATGTAAAAATTCCCCAGAATGTAACTAAATTTACATGTCCACTCTGAATAAACACATTGGAAAACTTTGTAAATTATTACATGAACTTGAATCCAGTCAATTAGTATTTTTATTTCCAGTAGAACAAATATGTATATTTCCTATTTTTATTTTTACAATTCAAAGTTAGATGAGATCATAAACAACATATGTGCCTGTCAAAATATTACCACTTGTACAACTCTCTGACAACTCCTCTTCAGAGTTCCTAATTGATATTTTCCCATGAAAAGACCTTAAAAGAAATCTTTATTTTACTAAAGCCTGGCTTATAACTAAGAAACACAAAGAAGACCATATTTGAAGTTTGAAGTAAAAAAGATCCAGAAATCATTTATGATTTCTCCCTGTTGAAAAAGGGAATGAGAAGGCGAGATGGAACATTAGTATGAAATAGGAGAGTTAAAGCATAACCATGCATCAACTTCCAAGACACACTTCAGATTATGAATTACATCTGACGTTCCATTCACATTCTTACCTAGAGAAACATATTCTGACCCAGAAGCCTGAGGAGCAAAAGTTTACAGACGAAGAGTCATGCAACCAAGCGACTCTGTGTCCCTTCCTCTTTTAGTCATTAACAAAATCCACTGCACCAAGAGGTCACATGTCCATAGGAATTTGTTCTTCTAACCTTACTTTTATAAGATAAAGAATGAGGAGTAATCTGAAGAGAAGGATCCAATGGGAATTGTACAAGTGAAGATTAAAAAAGAAAACCCTATTGGTTCATCTACTTCATTAACAGGAGGAAAGAAAGAAAAGTCCATTCAGACTAGAATGGTGAATACAAGCACAGGAATACCTGTTTTTCTATTGTGAACACAAAATTGATATTTGAAGTCTCATTAAGAAAAAAGTCATTTGCCTGTAAAGTAATGATACAGCATGGAAAATGCTAGGTGTTTTCAAATTACCCCAACTATTTTCCTTTAACCTACAATCATAAAATATGGAGGAATAGCAACATATTGCTTACATTTTTATATTATGCTTAAGATACCTATCTAACCTAGTGGATTGGAATAAATTAGTGTTTCCAGGTAATGTATACAGTCACATCAGAAAAATCTTGATTAATTATCCATTAAAGGTGCAATGCATTTTACATAAGAGTTAACTGTTATAAATGAAAAATTTCTAAACAAGTATGACACACTACACTGATGTACCAAAAGCTAATAAACAGTCAAAACGTGTGCCCTACTACATTTTTTATCAGAAGTACTTCCCTCTGCAAAGAGAATATTAAGAGCCACTGACTCAAAAAATAAAAAACCACAATACAGTATTCTTTATATGACCAAACTAAATAATAACTCCATAACCTACATACACTTACTAGGTGAAATTTCATGTTAGCCAAGTTACCTAAGAACATAAGCATAATCTTAAAATTAACACTGTATAACCTGAAATTAAACACTTGAAGACTAGTATATCTGCTCATTTAAGCAAGAATTTACAAAATATTACTTCCTAGGAAGGAACCATAAACATATACAGGTAGGAAATTATTTTTCAATATTAAAATTGATGACAGAGAAAATATTACCCAGCAATAGGACATATTTTAAGAGTGAATTAGCAAAATTATACTGACCACAAATCATTCTACAACCTATTTTACATATCAACTTCGTCACCATGTAAACAAAGCTAAGCTACCCTCAACTACCACCAACTTTTGATCTCTTATGTTTAATGTGAAATATGGAGCTTTGAAGAAATAGAGTTTAGTAGCAAAGTATAAACATTTTATCATACATTGCACCTTTAACCTACTCAAAAAACTCCAAAAGGGTTGTTACCTTTTACAATAATCCAAGAACTGTCCCACTAGCAAAACTGCTGGTGTTTACAAGGAAAAATGCAACTCCTTTTAACCCCTTTTAGACCAAATCTAACATCCTCACCTTTTTAATAAAGGGAGATTTGGCAAAACTTTATGAACAATCATCTCACACTGTCACTTCTTTTCTGAGGTGCTGGAGAAAGTTTTACAGTCAACCTAAAAATTATGCTTATGACTCAGCTTTTGCTTCAGAATACACTGGGATGAACAGTGTTTATCCTAGTTGAAAATCACGGTCTTGAAAGGGTTTAAAAGAGTGACTAGTGAAAAGAATCTGAAAAGATTCTGTTGTACTTACTCCTCGGCCTCGGCCTCTGCCTGTTGATGGTCCTCCAAAAGCATCATAGTTTCTGCTTCCAAACGTACTTTCAGGATAAGCAGGCGTTCCTCTCCCCCGAGAGCCTACAGGTGCAGGCTTCATATGGGGTGAAGAAAAACTGCTGTAGGAAGAGTAATTCTCTCTTCCTCTGTCCTCCATAAACCCAGGCCTCAATTTTGAACGGGAGTAAGGTGCTTCCCAGCTAGACCCGCCCTGGTTTCTACCTCCGAAAGAGTCAAGGCTATTCCGGTAGGAGCTCTCAAATCGACCACCATAACTACCTCCGAAGCGGCTTTGTTCGGGTTCATTAAAACCATAGCCAGATCTGTATAGATCTCGCCCACCCAGAGAAGACCTGGAGTCGTAAGACTCATAAGGTCCAAACCTGGAAAAATTGCACAGTGAGGGAAAAAACAAAAGTAAGCTTACTAATGTTAGACAATTCAAAAGACAAATTATCAGATGACATTTATCAACTAAAATTCATTTATACCATACTGGTTTGCACAGTTCTACTTTTGTTCACACTTGATTAGGGCTGGGCAATTCAACATGAGACCAGATAGAAAGCTACCTGAGTCAGTTTTTAAATATGAATTGAGTTAAGTAAAGCTTCGCTTAAAAATCTGTTTTAGCAGCTTTTCTATTTTATTAAAAATAAAAGATTTGTCTATAATTATTTTAGCCCAGCCCTAGTCTTAGAAAAAGTCATTTGCTAAATTTCACAAACTACTCAGACTTTCTTTAAATCCATCCTCAATATTAGAAAAATAACAAAATATTTACAGTATTTTGGCTTTCAATAGGGACACAAATTGAAGACTACACAGATGCAGGCTATTACGACACAGAAGAGATCTTTTTGCACCCTCAATAATCTATATCACAAAACTGCTTCATTATGTTTATAGTAGTTCAAATTTGGAGAAAAATCTCTGGTTATGAAATTTGACAATCTGCCAAACTTTGGCTAAGGTCAATAATCGATCCTCAGTCACTTTTCACTTATAGACTAGTAAATCTAACAAATCTAGAAAGATAAGCACATAAAATAGAACATAAAAGGACCACCAGCATATACCCTCTGCATATGAATTTTCAAGGCAGATAAGAAAGAATACATTTTATAACATCTTCAATTATTTGAAAAATTATTTCCTGGCAGGAAATTATCACATAAAACTATGCTTAAAAAAGGGAGCACACAATCTCCTCAAGGTTTTAATAGAATCAACAGAAGAAACAAATCATCTTACTTCTCACAAATCCAAGTATGCTTGACACTTTACAACACAGTTTTATAAAGGCCCACAATTACACATGAAATAAACAATAACATCTACATAATTTATACACATTACATTTACAATGTAACAAGGCAATAATTGATATATTAAAACATTTAAATGTGTTACATTATTTTAATTATTTACAGATAACTAAATAAATAGAAGGTACTATTTACTTCTAAATCCTAGTAACTATATAAAAAGTATTCCTCTTTCCAACTACATTTTTCAAAGCATCTATCTTATAAGCAAAATTGTCATAACTGTTCATTTTCTTGAACATAACTGTTCCTCTACTATGAACCATATGGCACACTTGAAACAGAAAGAAGAAAGGTAAGCAAGATTCAGTCCATCCTTAAGGAATCTGGATCCTTCAATTTATGAAAAAGGGCGATAGTTTTAAATGTGCTCTAACTAGTTTTACTACTATTTAGTAGGAATCTTTGTGTCTCAAAAAGTAAACTCCCTTTGTCTGAAATATGGTCAAACTTAAAGCCTATAGTAGCTCAACTAGGTTTATGCTTTCCACAGTATCAACAGCAAAATATAAATACATTCTGAACTCTATCTAGTGCATTAAAATAAGCAAATAGTATTCGGGCTTTAATACAATGCTCCTAGCCTAGAGCACAAGTGGTTTTTGGTTTCAGTAGTACCTGCCAATAAATAACCTAGATATGATATAAAGAACGTTTTTATTATTGTAATATGCTCTTACAATTTAGAGTAAAATTTAAAAGAATAGCTATCTTAAATGTTTCTTAAAAATTGAACATGGCTAGGCTAGTCAAAGACTGCTTTGCTGCTTTTAACAGCACCCCACATTAGGAAAGATTTTTTTAAATCATTAAGAGAAAGCTTCATATATAATATTTCAAGTAACATTTTACACCATTTGTTCAGGACATTCTGATTGATTAAGAATTTAAAGTAAAAGAAAAGAAATGTTCATTGCTAAACTTTAACGATTTATGTATTGAAATGGTAATAGTTAACTGTTCTTAAAAAAAGGTCTGCCAGTGATTTTGAGACAATTTTTATAACCATTAGTTAACACCTTTAAACATTTAAGGTGCTTATTCAATACCAAATAGTGAAGTTCAAGTATCATAACGTGCCTAAGGAATTCTTAAATTAAAATATCCAGAATCTTATAATCTTCTAATTATTTGGCTAAGTGATTAAGCAATTTACCTGCTACCCCCACCACCACCACTGTGATTGTCCATGCCATATGACTGGTTTAGGTAGGAGTCCATGGATCTTTGACCCCCATAGGATCCATGGCCATAGTCACGATCCATCCCTATAAAGGGTTTAAAAAGAAAAAAATTAAATGATGCTCACCTTTACTTGCACCCAAAAGAAGAATTTTTAGATAAATATCCTTGAATGCCAGACCTCCATAAGATCCAGGGCCATAATCTCGATCCATTCCTAAAAGAATCAATAACAAAAGGTTGGTAAAATATACCATTCTATTCAGGAATCGTTGCATAAAATATAAGATATTCATATTAATCATCTGAGAAATAGTTCATCAATAACATTTAAGCCACAGTCACACTAGACAATGAAAATAAAAACAGAGATGTGTTTACTGAAAATTCAGATTTCCTATAGAAACCTAATGTTTCAAAGAAAAACCGCAACTAGAAACTTCTATATTAGAATTACTTTCAATTTAACCAATATTTATTTGACTAGAGTACTCCTATAAGGCCTGGCATTAGATACTACAGAGTATATAATTAATAATCAAAAATTACAAGAAAAATTAGCATTTAATGTCAAAAGATAAAGTTTTTGTTGTAAATATATTTTTCATCAATCTGTTCTCTAAGTGTCTAAAAAACCCAGAAGCAACCATATTTTCAATTAGCTGAATTTCAATTACTTCATATGGTAATTGAAATAGCTATTTTTAAAAAGTAAAAATCACAGAGTGGGGCCAATTTGTGGTACTGGGCCTGTAAATAATGATTCAACGAATATTTAGTTCCTTAAATACTTTGAATAAGGGAATTAATGTGAATTCTAGTAATGCACACACTAAAAAAATGTCTAATACAGTAAGAGCACTAAATATATCTTATTACACTGCAATTCTACCTCTATTTCAATCTCTGACATAAAAAATAAATACAACAAATAAAATGTATTATAAAAATGAAAAAATTTAAAAACCATTTAGAATGTTTCCTATAAATGTTATGCACTAATAAATGCAATAGTATACACAAAATTTATGCAATACCTTAATTTATATTTTTTAAAACATTAAATACATTTTAAATTACAATCATTAAATATTTCCACTCCTAACAATAACGCTGAAAGCAAAACTTTACAAAAATACTACTTGAAATCTTGCAACTTTAAACCTGGAAGTGAACTAAATGATCAAATCCAATCTCCTTGTTTTATAGATTAGGGAACTGAAGTCCAAAGACATGAAATAATGTTACCGAAGTCCCATAAGTATCTACCCCTCTAGCTTCGTACTGCTGCTTCTACCTGAAAGAAACACTCTCCTCTACTAACCCAAGTATCCGTCTGTTGAAATCTCTTCAAGTCATTTCAAATACCAATCTTATCGATATAGCCTCAGCTGATTATCATCTTTCTTCTGAATATCTATAAGTCTGTAGCTCTTATCTGGTGCTCATTATACTCTACCTTATATTCTATTTGTGACCTCATCTTAAATGTACACTAGTCTTTTGCAGGGTCTAACTTTTAGTAATCTTTTATATACTCTTAAGCAACAGTTCAGTTCTCAAGGAATAGTGTGTTGACCACTGGAGGTTGTCAAGAGCCTTTCAGAGGGTCCACAAGGTTAAACTACTTTCATAAATAATACTAAGATATTAATTTGCCTTCTGCACAGTGTTGACATTTGCACTAAAGAATGCAAAAGCAGTGATGGGTAAAACTGCTGGTCTCGTAGCATAAATCAAGGCAGTGGCATCGAACTGTATTAACAGTCACTGTATTCTTCAATACTACACACTTACAGTAAAAATAATAAAATAAAAATGCCACCTTCACTTAAGAATGTCCCTGATGAAGCACCAAGAATGATTAATTTTGTTAAAAAAAATTATGACTTTTGAGTATACCCGCTTTTTGATATTCTGTGAAGTAAAATGGGAAGTATGCATAGCACCTAAAGCAGTTTTGCTACATATCAAAGTCCCACAGTTCTCTCCAGGAAAAGTCATTCTGTGAGTGTTTTGTGAGTTGAATTAACCACATTTTACAAGGAATATTATTTAAGGAATACCTTTCTTACTATAAAGAAAAACTGACATTCAAAAATTATGGCTTTTGGTTAGGTTATTTGGCAGAAATTTTCTCAAAAATGAACAAGGTAAAACTGTCACTTCAAGGAAAGTAAGTGAAAATATTTGTTGCCAATGATAAAATTCAAGCAAAAGTTAAAATCTTATAAAACTTTTATCTACCACCTTGAGTTTGACATCTTCTCAATATTTAAAGGTTTTTCTGATAAAAACAGGTAGCAATATTAATGATTTTTTTATATTGTACAATAAAATCTGTCAATATATATTTGGAAAATCTGATTAACTTAGTAAACCAGTATTTTCCAAATCTAATCCCTGATTTACATAGTAAAAAGATCCAGCAAGAGTGCAAGACATATCAATAAATTTTAATGTAATAGAATACAAAAAGTTAATCAATATACAAAACATATTGACATATTTTACATTTTTTTATACTATGACTTCAAATTGGGTGTGTAATTTACATTTATAGCACAATATAATTCATACTACCCACATTGCAAGTACTCAATAGTCAGTCACACATGGCCATATTAGACAACATAGTTCTAGACTAATAAAATAGTCAACTATTTATCTTTAGAGTTGGTAAGTATACAATGATTTTATGCTCACACATCATATATACCGGATAATTTTGAGATTAAAATTAAGTTTTCAAAATAAAATGGGGCTTAATCCAATATAATAAAACCCTAATATGCAAATCAACCGAATGGCAGAACTGATCGCTATGACGCACACTGACCACCAGGGGGCAGACGCTCAATGCAGGAGCTGCCCCCGGGTGGTCAGCGCACTCCCACAGGGGGAGTAATGCTCAGCCAAAAACCGGGCTCACAGCTGGCAAGCACAGCAGCTGGCAAGTGCAGCAGCGGTGGCAGGAGCCTCTCCCGCCTATAAGGCAGTGCTAAGGATCCCTTGGGGTATGTGATGCGCACTGACCACCAAGGGGCAGACGCTCGGTGAATCCAAGATGGCGGCGTAGGTAAACACCTAAACTGCTGCCTCCCACAATAATTTAAACTGCAACTAAAAGACAAAACGTCTATCACCCAGAACCACGGGAAAGCTGGCTGAGTGGAAGTTCTACAACTAGAAGGAAAGAGAAAAGAGCATTGAGACGTGCACGAGCACTGAAAAGCTGAGGTATGGAGGCGCGTGATCTGGGCTGGCTGCGGGCGACTGGGTGCGTTGCTTTTTTCAACCCGAACAGAGACAAGCCCCTGATTACTACACGGGGGACCCAAACTCCTACGGGGAGAAGCTGGACTGTCTGCCAGCGAGGGTGGCTTGCTTGCAGAGCTGCGCGCAGGAATAATTGTTTACTGCACTGGGGCACGGGACTCGCGGATGCCTTTGGGGACAGAGCCGGCTAACTAGCAGCCATTGCTGTTTTCCACGCCCTAACCTAGTGATGCCCTGAGGCCCCGCCCTGCACAACCTACAAACCCACCCAAGCTCCAAGCAACCGAGTTAGCATAAGAAAAGCCTGCCCTATCGCAGCTTAACCTAGCAAACTTGCAGCCTGGGTCAGACAGCTCCAAAACCTCCAAACCCCAAGCAAAGAGGAGAAAACTGCAGCTCTCACTGTAGCTCCTGCTGAGTGGCCTCAGACAGTAGCCGACCTGCACCCCATTGGAGATCCAGAAGCCAGTGTACCTAGTGGTCAGTGTGAGACACCAGATTTCAACTCCTCACATCCATAAGTGACACATTCAAGAGGCAAACTCAGTGAGCACCGAAGCCCCACTGAAACAAGTCCTGCGTGTCTTCAGCACAGCAGTTCTTCCATTATAGACACAGGGAGTGCTCACAGCTAATTGGCCTGGAGGTCAATTCCTCCCAGCGTACCAACAGCAATTCAGGCTTAACTACACCAAGACTTTGCACTCAGCCCACAAAGGGGTGTACCAAGAGCATCCACATCAGGGGATTGGGGAGGCTGAGCTACTGCCCCCTATAGGTCACCTACCACACAAAGCCACTCCATCAACACAGGGAAGCAGCCAAAATGCAGAAACAAAGAAACATGTCACCAATGAAAGAAACAGAGGAAAGCAAACTACTGGATGACATAGAGTTCAGAACCACATGTATAAGGTTACTCAAGAATCTTCTAAAAACCGCTGAGAAACTTGATGACACTTCTGAGGAGCTTAGTAAGACCTTCAAGGACCTTAATGAGAATGCCAAAAAAATGGAAAAGGATCAGTCAGAAATGAAGCATACACTGTCTGAAATAAAAAATATACAGAAACTCAACTGTAGATCAACGTACCCCAAGAATCAAACCAAAGATCTGAAATATGTGGAAACAAAAAACATCCAACCAGAAAAACAAAAAGAAAAAAGAATCCAAAAATATGAAGATAGTGTAAGGAGCCTCTGGGACAACTTTAAGCGAACCAACATCCGAATTTTTGGGGTGCCAGAAGAAGGGAGAGAGCAAAATATTGAAAACCTATTAGAAGAAATAATGACAGAAAACTTTCCCTACATGGTGAAAGAAATAGACTTACAAGTTCAGGAAGCACACAGAACCCCATACAAGAGGAACCCAAAGAGGACCACACCAAGACACATCATAATTAAAATGCCAAGGGCAAAAGACAAAGAGAAAATATTAAAAGCAGCAAGACAAAAACAGTTAATTACCTACAAGGGAGTACCCATACGACTGTCAGCTGATTTCTCAACAGAAACTATGCAGGCCAGAAGGGAGTGGCAAGAAATATTCAAAGTGATGAACAGCAAGAACCTACAACCAAGATTACTCTACCCAGCAAAGCTATCATTCAGAGTTGAAGGTCAGATAAAGAGCTTCACAGACAAGAAAATCTAAAGGAGTTCATCGCCACCAAACCAGGATTACATGAAATGCTGAAGGGTATTCTTTAAGAAGAGGAAGAAGAAAAAAATAAAGATAAAAATTATGAACAACAAAATGACATCAAATACATACCTACCAACAAGTGAATCTAAAAATCAAGTGAATAAAAAATCTGAAGAACAGAATGGACTGGTGAATATAATAGAATCAGGGACATAGAAAGGGAGTGGACTGACGATTCTCAGGGGAAGCAAGTGTGAGGGGTGCGGGAAGAGATTGGACAAAAATCTTACTCCTATGGATGAAGACAGTGGTGGGGGGTAAGGGCATGGGGTGGGGTGGGGAATCAGGTGGAGGGGAGCTATGGGGGGGGGAAAAAAAGTGGAACACCTGTAATAATCTGAACAATAAAGATTTATAAGAAAAAAAAAAAAGGTGTAGACGCTCAATGCAGAAGCTGCCCCTGGTGGTCAGTGCGCTCCCACAGCCAACCTCTCGCGGCTGGCCATCTCCCCTGGTTCCTCCTCTCGGCCAGACGGCCAACTTCCCACGGTCCTTCCAGCTGGCCAACCTCCTACAGTCCCTCCCCCAGCCAGCCCCCCAGATTGGCCCCAATGAGGTGGGGGGGCAGCCAGCCAACCTCCCGTGGTCCCCCACCCCAAACTGGCCAACCTCTCATGGTCCATCCCCCCAATTGACCTCGATCACCTGTCAGGCCAAGGGACCCCACCCATTCACGAATTCATGAACCAGGCCTCTAGTATTAAAAATAACCTTAGAGTTAGGTTCAGTCAGGTACACAAAACAAAAATCTTTGTTTTGCTATTTGTGCTAGTTTCTATTGAGTTAGCAGAGGCTGCCTTTAGTTTTTTTATTCTGTGTTTTTATTTCAGAAGGATAAGAAGTCATAACTTACTAATATTTATTGAAAACTCACCTTGTACCAGGTACTGCAGAGTACCCAAAACTTGACAGAACTACTTTTATATAGCAACTAGAGGCCCAGTGCACGAAATGTGTGCATGGGGGGGGGGTGTGTCTCTCAGCCCAGCCTGCACCCTCTCCAATCTGGGACCCCTTGAGGGATGTCTGACTGCCCATTTAGGCCCGATAAACAGGCAGTCGGACATCCCTCTCACAATCCAAGACTGCTGGCTCCCAACTGCTCACCTGCCTGCCTGCCTGATTGCCCCTAACTGCTTCTGCCAACCAGCCTGATCACCCCCTAACCACTTCCCTGCCAGCCAGATCAACGCCTAACTGCTCCCCTGCCGGCCCAATTGCCCCTAACTGCCGTCCCCTCCCAGCCTGGTCACCCCTAACTGCCCTCCCCTGCAGGCCTGGTCACCCCCAACTGCCCTCCCCTGCTGGCCTGGTCCCCCCAAATGCCCTTCCTCCACTGCTGGCCTAATCGCCCCCAACTGCCCTCTCTTGCAGGCCTGGTCCCTCCCAACAGCCCTCCCCTGACAGCCATCTTGTGGTGGCCATCTTGTGTCCACATGGGGGCGGCCATCTTGTGTGTTGGAGTGATAGTCAATTTGCATATTATCTCTTTATTAGATATAATAAGTGTGATTATAGAGATAGTCCCTGCATTATTTTTCTCTCTAGCAACTGCCATCTTACATACATTACTTCTTTACCATGTTTATTGTCCATTTCATCTTTACTAGACTGTAAACTCCACAAGGGCAGGAGTATTTGTCCATTTTTTTTCACTACTAGTATATTGTCAGCTCCTTGAACAGTAACTGATACACAGCAGTCACTCCAAAAACACTGAATGAAATCAAACTATATCTTTGAAATTGAGGTCTTCATTTACAAAATGTAGATAACCCAGACCTCAAAGTAATCTTTAATCAGAGTTACATTCCAAAATCATTCAGAGAACTTTTTTCATAACATACACAGCCAGGGACCACTTGCCCTATAGTTAAGATTCAAGAGGACTAGGGTATGACCTAAACAATCACTCTCAAGTAACAACCACTGTTGGAGCTAAAATTTTAAAAATAAAAGTACTGCCCTAGCCAGTTTGGCTCAGTGGATAGAGCGTCAGCCTGCGGACTCAAGGGTCCCAGGTTCGATTCTGGTCAAGGGCATGTACCTTGGTTGCAGGCACATCCCCAGTGGGAGGTGTGCAGGAGGCAGATGCTCGATGTTTCTCTCTCATCGATGTTTCTGACTCTCTATCCCTCTCCCTTCCTCTCTGTGAAGGATCAGTAAAATATATTAAAAATAAATAAATATCGATCAGACTACCTCAGGGAAGGTAGGGGAGGGTGGGGGTAAGGGGGAGAAATCAACCAAAGGACTTGTATGCATGCATATAAGCCTAACCAGTGGCCACAGACAATAGGGAGGTGGGGGCATGTGTGGGGAAGGGTTCGGGAGGGGAATGGGGGGATGAGGACAAATATGTGATACCTTAATCAATAAAGAAATTAAAAATAAATAAATAAAATAAAAAGTAAAAGTAATAACATCAGTGATAGAAATATCTAAAGCTCTTTTTGTAACACTGTATATCAAGAAAATAAAATCTTTAGCCCTGCATTTCAAAATCCTGTATTTAGACATTAAATCCAACTCTCTAATATATCTTACTCATGGCCTTCTATCCTTCCAAATCACTTTCTTCAGTAAAAACACTAGTCCTACTCACTCCAGTTTAAAATCTTGGATTCATTTTTTATTTATGCCTCTCAATTTTCTACTCATTACTAGTCAGCCTGCAAGCTCTGCTAATTTTCTCTAGAAATGTCTTAATTTTTTTTCTTAATATTTTTTAAATTACTATTTTCACTTCCCAAGTTCAAGGTCTTAAAATTCTTAATATCTAAATTTATTAAATGATTTTCTAGATAATTTTCCAATTTTCAATCTAACTTACATATGGATGCAAATTAAACAATAATAAATAGTAATACAAGAATGAACTTTTGCATACTCACAGCTATAAACCTTCTTTTGCCAATCCTGTATATTGAATACTTCCTATATATTAAGCCTATTAGGCCATATCAAACCCAAAGTTTCTCTAAATTCTTAGAGACGACAAATTGAAATTAACTGGACTGTAATTATCCCCATAAAATTGAATCATTTCTTTATTTAGTAGTACATTTGCTTCAGTTTTATTTTGTGAATCTATTATATTTTGTACAATTGTATTTTGCATTTCTCTGGCAATCAGAATTTTAATTCCACTACCTGGGGTCCTTCGTGCAATGCTTTTTAAAATACATCTGATTTGTGGCCTGGCCTGTGTGGCTCAGTTGGCTGAGTATCACCCTGTGCACCAAAAGGTTGCCGGTTCAATTCCTGGTCAGGGCACATGCCTGGGTTACAGGCTCAATCCCTACTCAGGGTGCGTGCAGGAAGCAACTAATGGATGTTTCTCTCTCACATTGATGTTGCTCTCTCTCACTCTCCCTCTCTCTCTAAAATCAATAAAAAAATTTTTAATCTCTTTAACTTTGTTCCATGTTCTTTTTTGTATGGTATCATCCTGCTTAATAACTATCAAAATGACATTCAATTATATTGTGCATGACTCTCTAGATTTTACCTAACTCTGTAGTCACAACACCATCATGCTTATGTTAATAAATGATCAGGCCCTAACCAGTTTGGCTCAGTGGATAGAGCGTTGGCCTGCAGACTGAAGGGTCCTGGATTCGATTCCAGTCAAAGGCATGTACCTTGGTTGCAGGCACATACCAGTACGGGGTGTGCAGGAGGCAGCTGATCGATGTTTCTCTCTCTTCGATGTTTCTAACTCTATCCCTCTCCCTTCCTCTCTGTAAAAAACCAATAAAATATATAAAAAATAAATAATGATCAGGCTTCTTCATGTTCTCCTCTAAACAGCTCTTTAAACACCAACGTATCTGAATATATTAAAGCAAATGACCTCAAAAAAACAAGGTCAAATAGAAGCAATACAGAACTAAGCCAATAATCCATTTAATCTATATTACTCAAACCCTCTAATTCAACAAAAATATCTCAGCCAGTTTCTTGTAACTTATCACTCAAAATGCAGTTACAGCCTTTTGAAATAAATTAATGCAATCATTATTCAAATAAAAAAGAATCAAGCTAATATGAATAGCCCTAACTTTTCCTGATCCCAAATTCCCTAATTCAAATAGTATGACAACATTAATCCTAACAAGTGATATATCAAGAGGTAAAAAAACACCAATTAAAACAAGGTAAAACTGGCTTTTTATATTAGTACTTTATGTGCATGAAGAGAAAAACTGAAATGTATCCCCTAACATATTTAACAGCAAATGAAAATGGATACTCACCATTAAAACCCTGATAAGTATTCCTGCAAGCAGAGTGTGTGTAATCTATGAAGACATATAACCAGAAAGAAATTAGTGCAATATTAGCAAAAATATCTTACATTATAAACCCATCTATTTAAAGGAAACACTATGTTTTAAATGTCATTAACTTAATTATCTGCAAAAATGGGGTATAAATAATCAATATTTCATATGGGAAAACATGTATCTCTTTCTCTGCATTATCTCACCAAATAGCAGGTTTATCATTCAAAGTATGGTAATGTAAAAATTAGTTTATAACACCTACTATATAAAAACAGCCAAAAGATAGGATCCAGTATTGATTTATGCAGAGTAACAAAAGGGCAGGCAGATAAATTAAATTATGTATCAAATAATGCACACACAAGGACATCTGAGAATTGATTCTATGAAGTGTGTAATTTTTCAAAGTTAATATTTCTTTTATCACTTAATTTGCTCTCTAAAGATTTCAGAATTTTATTTGAAAAATGCATATGCATGTGTGTGTGGCTATATCTATCTAGGATGTGACATAACCCAAAATCATATTGGTAATTTCCCTGTCAAAACTAATTTAGCAACCGTTAAATCCTTTAGTTAATTTTACTAATAAATACTGAAATGGTCATTTTGGGAAAAACAGAAACTAGGTACACTACACAGGATTAGATTCAGTTATATTGTCAGTCAAATACCATCCCCTAAATATAGTGATGGTGTGACGAGGGGGCATGAGAAAGAGAGTATTATCACTGACACTATTTAGAATTGTAGGTACACGGTAATCATAAGCAGCAAATACACTGTTTTATTACTGTTTTTCAATTCTCTACAGAAAATGGATTCCCTTAAGTGGGGAGGGGACCACTCTCATTGTTCCCCAACTCTCCACCTTAGTAGCTTCTGCTGTACCTTGGGTATTGGCAGTCATCCAACTCTGACATGAAAGCATAATACATTTTTAAATTTAATTCCCAACTCTGGCACTTCAACTACTCATACATTGTTTAAAAGTATCTATATTAAAACGAGTCAAAGTCCACCTAAAACAAAAACACCAGTGTGTTAATAGGTGACCTTTCTACTACAAAGTAACTTAAAAGTATCCACAAAAGGGTTATACCAGTCCACTTTTAAAATACTTAAATTTGGCAGAACACTTTGTGGCATGATATCAGAGATTAAAAGATCATTTATTAAGACTCAAATGCTGAGATCACACCACATTCAATATTAAAAATACTTTTTTTTTTTTTTGGTTGCGTTAGAGGCTTACAACGAGTTGTTAGTGAGCTGGTTTTATTTAGAAATGCCTGGTTATTCAGGATTAAATCCAGTTGAATCATTCAAGCCCCCTTTCACGACTCCCTAATGCTGTCATTACACATTCATTTTATCTTGACACCATTTCCTATCAAAGTTGGGCAAGATTCAAAGACAGGGTGAAGACCCAATTACTTGACTTTGGGAGTGTGTGAAAATGGTTTCAAGAAACGGAGTGAGAGACGACTGAAGGTATTGCTGAAATACGGTTCATTTAAGCACCAAGTCCAACCCAGGCGGCAGCGGACAGGTCTGAATTTGAAGGGCATGGAATGCTGTGCCGGAATTCTAACTTTAGTCCCATCCGCACACAACCCAGAGAAACATGCTTTGGTTCAGAGCTATTTCAAATGAGGGATTAACGACCGGTGTTTGTGGTGAATAAATATCCCCGTTTGCTAATCAGAAATATCTTCCTTCCCATTCTGTGAAGATGTCTACCTATACGTATCACTTGGAGACGCCCTTTAAACTCATCTTAAACTAAGACAACCAGGGCTATCACTGTGAACAAGCCTCTGAAAATTGTACCTGGGGTTGAGGATTTACTAAATGGGTCGCTGCCCTGTGGGCGAATACAAGCCGAGGTGGGGCGGCCCCGCTCGCCCGAGACCGGGAAGTTGGAGGCGTCGGGGCAATTTCCATGCAGCGGGGCCGGGCTGGGTCCGGAGGCCACGGCGCTCTGGGCGCGTCCGTCCCCGCCCAGGCCCGCACGGAACTCCCAGGTCCCCGGGGACAACGGGCGCGGAGGGGGAAGAGTGGGGGACTCGGGGCGCGCGGGTCCCCCAGGGGCCACCCCCGGGCATTGGGCCCACGGCGGGCGGCGGGCGGGCGGCCTTTGGGCCCGCAGAACAAAGCCCACACGGCCATCTTGAGACGGTAAACAGACCCCCAGCGCAGGCCACCCCGCCTCCCGCCCACCGCGGCCACCAGCCAGGGGCGGCGCTCACCGTCCTCGAAGTCCATGGCGGAGGCTCCGGGCCGACCAGCTTGGCGGCGCTGGGCTGAGCTGGGGCCGGCAACGAGCGTCGGGGACCCGCCTTTCCACACTAGCCGTCCGCGCGACCGACAGCGACGCTACCGGCCCGGGAGCCGCAGGCCACAGCGAGATTGGGGGTGGGGCCAGCTGGCGCTGCCAGTCGCCCTAGTGCGGCCTACGATTGGTTGGCGTGGACTAGCGGGCGGGACCTCGAGTGGGGGCGGGAAGCAGGTCCGCTGTCAAGCTCCCAGGTGCTGACCCTCATGGAGCCTCGATGGGGAGGGTAGGTAAAACACACACACACACACACACACACAAACCACACACACACACACACACACACAAAACAGGAGCGCTGAAGCCTGATTGGAGTCACGGGAAAGCGGGCTAGGTGTTCTGGAAGGTAGGGCTGCGGACCCGCCATGTTTGATCCTGGCAAGAAAGAAAGGATCTGGTTGGAATACCTTCCTCCTGCCCAAACTAATAAACCACGTGCCGACCTTTGCTTTTTATTGGCAGATCAGAAAATGTTGAAGTACTTGGAGTTTCTGCCCTAAAGTCACATAAGTCTGAGACTTTCTTTTAGAGAACTCTGTATGCAAAGAACAGGTTGCTAAATAGGAAACAATTATGGAAATGATTGAAGACGGACTACTATCAAGTTCTGAATTTTTAAAATATATTGTTATTGATTTTAGAGAGGAAGGGAGAGGGATAGAGAGATAGAAACATCAATGATGAGAGAGAATCATTGATCTGCTGCCTCCCGCATACCCCCTACTGGGGATCGAGCCAGCAACCCAGGCATGTGCCCTTGACTGGAATCGAACCCTTCAGTCTACAGGCTGACGCTCTATCCGCTGAGCCAAACCAGCTAGGGTTCAAGTTCTGAATTTTAAGGTGCAAAACAAAAGTACACAAGTTCACAGACATGGGAAGATTTGTGGCAGTGGTGTCCAGAACTTGAAGGATAACCACGTGCAAACACACACAAATATTGGCCTTGCATTACTGCCACCTTGCAAATAGTGTTAGAAGCAGTGGGCGGTTTTTCATCCATAGGGCAATATGGAAAAGCACAGCTGTTTGATCATTCTGACCATGAGTAGCTTGAACTCCAGTTTAAAATTTCATTTTTATTTTTTGCATAGAGCAAATGGTGTCAACATGAATTGGTCACAGGATAGGAAACCATGAATCAAACCATTTGCTCTTCATCCATGTCCAACCAGTCGCTGGGACCAAGTTCCAAGAAGGCAGTCTCTGGAAATAGGACTGGAGGAAAAACTCACAAACTATGTATACTACTGTAGCCCCAAATATGAGCAGGGCATTGTTTATCACTTTCCTTCTGCACCCTGATTTATTCACTGAGCTCTCCACCCTTTCCTTGTTTTCTTCTTTTTTCCCCCTCCTATACCTGTTTTCTATTCACCCTAAGCTGAACGCCTAATTTCCCTCTTCAAACCTGCTCATCCTCCTTTACTCTTTCATCTGTTAGTGGCATCGTGAGCAACCACCCACTAATCCCAGCCAGAAAGAAGCCTGCAACTCATCTAGTCAAGACTCTGCCCTCCCACACCCTCCCATAACTAATCCAATACTGAGTGAGATCTTTCATCAGCTTATTGCCTCATGAAATGTCTTAAACTTGCTCGCTCCTCTCCATCCCCGCTGCCACTACCTGAGTTAGACTCTCATTTCTCTCCAGAACTATTGCTGCAGCTGCCTAATTAATTTCTCTGTCCTTTGACCTTTACATTCTCAGACTCCTCAGGGCTGCAGTGATCTAAATGCAAATCGGAGCATGCATGTGTCTCTGCCATGGATTAGGTGGAAACAAAGCTTGTTAACCTAGAGCACACCCAGCAGGATCTGGTCACTGCCTGACCTGCCATCTTTCTACATTTCTCCCTCCCCTTCTCTCCCATACTCTACTGTTTGATCAAGAAGGTAAACTACTTGCAGTTCCCAAACCTTGTACTTTTTCTCACCACTGAACTTTTACTTATGTTGTTCCCTCTGTTTGGAACACTACCTGGGAAACCATACCCCTCTTCAAAACACAACTCAGGATTTACTTCCCCTAAGACAGTGGTTGGCAAACTCATTAGTCAACAGAGCCAAATATCAACAGTACAACGATTGAAATCTCTTTTGAGAGCCAAATTTTTTAAACTTCTTCTAATGCCACTTCTTCAAAATAGACTTGCCCAGGCCGTGGTATTTTGTGGAAGAGCCACACTCAAGGGGCCAAAGAGTCACATGTGGCTCGCGAGCCGCAGTTTGCCGACTGCTGCCCTAAGAAATATTTCCCGGTCTCATTCCCACCTCCTAGGCCAATACTTCTCAAATGTTAATGTGCATATGATTCATCTAGGGATCTTGTTAAAACTCAGGTTCACATTCAGTCAGTCTGGGCTGGAGCCAGAGAGTCTGCATTTCTCACAAGTTTCTGGGAGATGCTGCTGCTGGTAGTCAACCATACTTGGAGCAGCAAGGCCCTGGACTGGATTGAAAGCCCCTCCTCTGAGTTCCCAGGACTAACCTCTGTTATAACACTATGTCCCTGCATTAAATATCTGCTTGGCTTTATGTGTCTCCACACTAAAAGGTCTTTGAGATTAGAACCAAGTCTTCTTTTTATCCCAAGTGCCAAGTGCATATGTGAAACTGAGCTTTTCCTGACATTTTTAACTTTTATATTCTTGTTATCTCCCCCACCCCAATTTACCTTCTGGTAAAGGAATGAATTTGTAACCTGAGATCTTTTAGTCTTGGAAAGACTGGAAAGGAATAAGTACTGGGCCACTTTGCATTTGTGTGTCATGTGCATGCACGCACGTGTAGGGGTGCGCACACGCACACGCACACACACACCCCTTTCTTCCCTGAAAGAGAAACCTACCAGACAAAGAACTGCTGACTCCAAAAGAAACCTGGGCTTGGCACAAATGCACGGAGAGCCAGAATACACAGGTCACTCCTCCCCTTCCTTCCTGTTTTCCATACAGGAAGTGTTTTTTTACCGAGGCAACTTTATTGAACAATTATTGATTGAGCACCAACTATGTGTCAAACATAGCTTTCTTACTTCATTGTTATCTCTTTTGTATCCTCCTCCACCCCCAGAGTCTAGCCAGGCTATATGGCCTGTTCCTAAGTGTTAGGCTCAGATTTTTACCCTGAGGGGCCAATGTTTATACAAATTCTCATGCCATTTTGTCTTCCATATATTTTGTAGTAGGTGACAGGTTAGTAAATGCCATACCAGCGAAGTCCTTTGGAAAAAAGAAGAGAACAGGACTTTTAAAGTGCAGAGGTAAGAAGGATGTGTGGGCTGAGGCCAAGAAAAGACTTGAAGGAAGAGGGAGGAAATGAGAGGTTACACCTGGGACCTGACTCTGAGGAAGTTGTCAGAGAAGTCCCACCATCCCATTTTCAGAACCTAAGAGCTAGATGAACGGACTCCCTGAGTACCCAGAGACCTTTGTTCCTCATCTCCTAACCCCCAGCCTACATATCTTCTGCTCCATCTACACAGGACCATCTGCTGTTCCCTGAATAAGCCATGTATTTTCACATTCCTATGCCTTTACTCATCTTGTTCTCTCTGCTCCTATTGTTTCCTCTGCTCCTCTGCCATTCTTCAGGGTTTATTGTCAATGTTGCCTCTTTTTAAACCTCTCCCCAAGCTCTTAGTCAGAATCCCCTTCCCTCTATGTTACCCTAATAGCGGTTATCGCCATTGGATTCTTGTTATAATTCGTGAGTTCTCAATCTTTGTCTACTCCTTGGATGTGGAGAGCCTTCTTTTTACCCCTTTATGTGGCCTGTATGTAGCACGTTGTCACTATGTATTAAGGGGAAAGAGCAGTAGCCAAATCGCCAATAAAGAAAAGACTTACTGAGGCTGAAATTGGGTACCCAGAGCTTCAGCTGCAGAAAACCTCAGCATCCTATAATTATGCTGTAGGTAAGTGACGGTGGGGTTGCAGAGAGGCGTTCTAATTCCACAGTGCTTTCCCGAGTTGTTCCAAATAATTCTTCCTCCCCATGTTCTTCAGGAAATTCATAAATGCTTAGAGAGGGAAGTCAAGAATGAAGAATTACTCATTTATAGCAAAGCAGAGAAAGTGAACATAAAGTAATTCCTACGGAAGCCTCTGAGGACTTATCCAGGGAGAGCTGGTTACAAAGCCAGTTCTCTGGAAGTCTGCTGACAACAGCTGGTGTGACAGTGCTGATGGATGTTTAATACATAATGGAAGATGTCGCTCTCTGATTTTAATATACAACTTCAAAAAGATAGTGTCTCTGAAAGCTAAAAGGAATAGCCATTAAAATAATAACCTTTATTGAGTCCTACATCTTAACAAATGTTCAAAAGCTCTTTACATGTATTAACTCTTTTCTTTTTCTGCCCAATAAACCTATGATGTAGGCACTGCTGTCAACCCCACTTGAATGATTAGGAAACTGAGATCCAGAGAGGTAAAGTTACTTGCCCAAGTTCACACAGCTAACGGAAGAGTAGAGCCAAGATGGAAACCCAGGCAGCCTGGATCCAGAGCTCAAGCTTGTATCTCTGTCATTCTGAAATGCCTACTGTGCTCTACTGAGCAGCTATTGTGTGCCAGAAATTTTCATAGACACTCCACATGTCTAATTCTTACCAAAATAATGAGGTTGCATGGTTTTCCAAATGAGTAAAATTAAAGAGAAAGGTAAGTTACTAATCCAAGACCACACAGTCAGTAATTGCTGGTTCCATATGCATGATAAATACTAGATGGCCATGCTTACGTTTTTGGTGTATGGAACCAACCTTGGAAACCCAATATTATCATCAGGACCTCAGGTTTAAAAAAAATGACTTAGCTAATCTACAGATCATCTTGCATAATTGTACATAATGTAGCCAAGGAGACTATATACCAAAAGGAGTGGTCATGAATGCTTCAGAAAATCCCATTTTGTCCTGTGCTTTAGGCCTCCCTCAAATTAGAAACACTTGACTAGTGTTATATGCATTTCCTTTCCAGAGGAGCAAGGTAATATTCCAATGCTAAGGTGTTTTCAGAATGTAAGAGCTACCTTCCTTTCTTGGGTACACATTATATAAAGTATGGTACATTTCTAGAAAGTTAGATGTATTCCCTTTAAGCGGCTCAATTAAACATCTGAATTATTGCCACTTATTTTATTTTACTAATGTATTATAGTCCACCCTATATTTTAATTTACTAAGCAAATTGAAAGCAAGTTGTCTGAGACATCTGTCAAGCCCACAGAATCGATTTGGTGGCTCTGCTATGCAGGGAAGGTGTCCCCTTTCTTCTTGGCTCTGCCACATGTGTCTCTCCCTGAGCTGCACACTTATTGAAGAGGATGATTTTCCTAGATAGAGGAGCACAAGGATCTATAGGGAATCAAGTTCTTCTGCTGGAATATCCACTGCTTGTGTAGTGGTTATCTCACCTAGCTGTGTCTCTCCATGGAGATTTTGTTTTTGTGCCTCCAGCTGCCTAGCATGATACTACACGCATGGTAGACTCTTTAAAATGTTTGTTGAATGAATAAAAGAAAACAGACTCAGAGTTGTCTCCTGTATTTATTTTTTAAAAAATATTTTTGTTGATTTCAAAGAGGAAGGGAGAGGGAGAGAGAGATAGAAACATCAGTGATGAGAGAGAATCATTGATCAGCTGCCCCCTGCACGCCCCCTATGGGGGATGGAACCCACAACTGGGGTATGTGCCCTAGATCGGAATAGAACCCGGGACCCTTCAGCTCTATCCATTGAGCCAAACCAGCTAGGGCTGTCTTCTGTATTTCAATAGCTTCAATTCTACATTAAGGCAACACATATAAGTAAAAATACAAAGTTCAAACATGCACAAATACCATCTAATCCAGCGACCGCCAACCTTTCAGACCTCATGGGCCACCAGTGGTCTGCAGACCACCAGTTGGCCACCACTGAATTCTAATCCTTTTATTCAGAGTCCTTACCCACTACATATACTATTTACAGAGAAAAAGGCACAGTCTTAGTATAGCCAGTAGAGGGCACCACACACCAAATGTAGATAAAATTTCACTGCAGAAATGGAGCACATGTTCCAGTTCTGCTGGTCTAAGTATTCTACATGGACGCCGGGCAGAGAATATTCCCGTGGGCCAGTGCTCTGCAGGTACCTGAATTTCTATTTTGGTTCAACTGTGAACATAAATTTTCCTGTTTGCTTCATTTCACTGGATTTCAATTTTAGAGATGACTATTAAAGCATGAAACAATGGAAAATGCTTACTAAATTTGAAATGCTAGATACAAAATTGTATATGGAACCTGATAACAGCTATGTCAATAATCTTTTTTAAAAGACTAAGCATATCTAAGATAAGAAAAAGCTAAAGGAGGTCATCGCTACCAAGTCAGTAATACATGAAATGTTTAAGGGACATTTTTAAGAAGAAGGGGGTGGGAGAATAGGAGCAGGGGAAGGTTAAAAATATGAATAATAAAATGACAATACCTACATACCCATCAATACTTACTTTAAATGTAAATGGGTTACCATATTTTTCTGTGTATAAGACGCCCCCCACTTTTCCAACCAAAAATTAAGAAATCAATATTTTAAACGTAAAACAGAATACATTTTAATTTAGTAATTACCCTAGGTAATGTTTACAATACCAGTACCATGATATTATGCGGCATATCACTTTATTCAGTCTCTGTTGCATCACTGCTCTCTTCTTCATCACTATTAGTTCCAAACATATCAACTTCTTCAACTTCTATTGTATCACTGCTGTCTTCTGAGTCACTGTCTATAATGTGAGATCATCCTCATAAACTGGTGGCATTTTCTGAGCTAACTTTGTTCGTGTTCTCATGGCCAACCCTTCTCTCCTCATGAAATTGAAGCACCATTTTGCCTTTCCTGTGAAGTCAACAGTGTTCATTTCGCTTGCAAACATTCTTGCCTGACATTGAATAAGCTTGGTTGACACACATAAGCCACTCTGGCGCTGCTCCATAATCCAAGTCTTAAGCCTCTGCTCCAAGTTTGCCCATTTTGCTGGTTTTCCTCTTAAGGCCTTCTTCTTTTTTGGCATCTTATGGAGTTGTTATTGTTTTCTCCACTGTCTGATCATCCACTCAGTGGAAGGAGGTCCAGATTGTCTCTCTGCAGCTCTATTCCCATGCTGTTTTGCATAGCTGATTACCTTCAGTTTGAATTTTGCAGAGTAAGGCAATCGCTTACCGGTATTTATCTTTTTATTTTTTTTGTCATCTTTATGGGCTCAGAACGCTCAGGTCCCTGTTGCATCTGTGCACTCTCCACCTCCACCTCCAATTAGGGCATCAGCTGACGTCAATAACAATAAGGCTCATGATTGAAGGAAGCCTGTTTGACAAGGTGTGGGCAGCTATGCACCCACGTGGCTCTCTCCTCATCTGACTTCAGTGTATAAGAGGCCCCTCGATTTTCAGTGTAATAATTTCAGAAAAAAATAGCATCTTCTATACGGAAAAATATGGTGCTTTTATAATGTTAAAAATATACTTGATACAAAACAAGATGTAATATTATTAACAATCAGTGTTTATAAAAAGTTCTCTCTACCCAAATATTACATTCATTCTCTTTGTAGATATAGTTATTGTTTGGGTCAGGGGAAGGAGTCTCTATTGGCCATGTAAGTCAGGAGTTCTCAAGCCTACTTCTACTCTAGAATCATCTAGTGCACTTTTTAAATTAAGTTTATTGGGGTGACATTTGTTAGTAACATTATATAAGTGTCAAGTAAACAATTCTAAAATATATCATCTGTATACTGCATTATGTGCTCACCACCCAAAGTTTAGTCTCCCTCTGTCACCATAAAGTTGACTGTTTACCATCTTCATCCTCTCTCCACCCCATCCCTTCTGGAAGTGCCAATACTTAAGCCTCACTTTGGGGATTCTGATTTAATAATGAACCTAAAACTGTTAACAATGTTTAGCTCTTTTCAAGATACTTACAAGACATGCTATTAAAATAATTCTCTTCTGTCTCAGTAAATTGTATGTCTTGAGAAGATCTGGAGTCTAGAGGGGTGGGGGGAAGCTTTGGAGACTGATAACCACACATTAACCGATCAATCCTTGTGCAGGAAGTAAGGTCACAACTCCACCCTGAGTCAGGGCTGGTCCAGACACATGAGCATCTTCCAGCTCTAAACGCTGGCTGGGTTCCAATGCTGCCTCTAACTACCCTGCAGCCCTGGGGAGGTAATTAGCTAATGACAGTAAAGGGCTTTTAAACTAAAACATGCTGTATAAATGCTAAACACAGGAAACACACAGAAGATCTCACTGGCTGCCAGTACTTTTCAGCCAGAGACAGTTGATTCATCTTTCAGCCAATTTCTCTTTTGCAACTGAAATCTTCCTAATCTTTATTCCAAGGGAACAAAGAGTTCTTTTTTTAAAAATGTGTTTTCCACAAATCAAAGACCTAAGAAGATTATCCCTTTATCAGAAATGAGGTTCCTGCCTCAACAAAAGTGTTTTGTGCTAATGAAGTTTTAGGCGGTTGGCTGGCTGGCTTGGGTCACAGAAGGCAGGTGCTACGTAAACTGGGCCATTCTTGGTGGTCCAGTGTGAGTCCTAGAACTACTCTGCCCATCATCTGGTTTTAAAGCAGATGATTTGTGCACAGGATAGCAAATCAAATAGTAGAAAAGAACTTCCAAGGAAAAGCACCAGCCTTCCCCTCCTCTCTCTACTCTGGTTCCCTCTGCAGAGGAAAACTCTGGTGTTAGCCAGGGGGAGGTGATTTGTGCTTGACAACCTCACTCTATCTCTCTCTTCTGGGATTACCAACTCTAGTCAATATCAACTGATTCCACTCTGTGAAAATGAGCACGTATCTCATACTACCCTCTTCCTCCCAATGTTTAACAGCAACGATGGCGTTGTAGTTCCTCTATGGGGATTAAACCTTTATATTTTTAAATGACGACTCAAATTTCTATTTCTTTTAAGTAGAGTGTCGGTGGATTTCCTATTCTATAAAATGGAGATGTTGGTCCTCTTTTCCATTTCTCGACTTTTCCTCTTCCTTTCACTTTTGTCAGCAACATTTTATCACTAGCAAAATTGTTAGTTTACATTCTATAGGGCAAACACACAAAAAAATGCTTTCCTACTTATCTACAGGCTGACTTTAGGGGTTAAAAGCCTAATTACTCCTTCCAAACAGTACAGCTTGAAAAGGCAGGGTTGGCGGGGCGGGGGGGGGGGGGGGGGGGGGGGAGAGGGTGACTTTATATTTACATTTACTGGCAAATACTACTCCAGTCAGGTTATCAAGGTCCACATGGTAAGTCATACAGACAGTATGTAGCCTTGACTTGAGATGACAAAATGGCATTTTACCTTTATGGTCTTTCCTACAAAACCCATAACCTCAGTCTAATCATATCAAAAATATCAGACAAATCCCAAACGGAGGACATTCTACAGAATACCTTATCAATACCCTTTGAACCTGCCAAGGGCATCAAAAACAAGGAAAGTCTAAGAAACTGTTGCAGTTAAAAAGAGCCTAAGGAGACAGAATGATTAAATGGAATGTGGTATCCTGGATGAGATCGTGGAATAGAAGATAGGTAAAAACTGAAAAAAATCTAAGTGTAAAGTATGGACTTTAGTTAACAGTAATATATCAGTACTCGAGCATTAATCATAACAAGTGAACGATACTTATGTAAGATACAATAATAGGGGAACTCTGTAATATCTTTACAATTTTTCTGTAAATCTAAAACTGTTCTAAAAATAAAGTTTATTAAAATATAAAAATGGAAATAAGCCAATATACCACATATACTTTATTATGATCCATATAAACAATGTCCAATGTTAATATGCTAGGATGTTATAACCCCTGGGTCTCAGAAGTGAGATCAAAATCAAATGGACTGCCTTTTCTTACCCTATTAACAGTTCATATCCATGCTGGTTGTAGTTTGCTTCATGCATGGCCTGTGACTTTATTGTTCAGAATTTGTTTTTTGTTAAGGTCCTAATCATTATTTTATCTTGTGTATTCTAATCTGAAGCATCTTCAGCCCAGTTGAACCATTAGTCCCACCCCTTTCACTTTTTATCTTTTAGAAATTTGTTGCAATCTCTAGTCCATTGGTTTCTACCTCTTTCCTTCCCATGACACACTTGTTTTGTACTTGTTTACTTTTATTTCAAGTGGGGTCATAGGAGGAAAGGGAGGAGGTAAGAATCTCTCCTGTCTTGAAAAAGAAGCATACTTCATCTTTCAACATCAATCCTCACTAAGAGTGGACTAGCTGGAATCTGGCTTAAAGGAAGGAAAGGTATATGGAGTCATACTCTGGCCAATATGTGGTCCTTAAGGAAAAATAAGCAGTCCTTAGTATGATCAATCATTGGCCTTACTGCCACCAGATATTTCTCAAAGCACATTATTCTGATCAGTCCAATCCTTTTATACTTGTTTTTGAAGAAACACATGACTAGGAAAATGAGTTGTTTTAAAAAGAAGGTTAATGGATCTTTATTAACAGACCCCTACTAAAAGCACATGCTGCTTCTTACTGTCTTAGAAGCAGCAAGCAGTATTAAATGAATCAGACAGGAGTCATAGTTGTCATGACTCGAAAGACATTCCCACATCATCTAGCTCTAATCCAAATCCCTGACTTTTCACATGAGGACAAGAAGGCCTAATGAAGTGAAGGTATTTATCTAAGGTCACTCAGCTGATAAGTGGACGCACTAAGATTAGAAAATGAGTAAAGTTAACCTAAGGAGCTTTCTGACACTCATCTCATCCTGAGTCTCAACTATTGCTTTTTTCTCTTCCTTCTCTACAATCTTCTTCCTTCCAATGACACCCTTTTCAGGAACTCTAAAAAGAGGTATAGAGAGAAGGGCAGGATGAGGTAAGAGAAGAGGGCTGTACCTGGGAAGGGGCCTATCCCTGCTTTTCCCAGGGATCTACTTGCCCTGGCTGGGATCAGTGAACAAAACTCACAAGCCCACCCTATGTGGAATGGCTCAGTTGGTTCAGCATCGACTCATGCACGGAAAGGTCACCGGTTTGATTCCCAGTGGGGCACATACCCGGGTTGCGGGTTTGACCCCTGGACGAAAGTTGACATTCCTCTCTCACATAAATGTTTCTCTCTCTCTCATCGATAAAAACTTTTTTAAAAACTCACGATCTCTGGGAACTTCCCCCTTCCTGTTACCCGAAATCTGCCTAGGAGAGGCAGAACGCAGATGGTATAGTCTGGCTCTAGTGATTTTTGACAAAATACACTCCCTGGCCCCAGGAATTAATGATCACTCTTACAGGAGGTAGTGGATGTTTCTGTTTACATAGTACATCATTGTCCCCAAAGTTTTCTCATCGCCTAAATATGCTTGCCAATACAAATTACTAAAGAAAGGCCATAATTTTATGATGTTTAGTTCAGTAGTTAATATGAGGCAAAATGAATTTTTCCATACCCTTTCATTTCTTTGTTGTTTGTTGCTCAGGAAACTAGAGAGAAGAAAGAAGAAAATGTTCACAGTACATCAGAATGTTTATTTAATTTTCAAAGCACAGAGAGATAAGGAAGAGGTCCTACTCCATGTTTTGCAATTGGTTATAGAAACCGTTAGACTACCTCTGGAGGATGTCACTGGCCTAATAACAAAGCCATATTTGACCTTCAAAAACTGTGACACTAATATGCTATAGCTATCCCTCTGAATCCCATGTTGAAAATGCACCGCCCCTTCCTAGGAGCCAGCTCTGTGATGCACTGAGACCTCCCCTCTGCATGCCTTCTCTAATTCCCATCAATTTATCTGAAAATGAAGGACAGCTGTGACTCAGCAAAATGTCTTATTATTTAGGAGGGACAGCCCTCGTCTCCCTTAGCAACTTCTCTCTGTCCTTCCAGATTTTTGTCTTTGGAACTACACCTTGCCAGAGAGTTAGAAGTTTCAATACTAGAGAGACTTCTAATTTTTTATTTAAGAATATTGGCAAATGTGAGTTTAAAAATGAAGTCTCTGTACTGGAAAAAAAATGTTAAGACTGAAATGAATATTAGAAAATCTCAAAACACTTTACCCTCAAAGCCAACAAATGCCTATAAGTAAGGATGACCAGAGAGCCATTTAAAAGCGAATTGAGTATAAAGACTCTCTGGTTGAGATGCACTAGCTGGCTATTATAAATCATGGAACATGCTGTTAATAGATGTTAAGTATTGGTGTTGAAAATATTGGGGGACATGTTGGGAAATGAGAATAAGGAGTGGGTAGTAAATAATCTTAGGGTACAGCAATTTAGTTACATGGCTAGGTTAATTGAGTCATTGACATATAACATATCTAATTTAATGCACCAAAGGAAACTCACAGGATGAGTGAAATGTGGGTTGTAGTTGAAGCACAGAGGCACATATATACCTGGGTTTGCATTCTAGCTCTGGAGTAAGTTGAGTGAACTTGAACAGTTATTTTACTAGTATAAAGTGGGGATAGCAATGGTGACAAGTCATAGGGTACTTGTTGTGAGGATTAGATAAATTAAGCCATTTATCACAGTGCCTGACACATAGTAAGCACTCAATATATGTTTTCACTATTACTCTTAACAAACGGTTGTAGATTACTCATTTAGGGAAAAAAATGTTCTGATGTAAATGGTGAGCAGACATCTGATATATTTCTTTTTTTCTACATTTCCCAATTGAGTCACTTTTTAAAAAGGGTTTAAGATGGCATTTAAATTTCAGAGTCACTGCATGAGGACACACAAGTATGTGCATGGGATGACACTCTTTTATCTATTAACATGTTTTTCTGTTACCCAAAGCAATTAGAAAAAAGGGTATTTTGATTAATCCAATACTCTAACACACAGTTGACAATTTCTAAGGAATTGAAATATTGTATGCATTCAATGCAAAAACTATACTATGCACTATTTAGTCTCTCTCGCTCTCTTTTTTCTTTTAATGTTTAAAAAATAATTCATGGACTTTATTAAAATTAAAAAACATTTGCTCTGTGGAAAACAATTAGGAAAATAAAAAGATAATATACAGATTGGGTGAAAATATTTGCAATGCACACATCTGACAAAGCATTTGTATCTAGAATATATAGAGAGCTCTTATAATGGAGTAATAAGAACACAACCTAATTTTTTTAAATGGGCAACATATTTTAACAGATACATCATAAAATAAGATTTACAAATCGCCAAAAGCTCATGAAAAGGTGTTGAAAACCATTAGTCATCAGAGAAATACAAATTAAAGCCATGATGATAAACTATTATGCATCCAATAGAATGGCTAAAAATTAGAAAGACTAACAAGTCAAGTATTGGCGAAATACGGAGTAGTAGCTGAAACTCTACCAAACTTCTGGTGGGAATGTAAAATGCTACGACCACTTTGGAAAACAGTTTGACTGTTTCTTATAAAGTTCAGACCTAAGGGAAATGAAAACATGCATCTACAGAAAGATTTCTAAACAAATGTTCATAGCAACTTTATGCATAATAACCAAAAATTAGAAACAAGTCACATGTTCATCCACAAGTGAATGGAAAACAAATTGTGGTCCCTCCATGCAATGGAATACTACTTAGCAATAAAGAGAAATGGACCACTAATCCAGGCAATTGCATGGATGGACATAAAAAACATTATGATAAGTGAAAGAAGCCATTCTCAAAAAAGTATACACTATATAATTCCACTTATCTGAAATTCTAGAAAATGTAAACTAACCTACAGTAACAGGTTAGTTGCCTGGGGCCTGGGTGGGTGATTATAAGGGGAAATGAGGACATTTTTTGAGGTGATGAAAAGGTTCTATCGTTTTACTGTGGTATCACGTGGCTGAATTCTTTTGTCAAAACTAGAATTGTATACTTTTAATGAGTTCAGTTTATTGTAAATAAACTATATTTCAATGAAGTTAATTGTATAAAGAAGCAAGAATACAGTTTATCTATTAAAGATCAGAGAATTTTTTAAATGTCATTGCAGAATCCTATATAATAAAGAGGTAATATGCAAATTGACCCTCATGCCCTTGCACAAGATGGCCGTGCCCATATGGTCAAAGAGCCGTCCCCATGCAGTCAAAGATGGCTGCCACAAGATGGTGGGCAGGGAAGGGTAGTTGTGGGTGATCAGGCTAGCAGGGGAGGGCAGTTAGGGGCAACCAGGTCTGCAGGGGAGGACAGTTGGGGCCTACCAGGCCTGCAAGGGAGGGCAGTTGGGGGCAATTGGGCTGGCAGGGGAGCAGTTAGGCGTCGATCAGGCTGGCAGGGGAGTGGTTAGGGGTGATCAGGCTGGCAGGCAGACAAGTGGTTGGGAGCCAGCAGTCCCACAGGGATCGGGCCTAAACCGGCAGTCGGACATCCCTTGAGAAGTCCCAGATTGGAGAGGGTGCAGGCTGGGGTGAGGGACAACCCCCAACCCCCTGAGTGCACGAATTTCATGCACCAGGCCTCTAGTTAATTATAATAGCAAAGAATAGGGAGCAGCTTAAATATTCATTAATAGACATTTAATAAAATCAATTATAATGAAGCTGTGCTATAGAATACTGTGCAGCCATTAAAAATGTTGAGGTAGGCCCTGGCCAGTGTGGCTCAGTTGGTTGGATGTCATCCCATGCACTGAACAGTTGCTGGTTTGATTCCCGGTCAGGGCACATGCCCAGGATACAGGCTCAATCCCCAGAAGGGAGCCTATGGGAGGCAGCCCATGGAAGTTTCATTGTCACATCAATGTTTCTCTTTCTCTCTCCCTCTCCCTTCCTCTCTCTCTAAAAATCTATTTTAAAAATAAAGTAAAATAAAACAAAAAGTTGTAGTTCTATATGTTTTATACAGCAGTTTATGACATGTAAAGTGAAAAGTAGATTACTCAACAGTGTACATAGTCGCATCTTACTTGCATAAATATAGTCTGTAAACATGTGTATATTTATATGCATGAAGATTTCCAAGAGATTTACACTAGTCTATTGAGTGTTTAACTGCGGATTAACTATTGGGTGAAACATCTACAAAGGAATTTTTCACTTTCACATTTTTCAGTGTTCAGCCTTTACAATAAACTAGTTTTATATGCATAATCAGCAGAAACTATAGTGATACTTTCATTGGGAAAATTAAAAAGCAATTAGGGATGGCCTCGAACCTTCCAAGCATCATTATGAATGCCAATCATTTTGTCCTCTCCACATGGGGAAAAACTGATTAATGGGGATTTCTAGTTAGACTGGATACCAATAAATATAGATTTACTGTGTGTTAGGAAGAAAAACATTCTACTCAGGTCTTCTACCAACCAGCTAAAGAAAGCATGCCATTGAATATATGAAAGGGAAAATATAATGACCAAACTTGGCAAGGTAGGAGGTTTCCATCCTAATCACTTTCCCGATCTCTCTGAAAACATGAGTCAGTACCTTTTTGTCTGGGCAACAAACTCTGAGCTCTGAGAGCATCTGCCCCCGGCACCCTTTATGATGACATGCTCTGAGGGCAAAAATAAAGATCAGAGCCCTGCACCACAGCTTTCTCTGCAGATCCTGGGAATCTTCAGGAGAAAAATATTTTGACAACCCAAAATATTCAGACGAAACACCCAAGATTCCCCTTATATAATGGGCAACATCGGGGCAATCGGGAGAAACACAGCTCAGTGTAGCATTGTTCTCAGAAGAGACTTCCAAAAAACCCATCGTCTTCATGTGTCTTTTCAACTCTGCAATTAAATATTCTCGTACTGCTTCCCGTAGTTCCCCAAGTCTAGACTCTATAATTATCATGACAGCTTCTCCAATATCCTAATTACAGAGAACGAAAAGCCCTGCAAGAGGAAAGCCAGGACCCCAGGACCTAGACTCAGCAGCCCTATCTGCCAACACCAGTGAGGGAATTAGTCAAATACAGGGGAGAATGAGTCATCTCTTTCCTCATTACTCTATTTCCATTGCTTGTCCTCCCTGTATTCTTCTCAAAGGAACATATAAAAACTTTGCTTCTACTGCTTCTGCTCCTGTATTTAACCTTCTTCCCCAACGTGGCTCTGCATGGGCCTGCCCGAGTCCAGCTCTGCCAGCAGAATTGAGTAAACAGTTCTTGGTGGACCAAGACATTCTAGTTTGCAGTGTGTTTTGCAAAACTTTGTTTTTATGAATAAATTATTATTTTCCCCCTATGCTTCAGTACATTTTCACGTGACCAACTAAATGTGAACAACCTGAGTCAACCTAACCTGGAAGCAGGACCCAGGTTTCCAATACGAAATAGGAGGCCCGGTAAAGACATGTCTGCAGCCAGTCTCTCTCTCTTTCTGCCATGCTTTAAGGAGTGACCTGGGAGCTTAACAGCAAAGCCACACTACTTGGTCCTGTGCCCTACCCTCATTCAGCTACCTCAGCAGTGAGTCAGAGAATTTCAGGGGAGCCCAGAGGCAAACTCTGCCCATGATTAGAGCCATTATTCACACAAAGAGCTTGATATTTACAGGCAGCTGCAGGAAGTTTAGCTGGGAGCTGAAATTCCCCAGTTTGGTTCTGTGGGCTGAACTGCCCAGTCCTTCTGGGGAACTCACACCCAATATCTTATGACTTCTGCCTACTCACTGTCATCTCTTTCATTTCAACATATAGCCAATCAATATGTCTTTATTGATTTCAGAGAGGAAGGGAGAGGGAGAAGGAGAGAGATAGAAACATCAATGAGAAAGAATCATTGATTGGCTACCTCCTGCACAATTGAGGCTTGAGCCCGGGTTCCACAACCCAGGCATATGTCCTGACTGGGAATCAAACCATGACTTCCTGGTTCATAGATTGATGTTCAACCACTGAGCCACCGTGGCCAGGCTCAATACTGGTTCTTAAATTTCCTGTTTACTGTTCTTTTTGTCTTTAAAGAGATTTGGAAAGGTTAGTTGTGAAAAGGGAGCCATAAACAGAGCAGAGGAGAGACTCTGAACAGAAAGAAGTTTCCTCTATTCTGTCATTCATTTTACACACAGACACACACACACACACACCAAGCACCCAGGGCTTTGTAACATCCTGTAGACCAGGATTCCTGGCCAGCTACCCCTGCTCATTTCTTAACTTAGGACAGCAGAAGATTCCTGTCCTCACCCCCACCCCCCACCATGAACTCCCCACAGTTACTTGTTCTCTTTCTCTCTAGATGAATGGCTAGTCTTTCTGAGAAGCCAAATGGGTCAAAATGGCTGGAGGTTACCCCTTTCTGATAATAATATCTATGTATATAAAACCCTAATATACAAATAAACCAAACAGCGGAACAACCAAATGACCGGTCTCTATGATGTGCCCTGACCACCAGCAGGCAGAAGCGGAACATGGCAGGCATCGGCAGCAGGCTGCACAGCACAGAACATGGCAGGCATTGGTGGCATCGGGATGGTGGAGCAGGTGAGCGGGGGCGCCAGACCAAGGCAGGGCACCGATCGCTATCATTGGGGCAAGCCTCTGGTGGTTACTGAAAATTCTTTGCTCCCACATGCCATGGTCCCGCCAGGTGTTCGCACCCATTGCCAGGGCTGGAGCTGTTGCTCGCACCCACTGCCAGCACTGGCCCTGCTCAAGCCCACTGCCAGCGCCAGTCCTGATTGCTCAGCACTGTCAGCAGGTGCAAGTGGCAGCTGCCAACCCCGAGCACCCCTGAGGGTTTCTCCACCTCCCCTTGCTCCTGAGGGGCAATTGGGGCAGCAGCTGCTGCTTGCACCTGCTGACAGCACCATCCTCACTCGCACCCGCTGCTGGTGCCGGTCCCAATTGCTCCAGGCTGTCAGTGGGTGTAAGCAGGGCCAGTGGGAGCAGCGGTGGTGGGAGCAGGGCTGCCAGCAGACATGGGACCGAGGGCTATGACAGGAGGGGCCTGGTGGTGGTGCGGAAGATTGGCCGAGTCCCACCCCTGTGCCCACCACAGCCTCGCAGCGCACAGTTCCTTTCAAGGTGCACGAATTAGTGCACTGGGCCCCTAGCCATTAGTATAACATCTAACAGTTTACAAAGCCCTTTTGCCTATAAATGATCCTGTTCAAGTCTCACCATGACCCTTGAAATCATTTTCATTATTATCCTCTATTTATAGGTAAGGAAATTTGGGAGTTGACCAGCTCAGCAAAGAATGCATTTGATTGCATTGGGTCTGAGTGTAAATGCAAGTCCCAGAGACTGTTTTCTAACACTTGTTTCTAGTATAAACTGTCCTGTCCACAGTCCCCTGGGTTAGAAAAAGTGCATTAGGCTGATGTCTGTGCATCAGTGACCACTGAGTGGACTGGAGGTGGGCAGCTGGCCTGAGGCACACTGCCCATCAGCTGGCTAATGGCTCATGAAATGCCTTAGGCAAAAAGCTCTACTCAAAGGAGCCATGTCAATGAGCAAATTAATTTGGACCAACTTTCCCTGGCGTTTGGTTTGAGGAACTGGCCTGTCAACACAGAGGAAACTAGAACAGACTCATCATAGAAGAAAAGCAGAGATCAGAGAGATCACAGGAGGGAGATGGCATGAACCATGGTCATTCCCCCAACAGCTTTTGGGCTCCAGTCTTACATCTGCCGTAAATCCTCTCTTTCCTAGATGGCCTCAGCGCCCCGCTGCTCCTTGAAATCAAGACAGCCTTCCCACTTTCCACTCTGCAATGATTTTTTTTAAATATATTTTATTGATTTTTTTTTTACAGAGAGGAAGGGAGAGAGATAGAGAGTTAGAAACATCGATGAGCTGCCTCCTGCACGCCCCCTACTGGGGATGTGCCTGCAACCCAGGTACATGCCCTTGACCGGAACCGAACCTGGGACCCTTCAGTCCGCAGGCTGACGCTCTATCCACTGAGCCAAACTGGTTTCGGCTGCAATGATCTTTGCTGACCTATCCCAAAGCAATGTCTCCTGTCAGGTACCCAAAAGGAGGAGAGATGAGGCAAGCTGTTCTTCCATATTCCACGTTGGGAAGTGGCTGGCCTCATTTCCAGATTCTCTGCTGCTCTCCTTTCCCCTCTGCTCACAAGTCAGGGATCTGGCCAGGCCAATAAACTCGGCTCATTGCAGTCTCCCCCACTCAAATGGTGAGGCAGACAACACCCTGAACATGCCACTGAATCCAGGAGGCCTCCTGGCTCTTTGAAGATCTACTTTACAAAGATCCAAACTTCTGAGTTAGAGAAGGTAACAATGAGAGGGTAAACAAACAGTTTTGATTTACAAATTTCAAGATTGTGTTCTAAGGGGAAAGATTCTCACAAACAAAATGGCAGACATTTTCAGTAAGGAAATGCTTTTGAAATTATACTGCGGAGCCATATGATTGCCTTACAAAATCTGTTGTGCAAACACCTTTCTGTGACTACAAGATGAAATATTTGGAGGGACAGACGCATCTGGAGGAATTTTCTGTCTCAAGGAGAGACTTTCCTCAGGAGGGTATATTTTCCACCAATAGAGACATTACAAGAGGGAGAGTAATCTGACACGGGTTACCTGAAACTAGCTTTTATACTTTTGCCTTTGTTTTTTTTCTTCACTTTTTCCTTTTCCATTTATCCTTCAGCTATGATTTTTAAAAAATTAATCTGCACCATTTTTATTATGTTCAGACAATGGGAGGAGCCACTCCCTGAATACTTCTTGTCTGTTTTAACATGAAGCACTAGAATATAAGAACAGGGAGTGTTTAAATCAGGGCACTTCAAAGGGTAACTGGCTCTGCAACCCCGAGGACAATAGTCTAAAAACAACTGTGACTCAGTTCAGTTTGTGGTAATACCTGGACTTTTCCAGCCAGGTTTATTCTCATATGAAGCAGAATATAGGAAACATCTGCAATTCTTCCACACCAAGGTATAAATTTTTTTTTTTTTACTATCATTTTATTTATTTATTTATTTTTTACGATTTTTTTTTTGTTTTAAGTATTACAAATAGTAGTACATATGTCTCCTTTTTTTCCCCCCCATTGATGTCCCCCGACCTCCCCTACCCCCCAGTACATGCCTTCACCTGCCCGCCCTCCATCCGCCCCCACCCCCCTCCAGTGTCTGGTATCCATTGGTTGTGCTTATATGCATGCGTACAAATCCTTCTGTTGGTCTCTTACAGCCCCCCTTGCCCAACCTCCCCTGTCTTCCCAATGTAGTTTGACAGTCTGTTCAATGCTTCTTTGCCTCTGCATCTTTTTCCCACCATTTCTTTCCTTTAAAAAGTTTTGCCTTTGCAGACTAGAAATAAACATATAATAACAAAACAAGATAAAAAAAAATTTTTGAGTCCCAATTTCAATGTCCAACAGTTCTGAGTCCCCGTTTCAATGTCTAACAGTTCCTTATGTGTACATGTCAGCAATGATATCTGGATGGTGGGCACATGTTGGCAATGCAGGTCTGACCCTCTCTGGTTTGGTCCTAGGTAACCTGCAGCGGTGCACAGCTGCTGACTGCTCGCGTGGCAAGGCGTTGTCAGCATCTTCCATCTCTGGACTGTTTTTCCCTCTTGTCTTAGTGGTTGGAGCACACCTGTCAATTCCTCTCTGTTGCAGGAATCCATCTGGTCTTGGGGTTGTTTTCTGAAAATATACAAATATATTTTCGACCACAAGTTAATAAAGGAATCTTTTCTATATAATTGATTTGGGATCCTTTTTATTTTTGTTCAAACGATTTTCCTTTGTCTTATTTAGACACCATGTGTGTTTTTAATGGCCGTCTTGCTGTTAGCATTGCAAATGAAACTTAATTTGGTAAAGTAAGAATTTTCTAGATGTAATTTACTTATAGGATATTTTTCCTTACATGATATTGCCCTATTACCCCCCCCTTTTTTTTTTTTATTAATGGAGGATTTTGTAAATTTTATAATGCAGTCTTGATAACTTTAAATTTAATTTTTTTTTTTTTGCCCACAAATATGACTGCTTTAGGTTCATTGCATATTCAGGAATTTTACCATGAGATGAACTACCAATAGAAATTTTAGTTATTACTTTAAGAACAGCTTTTTGTCCAGTACAATTAACTTTACTTGAATATTCACTTATTTCAATTAGCCTATTTAAATTAATCTGAAAACTCGATTACTATTTTACTGTCAAATTTAATACTCTACCAACAATCTTAGTTTACCCTGTAAATATTAGTGGGAAGGATTATTTGCATTCTTGAGTGGGCCCTGAGCATTCCAGATGCTAGGCTGAATTTAGATATAGGGCAGCTGCTGTCGGCCAAGTCTCTTGTCTGTTACCTGGGTCCCGATCTGAGCTGGGCCAAGTCTCTGTCTGTCACCTGTATCTCGATGTGAGCTGGGCCAAGTCTCTTTCTGTTGCCTGGGTCCCGATCTGAGCTGGGTGTGGGAAATGCGAAGCAGCCATGGGGGCAGGAGACCTCCTTCAGAAAGGGTGAGGGTTCAAGCCCCTGCTATGTTGAGGGGGTGAGGGTCTGTGCCCCACTTCTGTTGCCCCCCCAAGTTCTCTCCTGATGGCCCCTCTGCAACTGTGTCTGTCTTAGGTTGTTCCTTCCTTGAGGAATCTTACCCGTTTCTGGCTAACCAGCCATCCTCCAGGGCCAAGCAGGGTGGTGTGAGGTTCAGTTCTGTCTCGTTGGTAGCCTATGCCCCCGTGGCCTCCACACCCAGCACCTGCCTTGGGAACCCCTGGCCTGCTGGCAGGGTCCCAGTGCTGATCACATATCTCGGGGAACTCGGGTTTCTTCTCCAGTGAGGGCCCAGCTCACACAATTGGGTGTGAGACAGATCCATGGTACCAGCCCCCACGAGGCTTCAAGCTCAGCATGAACAGAAAGCTCAGGTAACAGCTGAGGGCAATTGGATTGTGAGAAGAGGGTCCCTCTTGGCACAAAGGGCAAGAGGGGCCAATATAGAATGCTCAAGTGCCTTCCCAGTGCCTTAATTCCTTCTGCAAGGGATTAAATCCTTTCATGTCCTTTTTTTTTTTTTTAATTGCTGCAAACATTCAAAGAATTAGTTTGTAAGTTTGTTTGGGATAATTGTAAAATATGCTGTTGTAAAATATCTAAAATTATAATGACATTGTAGAATAATATCATGTAAGGATATTCTTTGCCCTAGGCCCTGGCAATTCCATTTCAAACTGGCTGTCAATTTCTTTTTGTAGCTTTATATAAACTTTGTCAGGGAGGCAAAAACACAAATTACTTACTTTAGTTCAAGAGGCCAAATATTTTGACTTTCAATTACAATCCTTATGACTTTTGAAGGAAACTTCTCTTTGTTTCCTTCCCAAATAATTTTCAGTCTACAGAGAGTTTCATTTAAAAATTTCTGTTACATGAAACAATTTCTCTTAAGGCTATGGTGACCACTAGTATTGGTTAGATTTAGTATTTTATTTCTATTTTATAATTTTTTAATTAAATTTTTTTAATTTTTATTTTTTACATATGTGTCCTTATTTCTCCATAACCCCCCATTCCCCACTTATGTCCCGCCCCCTTGTTGTCTGTGTCCATTGATTAGGTTCATATGCATGCATACAAGTCCCTTGGTTGATCTCTCCACCTTACCCCCACCCTCCCCTACCTTACCTGAGCTATGATGTTCTGATCGACGTTTCTCAGCCTCTGGATCTGTTCTTGTTCATCAGTCTATGCCGTTCATTATATTCCACAAATGAGCGAGATCATGTGATATTTATCTTTCTCTGCCTGACTTATTTCACTCAACATAATATTCTCCATCTCCATCCATATTGTTGCAAATGGTAGGAACTCCTTCTTTTTTACCGCAGCGTAGTATTCCATTGTATAGATATACCACAGTTGTTTAATCCATTCATCTGCTGATGGGCATTTAGGTTGTTTCCAAATCTTGGCTATGGTGAATTGTGCTGCTATGAACATAGGGGTGCATATTTCCTTTCTGATGCGTGTTTCTAGATTCTTGGGATATATTCCTAGAAGTGGGATCACTGGGTCAAATGGGAGTTCCATTTTTAGTTTTTTGAGGAAGCTCCATACTGTTCTCCACAGTGGCTGCACCAGTCTGCATTCCCACCAGCAGTGCAAAAGAGTTCCTTTTTCTACGCATCCTTGCCAACACTTGTTGTTTGTTGATTTGTTGATAAAAGCCATTCTGACAGGTGTCAGATGGTACCTCATTGTTGTTTTGATTTGCATCTCTCTGATGATTAGTGACTGTGAGCAGGTTTTCATATGTCTCTTGGCCTGCCTTCTGTCTTCTTTCGAAAAGTGTCTATTTAGATAGGTTGCCCACATTTTAATTGGGTTGTTTATCTTCTTTTTGTTAAGTTGTATGAGTTCTCTGTATATGTTGGAGATTAAACACTTATCGTTGATATCATTGGCAAATATGTTCTCCCATGCAGTGGGCTTTCTTGTTGTTTTATTGATGGTTTTCTTTGCTGTGCAAAAGCTTTTTATTTTGATGTAGTCCCATTTGTTTATTTTCTCTTTAGCTTCCATTGCCCTAGGAGTAGTATCAGTGAAGAAGTTCTTTCGGCATATGTCCGAGATTTTGCTGCCTGTGGATTCCTCTAGTATTTTCATGGTTTCCCGTCTTATGTTTAAGTCCTTTATCCATTTTGAGTTTATTTTTGTGTATGGTGTAAGTTGGTGACCTAGCTTCATTTTTTTGCATGTATCTGTCCAATTTTCCCAACACCATTTGTTGAAGAGACTGTCTTGACTCCATTGAATGTTCGTGCCTCCTTTGTCAAATATTAATTGAGCATAATGATTTGGGTCAATTTCTGGGTTCTTTATTCTATTCCATTGATCTATATGTCTGTTCTTGTGCCAGTACCAGGCTGTTTTGAGAACAGTAGCTTTGTAATACAGCTTGATATCTGGTATTGAGATCCCACCTACTTTGTTCTTCTTTCTCAGGATTGCTGTAGCTATTCAGGTTCTTTTTTTATTCCAGATAAATTTTTGGAAAGTTCGTTCTAGGTCTGTGAAATATGTTGTTGGTATTTTAATGGGGAGTGCATTGAATTTATAGATTGCTTTGGGTAGTATGGACATTTTGATGATGTTGATTCTACCAATCCATGAACATGGTATGTTCTTCCATCTGTTTATGTCTTCCTCTATCTCTTTTTTCAGTGTCGTGTAGTTTTCTACGTATAGGACTTTTACCTCTTTAGTTAAGTTTATTCCTAGGTATCTTAATTTTTTTGGTGCAATGGTAAATGGGATTGCTTTTTTAGTCTCTCTTTCTGTAAGTTCATTATTGGTGTATAGAAATGCCATAGATTTCTTGGCATTAATTTTGTATCCTGCTACATTACCGAATTCAGTTGTTAAGTCTAATAATTTTTTTTATGGAGTCTTTAGGGTTTTCTATGTACAGTATCATGTCATCTGCGAATAAGGACAGTTTTACTTCTTCTTTTCCAATTTGGATGCCTTTTATTTCTTCTTCTTGTCTGATCGCAATGGCTAGTACTTCCAGTACTATATTAAACAGGAGTGGTGAGAGTGGGCATCCCTGTCTTGTTCCTGTTCTTAGGGGAAATGGTTTTAGTTTTTGCCCATTGAGTATGATGTTGGCTGTGGGTTTGTCGTATATGGCTTTTATTATGTTCAGGTATGATCCTTCTATTCCCACCTTGCTGAGAGTTTTTATCAAGAAAGGGTGTTGGATTTTATCAAATGCTTTTTCTGCATCAATTGATATGACTATGTGATTTTTATCTCTCAATTTGTTTATGTGATGTATCACGTTTATTGATTTGCGAATATTGTACCATCCTTGCATCCCTGGGATAAATCCTACTTGGTCATGGTGTATAATCTTTCTGATGTACTGCTGGATTTGATTTGCTAGAATTTTGTTGAGGATTTTGGCATCTATGTTCATGAGGGATATTGGCCTGTAATTCTCTTTCATTGTGTTGTCTTTATCTGGTTTCGGTATTAGGGTGATGCTGGCCTCATAGAAAAAACTTGGAAGTGTTCCTTCATCTTGAGTTTTCTGGAATAGTCTGAGGAGGATAGGTTTTAGTTCTTCCTTGAATGTTTGGTAAAACTCCCCTGTGAAGCCATCAGACCCTGGGCTTTTGTTTGCTGGAAGCTTTTTTTTTTTTTAAATAAATCTTTATTGTTCAGATTATTACAGCTGTTCCTCTTTTTTTTCCCCCATAGCTCCCCTCCACCTGATTCCCCACCCCACCCCATGCCCTTACCCCCACCACTGTATTCATCCATAGGAATGAGATTTTTGTCCAATCTCTTCCCGCACCCCTCACACTTGCTTCCCCTGAGAATCGTCAGTCCACTCCCTTTCTATGTCCCTGATTCTATTATATTCACCAGTCCATTCTGTTCTTCAGATTTTTTATTCACTTGATTTTTAGATTCACTTGTTGGTAGATATGTATTTGATGTCATTTTGTTGTTCATAATTTTTATCTTTACCTTTTTCTTCTTCTTCCTCTCCTTAAAGAATACCCTTCAGCATTTCATGTAATCCTGGTTTGGTGGTGATGAACTCCTTTAGCTTTTTCTTGTCTGTGAAGCTCTTTATCTGACCTTCAACTCTGAATGATAGCTTTGCTGGGTAGAGTAATCTTGGTTGTAGGTTCATCACTTTGAATATTTCTTGCCACTCTCTTCTGGCCTGCATAGTTTCTGTTGAGAAATCAGCTGACAGTCGTATGGGTACTCCCTTGTAGGTAATTAACTGTTTTTCTCTTGCTGCTTTTAATATTCTCTCTTTGTCTTTTGCCCTTGGCATTTTAATTATGATGTGTCTTGGTGTGGTCCTCTTTGGATTCCTCTTGTATGGGGTTCTGTGCGCTTCCTGGACTTGTACATCTATTTCTTTCACCAGGCAGGGAAAGTTTTCTGTCATTATTTCTTCTAATAGGTTTTCAATATTCTGCTCTCTCCCTTCTTCTGGCACCCCAAAAATTCGGATGTTGGTTCGCTTAAAGTTGTCCCAGAGGCTCCTTACACTATCTTCATATTTTTGGATTCTTTTTTCTTTTTGTTTTTCTGGTTGGATGTTTTTTGTTTCCACATATTTCAGATCTTTGGTTTGATTCTTGGGGTACGTTGATCTACAGTTGAGTTTCTGTGTATTCTTTATTTCAGACAGTGTATGCTTCATTTCTGACTGATCCTTTTCCATTTTTTTGGCATTCTCATTAAGCTCCTTGAAGGTCTCATCAAGTTTCTCAGCGGTTTTAAGAAGATTCTTGAGTAACCTTATACATGTGGTTCTGAACTCTATGTCATCCAGTAGTTTGCTTTCCTCTGTTTCTTTCATTGGTGACATGTTTCTTTGTCTCCACATTTTGGCTGCTTCCCTGTGTTGATGGAGTAGCTTTGTGTGGTAGGTGATCTATAGGGGGCAGTACCTCAGCCTCCTCAATTACATGAGGTGGATGCTCTTGGTACACCCCTTTGTGGGCTGAGTGCAAAGTCTTGGTGCGGTTAAGCCTTAATTGCTATTGGTATGGTGGGAGGAATTGACCTCCAGGCCAATTAGCTGTGAGTACTCCCTGTGTCTATAATGGAAGAACTGCTGCGCTGAAGACACGCTTATGGGGCAGGACTTGTTTCAGTGTGGCTTTGGTGCTCACTGAGTCTGCCTCTTGAATGTGTCACTTGTGGATGTGAGGAGTTGAAATCTGGTGTCTCACACTGACCACTAGGTACACTGGCTTCTGGATCTCCAATGGGGTGCAGGTCAGCTACTCTCTGAGGCCACCCAGCAGGAGCTACAGTGAGAGCTACAGTTTTCTCCTCTTTCCTTGTGGTTTGGAGGTTTTGGAGCTGTCTGACCCAGGCTACAAGTTTGCTAAGTTAAGCTGTGATAGGGCAGGGCTTTCTTATACAAAAGCCGCTGCTTAGAGCTTGGGTGGGTTTGCAGGTTGTGCAGGGCGGGGTCTCAGGGCGTCACTAAGCTAGGGCGTGGAAAACAGCAATGGCTGCTAGTTAGCCGGCTCTGTGACCCTGTCGGCAGTCCCGTGCCCCAGTGCAGTAAATAATTATTCCTGCGTGCAGCTCTGCAAGCAAGCCACCCTCACTGGCAGACAGTCCAACTTCTCCCCGTAGGAGTTTGGGTCCCCCGCATCTCCCCAGAAACTGTATTTCAGAGTAATCGGGGGCTTGTCTCCCTTTGGGTTGAAAAAAGCAACGACCGCCGCCAGCCCGGATCACGCGCCTCCGTACCTCAGCTTTTCAGCACTCGTGCACGTCTCAATGCTCTTTTCTCTTTCCTTCTAGTTGTAGAACTTTCACTCAGCCAGCTTTCCCGTGGTTCTGGGTGATAGACATTTTTTCTTTTAGTTGTATTTTTGAAATTGTTGTGGGAGGCAGCAGTTTAGGTGTTTACCTACGCCGCCATCTTGGATTCTCCCACTGGAAGCTTTTTGATGACTGCTTCAATTTCTTCCATAGTTATCAGCCTATTGAGATTCTTAGAATCTTCCTCAGTGAGTTTTGGAAGGTTGTATTTTTCTAGGAATTTGTCCATTTCCTCCAGATTGTGTAGTTTGTTAGAACAGAGTTTTTCATAGTATTTTTTAACAATCCTTTGTATTTCTGTGGGGTCTGTTGTTATTTCACCTCTTTCATTTCTGATTTTGTTTATTTGGGTCCTCTCTCTTTGCTTCTTCGTGAGCCTGGCTAGAGGTTCATCAATCTTGTTTATCCTTTCAAAGAACCAGCTCTTTGTTTTGTTGATCCTGTGTATTGTGTTTTTGGTCTCTATGTCATTCATTTCTGCTCTGATCTTTATTATGTCCTTCCTTCTGCTCACTGTGGGCGTTTCTTGTTGCTCTCTTTCTAATTCTTTGAGTTGTTGAGTTAGAAGATTTATTACCATTTTTTTCTTGTTTTTTGAGGTAGGCCTGTAGAGCTATAAACTTCCCTCTCAAGACTGCTTTCATTGTGTCCCATAGCATTTGCATTGTTGTGTTTTTATTGTCATTATTCTCCAGGATGTTTTTAATTTCTTCTTTGATCTCGTTGATCACCCAATCATTGTTTAATAGCATGCTATTCAGTTTCCACGTGTTTGAATTTTTTGGAATGTTTTTATTATAGTTTATTTCTAATATTATGCCATTGTGTTCTGAGAAAATGCTTGATATGATTTCAATCTTTTTGAATTTAGGGAGGCTTTGTTTGTGACCCAATATGTGGTCTATTTTTGTAAATGTCCCATGGGCACTTGAGAGGAACGTATATTCCGAGGCTTTGGGGTGAAATGCTCTGAAGATGTCAATTAGGTCCATCTGATCTAGTGTGTCATTTAGAATTGCTGTTTCTTTGCAGATTTTTTGTCTAGAGGATTTATCCAGTGATATCAGTGGTGTATTAAAGTCTCCTACTATAATTGTATTGTTGTCGATCTCTCCCTTGATCTCTTCCAGGAGTTTTTTTATGTATTTGGGTGCTCCTGCATTGGGTGCATATATGTTTACCAGAGTTATATCTTCTTGTTGAATTGCTCCCTTTAGTATTATGTAGTGGCCTTCTTTATCTCTTGTTATAGCCTTTACTTTGAGGTCTATTTTATCAGATATAAGTATTGCTACCCCAGCTTTTTTCTCATTTCCATTTGCCTGAAAAATATTTTTCCATCCCTTCACTCTCAGTCTGTGTGAATCCTTTGCTCTGAGGTGGGTCTCTAGTAGACAGCAAATATATGGGTCATGTTTTCATATCCATTCAGCTACCCTATGTCTTTTGATTGGTGCATTTAATCCATTTACGTTTAATGTTATTATTGACAAGTACATGTTTGTTGTCATATTTTTCCCCTTAGTGTTTGTGTTTCTTTTTGCCTTTCTCTTTCTTCTTTTTACAGCAGTCCCTTTAGCATTTCTTGCATTGCTGGCTTGGTAGTGATAAACTCTCTTAGCCCTTTTTTGTCTGTGAAGCTCCTGATTCCACCTTCAATTTTGAATGATAACCTTGCTGGGTATAGTATTCTTGGATTCAGTCCCTTGCTTTGCATCACTTTGTATATTTCATTCCATTCCCTTCTGGCCTGGTATGTTTCTGTTGAGAAATCAGTTGCTATTTTAATAGGAGATCCCTTGTAGGTAACTTTCTATCTCTCTCTGGCAGCCTTTAAGATTCTTACTTTGTCATTGGTATTCGCCAATTTAATTATGATGTGTCTTGGTGTCGGTCTTTTGGGGTTCAACTTGTTTGGGACTCTATGTACTTCTTGGACTTGCATAGTTTTTTTCTTGCCAATATCAGGGAAGTTTTCTGTCATTATTTCTTCAAACAGGTTTTCTATTCCTTGCTTCTCTTCCTCACCTTCTGGTATCCCTATTATTCTAATATTGTTTCGCTTTGTGTTGTCCCAAAGCTCCTTTAGGCTCTCCTCTTGCTTTTTAAGTCTTCTTTCCATTTGCTGCTGTGTTTGTGTGTGTTTTCCTACCTTGTCTTCTAATTCGCTGATGCGGTCCTCAGCCTCTTCTAGTCTACTGTTTAAGCCTTCCAATGTGTTCTTTATTGCAGCTATGTCATTCTTCATCTCCTCTTGGTTTCTTTTCATGTTGGTGACATTTTCATTCAGCTCCTTATAGTTCTCATTGAGTTGTGTGTATTTGTCATTGAGTTCTGTGTATTTGTCATCCATCCGTTTAAACATCCTTATCATCATTACTCTGAATTCTCTCTCAGTTAAGCTGCTAGCCTCAGTTTCATTTAACTCCCTTTCTGGTGATTCCTCTTTTTCTTTCTTTTGGGTATTGCTTTTTTGTCTCCCCATGTTTTCCTGAAATGTTTTAATTGTAGATCCAATTGCTTTGCTACCCAGGTTCTTTTGGTGATGGTGCTACTGGTGAAATCTTTCTGTTCTTCTGGGCTTGGTTATCTAGTGTAGCTCCCTACTTGAGGTATTTGGGTTCTCTAGATGTAGGCCTGCAAGCTTGAGAGGCACAACTGCAGTGTCTAGAAGTCAGCTGCTATGGAGGGGAGTGTCCCAATTTTTGCTGACTTGCACCCTTGATTTAAATCACGTGTGCCCAGTGGGGCCTCACAGTGGCACCAAGGAACCGTCTGTCAGGGTGATGTGGCTCAGGGGGCTACACTTTGGAAAGGGGTAACTGTGTTGCCCAGAGTTCTTTAGTTGTGGGGTGGGCAGACTCAACTTTCGCTGCTGTGTCTGTAGTGGGTAGGCGCTTTCTCCAGGTGGCGGCTCACAGGAGCACTGGCGGTAAGTTTGCCAGCGAGGTACACTGAAGCACTCTGGAGGGCCCTGGCAGTGTAGCCGAGTAATTGAGGTGCTTAGGTTCTAAAGATTTCTCTTTAGAGTAGATCCTATGGCCTCAGGGAGTATTCAGATTCCATGGTGCTAATCAGGGTGGAATCTGGGTGTGGCTATATTGGTTACCTGGAGACTGGGGGGAGGGGCTATCTCTCAGAAGAAAATGGATTCTGTGGGCTTAGATATGACTCAGCACCAGACTTGCCACCACCTCTCCTGGACCGTCTGTTGCCCACTCTGCCCAGATTCCACAACTCCACCCCCTGTCCCGCACCTCTGTCACAGGTAAGTGCCTGTCTCCAAAAGGTCCCACGAACCAGGTTCAGTGGGGAAAGGCGCAGGCCCCAGCGCGAGGAAGGACTGAGTCTCTGCCAGCTCCTCTCCCGCCGGCACTCCACGGTCTGGCAGCTCCCAAAGGCTGCCTTTGAGCTCAGATCCCAAATCCAGACTCTAAGGTCTAAAATCCTTCAGACCTTGCCTGTCCTCAGGGACGCGGCCTGGCACTGTGTAGTTTCTTCCTGACCTTCTGGGCACAGAGGTCCGGGAGATTCTACTGCCTAGATCTTTGATTTTACCTTTATCTGGGGGATCCCTGCTCTTCCCAGCTGCAAACTGTCTCACCAGCTGTGCCTCCCTCGCCAATTCGGGCTGGATTCTGCTCGTCTCAGCTGCCTCCTCTATTTGCTCCGGGACAAGGCTCAGGACACATCCTTCTATTCCGCCACCATTTTGTCTCCCTCTCAGGTATAAATTTTTTTTAAAAAATCATTTTCTTGGCCTCAGAGAAGAAGGAAAAGCAAGTGAGAAATAAAAACATCAATGATAAAAATCATCTACCAGGTGCCTCCTGCACACCCCCCACGGGGGATTCATCCCCAACCTGGGCATGTGAACTGACTGGGAATAAAACCATACCTCCTGGTTCATAGGTCAATTCTCAATCATTGAGCCACACCAGCCAGGCCATAAGACATAAATTTTTAAGCTCCAATTTTTTTTTAAATAAATCTTTATTGTTCAGATTATTACAGGTGTTCCTCTTTTATTTTTCCCCATAGCTCCCCTCCACCTGATTCCCCACCCCACCCCATGCCCTTAACCCCCGCCACTGTCTTCATCCATAGGAGTAAGATTTTTGTCCAATCTCTTCCCGCACCCCTCACACCTGCTTCCCCTGAGAATTGTCAGTCCACTCCCTTTCTATGTCCCTGATTCTATTATATTCACCAGTCCATTCTGTTCTTCAGATTTTTCATTCACTTGATTTTTAGATTCACTTGTTGGTAGGTATGTATTTGATGTCATTTTGTTGTTCATAATTTTTATCTTTACCTTTTTCTTCTTCTTCCTCTTCTTAAAGGATACCCTTCAGCATTTCGTGTAATCCTGGTTTGGTGGTGATGAACTCCTTTAGCTTTTTCTTGTCTGTGAAGCTCTTTATCTGACCTTCAACTCTGAATGATAGCTTTGCTGGGTAGAGTAATCTTGGTTGTAGGTTCATCACTTTGAATATTTCTTGCCACTCTCTTCTGGCCTGCATAGTTTCTGTTGAGAAATCAGCTGACAGTCGTATGGGTACTCCCTTGTAGGTAATTAACTGTTTTTCTCTTGCTGCTTTTAATATTCTCTCTTTGTCTTTTGCCCTTGGCATTTTAATTATGATGTGTCTTGGTGTGGTCCTCTTTGGATTCCTCTTGTATGGGGTTCTGTGCGCTTCCTGGACTTGTACATCTATTTCTTTCACCAGGCAGGGAAAGTTTTCTGTCATTATTTCTTCTAATAGGTTTTCAATATTCTGCTCTCTCCCTTCTTCTGGCACCCCAAAAATTCGGATGTTGGTTCGCTTAAAGTTGTCCCAGAGGCTCCTTACACTATCTTCATATTTTTGGATTCTTTTTTCTTTTTGTTTTTCTGGTTGGATGTTTTTTGTTTCCACATATTTCAGATCTTTGGTTTGATTCTTGGGGTACGTTGATCTACAGTTGAGTTTCTGTGTATTCTTTATTTCAGACAGTGTATGCTTCATTTCTGACTGATCCTTTTCCATTTTTTTGGCATTCTCATTAAGCTCCTTGAAGGTCTCATCAAGTTTCTCAGCGGTTTTAAGAAGATTCTTGAGTAACCTTATACATGTGGTTCTGAACTCTATGTCATCCAGTAGTTTGCTTTCCTCTGTTTCTTTCATTGGTGACATGTTTCTTTGTTTCTGCATTTTGGCTGCTTCCCTGTGTTGATGGAGTAGCTTTGTGTGGTAGGTGACCTATAGGGGGCAGTAGCTCAGCCTCCCCAATCACCTGATGTGGACGCTCTTGGTACACCCCTTTGTGGGCTGAGTGCAAAGTCTTGGTGCGGTTAAGCCTTAATTGCTATTGGTATGGTGGGAGGAATTGACCTCCAGGCCAATTAGCTGTGAGTACTCCCTGTGTCTATAATGGAAGAACTGCTGCGCTGAAGACACTCTTATGGGGCAGGACTTGTTTCAGTGTGGCTTTGGTGCTCACTGAGTCTGCCTCTTGAATGTGTCACTTATGGATGTGAGGAGTTGAAATCTGGTGTCTCACACTGACCACTAGGTACACTGGCTTCTGGATCTCCAATGGGGTGCAGGTCAGCTACTGTCTGAGGCCACTCAGCAGGAGCTACAGTGAGAGCTGCAGTTTTCTCTCCTCTTTGCTTGGGGTTTGGAGGTTTTGGAGCTGTCTGACCCAGGCTGCAAGTTTGCTAGGTTAAGCTGCGATAGGGCAGGCCTTTCTTATGCTAACTCCTCTGCTTGGAGTTTGGGTGGGTTTGTAGGTTGTGCAGGGTGGGGCCTCAGGGTGTCACTAGGTTAGGGTGTGGCAAACAGCAATGGCTGCTAGTTAGCCGGCTCTGCATCCCCAATGGCATCCGCGAGTCCCGTGCCCCAGCGTAGTAAACAATTATTCCTGCGTGCAGCTCTGCAAGCTAGCCACCCTCACTGGCAGACAGTCCAGCTTCTCCCTGTAGGAATTTGGGTCCCCCGCGTCTCCCCAGAGACTGGATTTCAGAGTAATCAGGGCCTTGTCTTCCTTCGGGTTGAAAAAAGCAACGCCTGCCGCCAGCCCGGATCACGCACCTCCGTACCTCAGCTTTTCAGCGCTGGTGCAAGTCTCAATGCTCTTTTCTCTTTCCTTCTAGTTGTAGAACTTCCACTCAGCCAGCTTTCCCGTGGTTCTGGGTGATAGACGTTTTGTCTTTTAGTTGCAGTTTAAATTGTTGTGGGAGGCAGCAGTTTAGGTGTTTACCTACGCCGCCATCTTGGATTCTCTCCCCCTAAGCTCCAATTTTTTGTTACCAGAGTCATAGGATAATGAATAAATTAAAGATATGTTTAGTAGCAAATAAAAACAACAGGGGGAAACACACCTAAATAGTTATGGGGTTTTAAAGTACAGCATAGGGAATAGAGTCAATAATATTATAATAACAATATATGGTGTCAGGTGGGTACTAGAAATATCGGGGGATCACTTTATAAAGTATATGATTGTCTAACCATTATGCTGTACAGCTGAAATGAATATAAAATAATATTTAATGTCAACTGTAATTAAAAAACTAAAAAGAATAAAATGAATTTTTTAAAAAAAATCTAAGAGTGAGAGATTCAGTAGCTTCTTGGAACAGTTAAGTCAGGGCATAAGCAGGACCAACATGCTGCCATGAGAGAACCAGGTTCCTCCTTTAAGATTCAACAACCTTAACAAGTGCCTCTCCTCCCTGAGGTAACCAGGTGGCTGCTGCACTTCCAGTTCATACATTAAGATTCAAGGCAAGAAGAAGGACGTGGACATGGGGAAAGGGGGCAGAGGGAGTTTCAGGGGAATCTGTCCCTTTAAAGATGTTCTTCCCCAAAGTCCACCCAGTAGTTTCTGTTTATTGATTACAACTGGGTCACACGACTAACTATTCCAGCAAAGGATTCTGTGTAAATACATATTTTTATTTTCTGGCTTGTATAATACAGGATGATATGGAAAAAGACTTTTGGTAAGCCAACCCCCAGTGTCTGTCACAGACCGAAGAGGAGGGGAGAGGAAGTGCCCTAAAGTCACCCACTGAGATGGGGAGCTCCCACTCTTATCCCTTCAGAGGTAAATGCCCCCATGTAGCTAATCTAGACAAGACAGAACAAAAAAAGCTCGGTGGTTAGTGTCCACTGTTCTACCTGAACAACTTGCCTATGGCCAGGTGTTTGGGGAGAAAGAATCTAGAGGAAGGGAGGCATTATCTGAACTGGAGCCAGACTGAGTGAAGGAAGCTTTACACACTTCTTGGGTACTGCTACCTGAGTCTTCAAGTCTCAGTTAAGTATACCAATTCCTCCAGAAGTCCTACCTTGTTTTCTTATACTAAATTATATGCCTTTGCTAAATACTCCCAGGTAACCTTAGCATTATCTCTCATAACATCTGTGCCTCTCTCATTTGTAAGGCTTGTCTGATGTCTTCTTTCCCACTAGACATGGAAAGAATCCATATCTGTCATATTCACTGATACTTCCTGAGCACTTAACACAATGTCTCATATATATAATAGGTGCTCAGTAAATTAATAGAATTAAACTGATCTGGCTCTCGTACTAAATATGTTGTGCTTCTTCATAAGTTATCATGTTTATAATTTATTTTTTCCACTAAACTTAGCTTTATGAGAGTAGAGAGTAAGTCACTTTGATTCACTGATATATCCCAGCATCGGTCACAGTGCCTGGTATATAGGTAAGGGTATAAATGTTGAACAAAAAATTATTTTAGTTGATTTATGTAACCTCCCTGACCCTCAAGTTCCTCATCTGTAATAATAACCACCTATAAATTAGCATGATGATTAAATGCCTGGCATGTGTAGAACTCAATAAATGTTCATTTTTCCCCCCATTGTGAACCCATCACCTGAAGGCTGGGTTTGCCATAGGAATAAAAAAGAAGAACAGGGAATTCAGGGAATTTATCTGGGATGTGGCCCCAGGAATTTTAATCTGCAAAAGGTCATGACAAGAGTAAGTGTATGTATTAATTTTCTAGAGCTGTCATAACAGACAGGGTGGCTTAAACAGCAGAAATTTGTTTCTTCACAGTTTTGGAAGCTAGAAGTCCATGGTTAAGGCATTGGCAAGATTGGTTTCCTCCAAGGATTTCCCCCATGGCTTGTAGCTGGTCATCTGTTCTCTGTCTTTACATTATCTTCTCTCTGTGTGTGTCTGTTTAAGCACTCCAGTCATGTTGGATTAAGGCTTGTCCCCAATGACCTCATTTTACCTTTATTACCACTTTAAAGAACTTATCTCCAAATACAGTCACGATCTGAGGTACTAGGGTCAGGGCTTCAACATAAGAATTCTGGGAGAACATAATTCATCTCATAACACCAGGCACGAGGAAATTTACTACCACCCTCCCCTCAATTCAAAAAAATACCTCATCCATACTCCTCTGGTGCATGTTAATAAGTTTTAAAATGCCTTGGCCAGTGTTTCTCAGTGGTTAGAGCATAGGCCTGGGTACCAAAAGGTAAAGGGTTCAATTCCCAGTCAAGCACATAAACCTGGGTTGGAGGTTCATTCCTCCGCCCAGTTGGGGTGAGTGTAGGAGGCAATTAATCGATCTCTCTCTCTCTCTCTCTTCCCCCCTCTGACCCCAACCTTCCTTCCTCACTTCCATTCTCCCTAAAAATCAATAGAAAAATATCCTTGGGTGAAAATTAACAAAAATTAAATATAAATAAAATGCAAACAGACAGCCTGCTAAGAGAATTGTCTATCAGTCACTCATTCCTTAATATCAGTTGCTTCATTGGGCAGAATGCTTTCTACTGACCATATGAAATCAAAGGATAGGTGCAAGAAGTGAGAAATAAGTAATAAAAGGGCCTTTTTCTTTCATGAATAGACAAGTGAATAAAAAAAGTGGTGGTACACATACACAATGAAATATTACTTGGCCATAAATAGAAAGTAATCTTGCAACAACATGGATTGGACCTAGAGGGTATTTTGCTAAGTGAAATAGGTTAATCAGAGAAAGACAAATACCATATGATTTCACTTATATGTGGAATCTAAAGAACAAAATAAATTAATGAACAAAATTGAAACACACTCAGAGAACAGACTGATTGTGGCCAGAAGGGAGAGGGTTGGGGGACTGGGTGGAACTGATGAAAAGATTAAGAAGTACAAACTGGTAGTTACAAATCAGTCACAGAGATGTAAAGTACAGTATAGGGAATACAGTCAATAATCTATAATAATAAAAGCATAATGTGCTAATTAGACCAGAAGACCTTCGAGATGAAGCTGGAGCTGCAACCGCCACAGTTGCGAGGGAGGGATCCAGGCAGCTGCTGCGGCTGTGATGGCCTACTCTTGCACAAATTTCATGCATCAGGTCTCTAGTCTATATATATAAAAGCCTAAGCAACTGAATGACCAGTGCTGTGATGTGCACTGACCACCAGAGGAGAGACACTCAACATAGGAGCTGCCCTCTGGTGGTCAGTGTGCTCCTACAGTGGGAGAGCCGCTCAGCTGACTGACCCGTCCCACCAGCCAGTGGCCACTCACTCTGTCAGTAGTCCTGCAGGTCCAATCTCAGGAGAATGGACCAGGCACTGATGGACCAGCACCCCAGGCACGATCCTGACAGTGCCACTGGCCTCCTGGAAGTCAGCCTCAGGCACCATGGCCTCAGACACCGTGGCTCAGGAATAAATGATATAAAAGCGGCTGCCAAGGTGGCTCCCAACAACCAGCGTAAATGTCAATGTGATGGATCCAAATCCCCCCCCCCCCCCCGCCTGCCTGGAGGGCTGATTGCGTCCCAGTCTATCCCCCACCCCCCTCAGGACAGGCGCCAGGTGCAGGGCTCACAGCTGGTAAGTGCCACTGCAGAGGTGTGAGCCTCTCCTGATCAGGACTGACTGGGCATGAGCAGGCAGCGTTGGACTGCCAGTTTTGGCTCAACCCCCATAGGCCATCCCAAGGGACCCCCACCCATGCACAAATTCATGCACCAGGCCAATAGTATTGTAATAACTATGATGGTGCCAGGTAGGTATTGAAAACATTGGGGAGAACACTTGTAAAGTATATGATGTCTAACAACTATGCTGTACACCTGAAACTAATACAAAATAATGTTGAATTTAAACTGTAATCGAAAAATAAAATTAAAAAATTTTTTCAATGTATCTAAAATTGTTAGCATACTTTTTGTGGGCTGCATGCCAAGTACACTTGAACCTTGAACAACACAGATTTGAACTGTGCAGTTCCACTTATACTTGTATATTTTCCATAAATGTACATCAGCCCTCGGTAGCCCCAAGTTTTGTATCTGTGGAATTCAACCAAAAAAAACCCCAGTATTTTCAATCTGCAATTGGGAATCTGCAAATGTGGAAGGCCAACTGTGTTCATTGTTCTATGCCATCCTATGTAATAAAGATGTAATATGCAAATGGGCATCACACCATGAAGTGTAACAACCTACCACATAACTATCGGATCACAGATCAGCAGGAGGGTGGGGCAGCGAGCTATAAGCAGGCAGCAGAGAGCTACAGGAGGGGGCAGGGCAGCAAGCTATGAGGGGGGGAGAGAGCTACAAGAGGGCGGAGCAGCAGACGGAGAGCTACAGGAGGGCGGCAGCGAGCTACTGGCTACAGCGAGCTACAAGTCACATGATGATACCTTCAAATGGGTGGTCAAGTACAACCCATCATATGCCAGGAAGGAAAGGGACCAAGAATACTGTGAACAGCCCTAACTACTACCTCAGTTAGGGAGCAAAGGCTTTGGAAAGATTTAATTATCTCTTTTCCCAGAGAAAGACTTGCCATGAATGAGCTTGTAGAGATTTGGAACGTTACCAAGGATATGTGTTTTTTTGTCTTAATGAAATAAATTATTAGCAAATAGTGTTGCAGAGTTTGTCACACTCCTTGCAAAATTTTCCATTGCTATGCCCACTGCTGAGTTTAACTACCCTAAGTTAATTTCTGTAGTCTTCCTTATTATTGTCAAGAAGATTGCCTCTCCGCTGTCCTCCTCCCCCCCTGCTTTCTGTCTCCCAATCACATTTTGAAACCCCAAATTTCTGACCACACCGAAAACATGGAACACTCTGTAGGATACCATGCATTCGAAATGGCCAATGTTTGGATGTGTTTTTCTCACCAAGAGTTGGTTCTCTTTCCTTGGGACCCAGAAGTGCAGGAAAATATTGCTTTTTTTCCAATTTTTAATATGTAGGTGTCTCTCAGATTCTTCTTCTGTAGGGAGACTTCCTGAAACTCAAGGGGTTGTATCAATTACTTACTGCTGCATAACAAATTGTCCCAATGCCTAATGGAATAAAAGCACAATAAACATTTACATTTCTTACAATTACTGTGAGTCAGAATTTCTAGAGCAGCTGAGCTGGCAGTTTGGCCCTGAGGTCTCTCAGGAGGCTAGATTCCAGGTGTCAGCAGAGCTGCAGTTATCTGAAGACATGACAGAGGCTGCAAGGTCTGCTCCCAAGACAGTTTCGAACACTCACTTCCAAGTGTCTTCCAAGACTCACTCCTGTGACCGACTGTCGGTGCTGGCTCTTCATAGGAGGCCTCAGTTCCTCCCCACACAAGATCTCTCCACAAGGCTGTTTGAGATTCATTTCCCCTGAGTGATCCAACAGAGACAAAGACGGAAGCTGCAATGTTCTTCATAAATGAGATTCAGAGTTACACACTGTCGTTCCCACAGTACAAGAGTCTCCCTTTATCTGCAGGAGATACCTTTCAAGCCCGCCAGTGGATGCCTAGTCTACCTTTTGTCTCTATTGGTTTGCCTACTCTGGAAATCCCATACACATAGAATTATGCAAAATGTGATCTCTTTTTGGCTCATCCATGTTGCAGCACATATCAGTGCTCCATTTCTCTCTATTGCCAAATGATATTTCATTGTATAGCTAGACTACATTTCCCTATCCATTCATTAGGTGGTAGACATTTGGGCTGTTTAAAAGTTTGGGACTTTTGGGCATTATATATAATACAGCTACTGAACATCCATGTACAAGTTTTGTGTAGACATTTATTTTCATTTCTTTTGGGTATATACCTAGAAGTAGAACTGCTGGGTCATATGGTATCTCTGTTTAAACTTTTAAAAAAATACATGTTTTTATTGATTTGAGAGAGAGAGGAAAGGAGAGGGAGAGAGAGAGAAATAGAAACATCAGTGAGAAAGGATCATCAGTCAGCTGCCTCCTGCACCCTGCCTACTAGGGATCGATCCTGAAACTGGGGCATGTGCCCTGACCAGGAATTGAATGGTGACCTCTTGATTCATGGGCCAATGCTCAACCACTGAGCTACACAGGTCACATGTCTCTGTTTAATGTTTTCAGGAAATGCCAGACTATTTTTGCAAAGTGGCTACACCATTTCACATTCCTACCAGCAGTTTGCAAGGGTTTCATTTCTCCACATCCTCGCCATGGTAATGTGTATGAAGTGGTATCTGACTGTAGCTTTGATTTGCTAAAGATGTTGAGCATCTTTATTGGCCATCTGTACATCTGCTTTGAAGAAATGTGGATTCAGGTCCTTTGTCCATTTGAAATATTCTCAAGTTATATCTTTTTATTATCCTATATAATAAAAGCCTAATATGCAAATTGTCCCCTTGGACAGTCGTTCAACCAGGAGACTGGGAGTTCGACCACTCACTATGATGTGCGCTGACCACCAGGGGGCGGCACGGAACATGGTGGGTATCAGCGACATGGCACCTGGGTGGGGGGGCTGCGACCACTCACTGGCTACCTGGGGGCAGGAGTGATGTGGACAGAGGTGCAGTGAGAATGCAGGGTGTTTGCTCTCACTCCCCGCTGCTATCCTCCCCCAGGACACTTGACTTGTGCACTGGGGAAGCCCCTGGGCTCAGGTACTGGGTGCCTGCGAGGAGCCGGACCGCACTTGTGCGACCCTCTTTTGGGTGAGCTAGGCCGCAGCTGCCAGGACCGCAGGGGCCGGTTGGGCTCACCATGGGTTCACACAGGAGCTGGTCTGCAAGGCCGGCCAGCAGAGAGCATGCTGCCTGCCTGGCTTCCATATGGTGCTATTGGGTGGCCCAGAGGCCCACACTGCACCCCTTCCTGTGGTGTCCAGCCGCGCTCACCACATCTCCGCATGGGGACTCAGGCGCTGTGACTCAGGTGGAGGTGGGCACATGGGGGTCTGGGGGCCCAGTGCTGCCCAGGGCCCAGAGGTCATCTGGGACCTGCCCTTCCACACCAGATGCTCATGCTTCGATCGCCGGCCAGGCCTAGGGACTATATCCATGCATGAATTTTGTGCACTGGGCCTCTACTCCTATCTAATAAGAGAGTAATATGCAAATTGACTGTCACTCCAACACACAACATGGCTGCCTCCATGTGGTCAAAGATGGCTGCTCCCATGTGGACACAAGATGGCCAGCAGGGGAGGGCAATTGGGGGCAATCAAGCCTGCAGAGGAAGGCAGTTAGGGGTGACCAGCCTGGCAGAGGAGGGAAGTTGGCGGGGGGACCCAGGCCTGCAGGGGAACAGTTAGGCATGAATCAGGCTGGCAGGGGAGTGGTTAGGGGGTGATCAGGCTGGCAGGCAGAAGCAGTTAGGGGCAATCAGGAAGGCAAGCAGGCAAGCAGTTGGGAGCCAGCAGTCCTGGATTGTGAGAGGGATGTCCAACTGCTCTTTTAGGCCCGATCCCGGATCAGGCCTAAACGGGCAGTAGGACATCCCTCAAGGGGTACCAGATTGGAGAGGGTGCAGGCTGGGCTGAGGGACACACCCCACCCCCATGCACGAATTTCATGCACTGGGTCCCGGATCAGGCCTAAATGGGCAGTAGGACATCCCTCAAGGGGTACCAGATTGGAGAGGGTGCAGGCTGGGCTGAGGGACACACCCCACCCCCATGCACGAATTTCATGCACTGGGTCTCTAGTTAAAGTATAAGAGTTCTTTATATATTTTAGATATGTCTTTATTAGATACTAGAGGCCCAGTGCATGAAATTCGTGCATGGGGTGCTGGGGTCCCTCAGCCAAGCCTGTGCCCTCTGGGGATGTCCAACTGCCAGTTTAGGTTCAATTCCTAGGAATCAGGCCTAAACTGGCAGTCGGACATCCCTCTCACAACCGGGACACTGCATGTACCAGTGACCATACTTTTCATACAGGTGAAAGGCATCTTGCTGTTGTATGGGCAGCTACATTTTCTTGCCCTGATTATAAAAGTAGTACATAACATGGTCCTTCTGAGACAGTAGTACTATTTTCCCCATCTTATGGGTGGAAAAACTAAAGCAGAGAGAAGTTAAGTAATTGGCTTTGTCACACAGTTATAAGTGTCAGAATCCGGGCTGACCACAAAATGTGCAAACCAGAATCCATGCATGTCACCGCTGCATCATCCTGTTTTTTCATTGTTAGAGTAGCATTGCCAGGTTTTAATTTTTAAATCTAAGAGACTGTTTCTAATATATAGGGTAGGGTCCCTAAGCCTGGCCAGCAATCAGAGCCAACCTGCGGGGCAACCAGGGGAATTGGGGGCAGGGGGGCGCCCACTGACATCCACCTTGGATGGCAGCCTAGCACTGCCCACTCGCTGACCCTGCCACTAATTGCTGACGCAGGTCACCTCCCTCTCGGAGGGGAGGGAGGGGGGGGAGGCAGTGCACGTCACAGCGACCAGTCAACCAGTCATTCCTCTGGTGGTGCCGCCATTAGGTTGATTTGCACATTAGGGTTTTATTATATAGGATACGGTTTGCAGTAATTTTCTCCCATTTAGTGGGCTGTCTTTTCCCTTTCTTGGTGATGTGCTTGGTAGGAAGCACAAAGTGGTAATTTTGATGATGTCCAATGTATCTCCTTTTTCTTTTGTGGCTCCTGTTATGGAGTTATATTCACTCGCTGTTTTAAAAGTTGAACTAACTGGACTCATTCCATGGGCTTTTCTGCAATCTAATTGAATTTCCTCTTCAGGTTCAGAAAAATAATTTCTATTTCCCTTTCCTGCCCCAAATTACTTAGAATAGCAGACACTAATATTTACTAAGCACTTACTATGTGCCAGACTCTTGCTAAGCATTCAGACAGCTTGGTTAACCGGCCCAGGCCCTCGGGGCTAGTAGGGGTCAGTCCAGCCAGTCTGACTCAGGAGCCCATATTCCCTACCTCTTCATTGTCCTACTGGACAAATTTTCTTCATCTTGACATTTGTTTTACTTTTGTAAGAGGAACATGGTGTATTTGCTGTTGGTGTTGGACAAGTTACTCTGCCCTTCTTGTTCTTTGTTCCTTCCCTTCCCTGAGGTGAGTTCCCTGCCCCACCCTTTCTAATACTGCCAGACTCCCCAAACTGTCCAACACATACACACACTTGTCCAAAAAGGCAAAACAACACCCTCATTCAGGAAACAGAATACTTAAGGCCCTCATGCTACAGCTGCAGGTGCTCCCTGACCCTTGCCCCACCCTAACTATGCAGTCTTTTCTTTGGTTGTGATAGTCTAGGGTCTGCCCTTCAGGGGCAGCTTGGACACTCATTGGAGGTGAATTCCACGCTAGCTTCCCTGGGAACATTAAAGGCCCCAGGTTTAAAATAGTCCAGCTGTCAATTCAAGCAAGAATAACCATGTGAAGCAGATGATAAAAGCAAGTCAGAGGAGCTTCTCGGTTCTTTTCACTTTGACAATACTGACGTTTAGACTTCACCTTGTTTTTTTGTTTGTGCGTGTGTGTGTGTGTGTGTGTGTGTGTGTGTGTGTGTGTGTTTTGTGGGTGATAAGCAGTAATTCCTCTTTTATTTGCATTTTAATTTCTTTATTGGTTAAGGTATTACATATTTGTCCTCATCCCCCCATTACCTTCCCAAAACCCTCCCCTCCCCCACTCATACCCTCACCCCCCTGTTGTCTGTGTCCATTGGTTGTGCTTATATGCATGCATACAAGGCCTTTGGTTGATCTCTTCCCCTTACCCCCTCCCCCTACCTTCCCTCTGAGGTTAAATAAGTGATAAAGTCAGAATGATCTAACAGGAGCCCAAGACTTCTTCCCCCACATTCTTCCTCCTTTCCCACTGTACCCGATTGTCTATCAAATCTGAAACTACATCAGAAACATCTCTCAGACTCTCCGAGTTCATCCTTCTTGCCACTGCATCTGTTCAAATTCTTATCATCTCTTATGTGATGAACTAACTGTACTCAATCCATGGTTTTTTCTGCAATCTAATTGAAATGAAATGAATGATCTCTCCACAGTTGCCTTCCCCAGTAGTTTATGAGATCCTTAAGGTCAGAGACCAAAAAAGTTAATTTCCCCATAACTTAGCATTTGTGGAAGGAGCACTCAGTGCTGTAAGGTGCCCCACACCCACAAATCCTTTAAAAAAAGGTTTTGTAATGCTATTAAATGTCACATGACCTGGTGTCTCCGGAACACCTTCCTGTCCTGCTACATGCATGAGCTTTGCTAGCATTCAAGGGGAGACCAAGGCAAAGTCGGCATCTTGTCTCTTGTGATGAGGGAGGCATCTGCTGGTTTGTACACGTCTCTTTATCTTAGTTGTGGGGGAGAATCTGGTCTGTGTCTCTCTTAGATCCATCTCCTCCAGAGCCCACCAACTGATCAGGAAGTGTGTTGTCTTTCTCAAACAGATCCACCTCCATCTTCCGGAGTCCAAACTCCCCTTGAACACTGGTACTTACCAACTGGTACTTACCAAAAACGTTAGATAAGTATTGCAAAATCATTCCCGGTACTTATAACCCTATCTTAGTAACCTTCTCCCTAAGACCACATGGGAAAAGGTGAGGTGAGCAGACAGAACAAAGACTCCCAGTTTAGGTCCTCAGGAGCTCTCTCAAATGGATGCTATCTTGCTCTCTAATACTCTCTCCTGAGGCTTCAGCTGTCTCCCTCTTACATTCTCCTCCTAAACTCTCTAGGTAATGCCCCATCCCTTTGCCACAGAAAACTGCCCTATTCTGCCCCATTCCCCACAAGAAGAAGTTGTCCCAAGTTGTTGCTGTCGCTTCTTGTTAAGTGCAAAGAGATCTGTGGTTGCCAAGAGTTTGGAGGAAGGGAGGGAGGGGAGAATAAGTAGAACATAGTGGATTTTATGGGCAGTGAAATTATTTTGTGTGACACTGTAATGGTGGGTACATATCAGTATACATATGTCAAAACCCAAAGAGTGTATAATACCTAGCTCTGACTAGTGTGGCTCAGTTGGTTAGATGTTGTCTCATGCACTGAAAGGTTGCTGCTTTGATTCCTGGTCAGGGCACATGCCCAAGTTTTGGGCTTGATCCCCAGTGGGAGGCATGCAGGAGGCAGCTGACTGATGTTTTACTCTCATATCAATGTTTCTCTCTCTCTCTCTCTCTCTCTCTCTCTCTCTCTCTCTCCCCCCTCCCCACTTCCTCTCTCTTTCAAAATCTATTTTAAAAAGAAAAATCTTTTTTTTTTTAAAAAAAGAATGAACCCTAATGTAAACTATGGACTTGGGATGATAATGATGTGTCAGTATAGATTCATCGATTGTAACAAATATACCACTGAGGTGTGGGTTGTCCTTACTGGAAGAAATTGTGCATCTGCAAGGGTAAAGGACATATGGAGACTCTCTGCACTGTCCACTCAACTTTGCTGTGGACCTAAATGTAAAAAATAAAAAGGAAGTGAGCTATCAAGTCATGAAGAAAACATGAAGAATCCTTAAATGCATATTACTAAGTAAAAGAAGCCAGTCTGAAAAGGCCAGTATATATACTAAGGTTGTGGTTGCCAGGGGTTTAGCAGGAGAGAGGGAAGACTAAATAGGTGCAGTACAGGGGATTTGAGGGCAGGGAAACAATTCTGTATGAAACTGTAACAGTGGATAGATGTTATCATACAATTTTCAAAACCCATAGAAATATATAACAGAAGACTGAATCCAAGTAAACCATGGAGTTCAGTCAATAATAATGTATCAGTATTGGCTAGTCCATTGTAACAAATGTACTACACTAATGGAAGATGTTAATAACAGGGTAAGCTGGTGGGTGTGGGGGCAGAAATGAGGGGACATTTGGGAACTCTTTCCACTCAATTTTTCTGTAAAACTAAAACTTTCCCTCCAAAAATGTCTATTAAGAACAGCTAAAAAGAAAAAAACATTTTTAAACCTATTAGCTATTACTATTAGTACAATTACTACTTTTCAAACTATTACTTCGTTTCCCCTGTACAAATTTTATACACTCTCTCTCCAAGGATTCCTCTATGCTGCTTCAAATACCAGAAAGGCCTTTGAGGTATGGTAGCCTGATACCCCTGGCTTCTTAAAGTTCGGTTTAACTGTATAATTTGTGGTGTGTAAGATGGAGTGATATGCATCAATATCCAGATATGGTTTTAAAAGCTATTCTGCAGCATGCCATTCCAGCTACAGGGCCTTGGACCACATATGTTGAAATAAAACCACATTTGTTTGGGTTCCCAAGTGACTATGAAGGGCATAGTTGCTCTGCCAACCTGTATTGACATGTTGCTGGCATGAGAAATTAATTTGTGTTAATCCACTAAAAATTTGGGAGTTTTTGTGTGTGTGTAGCATAACCTAGCCTATCCTGATTTATATTCCTTGTAAGTCCTACCAAGTTTTCATAATTCCATTCAAATGACATGTTCTCTACAATCTTTTTTTGATTCTTGAAGCTAAAAGCAATCTTTCTAGTTTCTTAATTCCCACAGTAGCTTATCTGTACCTTCTAATGACATTCAGCACTTTAAATCGTATAGTAACTCTTTAAATCTTATATTATAATTATATGCATACATGTCTTATCTATCCTAGTAGAACATGAGTTTTTTAAGGTCTAGATCATGTCTGATTATCTTAGCATATCACAAGCACTTGGTAAAGTATATGGCATGCCTTTTTGATACTATACAGATTTTTATTCAAATAAATAAGGTTCCATCAAGAGAAAAAAGTACTTATATAGCCCAGCTGGTGTGGCTCAGTAGTTGAGCATCAACCTATGAACCAGGAGGTCACAGTTTGATTCCCGGTCAGGGCACATGCCCAGGTTACGGGCTTGATCCCCAGTGTAGAGTGTGCAGAAGACAGCCATTCAATAATTCTCTCTCATCATTCTGTCTCTCTCTCAATCTCCCTTCCTCTCTGAAATCAATAAAAATATATTTTAAAGTGCTTATATAAATAAAAGAGTTACTGTTCTCAATTTTTATGTACAAAAATACTAAATAGACATCTTCCTTCAGATTAGTTTTACACTCTTAGACAACCCATGTTCTTCATTCTGTAGGAAACCATTTCTTTTTAATTTAGAGCTATCTATTCCAAAGAAATGTATTATAATCAACAGTTACTCTTAAATGTTAATAGAAATGTTGAGTAAACTAGACAGGAACAGAAACTCTTCAAAAAAAAAGATTATTTTAAAATCGTTGAATAGATATTTTCTCATGTCTCTTATTCTTGGTCTTTTCTGCATATCAGGATCATAGCTGGCAGAAATTTGTTTCAAACACTGTTGTTTCACAAATAGCCTCAGACGGCCACAGGGGCATAGGCTACCAAAGAGACAGAACTGAACCTCACACCACCCTGCTTGGCCCCGGAGGATGGCTGGTTAGCCAGAAACGGGTAAGATTCCTCAAGGAAGGAACAACCTAAGACAGGCACAGTCGCAGAGGGGCCATCAGGAGAGAACTTGGGGGGGGGGGCAACAGAAGTGGGGCACAGACCCTCACCCCCCCAACATTGCAGGGGCTTGAACCCTCACCCCTTCTGAAGGAGGTCTCCTGCCCCCATGGCTGCTTCGTGCTCACCACACCCAGCTCAGATCGGGACCCAGGCAACAGAAAGAGACTTGGCCCAGCTCACATGGAGATACAGGTGACAGACAGAGACTTGGCCCAGCTCAGATCGGGACCCAGGTAACAGACAAGAGACTTGGCTGACAGCAGCTGCCCTATATCTAAATTCAGCCGAGCATCTGGAATGCTCAGGGCCCACTCAAGAATGCAAATAATCCTCCCCACTAATATTTACAGGGTAAACTAAGATTGTTGGTAGAGTATTAAATTTGACAGTAAAATAGTAATCAAGTTTTCAGATTAATTTAAATAGGCTAATTGAAATAAGTGAATATTCAAGTAAGGTTAATTGTACTGGACAAAAAGCTGTTCTTAAAGTAATAACTAAAATTTCTATTGGTAGTTCATCTCATGGTAAAATTCCTGAATATGCAATGAACCTAAAGTGTCATATGTGTGGGCAAAAAAAAAATAATAATTAAATTTAAAGTTATCAAGACTGCATTATAAAATTTACAAAAACCTCCATTAATAAAAAAAAAGGGGGGGTAATAGGGCAATATCATGTAAGGAAAAATATCCTATAAGTAAATTACATCTAGAAAATTCTTACTTTACCAAATTAAGTTTCATTTGTAATGCTAACAGCAAGACGGCCATTAAAAACACACATGGTGTCTAAATAAGACAAAGGAAAATCGTTTGAACAAAAATAAAAAGGATCCCAAATCAATTATATAGAAAATATTCCTTTATTAACTTGTGGTCGAGAATATATTTGTATATTTTCAGAAAACAACCCCAAGACCAGGTGGATTCCTGCAACAGAGAAGAATTGACAGGTGTGCTCCAACCACTAAGACAAGAGGGAAAAACAGTCCAGAGATGGAAGATGCTGACAACGCCTTGCCATGCGAGCAGTCAGCAGCTGTGCACCGCTGCAGGGTACCTAGGACCAAACCAGAGAGGGTCGGACCTGCATTGCCACCATGTGCCCACCATCCAGATATCATTGCTGACATGTACACATAAGGAACTGTTAGACATTGAAACGGGGACTCAGAACTGTTGGACATTGAAATTGGGACTCAAACATTTTTTGTTTTGTTTTGTTTTGTTATTATATGTTTATTTCTAGTCTGCAAAGGCAAAACTTTTTAAAGGAAAGAAATGGTGGGAAAAAGATACAGAGGCAAAGAAGCATTGAACAGACTGTCAAACTACATTGGGAAGACAGGGGAGGTTGGGCGAGGGGGGCTGTAAGAGACCAACCGAAGGACTTGTACGCATGCATATAAGCACAATCAATGGATACAAGACACTGGGGTGGCAGGGAGGGCGGGCAGGTGAAGGCATGTACTGGGGGTAGGGGAGGTCGGGGGGGAGGTAGATGGGGGAAAAAAAAAGGAGACATATGTACTACTATTTGTAATACTTAAAACAATAAAAAAATTAAAAATAAATAAAAATAAAAAAATAATAAAAACAAACAAAACAAAACAAAAAAACAAATAGCCTCAGACATCTAAGGCAAAACTAGATCTTGCACCATGTCCATTGCCATTCGACAAAATAAAAGTTTTTAAAATAATGTCAACAGCAATTGATAGGAAACAGGCTAGCAGGGAATAACTACCAGGAACAATTTTAAATCTTAGAAAAGATTTTGGGTAACATTCAGGCTCCTTGTCTTCGAGGAAGTAAGAGAGAAATATTCTCTGCCATAAGCATTTGCAATCTAGCTGATAAAAAGAACTTAGACATAAAAAGCCAAATAACAATACAAAGAAACATCTACCTAATGACAAATGAACAGTCTATCAAAGAAATGCAAAAAATAATTTAGTCTAGTTCTAAGGATTGTGGAGAAGACTAGGATTTAAGATAAACATTTAATTAAAACAACAACAAAAGAAGACACCCTAATGATATTTGTAAAAAAGAGAGGGAAGTAGGAAGGGAGTGAAGAGAGAGAGAGAGAAACAGAGACAGAACCATCTAGACCAAGCATGTCAAACTTGCAGCCTTCGGCCTGCATGCAGCCCACAATGAATATTTTTGCGGCCCAGCCAGTATAACGGTATGCAAGAAATGTTTTAATAAAAATTTTGTAACTTAATTTTTACAATGTCTTGTTATACATAATTATTAATAATGAACTACAACATTCGCTAATGACTGATTACTAGAATAGTATTGCATTCATTTCCCTTACGCCCCTTATGTGCAGGCGCACCATTTCTCTTCACTAATACTAGCAGTGAATATTTTAGCAGCCGATTGCCACATCATTAGTCTTGTACTGACTTTAGTGTGCCCAATAGGAAATATTTTGCTTTCGGAGAACAAGAAAAATAGGTTTATTTGCGTTATGCTTATTAACTTGTACAGTTATTCAGTGTCTCATAAGTTAATGTTCAAGAAAAAATATTAATTTTTATTAAAATGCTCTATTATTTTATGTTAACAATTACTCATTTATTTCAGCCCTTTGTATTCAGCATGTCTCTATCAAAATCAAGGATGTCTCTATGGAAATAAACCTATGCTTCTATGAAAATTGAAGCTTTTGTTTTTTTGCGGCCCACATAAACTTAAACCTTGTTTATTTGGCCTGTGTTAGCCTTTGAATTTGACATGCTTGCTCTAGACCCGTGGTCAGCAAACTGTGGGTCGCGAGCCACATGCGCTCTTTGGCCCCTTGAGTGTGGCTCTTCCACAAAATACCACGGCCAGGGCGAGTCTATTTTGAAGAAGTGGCATTAGAAGAAGTTTAAGTTTAAAAAAATTTCGCTCTCAAAAGAGATTTCAATCGTTGTACTGTTGGTATTTGGCTCTGTTGACTAATGAGTTTGCCGACCACTGTTATAGACTGTCAGCATGGGGCCACATGATAGATGGCCTTGGAAGTCAGGGATAAAACCCTGACAACTGTCCTGGACAGTTTGGGGAATGGAGAGCTCCTTCCTTGAGTTTTCTAACCTGGATGGACACATGAAAAGTCATCTTTCAAAAAGACTGATTTGGAAAAAGTTTGTAGGATGGCTTAATGAGAATAGAAACTTGGATTTTGGAGGGAAGGAGAATTTTGGAATAAAGGGCAAACATGGCATTTTTTTTTTCTTCTGAGATAGGAAATAAGAGATTGAGGTAGAGAAAGTAACAAAGGTTGAAGTAGAAAAGTAACAAAGACGATTTCTTAAGGTTGAGAGGAGATAGGACGAGAATATGACCTCTCTTTCTCAGTGAAGAGACAGTCATCTTTAAAAAATGAGGCTGCTAGAACTAAAATTGAGGCTTGAGACATAAAGCAAAGATTTGAAACTGCTATAAGAAATCTGATAAAGAGTTTACAAAATACAGCAATGAGACCGGTTTAACTTGCAAGATATGAATTTGTAGTGAACCTAAGTCCATAAATTCCTCCAATTATCTTGGCCAGAAAAGAAACAATTAAGATGTATCAATATAGTGGATCAGAAAAAGTTGGGAAATTACAATGGAGGACTCTAACATTTTGTAAAAGTGTGTATTAAAAAGCTAAATCAGAGTTTAAAGGGCTGGGGGTGGGCGAAGGACTGGGGGGTGTGGGGTGTGGATAAAATCAGAAGGAGGATGGCCTGGAGGAACGGGTAGAAAGTATTTGAAGTAGTTCATGATGTGAATCACAGAGATAGGATCCACATCAAAGGACTCATGGGGTAGGTGAAATTTTATCTTCCAGTCTCTCATAAATGGTCTAAAATGTCATGTTTTAAACAAACGCACTAATAAAATACTTCATAAAATATTTTCTTCCAAGTGTTATACATACAAAAATCTGTCTGGTAACTCATCAAAGAAGAGCCCCGAAGACTGAAGAAAGGTGAAATTGGAGAGTATTTCTCTGGGAGAGGTACTTTACAGGAAGTCCCTATATAAGAGGGATTTTCTGAAAAGTACTCAGAGTTTGTCCCTTAGGACTTTGATGAACACAAGTGGAAAATAAGAATATGAAAAGATGCTCAACACCATATGTCATAGGGAACTCAAACTAAAACAATAATGAGATACCAGTATATATCTACTAGAATTGCTAAAATCCAAAACACTAAATGCTGACAAGGATATGGAGCAACAAGAATTCTCATTCATTGCCAGTGGGAATGCAAAATGGAAAGACAGTTCGGCAGTTTCTTACAAAACTAAACATACCCTTACCATATGATCCAACAGTGGTGCTCCTTGGTTTTTCCCAAAAGAGTTGAAAACTCATTTGTGTCCACATAAAAAACCTGTACATTAATGTTTATAGCCATAATTATCCAAACTTGGAAGCAACCAAGACTGTTATACACACAACAAACTAATTGTACACATATTCTTTCTCATCTTCAGTAGGTGAATGGGTAAATCAGCTGTGGAACACCCATCCATACTGTATGATTCCAACTAGATGACATTCCAGAAAAAGGCAAAACTATGGAAACAAAAAATTAATGCCTTGAGCTTCAGCTGGATGTTGATGGAAGATTTCCTCTGCCCAGCTTGTCACTGCTTCAATGTTTGAGTTTTGCTTCAAAAAGCCAAAACTCAAAAGTCAGAGTTTGGAGTAAGGAAAGGTTCATGAATCGAGAAGGTGCCAACGAGAAGATGAGAGCCTTCGTGGCACCTCAAATTCATTTTTAAAAAATAGAGTTCAGGCTTTTTTTTATAACAAGGGAGGGGGAAATGGGAGGAGCTGTTTTTGTAAACCTCAAGCCCCAAGAAGAATTTCTCTAATTATTAACATGTCTCTGTGCAAGACAAAGCAGGAGCTATTAGCCTGAAGGCTGTGGGATGGAGTCAGAGACCATATTTCACTCTGCTACAAGCCTGCAGCTAGCTCTGAAGTGAGAAGGTGGGTTGGTCCTGTAGTGAAACCACAGTGTACCTTCAATTAATCTCATTCTCAGCCAGGGAAAGCTGCTGGCGGAGTAAATTTTCTCCTGAATTACCTAAGGACAAATATCTCCCTATGGTCATGTAGACAAAAAAGGTGCCACATACTCATCCTGAGAAGCTCAAGGTGGCCTTACAAACTCAGAGACCAAAAGTAACCACATAGGATCGTCAGGACATAAAAATTACCAACTAAAAGCCGGTCATGGCCATGGCAAATAGTCACATCCTAGGCCTGTAGTTTCCTTGACAAAGGTCAATCTTTACCTGAGAGCCTGTGTGTGTGTGTGTGTGTGTGTGTGTGTGTGTGTGTGTGTGTAATGTGGTGTTTTTTTTTTTGCATTTAAGATAACATACCTTTGAAATGTCACAATAACCTCCTTTTCCAGACCCCTCAGGGCACCCCTACCCACCAGAGCAGGAGACCACTGAGCCCCTCATTTTTATCTTATTCTCCAACTACGTTATCTATGTGCTATAAATGTCATTTCTGAACTATCTTGTACTCACCAATGTAAAAGTATGTGTCTCTCTGTTTTACTTTTTACCCAGCCCCAGAGATTTCCTTGCTTTGCTTTCTCCTATCCTCTTACTCTACCACCAATGGATTTCATGTAAACTTCCTTGCATTTCCTCCTTTGATTCTAATGTATAAAATAAGCTGCAAAACTGCCATTCTCTGCAGCATTTTCTCAATGCATTGAGAGTTTGCTTCCCAGCAATTGTCATCAGTATGGCTCAGAAAAACTCATAAACATTCTCGATAGGTTTGGACGTTTCTTATGTCAACAGTTAGTATTCTTCTTTCAAAAACAAAACAGGCCAGTAACATAGGAGCAAAGTATTTTGTCAGTCTATTAAAATGTTTTTCATCTGATCCTATTATTAAAAATTTGGCCCTAGCTAGGTTTTGCCCAGTGGTTAGAGCGTTGGCTACGGACTGACTGAAGGGTCAAGGGTTTGATACCAGTTAAGGTCACATACCTCAGTTGCAGCCTCCATGTTTCTCTCTCTTTGTCTCTCCCCCTCCCTTCCACTCTCTCTAAAAAAATCAGTGGATTAACAACAACAACAACAAAATTAAATTCTGGCATTATTATTAGGGTAAAGTAGTTTTTGTTTCCTTCCTGGATCTATTTCATCACAAAGTTCCCTCCTTAGTTGAGAACATTTGTTTAATTCCTATGATATAATTTGTTAGACCCCCAAATTTCTCTCCAGGTGAAGTGGGGGTCCGGAGGATCTCTGCTTATGCTGCCACAGCAATAAATAGAAAGATTTGAACTTCACATGCAGGATTAGCAAGATAATTGCATGGGGAATGTTTAAAGATGCAGAGCCTTGATCTAAGAAACTGATGTCTTCCATTTCAAAGCAAATTGTGAGATTGCTAATCATGTGTCTTTTTGCCTAGCATCTAGACACCTCCCCCTCACTTCCAGCTCACTATCGGCAAGATGAAAGGAATCAATCTAAGATTTGTAGAAAATTCTTGGAATTCAATGTAGTTCAACTGTCTACTGAATATCTGCTACATGCACTATTTTGTATCATTCAGGGTGAAATTCCCATGGTTTCTTCTACAACCTTGCTTTGAGAAATCAAGCTAGAACAGAGGTTGACACAAAGAGTATTATTTATTTTGCCATGTTAGCCTAACAGCATAGGAAGAACACATTTCCCAAAATGATTTATCCTAAAAGCCCTGAGCCCCACCAGAGATTCTCATGGGATAGGTCACTGGAGTTCAAGGTTTAGTAGAAAAGTTTCATGTTCCTTCTGTTCCTCCCTTCAGGGGTGACTTCATGTAAAAGTGACAGTGACAAAATTACTTCTTTAAGGAAAAACCCACTTCAAAGGGAAAAAGGATGGAATAATAATTCAATCTTAACCATTCTTTCAACCAGAAATATAAGCATATTAATGCTATCAGAAAAAAATGTGTTAGAGGCTCAACTGGGATTTTTAAAAAAGTAACTTTTTCTTAAACTCTTTCTAATGACAGATATCATTCACAGGAATCCACAAGTGAACAATCTTTTTAGAGCAAAACACTACTATTTTACTAATGGGTCGTCAGAAATACCCTAACTTTCCATCCATCCTTTTAAGAAAGCATCTACTTCCATTGGAAAATTCCAGGCTCAGGCAAAAGAGTTTATTTAACTTGCATTATAACGCAAAACATATTTTGCCAGGAACTTCCATCACTCATCAGGGTAGCGTTTTTTTGGGTTGTTGTTGTTGGTGGTGGTTTGTTTTTGTTATTTTTTAATGATGCATTACCAAATGATTGTAAATTCTCAGATACATTTGCCATTCTACCTTCATTCTAATAAAATTTGCATCAGCACACATACAAACAGATACTTCAGAAGTAAGATTCATTCTTGATGATTTTCCCTGTTTCATTTACCAAAAATACAAGGGTTTCTTTGGATTTTAAGTCTTATTGATGAAAACATAAATCTAGTTGACATCCTTGATTTCTCTTTCTCACCTCTCCTATATCCAATCCATCCATTTGACCCATTGGCTCAGCCACTAAATCCTAATCCATCTTCTGCTCCTCTCATCTCCATTGCTACTGCCGTGGTCCAACCCACTGACATCTCACACAAGGGTTATTACCCTGCTCTTCTACAATCTCTTCTCCTTCCATTCTTGCTCCCCTAAAATTCATCCTTCACATAGTTTCCAGGTTAAAATTTGATCATGTTACTATTTGCCCCCTTGAAATCTTTCAATGTTTTTCATCACACGGGAGTAAAATGAAAACTTCAGACCTATGAGCCTCACATAATTTGGCCTACTTTCTAGACCTTATTCCATACCCCTCACCCCTCACTCACTACTCCCAGCCTCTATAAAATGGTGTTTCTCTAAGTCAAAATTCAACCTTTTCCTCACCTCAGCACTAACGCTATGGCTGTTTCTTCTTCCTGGAACTCTCTTCTCTAGATGCTCTTCATTATCCTTTCTACCCCAAATGTGCTCTCTGGATTAGCAGCATAAATGTCACTTGGAATAAAATATGCAGATCTCAGGCACAACTCCTTACTTACTGAATCATAATCTGTGCTTCAACAGATCCCCACGTGATTTATATGCAAGTTATAGTTTGAGAAGGTCTAGCTTAAGTCTCAGCTCAATCGCTACCTCCTCAGAAAGGCTTAGCTAAACCAGCTTCCCAATCACCCTCCGTTACACCATGTAATTGGCTTTTCTCATGGCAATTAAATTTACACAAAAATACCTTAATTGTTAACTAATATCTTTATTGTTCCTTTTTCCCCACCAGAGTATAAGCTCTCTGAAAGCAGGGGCCATATTTATGTTGTCCACTCCTATTTTACCACCTATTCTATCTCATCAATAGATATTCGACAGATGAATGAATATTCAAATACATAATGCAGTTTTAATGTTCAAAGAGATGGTAGAATAGTATAAGTTTTTTATTTCTGTTTTTCTGGCTTTGTCTGACCTAATTACCAGCCAGAAAAATTATGAGTCAAATCAGTTTTGGCACAAATCACTTGCAGTATGGTAATTGAATTGAAGGAAGGAAGGAAAGAAAGAAGGCTGGTCTTGGAAGATGAGCTGGTAATAAATGAAATGGCATGGCAAATGACTGCGTAAGACAGGACTACAGAGGCAAGTGAAAGATCACACGGGCTCCCCAGCATGGTATGAATTAGGCTAACTTTCTCACTTTCTAGAGCTTGTAAACAATGAAAATTGAAATTTTTTATTTTCTATTGTGCTGCCTAGATCACACCATCCATTAGTAGCCAGTGAGAAGGAAAAGATATGTTCACCTGTGTTTCTCCTTAACTCTCACACTACTGCCACACTCAGATGTGTGGGTTTTTTCCGTACCAAGCAATTTTCTGTGACATCAGTTGGGTTCTACAGTTTACTAGTAACTCAATTCCAACACTGTCTTCCTGGAGATACCCTCAGATCCCACAGGTTAAGGGCTCAATCCCATGAGAGTGCCCACCATTCCACTTTACGTGCCAATCACAGTAGTAGGGCCCCAGGGTACCTACAACTTCTGTCTATCTTGGCTACAAATCTGATTGATAATGACTTTAGTGTACAAGCTGCTGTGCAGGGACTGATCTTACAAAGTAGAATTTGCCCCTTCAGGCTCCAGTGCCCACCAAGGTCTCCCTTTGGGGGTGCCATTTGTGGAGGCAATTGGTTGGTGCTCTGATGTGGTCTGAAGCCCACCACTGAGTGTGTTGGTTCTTGAGCATCTAGGAAGAGATTGTGGTGCAGGTCAATGTCAGATGCTGCCTGTGACCAGCCCAGGGCTACTTGTTAGCAGATTAAGATTTGCTGTGTGGAGGGAGAGCTCTGCACAGTTTGTGGCTGCCTACACTGGACCTTGGTGCTCTGGGAGAGGCCCAGCTGCATACCAGTGTCTGCTTTCACCAATACCAAGCCGAGGTCAAGTCAGCAAAAGGTCCAAGGCACCCTGAGATCCACCTCCTGCCAGCTGCATGTTAAGTTCAGTCACTGAAAGAGCCTCTGGCAGTAAGCGAGTTGCGTGAGGTAGGTTCTTGGTGAGTCACCAGGTAGGGGCCCGTGATGTTGAGAGAGATTTGATCTTGGCTCCAATGCTGGGTCTGAGACCTCTCAGCAAAAACTGTAATGCACACCAAGGCCAGCCGCCACTGGCCTGGGGCCTACAGACCTGTGTTTTGGGTGGGGTCTCAGGGAGTCATCAGGGTGAGGCCAGTAGAACTCATCAGACTAAAACAGATTAAGATTTGCTGTGTGGAGGGAGAGCTTTGCATAGGAACGCTGGTGCTGGTAGGAGCGCTGCAGGGGGAAACTCGATCTCTATGAGAATCTTTCACAGCTGTAAACCTACTTCTGCTCCACCCCGTGTATATATATATAATTAAACTGCTGGTAGCTTGAAATAAGCCATGGTGAAAGTATTTAAACACCACAGAAGGACAGCAAACACTACCAACTAAGACTCTTCCTCCCCACCTTGGGCCAAGAGCCAGTTGTTAAACGTTTATCAGCATATCACTATGTGTGCATGTATACACACATATACATATATTTATATTAGAGGCCCGATGCACGAAATTCGTGCAAAGTGTTCGGCCCTCACAGCCATAGCAGCTTGCCTCAGCTCTCGCAGCCCCGGCTTCATACAGTAGATCATCCAGAAGGACATCCGGAAGGTTGTTCCACTGTCCAGCCTAATTAGCATATTACACTTTTATTATTATAGATACACATGTATACAGAGAAAGAGAGAGAGAGAGAGCAAATGAGGCAAATGTTAAAAATTGGGCAACCTAGGTGAAGAACATATGGGTGTTCTTATACTATTCTTAGAACTTTTCTATAGATTTAAAATTTTTCCAAATAAAAAGTTGGAAAAAATTAAAAATATTATCAGGGAAAATATGTAGGTGAAGAAACACTGATCACAAGGTGATGTAGTTAAGTTGGATAAAGTGCTCTCATGGATTATTATGATAGTCTTTCTAATCTGGTACATTCTTGAAATCTTACATAATAAAAAGTTAACAACATACACAAAAACAAGTTAATAGATAAAGGTAGTTAATCAGAAAGAAATGTTGTTGAAACATGACAATAGCTAAGAACAAAATGTTCATTAAAATGTATTAGTCATGCTCAAGCCAAGCTCTACCTGGCATACTATGGAGCCAGGATGCATTCAAAGGACATGTATTTGCAAGAAAATCTGAATGTTCAATAAACATACACATTGCTCTGTTCATGAGATCTGTACCATACAACCTAAGGTTCTATTAAGAGTCAAATTGAATAATTAAACATTAGGAGTTTGTGTTTGGCACACAGTAGACAATTCCAATGTTTGTATTGCTTGAATTAAGAAAAGAATGGTTTCTACCCTGGTCAGGTGGCTCAGTTGTTTGGAACATCATCTCACACACTAAAAGGTTGCGGGTTTAACCCCTGGTCAGGGCAACCAATCGATGTTTCTCTCTCACATCAATGTTTCTCTTCCTCTCTCTCAAAAAAAAAAACAACAAGAATGTTTTCCTTTCCTGACCTCTTTCAGGATAGGTAACTCCATAAACAAACATTAACACTCTCCTGGCCAGAGATGGAGACTGTGTGGTGAGAACAATAGAGAACAGAGATGGAAGGGTGTGTGTCACAGCTCCTGAAGCAACCTGTCCTTCCCTTGGGCACAGAGAGAGAAGCAAGGCTGCTTTAGGAACAAGAGACCTGTATAGTCACAGTGCACTTGGTTTAATGCTCTGTGGTCACCATCCTGGGATTTTTAATAATTTTATCTTTGAACTTGGATTTTACAACTCATGCTGAAGTGACAAGGGCACATATGTGTGAACATGGTAGATGAGTAGGAGTGTCAACTTTTTCCTGATGCTCCATTTGCTTTAAGAATTCTTGATGTCCCCAACAATGCCTGGGAGTCCAGTAGGACTCAAGGTAAGTGAGCTCCATGTATAGTAGAGAAAGGAGAGGAGAGGGCACTTACAGCCCTAAGAGGCCATGCTTTCTGTTTAAACCAGAACTCAATTTAAATGCAGAATGTAACAGTACTCTTTATTCAACAAATAAATAAAGACCTCTATCATATCCTTCCTTCATTCTTGTTACTTCCCTGTATTAGCCAACCACTTAGGCTGAAAACGATGACATAAAAGAAAGGGAAAGATGGCAACCCAAAGTTCATTTTCCTTTCCAGTCTTTCCTTACTCATCAGTAAAGGATGGGTAGAGTGTCAACAGATGAAGTAAAAACAGTTGAGTTAGTTTTGTGCAGCATTTCCACTATTCTGGTCAGAACAAAACTGAATGCATGTTTGAGGTACAAAATACAAATTTTATAATTTCACTAATTCTGTGCATGAATTTAATGCTTTTATATTTTAATTTAAAAGAAACATTGCACAATAAAAAGATAAATGATAAAATTTATGCTAATAATCTAAAATTTTAATTTTCCTTTATTTAGAATGACATTAAGCAGCAAATTAAAAACCCCATGACAAGGTGATAGAAAGGATGAGGCAGAAAGGGTGAAACTTTGTTTTATTTTTTAGTTATTATTTTTTTAAATCCTCACTTGAGGATATGTTTTTGTTGATTTGAGAGGGAGAGAGATGAAGGGAGAGAGCTGGAAAGAAACATAGACGTGAGAAACATCAATCGGTTGCCTCCAGTATGCCCCCTCACTGGGGTCTAATCCACAACCTGTGTATGTGCCCTGACCATCACCTTATGGTGTATGGGATAGCGCTCCGACCAACTGAGGCACACCAGCAGGGCACTTTTTGTTTTAAAAGTGATTTCTGCAAGCTGCCACCCAAGCTTTTTCTAAAAGGAACAAGGCTTGAGAAGAAACCAAGATGGTGGCGTGGGTAAACACCTAAACTGCTGCCTCGCACAACAATTTCAAAATTACAACTAAAAAACAAAACGGACATCATCCAGAACCACAGGAAGGCTGGCTGAGTGGAAATTCTACAACTAGAAGGAAAGAGAAAAGCACACTGAGACTCAGAGGAGCTGCAGGAGGCAGAGGTACTGAGACATGAGCATGGAGAGGATTGGCAACTGAGTGTGTGGCTGGCTTTCTTAAGTGGGAGGGAGACAAAGACTCTTAACTGCACTAAACTCCAGTTCCGGGCGAGATTCTGGGGACACAGACTCATTCGGGGAGAAACTGGACTGTCTGGCAGCGGGTAGAACTCGAGGGCAGCTTTCCCGCAGAGGTGCTTGCAGCGATTACCACGGGACACTGAGACACAGGGGCCTATTAGGGCAGGGCTGACGGGAAACCAATGCTGTCTGCTCTGCCCTGAGACTCCGCCCCATCCAAGCTCAGCACAGAGGCTTTTGCAAGTCTTGTCTCATACAGGTGTCTCCAGCACAAAAGTTCTCCCATCGTAGACACAGCTGATCCTCACAGCCAATTGGCCTGGAGGTCAACTCCTCCCAGGAATACCAACAACAATCAAGGCTTAACTACAAGACTGTGCACACAGCCCACAAAGGGGTGCACCAAGAGTGTCCACCTCAGGTAACTGGGGAGGCTGAGCCACTGGACCCTATAGGACACCTAGCACACAAAGCCACTCTATCAACTCAGGGAAGCAGCCAAAATGCGGAGACAAAGAAACAGATCACAAATGAAAGAAATGGAGGAAAGTAAACGACTGGATATGGAGTTCAAACCCATGGTTATAAGGTTTTTCAAGAATTTTCTAGAAAAGGCCGATAAATTTAGCAAGACCCTCGAGGATATGAAAAAGGACCAACTAGAAATTAAGCATACACTGACTGAAATAAAAAACATTATACAGAGATCTAACAGCAGACTATAGGATCGCAAGAAGCAAGTCAAAGATTTGAAATACAAAGAAGCAAAAAACACCCAACCGGAGAAGCAAAAAGAAAAAGAATCCAAAAAGTTGAAGATAGTGTAAGGAGCCTCTGGGACAACTTCAATCGTACCAACATCAGAATTATGGGGTGCCAGAAGAAGAGAGAGAGCAAGATACTGAAAACCTATTTGAAGAAATAATGACAGAAAACTTCCCCACCTGGTGAAAGAAATAGACTTTCCAGTCCAGGAAGCGCAGAGAACGCCAAACAAGAGGAATCCAAAGAGGACCACACCAAGACACATCATAATTAAAATGCCAAGAGCAAAAGACAAAGAGAGAATATTAAAAGCAGCAAGAGAAAAACAGTTAGTTACCTACAAGGGAGCACCCATACGACTACCAGTTGATTTCTCAACAGAAACTATGCAGGCCAGATGGGAGTGGCAAGAAACATCCAAAGTGATGAATAGCAAGAACCTACAACCAAGATTACTCTACCCAGCAAAGCTATCATTCAGAGTTGAAGGTCAGATAAAGAGCTTCACAGATAAGAAAAAGCTAAAGGAGTTCATCACCACCAAACCAGTATTATATGAAATGCTGAAAGGTATTCTTTAAGAAGAGGAAGAAGAAGAAAAAGGTAAAGATAAAAATTATGAACAACAAATACATATCTATCAACAAGTGAACTAAAAATCAAGTGAATAAAAAAATCTGAGGAACAAAATAAACTGGTGAATATAATAGAATCAGGGGCATAGAAAGGGAGTGGACTGACAATTCTCAAGGGGAAAGGGGTGTGGGGGGTGTGGGAAGAGACTGGACAAAAATCGTACATCTATGGATGAGGACAGTGGGGGCGGGTAAGGGCAGAGGGTGGGTGGGAATCAGGTGGAGGGGAGCTATGGAGGGAAAAAGAGGAACAATTATAATAATCTGAACAATAAAGATTTATTAAATAAAAAAAAGAAAAAATAACAAAAGAATGAACAACAGAAATAAAATAAAATCATTAAAATAAATAAATAAATAGATAGATAAATAAATAAATAAAAAATAAAAGGAACAAGGCTTCTTCTCCACTCCAGAAAGTAAGCAAACACATTTCAATGGGCAGAGTTGAGTACTTTCTCCATCTGGTGTCACTTCTATTTGATACTAACATTTGCTCCTTAACCAAACCTTCTCTGAGTGGAACAGCAGCTCCAAGCTTGAGAGGAGGTTGTGTTCTGCTCCCTACAGGCTCCAATCAAGGCGTATCCAGACCAGAACAACATAGCAAACACTGGTTAGACACATGGCTTTAAAGTTTAACTCTACACAAACAGTGCGGTGCAGTCCTGAGCAAGGTCCATACAGATAGGCCCAACAACCTTGCCTTTCAGTGTCTTGATAGCTCTGTGTCATGGAGACCTTTAGGTTTTGGCCTCCATGGGAAGATTTCAGAGAGATAATGCTCCTCCTCTTGGCCGCCTGCCCTGTAGCCAGTTGTGTAACCAAACTATTTCCTCTACAGAGCTCCTCAAGCACAAAGTCTTGGGAAAGGAAATACTATAAAAGGCAGAGGGTACTTTTCACCTGGAAGGCTGCATGGTGGCTGATAGAAAGCCTTGGACATGAAGTCAGAGCTTTCTTCTTATCAGTGGTGTGGCCTTGGGCAAGTCACTCAGCCTGTGTAGGCCTCGGTTTCCTCATCTGTCAAGTGATAGCAATGTTACATACCCTGTCGGAGGATGCTGTGAAAGGTAAGATAAGATCATTTTATGCTAAAGTGCTTTTTAACAGTAAAAACATGCCCAAACTAATAAAATTAATGTCTTCAATCACTTAATTAATACTTAGTAAGCACCTACACTAGGATCTGTCCTTGGGGATGGAGATATATTTGTGACCAAAAACAGACAAATACCTTGTATAGAATCTATAATTTGCTAATCAAGGGTAATAATGGCCTTGGCCCATGTGGCTTAGTTGGTTGGGTGTCATCGTCCTGCGCACTGAAAGGTTGCTGGTTCCATTCCTAGTCAGGGCACAGGCCCAAATCTCCAGCTCCATCCCCTATGGGGGGAGGGAGGGGACAGGAGGCAGCCGATGGATATTTCACTCTCTCATCAATGTTTCCCTTTCTCTCCCCCTCTCTCTCCCTCTCTCTAAAAGTCAATAACAATATTTGTTAAAAAGGATAATAACAATGAAAACAGTAAGAGTGAAGTTGTGATTTTAATTGAGTGGCATGGCAGATTGTGACAATTGCAGCCCCTGACAAGTCATACCATCCCGAGTCCACACCCCTTGCAATGGACTCTGCTGTTGTGTGATGAAGCCCAGATTAGACTGTAAAAGAATGAGATACCCCATGAAGAGAGAGCCCCTGCCAACAGTACCGCTGTGAGCATGAGGCAACCTTACACCCTCTGGTCCCAGCTCAGCTGCCAGATGATTGCAGCTCACGGATAACCCCAGTGGACCAGCTATCTCACAGAGTTATGAGAATAATAAATCAGTGTTTCAAAAAGGAGGCCAGAGAACTTCTCGGCGAAGGTGATATGCCAATTGGAACAGAAGAAAGAAGCTGCTGTGGGCTGAATGTTTGTGTCTTCCCCAAACTCCTGTGCTGTAGCCCTAACCCCAGTGTATTTCAAGATGGGGCCTCTAAGGAAGTAACTGAGGTTAAATGAGGTCATCAGGTTGCACCCAGGAAAGGCCATGTGAGGACATAGCAAGAAGGTGGTTGTCTGCAAACCAGGAAGAGAGTTCTCACCAGAAACCAAATCGGCTAGAATCTTGATCTGCACTTCTATCCCTCAGAACTGTGGGAGAATAAATTTCTGTGCTTTAAGCCACCCATTTATGGTATTTTGTTATGGCAGCCGAGCTGACTAAGACAGAAGCCATGCAAATACCCGAGGGAGAGCATTCCAGCAGAAGGAACAGCTGTGCAAAGGCACAGATGTGCAGGGAAGCTGGAATGGTGTGATGCTGGACCAGTAAGTGAGGGCAGAACTGGGGACATGGGGAAGAGAGGTAAGAAGTAGGCAAATCAGTAGGCCCTTTAAAGACTTTGCTTTTTATTTAAAACAAAAGCAAAGTCTGTGTAGGGTTTTGAGGGGTGGAGTGACATGTTTTAAAAGAACATGCATTTTTGCAATACTTGACTTTTATGTAACGATGAACATGTGTGACTTTTGTAATTAGAAAAAAGACATCAGAGCACTTTGAAGATTCCATAAGTGTAAGCAAACAAGGGTAAGCTGTGTCCTTTAATGCCAGCATGTGGGCACAGAGTAAATAGAGGACCAATAGGGTAAAGGGGAGAGAATGTAGCTGATCAGAGGGGCAGGTCTCAACATGCCACAGCCCTGTATTCTTTGAGGGCTGTGCTCTTTGACTGCTCTCCCACAGGTATTGCACCTCTGTGGACAGAGGTGAGGGAAGGGAGCAGAGGGTGCAGCAAGGACAGAAAACACTGCATGGATGGGATTGTTTCTTGATAGGAATCAATTCAAATACTTCTGATTTACTGCAGCACTTAGCATATTGCCAGTTTCTATAAGGTAGGAGCTAGATTATTTCTTGAAGAAATGAGTGAATTGGCCTGAGCAATCTCCCTATTATTCTACACCCAGTTTTCCCATTATCATTCTCCCTTCTTTGTTGGTACAATGAATTCTAAAGGGAACCTTTCAAACAAAGAGTGGGTGTAGTGGAGGGTTGATCTTTGAGGTAATAAAACAATAAAAGTCTGCTGTATTTAAGCCCTGCACATCTCATGGTCTGTTTCTAATTTTAAAAATGTAACAAATTGAACTGAACTTTCAAGTCAAGTCGAGATCTCACAGGCTCTCAGATAACTGTGTATATCTCATCGTCCTTTATATCTAGGTGTGGGTTGGGACTGACAGAGCTAAAAGTGCAATGGAAAGGTTGTATGAGTTGTGTTACCTTGTAAAAGCTCTATTCACCTTTTTTTTTCCTCCTTCTTCTCGGGTTGGCAAAGGGGTAGATGGGTAAACAAAGATGCTCAATGCAAACCTGGACGGAGGGTACTTTTAAAATAAACATTCTGTTCAAAGTGCAAGGATGCTGTGCTATGGCCAACATATGTGTTTCCTAAACATTGTATATATACTAGTACCCACCTTTTTCCTAAGTCCAAGAAGAGCTAACTAACCCTGATGAACAGAAAGAATGTTTCTTTTCAAATGACCATCCCCTTAGACATAAACTTGGCATTTTCAAATCAGGTATTTTAGAAATAAATATTCATATTTGAAATGAATTGTTTAAAGGAAGCAATGACCAACTATTTGTAATCATAGAGATGATTTTTATCTTCTTGAATAGATTAGAAAAGGTTGAATACTTTCAACCCCAATGACCAGTCTTAGTACAAGTTTCAAATTAACCAAATAGAAATAACAAAATACTGATTAGTCCAGTGAAGGGAGATGGAATATGCAATCCCCAAATATGTCACTTTGGCCTAAGGATTATTTTAAGCTGAAGGCAAATGAGAAAAAGCAGATACAAGAAAAGCTCTCTGTCTACGTCTATTTGTCCAAAAGCAGGATGTAGCTTTGCAAAGATGTCCTGTCTCTCCTCTCTACCAGAAAGGATAGAAGTTAATCACTGTAGACAATTCTAGAGCCTTATCAGCTCAGAGATGGCACCAGAGGAATCTACAAAAGAAACTTGGCTAAAACTAACCCTCATCTGCCATTAGTTTCCCCATATATTTGCCTCCCCATAATTTCCCACCCCCCGAAGACCTCAAAGTCCTTTTGCTTTGTCTTGTCACATCTCTAAAATGTATTGGTTTTCTTTTTGTTAAAATGCTATATAGGCACACGTTCTGACCACCCTTTTGAGTACTCATATCTGAGTGTTCCCATGTGCACCCACAATGTACTTGTTAGTAAACTTTTTAAAAATTTTCTCTCATTGATATCTTTTGTCAGTCTAATTTATAGGGCAAGGTCAATGAATATAATACAGGTAGAGGGAAAATAATTTTTTTGCTCCCCTATACCAGCAATCAATTCCTTATTCACTATACAGCTAGAATAATCAACATTTTTATGGAGGACCTAATAAACGAGTCCAAGACAGAGATCCTTGCAGCTATTCTTTGGAAATCTGTCTTCAGGCCTTTGGGCAGATGGGCCATTGGGTCTGAGCCAAGTTTAGAGAACTACTTAGAAACATTCCTAACCAACCAAAGACAATTCTTTTTAAAAAATTATTACTTATTTTTAGAGAGAGAGAGAAAGGGAGAGGGAGAGAGAGAAACATCGATGTGAGAGCGAAATATCAATCCACTGCCTCCTGCATACCCCTTACTAGGGATTGAGCCTGTAACCCAGGCAAGTGCCCTAACTGGGAATCAAACCGGCAACCTTTCTGTGCACAGGACAGTACCCAACCAACTGAGCCACACCTGCCAGGGCCAAAAGGGGTTCTTAATAATACAAAATGTGGTTACTCTGATTTGCTAAGCAAAATAAACAAATTAATAAATGAATGAAATGTTGCTTGTGAGACAAGCAACAAGTTCCCAATAACTAGGCTTTGCTGGCTTTTGAAAGAGGAGAAGAGCACACTTAGTTTCTACTTGGGCAGTGTTCATTTCCTTACCTCTAGAGTAATACTATATTTCAATAGGCTTATTAAAAAAAATTTTTTTTTGCTATGGATACATTTTCCAAATACTTAAGAAACATTAATGAAAACAACAGAAACATATTAAGTACTCAGTGTGGTAGACATTGTCCTAAGTGCTTCATATGTGGTAACGCATTGAATCCAGACAACTGTGCTATGAGGGATATAGTTTCATTAACCCACCCATGTGAAGTGACTTGCTAGTGAGGCAGTTCCAGCCTGAACCACAGCCACCAGCTCTGTAGCTTCTCAGTCCCGTTGACAAAGAGCAGGTGGTTGAGCTGGTGGCAGGAGGCTGCTTATACCCAGGGAATTAAGTCTCAGGCCAAGAAAATCAATTTCATACAAATTAGGATAATTTTAGCAACCAAGAACTCAATTTGAGTAGTGAACTTACTACCTCTTGTAATGCCCCCCAAAGCAACTGCCCCAGGGCCTGATTCACTGCAATTGAGCACACACGTTATTTACTGCGCCTTCAGCTCTGGCTGGTGGAAGAACTGAGGCCATACTTAGAATGTGCCATTGGGCTAATTTTATTCTTTAAATAATAGAATAGCTGTTTACAGTATTTTAAAACATCCCGCCTTTTTCCAGGACGCCTCTGAGCCGCTACTTATTGCTCCATCCGAAGACTTTCTTGGTCACTACCAACACTAATGAGAAGACTCTTCTGTTTATCTTGATTGTAGAAGTTATCTTGTGAAAAATTTCTACTCACGTTCACAAATGCTTTTCAAATAATTCACATCTTGGTTAAAATTCACCAAATTGAGCTCACTTTAGGTAAAATATTAGAACAAATTACAATGACTAAGGAAGAAAGAAGGCCAAAAAAGAAAAAAAAGATCAAATCAAAACATTCTGGAAGTTTTGAAATGCAAATCTGGAGGTGAGAGTAGTAGAAAGGTACCAGCAGGGGTGGGAATGTTAGCTTCCTCAACTTCCTGCATTTTTTTGTCATCAGCTTCTTCCATGCAAAACTGGGTTCTTTCTACCCACAGCCCACAAATATCTCATTATTGTCCCTAGTTCAGACGGTGGAGTCAGTGACTCTCAACAGAAGGAGAAAGAGATCCAGTAAAAATAAAGGTCAGGGTGATGCAGGCACTGGTCCTGCCTGGGTTGGTAACACCTGAAGCATCTGTCAGAAATGCCATGCTGGCAGGAAAAGTCATATCTGCCTGGAGGGCCCAGCAAATGTTACAGTGTTCTCCTGCACCCACCTTCAGACCTGTGGAATGTCTCCCCCCCACCGCCCCCGCCCCGCCCCGCCCCAACATTTACTCTGCATCAAATAGCTGAGACAGAGCTTTCTCATTTCCGAGTAAATGACCAGGAGCAAAAAGGGCATGCCTTGAACATTTAGCTAAGGAAAATAATTACATTACCTTGGGCGGAGTGCCCTTTCATGATTGTCAGAGCCTAACAGAGGAAACAAGTTGTCACGCGAAGGACAGATGCTGAGACACATCAAAAACGCCTAATACTAATGCAGGAAGGAAAATCTTAGCTTGGGGCAGATTTATGTAACTGGATGTCAACACAGGTTTCTTTCTTTTTTGTTTTTGTTAATCCTCACCCGAGGATATTTTCCCATTGATTTTTAGAGAGAGTGGGAGGGGGAGAGACAGAGAAACATTGATTGGTTGCCTCCTTCACAACCAGGGCTGTGGATGGAGCCTGCAACCAAGGTATGTGCCCTTGACCAGAATCAAAGCCCGGACTCATCAGTCCATAGGCCAACAGTCTACCCACTGAGCCAAAACGACTAGGGCTCAACATAGGTTTCAAAATCTTTCTGAATTGCTGACAGAGCACCAGCCCGCTGTCCTGTAGTTGTCTGGTTGTAGGCATGCCTGAGTTTGAGATTGTATCTGCTGGTTACAATGTGGAACCAAATAGGAGTTATCCTTCCTGAGTCAGTTTGTTTATCACTTCAGTGAGGCTAATGCCTTTCTCATAGTGGTCTTGTGAGGATGAGATTAAATACTGATTTAGCAGTGCCCCATTTCCTGCTGCCTAGGTGACCTTAGCAGATTGCCTAACCTCAGTTTTTTCATCTGTAATATGGGGAGAATTCACACCTCCCAGTAAGTCAAGTGCCCATGTAGCATAGCCTGACCTATTATATTGTCCTATCAACTTTCTAAGGTCTTCTTCCACCTTCAGAAAAGGAAACCTGAAGCAGAATCCCCTAAAAAAGTAACAGTTACTTAGAATTAGTAAGTGGAAGGTGTGGTCTTGAATACGCATCAGCTACTTCTCAGGCAGAGATGGAAACACTGTCATCAACTGATTTCCCTGCCTACTGTGATGATAAATTAATAGCAAACTATATTTACACACCGTTCATCTCCAGGGTACTCTAGGCACTGCGCTGACATAACCTCACAACATCATGGGGAACAGAGGATGGGCGATTCCATCATCACCTTCAAGAAGATGAAGGGTTACTATCTGGATGGTGACCAGCTGTTTTCACCACAACCAAAGCCAGGTAGAGAGCCAGCAGGCCTAAGTTGCAGGCAAGATTTGGGTGAGCCCTTGGAGATCCATCTTGAAGAGGTTTCCATCCAGGCAGTCCAGCAGTTTAAAGTACTGAATTATGTGGCTACTATTTATAGTTTTCCACTGGCAAACTGAAAGAAATATATAGACAGTTATCTATACAGCTTGGCTTAACACCTAGGTCAGTGGTTGGCAAATTGCGGCTCTGTTGACTAATGAGTTTGCCGACCACTGGTAGGGGCTTAATCACAAGAAACAACAGCCTGTAATTATTGGAATCGAGAGTCTAGGTCAGTGGTCAGCAAACTCATTAGTCAACAGAGCGGCAGTTTGCCGACCACTGACCTAGGTGATTTCTTTAGGCAGGTCTTCCCCAGAAACTATTCCAGTCAACTACTTCATGCCAGGCTATTTGGCAGTTTCCAGGGACATTCTGAAAAGGCTTGAAATGGGCAGGTTATCCCATGGTTGAGTGAACTTGAAGCAGCTTACCCAGACTCAACCTGAAGGTTAAACAATGAAATGGGGTGTTTAGCTGCCCAGACTTGTGAAGGGTGTCTATGGGCTGAGCACGATGCATATGTCATTAGGGCAGTTATAGAACCTTTGAAGCCTCAGGATTCTGGGAGAATGATATATATTACTACCACCTCTTCGAGCTGCAGACAATGACACCCCTCCTTCCTATGGTTGTTATGGTTGCCAGCAGGAGCAAACAGGGGTAGAGGGACATGAAAGTTGGTTTAAGCCACAAGCGCCAGCAAAACCCCAATTCTTCCCCAACTAGCGCTCTGTAAGAGGCTGATGGGAGCGGCAGAAACCAATGGTGGTGAAAACACTGGCCACCAGCACATCCTCTTCCTAGTCCCAGCTCCTGATGATGACCAGCTGATTGGTCCATACGTGTGTTATTTAGGACAATGCTTCTCAAATTTTAACTTGCCTGTAAATTACCTGCATATCACCTGGTTCAAATATACACTTTGATTCATTAGGTCTGGGGAGGAATCTGAGATTGTGCCTTTCTAAGAAACCCCCAGGTGCTGGCCCTGCAGGGCAGTTTGAGTATCAAGTCTTAACACGTATCAGACTTGCATGTATCAGAGCCCCCTCATCAAGAGCAATAAACAGTCCAGCCGGTGTGGCTCAGTGGTTGAGCATTGACCTATGAACCAGGAGGTCACAGTTCAGTTCAATTCCCAGGCGGGGCATATGCCCGAGTTGTGGGTTTGATCCCTGCAGGAGGCAGCCGATCAATGATTCTCATCATTAATGTTTCTCTCTCTCGCTCTAACTTCCTCTCTGAAATCAATTTAAAAAATATATTTTTAAAAAGAGGCGTAAACAAGATAGTTTATGCCCTTTATGTAACCTTGCTCCTGGAAGTTGTCAGGAGCCCGGGCTGCTTCTGTTCTGCTGCTGGGCCACGCCTCGTCTGCACTGGATTCATTTCTTTCTCTGCAGTTTGACCAGCAGGAACGAGGCAGGGGACAGCATGCCCTTACCTTTAAGGCCTTGATCCAGAAATTGCACATTCCACTTCTATTCCCACTCTTTTGGCTAGAATTCAGTCACATGGCTACGTCTAGCCCCAAGTAATGGTTTATTTTATACACATTTTATTCTGTGCTCCTAAGTGTCCACTGAAAATGCCATGGCCAAGGAATGAGAGTGCACATGAGGCCAGGCTAACACTCTGTCACAGTCAAGGGTAAAAAAAAAAAAAAAAAATTACAGCAGAATGTTGTTGAGTACTTACTATCTGCCAGGCACAGTACCTCAAATAAATCACCTCATTCAATCTTCACAAAACATGCCATAGATAGACACTATTATTATGGACATTTACAGATGAAACTGAGGCTTGGAGAAGTAGCTTGCTTTGGTCATACAGCTGAGGCAGAGGCAGGATTCATATCCAGACACTGGCTTCAGAGCCTGGAATCTTAAAGGACAGATATAGAGACAGCAGGCACTTGGAACCATCAGGGGCCCCACAGCAGGAGGGGAGGATAGCAGATCATGAATCTATGAGACAAAACCTGCAGGACTACCTGGCCGGGTGGCTCAGTTGGTTAGAGTGGCGTCCCATACACCAACAGGGTTTGATTCCTGGTCAGGGCATATATCTAGGTTGCAGGTTCTGTCTCTGGTTGGGGTATATATGGGAGGCAATGGATCATTCTCTCACAGCAATGTTTCCCCCCAACCCCCTCTCTCTGCTTCTAAGATCAATAAGAAAAACAAAATAAAAAACCCCCACAAAACCCAAAAACATATCCTTGGGCAAGGATTAAAAAAACCATACCAAACCTGACGGATTGACTAAGCAAAAAATCGTGTGCATTTCCATAAGACGATGCTTGCCTGTGACAATTTATACGTTGTATTTTCAGGGTCAGAAGGATGAAGACAGGAAAAATACTCTACTTTGGACCTTTTAGATTTGTGAGCTAAGGGGCTTTTCCCCATGCTAGCAGCATGACTGTTGCCAGGCCAGCCCTGACTGAAGGCAAGGGTTTGTGGCCTGCTGTTCTGCCCCCTCCCCTGGAGCAGACACCACTCTGAACACCTGGTGCCGGTGTCCTAGCTAGGAGAGCCACAGCTGGCCAGGCCCAGCTGGGCCACAAAGGGGCCACTTCTTTGTGTCGCAGTCACAAGTTAGAGGACATTTAAAAACTGTTTTCCAGGGTTTCTTTCTTTTTTTTACCCTCCTTTTTCTTTTCATGAAAGGGGCTTTTTGTTAGTACAGCCTTTGTTTGGAGATTCAGTTGATAAAGGCACCATTTTATTGGAATGAATTACTGACGCAAGTGCTGCCAGCAATCTTAGGGAGAGGACAGCACTCTGGCTTTTACTCAGCAAGGTGAAAGGGAACAACCACAGGGCGTCGGTCTCAAGGGCACTTGGGAGTCTGCTGCCATCAGCAACTTGGGAGTTTAGTTGCTGGTCAAAACAGAATCCTGGGGAGGCAGTCAGAGAAAGTGGTCAAATGGTCAAGACTTGCAGGCCAGGACTTACAGAGAACAAACTCTTTCTACCTGTTATTAAATTGCCACTACAGAGTATGTGGTCCCTGTAACACTTTCAGCTTATGTTCAAAAAATACTCCCTGATGAGCCAACTGAATGCTGAGGAAAAAAAGTCAAACAGGAAAAGTAAACCAGAAAATAATTTTCTTCAGAGGAAGCTCAAGGGCCTTTGAAAAAAGATATAAAAAACACTAGTTAGCCAAAACGTGTACATTCTGTGTCTCCCCCATGTCTGGTGTGTGCGGTGCCAACATGAATTTGTGAAGGTACCTGTGTGGACAGTATACTTGGGCTCCTAATTTAACCTGCTGTTTTGTTGAAACTCCCAAGACATAGCACATTTAAAGTCTGTTAGAGGAATCAGCATTCCCTAGGAAACTGCTTTTAGAATATTGCTACTTGCCAATAGTGGCAAGGAATGCAGCATTTAAATCAATTGACCATGAACTCTTCAGAGTTCAAGGAAATCATTAGGGGCTGATAAGGTGCACAGAAGTCTTGGTATGAGAAAAGGTACCCCTTGATATTGTTTGGAGGCATGTAACACCAATCCGTTCTAAGTGGCTGAACCCCAAGTACTGATTAAAAAACAGGTGCCTACAGGCAGCTGGCGGTGGCCAAGCGAGGAGTGTGGCACAGTCTCCAGCTCCTACGGTTCTCCCCTCCGAAAAGCCAGGCAAGCAAGCAGTGGGTGGCCTGCCACTTGTACCCTTCAAATACAACATGCTCTTGTTTTAAGAAGACAAGCCTCCTAGTCTGTAAAGCAAGGGTCATAAGACCGGGCCTCGTGATCTCACAAGCCAGACAGTGTGACATCCTTCTGAAAATGCTGCACCAATTTCTGGTGGTGGTATTAGCAAGCAGGGCAAACAGTGCCCTGTATGGCTGTGGGAGGGCAATGGCCAGGAGTGCTTATAGCAGAGTTTGTAAGTGCAAAACTTCCCTGAAGCCCCTCTTTAACTATGCCCCCATCCCAGCTGTTATTCATTCATGCAGGTTCTATAAACCTTCTGTGCTACAATCATAATCAATCATTTTGTATCAGTTGCACCGAATCCCCAGTTCCTTGAACTGGCTAGGCACAGAGTAGGTGCATAATCAATACTCGTGATTATATTAATGAATGCTGAGAGAAAAGGTATACGCACAGGAGAGAATCTGTTCATCCCCCACATTTACCATTGCCTTCTGTCTAAACTTGGACTTTTAGAATCTTTCCCTCTATCTCAAGTCTTTCAGTAGAGGGAGTGGTTAGGATGCTGGAGCTGGGTTCAGTTCCTCATTGAGCCACAGTAGCCACAGGCTTTTCGACTGGGGAGGATACTTCTCCAAGTACTTACAAGCTGTACAGCAGGTGAAGGTTCAACACCACTTGCAACAGGCCGATACCCCCAGAGTTCAGTTCTTCGGGAGAAAAGCAGGGTTGTGAGTCCATCTTTTCATATTCCCTGCAACATCCTTCAAGCCATCGTAAGGTGTGACAAGAGAATGCCCAGTGTTCCATTAAGTGACTTGAGTCTTATGTAGAGAGGATACTACTTTGCCATCCAGAGTGCCAGACACTTATCTCTTGGAAAAACACTCCCCCAGAAAGGCCTATGAAATGCTTGCCAACCAAGACCTAAACAGGTGGCAGGGAAGTTTTTGATTTTCCGAAATGGATTTAGACACTTTTTAAGTTAAATAAAGGAGGAAAGCTATAAATTAAAATGGACATTCTGCCAGCATTTCCCTGGGTATGACCCCTCCTGCCTGCAGACAAACACAGGAAATACAGCCTGTCACTAAAATGAATATGGAAAGTTAGAGGAGTTTTCCAACCCAATGAAGTACATACAAGTCCTTCCCGCCCCTCCCCAACAGCAAACACAGGGCAAAAAATTAAATAAGACTTACTTTGATTCTGTGTTATCTTCCAAAAGGTGATAGACAGTGGAAGGTTGTTAATCATTAAGCCATTAAAAATTCTATGCTGGTTGTAATCAGACAAATTTATTTTTAAAAAACATTTTCTATTTATTGGTAACCCTATATTATTGGTAGAAAAATGCACCATATAATCATAACTCCAGGCTATGGAAAAACAGCTATTACTAAGAGGAATGCTATTTTCTATTATTTTTTGTCATTATTTATTCTTTAAAAATAAACAAAGCTACACACCTTTACCGTATGCTAGACTTTTGAGAGTGTAAAATCTATAAAATGGGATTCTCAGAAACAGTTGTACCAGCCAAATATTTTAAGAAGTGCTTATTTGAGGTGCTTTAAATTAAAACAGGAAAGGAATCAATATTTCAGCAAATCTGTATTTAAAAGCTTGGACCTGATATGTCTTTAGTGGTCTGAGTTAAAGCAAAGTAAATCAAGACACCTCAATAAAGGTGATATAGTAAGAAAATGTCAATTTAATCATTTACTTTAGCAGGCAAGCAATTTGTAAACATTCAGTAGCGGCAGCATCCAAGTTACAAACAATTTAAAAAGAAACCAAGATTAGTGATTATACTTTTTGCTTCCCTTTCCCCAAAAGAAAAAAAAAAAGGAAAGATTTGGAAATGAATGACTTAAAACACTACAAACATTGAACATTCAGTTATGTCTTCTATCAGCCTTCTATGCATCCTCTCTGTTTTATTTTTAAAGATGTGTCTACTCCTAAAACGCATTATTTTGCAATAACTTGTACGTGAGCATTTGCAATCTAGGAAGTTGTTCCTGCACATGGATGTGCACGTATTATTTCAGTTTAAATCCCATTTGCAAAGGGAACATTTGTGTCTTGATTCAATGCTTCTTTGACTTCGAGTGGCAGGGTGTCAAAAAGGTGATCTTCCACAACAAGCCCGCTTTTCTTGAGCAGGCGACACTGGCCCAGCTGGGCTGGCAGGCGGTCCAAGCAGTTGCCCTTCAGCTCCAGCTGGGTGAGCTGGGAGAGCTGACCAATTTTGTCTGGGAGGGAAGAGATGCAGTTTTGCCCCAGATTCAAAGTCCTCAACTTCACGCATTTAAACAATTGTTTTGGCAGGAGGTCCACTTTGTTCCCAGTGATATGCAAATGCTGCAGGTTCTGAAGCAATCCTATTTCTACTGGAATCATTGAAATGTTATTGTAGCTTACATCTAAGCATCTGAGTTTCTGTAAACTAAACACTGCCACTGGTAAGGATTCGAGCTTGTTGTTGGAGAAATAAAGTGACTCCAAGTTTTTGACATGGGTAATGGAGGGAGGAATGGTAACAATTTTATTATGCCATAATTTCAAACAAGTCAGTCGTTTTAGATGCTGGAAACTGATGATTTCTTCAATTGTGCGTATGTTGTTTGATTTTAAATCCAGTTCCTGTAAATTAGAAAGGCTGAAAATTGCATGTGGAATTCTCTCTAGCTCACAGTTCTGGAGCTCGAGCTCGGCGACATTCATCATTTTCTTAAGGCTGTTCAGTACCAAGAGTTTAGTGCCGTCATTATGAATGACTAACTTTGTAAGATGTGGAGCCACATCTGTGATGTTGGAGGGAACTTTGGTCAAATTGCTCTTCACGTTGAGAATCTTAAGGTGCCGCAACTCTCGGAGAGATTCAAGTCCTATCATCTTATTGTTTTCAGAGTTCAAATTGCCTATCAAGTACAACTCTCGAAGGTTTTTGAGCAAATAGACCCAGGCAGGAATTTCAGCCACATCGGTGAACTTCACGTGAAGGCATCTCAAGTGATCTCGGAGAAAGCTAAATGCAGTCTGTTCCACTTTCGCAGGGCAGTGGCAGAGGTGAAGTTCTTGGAGATTAGTCATTTGAGAAATCTTAGCAGGAATTTTAGCTTCTGGAATCAGTTCAAGTTTGAGCACATCCAGGTCTGTGAGGTCAAAGACAGCATCAGGCACGCCCGACAGCATAAACAGATGCAGCTCCTGCTTATCCTGGGCGTTGCGTGACACATGCTGCCTGAGTTTTTCAAATGTCCACTCGTGGTTCAAACTAATTTCCCTAAGTTTATTTTCACTGACTTCTGACAAGAACACACCGAAACGCTTGGAATACAGCTGGTCGTACTGGTCTACCATGTGCAGAAGGAACGCGAAATCGTTTTTGACATCTGGAATGTCGCTGAAACTGCTCTCTTCTCGGACTTTTTCAAAAGAATATTCTTTCAAAGGTATCCTGAATAACCAGAAGAGAGTGTAGAGGCAGATAAAACCATACACACAAATAATGGATATGTAACTGATGAGAAGCTTTTTCAGCATATAAGCCATGTTGTGGGTGCACTCAAAAACCTCATAACCGGTCAGGTGCTCAACTTTCGGCTTGCAGACGTGTTCAAAGCTGATAGCATTGACGAAGTTTGCTGTATAGCAGAGGATAAAAATGAACTTGGCAGTTTTGATAACTGTTTGGACCACATAGAGTTTATAGATCAAGTCACTGTCTTCCACATGGGCACGGAACTTCCTCACTTTCTCAAACAAGGCCTTGGCCTGTTCTCCATCTTTTTTATCCAGGATGGTCATGCTAGGGACTTCAATCACGGGCTTCTCGGCCGAAAATTTGAAGCCAGTTTTGTTGATCATCGGGGTACTGGCGCTGGGACTCCCTTCATCACTGCTGGTGGACACATGCTTTGGTAGAGTCTGGGCACCTGTTATTCTCTGCTTGTTTTCCTCCGAGTCTTCACATGCTGTTTCAGACAACGCTTTTGTAGTCCAAGGAGATTCAAAGCACTTTCCTAATATTGAAACAAAATGTTCTACTTTTGAGCATGTTTTGGGATATTTGAACCAAAAATTGCTACTGACCATGAGAATAATAGTATGTATAAGAGCAAGGTATGGGAAGTACTTAGAATACCACGGAAGGGCCAGATGGTAACACATTTGATTAATAAATACATATTGCTGAAAATCCAAGTTTGTTTTCCGGCCTGTTGGATCTCTCTTCTCTTTCTTTGCCTCCTGATTTGGAACTGTGGGATCTGGGTGAGGATATCTGGCTCTGAGAGGTATGTCAGGTGTCACAGCAGATGTGTCAAAGGAAATGTCACTTGTCACCCGCTCATGTTGGTCTTGGTCAGTGGTTGCTTCCATCTTCGGCATATTGGTGGTAATGTCGACATTTCCTGGTGGTGTCTGTGCCTTTGAATTTACAGGAGATGGCAACACTGGCAAGCAGACCACCTGATCTTTGGTAAGTTGCATGGTTCCTGCAAAGATGGCTACCATCAGCATAACGACAGCCAGGTAATCCATAAACACGTCCCACCATGGTTTCAGGATTCGGTAAGTTGGCTGAATGTCATTAAGCGAAGCAACTTCCGCAAGGGTAAACATTCCTAGAAAACAAGCAAACAAAAGGCATGATTACAGAGATGCATTTGAAAGCATTATGTGAGAAAAAATTTTCACTTGCTCCACACTAATCCAAGATAGGTATGGTAGAAAATGAACTTAAAAGGAAGATCATTGAGAAAAATGGTGGTTTGTTGTACTAGTTCTTTTCTCCTAGCCCATAAGGATAAAAAAAAGGGGGGGAGGGAGTAAATTGCCTTCTAGATAAAAAAATAATGATAGTCTGCACAAGGTCTTTGGTGATTAGAGTAGAAAGCAGGGGGTAGAAATTGGAGAGCTATTTATTTAGGAGACAGAATTGGAAGACCTGTAACTTATTGGACCTTGAAGAAGGATATGAGAACAGGATGGTATCTGTTGTGGACTGGACTGATTTAAGGTTGAGACTGAAGTTCTTAGGTAGAGGGGTGGGATGATTTCTACTGTACAAGCCAAAATGAAGAGTCTGTATATACCATTAAACTCTGGATAGCCTGTGGACCAGTCCCAGGCCTACCACTGACAAATGGTGTGATTCTCCAAGCCTTATATTTTTCATCTGTAACAAGGGGATAACTGCTAAGGGTTGCTGGAAAGCTTAAATTAAGACATGATTGCAAAGCTCTTAGCACAACATTTGGCCACAAGTATTTGTTAGCTCTTTACATTAGCTCCTACCACCCTGGTGGATATGTCCCACGGATGGCTGAAATTAAGGGTCTAGAGTATAAGAGGAGTCTTAGTCTATATACTTGAGAGTTATCAATATATGCAGCTGAAACTGGCCCTTGTTGTAGCACCAATGGAAAACATGTGGAATGAGAAGAGGACCAAAGACACAGGTAGGCATGGAATGATCAGCGATAGCACTAAGTCAGGACTAATGAGACCTTTAATCTCTGCCAAAGCTGATGACCCCAGCAGTAATGAAGAGAATTATGGTGCCAGGACACAAAAAATGTGGATGCCATTTACTAACAGCTGCCAGCATTACAGTCCTGAAACTGGTTATACAAATAATATAGTATAAGGACAATCATTCTGGAAGTAACCAAGAAAAATGTAATGCTTATAGTGACAAGTAATGGGACTGGGCTTCTGTAATCATGGATGAAAAACAAATTATATCTTCTTGAATTTGAAAATTTCAACGTTTTGAAAAACAACATTACCCCATTCTGCTTTCTCAGGAAGTCCTTAGGTTCCAATAATCATATAAAAAAGGATTTACATAACTAATATAAAACAAAAAGTTAAAAAGCAAGGAGAGTACCCAAGGTTCTGGGAATGCACTTATTTTTTTAATAAAGGACAGAAGATAGATTTTTATCTATGCATGCAAAAGTTGCTCCAAGTGCCGTGTAGAAAAGAATTCTGAGGCTGACGCTTGCCTCAGTGGGAGCAGTATTCTGATTGATTACTGGTGTCTCTCCTGGAATGACGAAATGGAGAGCGGTGGCATTAGCACTTTTATTCTGCTTGTTCTGTTTTATATTATGTCTTATTTTCTCTGAAACTTTCCCACACAACTAGTACTTTACAGAGCAGGTGCATAGTATTTCTTAATAAAAGACAACAAATATCTTTTTCATTATAATGGCAATTCTGATATAAGTTATTATCTAAGTGAAATATTTTTTATGTATTCAGGTAAACACAAACCCAAGAACTCTGAACACTTCTCAACTACTGAGTTGTACTTTTATTTTCTGAAAATTGCTAGGAATTGCATTTCCAGACTTCAGGGCTTATGTGTGAAATGCCTGGCACCCAGTCTTTGTAAGAAATTACTATAGAGGTGGGACAAAGAAAAAGAAATACGTGTACCTCAGTAGAGTAAGTGGCAGATAACATCCCCACAGGAGTCTTGCTTATGAGTGGGTTGGGAATTTAAGGAGGAAGCAAGGCTGTTAGAATGCACGGTGGGCCAATTTAAATGAGAAACAGTTCCACCACGTGCCATGTGAGCTCTTTAGTCCCTATCTAGCAGTACAACACAGCACCCAGCCAGAGGTTACACAATGATTCTTGCTTCATGTATAGAAACTGGAGAACACACCTCACACAGGTGTATTCCTTGCAAAGAAACAAAACAAAACAAAAACAAAAAACTTCATATGGTCACACCAGGAACCACAGTCTTAAAGGTCTGTCAATATGGATGCTGGAAAAAACAGATTTTGGGGGGCATATATTTCTTTCTAATGGGATTTTTCTTCGCTCTTCAAATAGCTGTACTGGGCTCTAGAGAAGCCAGGATGTTTGGTTTGGAGGCTGAGGGAGCAGGGAATTTTCAAAGTCACTGTACTGAGAATGTTGGTTACTTATCTATTAAGCCTTGATTATTACAACTGGTTTCCCTGCCTCCAGCCTTGATCTCCTTCACCTGCTGCTGGTCCTTCGGGGAAAACCCCTCTCCTCTCCAGACTCCCTGCTCTAGGTTGATATCTTCTCCCAGTTTCTCCAACCAGCCATTCTTTCTGCACATTGTTTCCTCTACCTGAAACACTCCCTCCCCACTCTCCTCGATGAGGCTTTCAGGTTTCTGTCACTTTTCCCAGGAAGCCCTCACTGACCCCTTGTCTGGGTGAAGTGCTTCTCTGCACCTCCACCCATCACAGCCCTTATCACTCTGTGGTAGAACCAACTGTGTACCTGTCTGACCCCCACTAGATTACAAATTCAATGAGGACAGGGACCTTGTTCCTCTCCTTTATTGCTATGTAGCAATGCCTGACACAAGCAATGAAAGAATGTATGAACTCCTGGCAATCATATTCAGCATTATCATCATCATTATCAACATTCCTCAGGAACATTTATTAACTATCTCCATAGGGTATTGGGCAGAAGAGCATTTTCTTAAACTTCATTGCCACCACAAAGCAACCTGGGCCCACACAAGAAAACTCCAAGACAGGCCTCAGAATAAAAACAAATACCTAAAGAACCCTACAGCAGAGAAATTGTGGGGTCCCTGTAACCAGTAACATTGTACAGCTGTCAAAGCTTTGATGGTGGTTTTCACACACTTCATATTCGGCACAGGCTTTGTTTCCAGGAGAGCGAGGAGGAGGAAGAAGAAAGAGGTAAAAGACTTTCCCAGAGGAAGAAGAAAGAGGTAAAAGACAGGGGCAGAGAACACAGTAATAGAGTACTGTATCTTTACACCAAACCCCCAACAGTTGCCAGCTCAGCCCTCCATATCCCAAAGGTGTCAAGAGCTGAACAACAGAGCCCAGCTTCTGAAGACTGCAGCCTTGGGGGCGGGGGGGAGGGGGGCTCTCTTCTAGCACACTGTCTACTCTGCACTCCCCACCAACGGTGTGCGCCCCTGCCATCTCCTCCAGCCCAATCCCTTTTTTCTCTCTGCCCAACTCTTACTTATTCTTCAAGTTCCACCTCAAGCACTGCCTCCTTCTCCAAGCTCCTATCGTCCTATGTAATAATAACCTGTTCCAATGTTGGTCTCCTCAATGAGATCTGGAGCCCCTGGGAGCAGACACTATGTCTTATTTGCTTTTGTATACACCATGCCCTACTCTCCCCTGGAAAACAGAGAGGGCATTTAGTGACGGTGATGATGGTGATGATGATGATGAAAGCAGCTATCATTTATCACCTTCGTTCTTTGTACCACCACTGTAAAAGGACCTTTACATCTGATATAATCCCCTGCTTTTGTGTATTCTGCATTTCTGAAAATGAATGTATTAAAGGTAAGTTTTAGGTTTTGAGGCTGAGGGAATGGTCCTATTTCTAAAACGCCATGCAATATTATAAAATCCACCAGAACTCCTAAAATTAAAAGGACAGATAATACCAAGTGCTGGCCAGGCTGCAGAGCAATCAGAACTCTTAAACATTGCTGGTGGGAATGTGAACTGGCGTAACCATATTGGGAAACTTTGGGATCAGTATCTACTAAAACTGCACATATGCATACTCTATGACCCAGCAGTTCTTCTACCAAGTATAGACCCATGAGAAATACATATTGTAATCAAAATACATGTAAAAAGCATTCCCAGTAACACCATTTGCTACAGCCCTAAACTGGAAGCTATTCAAATACCCATCATCTCATGGTAAAATTCCTGAACATGCAACAACCCTAAAGCAGTCATATTTTTGGGCAAAAAAATTAAAATTTAAAGTTATCAAGACTGCATTATAAAATTTACAAAAGCCTCCATTAATCAAAAAAAGGGGGGATAGTAGGGTAATATCATGTAAGGAAAAATATCCTATAAGTAAATTACATCTAGAAAATTCTTACTTTACAAAATTAATTTTCATTTGTAATGCTAACAGCAAGACGGCCATTAAAAACACACATGGTGTCTAAATAAGACAAAGGAAAATCATTTGGGCAAAAATAAAAAGGATCCCAAATCAATTATATAGAAAAGATTCCTTTATTAACTTTTGGTCGAGAATATGTTTGTATATTTTCAGAAAACAACTCCAAGACCATGTGGATTCCTGCAACAGAGAGGAATTGACAGGTCTGCTCCAACTACGAAGACAAGAGGAGAAACAGACCAGAGATGGAAGACTCTGACAACGCCTTGCCACGCTAGCAGTCAGCAGCTGTGCACCACTGCAGGTTGCCTAGGACCAAACCAGAGAGGGTCGGACCTGCATTGCCATCATGTGCCCACCATCCAGATATCATTGCTGACATGTACACATAAGGAACTGTTTGACATTGAAATGGGGACTCAGAACTGTTGGACATTGAAATTGGGACTCAAACATTGTTTTTTTTTTGTTGTTGTTATTATATGTTTATTTCTAGTCTGCAGAGGCAAAATTTTTTAAAGGAAAGAAACGGGGGGAAAAACAGATACAGAGGCAAAGAAGCATTGAACAGACTGTCAAACTACAGTGGGAAGGCAGGGGAGGTTGGGCGGGTGGGAGGGGGTAGGCTGTAAGAGATCAACCAAAGGACTTGTACGCATGCATTTAAGCATAACCAATGGATACAAGACACTGGGGGGCGGGGGGGGGGCGGGCAGGTGAAGGCATGTACTGGGGGGTAGGGGAGGTCGGGGGGAGGTCAATGGGGGAAAAAAAAGGAGACGTATGTATTACTATTTGTAATACTTCAAAGAATTAAACAAACACACAAACCAACAGTAGACTAGAAAATAAAATGTGGAATATTCACAAAATGGAATATTAGGCAGCAATGAGACTAAATGATCTGGTTAGATGCACATGGGTGTGTTCATTTTATAAAATGCCATCTGCACACTTAGACTATGTGCCTTTTTTCTTTTTTTAGTATGTATGCTTCAACTCCAATATTATTTTAAAAAATTGTAATAAAGAAGCTGCAGCAGAAACAGCTGCCCTAGAAATGTGCTGTGACATCAGACTGAGGCTTTGCCTCACCCCCATCCCAAGGTACACCCAGGTTGGCTGGGGTCACAGGACAGGGAGCCTGTGCTCTTCCTCTGGTGGCCTACCCCTTGCTGTCTATCTCTCGAGCGCGAGAGAAGAGGCCCGCTTTCTCTGGAGGACAAGGAACTGAAGCTGTCAGAGAAAAGAGGTGTGGAGGTATGCATGTACAAGATACAAAAGCTCTGGCTGCTAACAGGTGAATATATTCAGATGGAACGCAAGTGGAACTCAGCCTGAATCCACCTGACCTTCACATTACTCAAAGCTGCCAAAGCGTTATTACTTTCCCTTGACAGATAAAGAAATAGGCTCGCAGGAGTTAAATTGTGGAAGTCAAATAATTAGTGGTGGAGTCTGGACTTAAAATCTCATTTAAGGCCAAACGACATGTTCTTTCTACCAGATTATACTGCGTCTCTTCTTTACTTGTCATGTTAGCAGTGCTTAGTTTGCAAATTACTTTCCTATAAAATATCTCAACTTATTCTCACAATAACTGAATGAACTAGGCATTATCATTGCCCAAAGTATGAGGAGAACTGAGGCACAAACAGCCTAAATGACCTTCCTAAGCTAATTAAGTGAGAGAGCTAACAGAACCTTTCATCTCCCAGTCTTTTTCTCTACCACACAGACCTCCAATGGCTGTTCTGTTGATTAAGGGCTGGCTGTGGAAGGACTGACCTTCTCACTGTAATGCTTAGCTTTGAGGACACAAAGGAATTAAGTTATGTAATCATCACCTTCTCTAGGACAACCTTTCATGATATTCACCCAGAACTCAAGAAAACCATGAGCTGGTTGCCATGGTGGGGAATACAGAAATGATGTAGCCTAGCCCTTGCCCTCAGCAAGCCCCCAGTCTGATGGGAGGTGAAAAGCAGTTAAGCGTGCTATTCCAACATGGTAAGAAAGTCACTCTGATCTGGTTAATACAAAGTACAGGAGAGGCATAGAACTGGGCAAACCTATGTCTGCATTTGGTAACTGGGAGGGTTTCACAGAGAGATGGTTTTTAAGCTGACACCTGAAGGAGGGGGCATCTTCATGACGTGATGGGGAAAGTAAGGAATACAATTTTGGTGGAAAAAATGGCAAATGCCAAGGCATAGAGTCAGGAAAGAAATTATGTGTTATAGAAACTGAGTGAATTAGGCATTACTGTTGCCCAATAGTATGAGGAGACCTGAGGCACAAACAGCTTAAATGACCTCCCTAAGCTAATTAAGTGAGAGAGCTAACAGAACCTTTCATCTCCCAGTCTTTTTCTGTATCACACAGTCATCCAATGGATGTTCTAATGTTACCCACTATATTAGTATAGTATGTCCTCATATAGCTATCACATTTTGTGGGTACATCAACAGATAGAAACTAAGGCATGGATGATTTACCTGCAGTCTTAAGGAAGTGCCGGGGCGGGTGGGGGGTGGGGGTGGGTTGGTGGTGCGTGCTTAAGGCAGGAAACCGGTACTTTTCTACAATGTCAGCCACTGACAAGCTTTTTAGTATATTCATGGCGTTATCCAACCATCATAGCAAGTTTTTAGTATATTCATGGTGTTATCTAACCATCATAGCATCTGATTTTGAACTTGGCTGTTGGTTATTGGTTTATTCCATTATTATCTCTAACAAGGGACTTCAATTAATGTGTTATCCTATTTGACTTATCAAAAGCTGGGTAAAAACTTCCTACCTCCCACCCAGGAGATGTTTCAACCATCAGATGAATTAAAGTCACAGTAGCACTTTGAAAATAAAAGTTGCTTTTCATATAATGTGTACTAGTATGAGTGCGTGTACATAGTATATTAAATATATCCATATACTATAGTATATTCTATAGTATATTAAGTACATTATGATCCTCAAGTGACTTTCTAATATGAAAATCAAGGGGAGGGCAGATCAGTATTTAGCTTTCCAAATCCCCTATCTTAAGGTTGGATCTCTTTAGTGAATCAGGCCCCAGAATGACTATAATGATAACTATAAATGGTTATCAGGATATCTTTTCATTTATTTTGTTAACTTGAGGAAGGCACACTTAGTATATATTAGCTGCAGACATTCTTTGGGTTCTCTGTTATAACATAAAGAATTAATTTACCAGGAAGTGGATTTCACATGCTAGGGCACATGTGAAAACCAGCTTAATTTTCTTGTAAGCAAACATTTTTCAAGGAAGTCAAGAATGCTTTTTATACTAAATCTGAAAGGGGGAAGTTACTGGACTTTGGCTGGACAAGGATGAATCAGAAAATCAGAGACTGAATCTAAATTCTTTTATGATATATAATTCTGTTTTCTTATCAGAAAGTATGCCATTAATAATGGAATAAACCAATAACCAACAGCTAAGTTCAAAATCAGATGCTATGATGGTTGGGTAATGCCATGAATATACTAAAAACACACTTTTATGGTATATCCATTATCAAAATGAAGCTGCTAAAATTTAAAAGCTAGATGTTAATCTTTATTTCACTGCTTAAACTGTCTTTTCAACAGAAATAGGATAGTGAAAGTAGATAGGGCTTGTAGATATTCATGCCAGACTACATGCTAAGTTTTAATATGTTTTTAAATGATTGCTTTGTTGTTATAATTATATTGAACCGGTTCTGGAAAAAATTTTTTTTAGCAATTTACTTATCCTCACTGAGTATGCATGCCTTATCTATAAAATCTTGACAATACTCAGCTTACAGGGCCATGTATTGAAAACACCCAGTTCAGGCTCTGAAATAAAGTAGGCCCCCCTCAAGATCTTTGCTGAATTCTGATGGCAGAAAAAGAATCTCTGAGGAGAAAAGCAAGCCATCTTAATCAGTCATTACCTGATGAGTAGGCCAATTTCTTGAATTTTGAACTAACATGTAACACTATGTTCATAGAAGTAATCCTGAAATAAATGGTTGACAATGAAACTGTGATTTCAATTTCATTAATTCTTTAAAAAATATTTCAATTAAAATTACATTTTTTTCAGGATATGGCAAATTATATGAGAAAGAGCAGAGAAGTTTGGATGCCAAGGAGACTTGGATTCAAATCTCTTTGCTCACATTCACTAGCAGTGTAAATCTGGGTAACTTAGTGTCTACTGGAAAACATACTGACTTTATTGAGATGCAGCAAAATTCTAGCATCTAAACAGAAAAATATGATCACCTATTTTAAAACTTTTAAAAAAATTAGTCCCAGACAGACCAGTTTGGCTCAGTGGATAGAGCGTCAGCCTGCAGACTGAGGGGTCCCAGGTTCAATTCCAGTCAAGGGCATGTACCTTGGTTGTGGGCAAATCCCCAGTAGGGGGTGTGCAAGAGGCAGCTGATCGATGTTTCTCTCTCATCAATGTTTCTAGCTCTCTATCCCTCTTCCTTCCTCTCTGTAAAAAATCAATAAAATATATTTAAAAAAAAATTAGTCCCAGCTGCACTAGGAGGTATCCTTATCCCCCCATTATTCCCTCCCCCCACCCTCCCCCCACTCATGCCCTCACCCCCCTGTTGTCTGTGTCCATTGGTTAGGCTTATATAAATGCATACAAGCCTTTGGTTGATCTCTCTCCCTTACTTACTCCCACCCTCCCTTACCTTCCCTCTGAGGTTTGTGAAATGTTATTTAAAGAAAAGAGTTTAGGGTATAAAGAAGCAAATAGTTTGATTAAGCAATCTAATACATAACTTTTTTCCACATAGGTATGTGTTCCCTACTCAATCAAAAACCAATTTTCATTTTCTAAAATCGGTCTTTTAGGACAAACTGAGCAAATGGGAGAAGACCCAAGAGATTGGTGAGGATCAAATTCTCAAATCCTTCACTGAATAAACCAAAAGAGAACAAACTCATAAAAAGGCAATAAATTACATCATCCCTATAAATAACCTTTTCTCAACATTCAATATAAACATAAGCATAAACACACTACATACACACACACACACACTCACGCATGTATATGCATACACACCCACCATAGTCAATTCAGATACTAATAATTCATATGGTAAAAATATAAATGCTTCAGATGCAAAATTAGAAAGAATGATTCAGCTTTTTCCAAAAGAGCTCTGTATTACTGGTATTATATAACTATTAGCAATTATGTATATTGTAATTATGCAAGGTATTCTATAGCAGATATAATTCTATATACACATGAAATAATTTGCTAGTGTTACTCCCTTATGAAAGATTATGATAAGAAATTATACTTTAAAAAATGGCTTTCTTCTAATACTACTTTGGTTTAGATACCTCAAAAATAATGGAAAAAATGTTTAGAGAAAAACACCCCAGATTTTACAAAGCACTTCTCATATAAAATCTACCAAAAGCAGATTTCACGTTGGGCAAAATGCACCCATTTTGCTAATCTTCAAAAGCTTTTTATAAATCCATTCAATACCTGAAAGTAGAGGACTATAGAAAATTCAGAACTTATGAAATATAAAAATAGCTTTACACACAAGTATATTTTAGTGCTTGTATTTTAGTACCTATTTGGGGGTTCTCCCCTGGATTACTGCTATTCGTGGAAGCAAATTTACTTCAAAGCTAAGGAATAGAACTGTAAATACATTTTAGTAGATCTAAGACAAAACAGCTTAGGAATGAACAAAAATGTGTTAACACACTGTTGTTAATGTTCTTGCTTTTTCTTCTGAATTCTAAAAGTGATGGCCCACATTTCAGAACTAGAAAATGAGATCCTGTTCATGAAACAATACAAAAGAGCCTCTAAATCAATGGCTTCCACATTTTATGCTACATACCAGAGTTTCTTCTACAAGTTATACTAGCATTCCATATACCATCAACTCTGGCCAACAAAATTTCACAAATGCTTCAGTACCTACATATCTCATTTAGCGTACCCCCACTAGAAACTTAATTTTCTTCCACAAATATTTACTGAGTATCCTCTATGTGCTAGATACAGGTTCTAGAAATAAGAAAGGGAATAATAATAATAATAATAATAATAATAAATCATAGCTGTCCTTACTGAGGAAGCAGCCTAGAGGAAATATTCAGACCAAGATAATAGGCAATGGTCTGATTAGCCCCTAAAAAGAGAGCTGGCAGCTAATGGACCTTATTCAAGGCTTCGGAAAAGCCCTCGCTGGTTTGGCTCAGTGGATAGAGTATCAGCCTGCAGACCAAAGGGTCTGGGGGGCATGTACATTGGTTGCAGGCTTCTCCCTGGTCAGGGCTTGTGCAGGAGGCAACCAATTGATGATGTGTCTCTCTTACATCAATGTTTCTCTCTGTCTTTCCCTCTCTCTGTCCCTTCCACTCTCTCTAAAAGATCAGTGGAAAAATATCCTCGGGTGAGGGTTAAAAGAAAACACACCCAAAAAACAAACCAGCCCCCAAATTCACAGGGAAACCACCCCAAATTCACAGGGAAGCCTTTTGTCAGCACTTTATAATCCCAACTATCTTCAACCAGTTTTTAGACTATTTTCCCTTTTTAAGTTTACATACCTTTAATATGGTTTCTCTAGAATATGACTGGCACGTGTCTGAAATTGGGCTAAAAAAAGTGAACCGGAATGGAGCTCCCTGACATCCTAAGCAACTTCCGATGGTCCCGGGGAGTTTGCCACATTCTCTTCCAAAGATCTTTGGGACAGAAACCCATGGATATCTGCTCTGCATATGGACCACCAAGAGCCTCCCAGTCCTTATTCCTGGTTTGTAAAGATTGCTAGAAAGCACCTGAGTCCCTTGCCCTGGTGCTCATCTTACTAACCCCACAAAAAACTTCTCATAGTTAGTAAGAGATACTCAGATATCAAAACTACATACCTTGGATAAGTAGCAAATTTAGTTAAAAAGTCTCCGAATACTCGGCAGTTGTTAGGAGATCCTAGCCTAGGACTGAAAACGAATGCAGAGTTAGACAATAGCTGCTCCTGAGCCTTGCCCCTGTCTGCCTGTCTCCCTTTATCCTCCACCTGGGTCTAAATTTCTAACCTAAAGGGAGGAGAGTTTCTTTTATCTGCATCTGCATGTCCCAGGCCTGGCAAAGGACAAGCACTTAACAAATGTTTGTAATAGAATAACTCTCCCAGACCTATAACAGCATTCTAGGAGAATGTGCAGAAGGCACTGAACTTGTGAGCCAAATACTGTCACTATCAATTACAGTGACATATAAGGTCACTATTAATTATGCTGAAGTCAAAACGATCAGCTCTGATAGGCATTCTTCAATGTCCAGACAGACAATGCTCTAAACTCTTTTAAATAGGTTATTCTGAAGGAAACTCATTCTGATAGACCATCTGCATGCAGTTTGGCTCACAATGAAACATTCTACCATAAAACAAAGACAAAGGTTAAGTTTGGGCACACCCTCACCAGAAGATAAGACCATGATCTGACCAGCACCATTTCAGCACACAGCCAGGTGACCTGCTGGGGGAGGGCGGGGGGGAGGGACTCCAGAGAGGTAGACTCCCTGCGACAGGGAAGCTGCCAGAGCCTCAGGCCTTCCTTCTCCTTGTCCTGACGGAGTTTCCTGCCCTTTCGCAAAAGTTCTGACCGTATCTAACTCTGTGTGCACAGTTTACTGGAGTCAATAAACACTTAAATCAGAATACCGTATCCAAGGGTTGAGCAAGTGCCCAGAATGTGGTAAGTGCTCAATAAATTTGGCTGCTATTATTCATCGCATTGAAGAAGCCGTTTTATATACAAGAACTGGATAAAAACTCTTCTTGACCACTTGGTGCTAAGAGAGGTTTGTCTTTTGTGATGTACTGTTATAAAGAGCCATGGAATCCAGATGTTCTCCACTTACTTCTGGCTTCCAAGATATTCGGCTAAATTTTATGCAGACATTATAAGCCTAACCCTTAGCCTGAGTCTTCATTTAGTTATCCACTTACTCATCCCTCCATCCATAAAATACTATATACCGTATACTCAAGTGTAAACACGATGCAAATTCCTGGAGAAAACATGGTGAACAAACTGAGACACATTTCCTTTCTCACAGACTGCACAGTGTAGGGTGGGAAATATTCATCAACTGAATATATGAAATGGTCAACTGAGAAGAGGTACCAAGAAGAGGGACAGGCTGAGGCAGATTAGCTGTGCAATGGAAGAAGACTCAACTTCAGGACCCCACTCTTTCAAAGGCCCTCTTCAAGGCCCTGCACCTTTCTTTTATAATCCTCACCTGAAGGATATGCTGAGAGAGAAACATTGACTGGTTACCTCCTGTAAACACCCCTACTGGACACCTAGGTATGTTTCCTGACCAGGAATCGAATCCAAAACCTTTTGGTGCATGGGACGAAGATCCAACCAACTGAGCAAGGTGGCCAGGGCTGCACCTACTTTTATCTGTAATTTTGTGTTTCTTTTCTTAAAGAGAACTCTCCAATTTCAGACCCAGAAAACCCAGACCTTCCCCTGCTTGCAGGGTATTTTGAAGGCGGATAACAGGGATTTTCCTCTAGATCTGGGAGGAAGTCACAACTGAAGTGAGGTGTGAAGAATGCAAGGTAGGCAGGACTAGAATGTCCAAAAACTCTGTGGAGAGAGAGAGAGAGAGAGAGAGCGAGAGAGCAAAGAACATGTGAGAGACTGAAAAGGCTTAGGGAGTGAGAGGAATGTGTGGAAGGAGATGATGCAGGATCTTGGAAGCCATGTGTAAGTTTTTAATGACCTTAAGGCTTAAACTAAGGGCAGTGGGAAGCCATGGATGTATTTTTAACTGAGATGGGAGATGGCTGAAAATCAGATTTGTGTCTCTTTAAAGATGACAGTGGGTCTAGCGTAAGGTTAGTGGGGGATGATGTGAGATTAGGAAAATGGCTTTTGCATTAGTCTGGGCAAAGAATGGGAGGTAAAGATATGACTGAGTGGTGAAGAAGGGAGTGAAATGGATATATTTATGAGCCAATAGGCTAAAGAAATAACAGGATTTAATGGATTGTATGGGGACGGTGAAGAAGATAAAAGTGTCCAGGATGACTCTAAGATTTCTTTTAATTCTCCACTTCATTGTTCCAGACCTTTGTGCTTTTACATCCATTTACATGGTTTTATTGAAATTAACTCTTTCCTCATAAACTCCTAAGCCCATACAAATACTTTTTTTCTCACACATCTTCCTGAATCACTTAAAAAAAAAATCCCCTTTAAAGCCTCAGGTGGGGGGCGGGGAGGGTTTGCAGATTATAAGGGTTTAATGAGAGAAAAAAGTGAACACATATAATACTTTCAACAATAAAGATTTTAAAAATCACCTTTAAAAGTAGTCAAATTGTATCTACAAGCCAGCATATGCTTGGGTAGGAAACCTATAAGTTTAGATAATTTTAAAAACATTACTTTAGTGCAGTGATTTTTAACCAGGGTGTCACAGAATTTTAGTAACTAGTTTGTGTGTGCCATGAGATTAAAAAGGTTGAAAATCTCCACTTTAAGGTTATCAACATTCAGATGATCAATAACTATCTTTTTACAGTACTTCTGGGGTGAAACACACTTTTGAAATAAAAACAGTTCTGTCTTCATCTACATTTTGAGATGTGCAATGTAGTCAGAAGGAAGCCAGCCTATAACATCATAAGAATTCTACAAAGTCTGTGATATTCATGCTAATAGAATCTGGTGTCTGTAATAAACTAGAAAAACAAAAAACAAAGTAAAAAAAAAAAAACACACACACACATGCAAAAAACCCTTCATTGTATATTTTAGGGGAGACAGAGAAACACAGCAGTTTCTTTACTGTGTTTTCTTTAGGTCAATATTAAAATGAACTTACGTTTTCCAAGTAAATAATAGCCAAGCAGTGGGGTAGCAAAGATATGAGGGGTAATAGTATGAGAACAAAACCAAATGTTTTAAACTTGTACAAAGATAATCAAGAAGTGGCATAATTTATGCCACAAATAACCTAGAGTCTCTTTTTACTGAGCTAATAATCTTAAATAGAATTCAATTCGTAACAAGTAGGTAGCATAATGGATAAGAACGTGACTTAAGGAGTTAGCCTGCCTGCGTTTTCATCCCTTTTCCACCTCTTCCCAATGCATCTGTAAAATGGGGACACAAATAATGTCTCACATTACTAGTTGTGGAAACTTGGGACTTTATTTTTCTTATCAATGAGATGGGGATAAAACACTATTGTCTCAAGTTGCACGCAGCACCAGAATATTGCCGAGTACACAGCAGACATGCTCATTGAGTGTCCCTACCCCAACTACTTCCTCAAATTGAGGAAAACCCAGGATTTGGAACATGGCAGCAATAGAAATTAAGAAGGACTATGAAGGCTTCAAAGGGAAAAAAATTAATGGGAAAAAAAAAGAGAAAAAAATAAAAAAAATCAAGGAAACTAACATAAGAGGGGACATGAAGCCCTAACAGGTTTGATTCAGTGGATAGAGCATCAGCCTGCAGACTGAAAGGTCCCAGGTTCGATTCTGGTCAAGCGCATGTACATTGGTTGCGGGCACATCCCTAATAGGAGGTGTGCAGGAGGCAGCTGATCGATGTTTCTCTCTCATCAATGTTTCTAACTCTCTCTCTCCCTTTCTCTCTGTAAAAAAATCAATAAAATATATTTTTTTAAAAAAGAGGGGATATGAAGAGAATAAAGAAACAAATCAGTCAATTATGGCAGAGATTAAAGACAATCAAAACTCTTAATCATTAAAGACTTTTCACAATATAAATCTCTATTATAGTGGAATTCATTATTGGCATTAGAAACCGTCTTATAGTTAACTAAAAATCCCCCCAAAGGGTTAGCCTTTCTGAGTAATACAAACAAAGCCTATCCTAGAATTATTGGTAAATTGGTAAACTTGGCTAAATATCACTTTTGTCCTATTTCAAAGCATTTGATAAAATAAAGGAATGTTTTATTCATATTCAAGTTACTTGATCTTGTTTCTAAGGACTTAGCATCTATTTGTGCAGCTTCTGTGAAAATTACAAATGATCTTTAGAAAAGCAGGTCTGATAGGACGTTTAACTGAAAGCCCTGTACTAGCTAAGGTGTGTATAGAATTAACAGTCTTTTCCCTTTCTCCAAATTATAATGAAATAGTTGGGTTTTCATAAAGAGCCACAGTTATGTTCTAATTTATAAGATCTCCCTCAGTTAATAAGAATTAGTGGAGTTGTAATACTGAATCATACTTGAAAACTTACAGTTTGCAAAACCCCTAAACCTTTTTGTATTGGGAAGGTACAAATATAAATAAGCATAATTTCGAATTCAGTATACTGTTACTTATTTTAGATGAGTTGCTTCTTCACAGATTACATGAACATCTTTGACACTGGAAAATTTTGGGTATTTATTTTCTGCTAATCCATGAAAATTATTTAATTCTGAAAATACAGCGCAGGACAACATTTTTGAAAAAGTGTGTTATATACTCAAGTGCCAATGTATTTATTTAAGAGTCTGCTATTTTAACTGTAGAGATAATTAACAGTGCTGCCCATGTCATGGCCCACAGAAAAGAGGACATTCATACAAGCTCTTGGATAAACTGAAGAGAGTGAACACAATCAGGCCCAGGCTTTAGGTTCATGCAAATCAACAGATGTTTCAGCCATCTATCTGGTACCCACTCATGGCACACCATTGGAAATTCCAGACTGAAGTATCAAGTATTGGATATAAACTAAGGTCTAAATCTTCCAAGTGATAGATTTTACCCATCTGAGGTGTGATATAATTTTTGGAGTGATTAAATCTTCCTCTCTTCCTCAAGAAAGCCAACACCAGGAAAACATTACAACCAAGACAAAATTTGCTCATTAGTGTACTTTACATGCACATATCAGAACTATAATTATAATAATGTCTGCTTTCTTGATGAACTAAAATCATTAAGTAGCAGCTGCTAATGCTAAGAAGCATTTGAGATTGAGGGTAGCTGGCTGTTCATTTACTGATGCATTCTCAAACACCACACATTGTGTTAGTTATTAGGGACTCGTAACTGAAGATAACTCATCTTGCCTATAATAGACTTCACCAAACCTTTGCTGTCATGAAGCCATCAAGCAGTTCAACAAATATTTTGCTTAGGTAATATAATAGGGACTGAAAATATATACATAGGAGAGCAAGATAGATACAGTACTTGCCCTCCCAGAGCATAAAGATCTTCCCATGCTTATCTTAAGTATTCTGGAAAGTATGGAGCATGAACCACTATCCTGCCCAGAATTATTTAGGGTAAAAAGTCCTAATACATCCTAATCTAAAGTGACAGCAAAGTAGGTGTATGAATACCAAGAACACCATGATAGCTGAGACGAGCAATATGCAATAAAAGAATACATAAAATTCAATTTCTGAGCTGAGAAACTTTAGAGAGTGACAAATGCTAAATGAGGTGGAATGTCAGGATAAGGTATAACTCTAGGAAAACTGGGAGGTAATGTCACCCTAAGTATAGGCTACATGAGCTAGAACTTTCTGATGCCATTGTGTAAGACCGATATATAAACACAAGTCTAAATTTTTAAGACAAATAATATGTAGTCACATTCTATCTTAGCTATTTCACAGCTATAATCGTTTCAAAGTAGATGATGTCTCAGTAAAGTCTTTTTTTTTTTTCTTTCTGGTTAATCTTCATCCAAGGATATTTTTTCATTGATTATTTTTTTAGAGAGAGTGGGAGAAGGAAAGACAGAGTGAAACATCAATGTGAGAGAAACACACTAATTTGTTGTCTCCTACACATGCCCCAACTAGGGCTGGGGCCAGAGAGGTACCTGCAACCAAGGTATGTGCCCTTGACTGGAATTGAACCTGGGACCTTGGTCTGCAGGCCAACTCTATCCACTAAGCCAAACCAGCTAGGGCAGTATAGATAGTCTTTTCTATTTTCTGACTAGGGCTGACCTTTGATCATGCATGCATATTACAATTGTTTTTTAATAAGAAGTTTATAATTAAAAGCAATGAAATAGACATAAACCATTACTCACACCTTTCCACATCAGGAGAAAATGGTAATATTAGCACTGTACAAAGTGGGAAACTGCTGAAGCTGCTCACGGCTGAGTGTGTTTATTTACACACCTAAGAGTGAAGAACACCAGATAGCAGGAAATACATAATTCCCCTTAGAGAATAGGTTGACATTACCTTTCAGAAGATGGTGACAAAATGATACCAAAAGTTGTACTGAATATGAAAATATATAAATGACAAGAAAGCATAGGGGAAAATTCCATTCTACAATTATTAGTCTAGAGATATGCTCATGTATCTGGTGGCCACCAATTTTTACCACAAATAAATGAGTTGAGGATAAGCGCTATCAATTGCCTTGGGTGGCATACTCTGGAAAGGAAAAGAAAAAAAGTAAGAATGTTGAATCCTATTACCTACATATGGCAACTGCTGAAACCTTCCAGAGTAGGTCCAGATGGGTTAAAAAAAAAACAAAACACCACTCGTTTTCTCCTACTATCACTTTGTAATCAACAGAGTTTTTTGTTCCTGTGATAAGACTATTTAGTTTCCTCCAGAAACCATTCTACCATTCCACTTTTGGGGAATAGACACCTGCTACCATCACCACCCATTTTAGATGGGCGCCCCATTGCCCAACTAGAGATAACATTTCCCAGCCTCATTGCCACCAGGTATGGCCAAGTAACTAAGCTGAGCCAACAGGATGTGAGAAATGACTGTTCATACCTGGCAACCTTTGTAAGCTCAGGCTACTTAATTTGGCTTCCTTTTCTCTTTTTCCTGCTGGCAAAAATGAGGAAGCAAGCACAACCTTAGAAACTACATGTGAGGCCTGCCAGTCCATGGCTGCTCACTTCTGGACTTTTATATGAGAAAGAAATATTGATCTTATTTAATCCATTTTACTTGGGAGTTTCTGTTACAGCAGTGTAACTGGTACATAACTAATAAAAGTTTGAACTAAAAATGCCTCTTTCATTCAGAGAAAGACAAATACCATACGATTTAACCTATATGAAGAATCTAAAGAACAATATAAACAAACAAACAAAATTGAAACAGACTCATAGATACAAAGAACAGACTTATGGTTACTAGAGTTGAAGAGGGTTTGGGGGACTGGGTGAAAAAGGTGAAGGGATTGAGATGTACAGATTGGTAGTTACAAAATAGTCATGAGGATGTGAAGTACAGCATAGTGAATACAGTCAATGATCTATATATATAAAAGCCCAAACAGCCTTAGAACTGGCTGGTAGCTATCATGTGCACTGACCACCAGGGGGCAAAGGCTCAATGCAGGAGCTGCTTCCTGGTGGTCATTGTGCTCCCACAGCTAACTTCCCGTGGCCAGCCAATCTCCCATAGTCCCTCCCCATCAGTGGCTGGCCAACCTCCTGCAGTCCCTCCCCCGAGCCGGCTGGCCCCGATTGGCCCCAATCGCCAGCCCAGCCGAGGGACCCCACCTGCATGAATTCGTGCACCGGGCCTCTAGTATTGTAACAACTATGTATGGTGCCAGTTGAGTACTGGAAATATCGAGGGGAACACTTCATAAAGTATATGACTGTCTAACCACTATGCTGTCTAAAACTAATACAAAAGGGAAAAAAATGCCTATTCTGGCTGGTGTAGCTCAGTGAATGAGTGTCGACCTATGAACCAGGAGGTCACAGTTTGATGCCTGGTCAAGGCACAGGCCCAGATTGCAGGCTCAGTCCCCTGTGTGGGGTGTGCAAGAAGCAGCTGATCAATGATTCTGTCTCATCATTGATGTTTCTGTTTCTCTCTTCCGCTCTGAAATCAATAAAAACATATTTTTTAAAAATGCCTGTTATGGATTTGGATAGACTCATTTTGTCAATCCTTACCTATAATGCAAGAATATTCATCACTATTGAGGATTTATAATGAAAAATATAAACATGAAATAAATATCTAATATTAACAAATACATTAATCAAAACAATACATTATAGTTTATTACTACAGATAAATTAATGTACTTATATTTTATTATCAGTAACATAAGTAAAAGTGATATAATAACTATTAAAAAAACTTAAGGGTAACACCTGTGACAGACAAAAGATGGCTGACAATTAAGGAGGTGATCTTATTCAGGCTGTTACAACAAAGAGAAAATCCATTAATGAGGGCTGTCTCAAAGACAAGGAAGGGGCCTGGACTTTTATAGGGGCAGGTGAACAAAGGGTTCATCTGAGAGGCTTATGGAAGTCAGGAGATGGAGACGGGTCGTATCTCAGAATATCAGAGCAAGTACTACCCTCTGGTTTCCCAGAACACAAAAGGGTAGTGGTTAGGAAAAGTGCCACACTGGCAGATCCAGGTAAGAACGGAGTAATAAGGAACCTCTGGATGGTTTGAACGAGGGGGGCAGTGAGTTCAGTGTTCTAATGTAGGAAGAATTCTATCCAGAATATGGAAGAGGACTGGAGAGAGGGAAGACCATAGGAAGAGAAATGAATGAGAAAGGTACATCAATCAAGATGACTTCCAGAGAAGTTTAATTTTTCAGCTTTAAAGATTAGACTAGCCGTAACAAATTTAAGTAAAGATGCCCAGTAGTCAGTTGAATCTGAAGAGGGAGGGTCTAGGCTGGAATGACACATTTATGACTAGTCAGGATAGGGAAGGAAGATGAGATTACCCAAGGAGAGACCTACAGAGAAAAAGGTCAAAGAATCCTGGGGTTTTTCAGGGAACAGGAAAGAAGAGAAGAACTCAGGAAAGAAAAGAGAGACGAAAGAAAGAGGCCAAGGAGGAGAAAGAGAACTCTGTCCTGGAAACCAGAGGCAAACACTTAGGAAGAGAGTGGTGAGCAGCATCACAAGCTAGTCAAGGCAGTGAAGGCGTAGAGCAACGGCAGCTGTCACTCAAGACTTCAGCCCAGACACTGAGTGGGAAAGCATGGCGTGCTGTGGGCCAAGGTTAAGTGGCAAAAGGAATGTTCACTTCCTGAAACGTGGCTGGGGAGAAAAACAAAGCAAAAGCAAGAAGGAGAGGCAGGTTTGGTGGCAGGGGTATGCTTTAGAGTGGGAAAGGAGTGGGGAGGTGGAAGTTGAAAACAGCAGGGTGAGAAAGAGATGTTTTTCATGTGACTGTTTCTTATTTTGAGCATAAAGTTCAATACAGCAAACACACTTCTACTAGCTCAAGTGTGTGGCACGCTGTTATTACTAAAGGTACTGAGTTGAAAGAACTAATAATCCTACAGAAATTCTTTTTAAAAAAATATATTTTATTGATTTTTTACAGAGAGGAATAGAAAGCTAGAAACGTCGATGAGAGAGAGACATCGATCAGCTACCTCTTGCATGCCCCCTACTGGGGATGTGCCCACAACCCAGGTACATGCCCTTGACTGGAATCAAACCTGGGACCCTTCAGTCCCCAGGCAGACACTCTATCCACTGAGCCAAACCGGTTAGGGCTACAGAAATTCTTAAACAGAGGTTGGATATATATTGTTTGCTTTTTCCCTTCAGTAAGTTGGTAAATATTAACCTTGCTAACCACCATAGTACTTATCTAATCATAAAACTTTAAAGGGTTCTTTTTTTGGGGGAAAGTCTAAATAAAATTTTTTTAAAAGGTGCCTTGCAAAAATAATCCTACAGCCCATACAACTGTGAACAGAAAACACAGCACATGGACATGTGAGTGAGCAGCTCTGTGTTTGTTCAAGTAATCCACACAGTGTCAGGCTCTCTCACCCACTGAAACTCCCCCTTATAGGTCAAGCATTAAAAGAACTGAGAGGTGCCTTAGCCGGTTTGGCTGAGTGGATAGAGCGTCAGCCTGAGGGCTGACGGGTTCTATGTTCAATTCCAGTCAAGGACACATGCCTGAGTTTCGGGCTCAATCCCCAGTAGGGAATGTGCAGGAGGCAGCCAATCAATGATTCTCTCTCATCATTGATTTTCTATCTCTCTTTCCCCTCTCCCTTCCTCTCTGAAATCAATAAAAACATATTTTAAAAAATAATAAATAAAAGAACTGAGAGGAAGATGGTGGGAAAAGAAATATTTATTATTCCTAAGGAGAGTGTTGGTGACCTGAAGCAGCTTAATTGACTTCTCATTTCCCTGGTGTAGTATAGAGGGGAAAAGATGAGGTAAGGAGGAGAGGTGGCATGTGTTGCTGGTGTCTTTAAGAGGTAACTTCAGCCTGTATCTCATCATTCAACACAGACTATTACAAATACACAGAAGGAGACAGGAAGAAAACTATCCCTTATTGAGTAACCAAGCACTCACATACTGGAGCTCATTAAATTGTCACATCCTCCCTGAGCAGCGGCATTACGGTTCTGTTTTTTTAATCCTCATTGGAGGATATGTTTATTGGTTTTAGAGAGAGGTAGGGAGAGAAATAGAAACATTGATGAGAGAGAGACATCGATCGGATGCCTCCATATGAACCCTGACCAAGGATCAAACCCACAACCTGGGTATGTGCCCTAACCGGGAATTGAACCCACAGCCTTTTTGGTGTTCTGGACAACACTCCAACTGAGCCAGGCAGCTGGGCTTGCTGTTCAGGTTTTATTGAGAGAAGTTTAGAAAGTATGAGTTTGACAAAGATCATGCAGTTAAAATAGGGTAACCCAGGATTCAAACCCAGAACTGACTGACCTACCAAGCCCATACCTGCTCTGTTCAGCTTGTTTTAAAGATTAGTTCAAATTAAATTAAATCTACCCCCACCAAATATTATGAATTATTATAAAAAACCCTTAGGGGAAGGAGATAAAACCTTGGTGTTCAAAGGCTTCGCCTCAGGACACAAGGAGCAAAGTCTAAAAGTGAAATCAATTTACAACCTGAGTACCATTTAGTAACAGGATTACCTAATGCCTTTATCACCAGCTCAGTTTTAAAAGCACTTGCACGGATTCCAACTAACCCAATCCCTACAAACTGCTGGGGGGGGGGGGGGGGGAGTATCAACTTTTTTTTTTTAAACCAAGGAACTGTTGCGACAAGGAAACGGCATAGCTGAGATTAGAACTGGATTACTGTGTAACAACAAGTATGCTATAGTCTCACAATGTCACTTATTTCAGAAGCAGGTGTTAATGAAGACTGACCAAATATTCAGTATAAACTCTTCTTTAAACTTAGATGGTGAACATTTCCTTTTTGCTCTGAATTCATTCATTATAAACTGTAACTGTAATTCTTACAGAGTAAATAAGTTGGGCCAGCCAGTTTGTAAGCACACAATATGTATTGATTGCCCACTGTGGACAGAGTAGTGCCATAGCTATGATTTTAGGAAATCAAGGGGGTGGGGGGGGGGGGGAGGCTAAGGGACTTAAATCAGAGCTAAGATTCCCGCTCAGTAAGGGGGTGGGCTATATTTACTATACTCTCACAACTCTACTTACCACCGCAGACACTTACATACACATTTGCTGCCTCTAAATTAGGAATGAAACTAATTGGCATTAGAGAAAATATTTATGTTATTTTAAATTATGAAGCCATTGGTTATAGAATCAAACCCTCTGATGTTGCATCCTAGTAACCTACATCTCATGGTTACCTTCCATAAACTATGGCATGTGAGGAGACAGTGTGTTGCTTAAATGACTCGGGATTTTACTCACTAATAACACAGTTACAAGCAGAAGTAAAACCAGAACTGAATTGCACAAGAAGCAGAACTGAGACAGCAATTCCACCGATATAAAATACAGGCCTCCCCTCAATCAGAGATGGTCATCAATCTCATATAGCGCTTCCTGCCCAGTAAAATCTGCTCTAATTGGTTTCTCTCTGTTGTTTAAAAACACAGAGAATGAGCTAGCCCTGGCAGCATCATGGGAATTTCACTCACACGCTCACACACACACTTAAAGCCCAAGTGAGTACATCTAGTTTTTAAGGAAATACTAACCAGGATCAGGTTAAGGGTATTTTCCACTGGTTTAAAAATAAAGCATTCTATCCTTAAAAAAAACAAAACAAAAAACAAAACTCAAAATTCTAGAAACAGGAAGCGGCAGCTGGATTTATCATCCTTCATTTCCTCTGAGAGTCACTGTAAGGAACTCCCCATTGAAACAAAAGCAATGGAGGGGTTAGCCTCCCCTGCCTGGGCCCACACAGCTCACGTGCTATTGCTGACTATTACAATGCTGGTTGGCCATTTTAGAATGAAATTGCTCACTTTATTTTATAAAGCTTTCTGTGCCTACGCCTTGCATTGTGATAAAATGAAAAATCTGGCCAGAATTTAAACACACACACATAGAATTGCCCTGCTGTTCGAAGAGTCTGGATCTCAACTCCCTGTCTCTCTCCCAGACTCACTCCGTAGGCTTCCCAGGAGGACCATGATACACCCTGAGGGACCCCGCAGCCTCATTCTCCTGGCTGTGCTGGAAAGAGGGAAGCGACCAGGCTTCTTTCAGCCACTTGTGCTTGTAGCTGATGCACTTCATCTTTTTTCAGCCTCAGTTCTCTCATCTGTGAAATGGCAATGAGACCATCTATTTCACAGGGTGTGACAAATAGTGAGACACTGAATGTGAAAGTTCTTTGTAAATCACACATAAATAATGACAGACTAGAGTGACAGCAATATATCCCCTTGTAGAAGGGGTTTCAGCAGTTCCAAAGGTTTCACAAGTATCATATGATCCTCAAATGGATGCAGTAGGATAGGTGATGAGGGTGGCACCATCACCATCATCATCAACACTATTATTGGTATTATTTTATAAATAAGCTAGTCTAGTGGAACATAACATGAAAACTATGTCCGAAGCCCTTAGCAAGCATCCAAATCATTTGAAAACATCTCTGGCAGCACATGCGTGGGAAGTACTAGACTGGAGTTGAAGTGCTGTTCACATTTCAGGTCTGCTGATCTGGGCAAGTCCCTTAACCTCTCCAGGCAATATGATTCATCCGTTTGTCACCAGGCTGGTGGAAGACAAAAATAAGTCAGACCTGGTTCCAGCTCTTGAAGAGCTCACTTGGAGGCAAAGGGGGAAGGAGGTGGTGGAAAGAAGTGACATATAAACAGATTAATTACAAAAAAAGTATTTACTTAAAATGCAGAGTATGAACAAAGTGCCCTGAGATCACAAAGCAGGAAATGACTAACTTTGGGGGACTCATGGAAGAATCCTCTCATTTGTAAACTGGGGGGAAAAAAGGAAATCAGTACGTATTTATCAACATTCTCCTGGAGGCTAAAACTTAGAGAAAACAAGGCTTAGAGAGACAACTGCTTTTACATATCTGCATATAGCCAGTTCACCATTTAAAATAATTCAGTAAACGCTGAAAAATCTGTGATTTTTCAGAATATTATTCAAATACAAATCATAGTTGTAAATCTATGGACGTTTCTGGAAGCTTGGTCTATAGTTAACCCTACGTGTAGTAATTAGAGAGCAGGTCCTAGAGCCACGATGTCTGGGTTCAACTCTCAACTCTACCAGTTACTAGCTGTGTTGCTAAGCAAGTTTCTTGATCTCTCTGTGAAACGGGGGTGGTGGTAGCAGCAGCAGCAGCAGCAGCAGTAGTAGTAATAATGCCACCACTTACCTCATAGGGTTTTGGGGAGGATTAAATGAGCTAATATATACAAGCACTCAGAAAAGTTCTTAGCCCAAAATAAAGGCTGATTTTGTGACCTGTGAAAGTGTAATAATTGTAATTTGTGGACGGCTTTTCTAAAAATATTTTCTTAAGCTTGAAAGTTTCTGATTTGGTCTTATCTCACAATTTTCACTTTTTAGAAATGTATGGGAAGTGATGAAATGTAGGTTTGTCTCCTTCAAAAATGCACTTGAGCAGAATTTTGGAAAATGTAATACACTACATATGATTTTAAAAAAACTTATTTCCAGTGGCAGATACAAAACTAACACAGGCAATACTGTTTAAGGTGATAGGATAAAAAATGTTTGCATTTTAGAAAATTGTAGGCTTTTACAACAGTGCAAGTTTTGAATGCTATTTTGGAAATTATAGAAAAGCAGAAAAATGAAGGGGAGAGATACCCAGATTCCCACAAAATTTCTATTCTTTTAGTTTTATATTTAGAACATAATTTGTAGTACTTTAAAGTTATAAGCATTTAAGGTAATATCAAAGATGCAAATTTAGACATTCAGCAGAAACTATAAGCATTTAAATAACAAAGTCATTTTCATTTTTCTCATTAGATTAATATAGAATTTTAGCAAATTATTTGGACCGTTAACAGTATTTTATCATTATTATAGAGTAACTGTCAGGTGAAATAGATTGTATCCAGATAAAAGCGAATTTCTGTAAATCAAACTGAATATTTTAATTGGTAGTGTTAGCAACACTCACCAAACCAAAAGATTCTGCATTTAATATTTAATATATTCGACATCATTCATCCATTGGCTCTCAACCAACATCCATTCTTACTGACTCTTGGGGCCTGTGGTTTTTATGTTAGTCAATAATGCTTAGGTTCAGGCCTCAAAATTAATCATTAAAACCTGCTGCTGCAAAAAGTGTTCATCAGAACCCCAGAAGAATAAGGAGAGATCCAAGTCCCTTAACCTCTTATTATGTTCTGGAAAGAATGGGGCACGTCTCCTCAATTACAAACAGGTTTTCTTTGTGACTATTCTTATTGCTTTATAATATATCCACAGAAAATGCAGCAAAGTAATTAAAGTTGTAATTTACTGTGATTCAAGTATGTACCAGGCACAGTGCGAGTTTTTACAAGGACTGTTTCCTTGAGGTAAATTATTTTCCTAATTTTACAGGTGAAAAAAAAATCTCAGAAATGTTAGGCCACGTCCTCATAATGTCACAGAGCTAAAATCTCATACACCAGGAAATAAAACTAAACACACACACACACACACACACACACACACACACACACACACACAAAGAGTTTTGCATGTTGTCCAGATAAGAATTTTAGAGAAATGTAAGGAAGGAAGGCATTCAAATGTTTTCTGGTCAGCATATCAGATTAGTCTACTTAATTCTACTAATCAGGAATTACAAACAAAACTGTAAGTGCTTTGTGGACATACAGTCAAAAATTTAAGAATAAATTTTATAGAAAACAGGTATTTTAGGTACAACTCTTTCATCTAAGCATATAATCAGAATTAATTAAAAACAAAAAGTATAGAACTATTTAGTAATTTTACAGAAAAATTTATTTAAGATAGGGTTCAATACTCAAATAATTCATTGCCATTTATGTTCTATCACATACTAGAAACTATGCTCAGAAAATAGGTGAAGAAGATTCTTTGATCCCTTCTTTTCTGCCTAATTATGTTATGTGACCTGGTATATTTAGTGTAATGATTTCTATCTCTGAGATTACCTGGAGGTCACAAACTATTCCAATGAGCAAGGTTCTAGACTGCCCTGTCTTCTACCATTTTTGTAATAAGATATAAAATAATGTAGCCAGTCCATGTACCATGAGAGCTATTACTTTAGGCTCATACAAAAGAGAAATCCTTAACAGTTAAGAAATCCTTCTAAGACAGCTTTATGATAAACACCAGGGGTCCAGTGCACGAATTTGTGCATCTTGAAAGGAACTGTGGACTGCAAGGCTGCAGTGGGCACAGGGGTGGGTCTTGGCCCATCCTCTGCGCCCTTGCCTGGCCCCTCCTGTTGCGGCCCCCGGTCCCCTGGTCCTGCTGCCACTGCTCCCACCTCCCACACGCTGATGATGTTGGCCCTGCTTGCACCTGCTGATGGTGCAGAACGATTGGGGCCAGTGCCAGCAGCGGGTGTGAGCAGGGCCAGCGCCAGCAGTTGGGCCGTTGCTGGCAGCGGATGTGAGAGGCAGCTGCCAGCCCTAATCGCCCCTCAGGAACAGGGGAGGTGGAGAAGCCCTGAGGGGCGATCCAGGCCCGCAGCCACCGCTTGCACCTGCTGATGGCGCCGAGCAATTGGGGCCGGTGCCAGGTGCTGGAAGCAGGTGCAAGTGGGGCCGGTGCCGGCAGCAGGTGTGAGCGCCCGGTGGGACCGGGGTGCATGGGAGCAAATAATTTTTAGTAACTACCAGAGGCTCACCCCGATGACAGCGACCAGCACCCTGCCTTAGTATGGTGCCCCCGCTCACCTGCTCCACCATCCTGCTACAGCCAATGCCCACCATGTTCCGTGTGTGACCCTGATGGTCAGCACACGTCATAGCGACCGGTTGTTCTGACGTTCAGTCTATTTGCATACTAGGGTTTTATATATATATGTATATATAGATAGCTTTAAAAACATTAGATTGGCTGAAACCGGATTGGCTCAGTGGATAGAGCGTTAGCCTGCAGACTGAAGGGTCCAGGGTTCGATTCCGGTCAAGGGCATGTACCTGGGTTGCAGGCACATCCCCAGTGGGGGGCGTGCAGGAGGCAGCTGATCGATGTTTCTCTCTCATCGATGTTTCTGACTCTCTATCTCTCTCCCTTCCTCTCTGTAAAAAATCAATAAATATATTTTAAAAAAACACACAAAAAAACATTAGATTGTTCCAGGAACAAGTACATGCAGAGTAAATCCCATTTTCCCAAAACAATTATTTCTTTGGGTACCCAAAGGTCTATTTCTAGAAGAAATAGTAAAGTTCTAGTAGAACTCTAGTTCTGACATTGACTAATGATTGGATCCTAGCAATGGCAATTAAAATATCCAGGTCTCAAAAATCTTCAGGAGAAACCAAGATGGCGGCATAGGTAACACCTAAACTGCTGCCTCACACAACAATTTCAAAACTACAACTAAAAGACAAAACCGACATCATCCAGAACCACAGGAAGGCTGGCTGAGTGGAAATTCTACAACTAGAAGGAAAGAGACTCAGAGAAGCTGCAGGAGGCAGAGGTATTGAGACGTGAGCACGGAGAGGACTGGCAACTGAGTGTGTGGCTGGCTTTCTCAAGTGGGAGAGAGACAAAAGCTCCCGACTGTGCTGAACTCCAGTTCCTGGCGAGACTCTGGGGACCCAAATTCATACGGGGTGAAACTGGACTGTCAGGAAAGAGAAAAGCACACTGAGAATCAGAGGAACTGCGGAAGACAGAGGTACCAAGGCACGCGCACGGAGAGGACTGGCAAATGAGTTCACAGCTGGCTTTCTCAAGTGGGAGGGAGACAAAAGCTCCCAACTGCACTGAACTCCAGTTCCGGTGAGACTCTGGGGACACAGACTCATTCGGGGAGAAACTGGACTGTCTGGCAGCGGGTGGAACTCGAGGGCGACTTTCCCTCAGAGGTGTTTGCAGCGATTACCATGGGACACTGAGACACAGGGGCCTATTAGGGCAGGGCTGACAGGAAACCAATGCTGTCTGCTCCGTCCTGAGACTCTGCCCCATCCAAGCTCAGTACAGAGGCTTTTGCAAGTCTTGTCTCATACAGGTGTCTCCAGCACAGAAGTTCTCCCATCGTAGATACAGCTGATCCTCACAGCCAATTGGCCTGGAGGTCAACTCCTCCCAGGAATACCAACAACAATCAAGGCTTAACTACAAGACTGTGCACACAGCCCACAAAGGGGTGCACCAAGAGTGTCCACCTCAGGTAACTGGGGAGGCTGAGCCACTGGGCCCTATAGGACACCTAGCACACAAAGCCACTCTATCAACTCAGGGAAGCAGCCAAAATGCGGAGACAAAGAAACAGATCACAAATGAAAGAAATGGAGGAAAGTAAACGACTGGATATGGAGTTCAAACCCATGGTTATAAGGTTTTTCAAGAATTTTCTAGAAAAGGCCGATAAATTTAGCAAGACCCTCGAGGATATGAAAAAGGACCAACTAGAAATTAAGCATACACTGACTGAAATAAAAAACATTATACAGAGATCTAACAGCAGACTATAGGATTGCAAGAAGCAAGTCAAAGATTTGAAATACAAAGAAGCAAAAAACACCCAACCGGAGAAGCAAAAAGAAAAAGAATCCAAAAAGTTGAAGATAGTGTAAGGAGCCTCTGGGACAACTTCAATCGTACCAACATCAGAATTATGGGGTGCCAGAAGAGAGAGAGCAAGATACTGAAAACCTATTTGAAGAAATAATGACGGAAAACTTCCCCACCTGGTGAAAGAAATAGACTTTCCAGTCCAGGAAGCGCAGAGAACGCCAAACAAGAGGAATCCAAAGAGGACCACACCAAGGCACATCATAATTAAAATGCCAAGAGCAAAAGAAAAAGAGAGAATCTTGAAAGCAGCAAGAGAAAAACAGTTAATTACCTACAAGGGAGCACCCATACGACTGTCAGCTGATTTCTCAACAGAAACTATGCAGGCCAGATGGGAGTGGCAAGAAACATTCAAAGTGATGAACAGCAAGAACCTACAACCAAGATTACTCTACCCAGCAAAGCTATCATCCAGAATTGAAGGTCAGATAAAGAGCTTCACAGATAAGAAAAAACTAAAGGAGTTCATCACCACCAAACCAGTATTATATGAAATGCTGAAAGGTATTCTTTAAGAAGAGGAAGAAGAAGAAAAAGGTAAAGATAAAAATTGTGAACAACAAATACGTATCTATCAACAAGTGAATCTAAAAATCAAGTGAAAAAATCTGATGAAGAGAATAAACTGGTGAATATAATAAAATCAGGAGCATAGAAACGGAGTGGACTGACAATTCTCAGGGGGAAAGGGGTGTGGGGGGTGTGGGAAGAGACTGGACAAAAATCGTACATCTATGGATGAGGACAGTGGGTGGGGGGCAGAAGGTGGGGTGGGAACTGGGTGGAGGGGAGCTATGGGGGAAAAAGGAGGAACAATTGTAATAATCTGAACAATAAAGATTTATTAAATTAAAAAAAAAAATCTCCAGGTCTCAGGTTCCTTACCTGTACAATGTGAAGTCTGTATTAGATTGTGCCTTCCTTCCTGATGCAAAATTCTAAGATTCAATTCTGATTGAAAATCTAAACTCAAATACAATGTGGGGCAAAATTAGGTTTACAATTGTATGTGAAAGTTTATTCTTGTATTATTTATTAATTACTGTATTATTCTCCATATGGGCAACTGTAAACCTACTTTTGCCCCAACCTGTATAGTCTTCAAAGAAAGCCATTTGCCTCCCATCCCCACCCCAAGGCAGAGAGCTAGCTGCTCAGAGTTCCCGAGTCCCAATATTACTTGATTCACAGTTCACTAGGGTAAGCATTTGGGTATAATTATTTGTTTACCCAACAGACTGTAAGCTATTCCAAATAAGAGACTGTGCCTTATTGATCTTTTGTATACTTGTCATCTAACAGTCAGATTCTAATTGCCTGATATACAAAGAATATGTAACAAATGTTTGTAGAATAAATTCTTCAAACTATCCTATCAAGCATTCATTTGGTACCTCCTTTGTTTGGGCCCTAAAACCACATTCTGGAGTTATCCAAGTTCCCTCCCATAAAATATTTGAAATTTAGAAAAAGGGCAATTATGTATGTATGGTGATTAATACAAGTTTAGTACATTTTGAGTTGTAAGTTTAAGTGAGTTATAGTCTATAGGAAAAAAATATGCTCTTGGACTTGAAGATCTCTGAGATCCTTGAATGCTTTAACATTTTGTGACCTTCCTTGCAGAACCTGACTGCTTTTTTCTTTCTCCTCTAATCCTTCTCTCTATTATGGTTATAAATCTGTGTCATGCTTATTTTTAATAATTCAACTGTTAGGGAGTAGAGATGACTCAGAGCTGGAGAAGACCAAAACACTTGAAGATAAGCAAGAGAAAAAAAGTTAGGAAAGGCTAACCCAAAATTTTTACGGTTGGTGTTAAGAGTGAGGTTACATTAGGCCAGGGCAAGGAAAAGATATGTTTTTTGGCCTGAAAGTGTTTAGCTTTCATGTTCCAAAACAAAATTTCATGTAGAACTTGTCTGGTCCTTGATATTTATTTTTTCTTGTTCATGCACATCCCTGGCAATTAGGAACAAAGGGAGTGAAGGCTGTTGGCATTTGTGCAGAAAGACATTGTAGAAGACAGGAAGTCTGGCACCTGAAGTATGGCCAAGAGGCTCTTTGGGACGCTTTGTGTTCTGAATGTGACAGATCACAACAGCCTCTCTGCATGAATAAATGCTGACAGGCTGGTATGGAGGAGCTTGAGTTACCCACTCTTTTGTGTGTTTTTTTCTAAAGTAACACCTTCATCAAGATGAGCTAGGTGTACATATTACAAATCCAGATTCCTGGTCTCCACCCTGACCTACCCTTTCTACATGAGCCCCCAGGTCTGCGAAAGAGCCTGGGATGGCTGGAATGCAATGAGCAGCAAAGCAAACTAAATGCAGCCTGGGAGCTCTTGCTAGCAAGGCTGAGCGGAGATGACTCAGCTGATTAGAGCTGTGACCCTTTATTTCTGGAGCCATTATTCTGGTTCTTATCCAGTGGCTACTACAAATGCACATGCATGGATTGGTCTTACTCCAAAGCCCTTGGGAACAACATGGAGTGGCTATCACAACTTGGCCGGATGTGTGGGCAGGCTTTTCTGAAGAACGCACCCCCCTCCGACTCTCCCCCAGGTTCTGGTCAACAACCAACTTCCCAAAGAATGGCTGAGAACACCAATAAGGATATCATAGTCTGCAAAATTCTGTATCAAATTCCATAAAATTCTATTTTCTAAAAAAGGCACAGAAATTGGGGAAAGTAGACGAAAGAAGATGGGTGGTGGGTGGGATTGTGGAGTTCTGTCAATTAAGTTCTACAATTCAATTCCAAAGCTATGAAACTACTCCGAGTAATAATAAATTCCCATCAGTGGTGACAGTGACTTGACTTTTTTTCTTTTTCAGCAGCTGCAATGCGTTGGCTTCTGTTTGAGCTGAGTGTTGCCATGCAATATAATCTGTATCCTGCTTAAACTTAGGGTAAAATTCACATTTGGGCTACGTTAAATACACCATCAGATATTTGGAAGGCAGTAGCGTTTGGCATTTTTCTATGAAGAGGAATTGTTCCTCTCATCAGTTTTAAAGTCAAATCAGGATTAATATTTTACAGTCTAAAAGTGGTGCTTAAAAGAAGCCTCAGATGTAGAAAGGGAGCCTGAAGTGAAAAGGATGGCACCAGTTAGAGCACCAGAGGAAAGTGTGGCAGCCACATAGAATATGCTCCTACTCCACATTTAAAGCATTAGCTAAGGCCGTGATGAAGGGCAAAGAAGGGCAATCCTAGTGCACAGATGCCTCATCCCCCTTCCTCACTGAATGTCCCTGGTGAGCAGGGCCAGGTGGGAGCCACCTTTGAAGACCCCACAGCAGGTGCTGCAAGAGGACTTTTTCCCCTTTTCCTCATGTTATGATCTAGAGAGAATTCCCAGAGTAATGGAGCTGGCCTCTCTCCACCTCTTTCCTCCTTCTTCTCTTTGGGGTCTGCCAGCCTCTAGTGATGGTGAATTCTGGACTCCTCTCCTGCTGAGTGGTAGGAGGCTTTCCTTGCTGCTTGCCAGCTTCCGCTGCTCTGCTATGCCAGAGAAAGAGTGGTTAACACTATCTGATTCAAGGATGAAATTTCAGAAGGCCCATTTGGCGGTAGACCCAAGGCCACATTCTCCAAAAAAGCATGCTCAGTAATACTGATGATATATGGCTGTCCACCAGCCTGACTCCTTATCTCTCAACTGCTTTTTGAATCTGGGCATGGAGGAAGGATTATTTATGGGCCCCCCTTAAACCACTAGAGTGGGTGGGTTTCTTTGCTTTGTATATCTTCCAGTCTTAGCAACTATTTACTGAAGATACACATGCAAAAATGTGGTGAGAAGGAAATGAAAGTAATCTGGTCTTACTTATTCATGGGAGGGTATGTGACCATATCTCATCCCACCAAATCCTTGGAAAATAGTTCAAAAATTGGTATCTAATTTCTGTGTGAATTCTTAGGGGGGCAACAATTATATCCAAAAGAGAAAGATATAATTATCAAAAATATTATTGGTGGCTTAGAACATGGAAATAGGTTTTTGACCTATGAGGATCATTAATCACCTGGAAAGTTTCTCCCGAATATTTCAGAAGCCAAATGACACAAGTGAAAACTTAACCCTTAGGATGATTCCTTTGTGTGTGCTAAAATAAACATAAAGGGCACCATGAGATTTCTTCACAAGTTCTTCCCCCATTTTTGCAGCCAAATATATTATACTATCAATCCTTTCTAAAAGAGTTATTAAATCCCTTCAAAATGAAGTGTTCCCATGTAAAGATTCAGGTAGCTAGCCATGTGCTGCAACTGAACAAGCCAGCCATAGGTAGAACCAGAGGCTACCAGATAGCTAGCTAACAGAGTGACTTAAATGTGCCATCATTTTCATTCATCCTCACAACTACCCTGGGAAGAAAGTGCTATCATCAACCTGAAATTAGGGGAGAAAACTGTTCAAGAGTTTCAACTCCTGGCCCAAGATTACTGAGTTAATTAATAGTGACAGCACGGGGACTCAAACCCAGGTCTTCTGGTAATAAAACGTACGTGCTTTCCACGAAATCATGATTGCAGAACAGGGAAGCCAAGGTATCCATATCCTTTCTGCAGCCTTACAGAGACCTGGGCCCGTAGGGGGGTAAACAGAGCTCCAGGTAGAACAAGCTGGCTCACTGACTTTAGATGGCCCTGACCTACATTTTGTATTCCTGCAGTCTTTTTAAGGAAGAAGAGTGAAGTCATTTCATCTTCCTATCTTCCTTCCTTCCTTCCTCTTCCCTCTCCACCCCTCCCCTCTCCTCCCCTCCCCTCCCCTTCCCGACCTGATCTATAAAGACAATCTAGGAACAGACCAGTGGGCAGCTGGTATCTCTAAAACAGTCTCACATCTATTAAACTATAGGATGCTCCATTAACTCCAAAGAGAGCCTGAAGGGCCAACTTTCTCGAATCCCCAGTGTTCAGATAGTCATTTACAGCTGCAACAAAAACCGCAGCTGAGCCTGGGGACTCCTGAAGAAAGAAGCTAAAGGTAAACTGTCTTTGGCTTTGAAAGAAGTATAAGAGAGATCCTTTCAGAGTGCTCAGAAAGAGATCTTTACTGTTCAGTTTTCATCCTGCCCTCTCTAATTCTTCCTTTTCTGGTTTGTCCTTGGAGTAACAGCAAGTGGCTTGAAGTCTGAGTAGGGGAAAGTTGGGTGGTCTCAGGTTAAACTGGGAATTCCATGATGATAAGTATTCTTAAGAGTAAAATCAATGAACAATCGGAGCCCTCCCAAGGCACTAGAATCATTAAATAAAATGACAAGTGGATGTTAGATACTAGTGTTATTAAGAGAATCTTAAAAGTATACTTATATTTTGGAAGATATCAATTCTGAGCTAACTACAAAAATTTCTGGGTTCAACTCAAGGCATCAAAAAAACCATCCATGGGAAATCTTCATAAAATAAGGGACAACTTTTTATGAATCACGGTTATCACCACAGTTATGAACATCAGCCAACATCCCCCCTGCCACGTCCCCCCCCCCAAAAAAAAAAAAAAAGCAGCAGAGGAAATGTTAAACTTTTTCCTGGAAACCGTCCTTCTTATAACCAACCAACCAACAACATCAGAATCCTGAAAAGACACATTTCAATGCACGTAACTGTGCCTACTTGTAAAGTGAGAGGAGATAAGACACCTGATAGCATCCTTCCTGGCTAATCCTGCTATCTCTCTCAGGGGTGAGAACAATGCCACCTGAATAGAAATTACACCTGGCAACGTGATACTGTGTATGTTACTGAAAAGGCATCCATACCAGGCACCTTTTATTCTGATCAAATATAGGGCATAAAGAGTGAGGCAGAGAATTAAAGAGATGGCCTTGCCAACACCGGTTTGGCTCAGTGGATGGAGCGTCAGCCTGCGGGCTGAAAGGTCCCAGGTTCGATTACGGTCAAGGGCATGTACCTGGGTTGCGGGCACATCCCCAGTACGGGGCGTGCAGGAGGCAGCTGATTGATGTTCCTCTCTCATTGATGTTTCTAACTTTCTATCTCTCTCCCTTCCTCTCTGTAAAAAAATCAATAATATATATTTAAAAAAAAAAAAAGAAAAGAAAAAAGATGGCCTTAAAGCCCTGGCCAGGGTGGTTCCGTGGTTGGAGTGCCGGCCCACACACTGAAGTGTCTCTGGATTGATGCCTGGTCAAGGGCATTACCTGGTTTGCAAGTTTGATCCCTAGCACCAGTAGGAGCACAAGCGGGAGGCAACCAATCAAGTGTGTGTGTGTGTGTGTCCCTCCCTGACCTCCTTCCACTCTCTCTAAGAATCAATGGAGGAAATGTCCTTGGATGAGGATTAAAAAACAAAAACAAACAAAAAAGATGGCCTTACAGGAAAATATTCTGTAAGAGAGGAAGTACTTTCTGGAATTTCTTCTTGTTAACAATTCAAGCAACTTTTCTTCTTGATGGAAAGCAGCTCAGAATCAGTTCTTCCTCTCCTCAAACACAAAGTGATACTACCTTCCCTTTGCTGTCCCCAGTCCTAAACACTGCCCAGCTCTTCCTCCTTGGAACATGTAGTAGAGTGTAATGGTTAAGAGCAGGGCTCAGAAATCCCACTGCTGGGGTGAAAATGTTAGCTGGATATCCTCCAGGCGGATTGCTTAACATCTGTCCCTCCTGCCTCCCAATTTCCTCATCAATAAGAAGAAAAAATAGCCTTCACCTCAGAGGCTGTGGTGAGGATTTACTAAATCCATGCATGTACTGCATTTAAGCACAGTGCCTGTCACATAATAAACACCCAGTACATTTCACTTTGATGATGATGATGATGACAATGGTGATGACATGGGCTTAACCAGACTGTGGTAAAAATGAGGAACTGGGGACTACTCAGGGACTATGCAAAAGCCATATGTTCCCCATAGCAACCACACAAAGTCCACTGGAAAAATGCCCTCTTATTCTGTGTCCAATTATCAACGTGGTTTTTCTTCAGAGTGGCTACCGAAGCTTATCAGAAAGAGCAGGCTCAGAAGATCAAAACCAGGCAGGGGAGATGAACAGAGAGAGTGCCCGAGTCTGGGAGAAACTAGTTTGGGGCAGCTCTGAGAATGGGTAGCAGCCAACAATCCATAATCATGGGGATTAGAACTTGGAAATAAAGTAACAGGCTATTCAGATATGTGTATTTTGTTAATGTGGTTAAAACTCTCTACCATCTTTCTGTCAAGGTCTCTTTAGCAGGAGCACCTTCCAGAAACAGCTTTCTCAGAGTTCCTATAGCATTTCTTCAAATAGTTATGGCCCCTTTTGGCATTGAATTGTTCTGGAGAATAATAATGTCTCCATTGGATGGTGAGTTCTGCAGGGGGAGGAGGGGGGGCGTGAGTGTGTCTTACACACTTGTGTCTCTCCTCCTGACCTACCTGTGCCTGAGGGCCTAACCCCACCATGGAAATGTTCACCTGGAGAGTACACAATAAAATGGATGGCTTTGAGCCAGTGTTCTAGAAATACATGTAATTGCACTAAACAAGCACACACATGGCTGGTATAAGCACACACATGGCTGGGCACAGAGCAAAGTAGCATCTTGTCTCTACCTCTCTGAGGCTTTAGTGAAAAGGCTGAGTCCAAGAAGTTTAGAGGTAGAAGATTAAGCTTTCAGTGGTCTTCAGTACTGAACAGATTATAATATTCCTCCAAGTAGAAATTCAATTAAAATAACAAACTGTAAATAATTAAAAAGAAGTCCAGCAAAAGTTTGCTTTTTTCTCCATGATGACTGGCTTTGATTTTTTTTTTAAATTATTCTAAGCAGTGGCTATCAAATTCTTTTCCAAACATTTCTAGTGGTGTCTTTGCTTTGCAGATGCCCTAAACACATGTTTAGTTTGGCTATCTGGTAATCTAGCTCTCCTAAGGCACCAAAGGGTTCCCTCAAGATACAGAGAGGCAGGCATGAAAAAAATGGAGTCAGGCAAGGGCAGGAAAGTGGAGAGGGGAGAACAAAGGTGTCAGAGGGAACCAAAGGGGAGGGGCAGAGATGAGGTGTTAGAGATCAGGTAATGGCGCAGTTAGCGTCCTGCCAGCTTAAATCTAGGGAGAAACTCAGAGAGGAGCAAAGCCCAAACTTCTCTTCACAGTAGAGAAATTATAACTCACTGATGATGACCTACTCAAGGCCAAAGCTGTCGGTGTGAGGCAGAGCTGGAACTGAAGTCAAGTCTCCCAGCTACCTCCTTATTGCTCTTCCTATTCAGCACATCTCCTCTTGACACTTCCAGGGCATGGGTGATAAAGGCTCAGACCAACAGCTCAGGACGCAGCAGCCATGGAAAGCCCTGCAGTCGCCCACCCAGGCCTCAGCACCGTATGTTGACAGAGTCAACAGAAGAGGCAAGGGAGATGAGGCCCCTGGTCATCACATTGTTTTTGATGAAGCCATTTGGCCTTCTGATAGGATTTGCTGGACTAGACATGTATGGTCACAGTCTGTTTCCCAGCCAGAAGGATGTCGGGCTGGATCAGGCTCGGGTTTGGCAATTCATGGCATGAAAGTATACAGCACAAGAATTATGCACCCCTTATATTCCTTTCCCACCCCCTGCTTCTGCTGGCCATTGCAGAAAAAATAAAATAACCACTGGATACCTGGCTTTGTAATTTCTTCATTACTGAAAGTGTATAATTGTGAATAATACACGGTGAGGATAAGAACAGCCTTGAAAGGATGCTGCTGTGGTTTCACTGGCTGTAAAATCATGACAGACATGCTCCCGCTCAGAGATTTGTGTAGTTCATGGACCATTTTTGGTTTAATTACAATTCAGACTTCCTGAGCTAAAAAAGGCCTTCTTTATAAAAATCAGTCTCCTTTCTTTGAAAGAAACTGTAAGTTCTTTTTGATCAGGGGGTTTTGATATTGTACATAAGCCACTCAGCCTCACTGCTGTTCCATATCCCAAACACCTACACAAAATCAGACAAATGAAGAGGGAAACAGATGACACTTTTAACATGTAACTCTTGCCTTCTTTTCTCCTTTGAATCCTCTCCAATCATCCTACTCAATAAAAAGTCATTTCTCCCCAGGGAAAGCAAGTGACAATTGAATAAAACACCCATTAGCATTACAACATCCCTCCTTCCAGGTTCTCACCTACAAGTCTTTGCCCATTCTGTTCCCTCTGCCTGGAATATCCAGCACTCTCTGGTTTACCTTGTTAACTTCCCCGTTGTCTGCCATCAGCACCTGCAGGAAGGCTTCCCTGAAACCTCTATGCTAATAACCCAATCCTGCTCAGCAAGCTTTCTGATGCTCCCTGAGTAACCTTTGCATTTCTGCCCCTCCACAACCTTTTACAATTACCTGGTTTTGAGTCTATCTCCTTCGTTAAGCTGTAAGATTCTCTAGGGTAGGGATCATAACTTATTCATGTTTGTTCCCCCAGGGAAACAAATACAGCACCTGACGAATAGAGGGGGTACAGTTTTAAAGCATCATCATCACATACATTTTTGGGGTGCTGGATTCTAAAAGTGACACATAGACTGGTTTTGTTTTTACAAAGAAACTGAGATTCAGAGGGGGTTACAAGCTCCCCAAGGCCACCAGCTCTGGCACTTTCTGGCTCCGAGGCTAGATTTTCACTAGACCACATTATAATTAGAATATAATATAAGCACAAAGAATATAAGAGAAAGCACAGATCCTCTGATGTAGGCATATACACAGTGACTTGCACAACTAGATGAAAAATACACAAACTTTCAAGTATGGGTAAAATCATTGTTCTGAAAGGAGGAACACTGATCAGATATGGAGATGGAGTTCATACTAATTCTTTTCCCAAGGACCTTGCCCTCTAAAGCTCTGCAGAAATGTCTAGTGGACATGAGTTAGATACAAACAAAAGTTCCTCTGGTTAAACAGGTCATGAAAGGAACTATCTCCGGTTAAACTGCCAACACGGCCTCAGACATCAGGGCTGGAGCCAGGACAGCTGCAGTGGCTGCCAAGCCAGCAGTGCCTTGGAAGTGGCAGACTCACCTTTAGGCTCAGAGAAGCAACAGCAGGCAGGATTTGGGGCAGCTGGCAGGATGGGGTTGGCTTGGGTCTTTGACCCTTCATGACCCTCAGAGCACCTGAGCCTCTCCTCAGCTGAGAAAAGCTGTTTCCAGCACAGCTGCACCCCGAGTAACATGGGGCAGCCTCTAAAGGCATCCCGTGCTGGGCCTGACCCTCAGGGGCGCTGACTTAGTCGCCCCAGGGTGGCCCTCCCTTCTGCATATGAAACGTATGCAGAAGAGTTAAGATGACAAGCACAACTGGAATATCTTCTGGGCCCTTCCTTTCCCCTGTGCCCATCAAAGTTGAAACATGTGAATAGCTGCTCAGCAATCTGGGGGGTGTTGCAACTGCTTTTGAGTTGCTTAACATCAACTTTTCTAGAGATGGAAGCAGAACATTCCTCAACTGTACAGATTCTTGACTGAGAGATTTTTGAACATTTCCAATGACAGGAAACTTGCTACCTAAAAAGGTAATTTGAAATTAAACACTTAGAACAGGTGAATGTTATAGTCTATACATTACACCTCAGTAAAGCTGTCTTATGTATGTTTTTTTTAAAGGCATTTTGTTTCATTTTGGGAATAGCACTTATTACAAGGAAGTGCTTTTGGATTAATCTGTGAAATTAACCTCACTATACATCACACCTACTGGTCCTAGCTTTGCTACTGGGGCCCTCAGACTGAAGTCTAATTCCTCTTCCACTTGACTTTGTATTCAGGCATACCCAGGTTTAATCCATTTACTAGCTAAGTGACGCACAGAAAATGATGTCTCTCTAAGCTGCAATCTTCTGGTCCATAGGAAGTGAGAGTATTTCCTTGTAGGATTTCTGAAGATTAGAAAGCATCTAAACTGTAGAACACTATCAGATGCTCATTGAATAATGCTTTCCTGTCCTAGCTGGTTTTGCTCAGTGGATAGAGCATCGGCCTGAGGACTAAAGAGTCCTGGATTCGATTCTGGTCAAGGGCATATGCCCGGGTTGCAGGCTCAATCCCCAGTGCGGGGCATGCAGGCAGCCAATCAATGATTCTCTCTCATCACTCTCATCATGTTTCTATCTCTCCCTCCCTGAAATCAATAAAAATATATTTTAAAAAATAACAATAATAATGCTTTCCTTCCCTTCCTTTTTTAGGCTAAACATCCATGATGTTTTTAGCAATCCACAGACACTTAATAATTACTCAGCAGGTTGTGGTTTTTCCTTCTTCACTGTCCAGTTCATATCCCCTGAATTCCTTAATTTTGACAGATGTTTGTGGTGGCCTCACTTCCACAGCATCAGTGGATTCTGCTATAGCGAATGTGGTATACCATCGATTGCTTACTGACTCAGATTAAATGTTTTAAGCATTTAGGATTCAAGATTTTCCCTACCAATATCAGGCGCCTGTCGACACTAAACCATATACGGAGATCCAGGCACATTGCAGAGAGCGCGACTCATCTTTATTTAGCTCCTCAAAAGCAAGTATGATAGTTAGGTGGTGATGCCTTCTGTTCTCTGCTGTCCCAAGAAAGGTGGCCTCCAATTTACAACACCAGGAGGACAATGCTGTCCCTTCACGGTAAGCCTCCAGAACCAGGCACAAACCAGGCTGTCCCTTACCCCACCTCCAATCTCTGACACAGAGATCCAAGCCAACCCCATCCTGCCCAGCCCTTTTCACCCCTGATTCTGGCTGGGCAGAATGAAACTGCAGAAATACGAGAGATCTGGCTAAGGCAGACAGGTTCAAATCACGATGCTCCTTCTCAGAGCTAGCTGTGCTCCTCTGTGAAAATGGAAAGGTACTGCATTTTAGGAAAATGAAGTGATATGCACAATAAAATGCATAGTCCAATCCCAGTACATTAATGGTATACAAAAAGTGGAAGAGCAATCACTATCATCACCTCTGTGGTAGGGCAACATCCCATTCTTAGAATGGGCTCTGTCCTGAATGCTCATCCACTTGGTTAGGGTCCTTAGCTCTCTGCTTAGGTCTTGCCATCTCTGTCCTCTGGGGGAGGTAAACCCTGATCCTCACATAGGAGCTTCCCCCACCCCTGCCCTTCCTCACAGCCTCTCTCTAAGCCCCAGGGTCTGACTTCTCAGCTCCTATCAGCACCTGCCTGTATAAAGTGAGCTCTATACAAAGGGAGCTGGGAGTCAGGAGACCTGCATTCCAGGTCCTGCTTGGCCGCTAGCTATTTCCCCTTCTGTGAGATGATGGCATTAGACAACATGATTTTGAAGGGCTCTTCCTGACCCAAAGTTTTATGCCTCCCCGCCCCACCCCCACACCTCCTGGCCTCTTCCTAGCTATCCTTTATCACTCTCAATGCACCCCTCTGCCTTCCCACTCACCAAGTGGAGCCCTCAAGTACTGACCCCCTCTCCACACTCTGACTTGTGTCCAACCCCTGGAAACATACTACTAGAGGCCAAGTATTTATAAGAAGCTACTTTGACATAACATTTTTGGAGGCTAGTTTAGAAACCTAAAATTCACATATATTATGTCTATTAGAGAATATATTTGTAAACTACATTGTGTTTATATTAAGATTACTAGAGGCCCAAGTGCATGAATTCATGCATGGGTGAGCTCTGGTTGGTTGGCTGGCCCCACCCCTGGCAGAACTCCCTGTGGAGGGGACAATTTGCATATTAGCCTTTTATTATGTAGGATAATGTCTACTAATGACTTCAACAATTACCTGTTAGGAGAAAATGCAATACACACACGATATGAGATGCTTAATAAACATTTTCTGGCATAGATTTCTTCTCCTGGGGTTTCCCATGGAAATGCTATACCGTCAGAGCCAGGATGATGCTCTAAAGCAGTGGTCAGCAAACTCATTAGTCAACAGAGCGGCAAACCGCAGTTCAAGAGTCGCATGTGGTTCATGAGCCGCAGTTTGCCAACCACTGCTCTAGAGTATCAGATTCAGGAATATTCTATCCTGGGCCTTACAAGTTATATGAAGATGTAAACTGCTTTAAGAAGACAAGATAAAGAGATCACTGAAATAAAATAAAAAAACAAACAAACACATTAGGGTAATTATTCATTTTCTTAAGAACTCTTTTAGGATATCTAAAAATAATTTACCTTATAAAAGTTCAAGGTTTCAACATTTCAGAAGCTCAATTGCTGTGTAAAAGGAAATATACCACATATGAAGAGAAACTTGTAGATATGAAGATCTTTTTAATGCATTTAAAAATTACGTAAGTCAAACCTGCTCATACAGAAAATCAGAAACTACAGATAAGAAGAAAAAAACACAACACGAACAGATATATCTTTATACACGTTTTTCAAATCATTATATATAATACTTAGAAGATACATGTGCTCTGTAGAAAAAAATGTCATTCTATACATATTTATATACAGCTGTATGAGGTTGCTCAGGACTAACTCAAGTTGCCTTTGAAATTTAAGCACATATTGGGCATAAAATTACCTAGCTGTGAATTTTTCTAAGCTATCTGCTTGTTTACAATGATAGCTTGAAGAAAACATACCAAGTCTACCAAGACTGTAAATACATAGAAAATTAAACGTCTCATCAAATTAGAAAAACAAGCAAATTTAAACACCATCTAACAGACTTCATAATATAGCCTCTGAATAGTAATAGGCTTATCTTTTTTGGGTAGTAATATAAAAGTCCTGCATATGCTCCCAGTATTATCAGTTACATTTTTAGAAATATGTAATAATTTTGCTTTTCAAAAGTTTTTTCTATATTATCATACACATTGTTAATTATCCAGCACACATGTCACTCAGATGAGCAGTTCATGAGTTGGTTAACACTGCTCACTGTAGCCAATGAAACACCAGCCTGTTTGCTCACTGAGTGATGGGTGGGTGAGGCAGAGGACACATTTGGGTCCTGGACCTAACAATGAAAGAACATGAACACGTTGCAGAAAATATATCTTCTTCCTTTTTCAGTTGCATGTTCTTTCTGAACTTGACAGGACTTTTTATAAGATGGCAGCCAAGAGTTTCCTCACCTGCATCCTGACAATGACCTAAGTGGATACTCACCTTGCTTTTATGAAAATATACTTAATGTCACTCATATCCAAATAGTAAGTATAACTTATTTTTCTATAATTCAGCTTACTTAATAGTGTACACAAACAATGTACACAAACTTTATTTTCTTGGCTTAACCTGTTCTCAATTCACTTTCAGTCAATTTATGCCACCATACTTGGTTATACTATTTACTTCTGAACCTAAAAGAATATGACTCTGTCTGGATTATTAATAGAATTTCATTTACCTCTTTCTAAATTTCTATCTAAAATAATGTTCAAAGGACCATCTGAATTTCTTGTTTTGAAATTTAACACAGAGATAAACAAGAATCAGATAATTTGACTGTACATTCCAGGCATCTTCTACACATTTCCTTTCAACTCTTGTGCTCTTGATGCCAAGAATGCTATGCACTGGGCTGACTCTGAGGCAAAGAGCAAAAAAGTGAGAGATGACATGGAGAGATGAAGCATTCTGCTTTTGGCATGTACTTCTCTGATGAGAGTTATGAGGGAAGGGGTTAGTAAATTTTTACTTAAAATACATTTGGAAAGAATCAGTCAAAAACTCAAAAAAAACAACTTATATAATGTGATTTATGCCAAGTCTGCAGTCTTCAGTCTAAAAACCAAGTGTGTGTTTCAAGGCAGTATTGTATTGTAGCTATTAATGTATCCAAAACAATAACCTATTACAGTACAGATGGGACTTTCTCTTATGAAACATCACTGTATCTACTCTAGGGAAGAAATGTACACCTGGAAAGACAGGAACATTCTTACCCAACCCTGGAATATGCATAATTTCCAGTATTTTGTTTTGTTTTATTTTGAGACTAGAGGCCTGGGGCACTCAGGGGTCTCTCAGTCCAGCCTTCACCCTCTCACAGTCCAGGAGCCCTCAGGGGATGTCCTACTGATGGCTTAGGCCCACTCCCCATAGGGCCTAAGCTATCAGTTGGACATCTTTAGCACTGCCGCTGAGGCAGGAGAGGCTTCCACCACCACCGCTGCACTCACCAGCCATGAGTGTGGCTTCTAGCTGAGCAGCACTCTCCCTGTGGAAGTGCACTGACCACCAGGGAAGCTCCTGTGTTGAGCATCTGTCCCCTGGTGGTCAGTGTACGTCATAGTGACCGGTTGTTCTGCCGTTCGGTCAATTTGCATATTAGCCTTTTATTATATAGGGTTATTATATAGGAAGGAAGGATGATACTGAATTTTGTTCTTTAGGACAATGAGCTAAATCTCTTCTTACAAGTCCATTCTACCTTTGTTGTTGTTGTTGTTGTTGTTGTTAGCTATCTGAGCAAACAAGGCCAAATTTTAAGCATAAAATTAGATGCTTTCTAGGGGGAAAAAAGCAATAACTGCATCTGCCAAGTAACTGGAAATTATAACCATGTTCTAGCTCACTAACTACAGCCTGAATATGCCAAGCTCACACATGCCTCAGGACCTTTGCACCTGCTCTTGCCTCTGCAGGACTATTCTTCCCCCAGATCTCATGGCTCCTTTATTCTTATCATTTAGGCCCTCGCTCAACTATCACCTCTTTAGCAAGGCCTTTCCCATTAGTCCCACTCTATTGTCTTCCCAGCTTTTATAACTATTTAAAATGAACTTGTTCATATTTTTGTTTGCTACTTGTAGTTTTTTATTGATTTATTTATTTTTTTACGAGAGAGAAGGGGTGAGAAAGGGAGACATCGATGTGAGAGAGAAGCATCGATGGGTTGCCTCCAATACACACCCTGATTGGGGATCGAACCTGCAACTTAGGTAGTGGCCTGACTGGGAACTGAATCTGCAACCCTTTTGGTGTAAAGGATGACACCACACTCTAACCAACTGAGCCACCCTGCCAGGGCTTGTTTGCTTAGTTATTAATAAGCCAGGCCTTGTCTATTTCGTACACACACACTATATATTCTTACATCTAGAACACTGTCTGTCATATAGTAGGTATTCAATAATTACATGTTTAATAAATGAATGAGAGAAAAAATTAACCCAATGGCAATGAAAGGTCACAAAGAACATATAATTTCAAATGAACTTTGTCTCACTGAATCTTATCTTTCTGTGGTGTAAAGAATACCAGATTCCAGATCTTTAACAAAGATGAACACAATAATTGTGAAGCTGGTAGTAATATCAATCCAGCAACAGTTGTGCAGATTCTTACAGGCTGAATCACTGCACCTAACGAGAGCTGAGGAATGCCAGCAGGGTTTCTTTGTGTACTTGGTCCTATCTTATCCTACACTGCTATCCATGGTTTGGAAGGAAAAAATGTTTAGACTGCACACAGCTGAAAGGAGAGCAAATGGGTTGGAGAACAGGATGAGGTATCACAAAGATCTCCACAGGTTGAAGGAACAGTATAACAAAACAAAATTATATTTAATAGGGGTCAGCCCAAAACCTAAAACACATATTAGTGAAAATTATTAATTATTATTTTAAAAGTAACAACACACACACACACACACAGAGAAAAAACTTCAAGAGGAGAAAGAAAGAGTTCAGGACACCTGGTATAACAGTGCCTGTGAAAAAGGTCCAGTTTTTATCACTGACCATGAGCTTCATCGGGGGCAAAAACATGGCTTGGCTACCTAAGAGCCACTACAAGAATGTGGAACAGAACCATTAAGCATGATCAGGGAGTTTCTGGGCACTTTGGATATAAGAGGCATTACACACAGAACTGGAGATGCAGGGATAACACACCACACGTCCAGTGTGGGAGAGAGAAAACCCAGGATTACCACAGAAGGCAGGAAGGTTTATGGCAGAAGGGCAAGTTACAGGGACAAAGCTTAGCACAATGTCAGACACATAGCAAGTCACAATAGCAGTGCTGGGTACTCCTATTATTAAAAGAATCTGCATTATTGCTGTCTTATGGTTATTATTAAAAATGAATCCACCTTGAGAGCTCTTCCTTAGAGCAGAATTCCAATTAACAGACGTAGAAAGAATAATGGGAACACAAACCCTATATAATAGTTGTTGTAGCCAAGAATCATTGATGAATGCTAAAATTAGTAGGCAAAGAGTGTGATGAGAAACCGGATATTTGCATCATCTTAAAGTATCTCTTCACAAGATTTTTATTACTAAGGGAAAACTAGCAACTTTACAGGGGAGAAACCTGGCAGACACACCACCCTGACCAAGAGATCAAAATTAATATCACCAGTGACAATAAGACTTATTAACATCTTGTACCTCTTGATATGATGAACTGGGGAGAGCATGCTACTTCTGTGGTATCCTTGCCCAAAACATGTAACCCCAATCTAATCATGAGAAGACACCAGAGAACCCAACTGAAAGACAGTGTACAGAATAATTGGCCAATATACTTCAATGGTGCCAAGGTCATAAAAGACAAAAACTGAGGAACTATCACAGAATGGAGGAGATGAAGTGCCGCAGAGGATCCAGGATTGGATCCTGACCCAGAAAAAGAACATTAGCGAAAGCAAAACAAAACACCTGGCAAAATTCAAATAAGGTCTGCAGATTAGTTAATTGTATTGTATAAATGTTAATTTCCTCGTTTCTATAACTGTTCTGTTATGTAAGACATTAACATTAGGGAAGGCTGGATGAGGTGTATTTGAGAACTCTATTATTTTTTGTGTGATTTTTCCTTAAGTCTAAAAATATTTCAAAATAAAATGTTAAAAAAAAGTAGATGTACCTGAGCCAGGAGCCTGAGATTCTGCCAGGAAATAAAAAGAACGAGGAGAGGCTGCCTCAGACCTGAATTTTGGATACTGAGACTCCTAAGCTAAACTGCATCAAAAAGACTGACTATACAGAGCCTGTGGCCAGAAATACCAGGAGTTGGTTCTGACCAGGAAAGAGTAGTGAGGACTACTGGAGCTGAAGTGCCTGTGGGGAATAGCAGAACCTGCTCTCTATGACTCAGCTCTAACATCGAGAGCATCAACGAAAACACTGTTTGGTAACATGGAGGCCCCAGGCTCCAGGGTGTGGTGTGCAGGACTCTTGGTCACAATGCTCCTGGAGTCCTGGTGTTTTTTATATCTATAATAAACTCTTTTTTTTATTTTATTTGTTAATATATTTTTATTGATTTCAGAGAGGAAGGGAGAGGGGGAGAGAGATAGAAATATCAATGATGAGAGAGAATCATTGATTGGCTGCCTCCTGCACACCCCCTACTAGGAATTAAGCCCACAACCTGGGCATGTGCCCTCGAATAGAACTGAACCTGGGATCCTTCAGTTCACAGGCCAACACTCTACCCACTGAGCCAAACTGGCTAGGGTTAAACTCTTTATTTTTAATAGTTTTAGGTTTATAGAAAAATTGTGAAGCTACTACCAAGAGTTACAATGTACCTCACTCTCCCTTTCCCATTAGTATTACATTTGTCACAATTAAAGAACCATAGTTAATATAGTCCACGCTCTAAGCAGATTTCCTGATTTTTGCCTAGTGTTTTGTTTTTTCTAGACCATGATACCACATTACATTTATTAGTCCTGTCTGGAATGATGGGTCATAGGAAGGAAGACCCCCAGAGGTACAGTGCCATTTTCATCAGGTCACATGAAGGAGAAAAGCTACCATGACTTAACCAGTGTTGATGTGAACCTGGATCACCTGGCTGAGGTGGTATTTATCAAGTTTCCCCTTTTCCATACCTTCCTCTCTGAAGAGAAGTCCCTATGCAAACCCCACCCTGGCCAAGTGGCAGACCATGATCCATCTCATTTAGGATGGAATAGCTACATAAACCATTTGCAACTTTTCTGCACAGATTTGTTTGTTCTCCCTCATGGATTTACATATAGGTACAACAGTATTTATTTTACAATTTGGGTTACAATTCATTCCTATTTTATTTTGTTGCTCGAACTGTCTCAGCTTTGGCTACTAGGAGCTATTTCAGTTAGCTCCTTCCTGGGCACCTTGCATGTAACTCCATTGTTGTGGAGTTTTGTGAGCACTTCCTTACTTTCCAGCACTACCAGATGCTCAGGTTTATCTCTTATACCCTTGCCCCAGCTCTAGAATCAGCCATCCTGCAAGGAGTCCTGGTTCCTCTTTTTAGAGAAAGGTTATTTACTGGAAACCAAGTATTCTTGTTACTACTGGGGTGTTGTTGCTCCCAGGCCCTCTCAGTTGACAAAGCAAAGGATTGTATGTGTGTATTCCAACCTGTGTGTGCACACATATCAATTAATATTTCTTTGTGGGTCCATCTGTATCTATGTTAAGCTAAACATGACTTCATGCTGAGAATTCCAACTATAACTCATTACTACATGGATCGTGCCTTCCTTGCTTACCTATAACCTCCCATTCCACAGTGAGAAACCTGGCTCCCACCCTCCACTATCCATTTACTTAATTATTCAATGCAGTATACAGACGTTAACTGGTTTCAGAATCATTAACCTGAACCCTCGTCCTCACGGAAAACAACTAGAGTAAAGTGCTTATGCGAGTTTCTTTGCCTTTAGCCTTTCAGCCTCCACTCATTTCCAGTTACTTAGGTCAGTACCCTTTTGTCCACTTCCTTCAGTGAGAGTATTTCATACACTTGAAAAGCAGATTTCTTTAGTCATAGTTTGAACTCCATCCCGGGAATCCTCCAACCCCCTAAATGTCATGTATCCCCTGGGGGCAATTTTTACATCTTTCTGTCGCCTCCTGAGTCATCAGACCATCATCTCCAGGCTCTAGTTAGTCCAATCATCTCTAAGAAGTCTCTCTTCCTCTCCAACTTGTGGCTCCTAATCTGTCATTAGCCAAAAAAACCCCACAAAACCTAAATAGATGAGTTTTGTTAGCATTAGAGATAAAACAAGAACAAGCAGGTAATGAAGCCCTGGAATGTCTATCCATGCCCCCTTTGGGAAAGCCTTATATGCCACTGCACCAGGCGTTCTGCCCTGTTCCACATTTTAAACCAACGATGCTACAGAAATGGTTTCGACTATACAAAGCTTACGAGTATAGAAAATGGGATAGAAGGAGAATGAGCAATCAAAACATCTTAAGAGAATGAACAATGGACCAAACAAAGATAGTTTAGATTGAACAGGGGTCACATTAAATAATTTCATTCAAAAAAAATTTATGAACACAGATCATGGTAGAGCTGGCCTAACAATTACTGACTCTATTGGAAAGACTTGAATGTTTTCATAGCTCAGGACCTTAATACATGGCAGAGATGAGACTTGGCCACCAAACAAACATTACCTGGACAGGGGAGGAAATGGTCCCACTCATCTTTCAGTTATCAGATCACATCTGCTCTTCTGCATTCAATATAGCTCTGGTCATCAAAGCCCAAGAGTGACACAACTACCAGGTGAACCAGGGCTGCTAAGTGGCTAGGAAAATGAACTCAACAAGCATTTTGTGAGTACTACGATTCGGACAAGATATTATAAAATGTGCTAGCATCCAGAGGTGATAATGATGAAAACAATCAGCATATCACATCCCAAACATTGTTCAAAGCACTTTTCATAATTTAATTAACTTAACCAGATAACTTACTTTGCTTCTTGGTGACTTGTCCAGATATCTGAGATTTCCAGATTTCTGCCCAAGTGATAAATCACTATAGTCAACAGGTCATCATTAATCACTTGTTCTCCCACATGTTATACCATGTTTCCCCTCAGCTTTTTTTTTTTTTTGTTCTAAAACAGAATTTAAATAAATACCAAATTGGTACACACTCATCATTATTTGGCATGACTTTTTAAAGCGACTTTTTGATTAATAAATTAATAACACTTAACAAAGAAACACTGAAGAATACAGATATACAGAAAGGAAAGAAGCGAAACAAATCAGATAATTTGTAAACATTTGTGGGGTTCATTTGCTATGAATAAATTTGTGGTTTTCATTTCACACTGAGGTTATCATACTACATATCTGACTGAATTTGACCTGGTTAAACCTGATAACCATTTCCCCCATTTATTAAATAGGCTGTGTTACTGTGAATTTATGGACTGTGACCATACCATATGCTTCAAGATAAAAAACAAGAAAAATGTTTCCTCCTCTGCACATTCTAAATCACTTGCTGCTAAGCGCTTCACGGTTTCTAAAAAGATGTCCTGGTCCTGGGATTGGAATGCTAATACGAGAGAAACAGCCTCTTAATTGCTCCTATGATGTAAGGAAGTACTTATCTGATTGGATGAGGAGAGAGAGATTTTAACTGAGTGCCCTAGATTACAGGAGCTATCCAATCCCTTTTCCACTACTTAAACCTTTAAGAAGAAACTTGGTACCAAGAAACAAAACAAAAACAAAAACATCCTAAATGTAACTTCTACCTCAAAGGCAGTTACAAATGACTACTCTGTCTGGACCTTTGAGAAGAGCACTTCCTGGTTTAAGGCAGCCTCTCTCCCGCTCTTCAGAGAATAAATGAATTGGCAAAAAAAGAGAAATCTTAGGATTCCTACTACCTGCCATAGATGAAGCACCAGACTCTAGAAAATGGAAGAGAGAATTTCAAAGATTAACGGAATTCATCATGGATGAGGTATGACATGGAGCAGATGCTCTCCTTAGTACCCTCTCAACTTCTCCTTATGGAGACACGGGCAGAAAAGGAAAAACCCAAGTCAGTGAGGGAAAGCATCTCAACAAACCAGGACGATTTTAAATTGTGAAGACCTGATGAAGTGCTTGACAAAACAGCATTTGTCTCTATGGCCAAGAAACATCAAGCTATGTCTACAGAATGCTGACGAAAAGGAACCTGGAGAATGAACTTAAATGCCTTTTTGCCTGATCTGCCTCCACAGCCTGTGGGCTGAAGCCAGTTTGAGATGTTGAGGTTCCTGGCAAAGACAGACAGAGGCCTCTACGCACGAGGCCTTCATGTATTCCTTCTAAGTAAAGGGTTAAGAAGAAACAGTAAAAACCAGCAATAGCAAAATAAAGATTCCCTGGGGGGTCTAGAAAAATGTTTCTTAGGGTGCATGTATAGGAAACATTGCTTTCTTGCCCTTTCCAAATCCCCTAACTCCAAAGCATCTTCCTCCACACTCTTTAATACTCCGGTACTATCGTTACTAGAATGCAGTGATGCCGTTATGAAGGTAATGTATTCCAACATAGTCAGCGAATCAATTATCAGGACAAAAATAAAATGGAAAGCCAAGGGATATATGTGTCAAGATGTAAAATTCCTCATCCTTTTTTAGAAGAAAGATGTGTTTCTGGGCCCCGATGTTTCCTTCAGGACTAATGATTCATGCAGACACACATGCACATTTTAAAATATAAACAATGCTGTGTGCAGCATGTTAGGCAGGAGGAACAGCATGAACAAAGGCGCCAAGCGGACTGAGCTCGCTGTACTGCCTGGTGTGATGGTAGCAAAGAATTCGTACTGAGTCGTCACATAAAATAAAGTTGAAGGGTGAAGGTTCAGGTAAATTCCAGAGAACACTGGATACCAAAGAGAGTTTGGCTTTCTTTAGCAGACAACAGAGAGACAGTGAAGATCCACACTCACATGAAGCAGCTTTAGAAAGCATAGTCATACCATGATTTATGACATATGTGGTGGGGACAACACGGGGGGGGGGGATATGGGAGAATGGGAGACACTAGAGATTGGCTGGGAGGTTGTTGCCATAATTCAGCTGGTAATGAGGTTAAGCATGGCATCAGCGGGGCTGCGGCAGAAAGGGCAAATGCAGTGTTTCAGAGGCGAAACGTAGGTGGGAACTGTGGTAATCTGGATGTGGGAGGCAAAGGTGAGAAAAGCTCAGGTATGCCCAGCTCTGACAGTATCTGATCTAAGTAGGTGATCCTTGTTATTAATTATCAGTCACCGTGCACCTCTCTGGTTCAAGCTGTGCCTGTCAAGTTTTGTAAACCTAACATCTTTCTACTGTCACATCAACTCTGACCATTCTGGTTTACAATGAGGAAGCTGGGGCTTAGAAACATTAAGTAGCTTGCTGGAGGCCATGTCTGTCTAACTCCACAAGCTCAGACTTGAACCCAGGTTTGTCTACCTCCACGGTTCTTAGTCCCATGATTGCTTTCCCCGAGTCAAGGCTTGAAGAAATAGAAGCAGCCTGCTCTTCCCACAAATCCTTACCTAAAGTAAATGAACACAGTGCCCTATATGCCTGACACCTACCTGTCCTCGCTTCCATCCGTTTACAGTATAACAGTGATTGGCAAACTCATTAGTCAACAGAGCCAAATATCAATTGAAATTTCTTTTGAGAGCCAAACTTTTTAAACTTAAACTTCTTCTAACGCCACATCTTCAAAATAGACTCACCCGGGCCGTGGTATTTTGTGGAAGAACCACACTCAAGGGGCCAAAGAGCTGCATGTGGCTCGCGAGCCACAGTTTCCCAGCCACTGCAGTGTAACATCACACATATGATTTCTGATGATTGGCGGCTCTAAGGTGCTGAACACGTGTTAGGTATTATTTGTATCATTACGTGGGCGTTTTCCTTCAGGGACTAATGCCAGGAAATAGAAACCCCATTACACCAAGTCTACCCCACCTAGAGCCCACCCCCCAGAGGAACGTGTTGAGGCTTACTGTGAGCTCATTCTCCTTTATAACAAGATGCATAGAACAAGCAAAGCCTCTGTGCTCACGCATTTGGGATTCTTGCAGAAAGGCCCGCCTGCAGTTTTAGGTGCAGGCTGCAGCACAGCAGATGCTATTCCAGCCGCATGCCCTACTTTCTCCGGCAACGGCAAAGGAAAGAAAGGTTAACACGAAACACACTCTAAATTAGCTGGTTTGTTTTCCTATAAACGTTACCTACAAAGTATTAGTAAGAATGAGTAAGCAAGAAAGGGATCAAAGTAGCCACACTCTGCCAGGCTGGGATGCTCTCCCTGAGCCGGAGCTGGCTGGGGTGCCTGGCTGGGCTTTCAGAAAGCAAGTAGCTTTTCTCAAGTGCCTTGTGTCTCTGCTGACAGACTCACAGACTGCTGCGGCTGAACAGATCTGAAGGGCTATTTGACAAAGGAGGTAATTAAGGCCCTAAGAGACGGGCGCTCGGCGTTCTGCATTTTCTGCCCCATCATCAATATTCCAGCTACACCACTGCTACTGTTTGATGTTGTGAAGTATACAACGGCTGGCTGCCGTGTGAGCCTCTTTTAGCTTTCCTTTCTTGTCCCCCTGCCCAGCTGAAACCCCATGGTTAGCCTTTTTAACAGTGGCGGCCAAAGGCCCAGAACGCGCCACCCAGGCCAGCCCCTGCAGGAGCACCTCCAGCGAAGGTTGTGCTGATGGGGTTCCACTCCACCTCCCAATGCCATGCTGTCCATCCAACCCTCTTCCCATCTCAGAGTGACCCTGTACCTCAGAAACACCCTCTTGCTCCCACAGGTCCCTTCCTTAGTCCCCACTCATTTTTGGGTCTCCCCCTATTCTAAAAAAACCCAAAACTCATATCTCAGTAAAACAAAAATATAAATCCCAAGTTCGATCCCGCATCCTCTCTAATCTACCCATCACACTGCCATCAAAGGTTGTTTCTGAAAGTACCTTCTGGACCAACCCTTTACAAACTCCACTGCCTGCTAAATAAAGCTGAAAGTCAATGGACTGGCAGTGGAAGCCCCTCCCGTCTCTGCCTCCATCCTTTCCCATCTCTCCACATTTCCGCATCTGCCCTGAGCTCATCACCAAACAGAGCCCCATGTTGTTTCCTGGGCTCAGTGCGGGGCTCTTGCCAGTGCTGGTGCTTGGAACACCTTGGGCAGCCTCCCCTCTGCTCCTGTGGAACTGTGGCCTATCTTCCCAGGCTGGCTCAGATGTCACTCTTCCTGAAAGAACTGCTATCATAGCAATACAGTCCTTTCTGTCTTGCACCACACACGGACATTTATGAATTCAACCAACATTTATGAAACACTTGGACACCAACTACTCTGCTAGAAACACAAAGACACTTGGGAGTTGGGAATACAAAGGATCAAACAGTGAAAATTTTAAGTAGCGGCATGTGGTGTTAGAGGCGGTGCCTTCGCTGCTTCTGAGAGGACTGTGCACTCCCTGAGGACAGGGAATGAGCCCTTTTGTTCAGTATCTTCCTAGTCACTTACTACATCTGTGGGCTCACAGAACGCCCAAGCGATGCCAATTACACAGTAAATGTGAATGTATTGTAATTTATCTGCTTATCCTTAAATTTTTTAATATTCCCAACAACCCAGTCCAGAACATGGCGCATAAGTTGTCACTCAATAAATCAGAGGAATGAATAAATGGAAGAAAGGAAGAAGCAAACCACCATGACAGCAGGAATGTCTCCCTCCTCTATCTTTGTGTCCCTGGGGCTCAGCACAGGGCTTGGCCCATAACGGGGATGTCACAAACATTTAGTAAATGGCCACAGACCCTGTCCTTAAGGAACTTGTCTCAACTGTCGGGCTTCTGGTCTCATCTCCCAGCACATAGCCAAAGGAAGCTTTGTGGGCAGGATTATAACAAGAAACAGAAGTCCAGGTTCTAACTGATGGAAAGGAGACCTTAGCTTCACTTCCCTCTCCCTGGCAGCTGCCCTCGTGGGCAGAGCCTTAGCACTGAACCTCCCAAGACATTACTTCATCACCTGGGCAGGGATGTGGGTAAACTGCTTCCAGACGGAGGCTCATGAACAGCTCAAAGAAAGGCTTAGAGTTACCAGGGCCAACCCCATCCTGTAGTTCACGGACAGGGGAACCCTCAGCATGGCCTTGCTGCTCTGAGCCAAGGCTCAACAGGCCAATGACAACTTCATTCAGTTATCAACTTGGAAGTGAAAAGCAGAAGCTAAAAATAAAGTTCAGCGCAACTGTTCAAGGTTAATGGGATGGAAACCACAAAGGATTCAAGCCTGAGAGCAAGGCCCATGGTTCTGAGAGATAGCACACAATCAGCACCACACTGGTCAGCACTCTGCAACCTCTTGCCGTGCCCCTTCTCAGAACTGCACTGGTATCTGTGTCCCGGGGGACATAATTCACTACTTCAGATGCCTCCACCTCGTGTGGCTTCAAATTCTTTCTTGAATAAGGGAAATGCAGATGCAATTTCATGTACATAAATCTTATTTCCCTGACAGAAATGTTCTCAAGAGAAATGTGGTGGTCTGCGGTCTAAAAACAATTTGCCACTGTGTTTAATTTAAAAAAAAAAAAAAAGTGGTCAGCATTTATAAATTGGGAGAGTTCACATTAATATCCTGTCTTTTTTTTTTTTAAGCTGGAAGACCTAGCAGCCTGGGATCTACAGACCCTTTGGTGGTAACAGCTATAGCTGTGCTGCCCCTTTCAGGACCACGTGTAGAGTAGACCACAGTGCCCATCCACTCTTAATTTTTTGATACTCTTACCTGCCTGGCCTTATTACTACCTAAGCTTGGTAACCACATTTATGTAGTCAACCCAAAGTAAACCCCGAGCCTCATTCCTGACTTCATTCTTTCCCCCGCATCTAATCAATGAAAAGTTTTACTTATCTTTAAAACATTTCTGAAACTCTTAATTTTCCAAATCACTCCTTTGGGTATTCACTCGGAATAACCTCTTAATCCTACTAAGACAAAATCCCACTGATCCTACACTTTTCCCTTGTCACTCAGACCACACTTGTCCTCTTTCCACATGCCTGTTATTATAAATACTTCCTTTCTTACTTCTTCTTCAGCACAACTTGCCTCTCTTTCTTTGTCCTACTCATTTGGCATGCTATGGTTGATGTAAACCTCAATCTCTGACTGTTCTGCACCTGAACCCGGGCTGCTGTACGTGGCTGAAGAAAAACACATAATCATGTGGACAAACAAGTTCCATTTATATTCATGACCACTGACCTCAGGTGGGTGTTAGTGAGCCTGTCAAGCCCATTGTTTCCCTAGTCTGTCACTCTTCCCTCTTCCTCAATACTATTTCATATGTTCTCCTCTCTTTAGAAATCTCCTCCTCACCTGCAGCTGAAAAACCATTTGCTTTATATTTCGCTGGGTAAACAGAAGCAATCAAGAGAGAATTTCCACACACTTGCACATCTGCTGGTACCAACCTTTCCACATTGATACCCACCGTCTGTCTTTCCTTCTGCTTCTGTGAATGAACTATTCACCCCTACCAAAGCAACTCCTGCATTTGTATACTAGACCCCAATTTGTCTAACATCCCCACCATCATTCCTCCAACTGTTTCTTTCTCTCCTATATCACTGTCTTCCCCTCACTGCTGGGTTGTACTGGTCAACAAACTGCACGCAGTAATCTTCCCTGAAATAGATCTACAGGGCTCCTGCCATCACTTCCACGGGGCTTCCCTGACCACCCTGCTCTCACACACATCCTGACACTCCTTAGTCCCCTTCCTGTGCTTTATTTGTCTCTGTAGCCCTTATTACCACATTACTTCCTCTAAATTTGGTCGTTATCCATCCCTCTGCTCACTCGCTTTCTCATTCTTTAGTTTTCAATATGATAATGCATGTAGACTGATTCTCGCTGATCTGTGGATAGTCTACAATCACAGAATACTCCCTGGATTAGCCAGAGGCTAATAATTCAAAATAGATAATTTGCACTATTTAGTGGTGTCCTTTCTGTAGGGAGACATGTCCATAGCTCTCAAACAGGTGGCTGGGGAGACTGGTCGGAAGCAGTTAGATTCATCGTTTCAACACAGTAAGCTCAGTACAGGTCTCAGACATCTGATGCAGTGGATTACATACATGAACCTGCCACTTACCAGCACACCACAGAATGTGCTGAGCACAAAACTCTATTCAATCAGATGCTTGTTAACAATGTTTTCAAAATCATTTCATAATCATTCAGATGCTCAAGTCACTTGCAGACAGAGGCACAAAATTTCTTTTTTTTCAAATCACTCAAAGCTGTGGTCAGTGTATTATATTCAAACTACTGTTTAGTTAAAATGATGCCATCATTTCTTCATTAATTGTCTAGGAAGGGAATAAGTAAAACAAGTACTATATTTTGAAAAAACTATTCTAGCAAATGGTTTTGCTGTTGTTTTTTGGGAGGTGAGGAGGGGGGTGGGGAGGTGTGCATGTGTGTGTTTAACATTAGAAAGAAAAAAATAGCATTTTGGAAATCTTATCTAAGGAAATATGCCAAAACCTTGCAAAAAAACAGGCACATGAAAATCAGCATTATAGGTGGTAGATAGCATTTCGTATTACAGCAAAGCACTGAAACGAAGTGATTTTTTAAAAATTATTTTTATTTATTTGAGAGAGAGAGAGAGAGAGATTGAGCCTGAAACCTGGGCATGTGCCCTGACAAGAAATTGAACAATCAACCTCTGGGTGTGCCATATGACACTCAACCGAGTCACACTGGTCAGGGCCAAACAACATGATTTTGCAACCACAGGATAATAATGGTGTGCCCACTAAATGGAATGTCATATAGTCCTATAACAGTGATGGTCACATATTAATATGAGAAATGTAGCATCTCAAATGGTCTGTATATCACAACTCTACATGTTAAGAAACACAAAGAGATCAAGATATTATTAGATATTGCATTAAGGTATTTTCTTTTGTCTATTTTCCAAAATGTATCATGTTGCTTTATAATTTAAATGTGTAACTGAATTTTAAAATTAAGAAAATGTAGATAATTTTGACACACGTATTACATTAACACAAAAAGGCTCAACTCTACATCTATCTTGTGAATAACTAGGTCTGAAGATTTGAGTCCACATCCTGTCCCAAGTCTCCAGTCATTCCTAACTTCCTCTTTAGTTTCTGGCAATCTTCAATCTTCTCTACTTGATTATTATATTTTCATTGTCAAGTAGTTTAGATATCTTTAATTTACAACTTAAAAATATATACAAAAGGTAATAGACACCTTAAAATGTTACCTCTTTCAACAGGCTAAATTATATGTAAATACCTATCAATATCACCTTTTTTAAATGTGAGGAGTCTAAAGAATATCTATTTCGTTTACTGCCCATCATGTTTTTAATTATCCTATCTAATAAAAGCATAATATGCAAATTGACCATCACTCTAACACACAAGATGGCTGCCCCCATGTGGACACAAGATGGCCACCACAAGATGGCCAGCAAGGGAGGGCAGTTGGGAGGGACCAGTTCTGCAAGGGAGGGCAGTTGGGGGCAATCAAGCCTGCAGGGGAGGGCAGTTGGGAGGAACCAGGCCGGCAGAGGAGGGAAGTTGGGGGTGACCAAGCCTTCAGGGAAGGGCAGTTGGAGGAGACCCAGGCCTGCAGGGAAGGGCAGTTGGGGGTAACCAGGCTGGCAGAGGAGGGCAGTCAGGGGGACCAGGCTTGCAGGGGAGAGCAGTTAGGGGTGACCAGGCCTTCAGGGTAGGGCAGTTAGGGGTGACCAGGCCTGCAGGGGTGGGCAGTTAGGGGCAATCAGGCTGGCAGGGGAGCAGTTAGGCATCAATCAGGCTATGAGGGGAGTGGTTAGGGGGTGATCAGGCTGGCAGGCAGAAGCAGTTAGGGGCAATCAGGAAGGAAGGCAGGTGAGCAGTTGGGAGCCAGCAGTCCTGGATTGTGAGAAGGATGTCCTACCTGGATCAGGCCTAAACAGGCAGTTGGACATCCCTTGACGGGTCCCAGATTGGAGAGGGTACAGGCTGGGCTGAGGGACACACCCCCTCCCGTGCATGAATTTCGTGTACCAGGCCTCTAATAAAAGAATAATATACTAATTTTGCAAATGCAAAGACTGAGAAACTGAGTGAGTGGTCATTGTCTCACTAAAAATTTTACAGTATACCTAGAATTTTATGTAAAAAGTTGGAATAATGTTGTTAAACTAACATAAATTCAACCATTTATCAAACAAATATTTAGATGTTACTAAAAGAAAGCATCTAGAGTTACACAGAAATGTCTAAATACATAGTTCCAGTGCTCGGAAGCTTGTGGTCTAGCAGCAATGGTAAGATCTGTATATCTGTAAATATCACTAGGTGAGTCAACTGGGCATGTGACTCCATCTTATTGACTTATGTGTTCTCACCATCTGGTAGGGTATGTGACACATACAGCTGCTCACTAAATATTGGCTGAATAGATGAGTGGGTGAAAAATGTCACGAGAGATATAAAGAGCAATAAAGAAAGGAGAAATCCATTTGGACCAGGAGGATTAGAGATAGAAATGAAGTCAGAAATAAGAGGAGGCCCAAGATGGGCAGGTGAGGAGAGATTTATACTGAACAGTTGGAGCCAGCAGCAGGTAAGAACCTACTTTTCCTTTCATGGAAGAAGGAATGCCATTGAAGAGCTTTAAACAGAGCAGTGACATGAAATATGTTATTCTTACCAAAAAAAAAAAAAAATTAGTCAGACATTCTACATTTAGAATAGCAAGTGTGGAATTCAGTTCAGAAACTACGGCGATAGTCCACTTAAGAGGAAATAGAGGTTGAAGGGGGATAGAAAGGGAATATTTATGTTATCAGGTGGGCTGGGCAAGAGCTGCTGCCGTAAATTCCATTTTTCTGATTTAGATTCAATGGATATTTTTAAATTTTACATATACATATGGCACCAAGCATGAACTGTCGTATACTCATGGGGCAGTATTACTGACACTCAGGTTATGGGTGAAGAGACAGTCAACAAATGGTAGGAAAAAAATAAAAAATAAAACCCAGGTCTCTCAACTACTAATCCAGTATTATTTCTGTTTTATAACAAATATTCAACCTAATGAGATTCCTCTGTATTACAGTCCAGAACTGGAATCAAAATTTCAACACTCCAATGCCAATATAATTTGCATGAAATACTTTGCTTCTGATGGTCCTGGAAGTGACTCTGGAAAATCAAGTTTTTCATTTAGATTAGATAATTTGATTGTACTATATCATTCCCATCTCTTATCAACAAATCCATACACTGACTACTCAACATTCCCTCCTTCACACATCCTGAGCACATGCTCTCCTTACACCTAAACCAACTCATCTGCAGAATGAGGATAACAGTGCCAGACCTCACAGAGACATGCAAACCACAGAGAAAAATATCTCTCACACAGCAGATGCCAAATAAATGTTAATTATTATACCTGCCCTTCTAATCTTGTCTTTTAAAGTGCAATCCACATCAGCTCCCTGGATTACTCCAGGAAGAATTACATGGCTTTCTCACGTTTTGTAATTTGATTTTTATATTTTTCATAGTGTTGTATATGTCTTGACTAAAGTACACATGTCTATACCTCCAATTAGAATGTAAAGGAAGTATTATATTTATATTTTCATCCTCCATGAGGCTAGAATAGTGTGATGGATATAGCAGATCCCAATAAATAACTACTGAATTCACTCATGTATATTGTAATTAGTAAATCACTATTTTAAAATAAATTGGCTGAGAAGAAGATTATGCGACACACATCACTAGAGTAAATGAATGTACCACAGTACTACACTTGATAAGCTAGTCTGATTCACCTATGATTTAGGAAAGAAATAAGTAATTCCTTATACACAACACTATTCATAAGGTAACATCACAGGCTTGATAAGAAAATATTATTTTTTGTTGTAAAATCTTATAAGTGTATGATACCACCTTGTCCAGCTTCTAAACCATTTCCATATCCCTAGCAGAATCGTCTGATTAAGCACGTGCATGGTCCGTTGACTGCGGGCCAGACGCAGTGCTTAAAAAATGTTTCCCTATATTGAGCTTAAGTCAGTCTTTTTATAACTTCTACTCGTTAATTCTTACTCTGCAATTTATACAATAAAGTCTTTACTCCAAGGAAATTTATAATGGGAACCACAGTCTTCTAAATTGCAAGCTGCATTCTCTCTCTACAGTTAAAACCAAAGGTGAAGGGGAAAACAGAATTTATAGGAGGAAAAAAGGTTTTACTGTTTACTTTCTTTTAACTGAAGTGATGCAAATGGATGTCAATGGGCTGTAGATAAACATGGAAGAACAGCAGTACGTGAAGTCCAGCTGGCAAATGCAGTGGGCAGATATGGAGCAAAGAGGTACAGAGAAGAGCACATACAAACAGAGCCTGCAGTCAAACAGGTGCACTTATTGGACAACCTAACCCCTCACGGGCCACATCACATCAAAGGCTTCGATACTTCCGTATCCTGTCTTCTCAGTTTCAGGCTGTACATGGTTTCAAGCTAGAGATATTAATAGTTGAGCATTTTCCCATTCTCTCCACTCTATGTAAAATGAGCCCATGAAAACCTGCAGCAGGTTCAATGCATCTCAGAGAGATTCCAACATAATCTAGAATTTGAAAACAGAAAACAAATAGAACACTATGACCTAAAGTATGGAATCACTACTTGCATAATGAAGCAACCCCTGCCATCTGGGCAAGGCTTTCTTCTTATATTATTTGCTTATCAAGGAGTGTTGCAACACGGTCTTACAGATCAAAAAGGCAGCCTTGGAGAGTAACTGTTCAGCCCATAATATCTGCTGAACACTCTGTTTTTCCAGCCTTGGAGAACAGATCTAAAGACTGAAGAGCATTATTACATCATTACTGTCTCAGAAAACCTAAAAGTAGATTTTCAGGAGACCACATTCATTAACTCCTTTAAAAGTGATACTGTTAGCCATGGCAAGTGTATAGCACTGGATTATTAGTACATAATACTGAAGATAAGAAAGTTAAGAATCACTCAATTTAAAAAAGCTATAGTTATCACCATTCTGATTTTTCTTTTTTTTTTTTTTTGCTTTTGGATGTCTATTTCTGTTATCATTTACACAAACAATTGCAACTCCCACCTCCCGATGTGTTCCTGCCAGCCCTGCTCACACTTCTATAAAAGACATCAAGCTTACTCATGTTAGGAGATTCAACCGTGTCTCAAGATAAAATAGAAACATCCTTCCTTCCTTTCAAATATTACTAAGACTTCTTCAGCTTAGGAGCAAGCACTAAGAAACATTGTTTCTAATTAAATATACCTAGGTTATTTGTGAAGAGTTTTTGCAAAATAATCTAGCCATCTATCAATGTTCACAGTGACATTCAGTAAGACCCAGACAATACCATGCCACAAATGTTACATGCTGGACCCAACTGGGTTAACTGTAATGAACCTGCATGGAAAGATATGAAGTATAGCTGGTCTCCAAATTAGGAACAGACTATATTAGCCAGATTAATGCACAAATTATCCTGGAATTTAAAATCCACTTTCCTTTAAAAATGTTTGGAAAAATAAAATATTTTTTAAGGAGAGGGGTAAATTTTAAGAGTTATTTTCTTACACTAGGCCACAAAAAAATATGAAATAATCATAATAAGAGCAGCAAACACAAAGTTTTTACTATTTGCAAGGTACTGTTAGGCAGTTAAACTGCATAACAATAGTATAAAGTAGGTACTATTATCCTCTCTGTTTTACAAATAAGGAAATGGAGGCAGAGAGAAGCTAAGTGATCAAGGTAAAAAAAAGCTAATTAAATGACAGAGCTGGATCCTAACACAAGTAACTCTTTAAAAAAGTCACAGAAAAATTATTCTAAAAATGCATTCTTTGTAGATGTTTCCCTTCCCTAGTCGCCCTCTTTGCTGTGGCCTGAAGCAAACCCATCAGTACTTAACTGACACCCACAGCCAACCCTAATCTGAAAATTGCTCTAGTCCAGTACAACCTGATACAGTGGCTGCTAGCCAAATGTGACTATTTAAATTTAAATTATTTTTTAAACTAACTAAAACTAGATAAAATGAAAATTTCAGTTACTTGGTCACATTATCCACTTGTAAGTGTTCAATGCCCCCAACTTCCAGTGTCCGTGACTAGCATATTAGAGAGAATGGATAGAAATATTTCCATCTTTACAGAAAGTTCTATTGCACAGCTCAGCTGTCTGACAAACGTGTCCTGCACAGGGCCAAATAGTAAATTTTTAGGCTTTACAGGCTACACAATCTTTGTAGCCATTACTCAACTCTACCATTGTAGTGCAACGCAGCCACAGACAACCCATAAACAAATGAATGTGGCACTGTTCTAAAAAACAAACAAACAAAAAAAAAAAACAGGCAGCTTTTCCACAGGCCAGTTTATGGACCCTTATTCTAGATGATTGGAGTTTTCACCCAGATTTCCCCTTAATTTCTGATCTCTGACTATCCTGTAACTTCCATTCCTTAAGTAGCAAAGAAAAGAACTGTATAGTAGGATTACAGAATCTCCCTGTGCTCTCTGTGAAGAGAAACCTGTGTCACAAAATTCTTCTATTTCATCTCTTTCCCTTGAGCCCCACAGTGATTTTAATCCTGGTGGTCTGTGGACCACAGTATGAAAAAGACTGCTAGCCTTTTAAGCAGTAGGTGGAAGAAGAGATGGAGAGTTCAGTAGTAAATCCCCCTCTAGAAGCTGTAACCCCCAAGCCACGGAAAGAAGCTATCACTGAACCCAACAGCCCCAGGAAAGTCCAAGTGTCAACTGAGATGAGAGTTCTCAAAGGGATCCAGCAGAAAAAGAGCTCTGGGTATCAATTTTTTTTTTATTCTTTAAAGGAAACTGACTGTTTGGCTCTCACGTTGTAAGTTACTTTGTTACCATGGGTTTCATGATGACCCTTCAGTAAGAACTTTCATTGTGGACTGATGTGTTTATGTGGTTGGTGTGTTTTGTGATTTGTGGTGTTGTCTTCCTAGAATGAGAATTTGTCATGTTATTGAAAAATAAAAATTTTATCACTATTCTAAACAAACAAACAAAACAAAAAAGACCCTAAATGGAGAGTGTGTTCTGTGGTCCAAAAGACCAACCTCCCTGCTCCCTCCTCTGGTCTCTGCTCTGCCCATGGCTCACTCGGCATCGCCAGTGTGTCCTTCCTCAACCACAAAACTGCCCTAAGGCATTTGCACTTAGGTTTCCTCTGTCAAGAATGATTTTTCCCTTGGTATTCCATCTGGCTTGTACCTACTCCTCCTTCAGGTCTCTGCTCAAGTGTCATCCAGTGAGAACGGCCTTCCCTGATCACAAATACCCCTTCTGTTGCTCTGTCTGCTTACCCTGCACTTACTCCAAGATAGCTAATAGATATCTGTCAAACGTATGCTCACCAGCCCCATCCAGTATATGGCCTCCTTGAGGAGAAGGACTTTGTTAGGTTCACTACTGTACCTCTAGCTCCTGAAGCTGTGCCTGGCATATAGCAAATGATTGAAAACTACTTATGACATGACCAAATGAGTGGATGAAGAACATTTAACAAAGCCACATTATATTATGGTATTTTGTAAAGGTTAGGTAATCAGCTATTTTGGAACTTCTCACTTTTAATCACAATCATATTTTAAAACTTATAATCTAGTAAAGTCCCATATTAAAGAAAAATCAAACAGCAATATCTGACCATCAAAAGGACATTTGTGCCCTGGCTGGTATGGCTCAGTTGGCTGGAGTGACATTCCATACACCAGGAAGTGGCGGGTTCAATTCCCAGTCAGGGCACATACCCAGGTTGCAGGTTTAATCTCCAGTCAAGGCACGTATGGAAGGCAACTGATCGCTATTTCTCTCTCACATTGATGTTTCTCTCTCCCCCGCTCCTTTCCTCTCTCTAAGGTAAAAAAAGAACAAGAAAAAAAAGGGACATTTGTATTTTAAGTCAAGTTCAAAGATTCTACTTGGCTACTTAATATATAAAATAACATTATTGATAGTTTTATTTAGGTATCCTGTATGCTCTTGAGGGGTAAGAATGTAATGTATATTTCCCCATTTAATAAGGAGAAATCAGTCAAGAGAAGTTGCCTTGCCCACATGTACTCAGATCAGCAAACAAAGCTGAAAATACATGCACCCTCCCCCCTCAGCAAACAAAGCTGAAAATACATGCACCCTCCCCCCTCACAAGTTCTGCTGAATCTTTAGGGCCAAATGATTCAAATTCCACTTGTGAGATATTCCTATTATAGAAACTACTGAAATGACAGTCACAGCAAAGTCTTAGGAGAACGAAGAATTAAATGGATATGTGAATAAACAGTCTCACTAACCAATTCAGCTAACCTCCTCTTCAACCAACCTCTTAACATCTTTAAACTACTGCAAAAGGCAGCAATTTTCATAAACTAATCACTAAATTCTAAGGCATACCCCAAAAATATATTTTTTGCTTATCTGGTATAATTTTGATTAATTTACACCCACTGGCTATTGTTATATTAGCTGTTATTTTTTTATTTGACATCTAAGGGAAAAGAAGTCAGTGCCCCCATTTAAATAGTCAGGTATTGCATGTTTCAAACATACTTGGGCCCACCAGCTGAAAATCGCTGGCTTAAGGCATTATCCTTACTTTTACCGAAGAACAGCAGTGACACTCTTTAAATGTCAACTGTTGGCTACCGGTCAAACTAAACATCTACAATTTATATTACTGCATACTTCATCACTCCTAGATGATATTGGCATTCTATGTCAATACATCCTGAGTGGGGAGGATTACAAACAAGATGGCAACATCTAGACATGTGGCCCAATCCTTACTGGGCACAGATTATTTTTGTTAGGTGATAAAGTTGTTGCAGCATAACAATAATCCTCATTACTCTTAATGAGACACATACAAGTATAATTCCCCTCTCAATAAACAAAAAATAGTTTCATACTTCTAGGAGAAGTGAAAAAAAAAGATTCGTCACCTAGGGGTCATATATAATCCTACTCCCATCTTATTACAGATGAGAACCTCGAGACCCAAAGAAATCAAAAGATTTTCCCAAAGCCACAGTTAGTTTTGGAAGAGCCAGAACTAAAACCCTACTCTCCTGTCTCCCAACTCAGAGTTCTATATTTACAAGCTTGATAATCCATGTAAATTGGGACCTTTTCCTCCTACTTTTTTCCCTTTAGTGATCTTTTTGGTTTTGTGTAGAGGAAAATTAGTCATTAAACAAAGTGCCCACAGACCTTTTGATTGTTAAGTGCTCCATAAATATTTGAGTGAACTGAACCAAATCTGGATATGACTTATCCTCATGAGAAGCCAATGCTTAATACTTCAGACTTAACCCATTTGTGAATTTTGGTTTCCATAGTGATAAATAACATTTACTGCTACATGTGGTCTGACTTACATCTATGAACAAGCATTTCCTGATGAATGGCAACTCCCACAAGATATAATTTTCCAAATATTTTAGACAGCTGATGAGGAAAAAGCATTCCCCATAGAAAGATTAATAACCGATTAGGTCATTCAGCATTGAAAGCATTCTCAGTTTGCTATAATATAGCTGATACTCTGTCCTTATTAATTTGTTTGAGGAACATAAGGATAAACATTTGAGCTTTTTAAACAAATCTGACAGAATTATGAAATCTAGGATTCTAAGACCCGTGCCATAAATGATTCAATAGTTTAAATCAAGATTGTTTTCAATCCTACATATTGATAAAGATATAGTTCACATTTTATTTCTTCAACAGTTAGTTTCAGGTTTATAGAAGGGTCCTGTCTTATAAGATAGTGGCACCCCTCCCCTATCATATCTAGCATATTTGGAACATAACAATTCTGTCAGTACATTCTGAACATAAACATGGAGCATTTACATTTATGTTCAATAATCACCTAGTCTTGCACTGCAATGTTTTGTGGGGGATAGTTCAGTATTTCTAGAAGAACATATAAAAAATGTTCAAGTATTAAGTCTTTAAAAATATAAGAGGAACCTAAGAAGGTATATATGCAATTATACATTTAGAAATATTTCTTTTTCTCCTAGCATCCTCTTCCCAGAAGAATGGTTTCGACCTCTTTTCTATTTTGCAACTTCATGTTGACACCTTTGAGGTATTGTTGAGTTAAAGGGAAGGGGTCAAATATTTTTCAAAGAGAACAGGTTGAATCAGTATCTTGATGCTCCCTGGCTCTCTACAATCTCTCCCCTGTATGATTACAGAACCCTGTCCACACTGATTCTAAGAATATTTTAACAAAACTGCCTTTGGTGAAAATAAGAAACCTGTTCACAGTCTGGGTAGAATAAGTAAATCTAGAAGCCTGGTTGTAAAATGGCTTAAAAATCCATTTATTCATCTCAAGTCACAAACTATTTCCACCCGCAATTCCTAAAGTTCAATCGCAATTTCAACTGTACACTAATCCCCTCCCCAAATGTGTGGAAAGCAAAATATTGTTAATTAAGAGTGACACCTCTTAAAAATATTCATTCATGCAAGCTTTGCACAAACATCATAAGCACTTATTATATACTTGGAACAGTGCAGGAGGTAGGTACGTGGCCTGTGGTTATGCTTATCGGTCCAAGAGGGGAGAGAGGCAAAGTTGGGGAAGATAACAAAAACAGCCCAGCATTCACTTTAGGGATATGCAGTTGCATTAGGGAAGCAGGCAGCGGAAGTTAAAGAACTAACTACAAATACTATTTGGTGTCTCCAAAGGATATTACAGAGATAGCCCTTTGATATAACTGGATATATTGCTCATAATATGGCTATCATTATGAAAATTCTCTCAGAGATGTGGAATGAAGAAACCAAAGCTGGGGAACCACAGAACAGACTGCTAATGTGTCTGGTATAGACTATGACTGGGTTGGCTCATGTCTTGCCTCCTCTCTTCCAAACAACAGAATAAAGTCCTGCTCACTAAAAAAAAGAATAAAATAAAGTCCTGGTCATTACAGTAAGAGAAGCCACATAAAGAGCAAATAAAGCATCAATAGTTAACTAACTGCCTCTACCCCCGAGCCCACTAGGCAGTTTCAGATCTCATGTCTTGGCAAGGAATAGTATGATCTAGAATGGATATGCAACATCTCTGAAAGCATCTAGCAGAGCACTGTCTAGATCACAAGGCTGTCCATCATGCACCCAGGGTAACTCAGTTCGATGAGTACTTACCTGGAAAGCACCATGTAGGTTAGCAGCATGCTAGTTATTGTCGGTAGATAATTTATATGGAAACCATAGTACTTGTCCCCAAAGAACTTGCATTTAAGTTGGAGACCTGATATATTCTCAGAAAAGTGATGATGTATAGACCTAAGCCATATTCCAATTTGTAAAATATAAATTTGAAACTGCAAAAGATTGGCAGCAACTGAGGAAGAGATCATTCAAGGAACTGAGCTATACTAAGTCAACAGAAATATAATGGTCCTAATGTCTAATGAAGGTAAAAGCCACAGGTGTCCAAACTGGAGAAATATGAGACAGCATTTGAAGGCAAGCAAACAAATATAAAGATGATAAAACAAAAATACAAACAGGCACCTCATAATATAGTCAGTGTTTATTTTACTACAGACAAGAGCCACTGAAACTATTAAAATAATCCATCTAACCTCTGTACCAGATACTATGAGTTGCCAACACTTTCAAACTACAGATCATCAGGAAGTTTTATAATTGACTGAAATAAATCATTATAACTGTAGAGATGATGGTTAAGGTTATCTTGTTAGTATTCATGTAAGCAACAGAAAAAAAAATAGTGTTCATGAAAAAAATGGAACTCTATTGCTATCAGAAACCTAAAAGTAATTATGCCTTATGTAAATCAATGTAAATGCAAACAATCTAAGCTTTGAATTCTGTTCAAATATATTTTAAGCCTAAGAGTAAATATAGTTTTTAGGAGTGGTAAGAGGATATCTCTTGAATATTTGAACCCTAACAGACCGTTATGCACTTGGAAAAGCATTTCTGTGTTTTTTATTAATCATTAATGAGGCTCCAAATACCAATTCAACCTCAGGTAATCATCTACTCACTTTCTTTAAAAAAGTACAAAACAAAACAAAAAAAAAACTTTGTTACATTATACTGCCCAGGAGACTGTGACACTTAACCCTAGATAGACTAGTACATAGATAATCTGGTTCTGTAAACATAAGACAGCTGCAAGAAAAGACGAAAGAGATTCATTATACTAAATGCTTGGGGTCTGTACTTTTTAGCAGTGGCAAGTGAACATTTCTTCACTCCCCTTTTATCTGTAAACAACTTACACACTTAAAAGAAATTTTACAAAATCATAGGAAAACTTCAGTAAAAATACTAATAGTTGAACTAAAACCTTTTCCTGCCTTACACAGCTATCTGAGGCCAGGAGAAACTTTAGTGTTCATCAGTTTTGTAGAAAAAACTAAAGGACAGGCAAACACAATTTAGCTTCTATCTTCTAATTTAACTGACTAAAGCAGCGGTGGCCAATCTTTCGGACCTCATGGACCACCGGATGGCGACCACGGGACTAAAGCATCCAAGATCAAGAGAATAAAAGTTCTCAGACCATCAGAGCAGAGCCTTGAACCTAATTCTGCCACTGGCTTCTATCTCCCTCTCCCCACCTGTTTCCAATCCCACGCCTACAACTCTGCATCAAAAAGGCACCTTTTCCAGGTCTCCTACACTAGAATTTTTAAAGTCATATTCAAGTTTTCTGTCTCTCAGTCTCACATCCAAAAAGTTGCCAAGTCCTAATGGTTCCACCCCCAAATCTTTTACATTGGTCCTCTCCTCCCCTCTGCCTAAATCTAGGCGTTAACCCAACTTAACTCCCTGCCACCCATCTGCACCTACTGAGCCTATCCTCCACAATGCTACCAGTTACATTTATTTAGAAAAAGAAAATCTAATCATGATTCCCCCCTGCCCCCCACCCCAAGTTAAAATCCAACTTTCCCAGGTGTGCACAAAGTTGCAATAACCAACTTCAGGTGCAGCCATGGCCCCACACACCCTGTGAGGTTCCTGCCACACTCAACAGCACCTGTAGTGAGCAGGCCGAGGGGGCAATGACAAAACCTCCCTCAAAGTAATACTGAGTCAACATGTATACATTTCCCAATTGCTGCGTCAAAGACTCAGAGCAATGCTCTAATCTCGGCCCGCAGACCACACGCGGCCCACAACGCCTATTTTTGCGGCCCAGCCCATATAACAGTATGTAAAAAACATTTTAATAAAAATTTTGTAACTTAATTTTTACAATATCCTGCTATACATAATTATTAATAACGAACAACAACGTTCGCTAATGACTGATTACTAGAATCGTGTTGCATTCATTTTCCTTACGTGCCTTATGTGCAGGCACACCATTTCTCTCCACTAATACTGGCAGTGAATATTTTAGCAGCTGACTGCCATGTCATTAGTCTCGTACTGACTTGTTTGGTGTGCACAACAGGAAATATTTCGCTTTTGGAGAACAAGAAAAATAGTTTATTTGCGTTGCATTTATTAATTTGTGCAGTTATTCAGTGTCTGGTAAGTTAATGTTCAAGAAAAATATTAATTTTTATTAAAATGTTCTATTACTGTATGTTAACGATTACTCATTTATTTCAGCCCTTTGTATTCAGCATGTCTGTATCCAAATAAACCTACATTTCTATGAAAATTGAAGCTTTTGTTTTTTTTGCGGCCCACATAAACTTAAACCTTGTTTATTTGGCCTTTGTTAACCTTTGAGTTTGACATGCTTGCTCTAAACCGAGTACAGTGGTTTAGAGCATTGCCCGGAGCCTGGAATCCTCCTAGCCTGCCCCTTTAGTATGATACTAGGCAAGGTATTTAATCATACTGAGCCTAAATTTCCTTTTCTATAATATCGGAATAAGAGTAGGATAGACCTCACTGAAATGCTGTATCAATAAAGGACACAATATACACTTTTTACCACAGTCCCTAGCGGATAGTTAGAGCTCAACAATTAGCTCTTTAATACTCTAAGAGTTAATTTGCCTTATTTGGCAGAGATTTAGGTGAGGTTATTTACATAAAGGAACCTTATGGCACTATGGCATAATACCTTGCACGTGGGTATGGTGTAGCTACTAGAAGGCAGATATTTTAAAAGAAATCTGCATAATCTGAGGAGGAGGCCTGGTAGCTTTTAAGAACTTAATTTAGGGATGCTTTATTTTGCAAAACCTTTTAAAAGTAATTTTTAAACTCTTGATTTGTCTGCTGCATTCAAGGTTACATTTTCTTCAAAATAATAAATACTCTGTCCGTGACCCCAAAGGCCATTTTTTGGCTTGGCTGTGTGGTAGCTTAGCACATTGAAAAGAAATCTCTTACATTTGGGCTCATCTTCCACCTTTTCTTCCTTCCTTTGCTTATCAGAGACAAGGACTCCATTTAGTAGGTTCCTGAAAATCAGAGATTGTTCAACTGCTTCTACTTAAGTTCTGACCTGCTAATATCAGTCCTTATTATAGAAGGCAGCTATATTCTCTCATTCAGTCCTTGAAATCTTAGTAATCCGAGTCACAATTTGTATCTTTCAAGATTCCCACAGGGTGTAATTTCTTCTTAAACTGTAACCCTGAGAGTCTAATAAAACTTCATTTTCAGGAAAGAAAAAAATTCTAAATTAAATATCTTCACATGAAAAGATGCTCTACATAATCATTAGATAAATGTAAATTAAAAATCACAATGAGATACCACTTCACCCCTACTAAGATGGCTATACTAAAAAAGATAATAACAAGTGTTGGCCAGAACCAAGAGAAATTAAAACTTTCATCCATTGATGAATAGAATATAAAATCCAGAATATAAAACTTTGGAAAAGTTTGGCAGTTCTTTAAAATGTTAAATATAGATTTAACATATGACCTACCAATTCTACTCAGAGGTATATACCAAGAAAAATGAAAACACATGTCCACACAAAAACTGATACAGAAATGTTCACAGGAACATTACACACAACTGCCAAAAATGTGGAAAAGAACCCAAATGTCCATCAACCAATGAGAACAGATAAATAAAATTTGGTATATCTAGTTTCAGTTTTGCAAGCTAAAAATGTTCTTAAGATCTGTTTCACAATAATGTGAATTTAACACTTCTGAACAGTATAATTAAAATGTTTTGGTTCATCCATACAATAGAATACTATTTGGCAATAAAAAGAACTTAAATACTGACACACATGCTTCAACATGCTGACCTTGAAAACATTATGTTCAGTGAAAGCAGCCAGGCAGAAAGGACAACAGATGTATGATCCTATTTATATTAAATGTCTAGAATAAGCAAACCTACAGCAACAGATAGATCAGTGATTGTCAGGGGCTGGGGGTTTGGGGGATGGAGTTTCTTCCGGGGTGATAAAATATTCTAAAACTGGTTGTGGTGATGGCTGCAAACTCTGTGTATGTACTAAACACCACTGAATCATATACTTTAAATGGATCAATTGTAGTAATACTATGTGAATAACATCTCAATAAAACTATTAAAGTTATGTGTGCAAAAAATTAGCCATGTGTTACGTTTGGCTCAACTTTGGGCTCTAACTGGGCACGATTAGCACAAATCTTCCTTTTAAACTAAGTATAAGGATCTAATATACTTAAAATCCCCCCTCCTCCCCTAGCCACTCTTGCTATGCTCTTACCATACTCCCTCAACAGGTTTTCATGCTCCAGAGCTACAGGGCTGCAGGGTTACCACAAACAGCCAGAGACTCCTTAACAAAGAACCTGTGAGGCCTCACTGAGCCCAGAAAACAAGGCTTCCCCATCCCTCTCACTGAGAAGGGGCTTTGTAAGATGCAAGGACAGGCTAGGTCAGTGGTCGGCAAACTGCAGCTTGCGAGCCACATGCGGCTCGCGAGCTGCGGTTTGCCGCTCTGTTGACTAATGAGTTTGCCGACCACTGGGCTAGGAGGCTTGAGAGAGGTAGAAAACCAAGGGACTGGCCCACTGAGCTGGAAACACAATGATCTGGCTATATGTTTGTGCATAGTCTGGACTAGGAGCACTATGAGCAAGTGTTCTCAAATGAGGACCACAGACAGATACATTCATTCAAGAGTCTGCGACTTCTTCAAAATAATCTCTCCATTTTGTGTTTTCATTTCAGTGTTACTCTAAAAGGCAGTGATACAAATACACACCAAACCATCTGAATGACCCCTTACCAATACAGCACTGACATTTGCATGTATGACTGCAGGGCCACCAAACAGTCCTCATCAGCAGCAGCACTTCCGATGTGCTGGCAAGCACACGTACCAATGATAAAGGTCAAGTATAAACATTTATCAAGAAAGACCTTGCTATCATGACACCATGAAATGATAGGCAATGGAGTACTGTATGACATTAATTGCTACAGGCTAATAAGGAAAGGACATCGGCAAACTTGATACATAATCAATACAGTCACACCAAGCAAAGGTCAAATGACAGTAAAACATTCATAATAATATCTTCATAATGCCATGGAGGTCGTACAGAAAGAGGTTTTATTTTAGTGACGCAAAAATTACAAAGAGGAGGCAATGACAAGAAAAAGTTATGTTAATGTTTTCAAAAATAATGTAAACGAGTCATTTCTATTATCAACTGATTTCCTTCAGCAGTCAGACACTTAGCTGCTTGTTGAAACGTAAAAATTTTTCCATATCTGTAAGAACTAAAGTTAATGAACATATTTCTGTTTCTGATTATAGCAATAGTTGAACGAGATATATGTTTGATATTGACTTAAGTAATTCTAGAATGCTAACCTTACCAGTATCTTTGAATGTACAAGAAAGATATTTACAGCATTAGAAAGAAATTTAGAAAGCATTACATCTGTAATTTGATGACTGGGAGATTTGTGGTCTGGTGGTCCTGAGATAGCAAGCAAGGTCTTCAAGTCCATAATGTGCTTCTCAATAACATGTTTATTGTAAACAAGTATTCCTTGAATTACTATTATCAAAATCAAAAGACTCATATGCATTAAGTATATATTAGGACCCCAGGCAACAACTTTATGTGTTTTAAAAAAAATCAACATAGATGATTTAGTTTCAAGCAAAGGAACATTCATTCATTGTAGTGATGCTGCTGTAATTAGCTAGTTCTTAATAATAGGAAAGAAGCAAAAGGAAAGCCAAACATTATAGGAAAGTTATTTGGGCAGCTTCACCAAGAAGCTGCAACTTTACACTCCCCAAGGAATCACCAGTCCATTCCCTGCAGACCAGTGAGGTAAGGGACTGGATAAAGGGAAGATGGATGCAGGCATAGTAAAGTTAGCATGATGTAGGGAGGTGCCTGTCAGTCAAACATGGAAACAGAGATCATTGGCCAGAGGAGGCAGAGCCACTGCAAGCCTGCAGAAATTTGGGAATACAATCACTAAAACAAAGGATTTTGCTCTCTTGGCTCTTGTGGTTCTCTTGCTTTTGCCAGTGTTCCCTCCATAGACTTGTGGCCCTGCAGACTCTACATGCAAAGGACTGATGGACTGCAGCTGGAGGTACAAACTAAGCTGGCCTGATGCTGGACTGGATTGTGTCCCCAAAAGAAACTCTGGGCAAAGGCTTTAAATCCTAGTCCTACTAAAGGCACAGCTGGACTTCTTCCTGGGCGGGAAGAAGGGATATGGGACCCTGGAAACTCAAGGGTTTAATTCCACAAAAATAAAGCTTTCTACAATATCTCTTTCTCCTGTGTGAGTCTCAGGCAATTCTGTTTCTTATGACATCACAAGAAGGTACTCCCCCCAGGAACAGGTACAGAAGGGGAGTGCTCCCCACTGATAACAATAGTAATATTTTTCATTTAAATGTAATGCTTTTTAAAATATTGTTTGCATTTATTTGTGATTTTTCAAGTGTTTTAATAATAACAAAAGAGCAATAAGTGTAAGGAGTATACAGTTTATTACATGTTTGTACTATCTATACTATATATACATACTAGAGGCCCGGTGCACGAAATTCGTGCATGGGGCAGGGGGTGGCGTCCCTCAGCCCAGCCTGCACCCTCTCCAATCTGGGACCCCTCGAGGGAAGTCCAATCTGGGACCCCTCGAGGGAAGTCTGACTGCCTATTTAGGCCCGATCCTACTGGGGTCGGGCCTAAACAGACAGTTTGACATCCCTCTCACAATCCAGGACTGCTGGCTCCCAACTGCTCGACTGCCTGCCTTCCTGATTGCCCCTAACCGCTTCTGCCTGCCAGCCTGATCACCCCTAATCACTCCCCTGCTAGCCTGATTGATGCCCAACTGCTCCCCTGCCAGCCTGTTTGCCCCTAACTGCCCTCCCCTGCAGGCCTGGTCACCCCTAACCGCCCTCCCCTGCAGGCCTGGTCCCCCACAACTGCCCTTTCCTGCAGGCCCAGTCTCCCCCAACTTCCCTCCTCTGCAGGCGTGGTCACCCCTAACTGCCCTCTCCTGCAGGCTTGATCGCCTCCAACTGCCCTCCCTTGCAGACCTGGTCCCTCCCAACTGCCCTCCCCTGCTGGCCATCTTGTGGCAGCCATCTTGTGTCCATATGGGGGCAGCCATCTTGTGTGTTGGAGTGATGGTCAATTTGCATATTATCCTTTTATTAGATAGGATTATTAGATAGGATAGAGGCCTGGTGCATGGGTGGGGGCCAGCTGTTTGCCCTGAAGGGTGTCCCGGATCAGGGTGGGGGTTCCCTTGGGGTGTGGGGCGGCCTGGGTGAGGGGCCTGTGGTGGTTTGCAGGCCAGCCATGCCCCCCGGTGACCCAAGCGGAGGCCCTGGTATCTGGAATTTATTTATCTTCTATAATTGAAACTTTGTAGCCTTGAGTGGAGGCCTGGGCCTGCCAGGGTGTGCGGAAAGCTTGGCTCAGTGGCCCCAGCCATCTTGGTTAGGTTAATTTGCATACTCACTCCTGATTGGCTGGTGGGCATGGCTTGTGGGTGTAGCAGAGTGATGGTTAATTTGCATACTGCTCTTTTATTAGATACACACACACACATATATAAATATGAAGAGGTAATATGCAAATTAGCCAGGACACCTTAACAGTCACGACCAGCTCAGGAGGAGGCTGTGTGCACAGGTGGGTGGGAGGGAACTGTGTGCGCGGTGAGGCAAGCCACGGAGCAGAGACAGGGGGGCCTGCCTGAGGCACCGCAGACACAGACAGGGGGGCCTGCCGGAGTCGCAGAGTGGACACAGACAGGGGGGCCTGCCTGAGCTGTGGAGTGGACACAGACAGGGTGGCCAGCCTCAGCACACCAGCAGTCCTGCCTCTGTGCATTAGCTGCAAAGGAAACACCTTTTCTGACCGCTCATTGGCTAAGCTCCCAGTATGCCACTTGCAGTGTTCTTGGTAACTTGGATAATAAGAATCCAAGAAGGTGATCTAGAGTTTTTCCACCTCACTCCTGGAGGAAAAAATGAAGGTCTGCTGCTGGTAGGGTGATGGGGGTGGCACCTTCCCCTGATCAGCCCGGTCACCTCTAAGCCGTCAGTAGGAAATCCCCTGAGAGCTCCCAGACTGTGAGAGGGGGCAGGCTGGGCTGAGGAACCCCCGCCCCAGTGCATGATTTTCGTGCACCGGGCCTCTAGTTTAATATAATTAGGCAAAGCTAATTTATTTCAACAAAGGGAGTTTGCTGAAAACTTAAAGAGATGCATGTATGGCTGTTGGATAAGCACTACTGTAAGTATAATATAGGAGTTATTTGGAAGATATGCAGTCAAAAAAATTTGAGATCCTACTGTGTGCTACACACTAGGAGAGAGTGGGAAACAAGGCAGACATGTCTATGACCTCATGGGACTTGTAGTGTATTAGAAAAGACAAGTAAATGTAATAAGTGAAATATGGGGGAGGTACAAGGAAACAAAGAGCAGGGGGACTTTAGGGGTTAAAGAGAGTTTCTCGAAGGATATGACACTTAAGATAAAAAGACAAACAAGTTAGCCAGACAAAAGTGAAGCAAGGGGTGTGGGTGGGGGGAGAGTGTTGTAGGCATTAGACACACCCTGAAGGCTTGTTGTCATGAAAACAACAGATTAGAGGAACAGAAAGTTCTGTAAGGCTGTAAATGAAGCATGAGTGTTGAGTACAATGGGGGAGAGTAAGGCACTGCCTGTTGACTAGAGATGGAGGCAGGGACTTCCTCTTGCAAGGTCTGTAAGACTCCTTAAGGAGTATTGCTTTTAACTCCTTATGAAGGAGTTCTGAGAGCAATGAGAAGTCACTAGAGGGATGTTTGTATGTCCTGACATACTGAGTTTTGTTCTCAAAAACACCCTAGGAGCACTAGAGGGCAGAGGCAGGGAAGGCAAGAGAGATCAGATAAAATTTAACAATTTAAGTTTAAGATACAATTGAGACACATGGCAACTCATTTGTGGGAGTTAAATGAGAAGGATATATTATGGAACATACCCAAGTAGTGACTGGTGGATGGTCTCTCACAAGAATTGCAGATCCTTGCAAGTTGAGGACCACCTGCATTCAAAGACTGCTTTGTACAGTTGGTTGAAGAAGAATTTTGTTTTTCTTGCCATTTCATACCTCTGCATCTATTATAGTTTTTTTAAAAAACAACAACAACAAATACTGACTTGCATAGTCACTCACACCCAGAGGCGGCAATATTCAAAACAAGTCTGTGTTCTTTTTGGAAAGTCTTGGTTCAAAGACAAAAATCAGAGAGCACACAGATTTTTTCTTCTTTTTTTGGGGGGTGGGGGTGGGGGGAGGAGGTGGTCAAGATACTCAGAGTGACTGCCAGACAATTCTTTTGATCCTTACTATTGATAGGGTACTTCAAGGCAAAGCCAAGAACTACTTAAGACCTTTCTCTGATGAGACAATGGGCGACAGCCCTACAGAGGCACTCAGGTTTAAGAGGCTGCAACCCTACATTTTATGCCTCAAAAACAAGAATTTAAATGAAAAAGAAATGGGAACTCAAGTTCAAGTGACCAATGCACCTGGCAGAATTTAACCGCACATTAAACCTCTCCCTGAAATTTCACAATTTTCTGAAAACAAAGAACTCTGGAAAAATAATGCCACGACCCACCCCCTCATGAACACTTTTAATATTTCAAAACGCTTAAAAACTGGAACAAAGCAATTTAAAAATCTCAAAGGGTCAGAGCAACTGGAATTAGTTTAAGAATGCATTAGACATGAAAGACACCAAAGCTTTATACACAGGGCAGCTTCTTCACACCAAAGCACAAGAAAACAAAGGAAGAACTAAACTAATTCAGACCACGGAAAACATGACTTGAAATTCATGTCTGGCCTAGCCTACGATAGAAACATCTCAAACAGGCGTGCTTTCTGGGGGCTTCCTAAAAGCAAGAAGTACAAAAAGGAGAATCACAATCATTTTAAATGTCTTGAAAGTGAGAGACAGTAGAACTTTATTAATATTCCAGTTTATCGGGATGACTACAGAGGCAAATGGAAGCAGAGGGCCCTGGGGACACTTCCCCTGACTTTGCACACAGCTCACCCCATCACCTACTCACAGAACTGCTCGATCTTCATTCTGGGTCTGCCTCTACCCCTTTCTCCAGGGGTCACAGATAGCAAGACCATGTACATGGGTGGCCATTTATTTTGTTTAATCAACAATTGTGCTAGACATTGTTCCTAATGCTTCACAAATGAGAACCACTTAATCCTCTTAACAACTGTATGAAGCAGCCACCATAATTATTCTTATTTTATATCTGTGGGCTCTAAAATTTGCCCATAGTCAAACAGCTAGTAAGTGACACAGCAGAAGCTTTGAACCACTCCATCATTTGACTATGGAGCTATAAATATAAAGGTTATTTTAATTTTCTCCTTTTTTCTTTATATTTTCTTTAAATGTGAATTCATTACTTTTATAATAGCAAAAACCTAAAAGATCATTTCCACTTTGAAACAGCAAGCCAAAAAAGCGAGAAATCAAAGTTTTAGCATAAAAGATCTAGTTGAAAATATTACTGATTTGAGAGATATCAGAGAGTGCAGACATTTTTATTTCTTCCAGAAAAGCTTAAATTGTACATGTCCTTTATCTTGAAATGGTTCAGATAAAAGCCTGCCTTAAGTAGATTTGTTAGCTTTCTTTCCCAGCACTGATGAAAGGTTACTTAGCAATGAAAAGCTCATCTAATATGTGGCCTTCAACTTAAACTAACTACTTAGCTTTTGGGTTCCATCCCTATAGTGGGAATATTAACTTGGTAAATACTATTTGAAGACTATTGTAAATTTGTTGTCTTTTGGCCTTACTATTACTGCCCCCTAAAATATATGATTTTCTCATCTAGAATTAAACACTAAGAGCAGGAAAATACATGAAATATTTAATATATTTTCTACATTATATGTATTTCTAAAATGTACATTAATTTTGCAATTGTACAAATATGATTTTAATGCTCAGTATTTTTACATTTGCGGTTTTTAAATTTTTGCTTCACTGTTTACAATCAACCTCCTGAAAGCACACAAGGTGACTCAGCCTCTTTGTCAGCATACTGCTCTAATATCCAGCTCTCAGCCTGAACTGATCACCAGCCCCTTCTTCTTTTAGAGAGTAAAAGATTCCAGAAACACACAGAGGAAACAACATGAAATAAAGAGACGAAAAGGCAGGTCAAAATTAGTAGCTCCCGACCTTTCCCTAAGAGCAGTTATTAGAGCATTATGGTTTACATGTATAAAAGAAAAGATAACCTATTATACTATCATTTCTTTTGGGGCAAAATCTCAGGGTTGCAGATAATCCTCTTTCCTTGTATTTAAAATAATGAGAGGATTATTTCTTTCCTCCATTTACAGTTCTTACCCCCAAATCATATCTCACTTAAGTAATTTTCACAGGAGGAGCAAAAAAGCAGACAGAAGGCTATAATGTAGACTTTGACAAGTTAAAACCAGAGTGAGGGACCAATGGCAGCAAGTTAAAAGCACCAGGACCAACACAGGTAATGCTTAAATAACAAACCCACAGAATTTTCATCATTGTTTCTTCACTACCATTTTCAGGTATTAAGTCTCTCCTTCAAATATTAGCAAAAAAAAAAAAAAGAGTCAAATTACCCTTATTCCCCATACCTTCTATTCCACTAATATAATTTATATTACAAATATATATTCATTAACATTTCAAACTTAACTACCCCAGAAACTTGATATCTAACCACTCTACTTCTTACCAAGTACCTAACATTAAAATATTATAAAGAAAAGTTATTAAATTTGTTTACATTTTTGCATGCCCTTCAAAATTTGTATTTACTATAAAACCACTGTAATAATGTATTGTGAATTCTTTTTTCACAATTACTTCACATTTTTTCTAATAGTTTTTATTTATAGCAAAATGTTTAATTCTATTAGCTTCAAACAATATGATTACTACTTCATTTCTTACCTTAAATTATATTTCCTGACTTTAATAAGATATATTAAAATTGAGACTACAATTTTTTCACCTGGAAATAGAGAAAAATATTGTTTGCTTTACTAGACTTTCCTTTCAGAAGACTTCAAAAAGCTTCACTTGTCTTTTGTTTACTTGGATGAAACAGGTAAGTGGCAGAAGAGAATTGCCCCAATTTTCCAGGCCAACAAACTATGGTATTTTATAAAGTTTACTGGAGGCCCGATGCACGAAATTCGTGCATGGGTAGAATCCCTAGGCATGGCCAGTGATCAGGGCCAATCTGTGGGACAACCGGTGGGGTGATGGGGGGGGAGGGGCCTTGGCACCCACCTTGGCACTGCCTGCTCGCTGACTCCATCCACAGGCTGCCACCAGTTGCCTCCCTCTGCAGGGCAACCAGCAGGGCGACTGGAGGGGGAGGAGGGGGCCCTGCTGGCACCTGCCTTGGCTGGCACCTGGGGCCTGTGGGCTGGTGGCATCTCCTGCGTTGAGTGTCTGCCTCCTGGTGGTCAGTGCGTATCATAGTGACTGGTCGTTCTGCCATTCAGTCCATTTGTGTATTAGGGTTTTATTATATAGGATGACTTTCTTAAAAACACCTGACAGATTAGTTGATAATAAAACCAGTTTTTTATATCTACATTTCATCTACTTGCACTGAGCCATGCCACTTTCTTAAACCTTAAATTGGATTTAGTTTACATGAAATCACAAGTAAATTCAGAAGATATAATCAACATCAAAAGAACAGTAATGGTGATTTTCTCTAAAACCTCACAAGGGGAACCGAGTTTCTTAAAATCCAGACAGACCAACAGACTCAACTTAGCTACAATCTCTTCACTTATTACCATAGACCGTACCCCTAACAGCTGCCCAAACAGAGCAGGTTTCACACCAACAAACCAAAGAACTATTGCTAGTTTTGTGTGAAAAGCTATACTTTAAACTAGTTTTCACGTGTTCTTAGTGTATTCATTGCTTCCTGAAAAACAGTTGAAAGTCAAAAACACATTCTATGTAGATAAGAACTTAATTATGCAGCAAGAGAGGGGTCTGGTTAACTCTGTATTAAGTGGAAGCCTAAGTCATTCCGCAGGTTCATTCTCACTGTGCGGACAGAGCAGGGGCAGGACTGCAGCTGACAACCCTCCCAGTGCAAGGTGAGGAGCAGCAAACCTGCTGCCCTCTTCCTGCCAGGGCAGTGCTGGTGGTTGCCGGACAACGTGCACATCTCAAGCTAGAAACGGAGAGAGGGGATAAACTGTAGGACCATGAGAGATTCTCAGTTTGTTTTTACTCTTCCTTTTTCTTCAAAATGAAAAGAGCCTTGTTGTTTCTGCTTATAAAAGAAATATCTGCTTGCTACTAAAAAAATAAATAAATACAGAAAACTACAAAAAAGAAAGTAAAAGTCACGTATAATCCTACCACCCAAAGATAACTAATCTTAACATTGTGGTACAGAGCCTACCAATTTTTTTTTCTATGCCTACACACACAATGTTTTTGTTTGGGTGTTTTTAGGGTAGCCACTAAGAATGTAAAGAAAGTGTAACTTGGTAGGCTAAAAGAGGAGATGAAATGGAATTATATAAAATGTTCACTTAAACCCACAGGAGACAGAAATTTCTAAAAAGGGAAAAAATAAAGAGCAAATGCAGCAAATAAAAAACAGCTACAAACAGGGTAGATATTAGCTCAACCATATCAATAATCAATTTAAATGTGAATTATCCAAACACAGCAATTCAAAGACGTAGGTTGTCTGAGAATATTTTAAAAAGAAAAAACCACACAGACCAAAACATGTTATCTACAAGAAACCCGCTGTAAATAAAAAGAGATAGGTTAAAAATAAAGGGAGGAACTGAAATCTGTTTTTCTACCTTTTTAAAAAGACAGGTGCAATAAAAAACTAATCTATTGAGATAGATAAAGGTCTCAATGTATATACAATTTTTCCCAATGTATATAAATACTGTCCAACATTTCAAAATGTTGACCCATTTTGTACTATTTGAGGAATATAGAATTGTATGTTATTTGAACCCACAAATTAATAGATGAATACTTAACACACAGGCTCCCTAACGTTTTTTTGTTTGCATCTCACAAACAAATCTGCCAGCCACAACACAACAGATTACCTATCTTTCAAAGGGGCTCTCACTCCTTGTTTCTAGAAGCCGAGAAACATTAACAAACATGCTTATTCCTACCTGAGAATGTCTGTTTATGTACGTATGCAGGTATACATTTAAATGAAATTACTGTAGCAGATTCCTTCTTGAATGTATATAGTTCACTGTTCAACATGAGCTGCTAAACTTTTCTTACTAGCAGAGCTATGAAATAATTTACTGATCTAGAAGTTCATGTTTAGTTGTTATATGGCTTTCCTCTATTCTTCCTAAATTTAATGCCCAGGAAGGGCATGTTCCATTGCTGCATGTCTAGCACACCCATACTAATGAAACACACCTTGGAAATGGCCCCTCCTAGACGTATTAGACAGTTAACATTTAGGCTCAGACGATTTCACAGATGCTAAAGGTGTGTTTCTAAAATGTACACACATATGCTGGCTCCTCATGTTGTTATTATTGTTCTAACATTATTACAGTTGATTTTCTGAGGTTAGAAAAAATGACTGAAAATTTCCCATTTTGTGGGAATCTTTGATCTCCACTACTGACTTCACAGTCAGACTACATAGTTTATTTTGAGAAAGCAAATCCTTCCTGTTGCTTCTCAGGAAATGGAAGGACACAATTTTAGACGTTTTAATGTTACAGTTTAAATGGCTGTAACTTTTTAACTATGTTTCACTTTGAAGAATATTTAATTACATGGAGAAATTGAGACTTTCAGAAAGAAACTACAGCAATGGGGTGGGAAGAGACTAGTATTCTCAGACTTCAGCTAAAAGGGTAAATTTTTTTTAAATGTCTCACTCACACTGTTACACCCTGTTTCTTCCTGGGAAGAATTTTCCAAGCATTAAGTTGTGTAATAGCTTAATGAGGAAAAAAAGAAATGCCCAAATTTCTCTCAAATATGTAACATCACAGAGAAAGATTCGAAGCTTAATTTTAAAAAGAGTGTCCTGTCATCTGTCTGGGCTTGCTACAATTACTACAGCAATCTCAGGAGCAGCTCGTGTGACCTGGATTCACCTTCAAATCTAGCCACACCTCTAGGACTTTATGATGTCATTCCTGTTCTTCTTAATAGGAGGCCGAGACAGTTAAATGGCTTTGAAGAGTAAACCTTCCTGGGGAAGCACATACCCAATTGAGAAGAGTGATGAAATGCTTCAAACTACATCTGATTTCTATAGGCAAAGAAAAATCCAAGTGTAGAGAAGGAGATGGGAAGGAGGGAAAACTTAAGGTAAGATGCTGTAAATATGCTTAGCCTTCTCCAACTGTTGAATTCTCTTCTACATGCCACACGTTTCACCAAGAGAGAGAAATAAACGCAGTGAAAATAAAATGCAACCATACAAAGACCATCATCATCACCACCTTTATGAAACGACCCGCTGCTGGCTCAGGGAGCCAGAGCACACAGCAAACCCACCCTCTCTCTGCCTTCCTTGCACAACTCCCATCACAGCCCCATGTTCCTGTTCCCCTTTCCTGCCACACCTCCTCTCCCAATGCCAGGGACAGGGCAGCAGAGCGGCGGAACACTTGGGCGCGGCCAACTGACAGCTGTCCTGGTCTCCTGTTGTCAAATCCCCAAAGGCACTGGCATTACAGTTGCTCTCAGAAGAACTCATGAATGATAAATGACGGGAATCTAACCACTCTTATTCTTCTGTCCACTCATATTTGCCTAATGATGTACGAGCCTCCTAGAAGTTCTGTGAATTACAAGCGACTTGAGAGGACATTTATTATAACTTCCTCCACTGAAAGATGAGAAAACCGAGGCTCAGAGACAGTAGCTGACTTCCCTGAGGCCATCCTCTGTTAACGGAAGAACCAGTTTTCCTTTGTCCTATTTTCTCTCCGCCCCCACCCCCCACCATCTTAACATTTCAGGCAAGGCCTGTGGTGTTTTATTTTGAAAGGTCATTTATGGTATTCAGTTTTATCAGGCAGAAAAAAACAAAACAGAAAAACCACCAGCACCTAATCCCCACTGACCAAACCCCCGCCCGGCAGGGCCCTCGATGACACAGGACTATTACTCATCCTAAATCACTGAGCTCCTTTTTCCAAGTTAATTGTTACTAACTTTCAAATGTCTTCTCCAGGCCTCCCCACTCTCAATGGATTTCATCTGCTCCTACTTTACTGAGGAAACACAAGCCATCAGGAATGAACTTTCTCGACTTCCTTCCCCTCCACTTGCACATTTACCTACCATCAGACAGATCTTTATTGAGTCCTCTCCTGTCCCAAAGAAATGAATGTCTCTATTCCCTCCCAAGACAGCCCCTTTGAGCACGTTTGTATTCCAGACCCCGGCCGCCCTATCTGTTCTGGAACTAACTCCATTAGTTGTTCTCCCTTCTACCTTTAGCCCCTCCAGTATTCTCAAGCAAAACATAAGCCCCAGTCACCACTATGTACACAAAATACTCCTTCCTGGACTAATGTGCACAAACACACATACATATGTTTAAATTTGCTCCATAACTTGCTCCACTCGGTGCTCCCACTTCTCAACTCCTCCTCTTTCCTCACTTTAGAACTCTTCTGACTACCCGCTGAATACCTGATTCCCAAATCCATCTCATTTCAATCCATACTCTATCTGACCTTCCTGTGGCCTCCCACAGATCGGACAGCTTTTCCCTATTTATTTATTACCTGGGCTATGTGGCAAGCTGCTTACCCAAGCTTTAGAAAAATAGCTTTTCTATAACAATAATGCCCTAGCTGGTTTGGCTCAGTGGATAGAGCGTCAGCCTACGGACTGAAGGGTCCCTGGTTCGATTCCTGTCAAGGGCACATGCCCCGGTTGCGAGCTTGATCCCCAGTACGGGGGGAGAGGGGGGAGCATGCAGGAGGCAACTGATCAATGATTCTCTCTCATCACTGATATTTTTATCTCTCTCCCTCTCCCTTCCTCTCTGAAATCAATAAAAATATGTAAATAATAATAATAAAATAACAATAATTACTTCAGGGGGTATTGTTGTAAGGATTATATGGAACCTTATTCCATCATTGTTCTCTCTTCTACTTTAGCTACTCCAGTATTCTCAACCAAAATATAAGGAAACAAAAGAATGTATGGAAACAAAAACATAAAACCACCCTGGTGCTCACTGTTACTGATGAAGGTTTCCTGCTCCTCATGCTCTTTCCTCTTCTTCGGTCTGCTCAGAATTTGGTCCCTGGCCATCGCCGGTGGACCTCAACTACATGCATGGCTACAACCAACCTCCAGTTTTAGTCACTTCCCAACCCATGTCTCCAGCCCTGACTTCTCTCCTGGGGCTTAGGCCTCTCAAGATGGGCTGCCACACAGGCACCCCACCTTTTCTTCACACTGAACTATTCTCTCCACACTTGCTCCTTTATGTTTCCACCCAGAAGAATGACACCGCACACATGGATCTTCCCAACCAGGGACATCAACAGTACCCTTTCTTCTTCCTCCCTCTCCCATCCCCCTACTTTCCATCAAATCAGTAATTCTTTCTACTAAATAATTCTCAAGTCCACCTGCTCTCCTTTCCTTTCCCACCACCTTTGCCTTAGTTCCAGTCTTCACAATTTCTAGCTGGATTTTTAAACAGCCACTGCACTTCTCCTTGCTTTCTTTTAACATTATCTAAAGACAATTATTTTAGCCTTGATTTCGCCTTTGATGGTTCCACAATTCTCTCAGGAAAAAGCCTACACTGCCAGAGTAGCACGCATGGCCCTAGGTAAGCTGGACCAGGAATCTGCACTGAGGCACCTCCAGCCTCTCCACCCTGCACCATGACCTCTCTGCTCCGGTCACTCATACTCCATGTTCCTCATGCATTGAGCAATTCTGGGCTCTGAACCTGGGCAGTTTCTTCTGCTTTATCCCCCCCTCCGATTAATCCTGGTAAATAATCCTATCCTATCTTATCCCTTCAATCTTCACCACCAAAATCCCCTCCTACATGAATTATTTCCTGACTAACGAGAAAACAAATCACTCCCTCCTTTGTACCCCACTCACCATTACTATTTACCATAATGTATTGCTGTAAAGTGCCTCACATTCTAAGATCCAGTTAATGATTTATGTGTCTATATTCGAGGTCAGGCACTGTGTCATAGACACATTGTATCTTCAGAACTTAGCACAATGACTGGTACACAGCAGGTAGGAGGAAGAGAGATAAGGGAACTAGGATTTAAGTTCAGAGCTCAGCAAATGTCTGCTGAAGGGATGAAGTAGCTTGGCGGTCAGAATAATTGAATAAGAGAAAAGGCAGGTAAGACACGTGGATCTGACAGCTGTGTGGTGAGCACAGAGGAACCTGAATGAGAAATGGAAAAAGCATCCTCCCATTTGAAGTCCTCTCCTGCGTAAGTTCAGTCAGGTCAGTAGCTGGGGCTGTTATACTCAAACTCAGTGAATACCTAATAAATCCTGTTTGAGGCACAATAGGAAAACACTTCCAACAGTCCAAGGACATTGTTTTCATCTGTCTAAATAGGTTTGGATTCTAGAACATTCTACATTACAATTTTATCAGACTTTGTGGAAGCTTAGTAAATTTTAGTAGTTAGACTGCAACCCTCTCTTATATTCATAAAGTACCTTAAGAACTGCAAACAAAAGAAAATTCAGCTTATTACCAATATAATTCTGGAACTTATGGCTAAGGCTCACATCTTTGGCTTTAGATGAACCAGGTCATGCCATATATATCTTGAGACCACAATTTGTCCCCACAATAATTTCAAATTTACTTATAAGCCATGTTATGTGTAGCATGGCTTCATCCTATTTCATAAACTAAGGAAACAGTACACTGTATTCTGCATAGGGATGTAAATGCCCACTTACCGAACAGGGTGACTAGCATTCGATGTGACGTAAGTTGGAAACTGGAGGAGGAAGGAGACCCACCAGTGCGCTGAGTACAGCATGGAGAAAAGTAAACGTGGAGAACCCAAGTTGAAACTAGCAATGTTTTCCCATTAATAAAGAGACATCTATAATTAACAGGCTTTCAAGAGTGTTCAGCCATGTATTACAGCATCGCATCTCATAAAACATTCATCCAAAAGCCATACCAGGAAAGCACATCCCACCTCGATAAGCACAGGCAGAGAACTGGAGAAGGAGAAGAAGCCTTTGCAGTGAGACACCCACTGTGCTACACAGATGACCAAGTATGAAAGGCAGCCATGACTGCTAAATAATAATAACAATAAAATAAAGAAGGAAATGTAATATTAGGAATGTTAAGATTAAATTACGTTACTAAGTAAATTAAAGAATGTTCCCAGAGAAGTAAACACATTTCCAGAAAATATGTGTGCAGATATAAAGAGTTAACACAGATGCAAACAAGGGCAAAAAAAATCTACCTAAAATATTTTTTAGCTTTTAAATTTGTATCAATCATGCTAATGAAAGCAAGTAATATAATAATGTACATGTACATGTAACAAGATAAGAATATTTCAAAGCCACAGTAATTTAAAAAGTATACCGATGACCCAGGAATACACAAATATGCCACGTAAACAAACTAGAGATCTCAGAAAGAGAGCTGTTTAAATGTGCATGTATATGCCAGAGGTAGCATCAAAAAATCTGTGAAGAATGGACTGTTTAGTAAGTAGTGGTGGGGAAACTGGCTCACAATATGAGCCGTCTTTAAAAAATAAAAATGGGTTTTTACCTTATGGCTTAAATTCCAAATAGTTTTAAAAACCCAAAATCGAATAAGACTATAAAGCTAATGAAGTAAGGAGAAACTATATTGTGAGCCCAGAATGGAAAAGGATTTCTTAAATAACTCAAAATGCATAGACTGCAATATTGAAAATTGGTGGGTTCAACTACATTAAATTTAAGTTTTGTTGTTGTTAGTTAATGAGATGTGCACAGGCAAAGTTATCAGGCAAGTGACATACTAGGAGAAACTATCCATGATAACTAAAGGTAAGAGATTAATTTCTAGAATATACAGGGAATTCCAAAAGAATTCTTTTAAGGAACCTCTTACAAGAAAAAGGCAAGAGACCCAATTCACAGAAAAGAAAAATTAAATTAAGTAAACCTGGGACATAAACCTGACAACCAGACCTGCACAGTTCCTAGTACGATTAATATGCTCATCTCCTAAGATCCAGCAATGCTGCTTTGGACAAAATTGTCTCAAGAAACTCTCACCAACAGATTTAATATGCCTAGGCTCCTTGAGAAGCAAATGCATGCTGCATAAAAGCCAAACATAGTGAAAGGTTGACTCTACATGTCTGTATTCCTCAAGTCTGCACTTTCTATGTGGTTTTAACAGAACCTTTGCTGAAAAGCTAGGTAACACTAAACAAAATATTACCATGTCTCTATATAGTTGAGTGTAAGGACAGAGAAAGAAGCAGATATAATGAGGGGAATGTTTTAGTGTGGGGACTGACAAACATGGATTCGCGTCCACTTGGATAAGTTACAATCTCCTTATGGGGTGATCACTTAGTAAGTCACATAAATGTTTAATCAATCTGTTGTACACCAGAAAACTAATATAATTTTGTGCATCAACTGTAATTGGCAAAAGAATTTTTAAATTAAAAAACATTTTTTTTAGAGAAAAGACAATCATAAAAAGAAATGTTACCATCTCTGCCTGCCTTAGTTTCATCATCTATAAAACGGGGATATCACCTACCCTGCACAACACCAGAAGGATCAGAGATAGTCCGTGTAAACTGTCTAGCACAAACAAGGTGTTCCATAAGTGGGAAGTGATTTTCTTTTTTTAACCAGGAAAAAAAGAACGTCATTCACTAACCCTAAGAGACTTTGGAGCGCTGCCTACCCCATCTTAAACAGAATAGCCAAGCCACAGCAACGGGCATGGAAACCAGAGACTGATTGTTTCAATATTAACTAACGTGTCAGTTTTTTCCACTACAGAATAGGAATAAATAATCTCTCTCCTTCCATGTATTTATTGAAAGCTGAAAAAGTTATGGTTTGGAAGTGTCTTTTAGCTTCTGGGAAATGAATATAAGGCTGCTGGTGGTGGTAGTTGTGACAGCTCTTATTCTGCAAATAGTGTCAGAGTCTTGACTCCACAACATAAGGCAGGGATGTGCACAGAACTACTGTAGGGAGCATGCTCTTAGAAGAAACACAGTTCCCATGACTGAGTAACTGCAAGACCTCCAGAGTGACCATGAAAAGCAAGTAACCCAGAAACCAGAGCAGATCCAAAGTCAGGACTTGACGCATCATGTATTTAATGTACAACAAAGAGGGAAAATTCCACCTGGGAATCTTGATAACCTGATGGCTAACACACAGCACATTTTACATCACCCATTCGGTAGTTTCAGCAGGAAACATTGTTTTACTTTGGTCCTACCTGAGGACTTCAGGGTCCTGGCAGAGGTCTACAGACTTAGTCTGTCTCACACATGTATGTGCTGCTATTTTACAAATACAGGAAGATGCTGTGGTCATTAGTCACAATAAATATTCAGCGGAGTGATATGAAATAGTCACTTTGTCATTAAATATTAGCAATCATCATAAATAAAAAGTAAGACTTTAAACAAGTCAAAATCTTTGAAATCTTTGAGTATTAAATAAAAGCTTCCTGGTATTGTAATGATGGAGAACCATGGCTTTCAAGTTTACAATTTCCAACCGAAGATAATTTCTATTTTATAATAAACATAAAAGAAAAGAAGGGATTTGAAAAATAAAAATCATACCATACATATTATCCCCACCCCTAGTCCTCTCTTGGCCATGAACTTTTCCTTGGCATTTAACATCAAAGCTAGTTACCCTTTCTTTGTGAGTTCACAAGCCATTGCAACTGCCCAAAACAGACAGAAATGGTAGTGCACTGTGTGTTAAGAAAATATATATTCTCATTTCGTTCCTCTCTTATAAAACAAAGGTCACTCACTATCTTTCTCCTGATGCTTTAACACTATTTTATAAAGGGGAAGTTATAGATCACTATAATACTCCCATTGTTGAAGAGAAAATAAATATTTTATCCAGCACTTTCTGGTCCAGTGAAAATGTACCCCAAATATTATTTATATTCTTCTCAGTACAATAGAGACCCTTAGATAAAGAGGGCCTTAACTTGAAGCACCACAAAGATAGGAAAAATATTCTTTTCATTTGAGGAATATTACAAAAATATTTAATATTACATCATTCTAAGTGCACATGGGCTTGCCCATGTCTTTCTGTAATATCAGCTTTTCAGTGGGTTATCCTCAAGTAGGGTGGGAGTAGGGAAGCTATGTATAGTGGTGAACATCATTTATTAATTTGTGATTTCTTTTCTGGGACAAAAATTGTCCTACAGATAAACTGGTAGTGTTGTTTTTTATTATAAAAAGTTAAAATATGTTAATCTGACCCTTCAAAAAGATACTGTTCACTAAAGCCTGAATAAGATTATCTGTAAATGGGAAAAGATGTCCCTTAGACATAATTAGAATTTTGGCTGCTGAAAAAAATAATCAGACTTTGTTCAAGTCCCAGCATCTCCATTTACTAATATGACCACTGACAAGTCACGTTTTTATCAACCTCGGTTTTCTCTCTCCATAAGATGAAGCAAATGAATCCTAGTTCACCGGACTGTTATAAGGAGTAACACATTATAAATGAACTATAGAAAATGTGCTCTGTAAACACAAAATGAGAATCTAAAGACTAGCTATTATTATTCCTGGGTTATTATGTAGTCATTACTAAATTCTGCTAGAGTGGGAGCAAATCCTGCCCCTAAACAGAGGACGGGTTTGGAGGGTCATGAAGGCTGTTCTATTTTATCTTGAAGCAGAGTAACAGATGCTGAAAGTAGTCCTCAAATAAATTAATGAACCTGGGAATAAAACAGAGGCAAAATACCATGGTTGTTCAGGTCTTCCAAGAGTATCTTTTAATGACTGATTTTCGCTTTTAACCTCATGAGGTACTTGGCAAGAGAAGAGGGATAAACATAGACGTTTACGGTTAAATTCAAATTTAAAGAGCCCATGTCTATGTATCTAGAAAGTGATGAGATTAATTGCTCAGTTCTCATAGTATATCTTGGCTACTTACTAACACAATTATGCCAATTATTGATAGCATCATAAATGCGCAAAGCAGCTGCATTTTAAAAAGAGATTAAAGTTCTGAAGGGCTATTGGAATAATGGGATCTTATCATTCAAATTACCTCCATATTGCTTATAGGAAAAAGGAAAAGGAAGGGAGGGAGGGAGCAGTACAAATTTAACTGCCTACCTGGCTTCAAAAGATTTTCCTTTCAAAGCAAAAGTTATGCAGTAAATATGTCTTATCACAAAATTTTCAAGTTAGAATGGTACAGTCTGCATTCAACATCATGAATTTAAGTATTACAGCTAGCCCTGCTTCCTGAAGAAGCTTGGTGGCCCCATAAGCAGAAAGAGCTAAGACCATGTAGTACTGTCATGACTTCCCTCCCTGCTACAGAAAGATACCCTTCTTTGCAGAATCGCACTTTCCTTCCTACTAGTCATTTGTCCATGTTCCTTCCTCCAAAATAGAATAAGATGACGCTACTTGCTTTAACACTGTTCAAACATTTAACTTGAGGCCATACAATCTTCTCATCAAACTGATTCTTCTCAGCCATCCCACCTCCCCAGGGTCCCTCCACAGAGTTTCACCAGGTAGATAAACAGAAGTGGAGGAACAATCTGGGCTTTCACTGGACTTAGTCTGCAGAGACAGGACCTGCCAGGGGAATGAAGCAGCAAAGCCTTTTCCCCTAGCGCTTTGTTTCCCACCTATGAACATCGGAGATGGAGCAAGCTATGGATGTGAAACTATAATCCACCGAGTGAATTTCAGAAAGTCGTTCTCAGTTTTACTCTGATGGCAAAATGGGATGGAATAAATAAAGATGTCTGGCTCCTACCTTTAAAAGTGCCCTCTGTCTCAGCAAGAGAGCCTGGCTGAGAAACCACTCTGGAGTTCACAAGCCAGACACCAGACTAAACACTTCAGAACGAGCTGCCCCTCATCCTTGGAGGCCACCTTTCCGCTGTGTGTCTGCACCACCAATGCCCTCAGCTCCTCATGTCCTGGCTCTCCCCAAATAGGCAGCGGAGAGCGGAACTCCTGTTTCACCGACTGAAGAGGTGGGATTTCTGAGCCTGGACCCCTAGACTCTGGCTCACCCTTCCACCTTCCACTTCACCTACAGTTCATCCTCTTTCCTTCCTAGGACCCTACCTCTCAATTCACACCACTCTTAATAATACCCACGCCTCCCAGGACATGTGTGTATGATAAACCCAGGCCAGTGAGTGAGGAACAAAGAGCCGCTGCTTCAAGCAGCTGGAAGAAGAGGAGGAGGAAGAGAGGACAGCTGGGGACTCCTGGACACAGGCACCCAGCCTGGAAAGCTCCTGCCTTGGGTGGGTCCCGCTCAGGGTCAGCGGCGCTGCGACAGAGTTTGACAGAAACCTTTGCGGGAGAAAGCAAGACGTGGGGCGCAACCAAGAAAATGCACGCAAGTCCCGCTGCAGCTCGGAGATCCGGCTCAGCGGCACTCGGGCGGCGGCCAGTGACAGCCCCGCGCGCGCGCCCGCCCGCCCGCCCGCCCGCCTGCCCGCAGCTCCCGACCCGGCCCCACGCACCTGGACCAGGCGGCCACCCTGCTCCCTCAGGGCGCTCTCCGAGGACTCGGCTTCCGGTGGGCTCCGCAGGCTGCAACCCGCGGCGACACGGAGACTTCACTCCTCCATCCTGGGACCCAGCAGCACGTTACAGACAGCCGTGCACTTCCTGTTTGAAAACACAGGGGAGAGAAAGAGCGAGAGAGAACCCAGTGTTGGCAGAGTGGAGGGAGGGGCGCAGACCGGCGGGGAGGGTGCCCGAGGGGGCTGCGGGTGGCGTAACCTTTGCCCTCCTCGCCATGGTGGGCACCAGGCGCTGGGACCAGCCACACCAGCGACCCCCCGAGCTGGCTCCCCAGGGCCCGGGCCTCCCCCTGCCGGCCGCCTCGCCACCAGCCTAGCGCGCATGGAGCCCTTCCGTTTCCAGCCCCTGCCGAGGTCTCCCCTCCCCACATGTACCTAAGTCAATCCACTACAGGCTTCCTCCCGGTGATCAGCGTGGTCTGCCTTCGTTTTCATCGGTTCCTGTCCTCCCCACCCCCGCCCTTGGGGAGAAAAATCGCCTTAGGGAAGGTGTAAAGACAAGACTGAGCCTTTGCAGAGGAGTGGAGGCTGGATTTATGCAAAATTTTAAAGTTAACAGCTACACCCCAATATATCCCCTCCAGCCCCTCTGCTTTAAGAGCTTCAGGATGGGAAACTACTTGTCTTGTGCCTAGATGACTCAAGAATGTGCACACAGCTGCCAGGAACTAAGGGGGGAAATGTATTCCAGGTTCCTAGGATCTCTCCTCTTGGGATCCTAACCCCAACACTGACATATACCAGTTTCACACAAAAGACCATCGTGTAGTGCATTCCTTCAGTATTTCTTTGTGCATGAATCACAGAGCAGTTCCAAAGTTCTGGGTTTATGTTCATTTTATTAACCTCTGACTTAGGTGAACTTCAGGATAGTGTTTATACAGTAGTAAACAGATGGTATAAGAGTCTGCCATATACAGAGCGTGCCAGCTTCAGGGGTTTGTATGTGGTCAGTGCCCGGTTCTGGGCTGCAGGTGTGGAGGGCTTCATCAGTACCCTGCCCAGCCTTGCACACACATTTATCAGGATACAGGGCTGTCTCTAACAAACAGCTCCTTTCCTCATCAAGCTGATGGCTTAAATAAAAGTTATTCATGTCTCAACACTAAACACGAAGAAGAGAACGTTGATGATTATTCTACATTAAAAAGCTAAATTGTGATTGAAGTAGAAACTGACAGACATAAAGCCCCTACTCAGTGCTAGACAGCACCTCGTTTTAATCTCCTCTTAGTCTAAACACTTCCCAACAGATCTGTAAAAGTCCTATCCCCATATTCCCAACTGAGGAAACAGGGTCTGAGAAGTTCAGTAACTGTCCAATGTCTCCGCTACAAAGTGGTCAAAATAACAGGTCTTTCCTAAGTATAAAATCTGGGCCATCTCCTCTACCCTGTGCTAATTCTCAAAATAACAGTGAATTCTGGGAGAAAAAGCAAGCCCAGTGACCATCTATGATCCATTCCTTTATATCTGAATGATCCTGAAATTTACATGCTATCCTTCTGTAGGAGTCAGGTTCCTGACCCACCTGAATGAATAATGTGTACCTTGATTACTCGAGCAGAGGACAGTGTGATCTTTCTCATTATCTGCTACTGGCTCTGTCAGCCTTTTCAGAATTACTCGGTGGCAAAAGTTCAAAAGGTTCTAGGATAGCTACTCATATGCCAAGGTACAAAGTCTGTCCAATTTAGAACCTAATCAGCTGACTAATATTTGTTTCTTGAATTCTTTTTCTCGAACTGAGCCTTTTTAAGAAGGGGTAAAAAAAAAAAAAAAGACAAATGCTTGGCCTCAATTTTTACTGAAACTGTCAAAATTCTCTCATTTTCCATTTCTTTCTGCTTTAGCACTTAGTTTACACTCACTTGTCAGTAGCATGCTTCTATTCTCCTCCTGACAAGCCATGAAATGGAGCACATATTAAAAGATGATTAAGATTCTTGGCAATGGTGAGACCCCAGACACTTGTAGAGTGACAAAGTGAGTGCTTTTGTCTTGTCTTCTGATGAACTGCACCTCACCTGCCCTTCCCCATCGCCTCACTGAGCAGCAGGCTCTAGAGTTGTAGGACATGCAGGTGAGAGGCAAGGGCAAGGCCCTCAAGTGTGATTGGCAGGACTGGGCAAGGGCAGAGATGCATTCCCAATCTTCACAGTCTAATGAGGGCTTATTACTAACAACCTCCTGCGGATTCTTAGCATCCTTTCGGGGTCCAGCTCTGCCTCTGCTGCCTCTTTTATCCTTCTCACACTCCCTTGCTTACCCTCTACCTTTCTTCAAAAATGTAATGCTTCCTTCTAAAGCATTGCCATTTCTTCCTCACAAGGCAGGCATTTAGCTCAAAACTTCTCTCTCTTCTCTCTCATTTAATAAATGTTGTCAAATAATGTTTTAAAAAAATGCAACTCTATTTTAAAAGACCTTTTGGTATTCTTGCCTTCATTTCTGTTACTCATTATAACTCCAAGAGCCCAGAAGAAAAACCTCTAAAGACAAATGAGACTCTTTAAAAAAGCAAAGGTAGCATGTTTAAATTAACCTGTATGAATTCCAAAGCTCACAGTTAGGATAATACATCACTCCTAAGATTGCATGAGTTCCTGACATGTTTCATCACAACCACAGGACCCGACCACCATGTCATACCTTCCCACAGTTTATCTATTCTCCAGCCCCTTCTGTATTTCACTTCATCCTTACCACCACTGAGCAGAAAAATAAAACATTAAACTCACAACAGCATAAGAAGAGAGAAATTATGCTCCCAAGTAAGCACAAATGATAACCCAACAGATAAAAGTGATTCTGGAAGAACACTGGAGGTTCATTTTGAAAGTCTCCATTCCCTAAGTACCATAGTCCATGGATGACAACAGCAACATTGTAAAGCCAATTTTAGAGGCTCCAAATTAAGTGAAGAGAGATAGCTTTCCTGAGAACGGGTGTGGAAGAAGAGATGATAAACTCCTATCTGAAAAGATGCTGCTTATCTTTCTTCATTTTAGAAAGACTTTCCTTTAAAATGGTTAAAAATGTTTGCCTCAAGATTTCTCTGCGTGAGGATTCTTGGTCATTACTGTAGCTGGATTTAAAAAAAAAAAAATGACAAACTGTTTAGTGGCCTAAGAAACTGCCTCTCTGTCCTAGCAGCCTTCAAATGGGTGTGTCCGTCTCTGTCTTCACTTCCAGGGTAGCTCCTGCAATAGGCTTTCCTGTGAGGGAAGTCTCTGGCACTGGCAATCACCTTCGGCCTCGGCAAAACCTGGGCCATGGCTTTTAAGGAAGATGTCCTCAGAGCCAACTGGCTGGCTCGACAGGCATTTGCCCAAAGAGGGTCATTAACCATCTTCAAGGAACCAGAGTGTCATTTCCCATGGCAAAAATATAGCAAGGGATGCAAATCATCCTATCTAATAAAAGAGGTAATATGCAAATTGACCATCACTCCAAGACACAAGATGGCTGCCCCCATGTGCACACAAGATGGCTGGCAGGGGAGGGCAGTTGTGGGCATTTGGACTGACCAGGCCGGCAGAGGAAGGCAGTTGGAGACCAGGACTGCAGAGGAGGGCAGTTGTGGGCAATCAGGCCAGCAGGGAGGGCAGTTGGGGGAGACCAGGCCAGCAGGGGAGGACAACTAGGGGCAATCGGGCGGGGAACAGTTAGGCATCGATCAGGCTGGCAGTGGAGTGGTTAGGGGGTGATCAGGCTGGCAGGCAGAAGCATTTAGGGGCAATCAGGCAGAGGAAGGCGAGTGGTTGGGAGCCAGCAGTCCTGGATTGTGAGAGGGATGTCCAACTGCCCGTTTAGGCCTGATCCCGGTGGTCCGACATCTCTCAAGGGGTCCCAGATTGGAAAGGGTGCAGGCTGGGCTGAGGGACACCCGCCCCGTCCCCCCCCCCCCCCCCATGCACGAATGTCGTACACCGGGCCTCTAGTTCTTAATATAAAAATCTGCCGGCAGGATGGTTTCAGCTTCTTCTTGGGATCGGAGTTTCTTGGTGTTGAGCAAGTTGAGAAGGAAAGCAGTCCTTAGATCACCACACAGCAGAGCTTGGAAGACCAAGCTACAAGGTAGAAACTCAGGGCCAGGTTGGCACCAGGCCTGTATTTGTATGTCCTTCAGCTCATTGCCTGTTTCCTCAGCTTCCAAATACCCAAACTCACCCATGCTGCACAGACTTTGTGACACTTACATAGGTCCCTCACCTGCCCTGCACCACTGAATTCTCAGCACTGACTTTGCAGAGAGAAGTCATCATCTCTGACAGAGGCAGCAGCCGAGATCACAGATGTTAAGTCGTTTTTCTCAAATCAGTAGGTAATGGAGCTCAAATTCACCCTGGGTCTGTTCTTTCTCCTCTTAATTGGAGAGATGAGCGGGTGCATTTTGGCTGTGGATGTATTATTCTGTGCTGCACATCTTTTATGAAGAAGAATCTCCCTTTCAAAACACAACTTGTAATGCTCTTTTTCAACTGCATCATGTTACTTCATCACCTTGCCAAATTTTTGGAGAGTATCAACTATAAACATGTATTTTGCAACAGGCCAATTTATTTTAAGTTCTAGGAATATAAGTTGATATAAATTGGGTCAAATATGCAGCTGAATATTATTTTATATAGTAAATAAAACAGATCCACTAGTCCAGTGGTCGGCAAACTCATTAGTCAAGAGAGTGGCAAACGCGGCTCACGAGCCTTGGTTTGCCGACCACTGCACTAGTCAATCCAACTGTGAAGGATAAAATCTTAACACAGGTTTTCTAAGTTTCCCCTCCACTCTTCAGTTAGTATGCAAATACACATGCAAAGTGGGCCATACTGACTAATGGACTGATTTCATAAGCATTACTATGAAAGAATAGCAAGCAATCACCAACATTTGACTAAATGCAAATACCTGTATACAATTTAGAGTATTCAAAATGTTCTTGGCATAGACTGCTAGCAACAAACAGCCTCAGGCTATTTACTGGCTGTTGATCGTGATCTGTGTTGTGTTCACTAAACATTGTCCTATAACACATTTCTCTTTGTAATGCATGTTTTACCTATTCATCTTCTATAATGGATATTTCTGTTCCTTTATTAAAATATATTTTAAATTCTCCTTAGGCATTCATTTAAAAATAATGTATTAAAAGTCCAACAACTTAAAAGGATTGGTCCTAACAGGTGAAAGAAATATAATGTTCATTACTAAAAAAACAAACAAACAAAAAAAAAAACAACAGTTCTTTAAAAGGATTTAAAAATATATAAATATTTCCTGGCCAGGCGGCTCATTGGAGCATTGTCCCATAAACCAAAAAAGATTGCAGGTTAGATGCCCAATCAAGACGAGTACAGGAGGCAACCAGTCAATGTCTCTCACATCTATGTGTCTGTCTCTTTCTCTCTCTCCCCCTCCCCCCCCCCCTTTGATCTCTCTAAAACATATCCTCAGGTGCAGATATATATATACACACACACAGACAGACACACACACACATCTGTACAATTACACATCTTAAGGTAGCAAAACAGGAATTAACAGAGAGTAGGTCTCACACATCACTGTAATTGAGTATATCTATTCTCAATTGTAATGGAATTTTAATGAAGAAAGCAATTTATGAATAATTTACGGTGGCAAAAATCAGATAATTTGATTTTTCATTTGCCTGCAGTGAAATGGCTAGGACAAACAGCAAGAAAGAGAAACAAAGTACCTACAAAATCCAGAAATGTTATTATAAACTTGTGAAAGATTATTTATAATTTTTTTTAATTTTTAAAGTACAGTTGGTATACATTATGTTGGTTATATTAGTTTCAAGTGTATAATATAGTAACTTGACATTTTTATACCTTACAATGTAATCACCCCACCATTTCTAGTAATCATATTCATCAATTTTTAAACTTAATCTAATGAAACAAACTCAACCACGTGATGTGTATTAACTTGATTTTCCCAGATGACAACCTATGAGGTAGAAATTATTACCTCCATAGTACAGATGAGGAAAAATACACAGAGATATGAAGTCATTTGCCCACAGTAACATTGCTAGTAAATATCTGAACTTGAGCAGCCTGGCTGGCCACAGAGTATATTTGTGATCAACCCATTTTACTACTGCACTACTGGATTGGGCTTGCTTTCTCCAGCATGAAAGGTCCTGGGGAACAGACCCATAGATATGACAGAAGGAGTAGAGTAGCTCCCGGGCTTTCTTTTTTGCAACAAAAATGTAACCACTGGTTGTAGGGAATCAGGGATGCAGAGCCTGCTATAAGTTGCTTAATAAAGAAATATTGAAAAGAAAGGGAAATATATTTGCAGAATGGAAAAGCCAAGACAAAGGTCTGCTTCCTCACCTTGACCAGAATCTGAAAGGCTCTAGGACTATCTGGCTGAAACACAACTGAATTAGCAAGGAAATGGAATGAAATGAACCATATGTACTCTGATCTTGGTGAAGCATTTGATATAGTTTTTCATGAAGTACTAAGTCAACTTAAACTTATCTATACATATAAAACCCTAATATGCAAATAGACCGAATGGCAGAACAACCGAACAACCAAACACCTGGTCGCTATGATGTGCACTGACCGTCAGGGGGCATGTGGAGAACATGGCGGGCATCAGACGAGGCGGGATGGTGGAGCAGGTGAGCAGGGGCACCAGACTAAGGTGAGGCGCCGGTTGCTGTCACTGGGGTGAGCCTCTGGTGGTTACTGAAAATTCTTTGCTCCTGCACGCCGCAGTCCCACCTAGCGCTCACACCCACTGCCGCCCCGATTGCCCCTTGAGGGCTTTTCCACCTCCCCCTGCTCCTGAGGGGGGATTGGAACAGCAGCCGCTGCTCGCACCCGCTGACAGCGCCAGCCCCAATTGCTCCACACCTTCAGCAGGTGCAAGCAGAGGCGGCAGGAGCAGGGCTGCCGGCAGACAGGGGACCGGAGAACCATGGCAGGAGGGGCCAGGCGGGGGCACAGAGAATGGGCCGAGACCCGCCCCTGTGTCCACCGCAGCCTGGCGGCCCACAGTTCCTTTCAAGATGCACAAATTCGTGTACTGGGCCCATAGTGTGGCTCTAAGAACCACACAGGAGTTAAGCAGGCTGGAAAGAAAAACACTGGCTAGCCCTGGCCGGTTTGGCTCAGTGATTAGAGTGTTGGCCCTCAGACTGAATGGTCCCAGGTTCAAATTCTGGTCAAGGGCACATACCTCAGTTGCAGGCTCCATACCAAGCCCAGGTCTGGGCACGTGTAGGAGGCAATCAATGGATGTGTCTCTCTGACATTGATGCTTCTCTCTCTCTCTGTCTCTCCCCCTCCCATCACTCTCTCTAAAAAAATCAATGGAAAAAACATCCTCATGTGAGCAATGGAAAAAATATCCTCAGGTGAAGATTAACGAAAATGAAAAGAAAAAAGAAAAACACTAGCTAGATCTACTAGTATGTAAAGAAAAGCACAAGGAACAGCTCAGTATTCAATCTGTATTAAAAAGTAACTTAGAAATTATTCATGCTGTTATAATCAAATTTGCACAAAACATTAATTTGGGAGGTATGAAAAGGGCAAATGAGGGAGAACCAACCTCAATTAACAGAGGTGAGAGAAAACAAGAAGTTCAGTTTCATTTTTGGCTCCCTTTAATTTTCAGGGAGGGGCTAGCTAAGATGCCCAATAGTAAAGGAAGCAACAGCACACTGCATATATTGAAAATTTTAGGACCTTGGGTCTGAACTTCAAAAAGCATGATCCTGCCGAGTCGGTGTGACTCGGTGGTTGAGCATTGACCTATGTATGAATCAGATCAGGGTTCGATTCCGGGCCAGGGCACATGCCTGGGTTGCGGGCTCGATCCCTGGTGGGGGATGTGCAGCAGGCAGTTGATCAGTAATTCTCTCTCATCATTTGATATTTCTACCTCTCTCTCCTTCTCCCTTTCTCTTTGAAATCAATAAAAAATACATATTTTAAAAAAGCATGATCCTATTATTTTTCTACATGCCATTAGTAAAGTTCCATGGGAAATAATATTTCTTTCAACAAGAACACTTTGTTAGCAAAACTCAAAGCAATGAGGGGGCTCAAAGGCTGAATTTAGAGGTCAGACGAAAGAGTCAATGGTGTGTGTATAATCTGGCCCCACTACAAGTATGCCGCTCAGGCAGAAGGTCATGAGAATGGTTTGGGAACACACGACAGGATAAAGAACAGCGGAGAAGGAAGAGAGGAGAGAGCTAAAGTTTGGACTAATGTTATTTTTTTAAGCATAAATTATAATTTCTAATTTCTTTAATGTTGAGAAATCACTTCTCCCTTGGTGGAACTGTTTGCCTTCCCAGCAAAAATTATATTTATGAAGTCAGTAGCTGATTTAGAACTCAAGAAATGGCCTAAACTCATGCTGGGTCCCAGGAAATGTACAAGTGAGCATCATTTCATGCAACTCCTAAGAGACTCCAGAGCTGAACTAAGCAGCCCTGGAGCCACCATGCCCCAGGCAGTGAACTCCAGCGTCCAGGCTCCAAGGGAGACTGTCAATGAAGTGACAGTCACCAAGGGAATCCTATATAGTCCATTTCCTTCTAAATAAACAATAACAACAAAAAAGGAAAGTTAGCACAAAGGCATAATAATTAGAGCCAAACAACATTCTAGATTATGAATGGGAAAGTTTATGTGAAAACGACTATGCTCTGAGATTAATATGTATAGAGAATAAAAAGCAAACCATAAAGCTTAAGTAAGACAGACCTTCCCCAAGGTTTGATTACTGGCCCCTTTCCATAGTTTAAAACATCCACACAATGACAAACACAAATTAACCTCAGCCCAGACCCTTTGCCCCAATGTCCTAATGCCTAAAAGACCTATGCCCACATCTGGCTGAGCTCAGAATTACCTGCAGGGCCTTTTAAACACTGTTTCTCGCCCGGCAGGCATGGCTCAGTGATTGAGCGTGAACCAGGAAGTCACAATTAACTCATGGGTTTCGGGTTTGATCCCCAGTGTGAGGCCTGCAGAAGGCAGCCAATCAATGATTCTCTCTCACCATTGATGGTTTTCTCTCTTCCTCTCTGAAATCAATAAACACATTTAAAAAAACTAAATAAAATAAATAAACTCTGTTTCTCAGACCCCACCCAGATCTACAAGCATCACAATCACTGGGGGTGGGGTGATGGTAGAGGACAGTGTTCAAAATCTGTACATTTATGAAACCCCCAAGCAATCCTAAGGTGCAGGCCAGTTGAGGGATCTCTACTACAGACATTCTATTCCTTTCTTTACGACCACCAGAATAACTGAAGTTAGAGAATAGAGCAAATGATTTCCCTTCTCAAAAACCTTTAACGGGATAACATTCAAAGGCAATGGAATGAAGTCCAAATTCCTTAGCAGGACACTCCAGGCCCTCTGTAATATGACCCAAACTACTCTTCTGTCCTCCTTCCCTCCCACATCCCTCACTCTGTCACACCACAGTTCCCCAAACACATTACATACATCTTTTATGTGTCCATGCTTTCCTGACCCCACGTTCCCTCACCTCACTCACCTTTCCCTACCAGCCTCCATCTTTCTCATACTTCAAGGGCCTGCTCTAGTTATTTTTCTTTGTGAAACCTTCTCTGATCTTTCCAGTCAAAACCATTCTCCTTTTCTTTTGAGCAAATGCCCAAAAAATTGAGCTCATGCAGAAATTACAGCATACGCTGCATGCTGCCCTGAATTATGCTAAACTGTTTACACACTATTTTCCCCCTGAAAGCAGCGGTGTAACTCATTCATCTTCCATACTATGGATGAGAGACAGGCCTAGGTTCAAATTTTAGTTTTCCAGTTACTAACATTGTAACCCCTGTGGGGTTACTTGTTTGAAATGGGACCAAAGAAATGATACCTACCTTTCGTGACTGATATGAAGACCTATCACAAGAAGTGTTTGGTCCAAAGCAGACCACCTTTGCAATGCACCAAAATGGTAGCTGCTGTTATTATTTATGATTAACTTTTGTTTCCTATCCTACCAGAATGCATCGCAAGACATAGTAAATGCTCAAAAATAGTTTGCTTTCACAAGAAAGAGCGAGCACATTTGCTTTCAAAGTAATAAAGTCTTTATTCTTAAAGCCCTTTCTCTTTACCCAGCTTTGTTCTGTTTTGAAGGGCCTTTCATAATATTTCTATTGAAAAGTCATCTCTCACTCCCTTTCTTTCCTTCAAAAATCAATGTACAATATTCTAAGGAACAAGCTCCATCGGTGCCCCTCCTACTCCAACTTGGCTCTTGGCTTTGAACTACAGTAACTGCCTGCAGCCACAGTGTCGCTGCCCAGAGAATGGCCTACTTCACCCTTACAACAAACAGCACTTTGTAGGCAAACTGGAGGCAAGCCCAAAGTAGGAGGGGGGAAAACCAAGGAAAAGGAGTCTGGGCCAGAAACTGAGTCAACACCCACACCATCATCCACACTATAACACAGGTAAGGAGAGAACAAGAAAGGGAAGAAGTTCCGATCCATGCAGACTCCTCCCAAGCATCCCCCTCACCACTCACCCACAGAAAATGACTTCCAGGACTCACACAGGACATGTGGGCGCACCCACTCACACACACAGGCTACTGTTAATGAAGTACTGTCATATAGAACAGTTTCTTATCCTCACCAAACCATTCGTGTTGCCATGATTACAGGGGATGAAGCCCAAGGTCAAGGTCAGCAGAAGAAAGCACCAGGACCAGGATTCAAGTCCTCTGAGCTCCAAATCCTTGATCCTTCCCACGGTCCTATTTTTCATTGTGGAAAGCAATTTTGAAAGCATTCTCACAGCAGCTCAGTGACTCCACTAGCTGTAAAGGTAAAAGTAACATAGTGTTTGTGCTCTTAAAAACAATTCTGGTGCCAAGAGTGAGAGTTGTCACAGCAACAAGACCCCAACTGCAGCCCTGAGAACTTTCAGTCCAGCATTTTAGTATGGTGCTCCACAAAGATGCTCTAGCTTTCTGTTCCTAGATGGAAATTGTTTCCTGGCAATTTTGTTTGTTTGGTTTGGGGAGGAGTTATTAGAAAAGGAGCCTAATTTTCTCTTTTTAAAAAATCAAACCCTCACCCTGAGTTTCAAGCTGAGGTGATGTGGAAAGCAAAGAAGGTTCTTGTTCTGAGTGAGTAGAAGAAGCAATAAACCAGTCCTAAAAAGTCCAGATTCTGAGCTTTGGGTTCCAACCACAGCCTTGAGTTCCTAGGCTGCTCACGGTGATGGGCAAGGGCAGCCCGACTGGGGGCCAGAGCCTCGGTGTCTTCTGCTACAAAATAGGCTGTTGTGGGGAGTAAATGAGCTAATATGTGTAAAGTGCTCCCAGCACATAAAGTGCCAGGCACGGGTGAGTACTACGTAAGTGCTTCCTAGTATTACTTCCAGATTAGCCTCTACGTGTGCTCCTTTTTAAAGTACGTTTTGTAAGAAGGTTAAAGAAGATTTCTTGTACAATGTGTTAATCCATAGTGCCCAGAACCAGCACAAAGATTATTTACAAGGTTCACTTCCTGATAGGATCTTCCAGGATTTCCATCTGTGGACTGGAGTCCCTAGAAGAACAAACAGTGGAATTTGAAGAATTTTTCTTCCTCCCAGCAACAGTGCAAGCAAAACTGTACCCATTCTCTCAATACCACAAACCAGCTTCCATAATGAGAAAGAACAAAGACACTTATTGCATTAAACTAATGCGGGGGCACATTTTAAAAATGCAGTTTTTATTCTGAAAGCAACCAAAGTGTTAACAATGTAAAGTTACACTAGCTGCGAAAGACGGGGATGACAGTCTGGGGCCTGGAATAAAACCTAACGATGAATCAAAAGGTTTCTTTCTCAGAAAATGCAGAGATTCCAGGAACAATGTGCTATACTTGGGATAATTAAGAGAAAAATGCTTTTTAAAAATGTCAGGCTAGGAGTCTAGACTCAGCCAGTAACAGAGATCTGCTAAGATACCACCTTTCTTCTCTGTGCATGTACAACAAATTACGTTTCAACGATGGAAGGATTTTCCACAGAAGAGTAGACATAACTAAAGACAGGAGCACTAGCAGGATCACAAAGCTACAGATCTGAGGGTGTGCCCTGCACAGGACACCCAGCCATGGAGAGCGGCTCAAACTCAGCCTGCACTGTTCGCCAAGCAGTGTGCCCTGCAGGACAGATGCAGCATGCTGCCACTAACGCCACACAAAGGGACACAAAGGAGGGTGCGGGCTGCTCCCAGTGGCACTCAGCACTCCAGCCCTCCACAAGCTGGTGTCAGAGCCATCAGGGAGCTGGGGGCTGCCATGCATACCCCTGCAGACAAGGCAGTGGTTTGGGGGAGGAGGAGGAGATGAGTGTTGGCCCATTTTCTACGAACATTTTCCAGCTTTCTTGGTTCATTTTTATATAAGCTGCTCTATAGTCCTCTCTTCTTTTCCTTACTCTATATTCTCCTTTCTGACCTAAACTCTTTCCCTTCCTTTTCATTCAAATTCTCCTTTTGCAGAAGCCACAACACAAATTAACATACACGCACTAGGAATGGCGAAATAATAGCCCTCTGCCTACCCACATGGATTCTGCACTATTTCTAAATACTTATCGGGTCACAATTTTCCCTATGTAAGGACTCCTCTTTGTTCTCTCCCAAATCAACTTTAAGATACAAATAAATCTTCCTTTTCCCTTATCTTCTGGGTAAGTGATCTCTTTCTTCACCTCCAAGTGGCACTTACCTTTCATTTTCTACCACCAGGCCCCCTATCCCCTTCCCTCCTATCATCTTCTGCTAGATGCTTTATTCTTATCTATATATATAAAAGCCTAAGCAACCTTTCAACCGGTAGCCATGACGCGCACTGACCACCAGGGGGCAGATGTTCAACTCATAGGCATGCAAACATGGAACAGACTGATGAATCTCAAGAGGGAAGGAGGGAGGGGGGAGGAAAAGATTAACCAAAGATCTTATATGCATATTAGAGGCCCAGTGGGGTCCCTTGGCCTGGTCTACGCCCTCTCGCAATCAGGGATCCCTTGGGGGATGTTGGAGAGCTGGTTTCAGCCCAATCCCCGCACGGTGCACCGGGCCTCTAGTACTCCACATATTTTCACTGGAAAATATTACTCCTCAGGCAAGACAACCCCTTCAAATGCAGCCACTCCAGACATAACAAACCAAATGTAAAGGGCAGAAACTGTTAACATTACAAGTATAAGGTTTTTGGATTGGGCGAGGTATAGGGGTGGGAGGGGTGCACGAAATAAAATCAAGTTTTAATTCGTTTCAACTTAAAAATTGCTATTGTGCTTTTATTCAAATCCTATACTTCCGTTTGCCTGGACACTAAAAGGCTCGCTATCTCTAAGGACCAAAGCCCACAGACTGTATCCAGCCCACAAAGTTATTCTGTTTGGTCTGCAGGACGGATTTAAAGTGTTGAGTTAGCCAATCTTGAAAAATCAGATATTTATGTCATAATTCAGATTTCTGGGTTATAGTAAAAAAATCAGAAGATCTGGTAAGACTGACCCACATTCCCATATGGAAACAATTGGCTGCTGAATATATCTGCTAAAGGGCCCTCTTTAGACAGGACCTGTTCAGCACAGGCCCATCCCCATTCCCTCCTGATCACCCCACCCTGAGGTTGAGTGCCAGCTGCCACAGATCATCTTACCTGAGGTCCAGTTCCCATGAGGCCCACTTCAGGCAGTGTTTGGTATTTGCCTGAGACCCCTGGGGGCCATTAGCTAGTCTCCAATTCTATCTTTCTCTGTCTTTGGTTAGTAACAAAATTACAGACCTAATTATAAAGTTTTTGCTTGGTACAGAATTTTCCAGGTACAAATAATTTATAAGAAAAACAACTGAGAACTAAGCAAAAACAAAAATGTTTCATAACCAGAATACTATAACAGAATGCATTCACTTCAATGAAATGATTATAGTTGAGCATAATACATCTATAAATACAATGGACTATAAATATAAGATATATAGATATGTGGCTATTTATTAAATCATTCTTTACTTAGAGGATATGAATGATTGTCTTGAATGCATATCTTTGGTAGAGCATCTACTCAGCAAACATTTGGACATAACCCCTAACAAATACTAGCTTATTAGCTACGTCTTTATGTATTTATGTACAGTAGTTACTGTAAGGACAAACCTAATTAGGAGGAGGGCACTATTGGCATTCCACCACCAATTACTGTTAAAAGAGAATAGGGCCAGAGAAAACATTGCGACAAGTGATTTAAATTACCCTCTCAATTCTAGGGTGAACTTTCACTCAAGTGGTTTTACCAGCGGGTTGGTATTTTCTAAAGCCAATGTGTGCTGACAAGAACACAAGCTTGAAGCTTGAAGACCTGTGTGCCACTCCAGTTCTCCTCTTCCCCACGTTTCATTTCTGGTCTACAAGTGAAGAGCACAAACTACATGAGTTGTGAGGTCCCTTTACACCTCCATCTGATTCTCTTATTTTTTTAACAAAAATATTAATAGGTACTATAAAATGAATACATAGAAATCTAAAAGAAATGAGAATACAGATTAAAATTGATTTTGAAATAAATAAGACTAGTTTTAAAACCTACCTTCTGTGTGTGTTTTTGTTTTTTTGCAGATCACATAACCTCTCTCTCAAGCCTCAATAACCTCATCTGTAAAGTGGGAATAAGCCCATCATCTTCCACTGAGGATTGTTTTTGAGAACTAAATTCTAGGGCACAGATTTGGACAATCAGTAAAATGTCTAATAAGCAGTTATTATTATTAACCTTGGGTATTCCATAAATTGTTCAATTACATCTCAACCAGTTAAATTTTAAATTAGTTTTTATATCGATAACAAACTAATTTTAAAAGCTTATTCTGTAGAGTGCTATTGAAGGTGTCATGGAGGCCATTTTCCAAAGAATTTGAATTTTCAAATATTTCTCAGAGCTGGGCTGGGGACAATCAGTGAGAGAATTTTGACTGATGGCTTTCCCACCCAAGGTGATGGGCATGAATATGTCCTGTCTCCCTGTGTGAGACATGGAGAGGCAGCTTCTGGTGGTCAACATCCCTCAGAGAGAAGTGCGGTCCTCCTAGCGTTCCTTCTCCGCCCCACTCTGCAGAATTCATTGCACTGTTGGTGATCTGTCGATGCTGAGATTTAGCAATGGGATTTATGGGTTGCTGGGGAACGGAAGCCTTCTCTGGCAGTGTTCCTAACTATTACCAGCAAGCAGAGGAGGAAAGTCAAAACATTTTTAAGAAATGAAATGTTCATAATGGAGGCTCACATCGATATTGGTGAGCATGCCCCAACAGCAGGTGTCAAGAAGAGGACACAGACATCCTGAACACCTCAGAGCAGGAGCAGTGGCCAGACTTCTGATTTCACTGACTAGTAAAACTTCAAAAGGAAGACTGCCATAAAATTCCCAGGTTTTAGGTGACTAAAGAGTAACACCAAAAAGCAAACTATCACCACCCTTTCTTAAGGGGAAAAAAAATAATATTAACACCTCAAAGTACAAAGGACAACCCAAGATTGTTTCTAAAAATCTCTTTATATTGAACAAACTTAGCACTAAAAACTGAAAAGCTTGCTGTATATTGTCTTGACTTTTATTTTTGCACAGTCTGGTGCGGTTGCCATCAGCGACTGCTCAAAAATGAACTGTGGCCTGGCCGGTGTGGCTCGGTGGTTGAGTGTCGACCTATGAACCAGGAGGTCACGGTTTGATTTCCGGTCAGGGCACATGCCCAGGATGCAGGCTCGATCCCCCGTGTGGGGCGTGCAGGAGGCAGCCGATCCATGATTTTTTCTCATCATTGATGTTTCTCTCTCTCTCTCCCTCCCTTTTTCTCTGAAATCAATAAAAATCTTAAAAAAAAAAAAAAAGGACTGTGAGTTGGCCCCATCATGGCATCCAGACCAGGATACAGTATCTCATGGGGGCACCAAGGGCCACACTGTGGAGCATCTTCTATCTTGGTCATCCCTCCCAAGGACACAGATGTATCTTTAAAGCTCCTGGCTTGTCTTAATAACCAACTGAAAACTACTGTTTCAAAACCTTTTTAAGGTGTCTTCAGTCGGTACCCAGCCTTTATGTACAACTATGTAAGATAGGGGTTTTCAGTTTTGGCTGCACATCAGAATCTATTAGGGGTGGGGAGAGCTCCTTTCAAACTGAAACTCCACTCCCAGGCATTCTGATTCAATAGGGGCTGGGCTCATGTAACTTTAAAATACAGTTGACCCTGGAATGACAGAGGGGTTAGAGGTGTCAGTCACTCCGGCAATCAAAAATCCACCTGTAATTTCAATGGCTCACCACCCTGGAGGGTTCCCAACTTCAGATGGAAACTATGTATTCCCCACACTGATTCTGATGTCAATCAGGGTTAAGAAAAACTGGTACCGTATGATGACAGATTTGACTTTGAGTGGTGGGCACACAGTGCAATATACAGATTTTGTAACATAGAAACCCATATGTTCATGTTGACCAATGTCACCCTAATAAATTTAATTAGAAAAAGAAAAACTAGTACCATATTTTCTTGCATTCATCCTGAATTTATGTCTTATAAAGCTTTAAGGTATACCTCTTCATGCATCCTTGCAGGAGGGTCAGCCATAGGTGGGACACTAGGAAATCAGTGGAGAACAGCACAGATAGGAAGCAGGCAACTGAAATACCACATAGGTAAATAATCCCGATTTCCTCTGTCACTACCCTAGTGGTTTCATGGGCTTCGATAACATCTCCTCCCAGCTATCTTCTTCCCAGATGCTAGAAATCCTAATATTTTTACCAGAAAAACAAATGGGCAAGGCCTATTCTCATGGAGCCTCCTAGAATGGACTGTAGACTCTAGCCGAATGTCCGCTTCTTGGGAACCATTACATAGGTCATTCCAGTGCTGGTGTTTTTCCTAAAGCCAGGTGCCCATGCTTTGAACAAAGCACGGTGGAAACTCAATTAAGACTGTGTTTCCAAAATCTTTTTAATGAAGTTTAGCATTTCTCATCCTTTGTCATTGCAAGTGGGCCAACATTTTGAAAGTATTTTTGAAGCCTTTTCCTGGGTTTGCCCACCAAAACACCATCCTATGACAGTTCCATAATTTCCCCCTTAATACTTGACCTCATATTTGCCCACAAAGAAACTCACCTGCAAATTTGATTACTAACATATTCTAGTACAGTTTCCTTGGAATAAATCCCCATTGGTTAGATATTTCATAATTCACAAGAACTTACTGTCATCTGTAAACCTAGGAATTCCATTGAGCACTCCTTCTTTTGGAGCAATTATGTAAATAGGACCCGAGGGACCCCACTGTTTACACAAGTCTAAGCAGAAGGGAAATGTTTATCCTTAGAAATCTTTGTTTGTGGTCTTTAAGGTAGATGAAGTCAAATGCTTACTCTGTCACTACATGTGTAAGCTGTTGGTAATCACATCACCTCCCTGTGCCTCGATTTTCTCAACTATAAAATCCAAGTGTTGATCCCTCCCATCTATAAAATTCTTTTTATTCAAAATGATACACTGCATCCTTAATCCCAAGGTGACTTCAACTCGGATTCAACCTCTGAAAGTATAAAAGAACAATATCTAAAAGTTTTCAAATATTTCTCCCCCAAAAAAGTCTCATGTAGTCACAAAACACCCCCTCTTCTCATAATAATATCCTTCATTGCCAGAGGATACAGACACAGTGCAGAGGTGAGAGTCGGCACACTATACCATTTGGACAGACAACACATTGCACACACTGGCTATGAGATCTGGAATTTTGTTCTAGCACTCTCAACACTATTCGATGGCTGCCACCTGAACCAAGAAGTTTATTTAAATATAGTTTGTTGGAGAAATCGAGAACATTTGAAGAACTTGGCACTGAGTCACCTAGGATTTCTGACCTGCCTGCTTCCAAAGACATCTGAGAATGGCAATTTCCTAATATCTTCTCAATGAAATCTGGTAAGTATGAAATTTATACCAATGACAAGCTAAAGCCTAGTTCTGAAAAAATGGCTTGTTTCAAAGCCCAAATCCTCTCTCCTTCTCCAAATGTAAAGCTGTCACTAACTAGGTATTTTGGGCATACTAGCAAAAAGAAAAGGAAAAAAACAAAAACCAAAAAACCTTAGCCTGAGTGGGAACCAAATTCATGCATGGTTGTTGCCAGTACCAGTTATCTTCTTTGCTTCTTCACAAATTTCAAAAGCAACTGATCTGGCAAGCTTCAGATGTGCACACAACATTAAAAATTCTCTTAACAGAATTACAAAAACCCGAGAGGATGGAGTACAGATTTCAGAAGCTTGCAACAGACTCAAATAATTTCAAAAGGGCACCTCAGGTGCAAACATGAGCAAAAACTAAATGCAATGGAGCCTGACCAAGAACACAGATTTCTCAGAAGCCCATTAACTAAGGACTACCAACCCCTGGAATTCACTTCTATCACTCAGCACCCCAGCTCTCAAATAGGACCGCAGTACCAAACTACTAGGTTTCATGCAGTATTAATATTAGTGACAACAAAGCTTTTGGCAAAGTCATCCTCTACCCTCTCATGATTAGAAGACAGAATCAAGATTTTAAAAATCTCTAAGGACCCGAAGACCAGATGACAATACACAGGATAACACTGAACAGGGGACAAAAACAAACAAACCAAGACTTCCACTCAACTTTACACACAAAAAATCTGCCCATGAATACAGGGATGGATCAACTCCTACAATATCTGGAGTGTTTACTGTCCAGAACCTACACGAGTCTGTGCTACACACAACGTTGTTTTTTTTTGTTTGTTTTAACGCAGTGTTTTGACCTTAAGCTGCACTAAGTAGATGCTTATGCTTTGGTGTCAGGAAACAGCTGTTCTACTGTACTGTTGGCTGACCAGATCCCTTCTCAATTACCATATTCAATTCCAGACAACCATTACTCTCCAAGAGACACTGACAGACTGAGAAGACACCTATAAACCACGTCCCACCCAGGACTGTGAAAAGAGTTGGCACTATTTTGCATTGAGAAAAATTAATTAGGGGGGGGGGGGGGAGACATCATACTGTCTTTGTGCACTGAAAGCCCTGTTCTGTGGAAGTGCACAGTTCCAGAGGAATAGAATCAATGGATGGAAGTTTCAAGGAGGCAGTCTTCAGCTCAAATAATAAACATATACAGTACAAAGATATAATGGCATGCCTTCAAAAGTACAGAACCTTGAATAACATCGTTTTATTCAAAGTCATTTTGTTACAACACTGATGAGATGCCATAGGAACTTTAAAGCCTATGATAAAACAAGCTTCATTATACACTGAGTAGCCAGATTATGATGATCTCTGAACGCATAATAATCTGGCCACTCGTGTGTGTGTGTGTGTGTGTGTGTGTGTATTAGAGGCCGTGCATGAATTCGTGCATGGACGGGGTCCGGCCAGCCTGGCCAGGGGGAGGGGACATGGACTCCTGGTCGAGGGGACAATTTGCATATTAGCCTTTTATTATATAGGATACACACTGAGTGGCCAGATTATTATGCGTTCAGAGATCATAATAATCTGGCCACTCAGTGTATATTGTTTCACTTACAGTTGCAGAACCTATTGAAGATGTTAAGTGAGGTCACTTAACGAAGTTCCCTGTTCCTTGGGGAGTCTAAACAGAGGCTGCCTAGCTAGTGTAAAAATGTACTGAAGTTAGATCAGGATCTCTCTAAAATTCCAGTTCCCACATATCCAACATTAGATATACCGCCCTGCTAGCTCACCTGCCATGATCTCAAGAATGCCCTTTGCTTCTTAGGATTTGCCTAGATCCTAATCACATCAGGCCTCAGCACAGCAGAGGTCTCCTAGATTGGCTTTCTAACCCCTGTTTTCCCCACATGTCAAGAAGGCCTTTCCCCTTCAAGGCCTATTCTGAGATGTAACTTCACTTCACAGTGGCCTTTCTGTTCACTCTCTTGCTCAAGGTTTCTCAACTCTGGAACTACTGACAATTTAGACAGGGTAATTCTCTGTTGTGGGGCAATAACCTGGGCATGGCAGGATCCCTGGCCTCTACCCACTAGATGTCAGTAGCACCTGCCTCTCAGCTCTGACAAGCAAAAAATGTCTTCAGACATTGCCAAATGTCTGCTGGGAGGCGAAACCACCCCTTGTTGAGAACCACTCTTCTTGAGGCAAATGATTAACACCACTGTCCTGTGGCTCAAGTTTTCCACTAACTAGATTCTTTCTACCTTCCTTCATTAGTCATGTTCTCGGCTCCAGCCAGCAAACCTATTTACTATTTTTGACCTATGACAGATCTCAAAGCTTCCCCTAATGGGTGTTCCTTCCTGCTTCTCCCACACACACAGCACTTCCATCCGGCTCCAAACACCATTTCCACTTTCAGTATTCCTGGACCTCCTAGACAAATGCAACGTTTCCTTCTCGTGGCATCCTCACGTGCACCTCTTACCTGCCCTCTATTAGTTCAAGAATCCTCTCCTTCCTTGTTAAGGCATCGCAGCACCCACTCTGGTTCTCTGCTTCCTGCTGGTACTCAATAAATATGGACTGCCATTTCTTAGATGTCAAAGAGCAGCTCCCATTATATGTGAAACCCCTTACCAAATACCATTTCAAGAACATATGATCATGAGCACAGTTTTTTTTTTAATATATTTTTATTGATTTCAGAGAAGAAGGGAAAGGGAGAGAGTGACAGGAACATGAATGATGAGAGAGAATCATTGATTGGCTGCCTCCTGCACACCCCCTACTAGGGATCAAGCTCACAACCCGGACATGTGCCCTGAACCAGGAATGGAACCATGACCTCCTGGTTCAAAGGTCGACACTCAACCACTGAGCCACGCCAGCCAGGCCATAAGTATAGTTTTGATTAAACTATTTTTTTCATAGCTACTGTCAATTTACCTACACTACTGAGACTGAACCAAATCTAATTTCCAAAATACAATTACCAAAACAATTTAGCTATTGAGACATACCAAACACATCAAAATTTTCTAAAATTATTAATGGGAAAAAAAGCTCTGCACAATATAAAAGTTAAGGAAGAAAAGGCCAAGTTTTGACCAAGTTTTTGTTGCTGTTGTTTATATATATAATTCTGGAAACCTTGGTGGGGAGAAAAAGATATGAACATGGCTCAATACTTTCACTGTTTCATCATAATGGAACACACTGGGGGAATGGTCACTTAAGGTCAGTTTCCTCTCCAGCCTTCTAAGGTGTTAAGTTTTAATTAAGAAAGTACATACACACCTACACTTCAATGCAAAGTAGAAAAATCTAAGATGAAATGTTTAAATACGTAAATAAAAACCATGTCTATTCATGAGTGTGAATTTTTCCCCTCCAGCTCCATGGACTACCTAATCATTTTATGGGAGGCTCCCAAATACCGAGAGACCAACCACTCCAAATCAAACTTTGCCAGATTTGTATTTCAACTATCTCTTTCACCTCAGGGTCTTTCCTATCTTGCTCTTGCATTTTTAATGTCAAACATAGAGGCGACAACTCTAATCCTGTCCTAGCTGATGGTGTTTGGTCAAGTATTTATAAACTGTATAGACAAATGTTCTTTGAAGACCCCACTTACTGGTTAGGGTCCAGGATTCTTCCCACAAGTTTGTAAGAATCAGAGGCCCCAGAAGCTTTAGCAGGGAAGGCCTGAATCACAGTCATTCTTGGCACCTGGAAGTGCCCTTTGGTTGTTTATGAGGTAAATAGCGCTCACCATTTCTGCAGACAGGAATTCCCTACCGGTCCCAGACTCTCCCAACGCCCAGCGCGGAACACATAGTAGGTGCTCAATAAACGCTGACTGAATGGCATTTTATTATCAAAGCCGCTGAGGAAAGTTTACAGACATCAGCTATCTCTTTACTACTGTGTCTCTTTCAAAGTATGTCCTAATCGCTTTCCTTGCCCAACAAGAAATATTTCTCAAACTCAAGAAGGAATCTGCAAAGCTGAAGGAGCCATGTATGAGAACAAACGGGCCCCACCATGGGCTAGGACTTCCCAACACCTATTCCCTACATCTCCGTTTACCTCCCTCTCATCGTTGTGCTTTTTCTTTCTGAAAACCCTACCTTCCCACCTTCTGCCACAGCCACACACACACACCCCCAACTGTGTACCGGGTGGGACGTCACACCCGACCTCCCCTCTCCAACAGGGACCTACCTTCCTTCCCTCGACCTGTAGCAGCTTTTCTTCACTGAGGCCGGCTTTTTAAGAAACCAAAACCTTATTTCTTCATCCGTAAGAGATACTCCAAGTAAAGGACCCCAGAAAGAGAAAGGCCCCTCTCTACCCTCCAGTAAGCGGAGGTGACGGTTCGCTGGGCAACCATCCCCCAGCCCTGCTCCTTCCCAAGCCCCCGGACAGGATTCCAGCACAAGTCCCGCTCCCAAGTGCCCACGCTTCGAAACAAGCTAGAAGCGGATTTTACCGGTACCCAACCCGGAGATGGCCCGCAGCGGGTTGGGTGCACCTGCGCGCCTCCAGTTCCCTCCGCCCCGCGCTGGGGGCGGGGCGCGGCCTCACTTCCCAGCCCACCCGACGCGGGGAGAAAAGGGGGAGGCGTTTCTGGAGAAGTTCAAGGGCTCACCTTTCTGAGCACTCGGCCAGCAAGGCCAGACCCAAACACCCACCTCCGGGAGGAATCGGTGGAGCCGCACCCGGGTGTCCCCGCCCTTCCGACTGGGCGGAGGGAGGCGAGAGAAGCGCGCGCCAGGAGGAGCCAGAGGGAGGCTGCACGGCCTCTCCTCCCGCAGGGCCCACCGCCCGCGGCCCAGGCGCCCGCCACTACAATTGCCCAAAGCGGAACAATCTTCCGGGCCCGAGGGGTCAGAGGCGGGAGCCCAGCCCGGCCCCGCTCGCCGTCCGCTACGCCCCTTTTCGCCCCCTCGCTGCGAGTTCGCGGCCGCAGCCTTGGCTCGGGCCGCCGCGTCGGGGGCAGGACGCCAGCGTCGTGCCGGCGCGCTCGGGCGCGGCTCCCACCTGCGCAGCCCGGTCCCGGCCCCGGCCCGGGAGAGGTGCGCACCCACCTTGGGGGACAGCCCGGGCAGCTCGGCCGCCGAGCCCGGCTTAAGCGGAGGCGGGAGGTGGCGGCATCACCTGCGGCGGGCGCAGCACCGGGACGCGGCGGAGGCGCGCGGCGCCCTGGACACTACTCCCGCGGCCCCGCCCGCAGCGGCCACCTGGAAGCGCGGCGGAGGAGCCGGGGCACCACGGGCGGCGGCAGCGGCGGCGAGCGGAGCAGCAGCACATGACTCTGTAACGGGGGGAATTAGACAAAGCGTAACATGGACTCCGGGTCCGTGCAGGCGCTGCTGCTCCGGGGCCAACCGCAGCCGGCGAGCGCCGCGACTGGCTCGGACGCAGCCAATGGGGCGGGCGCGGGCCTCCATGTGATTGCGAGCGCTGGCCCCTAGGGCTCCGTCGCGCCTTCCGAGGGTCCGGCGCTTCCGCAGCCCGGCGGGTGGGCTGACCGGGGCGAGGTGTGTGGGTAGGCGGGAGCCCGGGGTCGGGGGCTGGCGGCGAGAGGCCGCTGGACGCCGAGCAGGTGCGTGGGGCGGGCAGGAGCGGCAGCCGCGACCGATGTCGCAGAAATACTGTCCAGACGCCCACCCGGGCAGGACGTGGTTCCAGGCTGCCGCTGTCACGGGGGGGGAGCGAGAAAAGGTCAGGAACCTTCGCCCTTCCCATTCCTAGCCGTTGACTAAACCGCGCATATTCAGGCTTGGGGAGAAATGTCATGAAATAGGGGGAAATTTACATAAAAATCCTGTAAACGGCTTCCAACCCTAAGGAGAAAGTACTGACCTAGTGGGGCACACACAACTTTGTCTTGGCACGAATAGCTTGCCAGCCTCATTTGTTCTGTCTCTTCTAATAAAGATATATTGGAGAGTCAGTTCTTGTCATCTGAATCTACTCCCCCCGCCCCTCCCCCATTCCTTTTCTGCCAAAAACGTCTTGTATCTGAAGCAGGCAGATGAAGAAAGGTTGACCTCTGCTAAGAGGTGTTTTCCAACCTGATAGTTTTCCCTCTTGTTTTTGTTGTGAGATCAAAGTACACATATTTGCAGTCTTTTTTGTGAGTGGGAGGAGTAGGGGTCAAGAAATAAAGTGGGGGGGGGGGGCGGGGGGGTTGTTAGGTTTTAACAAAAATTGGTTCCAGCCCAATACTCGGTATCTGCTCTTATCTGAATCCACGCATTTCTGTGAACAATGGGAAATCTCACCTCTCTTCTACCAAAATGTCTTCATGTCAGTGAATGTTCAATCAACATTAATTCAGCACCTAAGATGTTCATAAGCATTCTACGCCAAATGTGAACAGGTCCTCGGGAAGATGTGAGTTCAGATAAGGTGAGCCACTAAAGAGAGTGGTGTTCTAGGGTTTCAGGAAAAGCTTCGGAGAGAAGGGGGTGATAGAACTGACCCTTGGGTCGTGAGCCCCTGTTCCCCAAGCGCTTGAGGTAAAGAAGGCAGCCCTGACTGGGAGGAGTATGAACAGAGAGGTCCCGGAGCACACTCAAAGGACTGTGCAAGACCAGTTACAAGATGACACTAGATTTTGAGCCCTCCTGCCCTCTTGCTTTCTCACTTTCCTTGCCCTGTCCCTCATGCCAGCAGCCTCTCCTATTCCACACGCCCAGCCAAGGAGGTGTGTGGGTAGGAGCTGTGTGGTCAGTGATCTAATCACAGCACCAGATTTGCTGAACTGTGAGGTTAGAGCAGTTTGAAAACTATCATCTAGTGGTGTGATATTATGATTAAAAACACCTCACTATTAGAATTAATTTGGAGTGTTTTGCTGTCAGTAAAAATACTTTGTCCCGTGTTTTTGGTCCTCCTTGGGTTTTAAACTATGGTTCTAGATGTGAGAGAAATGTGTTTTCAAGATTGCTATAAATTGAGAAAAGGGAAAGTAACACGCAGGAAACAGTCAAATGTGGACACACAGTCATTCTCATCCACTATGAATGTGGGTATACATTGGATAAACTCCTTTGGAGGACAATTTGGCAATTTTTAATAAAATAAAAGGTGTGTTTTTTGACCAGGCAATTTGACAACTAGAAATTTATACTTAGAACAATTTATGCCAAATTTATGTATTTCTGAAATACACCTATGTACAAAAACGTGTATAGGTATTTTTTTTTTTTTGCAGCACTGTTTATAATAGTGAAAACATGTAACCATGTAAAAGTAATAAAATTCCAGTTGGGAAACTAGGTAAGCAAATTATGCTAGATTTGTAGAAGAAAAACCATAAAAAGCTGTTAATAAAAATAAGAGATCTATTTGTACCAACATGGAAGAATGTCTAAAATCTGTAAGTAAAAAAAGCAACTTGGAGAACAATATGAATTTTAAGATCCCATTTTTATTTGTATTTCATGTTATTAAATGTATGCTTGTAAGATACTTGGAAGTACTAGTATATATAACAAGTAGATAACAGTGGTTATGTCTGGTTGTGGGATTACCACATCCTGGCTGTTCACTTCCTGTTGCAAAATTCTGTATGTTTGAATTGCTTTTATGTTGAGCACCTATTAGAAAAATAATAAACAAGGATTTTAAAGGTGAAATTTGTAAGAGCTCTACTAATGACAAAATAATGAAAGATCACTCTGATGGTCTAGTAGGACAGTGGTTGGCAAACTGCGGCTCGCGAGCCGTGGTTTGCCAACCACTGGTCTAGGATATAAAAAGCTGTCAGTTTCTCCTACTCCCCAAGGAAGACAAATGGGAAGGAGGCAGCAAAAGACAGTAACTGATTTGACATTGGATTCAAAATTAAGAAATACGATTTAAAAAAAGATTCTGAGGCTACACTAGACATGTCTACAGAAATGAGGTGGCAGAAACACAATAATGTGTCTAGGAAGTTCTACTCAACAAAACCTTACAGAGCACATACTGTCCCTTGCTGAGTTGCTATGCTCAGGAAGGGCAACTGTTCCAGCACATGGTAACTCTGTATCACACTAATAACAAAATAGCTACAGTGCTGATGAGGGGCCAGGCACTTCTTTACTGTATGTTACATAGATTCACTTTCAGTCCTCATCACAGCCCTGGGAGATAGATACCGTCACTATCCTCACTTTTTAGACAGGAAATGAAGGCGTGGCGAGGTTATAGAAGTAGCTCAAAAACCACCCGCCTTTAAGTGGCAGAGCAAGACTTTTAAGTGAGGCAGCCTGGCTCTAGAGGTCCAAACACTTACTGAAGGTACTGTCTAAAAGGACCAACTAAGATAAGGCCATTATATGTGCATCTCTTTGTACCAAGAATTGAAATGCTAAGTTGATTTGTGCTTATCTAAACTACTAGATGCCCTGTGTATGAAATTCGTGCATGGGTAGGGTCCGTAGGCCTGGCCAGTGATCAGGGCCGATTGGGGTCTTCCAGCTGCTAGCTGGATCCTTCTTTCATTCTGCACCGCTCCCTGGTAGTCAGTGCACATCATAGCGAGAGATCAAACTCCTGAGGGGACACTTTGCTTATTAGCCTTTTATACAATATACTAGAGGCCCAGTGCATGGATTCCTGCACATTGAAAGGAAATAAATTAGAAGGTAGCTGGCAGGGCAGGACTGGGCCAGATGGGCCAGACATGCCCTAGAGCCAACCTCCTGCAGTCCTTTCCCAACTGGCCACACCTGGGGCAACGCTGGGGCTCAAAGGGTGTCTGCAGAGTGAGTGGGGTCCCTCAGGCAGATGTGGTCCCTCGGCCTGGCCTGTGGGGATTGGGCTGAAACCAGCAGTCCAACATCCCCCAAGGGGTCCTGGAGCCGAGAGGGCACTCTGCAAAGTTGCTGTTGCTCAGCAGCTCCTGCATTGAGCGTCTGCCCCCTAGTGGTCAGTGTGTGTCATACCTGTCAGCCGATCAGCTGGTTGCTTAGCCTTTTATATATATAGATAGCATGTGACATGCCCTAAGGCTCTCAATCCGAGGAGAAACTGAGCTCCTTGGAGGAGTAATTTTGCATTCTTCCTTTTCTCATCACCTAGTAGAGTGTCCAACATGTGGTAAGCAATATGAATCTCAATAATCTAAATGTTAAAAAATTGTAAAGAAATCAAGCTTTATAAATTGATCCCAAATACACTGGCATAGCTTATGAATGATATAATGGTAAATTTTTTGTGAACAATAGCCCTGGAAAGCAGGGCTAAATCTGGACATACCTACATAGCCATACATAAATAAATGTAGAATATACTTGCTCGGAAAGTGGCAGTAATGCTGAAGGGATACATAATTTCAAATTATTTGAGCCTCTCTCTTTCACCTCTATTGGTTTTTTAAGTGGGGGTAATAATAATATATATCTCCAGTTATTGTGAAGCCAAGGATTAAATGACATGGAAATGGCTTAACCCAGTACCTAGAACATAGGTATTGCTCAGAAACTTATCTATTATATGTGTCCACTTATTATAAGTGTGACCTGATTTCTTAATTATGACTATAAATACCACAGCTAACCTAATGTACAACAGCTGGGAGCTCATATACATAAAATGCTTTACAATTATATAATAGAGGCTCAGCCTAAGCAAATAGTAAAAGTAGTCTTCAGCTTTCTCTTCTTTTCCAAGACAGTACATTCACTCCCTTCAAGGACCTCACCCAGTCATGGAGCTTTGAATTCTCTCTCCATGCCAACAACTCCACATTTATATCTCCACCATAGTTCTCTCTCCTGAGCTCTAGTTTACATTTCTAACTGCTTCCTTGGTTTCCAGGAACCTCACACTTAACAAATTCAAAACCACACTCCTGATTTCTTTCTGATGCACTACCTCCTACTTTCCCCTTCTATTTATTTAGAAGAGTTAAAAGCATTTCCCTTCTTAGACTTAAACCCTCAGCTTGGTGATAGGAAGCAAATTCTCTCCCTCCTTCATAACTGAGGAAGTTGAAATGCTGGCGACTAGATTGGAAATGAGCAGGTGGAGGGAGAACAATGTGGAGGAAATGAAACTGGGTGAAGTGTGTGGGTAACTCTCCATGAGTACTGAGGTAACAAGCTCCAAAGAGGAAGGGAAATTTCAGACTGCTATAGTTAGAAGTAATATGATGAAATTGAAACCAGAAAAACTAAGGGCACATGTCTTAATCAACCACAATGAGAAGAAAGAAGTGGATCTACCCCTAACTGGGTTGGCTCAGTGGATAGAGTGTCGGCTTGTGGACTGAACCCAGTAGGGGGCGTGCAGGAGGCAGCTGATCGATGTTTCTCATCCATGTTTCTAACTCTCTATTCCTCTCCCTTCTTCTCTGTAAAAATCAATAAAATATATTTAAAAACAAGGAAAGAAGTGGATCTATACCTTCTAAAACGGTTTCATAGCATGAAAATATTAGGGTTGCCTCTCCAAGTAAGCCAGTGCTTCTTAATTGATAGCCTGGAACTCAGTGTTTTCCTCACTTGGGAAATTTATTTTTAAAAATCATAAAGGAATCATATTTAACCAGTTGAGAATCTGTACCCATATCCTTTGCCTTCCCGCCTGCTACTACTAGTGATGAATTACCCATGCTTTTATGGAAACAGTCTTTTCACTTTTGCACCAATCCGTTCCAATTTCAAATGGTAACTCCAGTAGTTGTTTCCCATCTCCTATATCATTGCTTTTTTTTGACTCTCTACTGGATGATTGCCACCACCATTTTTAAAAGTTGTTATTTCTCCCATCTTAAGGAATAAAGTGTCTCTTGACCTTGCTTCCCACTCCACTTCTCTACTGTCCTTTGCATCTAAACATCTCAGAAGAAGTGTTTATACTCACTGTCTCCAATTTCTTCCTTCCCATTTTTCTTCAACTCACTTTTTAAAAATACATATTGTCATTTCATTTATTCCTTTAAAACAGGTCATTTCATAGGCATTCGGATGCTTAAAATCATACACTTCATAAACAAAATCAAGGCATCTTAATGACCGTGACAACATCACATCTCCCAGGTAGCAGCAGAGCACTAGCTGAAAAAAATACTGACAAACAGACCACAGAACATTTTTAAAACCACACAGCACTGTCCATTTTCACTAAGAAAAATATTTTCTTATAACAACAAAAACAGAACTTTGTTCTGGTTTGCTTTTACCTACTACTTTTTCAAGCCACAGTCTGAAGCTCTAGGTCTGACAGTCTTGTGGTTTTCTTACTTCAGGTATTCCTATTCTACTGCATTAATACAGAAAATATATACTGCTTGACAAGCTATGCATATTTATTTTGTATCTTAAGCTGAATTCAATACTTTTTAAAAGGAAGGATTATTTTGCTAAGGAAATTGTGTTTCCTGTAAACAACGTGAGCCCTGAATGGCACCAAGGTGAACTGGAAAACTAACAAGAACTGGGTGCCCTGGTCCTTTTAAGTAACTTATAGGCTACAAAAAACTACATGTCCTATATCAGTTATAAAGGCAGGCTTATGCTATCTTAGTAGACATTCCAAATCTTTCTTAGGTTAATCTTTTTTTTTTTAACCTACAACTTAACCAAATAACCCCTAAACTCTAATTGTAGGTTTGTATTTTTAAAAACAAATATAAAAAGGCTTCAACTCACTTTAATCAGGGATTATCCTACCAAGTGCATGATTGAAACTAACCTTGCTGAGGTCACTTTGCTGATATACAGTGATCAAGTCTTTGTTCTTAATTGACTCTCAACAGCATCAGACACCATTGACTGCTCCCTCCTCTTTGGTAAACTTACATCTCTTGCCTCCAAGACACCTCACTCACTCTCTTCAAGGAGCTCATCCAGTCACACAGTTTTGATTTTCCTCTCCATGCTAACAACTCTACATATGTATCTCCAGCATCCTTCTCTCTCCTGAGCTCCAATTTGCATTTCTTTTCTTTTTTTCTTTTGTTAATTCTCAACTGAGGATATTTTGTCTTTCTTTCCCTGTTTTTGTTTTGTTTCGTAAAAGAACATTTATTGGGTAAATTACAGAGGTCGAAGAAGTAATTCCTAGAAAAAGTGGGCTTAGGAAACAAGGTACAGTATAGAGGTAAAGGAAGGGCCCTTGGAGCTTGGGAGTGAGGAAGCTAATGGTAACCTGCCTGAGGCAGGGAGAAGGAAGGGGAAGAAAAAGGCATGGGCATGCTCCCAGGAGGGAGAGCACACAGAATCCTCCATCCTAAGGGTATTAAGGGTGGAGATTTTAGGAGAGATCCCAGGGGAAGATCTCAATAGCATATTCAGCAATTTTCCAGGTGTGTCTTTACAGGGTTGTGGTCTCCACGGATTGATTGGGTGGCACCAGGGCAGGGGGTCATTATTCAATGCAGCTGGTCCTGATGTCAGCCATGGCTGGTTTTGTGGCTTATCTGGACCTGGAGCTGAAATACGACTGAGGCCTAGATGTTATCTCTAAGGAGGAAAGGTCAGGGGGTCCAAACCAAAGACCAGCCATATGCTAGGGGTGGAAAAGTTGCCCTGGGGGCAAAGTCCCACTCTACAATTGATTGTCCATTGCTAGGCACCTGGGTCTTTTCACCCTGGTGAGCTTCTGTACCTGGCCCATCATTCTTGCTCTGCTCATGTCTAACTGCCTACAACATCCCCCTCTCAAGGATCTTGGCTCTGAAATCTTTCAGAGAAAAGTGGTGCAGGGTCTCTTCTGTAGCTGCTGCCTGCTGAAAGGGGGTGACATCTTTCTTCAGAGCCAAGAGATCCTTGCTCTCTGTCAGAGGGATAGTGAGGCCTGGGCACAGAAGGAGGTGATGATGGTGTCTAGAGGTGGTATTTACTGAGTACGAGTAAGGCTTGTAACCTGGTGGGGACAAATTGTTATAAATCTTAGTATTTGGGGGGCAAAGCTAGAACAGCAGAGTTATGACAAATGGTCCAGTGGAAGGAAAAAGTTTTAGTTCTAATTATTCCAAGTAAAAGGATGGGAGAAAATGGAAACATTGGTTTGGAGAGTTGTAGCCAAATATTTAAGAATATTAGCAAAAGTCAGGATCCAGTTTAATTCATAGAGTCTAATATTCACAACTGTGTATTACAGAGTCTTCTGAAAGGTTGTTTCCCCCTAAAATCACCCTCATTTTTATTAAAGAGCCAAATTAAGACCGATTTATTTACTGTAGTAAGTCCAGTTTCAATGTGGGCTGATAGTATGAAACACAATCAGAAATAGCAATTGAAAGTATGAGCTCTTTTAAAATCTGCTTTGCCTGGCCAGCATGGCTCACTGGTTGAGTGTCAATCTATGAACCAGTAGGTCATGGTTCAATTCCCAGTCAGGGCACATGCCTGGGTTGTGGGCTCACTTTCTTTAGTGTGGGGCATGCAGGGAGGCAGCTGATCAATGATTCTCTCTCATCATTGATGTTTCTCTCTCTCCCTCTCCCTTCCTCTCTGAAATAAATAAAAATGTTTTTAAAAAAAGAATTCATTAGCTTTATGCTGACATACCAAAATGAGGTTTATTCTCTTAGCTTCATTTGTCCTTGGGTGTGGTCGACAAATGCCACTAATTGGATTTCTCTATCTGTCTCCTGGCGTTGGCTAATATAAGCTATTTACCCTCTGGCTGGGTAAATACGGTAGGAATAGTGCAAATCATTTACTCTTGAGATTTACTGGATGGTTGCAAACTGCTGTTTACCTCTCTCGGTTTCCCTATTCCCCTTGTCCTGGTTTACTAGCCTGCATCATTTATATAACTTCTTTTAACATTTCTCTTTATAAACCTGTAACCCTTACAAAACTTTCTACAACTTTCACTTCTTTACCCACTCAGAAATAACCAGCGTTAGAACTCATTTTTTTTCCTCCAAAATATATCTCCATGCCTTATACCTTCTGTTTTCAAAACCATACAATTTCTTTCCAGTTAATTTTTAGAGAGAGTGGAAGGGAGGGAAGAAGAGAGGGGAGAGAGGAAGGGGTGGGAGAGAGAGAGAGAGAGAGAGAGAGAGAAACATCGATATGAAAGAAACATTTTGATCGGTTGCTTCCCACACAAGCCCCCACTAGGACCCGGGATCAAATCTGCAACCCAGGTACGTGCCCTTGACTAGGAATCGAACCAGAGACCCTTCGGTCCGAAGCTCTAACTACTACTGAGCAATCAGCCAGGGCTCCAATTTGCAGAGCTTACTTGCTTTTCTTACTTAGACATGTAATAGATATATCAAACTTAACAAATCCAAAACCAAATTCCTACTCTCTCCCCTCTCCCCCTTCCCCCCTCCCCTCTCCCCCTCCCCTGCAAACCAGTGCAACTCACACAGCTTTCCCCACTCAGTGAATGGCAAACCCATTCTTACAATTGTTTGGGCTAAAAGCCTTGCTAACTCTCTTTTGCTAACAACCTACATTGAAACTGTTAGGAAATCCTATTGGCTCTACCTTCTAAATATCCATCTCCATTGCTACACCATCATCTATCTATCTCCTGAATTACTTGAGTAGCCATTTAACTAGTCTCAGGTGCTTCCTCTCCTGCACCATCCCTCCCCACAGTCTGTTCTCAACAGTAGCCAAAGTGACTCATTTAAACATGTAAATCTAATCAGCTCATTCCTTCCCCCAAACCCTGTTATGACTCCCCATTTTACTCATAGAAAAGCCAAAGTCCCCATAGTGGTTTGCAAGGTTCTTGAACATGATTTGCCTTCTCCATCCACAAATGTCATTTACTCAGGGCAGCATACTCTGACAGCCATAGCTACAACTGAAACGCCCTGCCCACTCCCATTCTGCTTACCTTGTTTTATTTTTTTCCTTTGAGCACTCATCATTTACTTATTAAATATATTTTGTTTAATATCTATTTTTCCCTGCTAGAATATAAGCCTTTTAAAGACAAGAGATTTTACCTGTCTTGCTCACTGATGTGTCCCTTGTATTTAGAATAGTGTCTGGCACATAGTAGGCACTTAATAATTATGTTTTCATGAATGAATGAATGAATTTATTCCAGATATCAATATAAAGTCAGGAAAATACTTCCCAGAAAGAGATAGTTTCATATCATGCTGTTCTCTACATATTTTTTAATTGAGAAAAGCATTCATATTCAGTCCCCAAACCCAGACCTTTTACTAAAACAGGACCTAGTAGTTTATGTGGTAAAATAAGTAGTGGAAAATATTACCTTTTTGCTAGTCCCCTAACAAACAAGAAAAGGAAAACAATATGAGTTAACAAACAAAATTGCAAAATAATAATTCCAAAGTCTTAAATTTTGTTCTTATTAGGGAAATATTTAAGCAAAGTAACACAATAACGAAAATAAGTTAGAGCAGATTAAACATTCACTTCTTCGTAACATATTACTTTAAAACTGTCATATTGTAAAGTTGCGCTGTTTTATAGTCTGGCTAAAAGAAAGGGCTTAAGTGAAATGAAAGACTACAGATGTGACATAAAATAGCAAGTGGGAATTTTAATTATAGTTTTGCAAATGCAAGTTGAAATACTACAAAAATCCTGAGAAAAAGCACCATAAAAGCAATTGGGCAATACTTTAAAACAAAACAAAACCAGCCCCCAAAGCAAACTGATTTGTTTGGTCATTTGAAAAGAGGACGGAAGAGGAATTGCTATTTCCAAACGGTGAGTTGCACATTTAAACATCTGCAGGGAGCTCACTCATTAGGATGTTAGGATGTCTCCTCCGGGGCCTCGCCTGTGGGAAGAGAAGGTGAGCACAGACAGAAACCTTAAATGTCAAGATGAGGCTGAACAGTGCCTGAGCCGGAGAGAGGAATGCAGCGGACAGGAAGAGAGAAGCCACTCAGGGGTGACATTCGAGCATTCTGGCTTGGAAAGATTATTGTGTTGGAGCCCTGTCTGCAGCTTCTGACAGCTTTTCCAAACAGTGTGGTCAGGATGATTTGAAAATAAGTTTAGACTGAGAAATTGTAGTCATGGGACTGCAAGTCAGCGTTTCCTTTTTAAAAATTTTTTCTTTATTTAATCCTTACCTGATATTTTTCCACTGATTTTTAGAGGGAGGGAAAGACAGAACTATTGATGTGAGAGAACACACATCGATTGGTTGCTTCCTGCGTGGGCCCCGATCAGGGAGGAGCCTGCAACCAAGGTACATTCCCTTGATGGGAATCAAACCCTGGACGAAGAGTCCTCAGGCCTACCCTCTATCCACAAGGAGCCAAACTGGGTTCATAGGTCAAAGTTCAACTACTGAGCCACAGTGTTCCTCTTTTAAATGCTTAGGTCAGTGGTCGGCAAACTCATTAGTCAACAGAGCAGTGCCGCGGTTTGCTGACCACTGGACTAGGACAGTCAGCTTTGTCTTACCACCAGCTGCTCCTTGGGTGAGGCAGATGTGTAAGAGGAGGCAGCAGCCCCATCTCCGGTTCCTGATCATTCTGGAAGTCAGTGTCCTCGCTCAGCCTAGGCAGGGAACAGGAGCCCAGGGGAAGCTGAGGCTGTGAGCCTGCATCTAAATCTAAACCTGAATGCATGAAACTAAGTGACCAGGAACCTTCCCTTCTTGAGATTCGGTGATGTCCCCTCCAAATGTATCTCCAGCGTACTAATACATAGCTCGTCTTGCTGCCTTCCTCATTAATGTTTGCCTCATCTCCTACAATCTCTACTCCCTTGCTAGTGGGGTAAGAGTTTTGTGAGCTGTGTTCATATCCTTTCTCTTTAGGGTGACATGTGGGCGACAACCCGTAGACCCACAACCTACATGTGTTTTAACTGCAGAGCGTTTTCTAAAAATAATTTTCCATTCACTGCCTATATTTTAGAATTAGTAAATGTCACCTAAATATTCAGCGCTTTTAATAACCAGAAAGAACATCTAGCAAATCTGAAGAGCCAGATCCTGCTGGGGCTGAGTAGCTGCTGCCACCTTTGAGCCAGGTCTCCCTACAAGTGCACGAGGCCCCAGCCACTCCCTGGTTCCAAGCAGCGGGGCAGCTGCCCTTCATCATTGTGTGTACACTATTGTCTTTTCCTCTGACAGAGAAATATTTCTTTGTACCATGTCGTAATGTTTCCTACAAACGCGCTTTACATTTCCTGAACCCAGCCTACATTGAAACCACCCTACCTGGGACTCCAGACGTTTGAGGTTGTGATCCATGCTTTATGTTATCTGGCTACCCTACCCCCCGCCTCCCCTGCTCCCCCGCGTGCCCAGGTTTTCAACAAGGAAACATCTAAATAGAATTCAAAAGTGAAGTTGTGGTCTGCCCTAGCTGGTTTGGCACAGTGGATATAGCATTAGCCTGCAGACTGAAGGATCCTGGTGTTCGATTCCCATCAAGGGCACATGCCTGGATTGTGGTCTTGATTCTCAGTAGGGGGCATGCAGGAGGCAGCCGATCAATGATTCTCTCTCATTACTGATGTTTCTATCTCTCTCTCCCTCTCCTTTCCTCTCTGAAATCAACTATGTGTGTGTGTGTGTGTGTGTGTGTGTGTGTATGTATGTATATATACATATACATATACATATACATATACGTATATGTATATGTGTGTATATATATATATATATATATATATATATATATATGGTGGAATGCTGTAAGCCCCAAACAACCCAGGGCAGTATTTAATCATTATCAGGTGGTTAGACCGAGGAAGGCCTTCCAACCAGGACTCTGATATTCATACCTTGTAAGTAATTACAAATAATTGTCACAGAAATTAGTCCTGAAGTAGTCCTGTGGGGTATGTATTATTACCTCAATTTTTGTAAATGCAAAAGCCGAGGCATGGAGAAATGAAGGGATTTGCCCGTGGCCACCCAGCTAATGGAGGGTGGACCTGGGATCCCAGCCCAGATTTTTGAGGCCAACTCCAGTGCTCTTTATGGCACATCAAAGCTACTGCATTATCATTTTTAAAAATCGGTGTACTGAGAAATCTTCAGAATGTTCTCAGTAACATTTTTTCAGTGACTCACAGCAGATAGTGAAGAGAAATCTTGGAGTCATCTTTGACTCATACCCCTCCAGCACCCTTCTTTATCTATCATGGTGAATGCTTCTGTCTGTGTATTCTTTTTTGTTTGTTTGTTAATCCTCATCTGAGGATGGATATATATATATATATTTCAGAGAGGAAGGGTGAGGGATAGAGAGTTAGAAACATCAATGATGAGAGATCGGCTGCCTCCTGCATGCCCCACACTGGGATTGAGCCCACAATCCTGGGCATATGTCCTGATTGAGAATAGAACTGTGACCTCCTGGTTCATAGGTTGATGCTCAATCACTGAACTATGCCAGCCCAGCCGAGGATATTTTTTTCTATCAAACCTGCAACCCAGGTACATGCCCTTGAGTGGGAATTGAACCTGCGACCTTTTGGTATGTGGACCAATACTCTGACCACTGAGCACACTAGCCAGGACCCCGCTATTTATTCCTTTTTAAAAAATATATATTTTATTGATTGTTTTACAGAGAGGAAGGGAGAGGGATAGAGAGTTAGAAACATCAATGAGAGAGAAACATCAATCAGCTGCCTCCTGCACACTCCCCACTGAGGATGTACCCGCAACCAAGGTACATGCCCTTGACTGGAATGAACCTGGGACCCTTCAGTCCACAGGGTGATGCTCTATCTACTGAGCCAAACCACCCAGAGCTATTTATTCTTTAAAACAGCTATATTACCCAAATATTTCTCTCCATTACCTCTTCCTCTCAAATCCATTGACTCACCCTTGAATTAGTATAATGGTCTCCAGCTGAGGCCCTTGCATAACACTTTCTGTCCCACCAACTTATATTTACAGGCAAACTAGATGGTTTTGCAGTACAACTTTATGGTGTCTCAGAAACTTGCAGTGATTTCTGAACACATCCTATATAATAAAAGGCTAATATGCAAATTGTCCCCACCAGCAGGAGTTCGACTGACCAGGAGTTAGATGTGCGCTGATCACCAGGGGGCAGCATAGAACATGGCAGGCATTGGCAACACCACGCTGGCAGTGGGCCCCGATGAGAGCAGGACCATAGTGGATCTGGTGAGTGGGCGGTGCCAGACCAAGGTGGGTGCGAGTGGGAGCCCCGATTGCCCCGCTGGTCGCCCCACGGATCAGCCCTGATCGCCAGCCGGGCCTAGGGACCTTACCTGTGCATGATTTCGTGCACCAGGCCTCTAGTTAGCTGTAAATCACTGGGTCTGACATTCAAGGTCTATCCTTGTAGCTCTGATATTGTTCCCAATAATTGCTGTTCTTCTCATGTGCGAATCATACTTGCCCAACCAGTGACCTCAGGCTTGTATGACTTGCTTTGGCCAATGAAATGTGAACGACATGGGCCACTTCTAAGGAAGAGCCTAAGAGCCACTGTAGGTTCTCATCATCTGTCTTTCCTCTCTCTCTGGAAAATGGTAATGTGCCAGGTGAGACCTCAGCCTGGATCTTGGGATGAAGGAAATGTGGAACGGGGTTACAACCAGCAGGGAGGCTGATCCTAGGGCAATGCGAACCTGTGGGAGGGGACTCCCTCCCATTGCCTGTTCATCGGAGATGATATATATACCATGAGAGAGAAGTCAGCCTTTACTGTTGTAGCCACTGAGAGTTTGAAGGTGTTTATCATAGTGTAACCCAGAGAAAGCTGACTAGTATGGCCTCCATAGCCTCTTTCCTCAATTCCACACACTATGTTCCTGGGCTCTGTACTGGGGTATATGCTGCCCACAGCTTTTCTTGCTGAATTAGAGCTGCTTAATTTAGACCTATCATTTTGTTTGGTATCACTCAGTTCTAGAAGATGAGTGCAAATTAGAGATTGCTGGCTCTACCCAAGTTCTCTAGGGTAGGGCAACACAAAATCTTCAACTTTGTAGACCTTCTGCTAGTACACACAATGGAATGATCATACAATCCGACCCTTCACCAAATAGTTGTTGCTCAGATCAAACATAGCAGTGCTCTTAAATGTCTAGCTATCCAAGATTACATATGGGCTTGCAAGCTTCAGAACCCACAACTTCTTTCTTAGAAGTGAGCAGCGATTTGCTCAAAGTTGGGTGATTTCTATGACTTCTTGAACTCTAGCTGCTGACTTGGTGGCGTTCTGAGTACTGTGGTGTCCTTAATTTGGATAACAACATCGGCAGTGGTTGCACTGAAATATGATCTCGCTCCAGGAAGAAACCCCCACAAGACGATCCAAAGGTCCCATCTCATAAAGAACTTGTTTTCCTCACGCTCATTTTTTGTTTTCTCACTGCCTGCCAACCTTTCCTAGTCACTTCTGGGACTCTGACTCAGTCTCTAGACTTGCCTTTATCGTGAAGCCTCCCACCTTTCAGGACACCTGGGTAGAGGGTGAGAAGTGCCCAGGTGGCACAATAGAGCACTGTGGTGCCAGGGGCCTGGCTAAACCCTAAGATAACTGTCTCTCTCATAAGTACTCTAGGGCTAGGTGCACCACGGGGAATGGGATTGGGCATCAGAAAGCCAACACTGGCGTCAAGCTGTAGACAGGAGGCAGACTCATTGACTAGACTAGGATAAAATAATGGTGAGAACAAGTGCAAGGTGGGTGAGGTTCAGCAGTTGAGAGACCAGTTCTGCAAACCCTGGGACTGAGGCAGATCATTTCTCTGTGTGGAGCCTAGAGGTGTGACAGGGTAAAGCAGCTCCTTCAAATGTCTTTCATACCTACTGTATTAATCCTCATGCAAAACCCTCGAATGCCAGGGAAAGGGTGAACACCAGGCCACTGGACCAAACCCTCTAGGTCTGCCCTGGCTCATCAGAAAGAGGGTTCTGAGGTCATGCCAGGAAGCCACCTGCTGGGTGTCCATGACAAGGGCAGCCAGGAAGGCGGAGAGAAGTCACAGGCTGGGAGTGGAGGGGCAGAGGGTTGGGGCTGGAAGAGCAGAGAACCCAAGGACAAGGGCAGGAAGGAGTGTGGGATTGGGGAGATGAGAAAGGGGGTGGGCTTTTCAGAGAACAAAGGAGAACAAGGTATGGGTACAAAGTGGGGTCAGGAACAACTCAAAAAAAGGGGTATTGGCAGCTATTTGACTTTTAAACATTAATTTAGGATAATTCTCTTGGTTGTAGGAGTGGGTAGAACTCAAAGAGCCAAGCTCTGACACCTACCTCCTACTCCTCTGAACCATTCACTATAAGATATGGTCTGCATTGTTTGTGCTTCCCCTACTATTTCATGTGTGATTATTTTTACTCTCCCAGCTGGGCTCTAGATTCTGTCTTAGGTTTCTTCAGTCTCTCCCATTGCCTTGCCCAGTGATGAGTCAGTGGGTATTAACTTATGAATTAATGTCTGCCACCATCGATCCTTTTACTATTTGTTCTCCTTGCTACTGCCAGATATGCGTGCACTCAACAAGAATTTCTTTTTATACATTGTAAGTAATGCTAACGTTGACTGAGCACTTATCACTGTGAGTCAAGCATTGTGCTCATCCCTGAAACTCAGTGGTAAACCATGCTCCCAGTGCTGGAGGAGCTCAGGCTGGTGGGGAAGACAGAAATCAAACAGAAAACGTATCTTCTGCCTGGTGTGTCAGAGAGGCTTCATAGAAAGAGATGCTATTTGTGCTGGGTCCCAGCGGATGAATCGGAGTTTACTTGGTAGAGAGGGCAGCCAAAGTCCTAAAGGCAGAGGAAACAGTAAAAGCACAACACAGAGCTAGATGCTTGATCTTCATTAGAGGCACTAGCCACAGGACAAGGGACAAGGCCTCTCTACACCTCAATCCAATGAGTCGTTGAATAAGGACTAATACACAGTTTCTGTTTATACTGTGCAGAAAGTGAAAGCTTTAGTTTTCTTCTTTTGTCTCACTAGCAAACACGGAAGTAAAGACCTCAGCCAAAAGGTTTTTTGATGAGGCTGTTGAGTTTTTAATTTCTCATCAAGGGTCTAAACACGAGATTCTTGACCTTTTTCATTATAAGCACTAGACTTGAGTGGCAACTCAAAAAAGGTACTCTTCTCATCTTGTCTGCTTTTCATTAATTAATTGAAGTCATATACATCATGAAGAAATACTTCGCATTCATTTTGACCACAAAACATTTTTTTTAATCCTCACCCAAGAATATTTTGTTCGTTGGTTTCTAGAGAGAGTGCAAGGGAAAGAGGAAGGAGGGAGAAAGAGAGTGGTTTCTAGAGAGAGTGCAGGGGAAAGAGGAGGGAGGGAGAGAGAGAGAGAAAAAAACACCAACGTGAGAGAGACACATTTATTGGTTGCCTCCCACACCCGCCCCCATGGGGCTGGGGAACCTGCAACTGAGGTATATGCCCTTGACCAGGAAATGAATCTGCAACCCTTTGGTCCTCCAAGCACTGAGCCAAACCAGCCAGGGCAAAACACTTTTTTTTTTAATACAATAAAACATTTAAAAAGAATTCCTGTTATCTGCAAATTTATCCTTTATTTCTCAGAATCCTGAAAATCTTTTCATTTAGCCAGGATGGTCCAACAGCATTCTATCCGCCTCTGAGCAAGCACTCTTACATTCTAAGATATGGAATGCTAGAAATAGCATGGATTCTAAAGAATGGTACATTATAACACAATCTCATTTCAGAGAGAGTGGGCTATTTATTCAAGGAGGATATTTTCCCGCTGCTGAAGTCTAAGCTTCTCTTTCTCTTATCCTCAGACCTTTGACATACCAGTAGCAGCTACAGACTGTGTATTCCTGTGCCTCTCGCTGCATGCAGAAACTTCAGGTCAGGGAGCATTCGTTGCCAGTCCCCAGGTAAAGTCATGGCCAAGCCCCAGCTGAGAATGCACGTGCCCTGGCTGGACGGGCTGTAGGACAATCGTATGGCTGGGTGTTAGCATCAGGGAGACTGGGCTGTGCTTTCACGCCCGAAAGGCCTCCAGGATGCTTCAAAGTCCAGAGAGCAAATGGCCATGCCCTGGCTGCTTTGACCTTGCTGGGGGCCGTGCAATAACTTGCAAGTTGGACTTCTTGCCCTGCAGAATAGCTGAGAACCTTTTCCTGGAATCCGCTTGACCCCCAGGGACTCTGGGGCTTGTGGGGGGTGGGGGGGGGGATGAATGACTGATAATATCTTACCCTTGAAAGCTATTTTAGGTTTGCTGCTGTCGTTGTTGTTATTGTTGTTATTGTTGTGTGTGTGTGTGTGTGTGTGTGTGTGTGTGTGTGTGAGAGAGAGAGAGAGAGAGAGAGAGAGAGAGATGCATCAAACTAACCAAGATCTGAAATCCCACTCTTTCTCCCACGTGTGCATATCATTCATACTACTGGCTGGTGAGAAGCAAAGAACCCTGTGGGTGAGCGGTGCCAAAAGCAGTTTAGGATTTCCCATCACACAGGAACTCTTCCCTCCTCCCCCACCCTGCCCTCTGCAACCCATAGTTCTTTTTCCCAGCCTCTCACCTAAGTCTCCTCCTTCTTGCAAGTTAACGATAAACCCTGGTGTGGCATGCTTGTGATGTCGTGTGGAGGCTGCTGTCCAAAAATAAACCAAATTGCGTGGAAGAGGGGAGGCTGGCTGTAAGAGGTGTGCCAGCCAGCTCGGTGTTCTGTAGCACTTTTTGGTTGCAAAATTTCTTTTTCCAGAAAATGCTAAGTGGGGCTCATTAAACTCCTTTAGTGTAATTTTTTTTTTTTTTAAAGAAAGGACAAGTTAAAAATAACCTAAGCACAAGTCTTAGAAGCCATGAAAGCATTGGTTGTTAAGAAAAATGGTGATGAGATGGGGAGGGTTTTTACAATTGAAATTCAAAGCCCTGTAGGAGCCGCTGGACCCCAACAGAAGAGGAGAGCAGAGGTGGGGTGAGGTACACTAGGTGAGAAGGGCCTTGGGGGGCACAGTAGGGGTTCTGAGAATGAACTCACACTCATTCAATTCAGTTTTGCTTTCATCGAGCCCCTTTAAAGACCCAAGCTACCAATGGTAATAGGTTCCTGAGTTTGACCATCAGGATGTCAGGATTGTGGTCTGTTTCATGACAGCTGGTGCTAGAAGGCCTGAAGGATCGCCTCATTCTGAGGCACCAGCGCTTTGAAGAAGACCGATGGATTGGCTTGTCCAGGGATGGGAAGGTCTTGACGGCTGAGTGCTGGGAGAAAACGGGAAACAAGACAACACATAGCCCGTGTATGAATACAGCAGGAAGCGGCATTTCATTCACTTGCCCTTACCGATGACCTCTGTGCTGCGAGCTCAACTAGAGGGTTCAGGCAGCAGGAAATTCTATGCTGACACCTCTCTCCCCAGGCTTCGTGTTGGCGAAAGGAAAGGCGAGGACAGCTCTGGAGCTGAAATTAGTCATTGGTGAGCTCCCTGTAGCTGGGAGGGAGCTTTAAGGAGGGCCTGTGCCAGCTGGAAGTGTGGAAGTATAGCGTCCAGACCCCGTGTACACAGGTTTGTGTGTCCCTCGCCTTCGGGATGCCAGAGCTGAGCTAGCCCTGCTGACAGCACCTTCCAGCTCTCAGTGGTGGTGTAACCACCCATGCCAGTTCCCCACGACTCAGGACCTCTCCTGCCTGGGCCAGTGTTACTTTGGATTCATCAACATGTGGCACTTGCCTGCCTCTCTTTGCCTCCTGGGGACACAAGAGTGAAGTGGGAATGGGAACCAGTGACTCATTCTGCTCCAGCCTCTCCCAAGGTCATATCTCTACTACTCCCCCACCAGCCAGGAATGCCTGGGGCTGATTCAGATGATTCTGAAAGGGTTGTCCGGGGATGACACCTAGGCGTGGGCACCACCCCTGCCCGCCCTGCTCCAGAGCAATGAAGAGGTATGTGCAGATGGGCAGTAAGGTCAAGACTGGAAGGAAAGTAGGGACAGCCACTTGGCAGAGATGAGGTAGGAGGATGCATACACCAGATGGGCGCCCTGACTGGGTGATCTGTGAGGCCTTTCTAACCCTAACATGCTAGCTTTCCCCGGGGTGGGAGGTATGGGGTGATGACTACGACTCCGGAAAGTGGCATGCAAGAGGAGTTCAAGCAGAGGTGGTGACAGGGTGGGTCCTTTCCTGCCTCTGGCTTGTGCCAGGGGCTCAGGGACCCAGCCCTGCTCACTTCCCTACACAACCAACCTCATAGTAACCCACCCCCATAGCAGCATCCTGTGGGCCTGACTTCTTGAGCTCAGTAAGAATATTACAAACCATTTATTACAAGCCATTTCCAAAGGCTTAGTATCTGCCAGGCATCAGGCCAGGCTTGTCCTCACATTATCTCATTTATTCATCGGTCAGTCTCAGGTTCAAATCATGGCAGTATCATTTGTTATTGGGGGTTACTTTAGGCAAGTTAGTCTCTCAGAGCCAGTTTCCTCAAATAGAAGTATGTGAATTATATTGGACAATTGAAAGGATTAAATACATTTAATGCAGGGAAGTGCTTAGCAGAGTACCTGGAACAGTGCTCAATAATGTTAACCACTGCTATCATAAGCCAGGGCTGCTATTATTATTATTATTATTATTATTAGAGGCCCAGTGCACAAATTTGTGCATGGGTGGGGTCCAGCCACCCACCCCCCAGTTCAGGGTGGGGGGCTGATCAGTGGTGGGGCTGGGTCGGGGCGGGGGGAGTTATTAGTGTCAAAGATCTTTGCAGGGTGTATACATGTTTGCTGTTGGCTTTCAGATGAGTTAAAGCTTCAAAGGCTCTTTAGTGTCAGGATCACTTACAGCTTCCATTTCTAAGCCTCTCCCTAGACAGGTAATGCGGTTTAGTTCCCTGCTGACAAACCCACTAAAGAGAGTCTGTGATGTGATGTGGCTGCCCTCTTTGGTAGTAAGCAGTGAAGAGAGAATGCAGGAAGATGGTGGTTGCGCTGGGCACCTCTCCTGGACACCTGACTGATGGTCCAGACTGTGAACAGTTTTCCTCCTGACCATTCATCATTCAGGTTCCTGGTCTATGAAGGCTGGAGAGCATTTACTTACTTAGAATCACTGAAGGTCACACTTCAGTGATTAAGATAGGGGGGCCAATCGGGGATGGGGCCAGCAGGGGGGAGAGGCCATGGGCAGTTGGCTGGTTGGCCCTGCCTTCGATTGGGCCAGTTGGCCACTGCAGTGTGGGTCACAGCCACCAGTCATTTTGGTCATTCCACCATTTGGCCACTTGGCTTATATCCTATCTAATAAAAAAGTAATATGCAAATTAACCATCTCTCCGCTACACCAACAAACCATGCACACCAGCCAATCAGGAGTGAGTATGCAAATTAACCCAACCAAGATGGCGGTTAATTTGCATATCCAGGAGTAGAGCGAAGACTGAAGACACCATAGAAAGAAGCCAAGCATTGCAGAAGGGAGCGAAGCTGTGGAGAAGCAAGCAAGTGGGGCTGTGGAGAAGGGAGGGAAGCAGACCACCGCAGGAAGCCCTATTGCAGGAATCTTCACGTGTATGTGTGTGTGTGTACATATATATGTGTGTGTGTGTGTGTGTGTGTGTGTGTGTGTGTGTGTGTGTGTGTATATATATATATATATATATATATATATATATATATTCTAGAGGCCCGGTGCACAAATTCGTGCACTGGTGGGGTCCCTCAGCCTGACTGGTGATCGGGCCAATCAGGGCTGTCTCGCGCCCAGTCCCTATCAAGGCAATCAGGACTGGCCAGCGGGGGGGGGGGAGCGGGGGAGAGGAGGGACTGCAGGAGGTTGGCCAGCCAGCCTGATCGGGGCCGATCAGGGCTGGTGCGGGGGAGGGACCATGGAAGGTTGGCCTACCGTGGGAGGTTGGCTGTGGGGGCACACTGACCACAGGGCCAGTTCCTGCATTGAGCATCTGTCCCCTAGTGGTCAGTGCATGTCATAGCAACTGGTAGACTGGTCGTTCAGTCATTACAGTTGCTTAGGCTTTTATATATATATAGATTATTATCATTAGGCCTACTTTACACATGTAGCCAAGGCTCCCGGCAGCTCTGGTGTTCCAACATGGTTTGTGAGGCTTGAAAGCCTGGCTTTTTTCCCATTATGCCTCATGGCTTTTTAAGACTTCTCACATTATGTGGCACGTATAAGACTCAGAGTCATTTGAACTCTCCTGAGAGTGAAACGGTATCATCTCTTGTTGCCTATTAATAGTTAAACATACTGGCATACAGATCACAGAAAGGTTTCACTTTAAATATCACACCCTCAAGCTCAGGGACTGTGTCTTACCCAGCTTTGCTTCCCCATGTCTAGCAGAATGTCCATCACCCAGAAGGCACCCACTACATATGTGTTGGGTTGCAATGACTTGGACCCTCAGGGACAACGAAGCAGGTGACATAACTTGGGCTTTATCACTCACCTTGGCCACCCCCTGAGTGCCCCATTTGACCCTGAGGTAAAATAATGATATGAAAACCAAAGTTCTGGCCCCACAAAGGGACACAGCAGGTATCTAGTAGGTGAGGCTGGAATAAAGTGACTAAGAAAACAGAATGGCATGTGCAGAGGAGAGAAAGATGTGTGCAGCATGTGTCCGCTCAGCCAGGAGAGGCGTAGGTGCCACAGGAACAGGCAGCAGGGGTGCCTCACCCAGCCCCAGAAAATAAGGTTGCTTGGAGCAACATACACTGAGTCATGGAGAGGAGTGGCAGCTACACAGGTAAGGATACAGAGAAGAAGTTATGTTTTAGGCAGAGAGAGGTGATGGAAAACTGCCAACCCAACAGGGATCTAATGAAAGGGAAACAGAGCTCCCACTCTTGAGAAACAAAATGTATAGAAATGAGGCAACTTGAGGAAATGTCTTAAGTAAGCAGCAGATCGCAAACCATGTCAGACCATGTAATGTAGGAGTGTGAATACATTCTCACCCGGGGCGATTCTGATGCCCAGTGAGTTCTGAAGACCATTGTGAACCAGTATTTATTGAGCACCTCCTATGGTTCCACAAACCCCTATAGTCAGAAGGAGGGAGAGTGATCTGAGGCCCAGCAGAAAGGCACCCAGACCTTGGGGCAGGGTGGTCTCAGAGGTGAGAGAAGAAAAGGGAGGAGGTTTCTGATCAGTGAGGTTGGAATAAAGTCATTAGTGATCCAAAAAGCTGTGTACAGGACACAGCAAACATATGGGAGTGGCTGGAGTGGAAGGGCAAGATTGTGGAATAACAAAGGTTTAGCTAAAGAAATGTTACAAATGAAAGGCATTTAATTAGACAATAGGAAATTATTAACGTTCTTAGTAGGAAAAGCCCTAGTGCAGTGAAAAAGTTGTTGGAAGGATGGTTACTAGTCAAAGAGTTTGGCGTTTATGATTTGGACACCTCACTTAATTTCACTGAACCTCGATTTCTTGATCTATAAAGTCTATCAATAACTTGATCTATAAAACAATGATTCCCAGTTTTTAGGGCTGTGAAGATCGAATGGTATTTATGTGAAAAAGCAATGGTATTCAGGACCAAGCCTATTATTAAAACCAGGAACAAAAAACCAAACACACACACACACACACACACACACACACACACACACACACACACACACACACACACACACTCACACTAGTGATGCCTGCCCCCAGCATAATTACTGTTTCTATTTACTGCTTATTTCCTTGCTTGTCTTCCGTTTGCCTGTCTCCTGCTGCTCAGGTGGCTTCCTGAGAGTCTGTGCAGCCATCTTCTTATGGCGCGCCCTCTAGTGTTGGATGCTATAATGTCTCATTCAGTCTTGGAACCCAGGATAAAGTTTCCCAATCTTCAAATAAACTGTCCTTTAAAGCTAAGACAGCTTACATAAAATAACATCTTTAATATAAAGCTCTACATGGACACCAAGGGCAAATTATTTTGTAATTTTAGAGCCATAATATTGACGACCAATTAATAATTTTCGTCTCTAAACAAAACCTCTTAAATACTGTGGGGTTGAAGATAGACCTGAAGACACCAAGTTCTTCATCTTGAGGCCTCTTCCATGCTTCCAAAGCAACTGAAAAATGTTTCCTTCAAATGTTTCTCTTATCGGTTATTTCACTTGCAAATTTCTTTTTTGGAATGACTAAAAATATTACTAAGTTGTGAATATCAGGGATCTGATTTCTGATGCCAACTCTGTTCTTTGTTAATTGGGTGACCTTGGTTAAGTAACTCTCCTTCTTTGGATCTTAGTTTTTGCAAATGAAAAATGAGGGAAGTAGACTTAGTGATTACTCAGGTTCCTTCTGCCATTTGGTTCTTTGCCTAAATGGAGAGGCTGTGAAGGGAGTGGATATCATGTGGGGGTTAGAGTCAGAAGACCTACATTCTTTTTTTAAAAAATATATTTTTATTGATTTCAGAGAGGAAGGGAGAGGGAGATAGAAACATCAATGATGAGAGAGAATCACCAGCGGGCTTCCTCCTGGATGCCCCCTACTGGGGACCGAGCCCCTAACCCGGGCATGTGCTCTGACCAGGAATCGATGCTTAATCACTGAGGCACGCAAGCCAGGCAGAAGACCTACATTCTTATCCCTGTTCCAGTATTTACCCCTTCGGGGACATTGGCCAATCATGTAACCTGTCTGGATGTTAGTTTTCACATCTGTAAAGTGGAAAAAAGACCTGCTCTGCCTTATTTACAGAGTTAGTATGAGACTCAAAAAAGTAAGTTGGACACTATAAAGTGCCATGAAAAAAATGCAAGGTTCTATAATAAAGACCCCTTCCTACGTATCTTTTTGTAAATGAATTATGGGCGTTAAGGGGTTTCCTGATAGATATATCTGAGTTTTAATCCCAGTCCCACCACTTAGTAGCTCCTGTGACTTTAGATAATGAATGTTACTCAACCATAGAAAGGAATAAAGTCTTACCATTTGCGACAGAATGGGTAGGCTTAGTGGGTATTATGCTAAGTAAAATAAGCCAGACAGAGAAAGACAGATGCAAATACCATATGATATCACTTATATGTGGAATCTAAACAACAACAACAAAAACAAACAAACTAGAAACAGCGTTACAGATACAAAAAAACAGACTGATGGATGCCAGAATGAGGGCTGTTAGGGGGCAGGGTGAAAAAAGGTGATGGGATCTGTACTAATTGGTAGTTACAAAATAGGCATGGGACTGTAAGGGAAAGCACAGGGAATATAGTCATCAATAACTATGTATGGTGCCAGGTCAGTACTGGAAATATTGGGGGGAACACTTTATAAAATGGTCTAACCACTGTACTGTACACCTGAAACTAATACAAAATAATTTTGAATTCAAACTGTAGTAAAAAAAAAAATTAAAACACACACACATACAATACTGATAAAGAGGCTTTGAGCCTCCCTCCACTGTCTTCCCAGGCCAGTCTCTCTGACTACAGTGGAGTCCAGGTGGACAGCGAGGGGCACGTGGGGAAGTAGGTGCAAAGTCTGGGCATGGTAAAGTGAGCTGGGTCATTCCTCCCACATTTTCTTGTTTTAAAAATTAAATATATTGCTCCTGCCAGCAATATATTTAGCATGATATGCATTCACCTTAGAATCAGAGTGACCAGACAGTGGTGTTTATAAAGTTGACATCCCGCAAGGTGAGGAAGCAGAAAAGCAATGGCTAAGCTATTCCTGTGTGCTTTCTCTCTCCCCACAAAGGAAACCAGGCCTTCTCTGCACACTGACCCAGATAAGTCAACTGAATTGGGCCTGCCTGCTTTCTGTGCCGCTTCTCGCTTTGTGTGTTATATCCATGAGATGGGTTGGAGAGGATGAGGAGAGAAGATTGTCCCTGAAAGGGTCCTCATCCTGCATTTCAAACTCCCATGCTCATATAATTAGGAAATCAAACACTTTACAAACATTCAGGGCTCACCAAACTCTTATGTCTATGAAATAAGTATTAAGCCCCTTCATAAAATAACCCCCCTTTTCTGCAGAGACAGACTGAAATCAGAAAATCTAAATTAAAATCCCTGCTCAGTCACCTATGAGCTATGTGACTTGGGGCAAATCCTTAAGGTTTGTATATAACAGATAGTTTGAGCAGCTCCACATCCTTATTTTCATTGGGAATCCGAAATTGTAAGCCCCTTCCCTATTGACCTCAAAGGGTGGTTATGAGAATAAAGGTGAAAATGTAATAGGATTTATGCAAAGGCTCTGAAAACTGGAAGGAGTGTCTGCCTGGCCCCTGGTTCATACCAGTACACAGCAAATATCTGTGGACTTGGCTTCTGGAGGGAGATATGTGGGATGTCAGACACCAAGCAAACAGAACCAATGGGGAGATATTTTGGGCTTTCTTTTTACTTACTCCCTTCAATCAGTTACTCTGCCCATACATGCCACTGGCTTTAATTCCCTTCAACCACACTATCCCCAACAAACAGCCATTCACGAGCACAATAGACCAGCTTCTCCAATGCCATCACAGCAGTCCAGGCCCATCCACGTGTGACTGACCATGTACCCAATGGCTTATTTTTAATGCCCCCTAACATCTATTTTCATATACTAGAAGTCAATGCAACAGTCCCCTCTGGACCTGGAAGAGATGAGTATCCAGGTACATGTAATAACCGCATGGTATTCCTCCTAGACCACAGCTGGATTAAGTGTGTGATACTCTAGAATAGAGCTGCTCAAACTTTCATGTGTGTAGAACCACCTGGGGAGCTTGTACAATGTGAATCTGATGCAGTCGGTCTGGAGGGGGGGCCTGATATCAGCTCTCAGATGCTGCTGCTGGTGGTACTTCTCAGAGCACACCTGCAGTGGCAAGGCCATGGGAGGCTATCCAGACTGAATCCCCTCTGCCACACATCCTTATTTTTATTAGGGATCTGCAGTTGTAAGCCCCATGACTTCACCCCAAACAAAGCTTGCTGTTCCCTCTCTTCCTGTTATGTTTCCCACTCACATCCTCTTTCTCAAGCCCTTTCCTTGAGCCATCTGGACCCCCTGACTTCTCAACTCAGGCTCACATCTCTGGAACCTTGTTTATCTGAGGACGAGGCAGACTTCTTGATCTGTTCTTCCTCACTCATTGATGGTCATGGTTGAGCCCTTCTCTCTGTCTCAGTCTTGGGTGGGATTCATGTCTCATGGATGGCCAAGCCCCAGCTTTCTTAGTTCTCCATCACCAATGTACTTTCTTCTTCACTTTAGCCCAGACACCACTTCCTATGACCATGCTCTTGATCTGAAAGTCACCACAAACTATTCCATCTTTCATAACGGTATTTCAGAAAGGCCACTCTGACCTCAACTGCTACTCGTCCTCCTTATTTGTGCTTCACACTCTCTTTCACTATTGCTGTAACCTTTAAGGTTCTCCACAGCCTGAGGCCCTCACCTCCTCTTGCGTTAGGTCTAACCCCCTGCCTAATGCACTTGTTACCTCTCATTTAGGATGTAATTGAAAGAGTAGGAATTGGAGAATACAATCATAAAGCAAACTTATCCCTCACAATTACCCCTGTAAACTACCCTAAGGGGACAGCTTCCCCTGGATGAGAACCCTAGCAGGCCCATAGCTTATCTGCTCAATCAACAGATCATGAGAAGTGATCTGGTTACTTTAGATCTCAGGACAATCTCAGTTTAGTAGCTAATTGTGCCTAGCCCAGATGAATAATAAAAACTGTACATCACTCAAAGTTGGCCTGTTGTGGTCTGGGAGCCTGCAGTAGGAAAGGGGAACATAGACGGCTTCCTGTCGTTTTCCTCCCTTCTCTACCAGGTGCAGCTTCGGACTCCACAGGATTGGAGGCGTCAGAAAGGTTCTCCTGCACCTTTCTGATTCGTGCACTTGCACTGCCCTGATTCTGTCATCCACTCACTGACTGGCCTCTTGAAACTCCCCTTTAGCCTCTGTTCTTGGGGTTGAACTCTTAGGAAATTCTAGGTCAACTCACAGCATACCCTCCCAATATCAGCACTTCTGTTTCCCAGTAAACACACCCCTTTGACCTGTTGTCAATGTGGAATGAACTTACTTCCCAAATTGCACCCTCTACACTGTTGCCACATGCAGAGTTCGACTCGTGCCCTTCAGATTTCTCAGGCATCGGGTGGATACCAGTCTAAGCCCCACCTCCACGGACAGATACATTTCAATTACTTCAGAAGGTCTCCCTGAAGATCCATCACCTCTTCTGCATTGTGGGGATCTAGGGTGAACCACACACAATCTACTGACCAAACCCTCTTCTTGCAGTTCCCAGCTCTGACTTCAGACTCTGCAGCCTCCCTGAGAGGCAGGGGTTGGGTAATCAGCTAAGGACTCAGAGCCAGTTCTTAGCCTTCTGCTTTGCAAATCCTGCATAATTGAGCTAGCAAATCACTCTAGAATATGGGAGCCCTTGTCACTGATTGTCTTGTGTCCTTAGCCCAAGCAGAAGCAAAATCCCATGTTAATCCTTCTCATAGTAGCAATGCTACATTTACTTTGTAATTAATTTTTATTTGCCCTTCCTTCTAAAAAATAATCTTTGCCAGGTGTGAGGCCATGTCTATGGTATATCAGCATCCCCACAGCATCTAGCAGTTCAGAAAGCGGAGCAAACAAAAAGGCTCTCTGCAGCCCTGCCTTCTTGAACCACAGCCTATCTTTCTCCTCATCAAGTCAGAGGTCTACAGGTGGTTATTCAGTGTCCCACATTTCTAACTATTTGAAAGAGGAATGTTCTAAGGTCAGACTTTGATTGGAGTTCAGGGAGGCGATACTTGGCAGCTAGCAGAGTGACCTTCACAGTTACCTTTGCAGGAGCTTATGGCTCAGTCTACACCTGCTGCAGCCCAGGCCCTGAGTTGTCTGGCTGCTCCCCTGGGTCATGACCATGGTCCGCTCCTGTTTGTGCCTTCAGTCAGTTTCACACGACCAGTTCAGTTCTTTCTTTCACAGGAAGAGCCTGGTGGTTCTGTCTCAGCCACACAAGGTGTTATCTGGTGGTCTAGTTGAGGCTGGAGGATCTACTTCTATAACCACTTCAGGTGCTTGTTGGCTACTGACGGGGGCCGTCAGTTCCTCGCCACATGGCCCTTTCTATAGGGCTGCCTGAGTGATTTCATGTCATGGCCCCTGGTTTTTCCAAGCAAGAGTGGGTGATCCGAGAGAGAGAATAAGGCAGAACCAATGATATTGCCATGACCTAGCCTCAGAAGCCGCTATCACTTCTGCTGTATTCTGTTGGTTAAAGACAAACCCTGGTACAATGTAGGAGGGGACCAGCAAGGGTATAAATGCCAGAGGCTGCCGACCACAGTCAGAGATTAGTTTACTTCTGCAGTCACTCAAGATCAGTTCTAATGCAGTTATTTAGAAATACACATCAAATACCATTTTCTTATTTTTAAGAGCATAATTTGCTAGCTCTCTTATCCTCTCTCCCTGTAGCATTTTATCTGAGTATATTATTTTTTTTTTAGGTTTAGACTAAATTTCTGAAACAGAGAGACCCCCAAAATATAGTAGTTTACTATATGTATATTACTAATTTCCAAACTTAGGTGCTGTTGGAATGATTAAAATGCAACATTTAAAGTTTTACTAGGTTTGTAATTAATTTTACTCCATTAGGTACTTTTCTTTCCTAGATTATAATTACTATCATATGCAAGACTTAGACCTTTTTAATATTAAAAAAATAATTTTTGTAATTGAGTTCTCAACAAATAAAAGATGTTCAATGAATATCTGTTGACTGGATTGAATAAAATGTAGGATGCCACTGAGTAAAATAATCACTTTGGTCTCTGCCAACTCTAAAAGCTTATGAATTTTTTGCTCTAGCTCTGAGACAATTTTCCAGTTTGAGTCTTACTGTAACCAATCACTTCTACATAATTAAATCCAGCTCTGGTCCACTGCATCAGTTCCCAAATACTGGGGACTTTCCCATTTTGCATGCATACAATAGCACTGCTCACTTAGTATTCACATCTTCAAAATCCCTTCCTGGGAACAATCTCCGCCTGTTGTGAAAACGAAAGGGGTGGAACTTACACGTCACCCTTTGAAGGTTCTGCATTATACATTCATTCGGGAACATGGATTATGTCTTTGCGAGGGAAAGATTAGGAGGCAATGTGGCACATCTCCACTAGGTGGAGAGGCTTTCCAAAGCGCTTCAGTTAACCCCTATCACTTATTATGTTATGCTGAATAATGTTATTAAGTTCTACAGTGTTCATATCAAGAATATAAAATAAAATGCGCTGGCTTGCGGGCTAAGGAAGCTCCTGATGCTCCCTTCATCCAACCCTGAGATCTATCGCAGCAGGGGGATGTTTCTGTGGGTTGGTCAGGTTCCAACTGGTATCCAGGGTTATTCTCGGGCCTTGCTTTCTAAGGTGTGAGGCATTGGAGGTGGAGCTTAAATAAGACTTCTCTCTTTAGAGGTGGTTTTCTCCTGGAGAAAGAAGGAAAAGGAGAAGCTCTGCTACTTCATTTCATTCTCTCTTGTTTCTTCACTTGCATTCTTTCCCATCTGCCTGGGTAAGGCGGAGGGCAGTACCGAGGAGGTCATCTGAGGCCTGGGGCTGGCTGATACACACGCAGGCTTTCTTTTCTTGGTGGTTATTCCCGATTTTCATTGCATTGGTCTTGCCTTACCATTGAGTACTGAGACGAGGGGGGCAAGACTCAGGTGGTGCCTAGACACGAGGGTAATATAGACTGTGCAACTGGCTTTGCTTCTAGGCTCCAGGCCACTTTACCTGATGTAGCCTTGCCTGATGGTGAAGCGCAATGGCATTGGAGGCCAAAGCCCAAGTTCTTATTCCAAGTTTCCTTGGCTCAGCACTGTCTTCCGTGTATATGTGACCTCCAAAGCTCAGAGGGTTAGGGAAGGGTGAAGGGCGGATGGAAGGGTTCTGATCTTCCGTGCAGGTTGTCTATTTTTCTGTTTGCTACAATATGTCTTGTATTAAGAGGAGGGTTTTATGTAAAGAATAGGGGAAATGCTTTCTTGGGTTGATTTTATAATGCAGAACATTGTTTTGAAATGTAACAAACTGCAAATTTAAAGTTCAAAGACTGGGGTTCAAATCCCCCTAACTACTTGATGTTGGCTAAGATAGTTAGCCTCTGCCTTCTTGAAAGTATGTGTGTATGAGAATATATATCTTATAGGAGAGTTAGGAGTCAGTGAGCTACCTTATAAAAATAGGAGCAGATGCTTGGTAAATTGTGATAGTTAAAAACTTTGAGATGATTGCTTCTGAGCATTTTCAAAGACTGACTTGCTAAATTCATACCTTTGTTATATTTTCAAACAAGGTATTAAAATATTATGTTTCTCGACATGCAGTTTACTTGGGAACCAGCGATTACTTCTTACATATCTTATTATCTAAATATGCATGATTACGATGCACAACTATTGTAAATGATAGCTTTTTCAATTAATCCATCTCATTTAGTTTTCAATGTTGATGCTAATTTTGTGTATTTTACCTACAAGTATTTAAAACACTTCACAAAAACTATTTTGCACATTTTGTGCTTTCATTCTACAAATACATATGTGATTTTGACCTAGGTGTTCTCTATTATTCTAATTGAGAGAAGTTTTATAATACAAAACCAGCTTAGCAAGTAATCAGTGTGTGTGTGTGTGTGTGTGTGTATTAAAGAGGTAATATGCAAATTAACCCTCATGCCTTCACAAGATTGCTGCCTACAACCAGGCCAGCAGGGGGGTTAGTGAGGGACGACCAAACAACTGAACAAGCAGGCTGTGTGGGAAGACCAGGCCAGCAGGGGGTTTAGTGAGGGACGACCAAATGACTGCGAGAGGCGACCAGGCCGGCGGGGGGGCCATAAGGGGCTACTAGGCTGGGGGGGAGGGCAGTTGGGGGTGACCAGACTGGCAGGGGGGGAGAGTTAGGGAGGACCAGGCTGGCAGAGGGGGGCCGTTAGGGGTGACCAGGCCAGTGGGGGGGGGGGCAGTTAGGAGCAACTAGGCCAGCAGAGAGGGGGCAGTTGGGGGCAACCTGGCTGGCAGCCGGGGGGGAGTTAGGGGTGACCAGGCTTGCAGAGGAGGCAGTTAGGGGCAATCAGGCTGGCATACAGAGGCAGTGATGGGTGATCAGGCCAACAAGGGGGGCAGTTAGAGGTGACCAGGCAGGCAGGCAGGTGAGCGATTAGGAGCTAGCAGTCCAGGATTATAAGGGGGTTGTCCGACTGCCGGTTTAGGCCCAATCCTGGGCCTAAACCGGCAGTCGGACATCCCCCAAGGGGTCCTGAATTGGAGAGGGTGCAGGCTGGACTGAGGGGGACCCCCCCCCACGTGCACAAATTTCATGCACCGGGCCTCTAGTATATATATATCTTTTTATAACAATTTGGAATTTAATTTGTTCTTGCAATAGTGCAGTGACAACATCACAGGCAAAATTAGCTATTTCATCATGGCTTTTGGATGATGAATGCAAGCTTTTTAAAAGTGTACTATATGGCCCTACCTAGTTTGGCTCAGTGGATAGAGCATCGGCCTGTGGACTGAAGGGTCCCAGGTTCTATTCCAGTTAAGGGCACATGCCTTGGTTTCAGGCTCAATCTCCAGTAGGGGGCATGCAGGAGGCAGCAAATCAATGATTCTCTCTCATCATTGATGTTTCTATCTCTCTCTTCCTCTCCCTTCCTCTCTCAAATCAATAGTAAATGAATGAATGAATGAATAAATAAATACATAAATAAATGTGTACTATACCAATATGTATAAAGAAAGTTGTAGTAATCATGAGCTGTGATATAGTAAACTTCTGGATTTCTTTTCTTTTAAGTAGTTAATTAGTAAGTAGTTAATTAGTCAATTTAATCCCTGCCTCAGATAGAGAAGCTTGGGCATGACTGCTTGAGCTTCTAGAAAGCTGACTGGGTCGTTGACAGTGCCCTACCTTCCTTAAAGAAGGTTGCACCAGATTCAAGGCCCATGTGCTTTTCTGGGTGCAGGGATGCTAAAGGCGAACACAAGGCTGCCTCAATAAGCCTCTATTCATGCACGGACTTCCAAAGATAAGCACATGTTTCTAAGGAAACATAAAGTAGGTGTGTCTTAGGAGAGGTCCATTTGCTGCATTTTTAAAGGATGCAGTGTCAGAACTCAAAATAGAGGGCAATGGCTCCTGACTGCCTCACATACCACAATGAGGTCAGAGGACTGCAGCACAGAGACCTTTTCCCTTGGCTCCAACTTCGAGCTTCAGGTTTAAAGTGTCTGAAAATGGTTGGATTTCAAAGTGAAGGTCAACATTTATGGCAAAGCCTCAGTTTGCACTTCTGCATCCCCATCAGTCAGGGTCAAGTGGTACAGCAGGTCTCTCCATCATAGAGCCTGATTCTTAATAAAACGAACATTTATTTGAATATACTAGGAACCACGCTATGCACACTACATAGAGGATATCACTTAATTTACAAAACACACCTAACAAGTAGGCACCATTTTTAATTCAATTTCACATATGAGAAACCTAAGCCTTAGACATATTCAGTGTAAATGTGTAAGATATCCTGATTTCTAGGGAAATTCCTACTAATCTTAAAAAAAAAACCAAAAAACTATTCTGCTGTAAGTGGAGATTTGTGTTTAACCATAGAACAACATAGCAATTCTGCCATCTGTTGGTTGTGTGAGCATTTTGAAGAAACAGCTCTTCTGGGTAAGGTGCTTGAAGTCATTGAAGTCCTTGATTCTAAAAAGTAGATAATGCCTACGCTGTCAGGAACAGCAGGGGGGCTGCTCTATTTTAAAGATCTATTGAAAGAGACACCATAACTTTTGCTGCTTGTGCAATCCAAAATTAGACAACACTTTGGAATGTCTTAGTAGCAATTAAGCTCAGTTCTATTTTGACCCATATGATGATGCTAGCACCTAATCAGATCCTTTTATTATAATGCTGGAAATTATATGCTTGAAGATATATATGCATTAACTCCTGTGATTTTTCCCCCAAAATATGGTTAACCTCTAATTATTTAATAGTTCCTCTTAAGGAGATGGGAAGTGGGAGCTCTCCTGAAATTTTTCATACTCCTGCTAATGAATTCTAGTATCTTGAAAACTTTTGAAATAACACATGTTGTTGAATCATGCTTTTTCTTTTCTTTTTTTCAGTAGAAAGCCTTATTTTTCCCCCCTGTATTTTTATTTAGCCATCTATTTTCCATCTTGCTCAGGACCCAAGATAAATTGAACAAAAAATATGCAATCCTATCTTTCTTGTACATGCATGTCATCTTGTTTTTGGTGGGCTGTTGTATAAATCTAATTTTGAATAACGGCCTGGTCTTCTAAGGTGTGATAACCCTGTCCAGCATTACATGCTTATCCCACCTGCCCTTCAAGCTTACAGCCAGAGGCTCATTATGTTCCTGCTCTATTGACATGGACTGATGATGACTGATATTTCTAGGCACCCAGATCCTAAGTGATTTTAAAATCTGATTTCTTCAAAGATTATGTGTTCAGGGTTGTTTCCACATTTTTAGATACTCTGCTGAGGAGAACAAAATGTGAACAAACTGCAGCCAAATACTATCACTTCTTGCCTTCTCAGTGTCACATCTGAGCCTGTGTTAACATGACACGTGCTTGAACTTACACTTGTGTTTTGAAAAATGCCTTCTTTGCTGCACATCGTTCTTTTTAATTCTGTTTCTTGGTATCTCAGGTATCTTAGCAACATCTTTGAGCATTAATTAAGGCCATAGTTTGCACTTTCTATGGTGCTGAAAGCATCCTACTTGGGTGCTTGATGAGTTTTTCCAGGCAACCTATTTTTATTTTAGGAATGTAACAGGAATCTAGAAGCTAATGATTTATTACTCTCTTAGCAAGGAAACTCTTCTTGCCACAAGCAAATCTCTAAGGCTCTGTGACAATCTTTTTTTTTATTATGACAATTTATTTTTATTTTTATTAATATATTTTATTGATTTTTTTTTTTTACAGAAAGGAAGGGAGAAAGATCGTTAGAAACATTGATGAATGAGAAACATCCATCAGCTGCTTCCTGCACACCCCCTATGGGGGATGTGCCTGCAACCAAGGTACATGCCCTTGACCGGAATCAAACCTGGGACCTTTCAGTCCGCAGGCCGACACTCTATCCACTGAGACAAACCGGTTAGGGCACTGTGACAATCTTGAGGAGCTTCTATTTGCTGCTGATATTCAGCTATTTAAAAATATCAGCTATTTTTTTTAAGCTGCCCATTTTGTAGAGTGAGTTCAGAATATGTCCTGATGGGGAAAGATGCCATGATCATGTACCAGCATGCACTTTGGGAACCTGACTGGTAACCAGAGATGCAAATTTTTAAGAATTTTTTACAAGTGTAGTTAATATTTTTGTATAAATAGTAAGATGCACAAACCTTGTATAAACTTGATTAATTATATACACATATGCATGTAGTCACCACTTAGGTCAAATATAGATTATTTCCAACACTCTAGAAGGCTTTCTTGTCTCTTTCATGACTCTTCCCAGTTAATACCCCTGGGGTATTACTTCAATGATTTCAAGCATCTCACCCACGAGAGTTTTCATAACCATAAATCTGATTTCTACCATCAACTTTATAATAAATGCAACCATACAGTATGTGCTCTTTTGTGTCTGGCCTCCTTCCTCCTCAATATTTCAGTGAGATCCATGTTCATATCTAAGTAGGACTACATTCTTTTTCTTTTCTGTTTTATTGCTATCTTACTCCATGGTATCAATGTTTCATAGTTTATTGATCCATGCTACTATGGATGGCCATTTAGATCATGTTTACCATTCTGGACTATTGGACTAATGTAAATAAAGCTGCTTAGTCAGAGGTGTTCACATGTAAAAGAGTACGTAGCTATACACAAATCTGCTATTTTGACAATCATTTATATGATGATAGGTGCAGAGTGGAACACTAAGTCAAGAAGCCTAGGATGCTTTTTGTGAGTTTTTCAGACAGAATCCAGAAATTTAGTTTGAGATCAACTGTAAGAGCACAGGTAACAAAAGAAAAAAACAGACAAATTTTATCAACTTCATGAACATTTTTTGCTATCCAGAAAGCAAAAATACAACCCACTGAATGGGAGAAAATATTTGTGAATTATTTATGTGACAAAGGATTGGTAGCCAGAATATATTAAGAACACCTAAATGTCAGATGGGTACTAGATCTATGGGGTGATCACTTTGTATGTTATATAAATGTCTAATTATTATGTTGGATATCTGAAACTAATATAATATCATATGTCAACTATAATTGAAAAATTCAAAAAATTCAAAAGTACACCTACAACTCAACAACAGCTAAAATAAATAATTCACTTCAAAAAATGAGCAAAGAACTTGAATAGACATTTCTCCAAAAAAGATACAGAAATGGCCAATAAATCCATGAAAAGATGCTCATATAATTAGTCATTAAGGAGATAAAAAAAACAAAACCACAGTGAGTCACCATTTCACACATAGGATGGCTATAGTTTTGTAAAAAATACAAGAAAAAAAATGGAAGATAAGTGCTATCGAGTATGGGAGAAACTGGAAACCTTAGGGATAGCTGGTGGGAATGTAAAATGCTGTAGCCGCTGTGGCAAACACTTTGGCTGAGTTTCTCAAAAATGTGACCATAGAACTATCATATAACTCAGCAATTTCACTCCTAAGTATTTACCCCAAAGAATTGAAAGCAGGGACTTGAACAGATATTGGTACATCAATATTCATTATTGACAACCTTATTGGCAGCCTTATTGACAACTAGTAGCCCTGCACATGAATCTGTGCCCCAGTAGGTCGCTGCCGCCCTCCTGTAGCTCTCTGCCGCCTGCTTGTAGTTCGCTGCCCCATCCTCCTGCAGATCCGTGATCCAGTTGTTACGCCGTCGGTCGTTACGCCTCATGGCATAACGGATAATTAGCGTATTCCTCTCTTATTATATAGAATAGCCAAAAGGTGGAAACAACCCAAGTGCCTATCAATAAATAAATGACTAAACAAAATATGATATGTACATACAATAGATGAATAGAATATTATTCAATCATAAAAAGGAATCAAATTTTGATATATACTACAACTTCGATGAGCCATGAAAACATTATGCTTAGTGAAATAAGCCAGACACAGACAGACATTTACTGCGTGATTCTATTTATGAGATACCTAGAATAGGCAAATTCATAGGGACAGAAAGTATAATAGAGGTTACTAGGCCCTGTGGGTAGGCTGAAAGACAAAGGTGTTGCTTAATGGGTAGAGATTTTTTCGAGGGGTAAAAACCTGGATATAGGCAGTGCTAATTGCTATATGACATTGTAGACATATCTAATACCACTGAACTCTACACTTATAAATGGTTTAAAATAATAAATATTGTGTATATTTTACCACAATAAACTGTGTGTGTAAAACGGTAGTTCTTTGGTATTAACTCATTCATGCTTATTGAATACTTGCAGAAAGCAAGGCCCTTGTTAGGCACTTAGGGAAAGAAAGATGAATCAAACATATTGTAGTAGCTTCCATTGCTGTGGTAACAAATTATCACAAATTCAGTGGCTTACAGCAACACAAATTTATTATCTCACAGTTCTGTAGGTTAGAGTTTAAAATGCGTCTCAGTGGATAAAAATCAAGGTATGGCAGGGCTGCGTTCCTTCTGAAGGCCTTAGGCGAGAACCTGTTACCTTGCCTTTTCCAGCTTTGCGGGGGCTGCCCACATGCCTTGGCTCATGGCTGCTTTCCCCCTTGAAAAAGAAGCAATTGCAACTCTTCAGCGCTGCTTGCCTTGTTACATCTTTTCTAACTCTGACTGTCCTGCCTTCTTTTATTTATAAGGACCTTTGATTACATTTGGCCCATCTGTATAATCCAGGATAATCTACCCCTCTCTACAGCTAATACATATCCCTAGTTCCACCTGAACCTTTAATTCCCCCTTTCCAAGTAGCCTATCAGAGATTAGGACGTTGTCATCTTTAGGAGGCCATTATTCTGCTTACTACACATATCTTCCTGACTTCAAAGATTAGCAGGGGAGATAACCAAAAAATAGGCCATGAATAGTGCTACCGAAATGCTTTGCATTCAGGGTGAGAAAGATTATTCCAGATCAGAGAATCAAGAAACTCTTTATGGAGAGCAGTCAAAAAATATATACAAAGGTGCCCTGCATGTCAAGGACTTGGATTCTCAGTGCTTCGTGGCATGTGTAAGCTGCATTCCACGTGTAGAATCATAAGAAAGCAGCTGGTCAGTTAATGCAGAGTGGTTCACAGGGGGGGCCCAGTGGCATGCTTCCAGCAGGTCAGCAGAGGGACAGGACAGCTATGTTGCTGCTGCTTGACGATCAAGGCTGCCAGGAGCATTAACGCCCCGTATGCACAGGTGAACCTTGCACATGGGACCCGCTGGCAAACTGGAAACCAGAGAAATATGAATTCTGGCATCGCATCAAAAGAGAGTAAGACCTAGAAATGGCAGCCTGGCCCTGAGAGTCTCTTACACACAATGTGACTATAATTTGGTTTGCTTACCAGTGTGTGAATTTGTACTGTGTTATCCAAGAAGTGACCTATAAATGGTGGCTAATAAAAAAGAGCAAGACCCACGTATCTTCTGGTGTAAGATTAAAACAAGCTGAAATAGGATAACTATACTTAATTTAAAAAAACTCATTTCAATATTATCCAAACAAGGTATACTGGAGACCACAGAGGAGAGAGTGAAGAGGCATAATGTCTTAGAATAGTTCATTTTAAATGTGTGAACCACAAAGGCATCCTATAAGCTGGATATAGACCATATAAGAGCTACTCCTACTTTCCCTTTCCCAACTAAATTGATTTGACCCCAGTAGCCTCCAAACCTGTTGGCCAGGTGCAGAAGGTAGACTAAAGAGCCGCTGGAGATAGATAACCTGTCATGAAAGCCCCATAAGCGTTCCTTTCCCAGGATACAGCACTGGAGAAGCCATCTGAGCTAAAACGATTATCGCTGGGCCACTGCCAACAGAAACTATCATATTCCCAGCTTAATAAAAAAAGAAAATGTAAGTCGAATCCAAATGAAATATAATCCTATTTCCTTTTTATCCACGAGATTTCAGTGGACAAAAGATAGAGCTCTTCTGAGAGCAAATTAAATGAGTCCTCGGATTGATCACAGTGGCTGTTAGGACACTGAGGAGGGTGGTTGGTGAGGGAGGTAGGGACACTCAGCCTCCTCAAAGGCTTGTCCCTGAACATACAAAAAGAGGGGGAGATGAGAGTGAATCACAGCTCTCTCCTGCTGATGGTCCTCCCCAGGGGGGGTGCTCATCCTTGCAAAATCACTGCTGTAGGCAATGGGGTGTCCCGGAAGGTTCTTGGGAAGGAGAGTGGCATGACCAAAGTAGCATTTAGGAAGCTGAACTCATCAGTTCTCAATAAATATTTGTTGAATAAATGAGTGATTCATACTAAGAAGATAGAGACATGAATTTGGCCACTTCTGAATAAGGATTTCAGTGAAGCTCTATGAAGAAAGGATTAGAAAATGATGTCCAATAAACACCACAATTATAGCGTCAGGTGATTTGTAGCATTTTTTTTTTTGTTTATTCTTAAGTTAATGTAACAAATGTGCTGAACAGATTTGACTTGTGGAATGTAATAAAACTCAATGTGTGATAATATTTTCCTGCCCTGGTTAAATATGACTCACCCATAGGTAATACGTGATCTGGACTGTGGTCATTTTAAGTCTCAAAGACAGCCTAAGACACACATTAGAAGATCCAGCCCTGGAAAAAATAAAACCCCCGAATTTTATTAAATGTCAAATCTCCCTTTCTCAAGCCACACTCCCGCGGGCTGTTGGCCCACGTTTCTCTTCATTTCTCTCTTCTTGTTAGGCTTATTCGTAGGGTTGGAACACAGAGAGAGGAAGGGAAAATGGGAACAAGAAATGTCCTTCTGTATCTGCCATAACTGGGCTTGAGCTGACTTAGGCTCATATTTAAAACGGATATTCTCTTGAAGGCATTTTGGGGGTCCCCCTGCTGGGACTCTCCTGGAGATGTGTTGACCCCTCTCAGCTGGCTGCTCCCCGCTTCTCCAAGCACCCACCCCACATTGTTGGAGTCCCATTGCCCTTTCTAGTGGTTCTCTCGGCTGGATCCTAAAACGTCCTCGGGATGGCAGAGCCTTGACATCGTGTGCCATGCATCGGGAAACACCTTTTGTCCTGCCACCTGATGAGGGCAAAGAAACTTTCCAGACAAAGCAGCTACTTGCCTTGGCTCCACAGCCCGAGCGCAGCTGACCAGTTCTCTCCTACCTGCATATTTTCTGGGGCAGAAGTGAGCCCGCAGCTCACGTTACCTCCCAAACTCCAGGCAACACATGTCAGACTCTCAAAGTGGCCATGTGAAGACTCTCAGAGGCTTGAGGAGGGACTCAGGCACCCCTCATTCCTTATTTCCTCCTGGGAAGACAGGACTTGAGGGTCTTAGCACAAATTTCTCCAATGAAATCCTCACCAGAAAATTTCCACCTGTTCCCCACTCTCCCACAATTTTTTGTAGTCTTGAAGTATGGAAGAAGTACCCAGATAAATGTCCTGAATTTTTGAAACCAAAATTCAGATTAAAAAAAATATATATATATATATATATATATATATATATTTTAATTTTTTAAATTTTTAAAAAATATTTTTATTGACTTTAGAGAGGAAAGGAGAGGGAGAGAGAGAGAAACATCCATGATGAGAGAGAATCATGGATCGGCTGCCTCCTGCACGCCCCACACTGGGGATCGAGCCCACAACCCGGGCATGTGCCCTTGACTGGGATCGAACCCGGGACCCTTCAGTCTGCAGGCTGACGCTCTATCCACTGAGCAACACTAGCCAGAGCTATATATTTTTTTAATGGTTTTCTGTCTTCTATAATTTGCTGAGGTAGCTCTAATATCAGTACCCTGGGCAATTGAGGTGAGAAGTGTTCTATTGAACAGCAGGTTACATTCACCTAATAAACTCTATGTAGGGCATTCTATAAAGTAGCTTCAGTTCTTTTCACTGAATATTCTCCTCCTTTCAAAGCCTGAAGTTATAAGAACTTTCAAGGTACCCAAACAAACTGGTAAGTGATACTATAATTCTTATGGTTGTAATTGTGGCCTGGCCAGCAGAGACACTCTGGGTTGTGTAGAAGATTTCACAATTTGGGGAGTATTCTTTAAGAAAAAGAATGTAAAATTAGGAATACAAAATTGGGTATGAAAGCAAATATATATATATTTCTATTTGTCTCTCCCTCTCCCTCCCTCTCTGAAATCAATAAAAATATATTTTTTAAAATTTACAACACATTACAAATTTTAAAATGCTGACTAATACCAGAAACATAAAAAAAAATCTAGAAAAATCACACAATGTTTTCTGAATGATTTGTTTTATCGATATATACCTCTACAATTTCTTTTGAATTTTGATGATTAACAATTCTGAATAAATATTAATTTTTTTAAATTAAAGCATAACCAGGATAATTAAAATGCATTTAAAAACACCCCTACATTGCATTAAGCTGCTTGATTATGTAATTACATTATTCTTAAACTATATATGTTAATTTGTTTATAAATGTGTAGAGTGATTTTTTAAAAATATATTTTTATTGATTTCAGAGAGGAAGAGAGAGATAGAAACATCAATGATGAAAGAGACCTGATTGGCTGCCTCCTGCATGGCCCCACTGAGGATCAAGCCCACAACCAGGGCAAGTGCCCTGACTGGGAATTGAACTGTGACCTCCTGGTTCATAGATCAACACTCAATCACTGAGTCACACCAGTCAGACTGTAGAGTGTTTTTTGTCATTGGATTATTTCCTTAAGTTATTATGTTCCATTGATGGATAATTGTTCATCATATTTTATCTAAAACTGCTGATTTTTTTCAGATTTTATGTGATCCAATATGTTGAATGTATAAAATATACTAGTATGACCACACAAATATACATAGTCACTGTGGAACTGTCACTAGTTTGTGACAAACACCGGAATTCTAATAAATTTTATGTTGTGTGATTTACATTAATAAATAAATAAATATATTAAGGGGTTATAATTGCATACATTGCTTACTGAGTATACTAGTATGCCTAGCAGGACAGAACTTTTGTTTTGACAAGGCATCTTATGAGAATCAAATCCTGTGCTTATAATTTTACCTATCTGAAGATTGGCAAGAGTCTTCAGAGTCTTCTATAAACTATCTTCTAGTTTCAAACTTTTGAAAACTTTTTTCTCCTTTCATACCCACTTACTTCCAATGCCCAGTGCAATAGGTCACATTCATATCACAATATGACCTCTGGCCTTGCCAAAGCAGGCAATGGGAATATTGCTGCTCCAGAATAGCTAGCAATAACTTAACTACATGTGAAAGTGACCACATAAATATAACCTTCTTAACCCAAACTCTATGTATCTTCCTCAGCCAATTCCCAAACAGCCATGGTCTAACACTACCCTACAGAGGGCAAGTATAACGGAGGGTAAGTGGAGAGGAAAGAGACAGAGTTTTGATTATGGATAGCATATCTTACAGGTTTTACAAAAGCATATGACTACGTGATCACATTACTTGGTCCCCAAACATGACCTTGAGCGGGACGTGTGCACATGAGGGGTCTGGGACATCATTAACTTCAAGGCAAATCTGTCTTATCAACCAGAGATGAGCCCTGTCTGGTTGAGCCATCTATTTACACACATTTATGTCTGTGGTGTTGGCACACTGGGGTGCTTGGGAGCCAATGTAGGTTAGTATAAGTTACCACCAGAGTTTAGCAGTTGACTAACTCCAACAAGAGTAGAAAACAGTACAATTTTTCTAAGTGTTAATTTTTATTCTTTAGCCTCAAGACCTGAGAAAAGTTACTAACCTCATTAGTATGTTCAGATACCTTAGAAAATGAAGGCGTTTTACTAAACTAGCAAGGAAGAGACTTATGGAAGAAGAATCACAGAGGGGTGGGCCATGCTCAGACATTGGGAAAATGAAAGAGAACAAGGTAAGATGCCTTCATGATCAGTTTAAGGATTCTCTTTTGCGCAAATGTATTCCCTAAGGGAATAGCCTCAGGAATAATTTCAGCTGGAAGTAACACAGTATTCAACTAACAGCGGCTTAAATTATAAAGCTGTTTAATGAACTCTTAGAACAAAAAGTCTGAAGGTAGGTGATTTGATCATTCTACTATTTTGGGACTCTTGAGTCCTTGTCTCTGTGATTCTCATGGTCAAAAGATGATTGCCACAGCTCCACGCATCATTTGCTCAAAGGCAGAGAGCAAGGGTACAGCGAGAGAGTGTGTGCGTCTTTCTCCTTTTAGCAGGGAGGAGAAATCTTTTCTAAACAACTTCCCTTCAGAATTCCTCTTTAGGTCTCATTGGCCATACTGGGCACATGGGCACCCCTTGGTGCAAGGGGGAACTGGGAAATTGGGTATTGGTGAGGGGGCAGGGGAGCTGCATGATTGGCTTAGTCATGCTTCATCTGTCTGGGCTGGGCATATGGCTTCCCTGAACAAAATGGATCCAGCAGGAATGAAGAAAAGGAGAGTATCTGTTGGGAGGCAAAGAATGGTATATGCAACTGGAATTTTTGGGTTGAATATCAGCAAAACTATTCTTTACTTATCTTTTTTTTAAAAATTCTCACCTGAGGATATTTTTTTCCCATTGTTTTTCAGAGATAGTATAAGAGAAGGAGGGAGGAAGGGGTGGAGGGAGGGAGGGAGGGAGAGAGAGATCAACTATCTCTCATACTATGTGCCCTGACCACAGTCAGGGAGTGAACCCACAACTGAGGTACATGCCCTTGACCAGAAATCAAACCTGTGACCCTTTGGAGTGGGCTGACACTCTAACTACTGAGCAACTCTGGTCCTGGCTACTTATCAATTATTAATAAACTAGTAAAAGTTGAGAGTTTAGCCCTAGCTGGTTTGGCTCAGTGGATAGAGCGTTGCCTGTGGACTAAAGGGTTCCAGGTTCGATTCTGGCCAAGGGCACATGCTGGGGTTGTGGGCTCCATTCGCCCAGTAGGGGGTGTGCAGGAGGCAGCCAATCAATGATTCTCTCTCATCACTGATGTTTCTATCTCTCTATCCCTCTCCCTTCCTCTCTGAAATCAATAAAAATATATTTAAAAATACAACTATCTTTGTAAAAAATACTACCACTTTAAAAATATTGAGAGTATATATGAATATAAGCCATTATTTATTTAGCCAGCTAGAGGCCCGGTGCACTAATTCATGCACAGGTGGAGTCTGGCTGGCCTGCCTGGATTGGGGCTGATCAGGCCAGGCCAGCTGGGGGAAGGGGCTGGGGTGGTTGGCCGGCTGGCACCACCCCCTGGTCAAACTCCCAGTTGAGGGGGCAATTTGCATATTAGCCTTTTATTATATAGGATACTCTGTACCAGAAACTGGGGCTAGATGTTAGATACTATACATTATCTGCAATTAGCCCAGTCCTGCAAGATAGATATTATTTTCAGAGAGATTAGGTTACCTCCCCATTAGGGAAATAAGTAGCTCTATTCTGACTTCTATTATTAAAGTCTTTGCCTTTCTTGAACTTTAAACCAATTAAATCATATAAAATGTTCTGTTTTGTTTCTGAATTTTCTTGCTCTATGTTGTCTGTGATTCATTCATATTCTCAAGGGTATCAGTAGTTTTTGCTGTGTATTATTCCATTGTTTGAGAACATCACTGTTTATTTATTCATTGTACTGTAACTGATAGTCAGGTGGTTTCCAGTTTGGAGATAATCCATACTAATAAAAGGGTAATATGCAAATTGGTCACAACGCCCTCACAGTAACAACCAAACAGCAGGCTGCGTGGGGGGACAAGGCCAGCAGGGGGGGTTAGCAAGGGACAACCAAACGACTGATCAGCATGCTGCATGGGGTGACCAGGCCAGCAGGGGTAGCAGTGAGGGGTGACCAGGCCAACAGAGGGGAGGCAGTGAGGGGCAACCAGGCCAGCAGAGGGGGCAGTTGGGGGCAACCAGGCCAGCGGGGGAGCACTAAGGAGCAACCAGGCCAGTGGGGGGAGGGGTTAGGGTTAGGGTTGGGGGGGTAAGTTAGGGGCAATCAGGCTGTCAGGCAGAGGCAGTTAGGGGTGATCAGGCTGGCAGTGGGGGGGGGGGCAGATAGGGGTGATCAGGCAGGCAGGCAGGTGAGCAGTTAGGAGCCAGCAGTCCCAGATTGTGAGAGGGATGTCCAACTGCCGGTTTTGGCCCGATCCCTGCTGAAACCAGCAGTTGGACATCCCCCAAGGGGTCCTAGATTAGAGAGGGTGCAGGCTGGGCTGAGGGGACCCCCCTTCCCCCATGCATGAATTTCATGCACCCAGCCTCCAGTATGAATTAAACAGCTATTAATATTCTTCTGTGTGTCTTTTGATGAGTAGAAGCACTGCTTTATGTTGGGTTTACATGCAGTAGAATAGTAGATACCCTAAACCAAAGTGGTTGTACCAAGTTATACTCCCACCAGCAATCTAGGAGAGAACCATCTGCCAGTGCTTGGTTTTGTTATACAGAATGTGGTAAGAGGTAAGGAAAAAGAAGAGTTGGACAAGCTAAAGGAAGTTATTACTGCTGGGGGAAAGTGGAGCAGGTTGAAATTTTAAACACAGTGGTCAGGATTTGGGCTTTTTTCTTTCTATCTGAAAAGGCAACATTCAAGCAATCATGAAGAATGTACAGGAATGAATGAGCAAAGCAGGCATATGAGGAAAATGTTCTAGGCAGAGGAAAGAGCCAATGCAAAGGCTAAAATGCCTGGTGTGTTAAGTCAAAGTAACCGGTGAATGTGGAAGAAGTAGTGAGTGAGGTGGAAAGCCATAGAAGATGATATGCGACAGGCAAGTAGAACCAGAGCATGCAGGGTCATTTAGGACATAGAGAAGACTTCGCTTTTACACAGAGTAAAATGGGGAGCTACAGCCGGCCTATAAGCAGGTGAGGGCATGCTCTGACTTACATTTTAAAGAGATCATTCTGGTTGCTGGGTTGAGAATAGACTGCAGGGTGGGAGCTAGAAGACCAATTAGTAAACTATTGCAGGAGGTGACGGTGACTTGGAACAGGACGGTGGCAGTGGATATGCCAAGACTGGTTAAATTCTGTAGAGTCATCATTATTATCAGCATCACCAGCTTTATTGTTAGCAATTCTATGCCAATAATGATAGTTACCACTTCTGACCTCCTACTAAGTTCATACTTTATGTTTAGTATGAACATACTAAAGTGGTAACTATCATTATTAGCATAGAATTGCTAACAATAAAGCTGGTGATGCTGATAATTAGCATATGAACTAAAGCGCAAAGCTGTTCAGCAGCCTCCTGAAGGATACACAGTTCATAAGGGGAAACCAGGGCCTCAATTTTAACTAGCAGATTTTAAAGCTAATGCTCTATCACTAGGTTCGGTTTCCTTTCTGCCTAGCCCAGTGCCTTGTACATAAAAGGTGAGCAATATCTTTATTTGAATGAGTGATACCACCTTCCTTTTCCTGAACTTGCTGAGTTTAATTGAACTATGTGTTTGTTTCTGAGGTTTAAAAAAAGTATTATTTTATTTTTGTATTAATTTTACTACTTTGATATATAGTACTCTGAGTTTTAACACATGCATAGATTTGTGTAAACACTACCACAATCAGGATATAAAACATTTCATTCCCCTCCCCCCCGAAATTTTCTCTCATGTTGTACCTTTGTAGTCAAACTCTTCCCCAAACTCTAATTCCTGCAACCACTGATCTGTTCTTCGTCAGTGGGGAACATAGACAATAACAATGAGTGTCTGGAGGACAAAGTTGGCCGCAAGGTGAATAATGGGTTAGATAGACAGAAGTTGGAGGCAGAGCATCCAGGGAACAGACTACAGCAGCGTGACTGAGCAGGGGCGACAAGGCCAGAGCTAGGGTCAGGGCAACGAAGAGAGCTGTTTTCCAGAAGAGCTAACTGGACACCGCTGAGTCTCTGAGCCCTCAAAGCCTAGGATCATATCAGCCAAGGCCACTAGAGGGCTGCCCTGTCTGTCTGGAGCCGCGCTGCTTCCCACCCAGGCAGGCAGCGCTGCTGCTTAAAATCCACGTAGGGCTGGTGCCTGGAACGCTTCAGGGGAGCTTGGGTTTAGGACAGCTGATCTTCACTAGAAGGTCTCCCACTCAGTTGACAACGGCGGAAAACAAGGCCCAAGATGAAAGGATGAATTACAGAGCAGGTGCCTAGGAAGCCTGGTGAATAGGAGGGCATGGGGAGGAAACAGCTGCATACAAAATGCCAACAGCAACCGGGAGCTGGTCCTGGCCCCAGGGGGCTGAGGTGCCAGAGATTCCAAACATCATTTCTCTGCTGGCGGTAGGTCACTCTATTGGGCCAGCAGTTGTTTATGTCTCTCTCACAGTCCCAGGCTTGAAATGGAAAGAGGGATTATCCTAGATGCTGCTAACCATCCTCTGGCTGGAGCAGGAGTGTGTGAGCATGTGCGTAAATGTGTGTATGGGTGAATGTGTGTGCGCGTATAGATGGTGTGTGTGCATAGGTGAGTTCATGTGCTTGTACTTGTGTGTGCATGAACGTGTACATTGAGTGAATATGTGTGAACAAGTGTACATGTGTGCATGCCTCTGAGAGTGTGGTGCATGGGAGCAGGCTTCCATGTGTCTGTGTGTCTGCTCTGCAGGGGGAATGTTAATATTTGTTGCTTGGCTTCAATCCCAAAGAGAAACAAATCATGAGGTGAACGGAAGTGAACTGGAGTCTGCTTCTACACTGATTAGCTCACATCAGTTTTGATGGTGGGAAGATACAATAGATACAAAGGAGCAAAGGATGAACATGCCAGGGACCTGGGTTGTACAGGGGCGCTGGGAAGCCACCCAGGAGTCCCGTTGGGCAGGAAAGGCCCTCTCAGGAGCCCAGGTCCCTGAACCAGGCGAGGGGGTCATTCCTGCCTTTAGACAGAGACCTGTGTGTCATCCTGTCCTGTCTTATCTTACTAAAGGCCACTTCACTTTTTGATAGGGTGACAGTTCCCTTGCTCACTTTCCCCCCACCCCCCAGGGCTCTTTTCTTGCTCTCTTTGTCAGGCTGTCCCTGTCCGCATTCCTCAGAGATGCGCTCACAGCCCTCTTCCAGCCACTAGACTAGACAGACCTGGCTCCCACCTGCGTCTGCACTCAGTCATGTTGCCTTGTCCTTAGGCTCTGCTTTTGCTCCCTGTGAATGGCTGGAAGCAGAATGGTGAAGGCAGAAGCACAAACTCTTTGGAAGCTTGCTGAGGAGCGGCTCCTTAATCTCCAAACCTGTGTGTATATTATGTGAGTGGGCGAGAAAGGTAGTGGGAAAGAGACATCAGAGACCCCTGAGGCAGGCCTTCACCATCAGCAACAGCAGGGGTCCTCGTTGGTGGGTTCCCCATAGGCCCAGCTCACATGGGCTCCAAAGAGGCGTGTTCAGTTGTGGAATGAGTGTCCCCCAAATTGCCAAATTCTGTACCCTGCCCTCAGAGAACAGGGTCTCTCCTGGCTTCCCATATCCCCTATGAATACGATGGGGGGCACCACACCCTTCAAATATCATTGCTCTGAGAACCCTTATAAAGCTCTCCATACACAGCAAGTTCTTCTCACACTGCTATACCTGAGTGTGTGTGTGTGTGTGTGTGTGTGTGTGTGTGTGTGTGTGTGTGTTGGGGGGGGGGTGTTTCTTCATCATTTTATTCACATCCTAACAAATCTAAACTGGTCGCTTCTTAGAAAACATTGTTCATTACATTCAGGTTCATTGGTTGTCCCTGTTCTTATTTGCCCCTCCTAGACACAGTAGCCCAGTCCCCTGGTTTTTGTTTTTTAAAATATATTTTTATTGATTTAAGAGAGGAAGGGAGAGGGAGAGAGAGATAGAAACATCAATGATGAGAGAGAATCATTGATGGGCTGTCTCCTGCATGCCCCCTACTAGGAATTGAGCCTGCAACCAGGGCATATGCCCTGACCGGGAATTGAACCGTGACCTCCTCTTTCACAGGTCAATGCTCAAGCACTGAGCCACGCCGCCCGGCCCAGTTTTCTCTTTGATGTGGCTATTTCTTCCAGTTTGCTAGATTAAACAGCAGTGGGAGTTCTCAAACTATTTAGTAAGAAAAAAAAATCTCCCAAGGACTTGTTTTAAATGCAGATTTTGTAGCATAGCACAGGAATTTGCATTTATTGAGCCCTCCCTGCCCCTCCCCTATCTTTCTCCACTCAAGGTCTTAGGTCAGGTGGTCCACAGCTCATATAAATGTGGTGCTGAAGGATGCTTTAGGTTCATTTTTAAAATAAAAAGGTTGAATTTTGAGAGTTCAAAACTCAGACCTTTGTTGGACATGTGATTTGTGAGTATTTTCTCCCAGTATGTAATTTGGGTTTTCATTCTTTTTACAGGGTCTTTTATAGATCAAAAGTTTTTAATTTTGATGAGGTCCAATTTATAAATTTTTCCTATTATGGATCATGCTTTTGGTATAAAGTCTAAGAACTCTGCCTAGTGCTAGGTCACAGAGATATTATTCTATGTTCTTTTCTAGAAGTTTTATATTTACATGTGAATCTATGATCCATTTTTAAAAAATAAGTTTTCATTGATTTTGAGAGGGAGGAAGGGAGACAGAGAGAAACATCAATCAGTTGCCTCCTGTAAGCATCACCAGAAGGATTAAACCTGAAACCTGGGTATATGCCCTGACCTAGCATTGAACAGGCATGAGGCCAAGGTATAATGTCATTCCCACCCATGAGATTGCCTGATATTGAACAGGCAACCTTTTGGTGCACTGGGCAATACGCAACCAACTGAGCCACACTGCCCAGGGCTCTATGATCCATTGTGAGTTAATTTTTGTATTAGGTGTAAGGTTAAGGTCCAGTACCATTGAAAAGGCTATTTCTTCCTCATTGGATTGCTTTTACTCCATTGTCTATTGTCCAAATTGATTGGGCATATTTGTGTGGCTCTATGTCTGGCTTCTTATTCTGTCCACTGGTCTTTGTGCCTGCTCCCTCAATTAGTATCACACTGTCTTTTTTCTTTTTTTTTTTATCCTCATCCAAGGATATGTTTTTATTGATTTTTTAAAGAGAGTTTAGAGAGAGAGGAAGGGGGTTTTTAAAGAGAGAGAGAGAGAGAGATCAATTGGTTGTCTCCTGCCTTAATCACAGATCAAACCCACAGCCTTTTGGTGTATGGGATCATGCTCCAAACAAGCTAGCCACTGGCCAGGGCAGTACCACTCTGTCTTAATACTGCAGTTATATATTAGGCTTTAACATTAGGAAGAGTGTCTCCTCCCAATTCTTGTTTTCCAAAATTGTTTTGGCTATTCTAGGGCTTTTCTGTTTCCATATAAATTTTAGAATAAGTTTGTCTAGGCCTGCCAAGAAACTTGCAGAGATTTTGATAGGAATTGCATTAATATAAATCAGTTTTAAGAAAAGATTATTATTTTTTTCTTGCAGCAGAATTTTAGGGGAGCAAGCTTTAAACAAAGCAGCTCTAAAGTCTTACCTTGTTAGAGATTTCTTGCCTGGGATATACAGGGTGTCCAAAAAAAATGTATATGCACTTTGAATGATTATAGTCAGTGTTTATTAACACAGTTTATTTTCAAAATTTAAAAGAATCTACAGAAATAAATAATTTTTTTTGTCAATGCCTCTTTTCAAACTGATGACTGTTCTGGTCCAGGCACTGCTGATAAAGCAAAGCGATCAAATCACATATATTAAGAATCATTTTGTTCTGTATTTGTGTGCCCTCAATTCATCAGCTATTGCCGATTTTGTACCATAAACTTTATCTTTTATGTATCCCCATAAAAAATGTCTAGAGGCACTTCAGGATAAATTTTCTTTGTTCAAAGCTTAATCTGGCTTCACCCATTATTTCAAATCAGTTAAACCTGAAAAGGAGTAAAAATTAAGTGAGTTATCAGCTGTTAAAGTGTGTATACATTTTTTGGGGACATCCTATATATTAAGTCCCAAGACCCATGGTAATCCACTAAAGGTTCTAATGTATGGGCATGATAGAATCAGATTTGAATTAGAGAGATGCAACTGAGTGGGGAGTGAATTGGAGGGTTTGAAGACTAGAGGCAGGTTAGGAGACTGACTCATGAACATCTGGAAAGGTACTTATGATTATAGAGCCAAGATGAGCTTTCTAAAAACAAATTTCTGTCCCAGGCACCTCATTTTCACTTTTGCTGATGTTGCTGCATTGATATATGAGAGAAATGGAGAAGTCCATATTCCTGATCCTGGCTCCCGCCGCCCACTCAGCTCTGTCCTGCCCCAGGCTCCTTCTCTCCTCTAGCCACTTGTTTTTCTGTTTGCTTCAGTGTCTTGAGGATTCACTTTGACACTGGGCTTTTGCACAAGCTCTTTTTTCTGTTTAGGTTGCTTTCCCACCCTGTCCCTGTTTCCAGGCTAATTCCTCAAACATTAAATCCCAGTTTTCTTTCTTTCTTTTTTTTTTTAATAAATCTTTATTGTTCAGATGATTACAATTGTCCCTCTTTTTTCCCCCCATAGCTTCCCTTCACCCAGTTCCACCCCACCCTCTGCCCTTACCCGACCCCCCCCGCCCCGACTGTCCTTATCCATAAGTGTACAATTTTTGTCCAGTCTCTTCCTGCACCCCCCACATCCCTTTCCTCAAGAGAATTGTCAGTCCACTCCCTTTCTATGCCCCTGATTCTATTATATTCACCAGTTTATTCTGTTCATCAGATTTTTTTATTCACTTGATTTTTAGATTCACTTGTTGATAGATATGTATTTGTTGGTCATAATTTTTATCTTTACCTTTTTCTTCTTCTTCCTTTTCTTAAAGAATACCTTTCAGCATTTCATAGAATACTGGTTTGGGGTGATGAACTCCTTTAGCTTTTTCTTATCTGTGAAGCTCTTTATCTGCCCTTCCATTCTGAATTACAGCTTTTGCTGGGTAATTTGGTTGTAGGTTCTTGCTGTTCATCACTTTGGATGTTTCTTGCCACTCCCATCTGGCCTGCATAGTTTCTGTTGAGAAATCAACTGGTAGTCGTATGGGTGCTCCCTTGTAGGTAACTGTTTTTCTCTTGCTGCTTTTAATATTCTCTCTTTGTCTTTTGCTCTTAGAATTTTAATTATGATGTGTCTTGGTGTGGTTCTCTTTGGATTTCTTTTGTTTGGGGTTCTCTGCGCTTCCTGGACTTGTAAATCTATTTCTTTCACCAGGTGGGGGAAGTTTTCAGTCATTATTTCTTCAAATAGGTTTTCAGTATCTTGCTCTCTCTCTTCTTCTGGCACCCCCATAATTCTGACATTGGTATGCTTGAAGTTGTCCCAGAGGCTCCTTAACACTATCTTCATAATTTTGGATTCTTTTTTCTTTTTGCTTTACCTGTTGGGTGTTTTTTGCTTCTTTGTATTTCAAATCTTTGACTTGATTCTTGAGATCCTCTAGTCTGCTGTTGGATCACTGTATATTATTTTTTATTTCAGTCAGTGTATGTTTAATTTCTAGTTGGTCCTTTTTCATATCCTCGAGAGTCTCGCTAAATTTATCAGCCTTTTCTAGAAAATTCTTGAAAAACCTTATAACCGTGGTTTTGAACTCTATATCCAATTGTTTGCTTTCCTCCATTTCTTTCATTTATGACCTGTTTCTTTGTCTCCGCATTTTGGCTGCTTCCCTGAGTTCATAGAGTGGCTTTGTGTGCTAGGTGTCCTATAGGGCCCAGTGGCTCAGCCTCCCCAGTTACCTGAGGTGGACACTCTTGGTGCACCCCTTTGTGGGCTGTGTGCACAGTCTTGTTGTAGTTAAGCCTTGATTGTTGTTGGTACCACTGGCAGGAATTGACCTCCAGGCCAATTGGCTGTGAGGATCAGCTGTGTCTATGCTGGGAGAACTTCTGTGCTGGAGACACCCTTATGAGATAAGACTTGCAAAAGCCTCTGTGGTCAGCTTGGATGGGGTGGCGTCTCATGGTGGAGCAATCAGCAATGGCTTTGTGGGGAGGGATCTCAGAGCAGAGCAAACAGCCATGGCTTCCTGTCAGCCCTGCCCCAAGAGGCCCCTGGTTTTCAGCATCCTGTGGCAATCGCTGCAAGCACCTCTGAGAGAAAGCTGCCCTTGAGCCTCACCCACTGCCAGACAGTCCAGTTTCAACCCATATAAGTCTGGGTCCCCAGATCTTGCCCAGAACTGGAGTTCAGATCAGTCAGGAGCTTTGGTCTCCCTCCCAATTGAGAAAGCCAGCCGCGCACTCAGTTGTCAGCCCTCTCCCCACACGCACCTCCGCACCTCTGCCTCCTGCAGCTCCTCTGAGTCTCAGTGTGCCTTTCTCTTTCCTTCTAGATGTAGAATTTCCACTCAGTCAGCCTTCCGGTGGTTCTGGATGATGTTCGTTTTGTCTTTTAGTTGTAGTTTTGAAATTGTTGTGTGAGGCAGCAGTTTAGGTGTTTACCTATGCCACCATCTTGGTTTCCCTAAATCCCAGTTTTCTTAGGGAGGACTCCCCTGCCCCCTAAAATAAGTCAGATCCCCTTAAAGTGCTTAAATACCACTTGCCTCATGCCCTCCCACCTCAAACATTCAATATCTCCGTAATCACTGATTACAAGAGCTCTTTATCTTTTCTTTGAGACTCAAAAATTCTTTGAGAGCAAAAACATTGTTGCGCTTACCACTGAGAACTTAGAACAGTATGAAGTAGGTGTTCAAATAATATTTGTGGACTAGGATTGTCTAATAATAATGTTCTGAAAATGTGTCAGAACGCAATGCTAAGCTAAGTGGATTGCAGATTTTGAGTTTCCCTCTTTGTCCTTTGCCCTTGTTCAGATTTGGGGTACTTCCTTTTTGCTTTGGGGACAGCCTACGTGAGTCTCTGCTGCAACATTAAGTTCTGTTTTCTGAGACGGGTATTGCTTTAATGCAGGGATCTACTAACTGAGGCCCAGCCCAAAGCTGGCTAGCTACATGTTTTTATGAATTAAGTTTTACTGGAACACAATCACACTTAACTCACTTCCAAATTATCGATGGCTGCTTTCACACTAGAAAAGCAGAGTTGAATAGTGGAAGAAACCAAAACCATATTGCCCATAAAGCTTAAAATGTCACCTTTGCAGATAAAATTTGCCAACCCATTGTCTAGTATAAATATTTGAACTAGTTTAAGTGATTTTTTTTCTATCACCTCATCTACATGTGGCTTCATTTTATCCTTACCAATCTTTTGTCGGCCTTTACAATTGAAAAATCTCTCCTATGTTCATCCCAGTGTTATGTATGCCCAGACTTGGAAGCAGCCCAAGAGCTTATCAGTAGATGAGTGGATTAAAAAGCTGTGGTGCATTTATACAACTGGACCATAAAAAAGGAAATCTGCCCTACCTGGTTTGGCTCAGTGGATAGAGCATTGGCCTACAGATTGGAGGGTCCCGAGTTCAATTCCAGTCAAGGGCACATGCTCGGTTGCAGGATTGATCCCCAGTAAGGCAGCCAATCAATGATTCTCTCTCTTCATTGATGTTTCTATCTCTATCTCCCTCTCCCTTCCTCTCTGAAATCAATAAAAATATATTAAAAAAAAGAAGGAAATCTCACCTTTTGCAATAGCATGCATAGACCTGGAGATTATTATGCTAAGTGAAATAAGCCAGTCAGAGAAAGACAAATACCATATAATTTCACTTATACGTGAATCTAATGAACAAAATAAACTAACAAACTAAATAGAAACAGACTCATAGATACTGACAGCGGGGGTGGAGGGAGGAAAAAGTTGGGGGTTGAGAGGCTGGGTGAAAAATGAAGGGATTAAGTAAAAAACACAACACACACACACACAAAAACACAAAAACCCAGACATAGATGACAGTATGGTGTTTACCAGAGGGAAAGGGGAAGGGTAGAAAATGATAAAGGGGACATAAATGGTGATGAAAGGGGGTGTCAAACACACAGTACATATACAGATGATGTATTATAGACTTGTACACCTAAAAACCTATATAATTTTATTGACCAATATAACCCCAATAAATTCAGTAAAAATAAAAAAATTAATTTTTCTAATAAGGAGTTCAGAACAAAATAGACAGCTGCTGCCTATTTGTCAGATATCTGCTGACAAATATCTTCTGCCACATGTAGTGTCTCTTCCACATTTGTTTTCTTTATAATAAAGATCATTTATTAAAAACAAAAATTAATGTTTTATTTTTAGTTACTCAATTAACATGTTCTTTTCCAGTTTTAGTGAGATATAATTGATATATAACATTGTATTTATTTTATTTACTTATTTAAAATTTAAAAAAATATATTTTTATTGATTTCAGAGATGAAGGGAGAGGGAGCGAGAGATAGAAACATCAATGATGAGAGAGAATCATTGATTGGCTGCCTCTTGCACACCCTACACTGGGGATCAAACCCACAACCTAGGCATGTGCCCTGACTGGGAATCAAACAATGACCTCCTGGTTCATAGGTCGACGCTCAACCATTGAACCACACCGGCCAGGCCATTGTATTTATTTTAGATATACAACATAATGATAGATAGGTAGGAAGATAGATATGTAGATAGATTATTTCACCACAGTAAGTTTAGTTAATATCATTACCTCTTCCACATGTGTTCTCCTTATTCTACACATTTGTAACAAAGTCCATTTTATTGCCCTTAGAATTTTTGTAAGTTGGGTTGCACTTTCAGCTTCCTTCTGCAGGTTATATTCTTTCCAACATTTCTTTATGATCCTCTAAGACAAGAACTCACCAAAGGGCTCTCTTTGCAGCTCTCTTTACTTTTTTTTCTTCATTTAATAGTGGATAGGCCAATGCTCTATCCACTGAACCAAACCAACTAGGTCATACAAGAAGATCATTGGCACTTGTGTTATTAGAATTTTATTTTTTAAAGTTACTTATGTTTCATGATTGGATCTTTGGATTATACCTATGAGTTTTTCTTTTTCAGTCATTTTCAAATTTTATCTTTAATGTTTTGAGAGAATGTCAGAGCAGCTGAGATGCCCCTCCTTAGCAAGTTTGGACTCTCAGATGAGACTGCACTCCATTTCCACACTTCCCCAACCATTCTCCACTTGGTCAGCAGTCTAGGTTGAATTATGTCCCACACAAAGATATGCTGAAAGCCCTAGCCCCCTATAACTCAGAATGTAACAGTATTTGAAATAGGATCAAGAGGCAATCAAATGAAAATGAGGTCATAAAGGTAGATTCTAATCCATATGACTACTATATATATATATATATATATATATATATATATAGTAGTCATATGGATTAGAATATATATATATATATATATATGTATGTGACCATTATGGCGAACGACTGGAATGACCAGAACAACCAGTCGCTATGACGTGCACTGAACAGGCAGGCAGGCAAGCAGTTAGGGGTGAGTGGTCCCAGATTGAAAGAGGGATGTCCGACTGCCGGATGTCCAACCTCAGGGATCGAGCCTAAACCGGCAGTCGGACATCCCCCGAGGGGTCCCGGATTGCGAGAGGGTGCAGGCCAGGCTGAGGGCCTCTGCCCTATGCATGAATTTTATGCACCAGGCCTCTAATGTCTTTATAAGAAGAGAAATTTGGACAGAGACAGACACATCACAGAGAGAACACCATGTCCCACCAGGAGAATCTTTCTCAGAAGAGAGAAAATGCTGACAGATTACTAACATCTGTCATATTTAAGAACACATCCCCTGTCCAGTGAAGCATCCCCAGATGTGCATGACAGGACAGTCTGGGCTGATGAGCCGCAACTGACCCTTAGCCCATCTGCCCCTCATTCAGTCTCTGACTTTCTACCTTCATCTGTTCTCTCTTCATCTCCCCAATTTCTCTTCTGCTCAATTCAACTCAACCAGCCTCACAAACCACAACCATAATCTTATTGTTGGCCTGCAGGTTTTCAGACTTTACCAAGCAGACTCTTCAAATTGGTGTAGCTCAAGTCTTACCTACAGAACCCTTTGGCACAGCACTACATTGCCCTTTCCTTGGCCCTAACTATTCATCAAGGTCCTTAGAGGCAGGGAAATTTATTCCTGGCTGGAATTAAATAACGAAGGGCTTCTAGAAATCTAGATGTCACAGTGACAACTGAAGAACTGAAGACATGGGGGCATATGACTGTGCATGAGAGACACCCCCTCCATCCCCCAATCCTAGGTACTGGACTTGCCTTTGATGTAAGTCTGACCTTAGGACAAATGCTCTCTTGAACTGCTGGGTTATATCTTCATATTTAATAAACTATTCATCTTCACAGGATGGCAGCTCATGTGTGAAACAAATGGTAAAGAGGAAAGGCAATCATTTCTTCTCCACGTGAAAGAGGAGATATGAATCTGAGGAGCACAATCTGGCACCGATTGAAAGTAAATCACCAGCTGATTAGACAGCTGTAAATACAGGGAGCAAAGGCTTAACAGGCAGCTGGGTTCTGTAAGGAAGAGGAACATGAGAGAGGGCAAAGGGAGGGCTGAGCACAGGCAGGGTTCGGCAAAGAGGAATAGTGGCAGCTCTGTGCAGCCAAGATTACAGAAGCAGGAGGGCTTTTTAAGAAGTGTTCTGTAGATAGAGCCTGGGAGGAAGTGCAGCTCCCCTCCCACTCTGCTAGCCCCACCCACTTCCCCCGAGTGAGCCTGAAGGTGTTAAACAGCTAAAACCGTATCCGGGAGAAGATGTTTGTTCTTGCAACAAGGAAACATCAATGATTTCTGTATAGAGGGGAAAACCTGTTTTAGGTTATACTCAATTTGCAATTCTGTCTTTCTACCAAAAAGCCAGGGATTCCAAAACCACTCTCATCACAGCAGCCTACTGGGACAGGGACAGCGTCCACACAGATCCCAGTGGGAAGTTCCATTCCCCCAAATAGCACCTGGCTAGTTTCTGCAGAGAATAAGCAGGGAAAGTAGCACGTACCCATGAACTGGGAACTCTGCAATTACTAGTGGAGTGTGGGACAAGGAAGGACAGAACAGTGCAGCTGGAAAGCTTAGCCCTCCTCTATGCACACAAAGAGAGAGCCCTTCTTCCTTTGGCAAATATGAGGAGATAGTTCAGGGGCCGAGGAGGAGGAGATTGATTGGGGCAGCAATGGTGAGGGAGAAGGATGGCTGTGATTTTTATTTTGGTGATGGGAGTAAATTTAGCAAACAACGTACAGTACATGCCTTAATCCCATGGGTGTTACTGTTTCTATAGCTCTGAGTCTTGCCCTACATGCTTCTATAATCCCCAAACAAGTCAGCTGGGTGCTGTCATGATCTAAGGAGAGAATATATTGCATCTAGATTTACTCAGCCACCAGCAACTCTCCTCTTCTCATTAGGTGCCAGCCCTCAGGCCCTGGATATGCCTCTCATTGGGGGACAGTGGACCCAATGCCCACATCAGCTACACATCTAGAAAGAACCATTCCAGTGTAACTTGTCAGAGGACATAAAAGAAAATAGGTAAACAACATAGAGTAAAGATAATGGCAGGGAGGAGGAGTTGGGAAAGAGGTCTTCTCTGAGCTTGGATAAAGCCATTTCTCTAGGCAGCTCTGACTAATGGTATCGCTAATTCCCTAATGTGGAAGCATCTTAAGTTACAACACACTAATGCTATTTGAAATTTATTGTGTAAATACCACATTTAAATGTTAACTGATACAATTAACTGTTTAATTAATGGATAGAGTTCTCATTCCACATGTGGAGTTTATCATTCTTAACAAATCTTGTGATTGACTCTACAAAATTCAGGGTTGAATAATCTTTAAAACATCTGTGGATACACAAAACTGTCACTGGTAGTCAAGGTTCCCTGTTCTGAGGGCAAATTCCAGATAAGTAGTCCCTCTTGTCAGGTGCTTCTTTAACAACTCAGCTATCAGGATGTGACACCCATCACAAAGGCCAGTATAAAGCAGATCCCTAAAGGGGCACACATAATTTAAAGAATTCAGAATTTTTTTAAAAAACTTGTTTGGGGCCAACTTTGGATGAGGACAGATGTGAAACTGGATTTACTTCATCTGATGTTAACTGAAATGAAGGTTAACATGCCAAGTGTCCCGGTCACTGACTAAAAATAAGACGCAGATTGGAGAACTAAAGGGTGTGGCTAGGAGGAAGTGGTGATACTGAAGGAAAGGCCATAAAAACAGGAGACACTAATGTTGAGAGCTTGTCCCGCAATGGATAAGAAATAGGAAGAGAACAGGGAAGAAGACTGAAGAGCAGGGAGGAAGCTTAAAGACCTCCAGCAGCCTCCTCTGTTGCACCATCCACTTCTTCCCCACACCCAGCATGACTCCTGATGATGTTGGTGAGAGGTGCATTTTTAATAACTCCTCAAGTTCATTAAATTGTCCTTTTCTGACAAAGCAGAGAGAATCAATGAAGGAAACATTTGGTTCTCACAGACTCAGGAAGAACAGCCTACTTCTCTTAAGACATCTCTATTTTGTTTTTCCTAAAAAAAAAAAAAAAAAAAGTGTATAAATTCCACAAAAGCTACAGTGGGCCCCGAAGGAGCCAATTTAGGGCATCAAGTCTCCTTATGATAAGGTTATTTCAGGATTCTAGATGGAACAAAGTTTATTAGTGAATCTCGCACCAATTCCAGCTGCCCAAATTTTCCACATAGAGTTTCTTCTTGGTAACCAGAAAAGAGGTATTGGCTGGAACTAAAAATATAGGGTGTCCCGCAAAATGTATACAGACTTTGATAGCTGATAACTCACTTAATTTTCACTTTTTTTCAGGTTTAACTGATTTGAAATATGGGTGAAGCCAGACTAAGTTTTGGACAAAGAAAATTTATCCTAAAGTGCCAGTAGACTTTATTTTTATGGGGATACATAAAATAGTGTGTATGGAATAAAACCAGCAACAGTCAATGAATTGAGAACACAAACATACCAAACAAAATGATCATTGATATTTGTGATTGTATTGCTTTGTAATATCAGCAGTGCCTGAACCAGAACAGTCATCAGTTTGAAAACAGGCATTGCAAAAAAAAGTATTCATTTCTATGCACTTGTTTAAACTTTGAAAAACGAACTGTATGTTAATAAACACTGACTTTATAGTCATTCAAAGTGTGTAAAAATTTTGGGGGGACACCTTTTATTAGGATTATAACAAGGCATTTGTCTTGTTGTCTTTTATGTTGTTGTTGGGTGATAAATGGAATTTGTAAATGGATGTAGAGACTCTAATGGAATACTGTAAACTGTCTTGAAAGTATCGCACTGGCTCATGTAAGCAACCCTTGTAGTAGGGACATCTAGGACACGGGGCCTGCAACTGTCTGTTTCAGGGGAATATAAGAATAGAAAAATCACACTGAGTCTTAAATGCCTTGAAGCAGAAGTGATATCACCTTCATTCACAATTTATTGGTGAGAGGAAGTCACATGACTCAGAAAAATAGGAGAGTACATGGCATCTTTGGTGAGCATTGTCTTTGCCACAGTGTGCTTACTAAGTCTATGTGTGTCATAAAACATGAATGGTTAGTTAATATTCCTGATAAGAGAATTAGCAAAAATATCTCAACCAGGTAGAAGGATATCTCTAAACTAACAAAGAGATATTTAGGAGGATTCAATATAAAGTCCTGTACCTAGGATAAAGTGAAAACGAACCATTCTAGTACAATGTGGAAAATATCTTGCTTGACACATTCAAATTCAACACACAACACAATCTGTTTGCTTAACCACTTGCTCAGTATGAATCATCAGGGCCTGTCAAAGAAATCTGAAGTAATCATAGCAGCATTTAGAATAAAGTAGATAACAATTGCCTTAATCTCTTAGCTCACTAGACCACATCTGCCAGTGGGTTCAGCATCAGGGGCTACGTTTACAGAAGATTTCTGAGAAGCTGGAATGAGTCCAGAGGAAGATGAGTGGGATGATAAGGTTATTTGAAAGATATAGGCTAAACTCTGGATCTTCAATTAAGACATCCAATTTTAAGTTCTGGATCTGCAACTTCCAGATGACAATGGGCGAAATCTATTCCCTACACAGCTGCATTCACCTTTCTAAACCTCATCTTCCTTCTGGGGAAAGAGGGAGATTTGGATTTGAATTCCTTGAAAGTTTGGCACCTATGACATTATGCTGAGAACAGTTGAAGGCATATAAGGATGTGTAGCCTAGAGTAGGAAAGACTGAAAGGGACATGTTTTTAATTAGTTGAAGAATTGTCATGAGCAAAAGAATTAGATTTGCTCTGCATTTCATGTGAGAACAGCCTATGGCCAGAGAGATGAAGACACAAGAGAATATTCTGAATCTCTGGCATTTCTTGATGATGAAAGGGGCTTTCATGTAAGGCAGTGACCATTTGTCAGAAGTTGGGTATAAGTTCTATTCCAGCCCTTGACAACTATAATTGTACTAGGCACGATCATACACATTTGTGTGTGAATTGTATTAAAAATTCCTTCATGGGAACCTGCATGCACTCTTAGGAATTTCTCCAGGCTTGCTCACCTTTAACCATCTACTCTGTATTCATCATTCATCAGCATCCTGGGCACCTTCTTGTTTAGCTCTGTATACTTTATTTTGTCTGCTTGCTCCTGAGATTGGTGCTCCCTTTCCAAACTGTGACCATGGCTCCTCTTAAGACGTAATTTTCTCTATCTGCCTCTTGGCCCTTCAGACCATAATTTTGGGCAATAGGTTCCACAATAAATGACCTTCCCTAGCAGAACAACGTGCAATTAAATGGCCACCCAGTTGGTCCCCATATGACATAAGAGGGATATGGAACACTGCAGGACTCCCTGTCAGGGCTACATAGAAGAACCCTAAATTGGGTGGAAGGTTGGACTTGATGATCACTAATGCTCCCTTCTATATAACTTTTTATTTACATTTAATGGCCAGATTATTATGATCTCTGAACGCATAATAATCTGGCCACTCAGTGTGTGTGTGTGTGTGTGTGTGTGTGTGTGTGTGTGTGTGTTAGAGGCCTGGTGCATGAATTCATGCATGGGTGGGATCCGGCCAGCCTGGCCAGGGGGAGGGGACATGGGTGGTTGGCCGGCCTGCCTGCTGGTCGAACTCCTGGTTGAGGGGACAATTTGCATATTAGCCTTTTATTATATAGGATATACACTGAGTGGCAAGATTATTATGTGTTCAGAGATCATCATAATCTGGCCACTCACTGTATATTTGTCCATGTTCACAGGGTGGGCAACACATAGGAAGTTTTTAATGATTCTTTGCCAGTAGTAATGCACTTTGAAGAATGCCACCAGTCACACATATGTGTAAATACTTCTCCTTGATTTTTGTCACTGAACCACCTTCAGCAGAGCAAGGGCAGCTATTGGAGCAGTGGAGATGAGCTAATGCTTCTTCACCTACCTTCTCTTATAAGGTGACCCACATAACCAAAGGGAGCCTATGAAGTACAACCAGCTAGAGAGGAAGAGGAGGCAGCATTCATCATGGAGCAATATGATGCTGATGGCTCAGATGATGAAATCATGGTTTTGGGCTCCTTGGCATTTTGACCTAACCAAGATGCAATGATCTTTACAGGCTTGCAGGGAGGAAAACATGTTCACAGTTGAGCTGATTCCAGAATGATTCAATTTCAGTGAAAACTAGCAGAAAGCTAGGACCCTGGCAGGCAGATGTCCTGTATAATGGCTTCGCCTTTCATGACCGTCTTAGGAAAAAACCCCAAATCACATCACTCTACCAATGCTTTCCAACTGTACTTATAATAATATCCAAATTCCACATAATGGATTAAATGGTCTGAATCCAGCCTCTCTTTAACCTCACCCCATATACTTATTCTAATACTAGTAGCCCTGCGTATGAATCCGTGTTCCAGTAGCTCTCTGCCGCCCTCCTGTAGCTCTCCACTGCCAACTTGTAGCCAGTAGCTCGCTGCCACTCTCCTGTAGCTCCCTGCACCCCCTCCCCCAACCCCCTCATAACTTGCTGCCCTGCCCTCTCCTGTAGCTCTCTGCCTCCCACTTATAGTTTGCTGCCTCACCCTCCTGCAGATCCGTGATCCAGTCATTACGTGGTCGGTCGTTACGCCTCATGGAGTAATGAATAATTAGCATATTCCTCTCATATTATATAGGATTTATTTCTTGAGTGCAGAAACCTTTTCTTGCATCAGGCTGCATCTGCAACATTGAGAAGAGTACTTGGCGCATACTTTAATAACTGTTTGTTGAATAAATGAATCCAGACTTGACTTCCAAAGAACTTTACTAAGTTCATAGGATAGAACCTCTCATCTCTAAATTCTTAAGAATAATCCCTATTTAGAAATTCCACCCCCATCAACTTTGGGGATGAAAAGCATTAGTTTGAGTAATAAGAGGATAGCTGAAGAAGTAAGTGAAGAATAATGTCATGCTTAGTTCAATCTCCTTGGGAGAATTTGGTTGGGAGAATGGAATTACCCTACTTGGATCCTGCTCAGGACACCAGGCTTAAGTTATTGGGTAAAAGTACATTAGAAAAATGAATTTGGCAGTTACAAAATATTTTCTTTACGTAGAAGTAAGTGACCTTGGATTTAGCTTCTTTTACAGGCTGGTTTTCTCTAACAGGGGCAAGAGAAGATACTTGGAAGGAGCCAAGATTTTGGAATGACAGCAGCAATACCAGGCAACCTGTGCGTGGCTGTAAAGTGTCCATTTCTCAGCATCCATTAGTATAGGCATGTGATGGACCAAATCCGCTTTTTGTTTTGCCCGTGTTGGCCTTTTCATTTGGGGAACTATCCATGATTGTAGCTGACTGTATTCCAAGATTCATGAGCTTTGGCATCTGAACCAAATCCTTATGGACAAAAATGAAATCTTTTTTTCCTCTCCCATTTAACCATCTCACATTGTTAATAAATGAGTCCAATGTTCAATATCTTTTCCACAGAAACTGACTTTGGAAAAGCTAACACAGTTCATCATACCATTTCTCAACTAGTTCACTGTGACATTCTGAGATTTTGAACAGACAATTTTTTCTGTGTTAAGTCATCCTAGGTTAGCTCATACCCCTTTGTTTGTTTTTGACAAGATAGATGGAGGACAGAGAGATAACACAGCAGGATGCAAAGGAGAGAGTGGCTGCATGAAAGGGGTATGTTTGACATGGGGAGGGAGGGTGTGGGTGGAACTGAGGGCAAGATGGCAGCATGTGGTAAGAGGCCTCTTTGTCTGCATAGCCCTGTATTCCAGTCCCTAAAACTGAGAATTTAAACAGTGAAGGCCTGCTTTACATTATTTGTATTCTCTGCTAATAAGGTAATAAATGATCACCTCTACTGTGAATCCAAATAGAGTATATGAGGCCAGTCATGGTAGGATTTGGAGGAAATGCCCCCGAAACACTTTCCCACCAGCTCTGCTTACATCCTTTCTTTCATGTAAAAGCCCGACCTCTCTCACTGTGGCCACTGTTCTCAGTGGTTAGAGCTTCAGCTGGACACTGAAGAGTCTCGGGTTTGATTCTCCATCAAGGGTAAATACCTGGGTTGCAGGTTCGGTGCTGGAGGCAATCAATAGAGGTGTCTCTCACAGCATCAATGTTTCTCTCTTTCTCTCACTCTAAAAATCAATGGAAAAAACATCCTCAGGTGAGGATTAACAAAAAGCCCCAATCTCTCAAAGACCCTGAGAAAATGCTGCTGTTTCATCTGGGAGGGGTGGGCAGATGGGTGGGCAGCAGCCATCGTGCTCACAGTGGAGAGCCCTGGGGAGGCAGAACAGCAACAAAAGACACCTGTTGGGGAGCCAGGCAGGTGAGCCAGCAGAGTGGCGGTAGTGAGCTGCACTGTGGCCATGACTTCACTTCTCTCCCTCAAATCTCATACACGAATGTCTCTAATGACAATGGGAATGGGAAGTGAACAAGGAAGGGAATTCTGGGAAATGCAGTTTGGTCTTGTCAAGTTGACATTTATCAAGCCACCATTGTAGGTCATATCCTGTGGCCTTTCCATGACACCACTTTGCCCCTCTGCAAATGGCCTTTTAAGTTACCTTTTCAAAATTTAAATCCATAGAAGGCATTCTTCCGAGTTCACCCTAGTTTAAGTGTTAATACCACAGGCCTCCAGCAGAGCTGGCTATGGCTAGGGGGCAGCATGGAGGAGGGCTAGTAGGTTAGCATCTTCTAGAGGAAATGTTCAAGTCCAGCTGCCAAGGAAAAGGGTCTCATCCTTGGGGTGTATACAGTACGGGCCAGGCATTTGTTTTTCATGTATTCCTTTGTTGGGGGAGCACAAGAGACTTGGTTGGAAAGTTTGTAAGGTGGACATTCTGCGAAAAGGGAAGTGTGTGGAAGGCCTCCTGCCCTGTTTACCGGAATTCCGACTTAGGAGAGACTTAGGGGAGTGTCCAAGGTGGCGCCCTGATTATTCCTTGACCTTTCCAAACAAGTCTGTGCATGTGCAGACCCTGGGTGTTTACTGGAATCCTTATGCTTAATCCTGGACGTCCTTGCCTAGAGGACAATGTAAGCACATGTGTCCTCCCAAGATTACTCACCCTACTGATTGTATCTAAAGATAAAAATTCCAATGAAAGCCTAACGAGGCAGGCAGGCAATCCAGGCGGCCTGGCTTCTTCAGCTGGGCAAGTCCCTTAGCCCTCACCCCCACAGTGAAACTGTGTTGGAGTAATCTGTTCATCTGTCATTCAGGGGCTGCTGGTCAGCCTTGGCACTCCTAATCCACCTCCTTCTTGCATAGCAGACACCAGGAATAGTTGTGCAAGTTTGTGTCCTGGAGGAAGAGGTCCGGCCCAGGGGGAGGGATGAGAACGGGCAGATACAGAGCCCTGCTTCTCACCAGGCTCAGAGACGCTTCAGCCTTGAGGAATGAAAGCTGTGCATTTAGGACATCTCTTTTTATGTTCCTGGATCCTCACTAACTCTCCTTTTCTGCATGCCTTTCTCTCCTCTCTAGAACTTCGTCATTCTTTTTTTTTTTTAAAGAAGTTTGCAGCATGGAATAATACAAATGATATAAGTTAACAAGTATTATGTATTTGACACATACATAATGTGTGTATAATTCATGTAAAATGCTCAGCATAATGGCATTGTGCTGAGCATTTTACATCAATTATTTATCCAATAAATAGTTACTTAGGACTGATTCTATATTAGACAGTGTTCCAGGTGCTGGGAATATAGGATAAAGCAGACAAAAATTTCTGCCTTCATGGGATTTACATCCCAAAGGGAGATGAAGAGAATTTTAAAAGTAAAATATATAATGTGGAGATGATGATAAATGTGTTGTAGAAAAATTAACTGAGGAAGTGCTAGGATATATGGTGCGGCTTGAGGAGGAGAGGGTGTAGCTATTTTTTAATCTGCAGGATGGCAAAGATTTCACTGAAAATGGATCCACATGACAGCTCTGTAAGACATAACATTGTTATCCTCATTTAACAGATGAAGAAATTGAGGCTTAGAATATAAACACTTTTTCTCAAGAATAGATCTCTTAGCTATTCCTATACTAGAATCAGTCTCTCCCAGAACTATTTGCTCTCTCTTCCTAGCTGTAGCGGTAGAAGCAATTGTACACAGTGAAAGAATCGCGATGCCCCGGGCTATGCCAAAGGCGTGAGGAAGAGGAGAGGTGACCTTGCTGTGGCTCCTACAATCATGACGGTTAGTACGCCTGTTTACCTGGTCTCCCCCTTGAGCTAGAACGAACCTCCTCATGATTCTAAGTGGGTATTGTGGCCATAGGACAGACTTAACAAAAATCTCAGTCAATTTAAAAATATAGACTTTTTAGAGCAGTTTTATGTTCATATGTTCAGCCTGCCCCACTATTACATCCCGTTCAACTTCCTGTTTACAAAGTTAACTTCTTTCCTGTCCTCTCCTTCTCATGCATTCAATCTGGGCTGCAGATGCAAATAGCATTGCTCACTGGATGCTGAGTCCCCCGCACACACTTGGGGCCTGCCGTTCTCCCTCTCACAGATGGTAGACCCAGGGCCTGCAGAGAAGGTCAAAAGGACGCTCGGAAACCTGGGCAGACAGGTGGCCGGGCTTCTGAGCACTTGCAGGGTCATAGCTGCGCAGGGTGAGGCCATCCCTGCCTGGCAGCCCTGCCAGCTCAAGCAGCCTTCTCCTCCCAGCCAAGGTAGTGCATTCTTTTCGAGGAATTCCTCAGTACTGGATTTCCCCTTTTGCTTTTTAGTTGATTGTCCTGAGTTGGCTCATCCTGCCCTCCAGGCCTGCGTAAAAACCCCTTTACTGTGGAGCCTTGAATAAATATGTCCACCTCAGGGCTGAGTCACGGTTTGTCACTCCTCACTGACTGGAGGGCTTGCCCTGTGGCGAAGAGGAAGCAGCATCCAGCAGACTCCCACACCTACAGGCAGAGCCGCTTCTGAGAAGCCGTCTGGGTGGAAATGTGTCATCAGCCAGGCAGGCGAAAGAGAGGCCTTGGCAGGGAGAGGGCAGTGACATCAAGCCCAGTCTTGCCAGATTTGAGGGGAGGTCACCCTTGGACTTGACTTTTGAGGGAAAAGGAAATGAAGTCATTGATGAGCCCCCTCTACTTGTGATTCAAGGGATGAGGTCACATCTGGGTTTGCCTTCTTTGGGAGAAGACAGAGTGAGAGCCTGCAGCGGTTCCCTTATTTTGGGCCCTGGAGGGAGGTATTCTGTACTAGAATGTGCCTTTTTTTAAAAAAACCTATATTTTATTGATTTTTTACAGAGAGGAAGGGAGAAGGATAGAGAGCTAGAAACATCGATCAGCGGCCTCCTGCACACCTTCTACTGAGGATGTGCCAGCAACCAAGGTACATGCCCTTGACCGGAATCGAACCCTGGACCCTTCAGTCCACAGGCCGATGCTCTATCCACTGAGTCAAACTGGACTGGGCTAGAATGTGCCTTTTAAAGAGGCCAGGTAGGTGAGGAAGCCCTTCTGCCTCGAAAGAGAGGTTTGCCTTCCTCCCTGCAGAGCTTGCTTTTCTCAGGAAGGTGCTGGAAGGAGCACCCCACCCAGGCCTGCAATATGCATGGCTAGTGGTGCTCTTCTCCTCAGGACTCCCAGGACCACACTATGACTTTCAAGGGCTCTCCCTGGTCATTTTTTTTCCGTCATGGGGCCCTTTCTCCATAAATAAATAAATAAATAAAAATTAGGGTTTACGATGGCGCTGATATAATGTTGAATATTATCCAGGCTGGGACCATTATTATATAAGCATTATTCTATTAATTTTTATTTTTAGAAGAAACTAAAATTAAAACATTGTTGCAGGCCTCTAAAAGTAGCATGGGCCTGAGGTCCTCTGTGCCTGATGACTTAATTGGCTCTGAGGCCAGAGCACTTCTCACCTTCAGAATGACTTTGCCTGGGATGCTCGGCCAGGGCCTGGGCTGTGAGAACTGCAGAGAGCTGCTGCCGGCCTCCCTGCACAGACAGAGGGCACTGTGCAGAAGCAGGGCAGTCCATCAGGCAACAAGGTTGCTTCACAGGACTTACTTCAGGTGAAGTGCCCTTAGGCTAAGGAATTCATCCAAAAGCAGGTACCAGTCATTTTCCCAGGCAAGGGCAGAGAGAGCACTATTTGGAAACTCAGTGCCATAGGTGATCAACCAGTATCAAAGAAACAATAGAAGGTAGTAGTAAGTTATTCACATTCATTCATTCATTCATTCAACAAATATTTATTAAACATCAACTGTGTGCTAAGCACTAGGCCTTGGGGAAACAGACAAATCTGGCTTTCATGGAGCATACATAAATATTCTACACTGTATGTTTGAATTCTCCAGGGAATCTGTTTATAGCCACCGATAGGAAAAGGGGGAGGGAGAAAGCAGAATTAAATTTTTAGAAGCCTTGTTACCTATTACCTGCCAGCACTTGACAGGCATTATGCCATTTGATCCTCCTGCCTACCCTAGGAAGCACCAATTCCCTTTCTCCTTGATGGATGAGGAAATGGAGGCTCATAGAGGTTAGGAAACCAGGCCATGATCACACAGTTTCCAAGTGTGGGAGGGAAAGCACTTCTCACTCATTCCAAAGCCTGTGATCTTTCCACTTACCTACTCTCTCTCACTAGTTATTTATGTTAAACAGATATTTGATTTCCTAATAGTTTTCCAAGACTGTATTTACCATGCAAAGTTAAGTATATCCCCTTCTTGCAAAGTTAAGGGTCAATTATCTCAGAAACATGTTAAGTTCAAAAAGGATCAGAAAAGAGCCTGTATTAGAAATGGAGGGAGGGCAGGACCTTCTTGGCCCATTTGGGGGGTAATGTGTAAAAGTGAGGTGATGGGGTCCCTGATGTATGGGAAAACCACCACAGTCAGATAGAGAGATGAGGGGTCACAGAAGTTTGGAAGAGACATCTATTTTTCATATAATAGTATCGGTTAAGTTGTGCCCAGACCTCTGTTAAAGAACTCTGGGTGAGGATTAACAGCAACAACAAAGAAGAAGAAGAAGAAGAGCATTAAGGGGAGATTCAAGAGCAAAGCCTCCTGACTGACAGGAGGAGAAATGAGAATGCCTTGGGATGTCTAGTAGCCTCCCAGCCAGCTGGAGGAAGGATGCCCTGCAGTAGCAGGCCTCTCACTCCCCAGGGAACTACCAGACAGAGCATGATACAGTCCTGCCCGCCCCTCCCCAACCCCTTGCCGGCCCTTATCCACGGTTCTGCTTTCTGTGGTTTCAGTTATCTGTCTTCAACCTCAATCTGAAAATATTAAATGGAAAATTCAAGAAAAAAACAATTTATACATTTTAAACTGGACGATGTTCTGAGTAGCATGATGAAATCTTGTGCTGTCCCAGCCTGGGTTGTAAATCATCCAGTGTACCTACTGTTAGTCACTTAGTAGCCATCTCAGTTATCAGGTCAATTATCAGAGAAAGAAAGAGAGAGGAGAGAGAGAGAGAGTAGAAGCCACATTCACATTATAGTTATTACAGTACTAGAGGCCCGGTGCACAAAATTCATGCCTGGGGGGGGGGGTTCTTCAGCCCAACCTGCACCCTCTGCAATCTGGGAGCCCTTGGGGGATGTCAGTTGGACATCCCTCAACAGTTGGACATCCCTCTCACAATCTGGGACCTCTGGCTCCTAACTGCTCACCTGCCTGCCTGCCCTAACCATTCTGCCTGCCTGCCTGATCCCCCTAACTGCCCTCCCCTGCCAGCCTAGTCACCCCTAACTGCCCTCCTCTGCCGGCCTGGTTGCCCCTATTAACTTTTTATTTTAATCTTATCCCCTTCACACACAATTGTATTTTACTTCCTTATTGGCTTCTTCCTCTCACACAATTTTTCTCTCTCCTTTATGTAACACTTTTTCTTACTGACTCATCATTTATAAACTTTTCTTTCCTCCTTATTTCCTACTTCTGTTCCATCATCCTTCTTCCCATCTTTCTCCTACCCTCCCTCCCTCCCCACATTCCTTCTTTCCTTTATCTTTACCCCTGCCCTTCCTCCCCTTTTCCTTCCTTCCCACCTTAATTTTTTTCTTCATTTCTTCCCTCGGACCTGCTTTGCTCCCTCCCCCATTTCCCCCTTCTCCCCATTCTCCTTTTAAGCTCTACTGGCTCCCCTTTAAAACTTTTCTTCTCTCCCTCTTTCTCTCTCATCCACATCCTTCTCTACTTACTTCTATTGTTTTAATATCTATCTACCTACCTAATTATTCACTATCATTTATCTTTTTTCTTTTCTGACTCCTACTTCTAAAATCTGTCCCCAGTACACAACTATACTTGATTTTCATTATAGCTCCTACAGTTCACTCACACATCCTCTTTCCTTCTTTAACTCTGCTCTCTATTGACTCCTTTATAAAGTACTTCCCTCCCTCCTCCCTTGTTAAAGCTTCTGTTGCGGGGAGGGGGGGTTGGGGGGGGCATTAACCCCCAGCCCAGGGCTCAGTCCCAGCCAGGTGATCACCGCCTCCCCTTCCCCAGCCTCCCTGCCATTGTCCTGCTCCCATTCCCTCCCTGGGATGCCTGGCCCAGTAAGGGTGGCCGAGGCCTGCGTGGCCCGGGTGCTGCTGCGGAGAAGCAGGAATGCCTCCACCCAGGAGGCCTGGGACCATCCTCCACTTCATCCTGGATCCATAGGCACCTCCTGCTGAGAAGGCTGAAAAGTGCTAATTCCAATGTAACCATTATATGTGGAGGATAGTGATCTGAATCCATGCCAGCAAACTCAGTGTACATTCTTGATAACCTATAATTAAGTCCCTATCTCCTTCCAGATACTGGTCTTGTAGAACCTGTTACTATGAACAGTGCACTGCCCCAGAGGGAGGTTATTAATGCTGGCACCAGGCCAGACCATCAGATATGGCCTAGAGACCCCCAACACCTGGGGGCCTTCTTGCAAGGCCCGTGAAAAGGACCAGAAGCATAATCCATGTTTGTGGGACAAGGACCACAGGGAGATATAAGGGAGGGCCCCATGCATGTTCCTTCACTCAGATTTGGAAGGCTGTTGCCTGAGTCCGCCGGTGTATTAAACACTGTCCCTCCATTTCTTTGAAGCATCCTTGATTTTCTTTGGTCTTCTGTAACAGCTGGTTCCCTGACCGCGCTTGGCTTTTTTGGCCTCCAGTGAGGGGACAGGGCTTTGGGCCCCGGGGGCGCGGTATAGGCCTCTGGAAGGCGTGCCCTGCTGATTTTAGCAGAATTGAACTGGGGCACTCCTGGCGCTCCCGGAGCTCAGCCTAGGACCCGGCTGGCATGTGGAGAAAGTGGACGGACACTTCTGGACCTGTCGACAGAATCGGTAACATAGGGGCCCCAGTCAGTCAGGCCCACTCCAAATGAGTGGAAGGGGGAGCTTGATCACCTCCCCAGAAGTCATAGGACTTCATCAGTTAAATTGGTGAGGAATCAGGAATCTGGTGGACTGTTTTTTTAAACTCTGAGTGAATGTCTGGTGAAAGTGTGTGAGTGTGGAGGAAGAGGGCCTGCCCTCTCCTATCCTTTGTGTGGCTCCATGACCTTGGTTACAGAGTCCGAGTGGATCCCAACCTGCTGTTCTGCAATTTGTCATATGGCCTAATGGTGACTCACCCTCACGTGCAGGTAACCAGGCCCGGGGTTTATATGGGTGCACCTTAGCTAAGACAAATCTAAGCTCCCAAGGGATGCGGCCAGGCAGGCATCTGAGTGAGGATCTGTGAAAACAGATCACCCCCTCCCTTGTCTGTCTCTCCCCACCGATCATCATGGGGTTGAGACAAAGTAAATCCACTGTTCTCAATTGCATGTTGAAAAATTTTGAAAAGGGTTTCAATGGAGACTATGGTATTAAAATGAACCCCAGAACACTGAGAAAATTCTGTGAAGTAGAATGGCCAGCCTTTGGGATCAGCTGGCCCTCGGAAGGCTCCTTAGATAAGGGACTGCTCGGGGTGGTCTGGAATGTAGTCATGAAAGACCCTGGACACGCAGATCAGTTTCCCTACATAGACAGCTGGTTAGAAATTGCTCAAACCTTGCTGCCTTGGGTTCGGTTCTGTGTGTGTAACAAAGGACAGAGTAAGGTTTTAGTAGCAGGAGTGGAGAGGCAGGCAGGGCAGGAGCAGGCTAAGGAGAGGCAGGCAGGGCAGGAGCAGGCTAAGGAGAGGAAGGCAGGGCAGGAGCAGGCTAAGGAGAGGCAGGCAGGGCAGGAGCAGGCTAAGGAGAGGAAGGCAGGGCAGGAGCAGGCTAAGGAGAGGCAGGCAGGGCAGGTGCAGGCTAAGGAGAGGCAGGCAGGACAGGAGAAAGCAGAAGAGAAGCAGGCAGGAGAAAAGAAACAGGTCCCTCAGAAGGGAACCTAACCCCCTGTTCTGCCAGGACCCCCTGAGGAAGTCCCACCAGTTTTACCAACTCCATATGTGCCACAGGCAGCACCAAGTGCTCCCCCTGCGGGTCTGGAAGGTCCGGGAAGTCTGGAAACACCACCCCTCTCCGACTCTCCTCAACCGGGCTCTCCAGAGCCAGTTGGGTGGCGCTTGCGTTCAGCTGATCAAGGGCCCAAGCCACAACCGGCACGTCAGATGCCTCTCGGGGAGATTCGGGGTGCCCAAGTGCTTGGTGAAGATGGGACCTTACAGGAGGGAAGGCCAGTCTATTATTAGCAGCCCTTTACCACAAGTGACATCCTGAATTGGAAACATCACACACCAGCTTATTCTGAAAAGCCTCAGGCCATGGTAGACCTCCTAGAAACGATTTTCCAGACACAGAAGCCCACCTGGGTGGACTGCAAGCAGCTCCTTTTCACATTCTTTAACATTAAGGAGCGCATGAGAGTAGTATCGGAGGCTCGGAAGTGGCTCCAGACCCAGGCCTCGGCAGGAATATTAGATACAGACAGATGGGCCAGGGAGGCCTTCCCAGATGAGGAACCTGATTGGAACCCGAACTCGGAAGGGCCAGGCTAGAAGACGGAAGGGCCAGGCTAGAAAGATATGGGCCGGCCTTCCTCCAGGGGGTCAGGGCCAGAGCAAAGAAGCCCAACAATATGGCTAAAATCACTGAGGTTTTCCAGAAGCCTGACGAAAGTCCAGCAGCTTTCTATGAGAGACTATGTGAGACATACTGAATCTATACTCCCTTTAGACCTGAGGCCCTGGAAAATCAAACCATGGTAAATGCCACTTTTGTAGGCCAAGCCCAGCCTGTTATCAGGAGAAAATTACAGAAGCTGGAAAGGTTTGTCGGAAATGCCACTGAACTGCTGGAGATAGCCAACAAGGTTTTCATCAACCGAGACTGTAGCAAGGAGGGAGGAAGAAAAGAGAATACAAAGAAGGGCCAATATAGTAGCAGCGGCTTTTAGAGGCTCAAGCTCCCAGACAGATCAGAAAGGGAAGCAAGAATACAGATCAAGGGGGAAAGGAAGAGCGAGCCTGAGACGAGACCAGTGTGCCTATTGTAAGGAGACAGGACACTGGAAGAATGAATGTCCCAAAGGACAAAGTAAGAAAACTGGGCCCCCTTTTCCACCCAGTCCCTATCAACCAGAACCACCTGAAGCAGATCTCATTGGGCTAGCAATGGCTGATTCCGACTAGGACAGACCAGGCTCTTTTCAGCTGGGCCCCCCCGTGAGCCCATGGTCAGAATGAAAATTGGGGGCCAGACTGTGGACTTTATGGTTGATGCAGGAGCTGAGCACTCAATAGTCACACAGAAAATAGCGTCTTTCTCGGGAAAGGTGGTCACCATTACTGGAGCTACTGGGGACCAGACCCGTAGACCATTCTGCCACCCTCGCTGATGCCAACTTGGTGGTCATCAAGTAATTCATGAATTCCTGTACTTGCCAGACTGCCCAGTGCCTCTAATGGGTAGAGACCTTTAGCCAAAATGGGACCAGAAATCACTTGCTCCAGATGGCTCAGCACAGCTTTGCCTAAGTAATGAGACCTCCCCAATGACCCTGTCCCTAGCAGTGCAAAGGGCGGAAGAATGGAGACTTTATACCCCCCAAAGGCTTCACCATTAGAACCTGAATTAGAGAAAGAATTCCCGCTGGTCTGGGCGTAAAGGAATTCTCCAGGTCTGGCTAAGGACCACGCCCCAGTGCTGATTGACTTAAAGCCTGGGGCACAGCCTGTCAAAATCCACCACTTAGACCTGCTGCTTCAGTGGGGACTTGTTAAATGATGCAGGTATCCATGGAACATGCCATTCTTGCCTGTCAAAAAGCCTGGGACTAATGACTACCACCCTGTACAGGATCTATGGGCTGTTAATGAGGCTGTTATAACTCTGCATATCCACGGGGCCATATACAGTATAAGGAAAGGGGGCTCTTGACGGCTAGAGGAAAATGAATCAAAAAAATCAGAATGAGATTTTAAAGTTACTAGAAGCAGTCTGGGAGTCCAAGGAAATAGCAGTCATCCATTGCAAAGGTCACCAGAAAGGGAAAGGCTCAGTATCAGAAGGAAACCAACGTGCTGACGCCGCAGCCAAGCTGGCTGCTAAAGAACAAGTGGCACCGTCACGGATCATGTTGGCCCCGAAATACCTGAACCTCCAAAGTACACTCCTCAGGAAGAGGAATGAGCCCAGCAAGAAGGGGGCAAGGGAACAAAGGAAGGCTGGTGGATACTCCCAGATCATAGGGTCTATGTCCCAGAACAGTTATCCCATAAGGTAGTCCTCCAGCAGCATGAACTTACTCATTTAGGGAAGACTGCCCTAGAAGCTTTGTTAGGCAGATACTACCTAATTGCCGCCTTCCCTCCTAGTGAGCCTCAGTCTCTCAGCGTTGCCTCCTCTGTGCTCAGAACAATGCCAAACAGGGTCCTGTGGGACCGATAGGAGTACAGCGCTGTGGGAAAGCTCCTTTTGAGGACTTTGAAGTAGATTTTACAGAAATAGGGCCTAGCAGAGGAAATAAATACCTGCTAGTTTTTGTTTGCACCTTTTCAGGCTGGGTCGAGGCATATCCCACTCGCACGGAAAAGGCAAGAGAAGTCACTAAGGCATTGCTGAAGGATATAATTACACGGTATGGAATGCCTCTGACCATAGGGTCCGATAATTGCCCAGACTTTGTAGCAGAAATAGTACAACAGGTAGCTAAGGCTTTAGGAATTAAATGGAACCTACATACAGCCTACAGGCCTCAGAGTTCAGGGAAAGTAGAGCGCATGAACTGGACTCTAAAGCAGACTACGGCTAAGCTATGCCAAGAGACAACCTTACTTTGGACAGATATCTTGCCTCTTGTACTCCTGCGGATACGCTGTGTCCTAAGGGCCAGGGTAGGTTTCTCTCCCTTTGAAATTCTATATGGTAGACCCCCTCCCTTAATTTGGCCAAAGGGAGATTTGGGGGAAATAGGGAACTTAGAAATCCAGAAACAACTACAAGGACTTGGAAAAACTGTCTCTGAGGTACACAGATGGGTTACTGAACGACTACCCATCTCTCTAGGAGCAGCCGTACATCCTTATAAACCTGGAGACCAGGTTTGGGTAAAGGACTGGAAAAGGGAGCCCCTCATGCCTACCTGGAAGGGACCCTATCCAGTCATATTAACCACGCCCACAGCTCTCAAGGTTGCAGGACTGAATACCTGGATCCACCACTCCCTGGTGAAGGCAGCCCACCAGCCGAGTGATGCCCAGCCTGAGTGGAAGGTGACCTCTGACCAGAAACACCACCTGAGGATCACTCTCAAGAAGACATCGGATCTGGCCGATCAACCTGCTCCAAGGAATTCAGAAAATCCCTGCTGAATTCTCCCTAACACTAATCTCTCTTTCTTATCTCCTCCTAAAGGTAATATGCTCTGGTATTTCTGGATAATCATTGGTTTTATCTTTTTATTAGTTCTCATTTTGTCTTTTTACGAGTGCCGCCAGAACCCAAGGCTGCTACCAGAAGGAGAACTCATCTGTTCTTGCCGGGACCACAGAAGCACCATAAAATTACTGCTTCCCACGTAGCAAGGAAACAAAGGCCTCATCATGGATTGCTGGACTACACCTTGTCATGCTATCCTTGGCTACATCTGCCTTGCAGGAATAGCCATAATACCGCTCTTTGTCCTAGCGGTTCACTGTTGTGGACTCCCACTGAACAGAAATAGAGGGAATAACATGCTCCCACTAATAATATTAGCCAGCACATACTTGCCTCCCATAGGGACCACTGCCATGTGTCCTTGCTTAGAAACTCACTACCCAAATATGCTAGACCGGGTAGCCTATCAGAAAGCCCCATCAAGCCAGATTTTTGTTAGCTATACTTATCAGCCTGCGGCATGTTATGATTCCACTACCAAATGCACGTGGGGGGTGGTGGTGGAGGGATTGTATTGGATGGAAAAAATGATAGGACCTGTCACGGCCAATGTGCAGCTAACTAATGTTGCTCCTATTTGTTTCGGCAGGACCCAGGCCCAACATCCAACAGGTCGCCTCCCAGATGAACTATGCAACTCTACCCTCAAGGCTGAAAACACCACCTGGTGCCCCCTGCAGGAACATTCTACATGTGTGGGTCCGCTGCTTACCTCTGCCTGCCTTCAAACTGGACAGGAATGCCTTTAAACTTCGGAATTCCCTACAAACCCTTCATGGGATGCTAACCCCTTTGTCATTGTCTCTTTTCAGCTGGAAGCAGTTAAGAGTGATCATCGTCCATGTTCACCATAACATCCCATAGTTGTTGTACCACAAGGCTAAGAGAAGCTTGTGGAACAAGGGGGCGGGGGGCGGGGGGTGAGAAGGCTAAAAAGGGCTAATTCCAATGTAACCCTGATATTTGGGGGATGGTGATCTGAATCCATGCCAGCAAGCTCAGTGTACATTCTTGATAACCTATAATTAAGTCCCTATCTCCTTCCAGATACTGGTCTTGCAGAACCTGTTACTGTGAACAGTGCACTGCCCCGGAGGGAGGGTTATTAATGCTGGTGCCAGGCCAGACCATCAGATATGGCCTGGAGACCCCCAACACCTGAGGGCCTTCTTGCAAGGCCCGCGAAAAGGACCAGAAGCATAATCCATGTTTGTGGGACAAGGACCACAGGGAGATATAAGGGAGGGCCCCATGCATGTTCCTTCACTCAGATTTGGAAGGCTGTTGCCTGAGTCCGCCGGTGTATTAAACAGTATCCCTCCATTTCTTTGAAGCGTCCTTGGTTTTCTTTGGTCTTCTGTAACACTGCCAATGGCCGGCACCACCCTCCTCCCTCCTCTGGGAGGGGCTCCCCGCTCCGCACCGCCTGCACCCCGCCCCTGGCCAGGCACACCTGCTTCACCACCCCCCCCCCCCTCCGCCCCCTGGTTGCCATCCCCTTCTGAGTGCAGTTTCCTTCCCTTTTCCATTCCTGCATCTTTTTCTTGTTCCCTTTCTGTATTTCTGTTTCTCCTCTCGGCCTGTCTGCATGCAGGCCTGCCTTCCTTTCCCTCTCCTTTCTTATTCCCTCCTATTGTATCCTATCCTACCCCAGGCCGTGCAGCTGCCTGAGCAGAGGGTGGAGATGCAGCCTGCTGATCCGGTCATGACGTGATGCTATAATGGATAAATTTGCATATTTCTCTATTATTAGATTAGATGTTGTTATAATTTTCTATTTTATTATTATTTGTTGTTAATTCTTACTGTATCTATTTTAAAATATGTTTTTTATTAATTTTAGAGAGAGAGGGAGAGAGAAACACATCGACGTGAGAGAGAAACATCCATCAGTTGCCTCCGTCATGCACCCTGACTGGGTACTCAAACTCACAACCTGGGCATGTGCCTGGCCAGGAATTGAACTGGCAACCTCCCTTTCTGTGCATGGGACAGCACTCATCCAACTGAGCCATACCGGCCAGGGGTACTGTGCCTAACTTATAAATTAAACTCAATCATAAGATGTATGTATAGGAGAAAACATAGTATATTGCTGGAGGCTAATTCCAACAGGTCATAATTATGCAAGAAGTTCATCTGAAGGCTGATGGACCTTGGGGCTTCAGCAGGGCTGAAAATCTGCATGTCTTATTACCTGCTGCTGGAACAGCTGTAGGCATTTCCCCTAATCTGATAATCTTTTCCTGTTTACCTGCTGCTGGCAGAATAGCTGAAGGAATTTCCCCTAACTAACCTGATAAGCTTTTCCTGTTTATCAAACTTTACCTGTTTGCATTCCTAAAGGACCAATGTATTTCCCAGCAAGTAAAAAGCCGTGTGTCCAGACATTCGGAGAGCCCACTTCACTAGAAAGTGGAGCCTCCCCTGGCTCCCCCATACCTCCCAAATTTATATTTCATATCTAGTCTCTTTATTCAATTTACACGCAGCCCTTCTCCAGATTGCTGAACCCTGTAGCTGTGGAAAGACCTCAGCAATATATGTAGGGCTTGGTACTATCTGCAGTTTCAGCCATTCCCTGGGGGTTTTGAGGTGTATCCCCCACAGATAAGGGGGACTACTGTACTGGACATTTGACCAGACTGCACAGAGATGTGCCAGACCCTGGGAAGCCAGATCTCTGATGCTGACATGTGTGTCTTTGGACACAGTCACTCTCCCTCCCTTTTCCCCTCCCTCCCTTCTTTCATTTCCCCCCCCCCTTCCTCCATTCTTCACTTTCTTCTTCATAGTAAGAAGAGTATATAGAACATACTTTAATCTGTTTTTTTCTTTCTTTATTGATTAAGGTATTACATATGTGTCCTTATCACCCATTCCCCCTTTGCCCCCCCCTCACCCCCTCACCCCCTGGTGTCTGTGTCCATTGGTTATGCTTACACCAGTATGCATGCATACAGGTCCTTTGGTTGATCTTTTAATCTGTTTTAATAATAAAAATTCTTTTGGATTCACCATTAGAAATTATTTTTATTGAAAAAATTACATATATTGATGTAAAAGTCTGCAGACTAGTCTAAATTGGTAAAAACCTTGAAAAATACCTGAAAGTTGGTTATGAGCAATTCTTTTTTTAATTATTATTATTATTATTATTATTTAGCAATTGTTAATTCAGTCACTTCCTTGAAATTTCCCATTATTTCCTAAGAATCACCGGCAGAATTTATGATTAGCTGAAGTTCCTGGTTGTTTGGTCTCTTGTTAAAGCTCTCTTTGCCATTGTACTCTCTTCTTTGTCAGATGCATCTGAGTTAAAATATTAGGAAGAACCTAGCAAAGGGAAACTTCCTCCTGTTTATATAAACCATCTTTGTATTTGGCTGCAAGGTCCTCTTCATATACATAACTACCTGGGGTTGAAAACACTTTACCTAATTCCTGAAAGCTCTTCTGCTGCTACCAACAGCAGGGAAGAGTTTCTGGAAAGGACTCCGAAGACACTTAGCCTCCTTAAAAGCTCTACTGTCCGCAATCTAGACTAGCAAATGCCTGCCACCACTTTCATTATTGTATGTCGTGTAGCAGAAGTGTGGCAATCATGTACTTCTATGTACTTCCAATTACTGCTGCTACAGTTGAACACTACCGACATAATTAACAACCTCAACTTAAAAAGATGCTTTTCTATTTTAAATGTCATAGATCTTCATTGTGAAAAATTATACAATGCAGAGAAACATAAAGAAGAAAATCACAGTACTAAATGATAACCACCATTAACATTTTGGTGAATATCCCTCAAGTATTTTTTTTTTCCTATTCCTCCATTTTTTTACTATTCCACTGAAAGATTCTAGTAGCAATTTGATTTTTTGCCATTAAAATATACGTATATCACACACCTTTATTTCCCTTATGCAGTGAAGTATTCACACTCAATGTGACATTTAATGGCTGGGCAGTTGTATAGATGTATCATAATTTACTTAATAAATCTATCGGGAACCACAGTTAGGTTGTTGTCATTGGAAGGGGTTCAGAACAGATGTGCCACTTTGGTATGTGGATGTGGGCTCAAGAGAAGCTTCTGCCTCCACCCCAACAGCTACCTAGAAGAGTTTAAATTAGGGGCCTCACCCATAGTAAGAGTTATTACCAGAGACAACTTTTTATGACTTATCTGTATGGCAGGGCAAACACCTAATTATGAACATCTGCTCTTCTTACCCTCCTTCCCTCTGAAGCCACAGGTGCCTTAACTCATTCCTTAGCTCGAGATGTCATGTACACCTCATTTAACCTTTCTGGCTCTGAACCACTCATGTATGTGCGATCTCTGAATCTCTCATGTATATGAGGTTCCTGTACCTACCTATGTGATTACATTTGGTTATTTTTCTGTTGTTACTCTGTCTCTTGCAGATTTAATTATTAGACCAGATGAAAGCATCTAGAAGGGTAGAAGTAAGTTTCTTCCTCTCCTCTTTTTTTTTTTTTTCTTAACTATGTTATATGTAATAGAGACTTGAATACCTTGTGCAAGAATCTTTGCAAGAATCCCCAATTACTCCTTTAGGGCAAATTCCCAGAAATGGAATAGCTGGATGACAGGATTTAGCCATTTTCAAGTCTTTTGCTAAAATATTGCCAAACTGACCTCTAGAAAAGATGTACCAATTTACTTTCCCAAAGACACTTCAGAGAATGACTTTATCTATGTCCTCAACAATATACTGTCTTGAAAGTAAAACTAACCAGGCTGCTGAAAGTAGGAAACTCATTTTCATTGAAACTTCTTTGAATACTAGTGATGTTGAACACTGTTTTACGTGTTTAATTGGCCATTTGTGTGTGGCTCTAGTGAATGGTCCATTAATGCCAATTACTCAATTTCCTACTGTGATAGGTACCTTTTACTTATTGGTCTGTAGTTAGCTAATTGGTCATTTCCACTATCAAATCATCTTCAAAGGGATTTCTATGGCAATGTTTGTTTTATGTCACCTTCTCTAAGAAGATCTTGGAAAGTGAACATATGTTAAAAACTGCCCAGATTACTTTGCTTCCAAAATTTTAAGTAATATTTCTTTTAAGTTTACTCATGTAATTACTCCGTTTTGAAATTTTGCACGGACTCCTTTTTACCTTTAAAATGAAAACAAAACTCACTAGTGAAAAACGTCTAGAGTAGTGATCCCATCTAGATCTGTGCTGTGCAATACAGTAGCCACAGGTGATCTTATCACACACAAAATAATAACAAGGAAACTTTTGATAGAGATGTTTATGGCATAGATGTGGTGATTATTTCACAAGTAATATACTTATCTCCAAACTTATCAAGTTGAATATGTCAGTTTTGTACAGCTTTTTGTATGTCAATCATATGTAGTCTAAAAAAACTACAGTAGCTGGTAGTCAGTTGTGGCTATTTAAACTTAAACTTAAAAAATGAAATAAAATTAAGATTTCAGTTTCTTGATTGTTAATAGCCACTGTTTTGGACAGTACTTTTTCATCATTGCAGATAGTTCTGGACAGCACTGAGCCACAGATTTATCTTTTTCTAACCCCTGATCTACTTTCTTCTCCATCTCCTAGCCTCTGCTGGGAGTGCCCTTCTCATTTCCTGTGGCTAATTCCCACACCTCCTTCACATACAGCTCAAATGCCACTTACTCTGGGGAGGCATCTCCTGACCATTTAAGTCCCTCAAACTGTACTGATGCCCTCGTGGCCCAGAAGAGTGTCTACTACAGTCAACTGCAGACATCAGTTCTCTGGTCCTTGTCACCTACCAACTCATGGAAGGAGGAGTTGGTGCCTTCAACTTCTGATTCCTCAGGACCCAGCTTAGTTTCTGAAAAATGGACAAAGCTTAGTGTATGTTGAATAAGTGAACTATCCACCATTTGCCTCATCCTGTGTAATGATTTATTCTTAAAAATTCAATGCAATGATTTATTCTGAAAAATTTTCAAGAACTGAAAAGCATATCAAAAGAAGTATTCAAGGGCCAACATATTTATTTTAGGAAGAGTACAGTTATTAACTGCAATGAAATAATGGAATATATGGGCATGCTGGATGAGCTGCCTCACAGAAGTTAGTTACAACAGCAATACTATAAACTCTTTCTTGTTAGAGATATAGACATACTCCCTTGTCCTTCAACAAATATAACGATTTGTTGAACAATTACAAACCAGATCCTCTTAATAATTCTCACCCCAAATAAAAGCCTATAAAAGTTTATGTAATCCTTAGTCTTCCAGAGTGTCCCTGAGGAGTGACAGCATGTTGCTAGCAGAAAGAGCATTTGTGAGCACCAGGTCCAGGTTACTTTTACCTTTAAAAAAAAATCACAATTAATATGTATTTTATAGAAGAATAAAGTTAAATACTAATATGTATAAAAAATTACAGATTCAATCCCTGGTCAGGGTGTGTGAGGGAGGTGGCTGATATATGTTTCTTACATCAATGTTTCTTTCTCTCTTAAAAAAAAATCAATAAAAAAAAGAATAAAAGAGAACTCATTCATAACCGTATCACCAAATGACAACCTCTGTTTGCATTTGGTGTGCAACTCTCCCATTTTTCTATACAGATATATCCTATATAATAAAGATGTAATATGCAAATGGTTGTTACACTGTGAAGCGGAACGACCGAATGCATAACGACTGGATCACGGATCAGCAGGAGGGTGGGGCAGTGAGCTACAAGCTGGCAGCAGAGAGCTACAGGAGGGGGCAGGGCAGCCAGCTATGGGGGGGGGGGCCAGGGGGAGCTACAAGAGTGTGGGGCAGCAGGTGGAGAGCTACTGGAGGGTGGCAGTGAGCCACTGGCGAGTTACTGGTGCACGGATTCATGCACAGGGCTACTAGTGTGTGTGTGTGTGTGTGTGTGTGTGTGTGTGTGTGTGTGTGTATCCTATCTCAGTGGTTGGCAAACTCATTAGTCAACAGAGCCAAATATCAACAGTACGATTGAAATTTCTTTTGAGAGCCACATTTTTAAAACTTAAACTTCTTCTAATGCCACTGCTTCAAAATAGACTCACCCAGGCTGTGGTATTTTGTGGAAGAGCCACACTCAAGGGGCCAAAGAGCTGCATGTGGCTTGTGAGCCACAGTTTGCCAACCACAGTCCTATCTAATAATAGAGTGATATGCAAATTGACCATCACTCCAACACACAAGATGGCTGCCCCCATGTGGTCAAAGATGGCCACCAAAAGATGGCCAGCAGGGGAGGGTAGTTGGGAGGGATCAGGCCAGCAGGGGAGGGCAGTTGGGGGTGAACAGGCCAGCAGAGGAGGGAAATTGGGGGTGACCAGGGCTGCAGAGAAGGGCAGTTGGGGGGGGACCCAGGCCTGCAGGGGAGAGCAGTTGGGGGGGACCAGGCCTGCAGGGGAAGGGCAGTTAGGGGCAATGACGCTGGCAGGGGAGCAGTTAGGCATCAATCAGGCTGGCAGGCAAAAGTGGTTAGGGGCAATCAGGAAGGCAGGCAGGTGAGTGGTTGGGAGACAGCAGTCCTGGATTGTGAGAGGGATGTCCGACTGACCGTTTAGGCCCTATCACGGTAGGATTGGGCCTAAATGGGCAGTCAGACATCCTTCGAGGGATTCTAGATTGGAGAGGGTGCAGGCTGGGCTGAGGGACACCACCTTCCCCCATGCACTAATTTCGTGCACCGGGCCTCTAATATACACACACACACACATATATATATGTGTGTGTGTGTGTGTGTGTTCCTCTGAGGTCAACAGGTCACTGTGGCTGGATTCCCTAGAAGACAGTCTATGCCAGTGGTCAGCAAACTCATTAGTCAACAGAGCCAAATATCAACAGTACAGCGATTGAAATTTCTTTTGAGAGCCACATTTTTTAAACTTAAACTTCTTCTAACACCACTTCTTCAAAATAGACTTGCCCAGGCCGTGGTATTTTGTGGAAGAGCCACACTCAAGGGGCCAAAGAGCCGCATGTGGCTCGAGAGCCGCAGTTTGCTGACCACTGGTCTAGGCAAAGCTTCTCGGCTAATGCTTCTTTGGAAAGTGCAATGGCGGGGTTGGAAAAATGAGACAGAAGGAAACCAAGTGTATACTTGTTAACAAACTGGACATAGGCTCACGATAAAACACAGCTGGTTTCCAGGTGGCATGGGACCTCTGACAGGGCACACCATGCCAATGATCCACAGGAGGGAGGAAAGGGGTAGAATGTGTTGGCCAACATCCTTGGGTCTCCTTTCCCTCTTTGGTCAGGTTCACTCTACGGGACATGAACTTCACTTCCAGGTTGTGTTACCTGGTCCCTCTTGATGGCCAATGTGGGCGCAGTCTCCAGCTCAGAGGGGCAGTGCTTGCTTAATGTCTGAAGGTGGTTGGAAGAGTGAGGGGTCCCTGGGTCTAGTCAGGGTGAACTCGGGGGACAGAAATGCTCTCACCATAGCGAGCTCGCTGGGGTCCTGCCAGAACCTGAGCCTCACCCTGGGGGAGGCAGGGAGTGCAAAATACATTAAGAAATGGTACCATCAGGGGAAGGGTTGGCCCTGGCTTTTCAGACTGTGCTTTTCCTAGCAGGTCCATCAAAGCCCTTGGCTTTGAGATCAAAGGGATCCTGCAGAGTGCTGTTCATAGGAAACACCGAGTGCCGTTCTCCCCAGGACAGGGCTGCCGTGTTATAAAGAAAGGAAAAGGGAAGGGAAGTTCTGTGGCAGGAAAGCTCCACCTTTCCTACGGGGACAGAAAAAGAGCAAGAGGTCAGACAGGGACACTTGGCTGAGCCGAGCGACATCCTCCTCCACACCTCTGGTCTGAACCAAGCAGCCCAGTGACTCAAGCGGGCAGCCTGGGCTCACCCAGGAGCAGGCTTCAGAGAGAAGGGCAGATACAAACTACAGACATCCTCGTGTGCCCTGAGACCCTGGCACCACCAAATGAGCACCCCAGCACCGCAAGGGGCAGGGCCAGAGGGAGGAGGAGAGGTTTGCCCTGAGAAAGGCACTCAGAATTCTGTTTAATTGAGTGGTTTCCTTTATGACTTTTCAGACTCTACACAGGGCAAATTTCCCACAATCAGCTGGACTATTAAAGAAAAAATGGCAGCAAAGCAAAGAAAGAAACTAGGGTGTTTAAAAAAGAGGAGAGGCAGGCACAAAGGAGAATGAGTCCGCTGGATGGCTTCCCTGGGTCTCCTAATGCCAACGACAAGTTAAAGCAGCACACTCGTGTCTGGGAGTCTCTTTCTGCACTGCCAAGGTTGCTCTGGGCATTGCCAATCCGCCTACTCTGGCCTTCTCTCTGCAGCCTTTGGTTTTCTGGCAAGACCGGATGAGGGTTTGTGTGTGTGTGTGTGTGTGTGTGTGTGTGTGTGTGTGTGTGTGTTTTCCTTTCTTTCTTTTTACAAAGATTTGAAAACAGAAAGGAGGGTCATAAACAAACTCTTTAAGATGATCCAGGCTTTGCATGTAACTGAGGAGGGGTTTATTTTTATTTATTTATGTTTTAAAATATATTTTATTGCTTTTTTACAGAGAGGAAGGGAGAGGGATAGAGAGTTAGAAACATCGATGAAAGAGAAACATCAATCAGCTGCCTCCTGCACACCCCCAACTGGGGATGTGCCCGCAACCAAGGTACATGCCCTTGACCGGAATCGAACCTGGGACCTTTCAGTCCGCAGGCTGACGCTCTATCCACTGAGCCAAACCAGTTAGGGCAGGAGGGGTTAAATTCCTTCCTGTTCCCATGGCCTGAAGGATAAACTAAAGAGCTCTCTGAGATGGGTGGCACGTACAGGACACCCTCAAGCTGATCTAAGATGTCTGTGCATCTTCATTACAATGGCCCCTGCTCCTTCCCTGACCCAAGCCCTCCAATGACACTATGTGGTCATTCAGGCCTCAGTGCTCGTTCCCTACAGTCCCTTCATTTAGGTCTGGGGTTCACCTGCATCAAGTCTCAGCTCAGGTTCACCTCCTGAAACCTTGCCCATCGCCAGGTGAATCCAACCAAAGCCTTCCTTGTGCTCATGTGTGAACAGCTTCTGGGTGTACCTACTGAATAAACACGTGGCTGTCTTTTCCTATTAGATTATGAACGGTTTAAAAACACAGACCCTATTCATTTTCAGTTCCCCAGCACCTAGAACAGTGTCTGCTACCTGGAATGTGGTCAGGAAATGCTGGCTGGTGGAGAAAGCACTTGCTATCCCACTCATCTCGCACCCCAACGGTAAATGCTCCCCTGCGACTCCCCTGGGATGCTCCCCCTCCTCCTGGGCAAAGGCACACGCTTACTGCCTCTAGAGCAATGCCAAGCACAGTCTCAGTGTTCCATAAATGCTGTCTTTAGAAACATGTGCAATACTTCAGGCTACATTTTAAATTATCCAGAGCTCAGTCATAGTCATCATGATACTAACAAATTACTTTTTCTTCATTTTTATGTTTCAATTACAATTGACATTCAATATTATGTTAGTTTCAGGTGTACAGCATAGTGGTTAAACATTTATATAACTTATAAAGTGATCCGCTGGATAAGTCTTGCACCCGCCTGGCACCCCACATACATAATTATTGCAATGTTATTGACTTATTCCCTAACTTGTACTTTACATCCCTGTGACTACTTTGCAACTGCAATTTGTATTTCTCAATCCCTTCACCTTGTTCACCTAGCTCCCTCCTCTCCTCTGGTCTGTCAACCATCAGTTTGTTCTCTGTATCCACGAGTTTACTGGTAAATTTCTTGAGTGCAAGCACTGAGCTAGGCACGTCATATACATCACACCACCACCACCCTTCACAGCAGCCTTTTAGATGGGTATTCCCAGACATTTTATAGACAAGGAGACTATGACTGAAGGAGCTAAGTGATTCGTTACACAACACACATCTGGACAGTGGCAGAGCTGGGATTTATACTCTGGTTTGAATTCAGATGCTCTCAGGCAGCCAGAGTTTGGGCGCTGGCCCTTGATGCCTGTATCTCCAGTTACCAGGCAGCATTTGAAGTTTGAGGGAAAGGGAACAAGCCATCCTTTCTTAACTCCACCCCCTTCTCCTCACAGCCCCCACTAACGGCTGACTGTATATTATTACACTGTCTCTTTATTTTCTTTTCTTGCTGTCAACCCTTAGGTTACACCCTGAGACCTTGCAAATAGATATGACTGTGGCTAGGATACATGTGGAAGTTTAAGAGTACAGGTAACTTTACCTTGATTAGAACCAGGACTGCTGATAAACAAGAAACTTACAATTGAGTGAAGACAGAATTGGGGTGGTGCCAGCATTAGAATACTCAACACTTTAGTACTTCCTGGGAAGTTGCCAAAATCCGGATGTCTTTAACATAAGCAGAGACCGGAGAGTTTACATTAACTGTCCCAAGGCCGTACATCAGTTGCATGGAGAGTGAGGATGTGAATTCACTCTGGATTTCAGGCCTGGGCTGGACACGCAGGTCAGGCCTGGATTGTGGTGGGTCTTGAAAGGCAGGCTGAGGTCCACGGGCTCTATTAAGAAGACAGTGGAAGGTTTCTGAGCAGAGGCACAATAAAATCCGAGCTACACGAGTTACATGTTGGAGAACGGGCCTAGCAATGGAAAGAGGCAGGAGCGAAGGTGGAGGGATGAGAGGCTTGTGGGGAGACCATGTAGGCGAGGAGGCTGTTGCCTTTATAGTAGTTATGCTTAGATGAAGTTTCCGCTCATCACATTAAGCTTGACATGACAGAAACGTGGGACTGGACAGAAGACAGCTGGTGGTGAGAGCTAGAGGAGTGTAATTAGAGGTAGAGATCTGGGAGTTACTATAGAAAGGCTGCAGACATAGCTCTGAAAATAAACGAGGTCACTACGGGCTGGGGCAGGGACAAGGGAGGACAGAGGGCTGAGGATGACACGTGCAGATTAGGCATTTGCAGAGGGGAAAAGGTGGGGAATTTGGAAGAAGACAGGACGAATAGGCAGAGAAATGCAGCTCAGAGCGACAACTTGCAACAAACAGGCTGATGAAGCAATAGCAGACACCAAAATTCCTCTTAGGGATGGAAGTGTGTTGAGAAAAACTTTGATAAGCTGCCCAGGGGAAAAGGGTAAGAGTGAGGAGGCAGAGAGCAGAGGCCAGGAGGTGAGAGAGGGAGTTACACTGCCCTGCACTGGGAGTGAGGAATTTGAGAGGGAGGTTGTGGAACAGGGCTGGGAGAGGCAAGAGGGGCTGGCTGAGTATCTCTGGGGCTGAAGGGCTTGTACCATATGGGGCCTTAAAAAGGCCTGCATGGCAATTGTGAATGCTTGGCTGTCTCTCCAAACCTTCCTTAAAGTCTCTGACAGGCAGAAAAGCCTGGTGTGAGTGTTGGGGGAAATGAAGGAACAGGATGGACTCGCCTTTCAGTTGTAGACAGGGACTGAACACGTGGAATGGTGAGGTGATGAGTGGAAGACGTTTCGTAGAAACAGAATTTCAGAACCAACAGCCTGCAGCCTGAAATCATGAACACACCAGAAATCAGGAAAGTTTGGGGTGGGTACCGGACTTCCAAAGGGCATGGGATGGGGGTGTGGCCAATGCCATTTAAATCTTAAGACACCCAGACTCCAGCTGACATCTGTGGTAAAACCTTATGATAGAAGACGTGCTATTAAATCCTTATTCTTTCTGAACGAGCTTAATATGTGGGTGGATTTTATACGAGTGTACACGAGGGAGGGGAACCCTCAATAAATGGGTTTGAAGATTTATGAGGCTGGAGGGAAAACACTGATCCTAATGCACAGATTCAGTTCACATGAGCCGCCCTAGGGTGAGCCGCCCTAGGGCAGGCTGCCCAGCTGCGAGTCATTCATTTAAACTTTTCTGGTCCCTTTGTTTGTGAATAATTGTTTCCTAGAAAACTTTTCCCAACCCCACATTGTTCCTCCTGAGCTAGAAGGATGGGACCTACCAGAGAGGCTGCTGCAAAGCCAGGGGTTGGAGGATTCCGAGACCTGCTCTTGCTGCCTTTCCTCCAGTAGCAGAGGGGTGGTGAGGCTGGGGAGGGTGCATGGAGCTGGGGCCTGGGCAGACCCTGAGCCTGGATTAGAACAGAAGCTGAGGGACCTGGCTAAGGGCCGCCCCCCCTCCCCCCCCCCCCCGCCCCCAGGTCTCTTCACTTTCCACCACAGACACGGATGAGACCTTTCCTCTTATTAGTTTACTAGAAGCCTGATGCACGAAATTCATGCAAGGGCCTTGGCCCTCCCAGCCTCTCGCAGCCCTGGCCGGCCCTCGCAATTCCAGCTTTGTCTGGACGGTCGTTCTGCTGTTCGGTCTAATTAGCACATTAGCTCTTTATTTTTTAGGATGTGAGTCACAGACCAAGCTGTGTGCAGGCGTGTGTCCACATGCGTCGCTGAGCAACTCAGAAATTTTGGCCGACATTGGAAGAAGCATACAAAAGGCAAATTAAATTTGTGAAAGCACTAGTTTAAACCCTGTCAAAAAGTTGATGATTTTGCAAATGCGATTCAGTAAAACAAAATGATGGCTTTCTTCCAGTTATTTCATAATAGAAGTCCTGCAAAACTCTCCAAGTTTGTCCAAGGAAATTAGAAGCAAAAAAATTTAAAAACATAGGTGAAAAACTAGCTTTTTCAATTTTCTGGCTTTCTACAATAATCACTGGATATGCTAGCAGATTGTGTGAAATTTATGTATTACTTAGCCTCCATAGATTCGGTATATCTTTTTTAAAAAATTAAATCTTTATTGTTGAAAGTATTACATACTTCCCCTTCTTCCCCTCATTAACCCCTTCTAGCACATTCCTGTCCTCTGCCCCAGGCCTTCACCACACTATTGTCTGTGTCCATGGGTTATGCATATACGCATACAAATTCTTTGGTTGATCTCCAGCCACCCACCTCAACCTTTCCTCTGAGAATCCACAGGGATCCTGTGTTTCTTACCTACAATTGCTAGTAAATATTAAAGAGTCAGGGAGAGATGCTGCCCAACGGTTGAAGAGGTTGGTGTGGATAGTGTGACAGATTGTACTTTTCACAGATGACCGCAACAATTATTTTCTGTTTCACACGTTCTTCTTACAATGTAGCATTGGCCCTCCCCCCATTAAAAGGTGAGGTCTGTGTCCCCCTCTCCTCCAGCCCTGAACTGCGTAAGATTTACAACTGCTTCAACAAATAGAGTATGATGTATGTGACTATCAAGGCTAGGTCAAAAGGTGACTCAGCATCCTCTCCCTATGTAGGAATAGTTGCTTTGAAACTGTAAATTATCATGTAAAATCTCTGACTCTGGAAACCACCCTGCTGTCAGAAAGCCGGGGCTGTACAGAGATGTCCAGCTGAGGATCCAGCCGACAGTCAGGAACAAAAGCCAGACGTAGGAGTAAAGATGCCTGCAGATTGTTTGAGCTCCCAGCCATTGAGTCTTCCCGACTGAGGTTCCCAGACATTGTGCAGCAGAGATGATAAGCTGTCTTTGTGGTGTCCTGTCTAAACTCCTTACGCACCGATGCTGAGGGTATAATGAAAGAGTTTTACCTTACTAAGTTTCGGGATCGGTTGTTACATGGCAATTGCCATTGGAACAGACAGGAGCCCTATTCAGTCCCTGAGTCCTCCTGAGATACTTCATTGGAGAGTTAGAGCTCCCTGGAACACTATTTGAAAACCTCTGGACTAGCCAGTATTCCAGGGCTAAAAAGTCTACGTTTCTAATAAACCTGGAATGTAATAGTTCATCAAAAAAGAGAAGTACCTTACCTAGTGTTATGAATTGAATTGCGTTCCCCCACAAAGATGTTGAAGTACTAACCCCAATATCTGTGAATGCATCCTTATTTGGAAACTGGAGGCCCGGTGCACAAAATTCGTGAATTCGGCGGGGTGGGCGGGGGGGGGGATGGTTCCTCAGCCCAGATTGCGAGAGGATGCAGGCCAGACCAAGGGACCCCCACTGGTGCATGATCAGGGCTGGGGAGAGACACAGGAGGCTGGCCAGCCAGGGAGGGACTGCAAGAGGGCATGTCCAGCACATCTCACTCAATCCCGATCAGCCGGACCCCAGCAGCAAGCTAACCTACCAGTCAGAGCATCTGCCCCTGGTGGTCAGTGCACATCATAGTGAGCAGTTGAGTGGCCTTAGCATATCATTAGCATATTATGCTTTCATTGATTGAATGGGAGACTGGCCAACTGGACACTTAGCATATTAGGCCTTTATTATCTATAATAACAAAAGGGTAATATGCTAATTAGACCAGACCTCTTCTGGACGTCCTTCCTGACAAAGCTGGGGCCTGAGGGAAGCCAGGGGGGCCCCAGTGCCTGCGGGCGGCCCAAGGGAAGCTAGCCTCAGTCCCGGGTGCCTGTTGGCAGCCGGAGGAGGGAAGCAGCCCGGGTCCTGGTTGCCTGTGAGCAGCCCAAGGGAAGCCAGCCTCGGTCCTGGGTGCCTACTGGCAGCCGGAGGAGGAAAGCCTTGGTCCCAGGTGCCGGAGAGAAGCTGGTGTTGGCAGCAGGGGGATGGAGGGCCTACTCTTGCATGAATTTTTGTGCATTGGGCCTCTAGTATAGGATAAGGTCTTTGCGATTATCAAGTTAAGATGAGGTCATTAGGGTGGGCCCTAGTCCAATATGACTATGTACTTGTAAAATGGGGAAGTTTGGACACAGAGATAGACACACGCAGGGAGAACGCCATATGAACATGAAGACAGAGATCTGGGATGATGCACCTACAAGCCAAGAATCACCTAGGATTGCCAACAAGCCACTGAAAGACAGGAGAGTGCCCTGGAACAGGTTCTCCCTCAGCTCTCAGAAGGAACAAACCCTGCTGACTCCTTGCTCTAGAACCGAGACAATCCATTTCTGTTTGTTCTGTTTGTAAGTAACCCAGTGTGTGGCACATTGCTGTTGAAGCCCTAGGAGAATAATATATCCAGAAACCAATTTGGACAGGAACAATGGTCCTTCACAGTTCCAGACCCTCAGTGAAGAGAGTTAGATCCTAACTCTATTATAGGACTATTATATCCTATACTCAGCAGTATTGTTTCAGGGCCCATTTTGTATGAGTAACAAGGGGAAGCACTTTAGTGAAATATAAAGATAAACTAGAGGCCTGGTGCATGAAAATTCATGCATTCGGTGGGGGGGGTCCCCTCACCTTGGCCTGCACCCTCTCACAATCTGGGACCCCTCAGGTAGGGCCCCTAGGCCTGGCCTGAGATCAGGGCCTATCCGGGCTTTCCTTCCCTGGGCTGCAGGCAGCTGGCCCCAACCCCACCGCTGCCACTGTTTGTCATCTGTGCAGTGCTGCCCTCCCTCCCCTACCACCGGTGGCCCCCCTCTGCAGATGACAGGCTGGGGTGCAATGGCTTGGCTAGCCTGGGTCTCCTTCTTTCTTTGCTTGGGGGCGGGGCCAGCCCAGCGAGGGTCCGTCTGCCTATCTGATCTCCCCTAACCACTTGCCTGCCTACCTGATCACTCCCAACCCCTCTGCCTGCCTGCCTGATTGCCTCTAACCACTTGCCTGGGGCTGGGGCCAGCAGTGACTTTCGGTTGGTCAACCTCTGGTTGTTACTGGTTGTTACAACCCAGGGTTTTAATATATATTAGGATAAGTGTTGGTTTCTGCACTTATTAGGCCTCCAACTCTGAGAGATATGGTAAGTACTAAAATAACCATAGTACAAGTGATATGTGCCCTAAACACATAGGCAGGTAGACAGTTTTAGAGAAATTCCAAAGAAGTCTTAAAATTCTTTAAAAAGTCTTAAGGATCTTAATATAAGAGCCAAAATTGTATTTGGATGGGCAGAACTAAATATAGAAGGGTCATTTCTATGAATATCTAATACTGTATGGTTCCTGTTTAATCAATTCAAATAACACAGATAAAGTGTAAATCCTTTTAAAGCATGATATAGTCCCAGATAAAATTTTGTGTAATTTTCCCCCTTCCAACATTCTTGCATTCTGGGTTGTTTAAAACAACCCAGAATGCAACTCTGTTTTACCATTGTTTACTATGGTAAAGTCAGTACTATTAAGAATGGCATTATCAGCCCTAGCTGGTTTGGCTCAGTGAATAGAGTGTGCAGACGAAAAGTCCTAGGTTTGATTCTAGTCAAGGGCACATACCTCAGTTGCAGGCTCCTCCCTGGCCCAGGCCCTGGTTGGGGCATGTACAGGAGGCAAACAATCCATGTGTTTCTCACACATCGATATTTCTCTTTCCCTCTCTCTCCCACTCTCTCTAAAAATCAATGGAAAAAAATATCTTCGGGTGAGGATTAAAAAAAGAATGCCGTTACCTAAGGTTTTGGAGTCAATTTTCAGACATTTTTGATGCCAGTTCTTGATCAGATTTATAATTAAAGCCCTCAAAAGTCACTAGAAGTTTCTTTTTAAGAAAACTTTTATTTTTCTATTTATATATTTTAGCAGTTTTATATTTAGTGAGTTAGGGAAAGCTATCTAAAAATAATTGTTTAGCTGGTTTGCCGTACTGGAATTTGATTGTTTTAACATTGTTGTTGGTAGAATTCGAAGGGCAAATCAGCCTGAATTTTAGAAAGTGTATTGAGCATCTTTTATCAGGAGGCTCCCAGTTCAGTATAGGGTCCAGAGCTAGTTTCTCCAGAAAGTGCCACAGTGGCATGTAAATTATTTCAAGTTAAAAACAATGAATGCCCAACAAACGGGAGAAGTTTTCTGTTTTTTTTTTTACCCCCACCCCTCCTTACCTGCCTAAGAAATTCAAATAGGAAAAGCTGCTTCAGGAAGGGATCCTTGGCTAGTCCCCTTAGCATGTATGAATTAAATGTGGCAGACAGGGAGGACCCAGGAAAGTCTGTTTACTAGAATCCCCTGTGTCCCATTGTTTTCAGTTGTCCAAATAAAAATTTGCCACTTGTTTGCTCTTTCTCATCTACCTGTGAATCGCCTGGCTCCTTTTGAAATTCCAGACTCCTCCCTCCCTCTCATTAGTCCAGAATGGCATGTAAGCCTCAACTATCCAATATGTCCTTGGTCTCACAGTCTTATGGAACCCCCGTGTGTACATACATAATTAATTTGGTCATTTTCTTCTGTTAATCTGTCTCATGTCAATTTGATTACTAGTCCAGCCAGAAGAATTTAGAAGGGTAGAAGGAAAATTAATTTTCTGCCCCCACACTTCCATTTCCTCCTCCCCTCAATAAATAAGTCTTATGTAATGTAAATCAGGTATGTAATTCCTGTGGCATTCTTTGTATTTCCCATTTGACGCAGGTTATCTGGACTTGACAAAATATTTATGTAGCTAAATGCTTAGACTGAGTAGCTTCTGGTTGAAGCTAAATCTAGCTTTCAGTTGCATAAGCATGAATTTATTTTAAACATTTTCTCATTAAATAAAGGCTGTCAACATCCTGTCTTTTTTTCTGGGTGCATAGAACAACTAAATCTGTTAGTGTGCTGACCTTGTTAAGGCTCTTAAGGCTCGGAAAGTGACTACCCAGAAAGTCAGTCACACCACCAAAGGCTAGGACCTGGGGAGAGTTAAAAAAAAATCCTGAATAAATAGTAAGTCCTGAATAAAGTCTCCCTTAACATTTTAACAAATGTCAGAATAATTTTTTCTTTAACACCACTTAGATTATTGATGTACATGAGCTTTCAGGTTTTTGCTGAGATTGGCTATGCTACAAAGTATTTTTCATAAAGCAATTTCAATCACTAAGAATTGTAATTTATACATATAACTCAATAGGCACCAATGGAACTCATCAACTATTGCATAAATTTGTAGACATTTCATCTTCAAACCTACAATGAGTATGCTTTAATGTTTTGCATTGGTTTTAATTATTATTTGATTAAATTAACATGATATGTTCAAAGTTGTCCAAACGTTACTTGGAGTATTTTAACAAAATTACTCCACATAGTTTATGTAAAAATATAAGGGAACCCCAGTAATCTTTGCATATCAAATAGAAGAAATGTTATAATATTTTCTTTATCAAAATCACTGCTGGGAAGTTGATTTTTTTTTTATTCACAAAGAAAAAGCTCCAGTCCATCTTTTAATTTTTTTGAAAAATTCCTGACATTACAGAACTAAACTGAAATGTATTAATATTCCACTCTTACATTTCCATGACAAACAAAAAAAATTCATGAGCCAAAAACAAAACAAAACAAAACAAAACAAAAAAACAGGGAGAAGCTTATAAAACTAAATATGGATCTCAGCATTAACAGCTGAACAGAGAAAGGAATTAAAACGCTTTAATTAAAAAATCACGAGTGGATGATAAAGTGTGTAGAAACTGAAAATTTACAAACTATTTAAAACCTGGAATCGCTGACTGTTCAGAAACTACACAGATGGATCATGGGTGGTGGTGAACAGCAGAAAGGGATTATGGATGAATCTGCATTGTTCTAGCTGCTCCCCATGCCACCCGTCTCCGAAGAAAGCCTGACATTGATTAGATATTGAGCCAGGCTGATGCTGGCAGCAGATCCAGTGATGGTAACCTGCCTATCAGTAGATCCTTCCACTGGGTTTGCAATTTTGATCTGCGCCCCAGACATCTGACGGATCTCATTGATTTTGGCGCCTTGACGCCCGATTATGCAGCCAATCAAATCATTTGGAATGGTGAGTTCGTGAGAAGTAGTCTGAGCAGATGCATCCAAACCTGCCCAATAGCCTTTCACCTCTGGAGAGCTGGATTCAATGCCACTGAATCCGGTGTTGCCATGTGTCATGGGAAAATGAGACTGTTGCATTGCCAACTGGTGCAGCTTGGTCAAATCTGGCTGTGGAATGGCATACTGTCCTTGAATGGTATAGGCCTGACCACCTGCAAAGATGACCGGTGAACTGGACGGCTTGGGCCGGTACGGGATGGTCATGCCCTTCAGGGGGGACTGGGAGAGAGTCTCCAACATGACCACGCAGATCTGTTTCACACACTCAATGATGGATTGCGGAATGCCAGCAATAGTGATGGCCCGCTCAGTTGAGCTGGGGAGCATATCCCCTGCCACCTGGACTTGAGCCCTTGTACTCTCTCTTATTTCCTTGATCTTGCAACCACCTTTCCCAATGAGAGAGCCACACTGACTAGCAGGGACCACCAGCCGCAGGGTGACTGGGGGTCTACTGGCAGCTGTGCTATTGGTCATAGAGCTGCTGATGTCCTCTTCCAGTTTGTCAATGATCATAGCAAAGGCTTTGAAGATGGCATTAGTGGGTCCAGCCAAAGTGATAATTCTCTCAGGATAATTCCCTTCTGAGATGTTGATACGTGCACCACTCTCCTCGCGCATCTTCTTAACTGATTCTCCTTTCTTTCCGATGATACTGCCAACTTCCTTTCCATGCATAAGTAGCCGGATGGTGAGAGTGACGTTTAATCCACCTTCAATCACACCGGTGTCCATGTCGAGCAGTATTCTGGGGAGCTGGATTTTGAGTGGTAAAGTCTTTGGTCACTGGTGGGGGGGGGAGGGAAGGTGAAAGCCAAGAACTGCAGGCGCGAGGCGACTGAGGGGAAAAGGGGAGCGGGTGGGAAGGGGAAGGGCGGGAGGCCGGGGGCGGAACAATAGGGGCGGGCAGGAAGGCGAGGGGGGCCTCGCGGGCGGGCGGAGGAGGAAGCGGGGGGGGGGGGGGGGGGTGGAGGAGGAAGGGGGAAAGAGACCCCGGGGCGGGTGGAGGGCGGCGGAGGGCGCGCGGGCGGGAGGGAGAGGGCGCAGGCTGCTGCCTCTGCTGGTCTCTGGAAGTTGATTTTTTAAGAAGACCTATGGAAGAGAGATAAAATGCAAAACTTACATGTTGCCTCTTTGTGTCACTTTTCCCAAGAATGTTGCCTGAGACTACTAAGAAGATTGAACAAAAACACTTTTTTGAAAATGAAGATGTCTAGATGTAACTTTGAAATGGAATTAATTCCTTAAAGAAATAAACTGAAGAGAAAGTCCATCTTCCACTTGTTCCCAAACTTTATAATTATAATAGAAGGATCCATGAATCACAGTAATGAGAAAGGCCAATTTGTTTAGATGTTTGGTGTTGACATCTTTGCTTAATGCTGTCTTTTATGCAAAATATTCAAACTCTGAAAACACTTTATCACTTATGGCAGCCCGATCATTTTTGCACCTTGCTTTGTTCAAATATGTTCAAGTATGAAATCTAAAGTATAACCCAGGAGTCCTCAAACTACAGCCCGTGGGCCACATGCGGCCCACCGAGTACATTTATCCAGCCCACCGGGTGCCGCTGCCTGTCCTGCTTAGCAGCCGACTCGTCCTGGGCCCACAGTGTGCATAGGAATTTGTTCATAGTTTTTTTTTTAAACTATAGTACGGAGGGACAGTGAACTGGCTCCCTGTTTAAAAAGTTTGAGGACCCCTGGTATAACCTGTATTCAAAGATTTACATATATTGCATTTCTCAGTTCTTGTCCAAAATTTTTCCAGAACTCTCACACAATGCCTTCTAAGTGTCTGATGCACACATTCACAAGGCCCCTTTCACCACATTCAGTCCTTCATCTCAATAGTCTTTCATCAAAGGTCAATCAGTTGCTTATCCTATATAATAAGAGTAATATGCAAATTGACCATCACACCAACACACAAGATGGCTACCCCCATGTGGACACAAGATGGCTGCCACAAGATGGCCAGCAGGGGAGGGCAGTTGGGAGGGACCAGGCCTGCAAGGGAGGGCAGTTGGGGGAGAACAAGCCTGCAGGGGAGGGAAGTTAGGGGTGACCAGGCCGGCAGAGGAGGCAAGTTGGGAGGGACCAGGACTGCAGGGGAGGACAGTTGGGGGGGGGGCAGGCCTGCAGGAGAGAGCAGTTGGGGGGACCAGGCCTGCAGGGGAGGGCAGTTGGGGGGGGTACCAGGCCTACAGGGGAGGGCAGTTAGGGGCAATTAGGCTGGCAAGAGAGTGGTTAGGGGGTGATCAGGCTGGCAGGCAGAAGCCGTTAGGGGCAATCAGGAAGGCAGGCAGGTGAGCAGTTGGGAGCCAGCAGTCCTGGATTGTGAGAGGGATGTCCGACTGTCCATTTAGGCACAATCCTACTGGGATTGGGCCTAAACGGGCAGTCGGACATCCCTCGAGCAGTCCCAGATTGGAGAGGGTGCAGGCTGGGCTGAGGGACACCCCTCCCCCCCCATGCATGAATGTTGTGCACTGGACCTCTAGTCAGTAAATAAATGGAACCATAAGTGACTATAGAAAAATATGCAAAGTCAAAATTTAGTTTCAAAAGTTACCAATCACAAACTTATGTATAAGTGGTACAAGTGTTCTTATAAAAGGCTTTCCTACACCTGGAGCATATGTGGCTAACCAGGGGAGTCCTCCTAGCTGTGCAGAACCATTCTGATCCCTTTAATTAACCACAGTCATTACCAAGTATTTACAGAAAGCTGGGCTGGCTGGACAGCAATTGTACAATCTGATCTGGCAAATGTACAGAAATTGCACTCCAGATTACATATTATGGCACTAATTACCCAAATGAAACTCCAGGGGCACCTTGGGTAGATGCAGTACAGTGAATTAAGGAAGGAAATAATTAGTCACAATTGCAGAAACTGGCTAAACACAAAGTGGAAGAATGCATGCAGCCCATTTCCTGCAGAGTACAGAGAGCCTTAGTAACAGAATATGCAAAAACACAACAGAAATGCAAAAGGTAAACAGGAGTTCTTCAAATGAATAAGAAAGGGACAAATCCCAATTTTAAATTACAAAAATGACTTTATTTAAGTTATTTTCTGTTCCTATGTACTACATAGCCAAATAACATTAAGACATTTTACCATGAATTTGCACAACTACAAATCAACTTTCAAGCATTTTCTTGACAGTCTTAGAGGTTTTGTCAGCATTTGACACAATCTGAACACATACAGACAGTGAGAGAAAAAACGAGGCAGAGGGAAAACTGAGTGAGCAAGTAAGGCGTTGGATTTCAAATCTAGTAAAATAGTCATTGAAGAGACAGAATCAGGTGGGAGGGGGAGGGGAGAATGGTAATTTGCAGAAAGCAAATTTATATCACATTAAAAACCATGCATAATAACTGTTTTTAATATGGCCAAGAAATTAAGTTCAAATGTATACACCTCTTTTCAAGATCTTCTAATTAAAAAAAATTTCCTTGGGGGTGGGAGGAGATCCTTTTCCTTCTACCCCAAATAAACTTAGGGATGTTACCTGTGTCAGTGACTGGTTTGGAAAAGTGAAATAAGAGTGGATCCTTAATTTGAAATTGTATTAGAAGCATATCACTGAAGCGTAAATCTGAAAAATCAGTGGCAGGTCTGGTTGAGATTGTCCAGATTTTCTTACAATGTGTCTGAATAGACAGGGAAAGATGAGAAAAGCGTAGACCTTCGAGACATCCCTTTCACAAACAACTGTGTTGTTTTGCTAATTTAGGGTTAGTATGGAACCCTGCCCTGAGTTATTGAGATCCTACCCAAATGTGAACTGTCTGAAAACATGACCACATTCAGTATTAATAGGAGAATGTGAACTGAATCTTAATTTAGTCTCTAAACACAAATTGAAATTATATTGAAATTTATCTATTCATTACTAAGTACTACTGACGGTTTGCATAAAGATGGATCATGAATGCTGTTTAAGTAAACATGTCATTCCTCTTGATCAGGTATGAAATTAGAGTAAAATAAACTACTTAAAAATGAACTTTTATTACAGTAAAATAAGAAAAACAAATAACAGCAAAACTCTTAGGGGAAATGGCAATAAGAGATGTGCAGATTTTGTCTTCTCTTCCTTAATATCAGAGATCATATTGCAGGAACTTAAACTTTCCTCATCCCAAGTAACTCAAGGCCTTGAGAGACAGATAAGGAGTCACCTCTAAATGAACAAAATACTGACAGCAGGCCTATTTCTCATACCTTTATGAAAAAGCAGGATGCCATGTAAACTTAGAACTCACTACAATTAGCTATATGGGGAATGTGTGGCAGGGAAAAAGGTGGGGGAACTATAAAAAATTATAAATAACAGATTTTACTGTATCAAGAATCTTTATATTAAAAGTGTGGTTAAAAACAAATGAAATGAAAACCCAACTAGTTTTGTGAGGTGTGATCTTAGGCGAGTTCCATTGGGATATACTTAATGAGCTCAGTTTCAACCAGCCCATTAGCTGGCTATCTACACTTAACCATTGAAACAGACCAAAAAAGAGTAGCTATTATGGGCTTCAAGCACCCAAAGGAGTTAAGAGTATATATGGTGCTTTTATATTTATATAAGCAGTTTCCCATGGATCCTATAGAAGTTCTCTTTTTTAGCAAGAACACTTACAAAATATGGGAAAAGATTAGGTAAACATCCCTTTTATATGAAGTTGATCTGTTAAAGGACTTTAGAAAAGTGAGCAGTTTAGTTACCTGAGTTTCTCATTTAAAGGCTAAATAGTAATTGAATGTTTTTTTATTTAAGAATGTGAACAAAAATCTATAATATTAAAATGGGCCAGTGTTAGAAAATTTCGACTCAAGATAGAGTTTGAGAATTTTGAATTTTTATAAAAGCTAATAGAAACATCTATGAATTCTTCTTTTTAGTGAAAACAGAAAGTCATGGAACTATGCTGATTTATGGGATGTTATTTAGAACTTAGGTGAAGGGTCAGCCTGCGGACTCATTAAGAAAGCAAATCGAGTTCTTTTGGAATTTTGAGCAAACTGTTACAAGTGATAAAATAATTACTAGTGACTTACTTCAGTTATGAACCCATGTGAGATTATGAGTTAACACCAGATAAAGACTTGAGCATAAATATGATTTTGAACCCTAATAGATCCTTTTTGAAGAGTGATATAGAAAATAACCATCAATTTTATACAGAAAAATAGTGCACTCAGAGTTTTAACAGTAGCTCTTGAAGTTTACCTTTCAAGGGGGTATTTTTGTCATCCTCAGATGTGGACAATCTTCCAGGGTTTGGTTTTTTTGTTTTGTTGTTTAAAACAGGCCTATGTTTCTAAATACAGCACATCAATATGAGAAATTATGTGGATTATTTTGTGCAGCAGCACACTGTTCATAATTAGGACCCTAACGATATCCTGGGATTGAGTATTTTACCCTACAAGAAATATAACCATGTTACTATTTTAAGCCTATTGTTTCAATTACAGGTCGAAACAAATCAGTTGTATAAATCACCATTCTAACTCTTTGACATAGAGCAGAAATGTGAAGCATTTTGGTCTGCAGGATTAGATTATTAAGTAAATGGAAAGCATCTTTCCCCAATTCTTCACCCCATGCTGTACTGCAACATTAAAAACACGGCTGTGGCACATGTATCTGCTGAGTAGCTCCTGTGGTTGTGTTGCACATGACTCAAAGTAACACTGAGCAAAGTCACCAGGATCAAGGGGCAACTTTTAAAGGCAGCATTTTGAAACCCCAAAGCATCTTCCTACTTTCTCTCATTGTTAAGCCACAGAACTTTTGTAGATATGGTCCAGGTAATTTGGTAAATAGAACAAAATTCCATGATCAGTAGTACTGGTCCTGGATTGTGGGCACATCTAGTGTTTTCATTTTCTGTTCCATACAGTTTAACAGCGAAAAATTTTGCCCAAGACCTAGAAAATGTTGGGTTTTTAAGAACAAAGACATGAAAGCTCTACTGATCATCAGGCAAAATTGCTAAGTGATATCCCCTTAGCAATTTCAGAAAAATGTAACAGAACAATTCTACAGGATATACTTATTTTAAGCCAAAGAGAACATACAGGGTTCCTGTGCTTGAATCACTAGCGTCACAGCAAGGGCAGACTTGAGGGGAATTGATTATATATATATAATTATGTGGGTTATTTTGTGCAGCAGGCAGAATTTGAATACATTCCATTGCCACCCTGCCTGGAGGAACCAGTGGGCCTGACTGGCGTGCACCAGCTTTTTAACAGAATGCTTTAGTAGTGAAATATTTTTCCATCTGATGTATCTACATATCAAGATATCAAAGATGATTAAATTACTCAAAAAGCCAGGCTTCTAATTCTATGATTTTTAAATTTAATTACCTGTTTTAATGAAAATAAATCTAGCTTCTCTAAGGTTGCTCACCAGTACTACTTAGCTATATTGAGATTAACGGGGGGAGCCTCTGTATTTAGCTTTTCAATACTTTTAAATGTTGGTAAAAATGGAAATTGATTAAATTATAAATGATGAATTCAAGCATGCCAACAATGGGAAATTATTGTCTTCACTCACTTAAAAAAATCCTTGTCTAAGGATAACTTTAACTGTCAGGTATATGAATTAATGTAATTTAGGGTTCTCTTGGAGGTGGGGGGTAAATTTAAAGAGAATAGTTTGTGTCAATGCACTTATGTGAATTTAAACTCCAGAAAAGAGTGTTTTATAGAATGAAGGGCTTGGTCAATGGAGAAGGCAGCTGGTATTAAAATAACTAGCACAGATTCCTTGGTATACACACAATGACAGCAGGAGCAAGGAACTGTCCAGGTGTAAACAAGCTAACAATGACCTTGGCAAAATATCTTCATCTATTTAAAAAAACACCCAAAAGCATGCAACTTAAAATTCTTTCCCTTTCACAAGAATTAACTGAACAACAACAACAACAAAAACAAAACAAAAAACAGTTGGAACCATCAGTTTCTGTTAGTAAAAAACAATAATAGGTACATTAGGTTCCAAGACAAATAAAACTTTAAAATATTAATATTGAAAAAATACAATTAAATTTTTATTAAAAAATACATACTCCTGACTTGATCTTTGTGTACATTTTGTTTTGTGTGAAAAGAAAAAAAAAAACTGGAAAGGCATTAACACTACCTAATTATTTATACTGTATTTGGTAGAAGCATGTTTCAGTCAAACTTTAAACAAAAATAAGTTATTCTGTTTTCATTTGCTCCCGGACATCAGAAGGCAGAGTCTCAAACAGGGCATCTTCCACAACTAAACCAGCTCTCTTCAGAGCTCGGCAGTCACCTAGTTCGGGAGGAAGGGTTTCAAAGTGATTGCCTTTAAGATCTAAGTAGGAAAGAAACAGTAAATTTCCAATTTTTGGTGAAAGTACTGATAGGCTGTTTTTCCCAATCTTCAGAGTTTTAAGTTTCTTGCAGAAGTAGAGTTCGTCGGGAAGGTTCTCCACTTTGTTACAAGTGATGGAAAAATACTGTAAACTTTGCAGAACTCCGATTTCAGGGGGGATAAAACGAATGTCATTGTAGGATAAGTCCAAGTATCGGATTTTGTTGCATAGGAAGAGGTGGGAAGGCAGCACCTCTATTTTGTTGTGACTGAAGGACAGACGCTCCAGGCTGGTGAGTTTCTTTATATGCTCTGGGATATAGGTGATGCTGTTATGCCACAGTTTTAGCACTGTCAGCTTCCTCAAGTGCTGGAAGCTCACGATCTCTTCTATAGATTTCAGATTATTCTCCTTCAGGTCCAGCTCCTGGAGGCTGAGCAGGCTGAACACGGCATGAGGGATGCGCTCCAGGTCACAGTGCACCAGCTCCAGCTCTGTCAGGTTGCTCATCTTCTTTAAATTGTTGAGCATCACCAGCTTGGTGCCATCGTTATGTATGCACATCTTCTGGAGGTGGCTGGACACATCAACCACTGCCTGAGGGATTTTGGAAAGGTTGCTTTTGATAGAGAGAATTTTAAGGCTTTTGAGGTCCCTCAAAGACTCCAGGGCGACATTTTTGGAAATATCATGACTTAGAGAGCCAACCAGGTAGAGCTCTTCCAGATTCCGGAGTCCATACATCCAGGGGGGCAGCTCCCTCATGTCGTCAAACTTGACGCTCAGGACCTTGAGGTTCTCCTTCAGGAAGGAGAGCGCCGCGCAGTGGATTTTGACTGAGCACTGGTGGAGAGAGAGCTCTTGGAGGTTGTCTAGCTGCGCCACGGTGGCTGGTATCATCACGTTCTTAATGATCTCAAGCTTTAGCGACTGCAACTCTGTAATTTCAAAGACAGTGTCTGGAAGGCCAGAGAGCATGATGAGAGGCAATTCCAGGCGGTTGTGGGCATTCGTTTGTAGCTTCTGCCTCAGCTTGTCGGGAGTCCACTCGTTATTTAAGTTCAGCTGCTTTAATTTGTTTTCACTCACTTCAGACAGGAACACTGCAAATCGCTTGGAATACAGAGGGTCGTACTGATCTATCATATGAAGCATAAAAGCAAAGTCATTTTTCACATCTGGAATATCATCGATTCCAGTCTCCTGCCGGACATACTCAAAAGAGTACTCTTTTAGAGAGCGGTAGAACAGCCAGTATAAGGTGTAAAGGCACGTCAGCCCGTAGATGCTTACGAAGCACAGGTAGCAGAAGGAGAGTTTTGAGAACAAGTGTGCCATGGTATGATTGCAAGAAAAGTTCTTATACCCAGTCATGTCCTGGATGTCAACATTACAGTCCACTGTAAACTGGACCTTGGAAACCAGGGCACTGTTGTATGCAATGATGATTAGGAATTTTATAACCTTAAGTACAGTCTGGCGAACGTACATAGCATATAGTATATCACCTTCTTCTACATGCAGCCTGAACTTCTTCACCTTCTCAAATAAGGCCTTCGCTTGCTCCCCTTCCTTCTTATCCAGAGCCCCTGCCGTGGATTTGTCAACCACAAACTTCTCAGGAATTGACTTTAATGACTGAGAGTTGACCAGGGTGCCTTCTGGACCAGACTGAACGGTGTTGGACCTGCTCATGTTGTTCTTCCTGTTGTCCTTCTCTTCGGAGTCCTCCCCGGACACTTCCGATAAAGCCCGTGTGGTCCAGGGAGAGTCGAAACACTTCCCCAGGATGGAGATGAAATGTTCTATTTTGGAGCTGGAACCGGGGAACTTGAACCAAAAGTTGCTGCACAGCATGAAGATCAGGGTGTGGATGAGGACAAGGTAAGGGAAGTACTTGGCATACCAGTGGAGGGCTCGCTCATAGCACATCTGGTTTATAAAGCTGTACTGCTGAAGGTCCAGATCGGTCTTCAGGCCTTTCATTTCCACCGTGACCGGCTTAGTCGAGGATGGGTTAGGTGGAGGCAGGGGGGTGGTTCCAGCAACTGCTTGAGAGACATTCAAAACGGAAGAGTGGTTCTCAGACGGCTGAACTCTTTTCGGAAGGCAAATGATCTTGTCTTGCATGACCTGAAACACAGAAATAATATTTTCAAATTATATTATTCAAAGAGCTTTCATAATGTCATTAGTGGAAAGAAAGCAGCAATAACATCCAATAAATGTCCATTTCCTTTGTCTGGAGAATACAATGTCCAATTCCAGCACAACATTTTATTCTTAACCCACATGTTGGAAAAATGAAAATTTATGACTTTGATGTTAATCACGTCTAAGTTATGATATAAAACACCGCAGTTTTGTTGACACAGAATGATTCACAACAAAATAAATCTTTAAATAACTGTCATGTATTTTTAAAATGTTGCATTTTCTCTCTCTCGCTGGGGCCTGGGAGAACCAGTCATTGGTCTGGGAAGTACATCCCTTTATCAGGCTCAGTCTTGAGCTGGATGGCTCCCAAGATGTAGATTCGCTTGTGTATGAGAAGTGAAAGGATTGAAAGAAAATATGGAAGAAATGCCGGTCTTTATCATTTCCTCTTCTCTTTCTAACCATATCCTGGACGACATGCACAGATGAAAGTGAATGGCCTTAATAGAATGGGAAGTTCCCAAGCTTTTATAAAAACCATATCTTCAGAGAGAGGGGAAAGAATACACAGGTGTTCAAGAGTGAAATAAGTATATTTAATCTTGCTCGCTTTTCAGACACAGTATTACATTGAGAACTTCTCTCTCTCTATAAATACTGCAATTTGTTGAAAAGAATATTAAGCCAGCCTAAGAATGTCTAGCAGTCTCATAAGATTGCAATTTGGGTAAAAGAGAATGTATCCTTTGTGAAGATTAGGTAGTATGAGGCAGAATACAGCTTGAATCCATCTGGAGGAGTCATCCCCAGAGAGAAACACATGGAACCGGGACTCTGTGAACAATAAGCAAACAGTTCAGAGGTGTAATAACCAAGGAATTGACAGCAATAATATGTGGAATTAATAATGCAGGGAAAGTCTATTTGTACCTTAAAATATCAAATGACTAGAAATCCACAGTGTTGAGTAATTCTGCAACAGCAAATGTTTAGTAGTTTGGCAACAGCTAAGTCTTTTATATTGACTAGAGAAGTAGAAACTGAATCCACTGCAAAGCGGACTGTTATGGCCACAAACTGGTGACATGGGAGATACAGCCCACCTGATAGAATTACAAGGTTTGACAATGAGGTGGAGCATCCAGCACAGTAGAGTGCCTGGTACATAGAAGACCAGTATACATTTGCTGAGAAAGTGAATGAACCCAGAACTGACACCAGCCCTTACAGTTCAGAGTTGTCATAGGTCTGCGTGTAGACCATATCTCTTCTAGAAATGAAGATAAGGGTGGTGATTATAGTAATGCAGCAGCAAGCTTATGTTGTATTTAATATGCAACTGACTTATTTTTAAAATGTCATGGGTATTAATTCTTTTAATTGTCACCTTAACCTGATGAGGCAGGCACTCTTATTATTCCCATTTCACAGATGAGGAGACCAAAACACAGAAAGGTTAAGTCACTCGCTCATAGCATCTAGCCCAGGCCACCAGGATCCAGAGCCTACATTCTTATTTTATTTTACTGAATTTCTAGGATTAAACCAAAAGAATCCCAATCTGATAGTAATTTACAAATTACCTTATATGAATTATTCCTGTTTTTGGGGAAAAGCTTAAATTTTCCCATATCCTAAGCAGATAACAATGTAAAAAGAGAGGTTAGAGGAAGGGGGGCGGGCAAGTTTCACCATAGGATTTATAAAAGCTCTGTCCTAGAATGTAAAGCAGGGGGTCAATACTTACATAAATCAAAAGAAGAATAACAAATGTAATTGCATTCAGAGGATTCAGTGGCTACAGAGGTGTGAGAATTGAACAGTGGTCTTCATAGAATGTTATCACTTACCCATGTTAAGAGAAAAAATGTTGGGCATGCCCATTTAGTATACCTATGTTTATTCATAAGTATATCCCTAAAGTACTGTCAATCTCTATGTCAAATATTAGAAAAGCTTAATTCTTTTCCCTTTAAGGTAAATATAAATAAAATTTTAATTTTATCTAATATCTCAATGGAGTACCCTTCATTTATCTTGGGGTCAAGCACTATGCCATGGAATCCCAGGAAGAAGAAAACAGTAGGAGAAAGCCTAAACAAATGCCAGACGATCATGGAGGAATATAAAAGAGAACGAGTGAGAAAGTCAGTGTTTGTGTCATGTTCTGAATGTTTCCTATTCGTGGTCTCAGTAAGTACTTCAACAATCTGTGGAGTAGGCAGAAGATGGGGGCCTGAGACCAGCAGGGAAAAGGGACTGCTTCCCTGTGCACCTTCTCCAAGAGTGACACCTTTGAGTTAGCATGCTAATATGACATTGCTAGTGGTGTGATGAAAATACAGAAGAATCAGTGTGAAAGCAGTGAGAAGGTAAAAAGGCAGGCACCTTCCTAAGGTGCTAAATTCCTGCCAAGCAACCAGGCAGACCCATTACTATTGCCCTGCTCCTAGTGATGGAAGGTGATAGACCTCTGCACCTTGGTTGGGTAGGTTTCAGGTTATGCACTGCACCAGGGTGCCCAGCTAAGGGGCACATTGTTTGGCTATGGCCACACAGTAGGGGTCTTTTTATTTATTCTGAACAAAATACCTGATCAGTGCCTCTACCATGCTAGGGAGGCAGGTCACATTCTCCCCATTCTACAGAAGAAATTGACCAAGGTTCAGAGGACTTGGGTAACATACTTGCCCAAGTTCACATACCTAGAAAATGATAACGCAGGAATTTAAACCCATCTTTTCCACAACCTACTGTTCTTCTACCACTCCACACAGTCTCCCCAACTCACCAAGCTTCTGCTAGGATGCCTTTATAGAGAACGGCCCAGGGTAGGAGAGAATTAATACATAGACGGTCTCCAGAAACTCCTTTCAGCCTCTGACATCTATTTCTCTTTCAATCTTCACAAAGATATAAATTTTAAAATGTGCCTACTTAAATCCCAGAAGGGTAAAGACAATGGCCTATTTTCTAGAAGCTGTTAAATTCTGAGAACTGAGCACAGAGTAGAAAAAATACTGGACTTGAGTCACGAAGAACAATAACTGCTTGTGCTGCTAAGAAGAATCCAGCAGAGATGCAGCTCAGAGTAGACTTTGCAAGGAAGGTGGTGGCAAGCTGTCTAAACCAAAACTATGAAAAGGAACAGGGCAGGTTATGGAGCTCACCAGTAAAGAGTGTGGGGATTTAAACGGTAAAATAATTTAAAAAGAGAGGAAGTTATCCACCATGTTTAATGGAAACTGTATTTCTAAACACTACAACTTTGAGAAGCACTGGGAGAAGGATCAGTATTTTCAAAAGCATAAGTAAAGAGAAGGAAGATTAAAAAAAAAGTAAGTCAGACAGGATTCTTAAAAAAAAGAAAAAAAAAAAAGGGCCAGCTGGTGTGGCTCAGTAGTTGAGCGTCAACCCATGAACCGGGAGGTCAAGGTTCGATTCCTAGTCAGGGCACATGCCTGGGTTGCAGGCTCAATCTCCAGTGCAGGACATGTAGGAGGCAGCTGATCGATGTTTCTCTTTCTCACTGATGTTTTGCTCTCTCTCCCTCTCCTTTCCTCTCTCTCTAAAAAGTCAGTTAAAAATATTAAACAAAAAGAGGACACTTTGGTTCTTAGCAACTTCCATCTCACCTCCGTAGACAGAATCCCTGCTCATTTTCATAGCCAGATGTTAGGTAGGCTCTTCTTCTTGACACTGTTGCTCCAGGATGGGCAGTCTGGTATAGGTGTCTGAACTGGGGTTGAGACCTCTTGCTCCTCGGGGGAGGGGAGGGGACCTCTGTAGCTGAGATAACCCTCCAGATTCTCAACCGCCACATGTGGGCGTGGGGCCAGCCAGTTTAACATCTTTGTCCCTCCTACCAGTCTTTTTTTTTTAGATATATTTTATTGATTTTTTACAGAGAGGATGGGAGAGGGATAGAGAGTTAGAAACATCGATGAGAGAGAAACATCGTTCAGCTGCCTCCTGCACACTCCCCACTGGGTATGTGCCCACAACCTGGGACCCTTGAGTCCACAGGCCGACATTCTATCCACTGAGCCAAACCAGTTAGAGCCCTCCTACCAGTCTTAATGTGGCTTCTTCTTTGCATCCTTAGTTATAGGACTTCTGTTCATCTGGTCTTCAGATGGTCATCCAGATTGATAGTCCTGTAATTTAGTTGTAATGTTGATGTGGTGAAAGGAGGAGGGGAAGGCAGCTTCCTCTGACTCCTCCATCTTGGATCAAATGTCAGTGTCCTGTTTTGTTCAATGTCATTTCATTAAACACTGATGAGATACTACAGACACTTAACTCTCACTTATGTCCATTAGCCTATGGCAAAATTGGTTTCATTATATGTCATTTCATTTAAAGTTACAGAACCCATGGGCCACATTAAGTGAGAACTTACTTTTCTTCATTTCTTTTGACCTTTATCCAGTAATTTAAGGATTGTATTGTAAAACAAGTCCTAAAGAAAGGCTTCAAAACAAATTTTGAAGGAACAATTGTAGGGTTCCAGACTGCTGATGCAAGGCCAAGACAATGCTAGGGGAAGAAGTGGGAGAAAGCCCCACCCCAATCCCATTCTCTAGAACACTGTGGCTCAGGCCATACCAGCTCTCACACACATCACAACCTGGAGGAATTGCACCAGTATCTTCTAGGGGCAACCCTAAGGAGGAAAGAAAGCTGGAGACTGGAGCTACATGGGGTGTTTGTGTAGTGGAAGGGAGAAAAGGGAGGGGGAAAAGACAGTGGGGAATGGGAGAGAAAAACATTAAAAAAGCAAACTGAACAAAAGAATCTGATCTAAAATATAGGAAGGTGAGGAAGTCATTACCCTAAAAGTGGATATGAAAATATTCTTGAATGAAATCATTGATGTTAAGGAAAATACCTAAGTTACTTTGGGAATGAGGAGAGGAACACACAAAAGAAGGTGAGTCACAGAGAGGCAAGATCATGTGAAGCCAAGGCAACAAAGATGGCTAAACTATCTCTTTCATATGGGGACAAACAGGCTTGCAGGTAGGAGAAGGCGAGCCAGCAGAGCAGAGAGGGGTTAGGATAGAAGAAAATAGGTCAAGCAACGTGGTAGGAGGCTAAAGTATACACTCATTATTTCTATTTTGAGATGTAAATACCTTTTGATATTCCCCAAACTTTTGGCAAAATCTGCTACACACACACACAACTACAACTACACCTTTTATGAATGGATTTTCTAGAAATCCCAGCAAAAAGCTAGTAAACTTCATGCTTGATTCAAACTGTACAGACAGGGAGAGTTTGCCTGGGAGGGTAAAAATTTAAGCTGTTCCCATGGGAGTAGGAGCTGAGACCATGAGAACCTGATCCTTGCAGGAGTCTGCCAGAACTTGGGATGGGCTGTGGACTGGAATGTGACCCAATATCCCCAAGATCCCAAGAAGCAGCTGACATCTAGGTGACAGGAGTATATAAAATGCTCCTCTAGTCTTTACAATTACAGTCCCTAGCGGAATAAAAATCTACATGTAAATTTGTTCCATGATTATGATTATATCTACGTAATATTTCTGGAAAAGAAACCCAAGGGTTGTAAGGACTAGAGAAATGGGCTCACTAAAATTAGGATTTATGAAATCTCATTTTGCAAATTATTTTGAGATAACACAACAACTGTTTCTGGGAAGAAAAAAGGAACTCAGCTTCCTTAATTCTAAGGTAAATTAAATAAACTAAATTTCTTGCTTTTGTTTTCTACAGGGACAGGTTTTCAAGAAAAATAGTGTGAAAATTCAAGTTTCCTTGAAGAAGGAAAAAACCCATTGAAACCATGCCCTGAATGCTGCCCAGATCTAGGAAAAAAATCTCAAATATTTAAAATTGTAATTGTAAAGTTTATACCAGAAAGGAGATGCATTTTTTAAGGATTTTAAAAATGTTTCTATTGATTTTTAGAGAGAGAAGAAGGGAAAGGGATAGTGAGATAGAAACATTGATGAGAGAGAAACATCATTGATTGGCTGCCTTCTGCATACCCCATCCTGGGGATGAAGCCCACACAACTTGGGCATGTGCCCTGACCAGGAATTAAACTGTGACCTCTTGGTTCCAGGGTCGACACTCAACCACTGAGCCACGCCGGCTGCACAGGAGATGTATTTTTAAGTGGCGCTTATGTGAACTTTATCTACACTAATAAAAGAATAAGATGCAAATTGACTGTACCTTTGCGATGCCAATCAGGAGTGAGTATGCAAATTAACCCAACAAAGATGGTGGATTAATCTGCATGCACAGGCACTGAGTGGCCGGGGGTGGGGTGGGACCCAGGCGTTCTGCACTGCCCCAGCCGCTCTGGGCCTCTGCGCAGTGTGGGAAGGTGGAAAGGCGGCTCTGGGCCGGAGCGAAGGCAGTGCCAGCAGCCAGGGGAAGGAAGGCCCATTCTTGCATGAATCTTTGTGCATCGGGCCTCTAGTTTCATGTAAAATTATCGTGCATAGACAATGCAATACTAGGGCCTTTTAATAGCAATTTTCACAATTTTAAATCATTAATGTTCATAATCTTTGACTGTATGATATATCTTTAATGATTGTTATTTGATTCTCAGTCCTTCATTAGAATCATAACACCACTACAACGGTAAAAAGTAATATCTTAATTTAGGCAGTTTTCAGAAAAGCACTGCAATGAAAGCAGAACCCAGCAGGGTAACAAGTTGAAAAAGTGTTGTATTTGCATGAATGAGAAACCAGAGGGCTGAGGTTAAAACAAAAACAAAACAAAACAAAATCACTTAGCTTCAGTACAACAGCTTAAAATAACAAAGATAGAGCAATGTAAGGACCCAGCTTAGTTATTAGCTGTCAGAGATATATATGACATGAATGGAACTGGTGTAGGACCATGGAGAACATAAATACTGAATAGTCCTGAGTGTGCCCTCAGCAAAAGTTAACCATTCTGGAGGATCTACTGAGGTCAGCTATTATGTTAGGGATACCAAGAAAGATAAGCCCTTCAAGGTCAAGCACAGGAGAAAGATAACCACATCTGCAATTAATGTGATAAGTGCACAAATTCAGGCTTGTCTATCACAATAAACTTTATAGACCAAGAAAAAAACAAAACACAACACCTCATTGATGTTATTTTTATTGAGATTAGACTACATTTATAACTTATGAATAACATCTTTATGGTGTTGATTCTTCCTCTCCATGGTGTGGGCTTCCATTTGTTCCCATCTAATTTTGTGTTTTTCAGGAGTGTTTTATAACTTTCCTCACATAGATTTTGGATATTTATTAAGTTATGCTTAAATATAGTTTTGCTATCATAAATCTATTTTTCTTAAAAAACACTTACTTTTAACAAAAGGTAGAGTCCTCCCTTCACCTTTCCATATTCCCAAGCTGATTCTTAGTAAGCCCTGATGAGTCTTTTGCATGCTCTTCCAGATCTACACCTGTGCATTCACATCTGTATGATATATAAACACATGGGACCTCACTATGTGTATTGTTCCTGCACCTGGAGTTTTTCATTCTCATAGCATGTCTTGGAGACCTTAACACATTGGCACAGAGGGATCTAATTCATTCTAAGGACCACAGAATCACAGCGTGGAGGCACTATGTAATTTATTAATCACATTCCCATGATGATGTGCATTTAGGCAATGTTTGTACTCAAAGAAGTACCAGTCTCAAAAAATTACATGCTGATTTTACACAGCATCCATAAAGTAGAAAAGAAACCAGATCAGCGGTTGCCAGAGGTTCACTGTAAAGGCTCAGCACCAGGGAATTCCTTGTGGTGCTGAGATTCTTTTGTAGCATTTTGTGGTGGTGGTTACAAGAATTTGCACATGTTTTAAAACTCAAATATATATCTTGATTTGATAAAGAGTCCATTCTTATTTATTTTTTCTTAATCCTCACCTGAGGATATTTTTTTCCCATTGATTTTTAGATAAAGTGGAAGGAGGGAGGGGGAAAGAGAGAGAGAGAGAACAAGACACACACACACACACACACACACACACACACACACACACACACACACACGTATTGGTTACCTCCCGCATGTGCCCTGACTGGGTCTGGGGATTGAACCTACAATCCAGATACATTCCCTTGACTGGAAATTGAACCCACAACCCTTCAGTGCAAGGGCCGATGTTCTAACCACTGAGCAAGCACACTGGCCTGGATGATAAAGAGCACAGCATTCTTCTTCTTTTTTAAATATATTTTTATTGATTTCAAAGAGGAAGGGAGAGGGAGAGAGATAGAAACATCAATGATGAGAGAGAATCATTGATCGAATACATCCTGCATGCCTCCCACTGGGGATTGAGCCTGCAACCTTAGCATGTGCCCCGAGTAGGAATTGAACTATGACCTCTTAGTTCATAGGTCAATGCTCAATCACTGAGCCATGCTAGTCCTGCAAGAGAGCATTCTTAATGAGGGAGAGCTAAATGCTGTCTAACACTAACAGTGATCCACCAGCTACTTTTTTGTTTTTTCATATTGTTCTTTAATTTTTTAGCTATTTTATTTTTAAAAATTCAAGTTAATCACTTCTCTTCCTCTTCACAAGTGAATTTAATCAATTACATTATTTTTCTCACTCATACTTATTTACTAATATTCAAATTTATTTCTGTATTTTTTGTTTTTCTAAATATCCTTGCTTCCTTATTCCTGCCTTCTATTGCATTGATAACACTTTCCATATAAAATTTCCCACCTCAGCTGGTTAGGAAAGTATAAACTGTTATTTCTATAATGCAGATTGTACTTCTATAAGCACATGCACACTTAAAGGTTTTCTCTACACCATTCCAAGCGTGTTTTAATTACCCACTGAACTACCCAGAGTTTCTTTTAGCTTCTTTTGAAACACACTTTTTTGTATGATCATAGTTGATTGTGATTATTTATATATTTATTAAATCATGTGCTCACCAATTTTCTTAGGTCCTCCTATTATCTCACTGGGCTTATTTTTCTTTTGGTTGAAATATATCCCTTGGTAATTCTTTTAATAAGGATTTGTGGGTAGAAAACTCATTTATGTTTGAACATGTCTATATTGTTTTCAATCTTAAATAATAGTTTAGTAAGTTATAAAATTCTCTGTTGATAGTAATTTGCCTTCAGCACTTTAAAACAGTTTTATTCCATTTTCTTCTGGCCTATATTTTTCCCAATGAGAAGCCCATTTGAGTTTCTTCTTTCTTGGGCAATCTATTTTTCTTGATGGTAGCTTCAAATATCTTACTGTTAATCCCACATTTTTATAGTTTCACTTTATTTTATATGTATGTGAATTAACACTGCTAGCTATCTGTAGTTAAGGACTTTGTATAATTTGGGAAAATTTTAGCAACATCTCTTTAAATAACGCTTTAAAACTCGCTTCATCATTTCTTCCATTTTTTTTCTGCAATTCCTATATGACGCAGGTTAGAGCCTGTGATAGTCTTCCATGAGTGTGTGTGGTTTTAAATCCCTGTCTCTGTGTGCTAAGCTCTGAGTAAGCTCTGAACTCTTATCTAATTCATGACTTCTTTCAGCAACTAAGTGCAATTTAGTTATTCCACCTGCTGATATTTTTAAATTAAGTGACTTTTTTATTTCCAAGATTTCTAACTTTTTTTTATATTCATTTGTTCTTATGTCTTATCTACCTCCTTTTTTATGTTATGTCTTCATCCCTTTGGCCATTGTAAATACACTGAGTGCCAGATTACTATGATCTCCGAACGCATAATTATCTGGCCACTCAGTATGTGTGTGTGTGTGTGTCTGTGTGTGTATATATATATATTAGAGGCCTGGTGCATGATTTCATGCATGGGTGGGGTCCGCCAGCCTGGCCAGGGGGAGGGGACATGGGTGGTTGGCCGGCCTGCCTGCTGGTCGAACTCCTGGTCGAGGGGACAATTTGCATATTAGCCTTCTATTATATAGGATATACACTGAGTGGCCAGATTACTATGCATTCAGAGATCATAATAATCTGGCCACTCAGTGTATATCTATTTTAACTTCATTGTTTGAAAGCTTAGTTTCATTGTAAGGGAATCAATGTTTCAACTGCTAATTTTGTTGAGAGCCTTTCCTAGCATAGTTTTCTTCATGTGTTCTGGGCATTAGGCTTGTTCTGAGAAGGAAACTGTTTTCCACCACCTCTTGCACGCTCTTTTGTGGTTTCCTGCACCCAACCCCCAAGCCCCGAATCCACCAATAGGTCTTATCATGGTATTTCGATGTTCCACTGTAATATCAGGATCTCACGAATCCATTCTGGGAGTCCATGGCAGGCTGACTCAGTTCCTGGTTGGGAGGCACCCAGATGCACAGCTTCCTCTAAGGCACCAGATCCAGCATCTAGTCAATTGCCATTCTTCTCAGCTTCCTTTTGGGAATGGGGGCCTCTGGCTTCCAACAGTGACCAGACTCCAGGGTCTTATCAAGCCCATGCATTTTTAGTTCCCTTTACTGGCAGGAGCTAAGCCCCTGGCTGCTACTGCCTCCTTTTGGATGAGAGCCCAGCAGTTGTTTAGCCCCACTCAGTATTTCACTTGTACTTGACAGAAATGTGTATCTTGCTTTTGAGTCCATGCATGAATTTTTGTTATCTCTCTATACTTTTATCTATTATGGCTATATTCATTGAACAGAGGGAGTATTCTGAAGTATAACACTTGCTTTATCTGTCTTTTCCAGAAAACAGAGTGTGGGTGTGGGTGTTTTCAATAAAAATGAGTCTCCAGACTCACATGGAAAATCAGCATTCTGCATTCTTTGGGTAGTGCCAAACAAGGTAAGCCTGTAATGCCAAATGCCCCTCCCCACGAAAAAGAGGCCGAATGTCTTTACACATCTCCCACTAGCAGCAGATGAAGCGTTTGTTTTCCTACAACCTCAACAATGAATTTCATTACTATTTTTCTATGAACAATCCCCAACAGTTATTTCCCCAGTTTAGACTGGAAATCATAATTATGACTATGTTATCACTGAAAGAAGTGAGACAATTTGCTGTGCATGATAACACAACTGGTGCTATTATACGTTAACTTGTCATCCAGGGATATTCTTCACATTGCAATTTATTCTTTAGACAGTGCTTTCATATTGTTATGGAAAGTGTGATAAAAACAGGAAGACTGGATCCATAGAAAGGGCCATCAATATAAAGGTGATTAATTTTATCTTTTACCGCCTCTCCACTCCATAGACTCAAATATAGCTGGTTCCTGGTGGTTCTACCCTAAAGCTGATCATCCAGATTTGTCCCCATTCTGATAACAAAAGAAGTTATCTCTGCTGACCAAAGAATGACCTAGCAAAACAGAAAGACCTACTCCCCTGGATTTGTTCATCCTTACCAAGGACAGACTGTCCTTTATCAGCTAACACTTAGTGATATCTACTGTTTCCTAAGCATCACAAGAAAATCAAGGAGTCAGAACCAATGTTCACTCTTCTGAAAGCACTTACAATCTTGCTGGAGAAACATAAATAGCCATATGAAAAGACAAACAGGACCGCTAACGAGGCAATACATACAGGATGTGAATAGTGTAGTAAGTACAGTAAGTGCTCGGGCTTGGAGCAGGGAAGGCTTGATGGAATAGGAGCAGCTCCCCTGGGACCTCAAAGCTACTGGGCTTGGACAGGTCACTGGGGAAGTGTAAGGTCAGAACCTTGTGGGTTCCACAGACAGCAGCAAAGATCTGCATTTAGGAAGAGCAAGGGAAAAGATAAAAAAGGTGGACTGTTGTTCTTCCTTTCTAAGGCAGATCCATTTCTCCTGGCAAAAGGGATGGAGATAGAAGGGAAGATAATTATGTTTCATGTCACTAAGTTATCAGTGAATGTATGATCTTAATTAATCATGTTCTCCCAGAAACGAGGTGCTGGAGGGCAAAGCCTCTATCCTCCAGAGGTGTGAGAGTCACCTGCAAATTTAGTTTCAAGGCTAACTCTGTCCTGAAAATATTTTAAGTCCAAAAAGTATCTTGGTGGGAAAGAAAAGGAACTGAGAAGGCAGAGAAGATGGTTCCAGAGGGGAGAACATCTGCATGCTTTCATTTTCAGTAAGCGTCTTATTCCTTAGTCTTGCTATTCTCCAAATCCAATCCCTGGATACTTGGGGGCCATCGCCACTGGGACACAAAAACATATCCATGGGCACCACAGACACTGCCTCACTCTCCCCAGCACAGCCAGGTCCTTGTCGAGATGGCAAAGCATAACTGCAAGGCTGTGACCCTGTCATTTCCTGCCCACTGTGCATATGTTCTCTTCCTTGTTAATGATACTTAAAACGTTTATGATCAACAGGAAGCAACACACTGTGTATGGACAAAGATTAGATCAGATAGTAAAGAGAGAGAGAGAAAAAGGTCTAAAGCAACCTGCCAAATTTGAAAGTGTTTATTAATAGATCCAAGGGCTGCTGTTTTTATTGGTTGCTCATTTCTCCAAGAGCAACAGAAAAAGGAGAAGAAAAATCATATCCTGCAGCTATGAGGCATGGAGTTGATGTTCTCAGAAAAATATCTAAGGGATTGGAGGGATGAGCTGATTAAGACGTGAATTTCTGAAGTTATGCCTTCTCTCCGTGGTAAGATATAACAATAGTACACTTGCTACAGGGTTCACCTGTACATGATTAAAAACCAAACATGAAGCACATCTTCTCGCATTAAGCATTGTCAGAAATTTCTGTGCTTGAGGACCATTAAATGCCACTAGTCTGGTAGAAGAATTAAACACTGAAAAACATACACCAAATTTCCTGAGTCTTTACTATATAGAACAAGAATATATAGTTAAACAAAATTGGACCAGTGTTTTTACATCCTGATTCTCCCTCTATCAGAGCACCTAAGAAAACATAGTGTAAAATTACTTGTTTTTTTCTTATCATTTTACTTCCTAGATCTTTAAACTCATTAAAAGTAGGCTTCATCCTTCTTGACGGTGCCTGGCACAAACTAGATATACAATAAATGAATACTGTGCCCCACCAACTGAGAGGAAAACAAAGCACAACAATAGCAAGTACACAGATTATAAAATCAGGTGCCAGGGGACATCTGGAAATATTTGCCTGCTAGCTATTTTCCTTTGAGATGAAACAATTCATTTCACACATCCTCCAAATTGGCAAGTGATGTCAGCCTAGTGATTCCTAAAGCCAGAGCGAAGTGCTGACTCATTTAAGAAACACAAATGGTGCCAGACTTGGGAGGCACTACCCATTTATTCCCAAGTAAAAAACCATCAAATCTACATTAGGATTATGTCTACATTTTGATATTTCCATAAAGGCAATTCTACTATCACTATAAATATAGAAAAACTGAGCTTTCCATGGGTAACGTACATACTATGTACGTTAATTTAAAATATAAACATGTATTTTTATTGATTTCAGAGAGGAAGGGAGAGGAGCGAGAGAGAGAAACATCAATGATGAGAATCATTGATTGGCTGCCTCCTGCACGACCCCCCTCACTGGGGATCAAGCTTGCAACCTGGGCCTGTGCCCTGACAGGGAATTAAACTATGATCTCCTAGTTCATAGGTTGCCGCTCAACCACTGAGCCACACCTGAGTTAATTTTTTAAACCCTTGAGAGCCCGAGACTTTCCAGCCATCAAAGATGCTTTCATTTCTGTAGTTGCATCTTAGTTGTATTTGCTTCCTTTTTTTTTTTTTTTTGAGGAAAGCTGCTCATTGACACAAAAGCAATTAGAAAAAAAATATATCAAAAATGAGGGAGTGAATGCAATTCAAAACTGTTTTTATTTTGCTTCATAGCAGTTTTCCATAAGCCAAGTAGACTAGTGAATTACCTGACCCATGGCAATCTAAGATTTAAGTGCAAAGTACTCATTTCAAAATCAAAACCATGTGAGAAAATTCAGTGGACATAAAAGAACTATGGATAAACATTAGGAAAATACAATTTATGATTCATGAGAGACAACTTGTTTCAGTTGTTTGAAAATTTTGAAGTATTTATAATTATGCTCTTGAGAAAATGAAGGAAAAACTCTTTTTGAATAAATCATCAGGAACTGAACTCTTAGTTCTGTATTCAACTGACTAAAATCGGGACACCATGCAGTTCACTGACAGATCTGTGAGTAGGAGGAAGATTAAAAAAAAATTGGGAGAGTCCAAACAGAAACATAAATCCTTTGGACTATCCACACACAATGTCAAAAGCACAAAGTTACAGAATTCTAAACACTGAAAGAATCCAAATAACAACAACAATACATAACTGGACTGAAAGGATATTTTTTAAAATGATTATTTATTTTAGAAGTTTACTATAATAATCAAAGAATAATTTGCTATAGTACACAGTAATGAATGATGTCAACTGCCAGGCTGTGGGCCAATCTATGTGAAGGAATAGATGGTATCATTTATGAGAGAGAATGAGCTGTACCTTGTGACATCATAGAAGGACTGCAGGTAAGACCAGAGTCATTACAATTCTTAGTCATTAGATGTGTTGGATGGTAGGACAGTTTCGTTTTTCAGTCATGTCTTTGCAGAAGTTAAGCTATCTGGACTCCAGAAATACCATTAATTTGGATAAAAAAGGTTCCACACATTCCAGGCAAATAGACCTTTTACCATATAGAGTGAATTTCAGTTATGGATTTTTCCTTTTACCTGACTTATCTCTGGTTAGAACTCAACACTATTCTTTGTTCCTCCTTCTTTCCAGGAGAAAGTGGGCTGGTGGAGATGGTAATGTCAAAGGAAAAGTACTGAACCTTGGTGCTCATAGGGGTTAAGGTTTAGAGTTCAAGTGGCTGGGGCTCTCTGTTGAATTCTCTCTCTAGAGCTTCTCTTGGGAGTCATCAATGTGAAGTTTCTCTTATTCCTGGAAGCTGGTGTGATGTGTTGGGTCTGACGCTGCCTCTTAGAAGTAGATCATACCCTATAAGAACAGCTCAGACAAGCTCTACTCTTGGCCTTAGGGACAGTCAATAATCAATCTCCACCTCTCTTGACTCTTCCCTTTCCCCTCCTCCCTCTGACTCTTCCTTGCCTGGGTTCCCCTTTGCTTGTTCTCAGTAGACAGAGATTCAAGTGTGAGGGGGGCTGTTTGGGGGGAAGATGATGAGAAGGCTTCTTGAGCTGCCCCTCTACCTTCTTCTGGTCCAGGTCACACAGGCCCTGAGTGCTTACCTGAGGTCTGGCTGAGTCACTAGAAGACTGATAGCAAAGGCTGGGGCCAGAGCTTAGCTGTCATTAAATGTTCTTTTGCCTTGTCTTGTCCTCTGTCTATAGAGCTCCTACAGTTTCCTCTGAGAGAAGGAAGCAGGTAGTGATGGAAGAACTGGGGCATCTAGTCCTTGATCTTAGACATCTCTCAATCTGTTTGCCAGAGAAGCAACTAAGCACAATTAGGACAATATTGGAAATGCTCCAAATGAGGACAAGACATTTGAAGTCTATATAGTTAAAGAGACTAAAAGTCATACTTTGCCATCATATTTTTCACAATAAATCTGTGAAATGGAAATGCCTATCCTGCTCATTTAATAAAACTGAAGCTCAGAAGAAATTCATGTGCTTTACCTAGAATCATATCGAGAGTCCAGAAATAGTTGATGTTTTCTGTGTGAAGTTTTGGAGAAAAAATTTAGCTTTTCTCTTTAAACTTATTTGAACTAACTGAAATTATAAAAATCAACCCAGATTTTGTATTTCCAGTGAGCATATGAGGTCTCTTACAAGGGAAAATGATGATGTACTTGATGGTATATTTGTTAGACAAAAAAATTGTGGCTTATAGTGTAGAACTTCTAAAAATATAAAATTAAGTGACTAATCAATGTAATCATGCACAAAGTAATCTAGAAGGGAATTTTTTTTGATTATGCATTATGTATTTTCTGAGTCCAATATTTAACACCTACATTTTAAAATTTAATATAAATATCCCAAAACATAAGCTAACATACCTGAACTTAAGGTTACATACTCTTAGTTTTAGATATCAATGCGAAGAATCTCACTAGCTCTGAAGGACTACCTTACCTTGAGTAGGGAGATGTCAGCTCAATTTATAAAATAGCTTACCCTAACACTGCCAATCAGCATATTTTATTTCTTAGGAAAGCTAATGTTTTGAATTTGCTATTACATGATGAAAAGTCACTGGGTACATTTAAAAGCCTTTGTTCCTTTATTCCTAGAAATAGAAAGTGCTATTACATCAAAGAAATTGAAAGTCTTTATTTGCTAGAAACATCCAAATGGACATTTATTAAATTTTACTTTGCCTCACAAGTCTTATTCTTTTAAAATACAAGTTTTTATTGTTTGTAATACACCATATTATGCTCCCCTCCCCCCGTGCAGGAATATAATTTAAGCCACCCTAAACAGAATATAGAGAAAATTGATTTCCCCAGGTAGACTTAACTGTTCTTCTTTGTTTGCAGCCATTGTAATATCTAGTCATTACAATATGATCACACACATACACACACACACACACACACACACACACACACACACTGCAGAAATTATCTTGTTTTAGAAGGATATACCCAGTGACTTTTCATCATTTTGCTCCTCCAACTATTTCTTAACCTCCTTTGAAACATAGGTGAAACCTTAAGTTATTTTGTATTCCCCATATTGCCTAACCCAGTGCTGGGAACCTAGTCAAATTCAATAAATATCACTGATTAATTCACAGTTAAGCATAACACTTCTCCCTAACCCAGATATATACAAACAGAAGCTAGAGAGTAATTTGTTAAGATAGTTAGAAAAGAGATTTTTACATTGAATGGGAACTTAATTCAATGTAAATTCTAAATTCTCTTCCACTTTTGAAATTGTTATTTTTACATTTAAAAAAATGTAACTAGCACAGGACTATACCTTTATGGATTAGAATAAACCAATATCATGTAAATATCAACATTACTAAAAAACCACTAAACTTAAATACATGTTTAAAAATCCCTTAAAGACTGAAGTATATGAAATAGTTGATAAACATAAGCAACCCCTCAAAAGTTCACTTGAAAGTTGGTTGTTTAGAACGAAGGAAGCATTTTCCCACAAAACAACATGGAGGTTTTCAGATTGTCAGGGCAGCTCATAAAGTCCAATCCCGGGGACAAAGTCAAGCACTAATGCTGCTAGAGAACTTTTTCACCACTCATAAAGTGGTTTACTTTAGGATGCTGGTAATATGCTTCACACAGCATCCGTATGAAAGGGCAGTCATCGGGTAAGGGCAACCTGCTTCTCATCATGGCAATCAACTAAAATTTTATTATAAAACAACTACATATGGCCAAAACATAACAAATTCTCAGTCCTGTAAAATATAGGGTGGGGCAAAAGTAGGTTTATAGTTGTGAGTACACGAAACAGAGTTTATTCTTGTATTATGAACAACTGTAAACCTACTTTTGCCTCACCCTATATACTCCCATGGGTCTTACTTGAGAAAACTCTATGACTTGGTTTATAAGGTGCCTCAATTTCTGTAGCTTTTTAAGTTTCTTTGCCATAATAGCATGATTTCTTTTTCTATACAAATTTTAGCTATAGTTTCCAACATATAAGGGCATATAACTATATATAAATCAGGATTTATCTCTTATTAACACACCATTACAGTACATCCTCAAAGGGCTTTTTCTCCAAGTTTACTGCACAAACATAAGGCCCTGTCTCATTTCTTTGGCACTGGATTTATGCTAATTATTCCAGGGATGATGATATGCAGAAGGCTACAGTTAATCAAAGAAAAATCATTTTGCTACTGGCTGCTTTTTAGACTTTTATAATTACCTCACATAAAACTTTCCTCCATCCATTTATAATGCAGTTTTAAACTGCATTTGCACGATAATTATTTTTAATCCTCATTCGAGGATATGCTTTTATTGATTTGAGAGAGAGAGGAAGGGGGAGAGAGAAACATTTATCAATTGTCTCCTGTGCACTCCCGGACCGAGGATTGAACCGGCAACCTTTTTGGCGATGCTCCAATCTCATGAGCCACCCAATAAGGGCAGCATAATTATTTTAATTGAATCAATGATTTCTTTGAGATGCTGGAGGACATTAATTCACTCAACACATTTGTTGGGTGCATGTTCGGTCTAAGACAAGCAAGACAAATAAAGATGAACCAGACATAAATGCTGCATTTTTGGCAGCTTAAAGTCCTGTAGTGGCAATGATATATGCTTTTAACATTTTCTGCCACACTGTAGCCAATTAAGTGTCAACAAAGAGGTAATGCTAATTGCTTTGGCAGTCCATTGGTCCCAGGTTCCAAACACTGTAGGATTTAGTCTTTTATCCTGACTTTGACAAGTCATAATATTGAAAGCTGGAAGCTTAAATCTAAGACACCTGGTATTTGTGGAAGCATGGGTGCTCCAAAGCATTAGTGGTGATACACCATTTGGGTCAATGATGATGTCAAGCCTAACAAAGCAGATCCAAGCAAGAAAAAACTGAAAGGGGCCACCCTCCCTGTGTTCCTTCTGGACCTGCCACACTGGCCTCTTCTGTTTCCTTTGCCTGGAATGTTCTTCTTCCAGGTACCCACAGACCCCCCCTCTCTCAGGTCCTGTAGTTCTGCTCAAATGTCACCTCTTCCAAGAGAACTTCCTTGACCACCCTATTTAAAGTAGGACCTCTGTTACTGTCTCCCTTACACGGCTTTATTTTTCTCAAAGCACTTATATCTGACATTGTAGTTGGGTTATTTTTTTGGCAGGATCTTGCCATTTTTATCAAGGCCCAACTGCACTGCCAAGAACTATTTATTATATGTAAAGAACAAATGAACATGGTTCTCATGACACATGGATTCTCCTCGCAGCCTCCCCTTCACCAGGGCGTTCGGTCTCTGAAAGGGCATCTCCAGTAATAGCCCTCAGGTATCTGCTGTCTGTTCTCATGTTCCCTTCAATCTTCTCAATTTTAGGCTAAGAATACCTTAACCCAAGCCTCATATAAGGGTCTTTGGTCTCTCTCTTCTACTGCTCACAATGACTTCGGTTATGGTGTAAAATACTCAAAAATGCACATAGTAATTCAAAGGTCTCAGCCCCCTTCGAAGACCATTAGATGGTTCCTGTACATTAGCACATGGCAAAAATGTCTCATTTACACTTCCCTCTCACTCACCCCCTTTATTCCGCAGAAGAAATTCTGGTGAGCTTCTACCTGTGCTGATACTGTTCTTGGTTCTGGGGATACAGGAGTAAATCCTACTGATAAAGCTTGGCCTTATGGAGTTTATATCAATTAGAGGTAATTTGCCAACAATTCTTTGTTTTTGAAACAAAAGGATGAGATATCTTAAAGCTAATGATTTTCCACAATTATGAAAGTTAGAGTTAAATTTCCCTCTTATGAAATACAAAAGAAATATTTGCATAGAGATTTAGAAGTTTACAGTTGAAGAAACGGATAGGATTTAGATGGAGCATCTGACTCAGAGTCTGTAAACAAAACTTGAAGAAATTAGTTTATATAGTCAGGGTGGGGTGTGTGTGTGTGTGTGTGTGTGTGTGTGTGTGGTAGGGAGAGGAGGACCTCAGGGGTGGAGGGTTGAATTATCCATGTTACTCAGTGCATAGTATAATATCAGCTCCTTTCTCTCTCTACTTTTTCCTCCCTTCCCCTCCCCTGACCTCCTCTCCTCTCCCCGCCTCTTTCTTTTCATCCACCCCCTTAGGCCATTCTATTCCCCACCACCACAAGTGAGTACTCTTCATATAAATTTTGGTATGATTATAAAATTTCTCAAAAAATCAAATCTGAATTTTGTAAATATTGCTTTTAATTCATAATATAATTTATGGGGATTGGACATCTTTATAATATCAAGTCTGTGCTATCCAAGATATACAATATCTTTCCATTTATCCAAATTATTTTACATGTCATTTATTAGACATTTTAAAAGTTTTCTATGGAGTTCTTATGTATTCTTGGTTAGCTTAATATCTAGATACTTAATAGTTTTTATTGCTATTTTGAATGGTATCTTATTTTTTGTTACATATCTTAGTTGTCATGTATCTTTCTCATTGGGAGTATTTTATTTCATATTTTGAAAAGTGGATACAAAACAAAAGCACTGAATTAATTTTGTTTTTGTTATATAAAACTAGGTGTTATATAAAACAGTAGGCATTATAAAATAAACATAAAAATGCAGGCGTTTATAAAGGAAAACAGTAGCATAGGGGAAGAAGGAACAGCACTCTTCATGTTAAAGAGAAGACTCTAGACATAACCTAGAAACTTCCCCGCTTTGCAATAAAAATGTTGTCCCGATGTTGGCCGAATCCTTACCACAGGGCCCTTTGTGTGGTGGCTGAGACAAGCCAGATGTTCTTAGTGAAATGAGAAAGAGGACTGTGAGAGGAACTGAGTGAGGGCAGAAGAGGAAGAGTGGGTCTGTTTGCCTGATAGGGTCAGGGGGTTGGGGAGCACCAAGTCCAGGTTTGAAATACAAGATCATCTCGTCCATATCACAGCAAACCCACTTAATAGAAACCTTTAAACACAGGTTTCGGTGATTTACACCCACGATCAACAACAGAGAGTAAATATATGGTAAATCTCACTTGTTTCTTTTTTTTTTTTTTTTTTTCACTTACTTCTTATAGGAAAAACCCAGTACTCTGTCAGTAATTTGTTGAGGGAAAAGATGTATTATTAATCAATAGGCAACATGATCAGAGAACCATCCATAATAGAGAGATCAAAGGAAATGCTCCTCATCCACTGATTGGCATTGGGTGGCATCAGATGATCTAAGAAAGGCATTTAGATTCATGCCCTGTGTTAAACCCAAGAGGGTGAGGTGAAAGGCACTCGTATATTATTCTTGTGGCCAGGCATGCACTGCACATTAAATTGTCAAGGTGATAGATGACAAGAGGTAAAGTTCTAGGGAAGATGAAAAGTATCAGTTTAAATAAACCACCATGACAAAGACTTCCTAACTAAGGCATATTTTTGTTTCTAGATGTAACAGAGATTTTGAAACAGTGTTTTTCTCCACCACTATCCCTATAGATGCAAGAGAGGTTGTTCTTTAAAATTATTTTCACCAACAAATGACTTTTGTTTCATATTCTCCCAAGACCCAAATAGAATGGTGGGTGACATGTGGGTACATAGAGGAGGTCTTCATTATAAGGTTACCCATTAGTGCTATCAGCGATTTCATCTGTATTCCGAGTTTTACCTTTAACAATAGGCTAATCTAAGTAAGAATTTCTGACCTTTGATCTTTAAATTGAGATTAAGCAAAAGAGAAAGATCTATTAGAAATCCAGACAGTATGGGACAGAGGATGGGGAGGGAGACAGAAGCAAAAATTCAGGGCACATTATCAAAGTGAACTCCTCTGAAATCGCTCAGGCGTCTCTATTATTTATCAACTATACTTTCCAGTGAACTGTTTGTGAGCATTTTCTCCTGAAGGCCATTGGCCATGGAGTTGGAGCTACTGGCTCTAAGTCAGAGAAGCAGAAGTTAACTTCAGCCAGTTTGCTCCTGGTGATTGGGTTAAGTCTGCAGGGACTTTTTTAGGTGGTTTCAAGCCATTGAAATCATTCTCTCCACCTCCCTTCAACCCGCCCCCACCCCCAAACACACACACACACACACACACACACACACACACACACACACACACGATTCAGAAAGCAGGAAATGTCTTTCCTGTGTAGTAGTCACAGAGCAGTCCCCTAGGGCTTCCAGGGGGCTTGTATCTTCCAGTTCCTGTTTCTGGATTCTAACCGCTAACTCTATATTTGGTAATGGCCTGCCAGTGGGCTGTTTTGGATTTGGTATTAATAAGATAACCTGAGTCACTAAGCAGAGATCTAAAGCAATCTTATTTTTCCAGTAGGCAACATGTTTACCTTTGAGGATTTGGTCTATTTTATTAAGTGTGTTGTTTTTTTGAATAGTGTTGTTTATAGCACAGAGTTGGGTGTTTACACGATTGGTCCTTGAGGGTGTATGACTGTACCGGAATAGGATACTACACGCACTCTCCTGCTTTACAATGAGTTTATATTTGTTTCTTATGTGGGCAGATGTAATTTAAGCAGCGCTCTTTATAGTATGTGCTCTTATTCCATGGCAGCCTTGAAAACAGCTACTTGCTCAGAAATGAACAAATACTTGTCAGATGAGTGAGACAAGAGTGTGGATTCTAATTCTTTTACATCAGGGCAAGAAAAAAAAATCAACACTCTATTGGCAAATAGTATTTTCAAAGCTGTGTAGTGTTAAATCTTTATGAACATAATCTTTTAGGAGTAAACAGAGAGAGAATCAACTATTATTTGCCATTGGACGAAGTCATTTAGAACAGTGGTCGCCAACCTTTCAGACCTCACAGACCACCAGTGGTCCGTGGACCACCAGTTGGCGATTGCTGGTTTAGAAAACAATCAAAAAGTTATTGGATTACTATTTTATCACCAATCTATGGTCTTCTCACCCTACCTTAGATTTGATTTGTCCTCTTTTCAAACCCTAAGAATTAACTTGTTTTGTAAATAAGATCAGAAACAATGATAGCATTTTTATTTTATAAAGGGAAAATCAAGTCATTAAAGCATATATTAACCACTAGAGCCCAGTGCACAGATTCGTGCACCGGTGGGGTCCCTCAGCCTTGCCTGCACCCTCTCTTAATCCAGGACCCCTCGGGGGAAGTCGGACTGCCAGTTTTGGCCCGATCCCCAAGGGATGTAGCAGTGCCCAAAGAGGCAGGCATTTAGGGAGGAGCCCAAGCCTGGCTGCTCCCGTGGCGCCTGGCCCCATTGTGCCTCCCACTGGCTTCTGGCTGAGCGGTGCTCCCACTGTGGGAGTGCACTGACCACCAGGGGGCAGCTTCTGCATTGAGTGTCTGCCCCCTGGTGGTCAGTGCGCATCATAGTGACTGGTCGAGGGGTCAACGGGTCATAATGGTCGCTTAGGCTTTTAGATAGATTGTAATATCACCTTGTAAATAGGAAAAGAATTTGAGCATCACAGAGAACCTTTATTTATTAAGTTATCAGTCATAAGTCAATTATCACAGTAGGGCTAAAATAAGAACTTAAATTTTCCTAGGGAACATTCATTTGTTATGTGGATACTGGTTGGTTTTACTTCCTTTAGTAATTTGTAACATATTTCCTTTTTTAAAATATGTTTATATAGTTTGAAAGTTATTTTTTTATAGCAGGTGAATAATCTTTTTTAAAAATCTAGACTATCAAACAGAAAATTCACTCTTGTTATAACTTTCTATTTTCCCTTTTAGTCATTTGCATTTGTTTTTATATTTAAAATCCTGTTTTACAAGCCCATAGTTGGCCCCCACAATCGGTACAACTGTAATAGTTCCATGAAAGACACATGCTACCAAATCCTGTGATCTGAACCCTTGCTGCTTCCCTCTTGCTCTGGGGCAAGTTACGGAACCTTTTATGCTTCAGAACTTTCTTCTACTTCCACAGGTTCATTCTGGGAGCTAAAGCACACACAGGTTCTAGCACAGGGTCTTTACCAATGTCACTCAATGCTACCACTATTAGCACTCTGGATAGGACAGGATGTGTGAGGAAATGCCCCTAAAACACCATCTGTGCCAATTAAGGAGGGCTTTGTGACATGATTACATGGACTTTTTCCCTTCCATTCCTCTTTCTAAAATATATATTTAAGCCCAGCCAGCGTGGCTCAGTGGTTGAGTATCAACCTATGAACCAGGAGGTCACGGTTCAATTCCTGGTCAGTGCACATGCCCAGGTTGTGGGCTCGATCCCCAATGTGGGGTGTGCAGGAGGCAGCCAATCAATGATTATCTTTCATCGTCGATGTTTCTCTCTCTCCCTCCCTCTCTCTTCCTCTCTGAAATCAATAAAAATATTAAAAAATAAAAGAAATATGATTTGTAAAATATATATTTAATTTTGTATACTCATTCTTTGAGACTAGGCTCTATTTTTATCTCCTCAAGTCTCTAACTCCCGGTAGCTGAGATGATAGCATCGTATTTAAGGTTCTAAAGGCACTTATACAACGAATGACATTGCTTACGTATTTCTAGGCTCTTTAGACTATTAGTAACCTGATGGCAGGGGCTGTACGGTATTTCTCTTTCAGTGTCTAGAGCCCCACACAATGCCTACTATATCACTGGTGCTCAGAGATATGTTGAATAAAATGGTCCACTGCATAAATTTGCTGAGCCTGGTAGTCTTCATATTCTGATGCAACATTCCTTTGGGGCATCTCTCTCTCTTTTCAGAACCCCGACACCTCAGACTACATTTCCTGTACACAGTCCAGGAATGATGCTGAAGTTGTGCTCAGATCCCCTCCTGCAGTCACTGCTGGCACATCTCCCAAATGATGTTCATTACAGATATTTTCATAGGTACATGCTCCTCTCCTTTTGTGCTCATTTCTTCCAAGTTCCATACTAGCTCTTAAAGATTTCCTGTGAGGTTTCTCTTTTCTGCATTTCCTCCTGCCGTGGACTATGTACACAGAGAAGTGAACCTGGTGCTTGTGGCAGTGCTGGGTGCTGGGTACAGTGACAAAGGAAGGCTGGTGTGCAGTCTTCTTGCTGCTGTGTCATCTCCCTCTGTTTCCCAAACTGGCCATTCCAAATATTTGCCCTTTTCCTCGAGGATCCTACTCTGCTCCCTTCCTTGTTGCCACGTCCTGTCTTCCTTACCCTCAATCTCTCAGCACATGTGTCACTTTCTACTCCACAGAAGCCATGAGGCATACAAGCCCATCTTTCTCCTCCCTCTGCCCCAATAAAATGCACCTATCCCCACCATTCCCATGTTGGTGGAAGATGCTCCCTTGACCAAGTCAAGGATGATCTTCCCGCCTGGTTCCATCACCTCCTTCCTCTTGAGATGATCGCTCTTCACTTCCCTGATCTCCTGAGTCTTGTATCCAATGCCTATTTAACATTTCTACTTGGGGAGCAAACACATATCTCCAACTTAACATGCTTAAAACTTTTTCTAGTTGCTCAGACCTAACTACTGTTAGAGTCAGTTTTTATTTATCTTTTTCTCTCATACCTCACATTCCATCTTTCAACAAATCTTAGTGATTTTCCTTTAAAATATATCCAGAACCACTACTTTAATCCTGGTCCAAGCCATCTGCTTCATGTCTTGCCTGGTTTATTGTGGTGGCCTTCTAAATAATCCCCTGCTTCTGTCCTTGCCCCCACACTGTACTCTCAGCACCTAGAGCAGTCTTGTTCAAACCTAAGTCACATACTGACTACCATCTTCTCAGAATCCTCCAAACATGTCCCATCTCACTCAGGGCAAAGCCAAAAACTTTACAAAGACTCCAAGGCTTCTCTGGACTTCATTCTTCTGCTCCTCCACTCACACACTCTTCTCTAGCACACTGGCCTCCTGGCTTTGCCTTCAAATGTCAGGGATGCCCCTGTTTCAGGCCTATAACATCACCTGGGGTCTTTCTAGGTTCATCTCCACATTCAGACTTACAAGATGATCACAAACCTCCCTCAGCACCAGAATCACTTAGAACGGTAGAAGATGGAGTCACAACTTGCCAGCAAGGTGACATCAGGCTTTCCCATTTGGGGGATCTCCTCACTGTTTATACAGTGGTTCACACTGCTGCCCAGGAGCTAGACTCTCCCCGAGCCTCTCCTCCCAGATCATCCGAGGTGCAAAGAAAAGAGATCCACTGTAGGTAGAGTCTGGATTTACCCTGGCTTCAAAGCCTTATGTTCCAAAGGAGCCCATATCTCTTGTAACCCTGATAGACACCTCTTCCACGCGTCAAAGGACATGCCTAGTTACTAGTGTCACCTCAATCACGGAAGTTCTATGCTATGGCTTCCTATCAGCCCAGAGCCATTGACCAATCAGTAGTCACTTACATCATAAACAATGTTGCCTAGTAACACTAACATTCTACCTTTATCAGGTCTCCAGAGACACAAGAGTTGGAAAGTTGAGAAAGTAAATGTCAAATTCTCCCATGGAAGGGTCCTGTGTGAGCCCTCTGCCTATGTGTTCTTTGCTCTTGCTGTTCCCTCTGCCTGGAAGGCTCCTACCCGGACATCTACCTGGCCTGCTCCTGCACCTCCTGCAATTCCTTGGTCCCCTTCAAGCCAGCCTGTTTGAGAATCTCAGCTGCTGGGACCTCCTACAGTCTTCGTATGTTTGATTTTTTTTCCCATTGCCCTTATTACCTTCTAACATATGTAATTTACTAATTGATTTTTCTTCTGCTGCTGTTTTTCCCCCCATAGAATGTAAGTTCCCTAAGGTTGGGACATGAATTCTTTTATTTTTTTTCCACCTGTATTGATAATCCTTGGCTCCTAGAACAGTGCTTGGCACACAGTAGGTTCTTCAACAACTATTTGTTTTATTTATAGATGAATTTATGTCTTTCCTCTCTTTTAAACTCTAGGTTTTCATTGCTCTTTTTTTTTTTTGGAGAAAGGGCAAAATTTTTTCAGCCGACAAGTAAAAGGTAGCATAATGTTAGGGATTGAGAAGAGGGAATTTGGGGCCAAACTGTCTGTGTTTGAATAAGGGCATTGCACCCTTTGGGAGGATGCCCAACACTCTCTGTGCCTTAGCTGTCTCATTTGTAAACGGGGATAATAACAGTACCTCCGTCTTAGGGTTGCCATGAGGATGAATGAGTTAAATATATGTAACGTTCAGAATAATGCCTGACACAGAGGAAGCACTATGTGTTAACTAGAGTTAAACTCAGCTTTAAAAAGTCCTTTATTTTTACTCTGCACCACTTCTAGTTATTTTTCTCTCTTCCAAGCTCCTCTTCCTCTCAGCTGTTTTATCTGAAAGTCACATCTACCCCATAGCCTTTTTATTCAATTACAGTTTACATTCAATATTATTTTGTACTGGTTTCAGGTATACAGCAGAGGGGTCAATTGTATACTTGACAAAGTGTTCCCCCTGATATTTCAAGTACTCAATTGGCACTGTACATGGTTACTACAATATTATTGACAATATTTCCTAGGCTGTAATCTACTTCGCCGTGACTATTCTGTAACTACTAAGTTGTATTTCTGGGTGAAAATGGTGAAGGGATTCAGAAGTACCTAGCCCACAGCCTGTACTTTAACCTCCATCCACCCACTGAAACTAAGATTTCTAATGGCCTAGTTGCTACTTTTCTCTTCGTAGTCCATGAGCTAGTTGTATTCCCTGCCATCATTAACCACACCTGCCTTTGACTTCTGAGCCCCTCCTCCCGTTTCAACCCGTTCTTACAGCTGCCCCTTCTTAGTCTTCTTCAGATGCACCTCTTTTCCTTCAATCACTCTTTAATGTTATGCCTAACATCATCTCACTTGCCAGTTCCCCTTGGGTGATTCTATTCACGGGCATGGCTTCAACTATCACACTGATGACACCCACTGAATTTCCCGAAGATGCCCTGTTCTTTCTCACATCCGTGACTTAGAACTTCCCTTCCTCTTCCTGGCACCCTCTCCCACCTTCATCTCCCCCTCCCTAACTTCAGGTGGTTCTCCAAATTTTAATACAACTATCCCCTTTGATCTTGTTCCCAAGCCAAGCACCCCTCCTCTGCACTCCCTTATTGCTTATGGATATCCATCGTAGTGTAACACAACCTTTTCTGATTGCTGGTTTATTTAGTTTAACCCCCCAAATAAATTCATTCTCTCTCCCTCTCTCTCTCTCTCCATATGTGTGTGTGTGTGTGTGTGTGTGTATTTCCTCAAAGTACAGTGCCTGGCACATAGTAGGTATACAAAAATTACCTGGATTCAATATATACATAGCATCTATATAGAATAAATTTTGATTGGGCTATCTTTTAATGAAAAAAAAAAACACAAAACAACAACAATGGGTAAAATTGATAATATCCCATCAAAATGTTCTTCCAGAAAATATTATCAGGGGTTAGTGGAAGAGGTAAAGAAAAGAGTTCCATTTTGGCAATATAAATGGTGCTGTGGCTATACATGCTGTATTTTACTATAAAGCCAACTTTGAAAGATAAGGGACTTCCTTTAATGTTAGTGACTTCAAATACTATTTGACTCCCCTTACTTCTGTTTGGGCCCCATGAAACCTTACTAGTACCATATTTACCTTATTAGGAAAGCCTAGTAAATCAGGGATTCAGGCTCCCTGCCATGATTATGAACATCATCCACAAGGATTGAAGAGCAACTAACATCTACTTGTTTAAAATCACACAGCCAGCTCTTGTAAGGGTTTCAATGACCACCTTGCTGTGGCTCCATCTGACATGAGTCTAGGCACCTACCTGTAAAGTGCATCCGAACACCCCGATCATCAGCATGGCCACGGAGAGGTAATCGGTGAACACATCCCACCACGGCTTCAGCACCCGGAAGGCCGGCTGCTGCTCAGAGAACTGCCGGAACTCTGTCACAGGAATCATGGTTCTGAGAAAGGAGAGATTACTGGTGAACGCACTAATCTTCACGCACAGCATACTCCATTGTTAACAACATTCGAAATGCTGCTTCAGAAATAGTGACCTGAGTTACAATAGTAGTGACCACGGCACGTTGGTGTTTTCATAAGTCATTGACTGAAATAAGGGGCCGCACAGGAAAGAGACAAGTAACTTCCCTCACTACTGTCCAATAAGCTGGTTCCCTTTGGCTCCACATGGACCAGACAGTCCATGGCCAGAGCAGTCTCAGAATCCATTATTTCCTGGATTCTCTCTTAAACAGAACAAAAGGGCACCAGAGAAAGCAAGCCTAGCCTTAGAGATATTTTTGCTATTAATCTTACTATTTTGGGTTGTTGCTTTAAACTATTTTGTAAGTGTCATCTCAGCATTGGTGTGTGTTCATTCTCTACTGCGCCCTATGTGTAAAGTATTTTGCTTGCTCCTTGGGGAAGGCAAACAACTTTGCCATACGGTCCCTGTCTTATAAGAGGAAAAATTTTCATTGATGGTGGTGGTTGGGGCAGAGGGGGACTGGGGTGATCTTCATTTTGTTCAAACCTTTCCCCCCCACTTTTTTGGTCCCTGTTCTTTTGACTTGATATTTTTTTCTATTTCCTGTACTTATCATATTTTACTGTGAGCCTCAAACTTATCCTTTATCTCTTCTGAGAAATCAGTTGGTCCTGAAAACATGTATCTCTATCTAAATGACAGAAGATAAATGAATAGGCCACATTGACTACTCTGGGAAAAGGGGAATCAGCCGCATCCTTTTCTTAGTCTGTATTCCCTTTTCTCAGTCTGTAGTCCCTTTGCTCAGTGCTCAGTCCCACTGCTTTTATTAAGATCCAGGACTTGAAGCTACTCATTCTGCTACTATGAGAAGGAATATTCTTTCCTTATCTATGGCAACGAGAAAGAGTGGCCAAGGAGGACTAAAAAGGAAATTTCTCACCCTTTTGCCATCATTGGATCCAATAATCTAGCTCACTACTGGTTATTAAAGAGTCTAATTAAAAGCAGAGGAAAGGCTACATTTAATGCTTATTCTCCCAAGCCTTGTTTCCTGGATCTCTCTTCCCTAATGCCGAATTAAAGGCTGTACAATAAACAGCCCAAAGAAAAGCCACTGTTCTTTGAATTTACAGGTGGTGGTTATCTTTGGAAACCATTACAATGTTATCCATTCTGTCTGGCTGCTTTATCTGACCTTTTCTTAAGCAGTAATAAGTCTTCCTTTTGGATTTGTTTCTTAATACAGTGCTGAAGATTCAGCTGCTTGGTGCAGCTCTCACCCATGACCTATCTACTTGGCTTCTGTGCAGCATTTGATATGACTTCCTTATTTTACCAAAACTCCATTTTGTTACTAACACTAGGCTGCAAGCTATTTGAAGATAGAACCTATGTAATGCACATGCATTCTCAAAAACATGCTGTAGGAAAGCCACACAAGCTAAATAAATATATATTCTTAGTGCCATTAAAATTCCATACTAGCTCAAAGTTTTATTTTTCTGACACTTCATGACCTCTTTTCTCAATGAATCATTGCAATCTCACTGCCCCAAATGGTTTCAAGTCATGGTTGTTCCAGCAGTAGTCACAGACAGGCACTAACTCATCTTAATTTCCAAGCCTGCTTCAGAAGCTATTGCCTTCTATTTCACATCCCCATCACTCACCGCAACCTCTGGCAAACAAGAGGCCCTGAGCACTGTCTGTTGAGTAAATAAATGAGTGTGAACTCGGATGCTTGTTCATGGAGCAATGCTTGTCCAAATCAAATTTGGGGTGGCCCTACTCTGCTGCAGTGACAATTTCAGTACCTGAGTTCTAGTCTACCTTCTTTATTAGATTTGGTTTTTGTGTCCTTCATGATAGGTTGCTGACCACCTTGGGCTTGTTCTTTGAAGTGGGGAGCAATTTCAGGAGTAAAATGCACCTATGTAAAGAACTGGTTCTCAAATGTTTTACTCTTGCCCTGGCTGGTGGTTAGAGCGTCAGCTATCACACCCAGGGTCCCAGGTTCAATTCCTGGTCAAGAGCATGTACTGGGTTTCAGGTTTCATACCCAGCCTGGTTGGGACTTTTGCAGGAGGCAACCAATCAATGTTTCTCTCACTTTCCCCCTCCATCCCTCCCTTCCACTCTTTTAAAAATCAATGGGAAAAATATCATTGGGTGAGAAATAACAAAACAAAACAAAAACCCCAAAACTTTTTGATCTCAGGACTCCTTCACATTCTAAAATAGATGGGGTGCTCAAAAAGCATTTTTTAAAATGTGGGCTGTACTTATCAACATTTACCACATTAGAAGTTAAAACCAAGAAATTAAAAAATATATATTAATGCAGTTAAAAATAATAAAACCCATTTCATGTTAACATAAAATATATTATAAAAATAAAAATAATTTTATTTTATAAAGCAAAAAATAAGAATAATGGCATTGTTTTACATTTTTGCAAATCTCTTTTAACACCTGGCTTACTAGAAGATAACTGGGTCCTCATATCTGCTTCTGCATTCAGTCTGTTGAAATATGTTGTCTTGATTGCAATTTACGAATCAGATACGTGTTTGGAGAAGGGAGAAGTACCTTCAGAGCCTTTTCATATAATTGTGGATATTCATTTTTGATAATATATTAAACTGACTTGGTTAGCTGCAATATGGAATCTGAAAATTATCAATTTTTCAAACTCCAGATATTAACTCATTCATCTATCTTGTACTTTGAATAGATATTTTACCTACGCATGGTTTTATAACAATATGCACTGATCATCTGGAAAATATTAGATCACTGAGTTATGTAGCTCTTCCAAATGTTGACAAATTATATTAAAAATCACATTCATGCCCTGGCAGGTTTTGATCAATGGTTAGAATATCAGCCCATGAACCAAAGGTTGCAGGTTTGATTCCTGGTCAAGGGAATGTATCCTGGTTGTAGGTTCAATCCCCGTTCCTAGTTGGGGAGTGTGCGGGAGGCAACCAATCGATGTCTCTCACATCGATGTTTTTCTCTCTTTCTTTTCCCTTCCTGCCTCCACTCCACTCTGTTTAAAAAAAAAAAAAATCAATGGAAAAAATATCATTGGATGAGGATTTTTTTAAAATCACATTCATTAATATCACCACTACTTGCATCAGAAATGCTTTTAAGTAATGCAAAGCTGTCAAACTTATGGTGGTGAGTAAAAGATTTCCAAAATTGTAATCACTTGAAAATCTGAATTTCATTTCTGGCAGCAAATGTAACTGATATATCAGTTGTTCTTTTTGAAGTGTCACTTTGTTCATTTTGAAAAAATATCTTCCACATATTGAAGTCTGAATAATCATTTATTTTATTCAAGTAAAAATGGTGTAATATGATAAAGAAGCTAATTCAACTTTCAACTAAAATAAGGACTTTCTCTTGAGACACCCATTATACTTTAAAAGGAAGCAGAAGTATTTTACATGTTCTTCACTTTCACCACAGTGTATTAATACAATATGCAGCCAAGGCTTGAGAGTTATTAAAATAATAAGTTTACTGCTTCAATGAGGATATTACATAAAACTGGCCATTTTTTAAAGTAGTATGTGCAAATGAAGAATACAATCTCTATAGTACAGTCTGGTGCCTCTATTCTGATTCATGCTAAGACACCTCACCCACCATTGCTTTTGTACCACCAGTGAAAAAGGCAAAAAACATCTTAGCATTAAAAAATAATTTTGGCCCTTGCTGGGTGGTTCAGTTGGTTAGAGCATCATCCCATACACCAAAAAGGTTGTGAGTTTGATTCCCAGTCAGGGCACATACCTAGGTTGAGGGGAAAGAACCAAATGATGTTTCTTTCTCACATCAATGTTTTCTTTCTCTCCCTTCCTCTCTCACTAAAAATAAATAAAACATATCCCCAGATGAGCTTTAAAATAATAATTTTGACCTTGTGGACACCCTGAAAAGGTTTAGGCTACTAGGGTTCCATGAACCACACTCCGAGAACCACTAAGATAGAGGCTTATGTTCTTTTATCTATAACTCTCCTTGAAAAAATCCTGGGCACTCATTATAGTTGAGGTGCCCCAAGGTTTTGGCTGAATTGTCTTCACAGGCATCATTCTCTTAACATGAAAAATATTCTTAGAATCTAAGAAACTTAAGTGTTATCTACAGCTTCCTAATTCTGGCACAGCCTAGTTAAGATGGACTACAAGACTTGTTAGAGAAACAGATCGTCAAAATGACATAGCCTTTTAGTGTTATTACTCAACTCTTAATGTATGTAACCTCTTTTGTGTGTGTGTGTGTGTGTGTTTATGTGCACCTTGTATGTTCATGATCATATATGTATGTACATATATACTACATATAAATGCAGTTAGATGTATAATATACAAACAGATGTAAGTACATACAGAGTTTATTGTTTTAATATATCACAAGGCTCAAAGTCAATATCTAGCACAGCAGTAATCTTTGGAATAAGTTTTAATGCAAAAAAAAGGGGGGGAGTGTTGAATAAAAAACTCCAAAATTGAAAAGAGGATGACAGACCTTTTGCTTTCTTAACTGAAAAATGTTTAGTATTCTTCTTACACAAATTTCAGCACCTCTGAAAGCCATACATTCAGTGACAACAACACTAGATTTCTTTTGTTATTGTTATAGTTTCCATATGGTTTGTGACCATTTCAAGAACTACATCTTAAGCTGTAGCAGTCATTTCTGAATAAACTGCTGGGTTTACATAGTTTTTTTCCCCCAGAAGCTCAATCAGCATAATTTTATTTTTACTAAATTATTTTTTGTTTTAGAAATGCAAATGATATATATATTTTTAACTCCAATCTCCAACTTGTTATGTAAGATTTTAATTTGTCTAATTAAGTAATGTCTTTGGAAATATGGCATTTCAAATTCAATCAAGAGATTCTGTTATTTTTTACTTAAAATACATATAAAGTTTTAAATTTTTCTGCTCTGTGTCCTTTTGCAGAAATTAATGTGCACTTCCTTTATTACAAACATTTATCAAAAGTCATTTTAATGGCTTCATTAGCCAAAAATATTTACCTCTCAAATTTATCATATCATAAAATCCTTTGTTAAAGAATATTGGTAAAGTAGTTGCAAAACCAGAGTTTCTTATTGCTTTCATTTATTTGGCTCTTCCTGAAACAATCTATCTTCATTCCTCTCAGGAGAATTTTAGTATTATATTTTCCAGAATTAATGACACAGAACAAATTCTACTCTATTAACCCATGACTTGAAGAATATCAAACTTATTCTACTTTGATTCAAACTTGTTAACATTGTTCCTCTATGGGTATCAGGTGGATACAGCTAACACGTGCTTTGTTCCAGATTTTTTCTGGCATCATCTTTAGAGAGTACAATTATACACGGTTCAAGGAAACAAGGACCCATTCTATCATATCAATAACATGGTGAGTGGCTCCTTAAAAGATAAATTAAACAATTCAATAATTCCTGAGCATGTAAAATATGAATTCTACAGAACCTCTCCCCCCGACTACATATATTATTCATCTATGTTGCTAAATCTAACAGTCAATTCTCAGCCCTCACCTTTTTTGCTCTATCACCAGCATTGGCACAATATGACCATATTTTTCTTTTTTAATTTTTTTGGTTAATCCTTACCCGAAGATCTTTTTATATTGATTTTTAGGGACAGTGGAAGAGAGAGGGAAAGACAGAGAGAAACATTGATGTGAGAGAAACATTGATGTGAGAGAAACACATCAATTGGTTGCCTCCTGCACAAGCCCCGACCAGGACCTGGGCCAGGGAGGAGCCTGCAACCAAGGTACAAATGAGCCCTTGACCAGAATCAATCCCGAAACCCTTTGGTCTCTAGGCTGATGCTCTAGCTACTGAGCCTAATTGGCGAGGCCATCACCATTCTTTACTTGACTTGCAGGACACCAGAGCCATTAAATTTTTCTCCTACTTCCTTCTTTAACTTCTTTGCTGTTTCCTTCTCTTCTCCCTGACCTGTCTGTGGAGTGCTCAGTGCTTAGTCTTTGGGGTTTTCTTTTTCCTAACTCACTCATTCTCCTGGAGATACATCTAGTCACAATGCTTTAATTAGCATCTGTACTAAACACAAATTTATCCCAGTATTGACTCATGGAACCAGCTGCCTACTTAACATCTCCATCTCCATCTCCACTAGACACATGACATTCATTATGTCCCAAACCAACTCTAGCTCTATTCCCTTCTCCCCACCTCCCGTATGCCCACCAAAGCTCTTCTCTCAGAACTTTCCTGTCACAATTGATGGCAACTCTTTATCTTTCCAGTTGCTGAGGCCATATATCTTGGAGTCATTCCTGGCTCTGCTTTGTCTCTTACACCCCCAATCCAATCTGTCAACAAATGCTTATTATATGTTCCTTAATATGTTGTCTGTCTCCTCTGACAAGAATGTAAGTTTCATGAAGGCAGGGACTTCGTCAGTTCTGTTTTGTACAGCGATGTATCCCAACTACCTAGAAAATACTGCTTGGCATATGGTAGGCACTCAATATTTGCTGAATAAATTAGTGAAGAAGTAGTAGTTATAATGAAGAAAAGGGGTGTAACTGCCTCTCATTTTAGAAATAATGATTGGAAAGGCAAAGTGTGTGTCTGAGTAATGGCAGGGGAGGACAATCCTGCAGCACAGGGCGTTTGCACATCTGAGGCCAGTATGGACAGAGTGCAAAAAAGGAACAGGCCAGAAACGCCACAATTTATTTATGGTTCTTCTCAGTTGTACCCAAAGGCTCCATAAAACAAAATAAAGTCATCAGGATATGCTCAATTATGAAACAACTGCTTTTCCTTTAGCTTGCACAGATGTAAATAAAAATCAGGAGAAAAAGCCAGGTTTTCCAATTATATAAAAAATGATATCTTTCTCTCTTGGGAGAGCATGACTCTAGATTGTATTTTACTCTGCAGCTGTGGTACATGAAACAAACTATTTCTAGAAAAATCCACTGAAGAAGACCGTAATTATATGGCTCTATAGAAATATATTTAATTTAAAAATTACAAGTGGGTTATAAAATTGTAAAACCTGAAAGGCACTTTAGAGGTCATCCAGTCCATAGCTCTCATTTTAGGAGTGAAAAACTTGAGTTAAGAGAGATTAGGTGACTTGCCCAAGGGCCACAGCTAATAGTGAGCCCTGACTTCTAACCAAATCTTACTCCTCACTCTATTGTTCTTAGATAATACTTCATCACACTGATTCGGATGTAACAAATCTATCATATACTAAGAAACAAATAGTTTAAATAGAATATCTCCCATACTCAATTTCTCTTTTCATGCTCCCATTTGACAATATAAAAAATTTTAAATAAAATATTATGAATACATTTAAATGATTCTTAAGCTATAGAGCTCTTATAGTCCCATAAATGAGAACTTTAGACTCAGAAGGAATAGTAAGAGGCAGGTTGAACTTGCAACCCACTATACTTCTGTATTATCACCCCCCATCGATATTTCTATGATGTCATACATTAAATTAGTGGCCCCATCATTATTTGGAAAATATTCAAATTGAGCTTATTTTCTTAAGGGTAGTGGTGGTCGGGAGCCATATGACTCTTCTCTAGCAATTCTTATTCTCTCTTATAACAGGAAGGTATTATATCTCTTCCTCCTTATACTTTGCACATATTTAAAGAAAAATCCCTTTAATCACTTTACTTCAAGCCATCCATCTCAAGAGCTCTGCTTTACATGATAGTTCCCACAGTTATGTTTATCCTATTCATAAGCCTTTGAATCCACTAAAAATTTGTTACATACGATCAGCAGCCGATTTTTCTCTCACAAGCATAGATTACTCTCATTTACTTGTGCACATGCTATAACTAATTATGAGTAAAAGATATGTCGGGTACTGTGCTAGATCCTGGGAAAATGAAAGTGAACACAGCAGGCAAAGTGCCTATCTCACTCACATGTATCCTCATGGGAGAATGTGCATTAAAGAGATTTCTGTAAAACATGATTTTGGCTGATTTTCTTAAATTCAAATTCTTTATTGTTGTGACTAATCTTTGTACATGTGATTAGTGTTTCCTGTGCCAATGGTGCACTTAAAGAGGTGTTTGTTTTTATTTCAATGAGAACAGGGTTTATATCTTGTTTATCTCTGCATCTTCTAGAATATGGCACAATGCTTTTGAATAGACCCTCAATAAATATTTGGTAAATTAAATTAGACCTAAACATACACAGATACACACACACTATCATGCATTTTGTAGTAAAGACCAGACTCTTCGATTATATTATTACTAGAGGCCTGGTGCATGGATTCATGCACTAGTGGGGGTCCCTTGGCCTGGCCTGCGGGGATTGAGCCAAAACCAGCTCTCTGAGATCCCCTGAGGGGTCCTGGAATGCGAGAGGGCACAGGCCAGGCTGGGGGACCCCACTGGTGCACAATCGGGGCCAGGAAGGGACTGCAGGAGGGCTCCAGGGCGTGTCTGGCCCATCTCCCCCATCCCAATTGACCGGACCCCAGCAGCAAGCTAACCTACTGGTTTGAGCGTCTGCCCCCTGGTGGTCAGTATGCATCATAGCGACTGGTCAAATGAACAGTCAGACACTGAGCATATTAGGCTTTTATTATATAGGATCCTGTTATAAACTTCAACACTATGATAAATAAAAGAGCCACTATTATTATATAGCTTCACATTACAAGTAATGATTATTCAAAGAACATCCACTACCAAAGAGAATGTTGGAGAAAAGGAAAAGAGTCAGGAATAATTTATAATTTCAAAGTTAAGGTTCACTGGAATTTTAATGCACAATGTTCTGTCATTTGTTATAAACAGAATGTGTCAACCAATGACTTCTTAGGTCTCAGCTTGTACCCAATGGTTGAATTTTTTGACTCCCTTATCAGAACATTACCCTGTTAAAAAACAAGTGACAGAAAATAATCCAAACATTAAAGTCTTGTCTATAATATAATGGTTTGGAATACTTCATTTAGACATCAGTATGACAATAATAATTATTTAATGCTTATTCTGTATATTTTAAGTAAACTTAAATTCAGAAATATTTTCTTTTCTGAAATGAGGCTAACGTGTAATCTAACAATCTTTAAAAAAACTTACCAGAAAAGATTATCACCAGCTACTCATTCCCTCTCTCATCTCTGTTATTCTGAGTATACCTACAGCCTCTCTGAGAAATATGGCTTCAGCTCTCTCTGCATCCCACTGGTCTTCTCGGTCACCTTTTCATTCCATGTTGTCTCTATCTCCTTTAAACCAGGTACAATTTTCCAGAAGGCAGAGTGTATACTTACTTCCCCTCCCCCCATAGGATCCCAAATCCTTGGAAAGATTATGTGTTTCCCCTCAAACTCTCGATATCATTCAAATGTGATTTAGACAAGGTTTCAGTTCTTTTTATCAGTCTCAACATTAAAAAATGAAGCCTAGAATTTGTTTTTGTAGTTTGTAATGATTGTTTTTGAAGACTATGTCTTCTTCCAAAGGAAAAGAGACCGAGGTTTATCTCCAATCCACTTTTCCCCTTGAGCAAAGAAAGTCCAATAGTTCTAAGCAGCAGACATAACATGAACATACATGTATGTACAGGACAGAAAATGCAAACCAAACAAGTTTGGATAGTCTATGAGGTGGGCTCCTTTTTTCCTGATGAAGGGATCCAAGGAGAGTAAGGTGGAGAACACAGTAAAAGTCCTGCCCTTCAGAACATTCAAACTAATGTTTTTTGTTTATTTTCCACCCTTTGGAGTATAGAATAATCTGAAAAGGCAAGGGTCACCTTTTTGTTCATATTGCTAGCCCCATGGCCTAAAATGCTCAACAGTTTGTTAAGTTAAATTCCAAATGATTCTATGGGGGGTGAGGGGAGGAGTTGTCTTTTTGTTCCAACAGGAAGTTTGGTGTGTTTTATAAATACCTTCCCACAAACACAGACAGACTGGTACTTATAAAAACATAGTCAACCAAAAGTGTGTCCGGGAATTAATTAAAGCAACTTGTTATCAAAACTTCCCCACTAAGCTTCTTGTTTTTAATGGGGTGAAATTTTTAAATTTCCAGCTACGTTCAATACAACAAGTAGGAAACAGTAAACATTGCTCAGGAAACAAGAGACTGGTGTTTAAAGTGAGAGATTAAAAGAGGAAAGGATTTATAGTCTGATCGTTTTTATTGTCCTTTTGATTATTAAACTCATCTTTACTGGAACCTCCCATCTAAAATTTCCTTTTTAAGATCAGGGATCTTAGAAGAGTCCCTAATAGCAGAAAAATTAGCTGCTGAGTAATTCTGTTTGGGGCTTTTCAAGAAGGTTCTCAGAAAGTCAGCTCATTGTCTTTCCCCCTGGATGTGCCCCATCAAGTGATGGAAGAAAGATGTTTGGGTCTCAAGCCTCCAGGGAAGAAATAAAAACCCAACTCTGCAGGAGGAAATCAGCAACTACCAGATTTTCACTGTCAGAATATTAAAACTGCTGTGAATGTACCTGAGCATTAGAATATTTGGTTTCTGTCCATCCAACCAATAAATATTTAATTCAAGACTTTGTGCCTGCAAGAAAAATATTTTTTTTTTTTGAGTTTGGCTCTAAGTTTAACATATTGATTTAATGGCCATCTTTCCCAAGTAAGACATTTTACGAGTTCCCTCTTCCAACTCTTATTTCTCACAGCAAAGATAAAGGAAATCTAATATGATGATATTCGATAGTTCTAGAGTCTCAGATCCTAGAATCTGAGGGAGACACACAAGGCCCTAGGAGAATAGGTCAAAGGCCACTTGCCTCTCCAACCTAGACTTTGACAAAAATCTAAACAGAAGAAATGCTTGGAATATATGAATCATTCATGAAAATACATCTGTTTTTGAAGTGATATATTTAGTTAAAAACAACAACAAAAACGATCGCAAAGGAAACAGTGAAACTAGGTGATAGACATTACATAATTGCAAAGATCAAGTGACATGTGTGGCTCTCAAAGGTCACTAAAAGGCGATACAAGCAATAGTAGCAGGGCCTTGTGGTGCTAGTACTATAACTGGAATGTTCTTTCAATCCCCCCTTGCTTTGCTGATTGTGATACAACCTGCAGAGCTCAGCTTTAACAACACCTGCTCACGGAAGCCTCCCTGACCAGGTCAAGTCCAGCACCAGAGGCCCCTAAGGGAAGCACAGTGGACTTCCCTTGATGGCTGGCCCCTGTCACAGACACCATTCTCCATTCATCTGTGTGGTTCTTGGATTAATGTCAGTCTCCACTATTTTCCCAGCACCGAACAATCTTAGGCACATAATAGGTGCTTAACATTTATTCATCAAATAAATGAATAATGAATTAAAAACAAAGTTATGAGAATAGTGTAAGTGTGAGATCTCAGACTATTCATGTGAATACTTTGTCAGCAATTTGGAACAAGACCCAACTCAATACCATCTTTATAACAAACTGTATAGTATTTTGAAACTATTTACTTGTCATTGCTATTGTTAATCAGAAAGACAGCCTGGGGCCAGATAAAGTCTTCCTGAGAAAACTATCTCAAAGATATTGAGAACCCTGCCAAATTTATGTTTAAAGTGGTTGAGAGACCTAGAAAACAAGATACTGAAGCTGAGCAATATACCAACGTGCATGGTGACACCTAGTTATCTTATGACAGTTTCAGAAGTGGTTTTGTCCAGTAACTTCATCAATGGGATGAAAAGGTGGATACAGGATGCTTAAAAGGAGCAAAACTAGTTCAAGAGTTGTTAAATGGGGAGGTTTTAAGTATTAGTCACAAATCCTAAAAAGTAAAAAAAAAAAAAAAATTGTGTAGCAAGGTCACAGAAATGTATTTAAAACATTAGCTTTAGTAGAAAAAACTAAGAAAGAAGCAAAAAGAAACTTATTTTTAAAAGTCAAACATTGTGAAACATTTGTTGGAAGTTCGGAAGTAAAGTGGGATTTCAAAATGAGTGGATGATCTTTTGGGTGGCGCAGGGTCGAGGGAAAAGAGAAGGTTTACGGAACAACTGTGGGATTTGTTTGTTTTTGGTTGTTGTTTAATGTTGATACTATTTTTCAGATGACCCATGTTAAAAACTTTTTTTTCCATGTTGGAAACTTAACAGACCAATGTTTTAGGGGCCTAAAAGATGGTTACACAGACATAAATTAAAATTGTTTAAAAACAAAATAGATTCCCACTCAACAGAGACATAGAAATTGGGAAGACACGTTGGTTCACTTCTACTCAGTGTCCTTCGTTACAAACAGGGTCAGTGTCAGGATTCTTGTGGGAAAGAAGTGGGGTTTGGGAAAATGAGATGGAGAGGGCCATACAACCTTAATTCGTATGGCTCCTTCTGGAGGCTGAGAGAGGGATGAAGTATCATTGGATATTGCTACTCCAGGAGCACAAAGTTTCCCAAGGATAAAAGCAGTGAATGACTTTGAAAATCTTTATCTCCCTAGCACCTACTACAGTGCCGGGAAACATTATTCAATCTTTCTCTGAGTACTAGAGTAGCTTTCATCTGCAAGATATTAAGCTCAGTAACGTGGATATACAATGAGTAAGAGAGACATAACCACTGTCCTTATGAACCTTTCATTACATTGGAAAGACAGGTAATAAATAATTACACAAAACCATTTAATCAAAACTGTGATAGGTGTGAGGAAGTGGGAATTTAGGATACTTTGATAGTTAGTACACTGAGGTGCCTGAGCTACTGGGAGTTAGAAGTGATGCTACATGGCAACATGAAGTACAGGTGGGAATGGTTATGTAGGGACAGTTGGAGGCCAGGCCAGGAGAACATTCCGGACAGGATGAAAGGTCCGCAGTGTAATGGCTTTTTGTCCCCGCTCTGAGATGTATCATTTTGCCCTCCATCACTCACTATAAATATTTTGTTTTTGTTTATTTTGAATTAGGATGGACCTTGTATTTTCTGTCTCTGGAGACACGGGGTAGCCTGAGCGCGTCCTGATTCCGTGAGACCAAGGGAGCAGTAAGTTACATGTTCTCAGACTAAAATGGCAAAAAGCCACCGAGACTCACCAAGAGTCTTTATCTAAAGCATTTATGCAAATTTACCCCAAGCAACCTTTTTGTAGAAGCCTACAGACCGAAACAGTTTTTCCTGCTGCTAAACTGTCTTCTAAAACACGTGGACCAAACTCCATTGCGTCTCCTGGGTCACCCTCCTTGTGACACCTCACTCAACTCTTGTTAATGCAGTGTGAAGATGCCCAAAGTCCTGGTTGAGCAGCCTATGCTTGTGCTGAATTTACAAAATTCTCATCACAAATAGTGAACGTTATCCTAGAACCTCAGTGCGCCAGTCATACCAGTGAGGGGGCTGCTCAGTAACTTCCTGGGACTGAACACAAGAGGCAACTATGAGGGCCAAAGGCTGCTGCTCTCCCTGGCATCTGCCCAAACAGGGTCCAGCCTGCAGGGTAAATAACACGCTTAAGTTCCAGTTCCTGCTTAGGAATGGACTTCTGAGGATATTCAGCCTCTGGGTGGAGGATAGTCTCCTTTGGGCTGTTTTTAAATTTTCTTCGTTGTTCCCTTTGATATATCCTTTTTTTCTTCCTCCTGTCCTCCCCCTTTCCTTCTTCCCTCCTTCTTTCATCATTCATTATCCAACTACTATGTGTCAAGTATTAGAGATAAAAGATAAATAAGAAGCTATAGTTGAATATGTGGGGAATAGATCTGTAAACAAGGAGACTTAAAAGGTGTTATCCCTTCTTTTTGTTCCTCAGCTCCTTGTATGGATTCAAACCCCAAGGGTTTGTGTGAGCCAGACCAGCATTAAAAAAGATACACGCCAGCCGAAACAGGTTTGGCTCAGTTGATAGAGTGTCGGCCTGTGGACTGAAAGGTCCCAGGTTCAATTCCGGTCGAGGGCATGTACCTGGGTTGTGGGCACATCCCCAGTAGGAGGCGTGCACGAGGCAACTGATCGATGTTTCTGACTATCTCTCTTCCTTCCTCTCTGTAAACACGCCAAATGGCCATTTAACCCCTACAGGCAGTTTGTCAGAGATTGCCCCAGGATGAAGTAAAAATGAAAACAGAAATAAACAGCTATCTTAACTTTTACAATCTGAACTTAGAAAAAGAATAGTTTGGGGTAGATATTTTTTAATATAAATCCCCTGCTATATGAATTCTTGTAACTTGCTATTCAAAACTCAAGAACCAAATAGATTTGGATAATAAGAGGTACTATTAGCCTGACCAGCGTGGCTCAGTGGATGAGTGTCGACCTATGAACCAGGAGGTCACACCCCGTTGGAGCACATGCGTGGAGTGTGGGGCCATGCAGGAGACAGCTGATCAATGATTCTTTCTCATCATTGATGTTTATATCTCTCTCTCCCTCTCCCATCCTCTCTGAAATCAATAAAAATATATTTTTTAAAATGAGATACTATTAGAGATGCTATTTATTAAATATTTCTATCCATTATTTATTTTTTAATTGACATACAATACTGCATTAGTTTTAGGTATATACTAATAACAATGATTTGATATATGTATATATTGTGAAATAATTGCCAGAATAAGTTTAGTTAACATCCATCACAATACATAGTTACAATCTGTTTTTCTTATGATGAGAACTTCTAAAATCTACTCTCTTAGCAACTTTGAAATATAAAATACAGTACAGTTAACTATAGTCACCATGCTGTACATTATATGTCTGGGATTTATTTATCTTATAAATGGAAATTTTTACCTTTTGACCACCTTACCCATTTCACACCTGCTTCCTGCCTTTGGTAACTACCAATCTGATCTCTGTATCTATGAATTCAGTAGTTTAAAAAATTATTTTTAGGGTCCACATATACATGAGATCATATAATATTTATATTTTTTGTCTCACTTATTTCACTTACCATAAAGTTTTCATGTTGCATAAGGTCCATCCATGTTGTTGCAAATGGTAGGCTTTCTGTCTTTCTTATGGCTGAATTATATACATAATATGTATACATATTTATCACATTTGTGCTATCTATTGAAAAACACTTAGGTTGTTTCCATGTCTTGCCTATTGTTAATAATGCTGCAATGAACAGGGGGTGCAGGTATCTTTTTAAGTTAATGTTTTCGTTTCCTTTGGATAAATACTCAGAAGCAGAATTTCTGGATCAGATGGTAGTTTATTTTTAGTCTTTTGAGGAACCTCCATGCTGTTTTCCCTAGTGGCTGCACCAACATACATATCCACCAACCTTTTCTCCACATCCTCCCCAACACTTACTATTTCTTTTTTTTATAATAAACATTCTAACAGGTATTAGGTGACATTTTCTTGTGGTTTTGATTTGCATTTCCCTGATTAGCGATGCTGAGCACCTTTTCATGTATTTGTTGGCCACTTGTATGTCTTCTTTGGAAAAATGTCTATGTAGGTCCTCTGCCTGTTTTTTAAAGCAGATTAGTTTTTTTCTATCGAGTTATATGAGTTCTTTATAAATTTTGAATATTAACCCCTTAGCAGATACATTATTTACAAATATTTTCCCCATTCCATAGCTTATCTTCTCTTCTTGCTAATGGCTTTGCTGCACAGAAGCTTTTTAGTTTGCTGTAGTCCCACTTATTTCTTTTTGCTCTTGTTGCCTTTGATTTGGTGTCAAATACAAAAAATATTGTCAAGACTGAGGTCAAGAATCTGACACCTTATGTTTTCTTCTAGGAGTTTTATGGTTTCAGGTCTTAAATTCGTCTTTAACACATTTTGAGTTAATTTTTGTGTATGGTAAGATAGTGGTCCCATTTCATTCTTTTGCATGTGTCTGTCCAGTTTTCCCAACACCATTTATTGAAAAGACAATCTCTCCCCCATTGTATGTTTATCCATTATTTCTTAAACTGGATTTTTTTTTCCTGGTGAGAAGGTCCACAGCATTTTTTAAATCCTCAGTGGGATTTATAATCCCCCCAAATATGTAAACATACACCAACAGTACATCAGCTATTATGACTATAGAAAAGCAGAAAGCATCTGTGTAAAGAAAGTAGTTACTGGAATTAAATGAGAAAAAAAATCATAAGAACATGAGTGAGTCAGCAGAAGGGTATAACAGCTTTAAAGGTATCAACTTCAAAGAAAAAATGAAATTATTTGGGTTGCCCTAGTAACACTAAGATAAAATGTGGAAATGAAAATGTGAGACTTGACATTTAAGAAAACTTTCTTCAGCATAAGGTCTCTCACATCATGGAATGAGCTTTACCATGGCGACAGGAAAAAAACACACATATAAACAGATTAAAGAAAGAAAATATCCAAGGGTGGAGAAGCATAGTAATAAGGATTAAGCTGAACTAATAAATATCCGGTACCTTTCTTTTCTTTAACTCAGATTATTAAATAGGGGGGAGCAAAGTGTCTGCAGTGATCAAATTAGACTTTCTTCAGTGACATGTGATCTTAAATTATTTAAAATGTTCAGCTTTTGTATTATTTCTACCCACTCACTTTCCCCCAAATGGTACAGAACTTCCACTCATTCTAGAGCTCTGGCTTTATTAACAAGAAAAGGCAAAAGAAAAAACAAACAAACATAAGGAATAGGTTATATTTTCTATGTTCAATCTCTACTTTTTTTGGAGGTGACAATCTCTTGTAATTGAGACCAGACCAGACATTCATATTAATATAGCATTATAGTGGTTGGGGGCACAGCACTGAAGGCCAAGTGTCTCATTCTGAATCCTGGCTCTGCCACTTGTATGCTGCGTGACCATGAGCAGGTCCCTAAATCCTTTTATTTCTTCATATTTAAAATGGGGAAAAGGGTATAGCTTCTTTCACAGGGTTGTAAAGTATGTAAGAGATAACTGTGGCAATCACTAATTACAGTACTGGGTAGGAAAGTAGCATTCAATATACTATCAATCTAGCTAATAATCAAACTTGATAAGTGTGAAATAGAGTTTACTATTAAGAGTAAGAATTCCTTGGTGTTTGCAGCCTCTAGTTCTAACTTGAGGTATCATACTAAAAAATAATTATTTATAAAAATACAAGAAACAAACTTTGAAAGAAACATTTGTGTTAAATGGGAAAGGAAAAGTATAACCATGAACATTTAACATCATTGTGCCTCTTAAATGCCCAGCATTAAACATGTTATCTGTTGAGCTTTCTTTTTAACTTCCATGTTATAACCATGAGGTAGGTATTATCTTGGCTCTACAGGGAAGGAAAGGTGCAAAGAGAGACTAAGTAATTTCTCCAAGGTTACAAAGCCTGTGAATGGCACAGCAAAACTTCCCACTCGGGTATGTCAGATGACAATGCCCAAGTTCATTCACCTTCATGAGAGAAATTTTTTTCGTCTCTAACAACTTCCTTTATTGGAAATTTAGCCTGTCATCCATTGGCAAAAACATCTATTTGTGCAGTTTGCTATCTGAGGACTGAATTCAGGGCATATTTGCGATTTGCATAATGTAGCCTAAAATCTGGTGCTGGGCAAGAAGTCTAGTCTGAGGAAACATTTCTTTAAAGTTTAGAAAGGACTCAGCCTCTCTCTGTAAAGGAATTACTGGTATGGGACTTACTCTTCCAGAAAAACAGAATTTTACCGCAGCCACAGGAGGCCTTTATGCTATACTCTTGATTACACCAAATTTTTTTTTTTTTTTTTTGGTCTGGTACTAATCCCTTGGGTGGAGAATGCAGTCCCCAAAGTCCACGCAGTTCCAATCCTTTAGTGGGATAAGTGTGTGATTTCTAGGAACTCAGTGCAGCAAAGCAACAAGAACCCTCTGTACCAGGAATTTGAATACCGGGAAATGTACACCAAATTAAAATAGAAGGACAGTGACTACTTACTTCCTTTTCATTGTTCTTGTTCCAATTAATTCAGTCAAGACAATTATTAACCACCTCTTGTCCCTAGAAAATGATCAGAATCTCCCTTCCCTGGTGTTTCAGTGAAGTATTTTGCTTTACTGCAAATGCGCCCAACAGAGAGGATTAGTTTTCCTTTAAAAAATGGTTCAAATGTTCACTGCTTTCTAAAAATTATGACTCTGCATTTTGCCTTTCCCATTCAGGCCCCACAATGTTTCCAGAGGCAGGGAGTAGAAAATGCTCTAGAATGAACTTATGAAAAGAATTCCCAAGGGTACCTAATGTCTCTGCCCAATCCATGGCGCCACAGCCTTAGTGCTAACAACTCATTTTTTATGTGTAGACATATCCAAATGTATCGGACAACTCTGAAGTGCAGCTCTGTTAGAGGAATCTGACTTTGACGTAATTTCACATCAACCTGAGTTCCCCAGCTCACATTCCCTCAGCCTCAGTTTTCTTAAGCTCATTAGAGACCACCTTGCAGATACTTCTGTTACTGCCCTGCTTTCTATTTTGCCTCAATTTCTTCATCCCAGCTTCCCAAATTCTTCCTTCTTGAGTCTTCCCCGGTTTAAGGAACGCATGATCTACCTGATGGATCGACGTGGGGTTTGAAACAGGGAGATGACACCAAGATTTCTGACTTAAAAATTAGAAAGGATGGAACTGCTATTTCCTAAAGGGAGAGAGAAGCTACAGAGGAGCAGCTGTGGGGAGGGGGTGGGGAGGAGTTTCTCCAGAGACATGTTAAACCCGAGATGTCAGCCATCCAGGTGGAGGGGCTCCATTAGCAGCTGGATGTATTAGGCTAGTGTTGAAAGATCTGGCCTGAAGACGTACATTTGGGAATGATTAGGGTATAGGAAGTAGTTAAAGCCACGGGACAGAATGGAGTCACTTAGGAAGTATATGGAGAGAAGAAAACTACCTAAGGACTTCCAGCAGCAAGGGGCATTTTCCAACCGGATGTGGGATTGGGTCACTCTCTCGCTTCCTGTATTTTTCTGCACAAATGTCTTATCAGAGACACATTCTCTGATCATCATATTTACAATAGTAATACTAACTTGCCACCACCAGTAGCACACCATCCCAGCATTACCTTTTTCATCCTCCAAGTTACTTTTCTCAACAGCATTACCTTAATCGATATATTACACATGTGCTTACTTGTGTTTTGTTCTGTCTTCCGCCTTACAAGTTAAATTCCATTAGAAAAGGGGGCTTTGTTTTGTTCACTCTGATCTCCCAGTATGCAGAACAGTGCCTGGAACATAAACAAACAAAAAGATACTCAATAAGTTGCTGAATGAATGAATGAAAAATGAGTGCGTATCTATTCTGAAATCGCCCACTTGTGAAACATATATAACAGGAACATTTCTGTGAATACCAGAATTTAGAGTTGGTTTTGGGGAAAAGAAACACTAGATTTCTTTTGCAACTCTGCACTTTTTCATAACACCTGCATTATGCTTAGGGATAGTGGAGGCAAAGAAGGCATAAAAGGCCCCTTAGGAGATTTTTGTGGAAGTTGAAAAGGAAAAATTTTATTTGCCTTGTTCAGTGAGTTGGAAGAGGGAAGATAAGAGTGAAAAGAGGTGTTCTCAGCCTGACTGATTTTGAACCTTGGGCTCCTTCCTTTGTAAGAATAGCAGTACCATGTTCTTACCTCTACTTTCATTGACTGCCGCAGTGACATTCTCCCGACTACAGAATAAGGTAAAGACCACAAGAAGAGAAGAACAGGTGTTTTCTAAGGAACAGGAGTCAGTAGTGACCATTGAGATTGGGGTCAAGATACTCAATGGCAAATGACCAGCAACACACAAGTGCAGAACAATGGGAAAGTGAAGACTATGGGAAGTTATGGTGACTCAGAAGTGGAACAAATGAACAATAATGTCATTCTTAAAAAAAAAAAAAAAAAAGACACTGAACTTGTAATATCCAAGAGCCAGAAAGGTAATCGTTTGCTATAACAAGCATCATTTGGGTCCCTTACTAGACTTTGAGGCTCTATCTTTAAGGAGGAATAGGGAAAATATTGGATAGACATTTATTTAAAAGCAACAAATTATCAAAAATGTATCCAGATGGTAATCATTTCTGACTCATCTCCATTGCTCTCACCCTGGTCCATGTCATCATCATCTTTCAACTAATTATTATGGCCGTAGCCTCATATTTGGTCTCCTTGCTTCTACCATTGACTCATACAGGTAAGTCTCAACTGAGCAGCCAGAATGACCTATTAAATTACTGAGTTTCTCCTTTGCTCAAAACCATTTCTCACTCAGAGGAAAGGCCAAAATCTGCACAAAAATCCCACAAGGCCCTTCATACTTGGCACGACCCCAACCCCAGTAACAGTGGCATAGCCTTCTCCTTCACTCTGGCTTTGCTGCAGCCACACTGGAATCTCTTGAACAGTGGGTCCACTCCTTCCTCAGGGCTTTGCACTGCTAGCACCTTGTCTGGAATTCTCCTCTGGTTGATATCTTTGTGGCCCAACCCCTGACCTTCTTCAGGACTTGCTGAAACTTAACCCAGATTCCAACCACATTTCACCATCTCTGTCACTGTCACTCTGGTCCAAGCCTTCACCAGCCCTTGCTTGGATATTACTGCAAAGCAGATGTAATATTACAACCCCACCCACAGATCCAGCACTCCGTTTCCTCCTGCCCTGCCTCATTTTTCTCCAGAGCATTTAGTATCTTTGAACATAGTACATTTTTAAAAAATGGATCTTTACTGTTGAAAGTATTGCAGATGTCCTCTTTCCCCATATTGAGCCCCTCCTCCCTGTGTCCATCTCCTCACCAGGCTTTTCCCCCACTATTATAGACAAGTGCGTTGGTTGATCTCTTCCTGCCCTCACTTCCTCCCTCTGAGAATCCTGACTGTTGCATCCTTCTGTGTCTCTGGATCTTTTTTTTTTTTTTTTATCAGTTTATTTTGTTCTTTAGATTCCACATAAAAGTGAGATCATATGGTACTTGTCTTTCTGTGACTGGCTTATTTCACTTAGCATAATACTCTCCAGGTCCCTTCATGCTGTCTCAAAGGGTAAGAGATACTTCTTTTTCACAGCTGCATAGCATTCCATTGTGTAAATGTATCACAGTGTTGTTGTTGTTTTATCCATTCATCTGCTGATGGGCATTCGGGCTTTTTCCAGATCTTACCTATTATAAATAACACTGCTATGAACATAGAGGTGCATATATTCTTTCGGATCAGTGTTTTAGGATTCTTAGGATATATTCCTAGAAGTGGGATCACTGGGTCAAATGGCAGTTCCATTTTTTTAATTTTTTTTTGAGGCAACTCCACACTGTTTACAATACTGTCTGTACCAGTCTGCATTTCCACCAACAGAGTACTAGGGTTCCTTTTTTTCCACATCTTTGCCGGCACTTGTCATTTGTTGACTTAATTGATAGTAGCCAATCTGGCAGGTGTGAGGTGATACCTCATTGTTGTTTTAATTTGCATCTCTCTGATGATTAGTGACACTGAGTATTTTTTCAGATTTCTCTTGGCCATTTCTATGTACACTTTGGAGAAGTGTCTATTTAGGTACTCTGCCCATCTTTTTATTGGTTTTCTTATCTTCCTTTTGTTGAGTTGTCTGAGTATTTTATATCATTTGGAAATTAACCCCTTATCAGATGTATCATTGGCAAATACGTTCTCCCATACAGTGGGTTCCCTTTTCATTTTGCTGATTTCTTTTGCTGTGCAGAAGCTTTTTATTTTGATGTACTCCCTTTTGTTTATTTTTTTCATTATTAGTCTTGCCATAGACATCTTATCAGTGAAAATTTTGTTATGTGAGATGTCTGATATTTTGTTGGCTACATTTTCTTCAAGGATTTTTAGTTTCATGATTTACATTTAGACTTTTATCCATTTTGAGTTTATTCTCATGTATGATGTAAGTTAGTGGTCTAGTTTCATTTTTTTTTTCACATGTACTTTCCAATTAACCCAACATCATTTATTCTTTCTAATTATTATTTTTTTAATTTAATAAATTTTTATTGTTCAGGTTATTACAATTGTTCCTCTTTTCCCCCCCATAGCTCCCCTCCACCCAGTTCCCACCCCACCCTCTACCCTTACCCCCCTCCACTGTCCTCATCCATAGGTGTACGATTTTAGTTAAGTCTCTTCCTGCACCCCTCACACACCTTTCCCCCTGAGAACTGTCAGTCCACTCCATTTCTATGCCCCTGATTCTATTATACTCACCAGATTATTCTGTTCCTCAGGTTTTTAATTCACTTGATTATTAAGTTCACTTGTTGATAGATATGTATTTGTTGTTCATAATTTTTATCTTTACCTTCTTCTTCCTCTTCTTAAAATGTACCTTTCGGCATTTCATATAATACTGGTTTGGTGGTGAACTCCTTTAGCTTTTTCTTATCTGTTAAGCTCCTTACCTGACCTTCAAGTCTGAATGATAGCTTTGCTGGGTAGAGTAATCTTGGTTGTAGGTTCTTGCTATTCATCACTTTGAATATTTCTTGCCACTCCCATCTGGCCTGCATAGTTTCTGTTGAGAAATCGGCTGACAATCGTATGGGTAATCCCTTGTAGGTAACTAACTTTTTCTCTTGCTGCTTTTAATATTCTCTCTTTGTCTTTTGCCCTTGGCATTTTAATTATGATGTGTCTTGGTGTGGTCCTCTTTGGATTCCTTTTGTTTGGGGTTCTCCGTGCTTCCTGACTTGTAAGTCTATTTCTTTCACCAGGTGGGGGAAGTTTTCTGTCATTATTTCTTCAAATAGGTTTTCAATATCTTGCTCTCTCTCTTCTTCTGGCACAACCATAATTCTAATGTTGGTACGCTTGAAGTTGTCCCAGAGGCTCCTTACACTATCTTCATATTTTTGGATTCTTTTTTCTTTTTTCTTTTCCGGATGAGTGTTTTTTGCTTCTTTGTATTTCAAATCTTTGACTTGATTCTTGCGATCCTCTAGTCTGCTGTTAGGTCTCTGTATAATGTTTTTTTATTTCAGTCAGTGTATGCTTAATTTCTAGTTGGTCCTTTTTCATATCCTCAAGGGTCTCACTAAATTTATCAGCCTTTTCTAGAAAATTCTTGAAAAACCTTATACCCGTGGGTCTGAACTCTATATCCAGTTGTTTGCTTTCCTCCATTTCTTTCATTTGTGATCTGTTTCTTTGTCTCCGCATTTTGGCTGCTTCCCTGAGTTGATAGAGTGGCTTTGTGTGCTAGGTGTCCTACAAGGCCCAGTGGCTCAGCCTCCCCAGTTACCTGAGGTGGACACTCTTGGTGCAACCCTTTGTAGACTGTGTGCACAGCCTTGTTGGAGTTAAGTCTTGATTGTTGTTGGTATCACTGGGAGGAATTGACCTCCAGGCCAATTGGCTGTGAGGATCAGCTGTGTCTACGCTGGGAGAACTTCTGTGCTGGAGATACCCTTATGAGACAAGACTTGCAAAAGCCTTTCTGCTCAGCTTGGATGGGGTGGAGTCTCAGGGTGGAACAGACAGCAATGGCTTCCCGTCAGCCCTGCCCTAATAGGACCCTGTGTCTCAGTGTCCCGTGGTAATCACTGCAAGCACCTCTGAGAGAAAGCCACCCTTGAGTTCTGCCTGCTGCCAGACAGTCCAGTTTCTCCCCGAATGAGTCTGCATCCCCAGAGTCTCACCCGGAACTGGAGTTCAGCACAGTCGGGATCTTTTGTCTCCCTCCTGCTTGAGAAAGCCAGCTGTGCACTCAGTTGCCAGTCCTCTATACACACGTGTCTCAGTACCTCTGCTTCCTGCAGCTCCTCTGAGTCTCAGTGTGCTTTTCTCTTTCTTTCTAGTTGTAGAATTTCCACTCAGCCAGCCTTCCTGTGGTTCTGGATGATGTCTGTTTTGTCTTTTATTTGTAGTTTTGAAATTGTTGCGCGAGGCAGCAGTTTAGGTGTTTACCTATGCTGCCATCTTGGTTTTTCTCTCATCATTTATTGAAGAAACTATCTTTACTTTATGCTCTTGCCTCTAATGTAAAATATTAATTGAACGTAATGGCCTGGGTCAATTTCTGGGTTCTCTGTTCTGTTCCATTGATCTACATGCCTGTTCTTGTGCCAGTACTAAGTTGTTTTCATTATGGTGGCTTTGGAGTATAACTTGATATCTGGTATTGTGATCCCTCCAGCTTTGTTGTTCTTTCTCAAGATTGCTGTAGCTATTTTGGGAGGGTATTTTTTTGGTTTCCTATAAACTTTTGGAGTGTTTGTTCTAGATCTGTAAAATATGCTATTCATATTTTAATGGGATTGTATTGAATCTGTAGATTGCTTTAGGTAGTATGAGCATTTTAATGATATAACAACAAAATATTTTCCATGAAATTTTTAGTCAGAATCTTCATTTATTAATAATTTTTTAAAAATATGCCAGATATTCTGTAAAATTTATATCATTTGGACAAACTTTGCTTTTGCTACAACATCGAGTAAATTTTCCATCATACGGTTTTTTATCAGAGAAATTTAGGAATAGGCAAAATTGACATGTAAGCCATTCCACCACAACCGTGTTTGATAATTGCATCCTCATTTACCTCATTTTCACCAGGAAGGCAGTTTCTATCCATATTGGCAGTACTTGTCTGTGACTGCTCTTCAGACATGTTCTGTTGACGACAACGCTTTCTTTCAGCTTCAGAGGTGTGATGTGCCCAAAGTTGTTCTTCAGACATATTCTGTCGATAAGGTCACTTTCTTTCAGCCTCAGAGGTATACTATGCCAATAGTTGGTCTTCAGATACATTCTGTCAACGATGCCAGCTTCTTTCAGCTTCAAAGTTATATTGTGGCAATAGCTGGTCTTTAGACATATTCTGTCAACAATTTTGGCTTCAGAATATCAACAAAAATGTAATGTCATTATCCGGTGCCTACAGCCACCGTTTGTGGGCTGGGCTGGGCTGTGGGCCACATTTTGCACCATGGCAGCGTTGGCTACGATTTGGTGGGCTGTTGCTCTGGGATGGTGGCAGGGCCTGTGTCCCACTTGGGGGAAGCCGAGTGTTGCTTTGTCAGTGCCAGGTCCACGGTGCCATTTCTCTGTGCAAATCACCGCAGCTCCTGCATTGAGCATCTGCCTCGTTGGTCAGAGTGTCATAGCAACTGGTTGGACACTGGGAAGGACACTCAGCATATTAGCCTTTTATATATATAGATTTTTACCAGGGCTACATCCTCTTGTTGTATCAATCCTTTTGGTATTATGAAGTGGCCTTCAGTGTCTCTTTTTATGGCCTTCATTCTGAAATCTATTTTTTCAGATATGAGTATTGCTACCCCAGCTTTTCATTTCCATTTGCATGAAATATTTTTTTCCATACCTTCACTTTCACCCTGCATTATTAATTTTTTGTTGTTGTTCTGAGGTGGGTCTCTTGTAGACAGCAAATATATGGGTCTTGTTTTCTTATCCATTCAACTACCTTATGTCTTTTTATTGGAGAATTTAATCCATTTACATTTAAGATTATTATTGACAGGTACTTATTTGTTGCCATTTTAATTCTTTATGCCTGTGTTCCTCCCTTTCTATTTCTTTCTTTTTTTAAATTCTTTCTTAAGGTATTACATGTGTCCTTATTCCCCCATTACCCCCTACCTCCCATTCATGCCTCACCCCCCTGTTGTCTGTGTCCATTGATTAGGCTTATATGCATGCATATAAGTCCTTTGGTTTATCTCTCCCCCACCCTCCCCTACCTTCCCTCTGAGGTTTGACGTTCTGATTGATGTTTTTCTGTCTCTGGATCTATTTTTGTTCATCAGTTTATGTTGTTCATTATATTCCACAAATGAGTGAGATCATGTGATATTTATCTTTCTCTGCCTGGCTTATTTCACTTAGCATAATGCTCTCCATCTCCATCCATGCCTTTGTCTCTATTTCTTCTTCTAACAGTCCTGTTAGCATTTCTTGCATTGCACTGGTTTGATGATAATAAACTCCTTTAGCCATTTTTGTTTTTTTGTCTGTGAAGCTCCTAATTTCACCTTCGATTTTGAATAATATCCTTGCTGGATAGAGTGGTCTTAGATTCAGTCCCTTGCTTTTCATTACTTTGTGTACTTCAGGCCTGAAGTGTTTCTATTGAGAAATCAGATGACAGTCTAATGGGAACTCCATAGGTAATTCTATCTCTCTTGAAGCCTTTAAGATTCATTCTTTGTCTTTAACATTTTCCATTTTAATTATGATGTGTCTTGGTGTGGGTCTTTTTGGTTCATCTTGATTTGGATTTTCTGTGTTCCTGGACTTTTGTGATTTTTTTTCAGGGATATTTTGTGTTATTATTTCTTCAAACAGATTCTCTATTCCTTGCTCAGATTCTTCTTCTGGTACCCCTATTATGTGGATGCTCTTAGTTTTATGTTGTCCCATAACTCCCTTAAACTCTCCTCCTGCTTTTTAATTTTTTTTTTCCAATTGCTTATCTGAATGGGTGTTGTTTCTTTTACCATCTCTTAATTCGCTGATTTGATCCTCAGCTTCTCCTAGTCTGCTGTTGAATCCTTCCCGTGTATTCTTTTTAAAAATATATATATATATATATATTTCTTATTTACTTCAGAGAGGAAGGGAGAGAGAGAGAAACGTCAATGATGAGAGAGAATCATTGATCAGTTGCCTCCTGCATGCCCCTGCTGGGGATCAAGCCTGCAACCCAGGTACATACCCTTGACTGGAATCGAACCCAGGACCCTTCAGTCCCCTATCCACTAAGCCAAACCACCTAGGGCCTTCCAGTGTATTCCTTATTTCAGCTATGTCATTCTTCATTTCCAATAGATTCTTATTCATTGTTTCAACTTCTTTTTCATGTTGGTGTAGTTCTCATTAAGTTCCCTATAATAATTATTAAGTTGCTTAGTTCTCACTAATTTGTTTGAGTATCCTTATAGCCATTACTTTGAATTCTTTATCTGACAAGTTGCTTGTCTCCATTTCATTTAGTTCCTTCCTGGCACTTCCTCCTTTTCTCTCATGTGTGGGTTGTTTCTTTGTTTCCCCATTTTAGCAGTCCAGTAGTCCAGAGTGCCAGGTGAGGCGGGTGAGGTTGTGGGTGCAGGTCAATGTGTCCAGAGGTGACTGGTCTCACAGGGTCATAGCTGTGGGTCTGATCTTCTGGTGGTACTGGGTTAAGCACACAAGGTTGCAGTGGCAGGTCTGTGTGTCTGCGGGCATCAGGTCACATCTATTGGTAGTGTCAGGTGGTGGGGCCATTTGTCCAGAGGTGCTGGGTTGGGCAAAGTAGATGGTAGGGGCAGGTCTGTGCGTCTGGGTACAATGGATCACAATGACAGAACTGGGCACACCACATCAAGGCAGTGGGGCCAGTCGTCCAGGGGAGCCAGGCTGGGACGGCAGGTCCTTGTGCACAAGCAGGCCATGTGTCAAGGTGATAGGGTGGGCTGGGTGCTCCACTGGTAGGGGTAGCAGAGTGGGCCAGGTGCTGTTCAGCTGGAGGGGGTGGGCAGGGTGGGCACTGCTCAGTTGGTGGAGGAGGTGTGGTGCTCCACTCAAGGTGATGGCAGGCCATGCACTCCACTCACTAATATGTTAGACAGGCTCTGATACTGCTGGTCAAAGCAGCCGGCTGGACCTCCACAGCCCACAGTTCAGGAGCACTGAGTTGCCATGTCTGGTTGTGTGTTTAGAGGATTCAGCTCCTAGGAGTGTGGTCATGGGCATCCATCTGTGGTCTAGGAGCACTGGGGCAGGGTCGCTCCCCACAGCCTCCTCCTGTAGAGGACCCTGCAACTCCTTTATAATACATATTTTAATTACTATGCATAATACATGTAACATTTCTGTACAGAAACAGAATCTATACAGAAATGTTACATAAATTGAGATAAGCAAAGGACACAGATAAGTCTAAGTGATGAGTCAAGAGCATGGAAGTATATGGACAGACTGACATACCAAGTATAGAATGCTACAAATTCATATATAAAAACAGGCTTCAAACCACTGCATGAGAGATTCAGAGTATACAGGAAGAACCTGATAAATGACTGAACAGAAGATTCTAGAACAAAACCTGTGGATTGGTCAGGCTATAGTGATATGATAAAATAGGACAGTGAATTATGTTTTGAGGGTGAGAGTTGCTCTCTGAAGGCATACTGCTAGGGGAGCAAGCTCCCCCCCACCCCCCCGCCCGCCCCTGCTCTGCTCAGAGCTTCAGTTGAGTGTTTCTCCAGGAGTCAAATCACTTACTGAAATGGCAGAAAGTGACATGTGTTTCCAAAGGGAGAACACATGGACTGATATTAAACTAGGAAATGCCAATTGGAAAACCTGTTGACAGAATCTGGGCTGAGCCAGTCTCTTGAAATATATTAGAACAACTTGGAGGAAACAAAACAGCATGTAGGTAGAATGGTGATTCTCAACATTGGCTGCACGTTAGAATCAGCTGGAAATGCTTGGGTCCAGTTAAATCAGAATGCCTGGGGTGAGGTTTGTTTTTAAAGATTCCTGAGTAATTCCAACATGCACGTGGGGTTGACACATCTTATTTCCTCTTCTTGTGATAAAAAAAACACATCAGATGAGGTCCTGAAGAAAAAATAGAGCTTTACCTGGACCCCCCAATGTAGAGTTCATATACTTAAAATGATTTTAGTACTCGATGAATTTATAGTTTAATAAGTATAAGGAATAGGCTAATCATATCTTTAGTTAATATGTACCTCAGACCCCATCTCTCGTCTCCCCAGATCCACAGGCTCCCCCATGGGAAGAACACGCTACCAGGGTAACATTTGAAAGGGTCTTAGACCATAACTCCAGTGTTCTATTTTGGAAGCCTGTGGCTGTGTATTTTCATATGCAGTCCAAGATCAACACTTTCCCTACCTGCTCTGTTCACTTCTTCACTCCCGTGGGTTATTTATATACTCATCTGTCTCCCCTCCCCCACTCTGAACTCTGTAGGGGCAGAGGCTGCCCTGCTCATTTGGGCACTCTCAGCCTCTGGCCTAGTTGTCTGAGCAGTAATGGTTTTATGTGACAAGGAGCTCCAGAGGTATAGCAATGACTTACCCCTCCAGAATTTTCTGAAGGTAGGAAATGCTCTGAACATTACAAGTGTAGTTCTGGAGGGGTCCATTTTTTTATTTTATAGGTGCTTTTTTGTAGAATAGCGGTATTAATCTTGCCCAGCAAAGATCTCTTTACAGATAAAGGAAAACCTCACCTCCATCACAACGGGAGCTAAGGTTTACTCGGTACTTGGTGTCAGTCACTTCACATGTATCCTATTATTTAATTTCTAAGCATCGACGCCTAGGTTCTAGGCACTATTAACTTCTCTTACAAAAGAAATGGAGGCTTCAGAAGGTTAAAACTCCTACCTGAGATTACACAGTGGCAAGCAGAGAAGCCCAAGTACAACCCAGGTAACCTGTTTTAGAGCCAATTATTTGAAGTCAATAAACCTAACATTTCACGGACAATGGTAAGAACAAAATTGAAAACTGAATTCCTTCTTGATTTAATCTAGGAATTAGTGGGAAAGAATATTTTCCTTTACAGAAGGAGTTCTTAGGAATTGAGAGTGATACTACTTAAAATTTCCTATTAACTTATAATATCAAAGATGCTTTCTTCTAAATTTATATTATACTCAGAGTGTAATTACATTAGAGTTGTTTTCTTTTAAGTTTCTGTTACCGCCTCCTAACTCTTTGGGTTTAAATATCTTAGCTCTTCATTCTCTTGGTCAATAACTTTAAAGAATTTAAAGGGGGAAAATCTACTTCATCTAAGAGCTAAGTGAGAGTACAGATACTCCATTTTCTTACTGGAAAAGTGCCCATTTTCAGCATACTATACATTCACATTTTTAATTAGTATTTTATAGTTTGCCACTTTATGATACACAGGTTCAATTTTTAAAATTTTCTATTTTCTAAAATAGTTTATTTTAGAAAGGTAATAAGGATTTCTGGTTCATATGTGATTCCAATATAAAAACAGTGATGGTGCTTTGGTACAATCTTTCTAAAAATGAAGACATAGCTGTCTATTTTTAAAATACCGTGTCCCTGCTGCCTTTTCAACTTCCATTAAATAAATGCCTCAGTTGGAGTATGAGATGTTAAGAGATGTGGAATGACTATTTTAAAATGTTATGGAGGTTAAATATTTTCTAACTCATTTTCAGATTATATTCTTAAAACAAATGTATTCTAAAACAGGTTTCATTCCAGGTTTCCAAGCAAACACACCCAAATAGATTAATTAATATATCAGAGCCTTAGACTGGTTTCGAATGCTATACTTACACTGCTTATGATGTCACACAAGTAATTTTTATTCATTTTGAATATGTCAACAGGAAGAGGCCTGGCAGAAACATAAAAATTCTAAGCAAACTAATTCTGAGACTCAAGCAATTCCATTACCAGAAACGTTAGTTAAACCAAACAGTAGTGTGGCCAAAGAACACCAAGGAACAACACTGTTTTCAAGATCTGTGGTTTCCTCTTATAAGGGACCTATTCTGCTCTTATTTGGATGTGGCACAAGGGGGGCTTTTTGAAAGCATGGTGTATTTCAATTAAAAGACGCATCTCATTACAGCTGAGTAAACATAGAGATGCTCTTGGTCATACACTTACATCCCTGAATCCTCTATAAATGCATGTGCCGCTTAACATTAGCAACACACTTTACTGCCTCACTTAAAACATTTTTGTTATTGTGTATAAAATTCTCAAAATGCGATATGGTCCTATGTGCACAGCTCCAGTTTGGGTCTAAAATATTCTTCACTTCTGTTGAAGAACAGGTCCCCTGAACATTCTGCAGAAACAGACTATCATCTTACTAAGCATCTTTCTGCTAAACTACAATGTCCACTGCTTACTGAGCCACTATCACAAGTAGGTGGACTATTCATAATGATGGGATATGCTCCTACTTAGGGCATGGACATAATATTAATTGCTTAAAATTTTTTTAAAGCCTTGGCCAGTTTGGCTCAGTGGATGGAGCGTCAGCCTACAGACTAAAGGGTCCCGGGTTTGATTCCAGCCAGGGGCACATGCCTGGATTGCCGGCTCAATCCCCAGTGAGGGGAGTGCAGGAGGCAGCCGATCAATGATTCTCTCTCATCATTGATGTTTCTATCTCTCTCTCTCGTTTCCTTCCTCTGGAATCAATAAAAAAATATTAAAAAAAAAATTTTTAATCCTTACCCAAGGATATGCGTATTGATTCTTTTAGAGAGATGAAAGGATGGATGGAGGGAGAGAGGGAGGGAGGGAAAGAGGGAAGGAGGGAGGGAAACATCAATATGAGAGAGACATCAATTGGTTGCTTTCCATACATGCTCCAACCAGAGATCAAACCCTGACAGGGAACTGAATTGGCCATCTTTCAGTATACGGGATAACACTCCAACCAACCGAGCCACACTAGTCAGGGCTCATTGCATTTTACTACAAAATTCAAAGGTAATTTGTGCAAATTGCCTTCCTTATGAAGTAATTACAGTTGTTTTGTACATCTAGAGTGATATGAAGTCCTTAGTCTAAAACACTATATGCCGAGGAAAATAAAAATACTCCTGTTATTACCATATATATATATATATATATATATATATATATATATATATAATATACACACACACACACATTACCTCATTGAACATCTGAACTCTAAGTGTAGTCATAAGCAGCAACATTAATCTAAAAAATAAAACTAGCTCTAGCCGGCTTGCTCAGTGGATAGAGCATCGGCCTGCAGATTAAAGGGCCCTAGGTTCGATTCCAGTCAAGGGCCCGTACCTTGGTTGCCGGCTCCTCCCTGGCCCAGGTTCTGGTTGGAATGCATGCAGAAGGCAACCAATCAATGTGTTTCTCTCACATTGATATTTCTCTCTGTCTTTCCCTCTCTCTTCCATTTTCTCTAAAAAATCAATGGAAAAATATCCTCGGGTGACAATTAAAAAATGCTTTAAAAAATAAAAGTAAGGGAGAAACCAAGATGGCAGCATAGGTAAACACCTAAACTGCTGCCTCGCACAATTTCAAAACTACAACTAAAAGACTAAATATTTATCACCCAGAACCACAGGAAAGCTGGCTGAGTGGAAGTTCTACAACTAGAAGGGAAGAGAAAAGAGCATTGAGACGTGCACAAGCGCTGAAAAGCTGAGGTACGGAGGTGCACGAATCGGGCTGGCAACGGGTGACTGGGTGTGCTGCTTCTTTCAACCCAAAGGGAGACAAGCTCCAGATTACTCTGAACTCCAGATTCGGGGGAGATGCTGGGGACCCAAACTCCTACAGGGAGAAGCTGGACTGTCTGTCATCGGGTCGGAAAGTGAGGGTGACTTTCTTGTAGAGGTGTGCCCAGCAATCATTGTTTACTGCGCTGGGGCGCAAGAGACAGGGACTTGGAAACACAGAAACGCAGAGACAGCTGACCGACAGCCATCACTGTTTGCCACACCCCAGCCTAGTGACTCCCTGAGACCCCGCCCCGCACAATCTACAAACCCACCCAAGCTCCACACAGTGGCTTTTGCATATAAATGGCCTGCCCTATCGCAGCTTAACCTAACCAACTGCAGCTCTGGTCAGACAGCTCCAAAACCTCCAAACCCCAAGCAAAGAGGAGAAAACTGTAGTTCTCGCTATACCTCCTGCTGGGTGGCCTCAGACAGTAGCTGACCAAACCCCATTGGAGATCCAGAAGCCATTGTACCTAGTGGTCAGTGTGAGACACCAGATTTCAACTCCTCACATCCATTAAGTGACACATTCAAGAGGCAGACTCAGTGAGCACCAAAGCCCCACTGAAGCAAGTCCTGTCCCCTAAGCATGTCTCCAGCGCAGCAGTTCTTCCATTATAGACACACCAATTGGCCTGGAGGTCAATTCCTCCCAGTGACACCAACAACAATCAAGACTTAACTACAACAAGGCTGTACACACAGTCCACAAAGGGGTGCACCAAGAGTGTCCACCTCAGGTAACTGAGAGGCCGACCCACTGGGCCATTTAGGACACCTAGCACACAAAGCCACCCTACCAACTCAAGGAAGCAGCAAAAATGTGGAGAGAAAGAAATAGATCACAAACGAAAGAAATGGAGGAAAACAAAAGATTGGATATAGAATTCAAAACCACGGTTATAAGGTTTTTCAAGAATATTCTAGAAAAGGCCGATAAATTCAACGAGACCCTCAAGGATATGAAAAAGGACCAACTAGAAATTAAACATACACTGACTGAAATAAAAAATATTACACAGAGACTCAACAGCAGACTAGAGGAACACAAGAATCAAGTCAAAGATTCAAAATACAAAGAAGCAAAAAACACTCAACTGGGAAAGCAAAAAGAAAAAAGAATCCAAAAAGTTGAAGATAGTGTAAGAAGCCTCTGGGACAACTTCAAGCGAACCAACATCCGAATTATGAGGGTGCCAGAAGAAGAGAGAGAGGAAGATACGGAAAACCTATTTGAAGAAGAAATGACTGAAAACTTCCCCCACCTGGTGAAAGAAATAGACTTACAAGTCCAGGAAGCGCACAGAACCCCAAACAAAAGGAATCCAAAGAGGACCACACCAAGACACATCATAATTAAAATGCCAAGGGCAAAAGACAAAGAGAATATTAAAAGCAGCAAGAGAAAAACAGTTAATTACCTACAAGGGATTACCCATACGATTGTCAGCTGATTTCTCAACAGAAACTATGCAGGCCAGATGGGAGTGGCGAGAAATATTCAAAGTGATGAATAGCAAGAACCTACAACCAAGATTACTCTACCCAGCAAAGCTATCATTCAGAATTGAAGGTCAGATAAAGAGCTTCACAAACAAGAAAAAGCTAAAGGAGTTCACCACCACCATACCAGTATTATATGAAATGCTGAAAGGTATTCTTTAAGAAGAGGAAGAAGAAGAAAAAAGTAAAGATAAAAATTATGAACAACAAATACATATCTATCAACAAGTGAATCTAAAAATCTGAGGAACAGAATAAACTGGTGAATATAATAGAATCAGTGGCATAGAATGGGAGTGGATTGATAATTCTCAGGGGGAAAGGGGTGTGGGGGGTGTGGGAAGAGACTGGACAAAAATCGTACACCTATGGATGAGGACAGTGGGCGGGAGGTAAGGGCAGAGGGTGGGGTGGGAATGGGGTGGAGGAGAGCTATGGGGGGAAAAAGGAGAAACAATTGTAATAATCTGAACAATAAAGATTTATTAAATTAAAAAAGAAAGTAAAAGTCATCTCTACCACCATTTTGTTCAACATAAAGTGGTGGTACAGTGCAAATTTTACAGCCAGAAAGACCTAGGTTTGAAATCCAGCTCCATGCCAACCTCTTTGGATGATACACACTTAGCAAAGTGCCTGGCAGTATATGACCATTGTCAAGCTCATTATGTAGTTAAGAAAATATGAGTGAGGCTTCTCTTCTAGGAAGCTTCTGGATTCTGAAAAACCCCATTTATTGTATGTTCTCTATATCTACTATTCATAGAAAGTGCCTAAAAGAAGCAAGAGAAAAACAGTCTGGGGTCTTCAATAATTTCTTAAGATTGCAAAGACCCTGCCCTGGCCCGATAGCTCAGTTGGTTAGAACATTACTCCAATACACCAAGGTTGCAGGTTCAATCCCCAGTGAGCACACAGACCAGAAGTAACCAATGAATGCATAAATAAGTGGAACAACAAATTGATCTTTTTTCTTTCTCTCTCTCTCAAATCAGTAACTAGAAAAAAAAAAAGTGCAAAATCCCTGAAGCCTAAAATTTGGCCAATGGCTTCTCTACACTGCAGCCAGAGTGATCCTTTGAAAACTCAAGTTTGATAATGAATCTCCCTTGTTCAAACCCTCTAATGCAGTGGTTCTCAACCTTTCTAATGCCGCGACCCTTTAATACAGTTCCTCACGCTGTGGTGACCCCCAACCATGAAATTATTTTTGTTGCTACTTCATAACTGTAATTTTGCTACTATTATGAATCATAATGTAAATGGTCTTAGGCAACCCTGCTAGCGGTTCTCAACCTGTAGGTCGTGACCCACAGGTTGAGAACCGCTGCTGTAGAGCCTAAGACCATCGGAAAACACAGATATTTACATTATGATTCATTAACAGTAGCAAAATTACAGTTATGAAGTAGCAACAAAAATAATTTCATGGTTGGGGGTCACCACAGCGTGAGGAACTGTATTAAAGGGTCGCGGCATTAGAAAGGTTGAGAACCACTGCTCTAATGGCTCTTCCTCTCTCAGAATAGAGGTGGACAAAACTCTTTAAAGAGTCTACAACACTCTATCTACAGAACTCCTCCTCCTTGCTCAGAGCCCTCCCCTCACACTGGCCTTCTTGCTGTTCTTCCACCATGCCAGGGACATGCCTTTAAATTTGCTGTTCCCTCTGCCTGGCTCTCTCTTTCCTCAGATATAAATGGCTCCCTCTCCTCCTCCAGGTCTTTGCCTTATGAGCCATAGTTTTAATTGTTTCCCTCTCCAGACAGTTAAATATGTGCACATATTTTCCCTGTTCTCCTCCTTATCTTTGTCACCTGTCTGTCTGTTTATCCTAACCCCTGTCACAGAGTAAGTCCCAAGGACAGCGACTGGTTTCTGATCTCAAAGGACAGCCCCTATGGTGTGCACTGCATCTTGTATGGTCTTGAATTAAAAACACATGGCTGATCTCAAAGGGTTATCTGGCGAAACCTTTAGGTAAGATCATACTTAATCCATGGCAGAGAGCAGGAACTCAATTGTAACTTTAAAATCTGCCCGAGACCCAGCCTCAAAAAAAAATTTGTGGAAAGGCTGATGGCTTGATAACAGAAAATTCTTTTTAAATCCTTATGCTACAGGTGAAACTTTTATCTCTTTTCAGAAGAGATGTACAACCATTCTCCATATTCAGTTGGAGATCCCTTCATACCCCTGAAAGTAATTATGAAATCTCTCCTTGTCATCATCTGAGCTGGAACATGCCAATGCTTTTCATTTGTCCCACACAGATTCAACTTTTCAATGCTCTGATCCTTTTAGTGATGGGTCTTCTCTCTCTCCCCCAAAGTTTTCATCTTCTTGTTAGCTATGCAGCCTTAAACTGTAAGAGTTAGTGTGGCATCAACAGATCCCTAGAGTCTGTTTTTCTTTTCTCACATTCCAGTGTACGCTTTTAAAATATACTAACAGACTGCCTTACAAAAGAAAAACTGTCTCAGATCTGTTTGTATAACTTTCAACTTCCTCCGAGAAAGAAATCAGTGTTCCTGATACAATCCTTAAGTAATTGATTCTCATGAACCTTAATGACATTAACAACTGGAAAATTGGTTACCACCCACACAGTTGAGCAGCTGTCAAACAACCAAATATTGTTTTCTTTTGATGTCAAATCTAACATTTTTCTAACCAGTTTCTTTTCCTATGAAATGTTCTTACCAAGAGCAAATCTTTGAATTAAGTCTACTAGAGCGCTTTTGCCTTTCAGGAAATTTGTTATAAAACTTGGATACATGCTAACAGCACTGCTGTCAATGTTGTTTTATAATGCAGGATCAGCGAGCTTGTTCTATACAGGGAGAGAGAGTAAATATTTAGGCCTTACAGATCATATCTGGTCTATGTGGCATAGTCTTTTACAAATATTTCAAACCCTTCAAAAATTTTAAAGCCAATTTCAGCAAGTGGGCCATACAAAAACAGGTTGCAGACCCAAACTACCTGGACCACATTTGGTCAATTCCTGTTGTAGTGGTTCTTGGAGTTCCAGTGGGGGTTACTCATCTCAAAAGGAACCGAGCTGTTGGCAGCCTCTGGGTCAAGGAAGTTCAAGGCATTTTGCTATTGAGATCCTTTGTATATCTCTTCTAATCATGAATTTTTTGCTGATCTACGGCTATTTGAGTACTTGAGTGTCAAAGTCGGCCATCTGACAGGACTCTTGTTCTGGGAGACTTAAGATGACTTACCGTCGAAGTTGAGAGCTTGGAAAACAGATTGGGCCCTAAAATTGAATAAACTTGGGGTTGGAGTTAAAACAGAACTCCTTTCCAGGAGGAGATTAAAGAGGTATTTTGATAATTGCGGGACATAAAGGGCGCTCAGAAAGGAAAGTCAAGCGCAGAACCCAAAGTTTCTGTCCCATGTCTTATGTTTGAGAACTTCCATGGCCAGTGTTTTGTATTTGACACATTCCATGCAAAATGTCTGCTATATTACTAAGAAACAACCAAAGCCCTTAAAAGGAAAGTTAGGAATGAGAAAGTATGCATTGTTAAGAAAAAAAGGATCTAAATCTTGGAAATGAGGCAAAGGGAGGGCAGACTATTCTTTCATTGTAATACTGAAAGACTGTTTAGGGAAATATAACTTTCTTTGATTTGTTAATTACTACTGATTAAAGTTCAGACTTGTAGATTTTTGTCCAGTAAGAAAACCCAAAACATTATGTTTTTTATTGTCCTGAAGGACATTGCCTAATTTTGTATCTAAGCTCCCAATGTTATTCTAAGTCTTTTTTCCCCCCAAATAATCCCTGAATGCTCTTTGAATCCACTCTGCCATTCTGCCAGCTCCTTCATCAGGAGTTGAATAAGTCTTTGACATGTTCATTTTATATTTAAGAGTCAAGCTTAACTTTCTGAAAATTATCGTTTTATAACATTCACTAAAGTCTCATTATTTTGTGTTTTGCTTGCATTGAGTTTGTGTATATATTTATATTTGTATTACCCCAACAGTTAAAATAGTGTGTAGGAACTGGTTCAGAGGTTTTCTATTTGCCTGTGCCTGACAGCGGTTATTTATAGTGTTGTGCTTTTGTGGTCAGTGAGTTCTTGGGGCACCTACAAGACCTACAGCTTCCTATTGGCTTAGAACAGCTTTAAGAACGAAGGCTAAGTGGTCACAGGAATTTGTCCCTTGTGTGCTAGGAGAACACCTCCTTAAATAAATAGGCCTGGGTGTGAAAAGAAAAAGAGTTACGGGAAATTTCTGCCAGGACTTGGTCTGACAGTGAATGAAAAGAATAGTTCTAAATAGACCAAAACAGATAGAGATCTACAATTTATCGTGATAATCCCTCCATCACCATCCCAGGCAACAGAACAGTGAAAGAATGTTAACCAATTAAAAGTGTTTTACTTTTAAAGTTGCCTTTGCCTCTTTCCAGAGAGAAATTAACAAGACTCTAAATCCTCAAATAAATGGAGGTCACATATTCCAGGCATACGCTAATAAACACAAATATCTAGAATAAAGGAATATGAAAAATAGTTATTGCTCCAGTGCTCATAACAAAAAGAGGGGGGAAATTTCACAAAAGGGAAATTTAAACTTAATGGGTGGTAGTCAGATCACTAAGGATAAGGAACCGAAAAACTGCTATCTGGTCAGCCTTCATCTACCCTTTCCAGAGTTCTTAACCAGAACTTTTAATCCAAAGTAATTTAATAGTGCTTTGATAGTACTTTGCAAACTACAATTGAATTATATAAAATTCAATGTTCAATTGATATTTCTGATATTGAGGAATACTTGGACAATAAACTATTTTGTTCAATGTCTGTCTTAGCCTTGACTTTATTCCAGTTGTGGAGATGATACAAAAATTATACCTCATTTACATCAAAGTGATAAATACATAGATACCATATGATCCAGCAATTTCACTTCTATACATATTTACCCAAAAGAAATGAAAAAAATATATCCACACAAAAATTTGTATCTGAATATTATTAGGGGCACTATTCCTCATAGCTCCAAAGTGGAAACAACCTAAGTGTCCACCAATTGATACATGGATACAGAAAACATGGTATATCCATATAATGGAATATTATCTAGCAGTGAAAAGGAATAGCATATTGATAAATGGTATAACTTGATACATGGATGAACTTTGAATATGTGTTAAGTGAAAGAAGCAAGTTACAAAAATCATATATTGTATGATATCATTATGTGAAATGTCCAGAATAGACAATCTATAGATTCAGAATATAGATTAGGGGCTATCCAAAGTCTGAGCAAACTGGGAGGTATGGTGAAGAGTAACAGCTATGGGTACAGCCTTCTTTTTAAGGTAATAAAAATGTTTCAAAATTGGATTATGGTAATGATTACACAATTCTGTAATTACACTAAAAAGCATTTAATTGTACACTTTAAACAAATCAGTGTTATAGTATGTAAATTATATCTCAATAAAGCTGCTCATGCAAGACTAATCTGTTCTCTAAAAGAATGCCTATTTAATGGAAAGTTACTAAATTCCTTATATTTGTCTAAGTCAGATCATTACTTACACTAAAAATTTAAGTCTCTGTATAGATATGTTGAACAACAATGAATTATAACTAGTTATAGCTAGCCTGTTTCTTTAATGGTTGTAAATTTTAGGCATTGCTGCAGTGATGTGAAACCATAAATGTCATAGCTATCTGATAAGTTTTTAATATGAACTGTGATACATTATTTTTAAGTGGTAATGTTAATTGTAATTTAAAATAATTAATTTTAAGACCTGGGACTAACATTGAAACTAAGCAATTATGAGTAATCTTTGGCTAAATACGACCAAGTGATAGTTTAAAGCTATGTATCATATCTTTATACATAATTTATTATTTTTAATACTCAAATAATAAGACTAATTAATTGTCACATCTGGGACAATATTAAAATTAAGTAATTATGAATAATCTTTGGCGAAATAATATCATGAGTTAAAGCTATGTATCATTTCTTTATACATAAATATATTCTTCATAGCACTCAAATATTAAGACTATCATCATTATTTTATAACATATTTTATAAAATTAATGTTATCTTAAAAACTAAACTTTAACATTATTGTCACCCCCCATTTTTAGCTTATGTGATTTATATGATAACACATACTGAGATAAAATTAAAACTTAAAGCAGCTTATTAGAATAGATAACTGGTAACTCAAAAATAAAAGTTATTTTTGAGATGACCTTTTCTCAATATGAGGCTATAAAATTATTTACCAGATGACACCCAGATATTCTACCCAGATGACAAAAGTTATTTTTTCCTCACCCAATCCAAACATGTTCTTTCAGAAGGGACAATTAGCGTCCTTGTTTTTGTGCTACTTTTTGATATTTCAAATTTATACATAACTGAAAGCAAAAAAAAAAAAAATACAGAATGAGTTTCTTGGCCTCTAGAGAAATTAAAATTCTGATATTTCATCTGATTTAGCTGTTACTAGTTACTATTTCAGCCACCAATATGACCTTTTCTTACTACTGGGCATCGCATCTACATTGCTATGCAGCAATATTTTAAAATGTTGCTTTATGTTCCAGATTTGAAGCAATAACAAATGGAACAGTTTTTAAATATTCAAAACATGTTTAATACACACTAGATAGCCTCTAGGTAGCATCATATGTCTGCTCCCCCTACTATAAGTCAGATGTGGCACTATCAAGTAAAAGGGATGCTGGAAATAGTTTTAATCGACTTGCTCCTAATTCCTTAATTAGATCAACAGTAGGTTATTCTGTTTATTGCAGTCCATTTATGGGGAAAGATGTCAAGTTAAAAAAGTTAACAGGTAAAATGTTATTTATGTGATTATATTATTAGATACATTTCCAAGAGAAGTAAAATCATCTTTGCATTTGTGTACCAGGGCAACTGAAATAGACTTACTTCTAAGATTTTGCTCATAAATTTTAAGTAGCTGCATGCCAGTCAAAGATGAGGGTGACACTTATTTTTAGTGGTTGCTTTGTAGATTCCTTAGGATGTGTGGTATGTATCGTTGTGTTGGCTCCGACTCCCAGTGACTCAATGAATGAATGATGTGCACAAAGTCCTGTCCTCAACAGCTCTGCTCAGCTCCTGAAGACAAATGCGTATAGCTTCTTTTATGGAGTCAATCCATTCCCTCTTTGGTTTTCCTCTTTTCCTGTTGCCTTCTATTTTTCCCAGCATTATTGCTTTTTCTAAAGAACGCTGCCTTCTCATAATGTGCTCTAAGTAGGACAGCTTCAGTTTTGTCATTTTTGCCTCCAGTGAAGTTTCAGGCTTAATTTACTCTGGGACGCACTTGTTTGTTTTCCTGGTGGTCAATGGTTGAGGACTCTTTCAACACCATATTTCAAATGAATCAGTTTATTTTTCCTGTAAGCCTTCGTCACTGTCCTTAGGATGAGGAATCCTAGTTTCTAATCATAAGTTTGTAAAAAGAGATTTTTTACTTTTTCCTTTCCAACATTTATGACTTTATTATTATTACTAGAGGCCTGTTGCAAGAAATTCCTGCAGGCGATCAGGGCGGATCTGTGAGGTGACCAGCGGGTCGATCAGGGCCCCTGCTCGCACCTACCTTGGCTGGCCTGGCGTCGCCCACTCACCAGCCCCACCTGCCACTGCCTGTCGGGGCCTGTGGGCTGGGGGCAACTCCTGAGTTGAATGTCTGCTCCCTGGTGGTCAGTGCGAATCATAGCAACCTGTCATTCTGCTGGTTGTTCCACCATTCAGTCAATTTGCATATTAGAGTTTTATATAGAGTTTTTCATCCCTGCTGCACTGGCTAGCCTCCTGTTTAATGTTTATTGGGGATAAGACTTGTCCACGGAAACCAGCTAAAGAGCTACCCAGTTAGCTGTCAACAGTTAGTCAAGTTTAACTGTTGACCTTGAACCCACATTTTTATTTAGTCTAACAATACCTAACTATCCACTACTCTAATAAAATGCTCCTAGTAAGAATGAATTTTTGAACTGACCTATGAGAAACCTCTCTCTTTTATGTAAGGCTGAAATAAAACTTTAACATATGCTCTCCAAAGTTTTTTCTAACAGCCAATTCAGTCTACTAGTTTTTACCATTTCCTTAGGAATAATTTTACTTTTGCCTTCATGGCATATAGTCAGCCTTTCTCTATCTTGTGTTTCATTCATTTATTCATTAAATAAATATTCACTGAGTCTTTGTTACATACTAGGTATTAGTATAAATATCAGCGATACAGAAATGAATATAACAACACAAACAAAAATCTAATATGTTTGTATGGTTGGTTTACTCATTTTTCTTTAAGATATAACCCTCTACTTTCCTTAAATGAATTTCACTGCTTAGTTTTTACTTTCCTTTATTTCATTTTACCAAGCTCATTTCTAATCCTTGCTTCAACAACATGCTGCTCTCTCCACCATGGAACCAGGCATAGAAATACCAGATACATGTTTTCTATTCTGCCACCAGGATACTCAGATAACATGCTGAAAACTCAACTCAGATCCAAACCCCACACACACTTTCAGTTGCTAGTTCCTCAACTTTAACTACTTTCTGGTTATAGGGATCCACATAATTGTACATTAACTAGAAAGGTGTGTGTGTAGGACAGTATTCCCTAACTTTGTTGATAAGAACATTAAGGATAACGACCTTGCTAATGTCAAGGGAGATAATACAAATTAGCCTAGTAGTGTTTTCCTAATGAAACTAACCTCATATTTTTTAAAAATACAAGATGTTAATTAGCTAAATAATTTTCTATAGTGTTTTTCCACAAGTGGGATTTATAGGTTATATTTTTCCCATTTTTTTAAAAAGATATTTGAGCCTGTTTCTAATTTTCATAAATCTCTAAAATATTTGAAAGAGACTAGTTAGTAATTTTTATTGATTTTACAAGTTCTTCATATACATAAGGAGAGCTCAAAGGACCCATGAGTTTTCATATATTTAGCTTACTTAGTGATGTTTCCCTAGGGTATATTTTGATGTTCTGACTTCATCTTTCATATAATACTTGTTCCTTATTTCCAGTCACATATAGAAATATTTTTTTGTTAATCCTCACCCAAGGATATTTTTTCCACTGATTTTTTGAGAGAGTAAAGGGAGGAAGAGGAGAGAGGTGGGGGAGGGGGGGAGAGAGACAGAGAGAGAGAGAGAGAGAGAGAGAGAGAAACATCAATGTGAGAGAGACACGGTGATTCCTGCATGCATGCCCTGACCAGGGATGGGAATCAAGCCTGAAGCCCAGGTGTTTGCCCTTGACCAGGACTCAAACTCACGACACTTCTGGCAAGGGCCAGCGCTCTAACCACTGAGAACACTGGCCAAGGCTGGAAATATTTTTGTGTACATATTTCATAACTCTGTTGAGAAGGATAACTTCTAAATTACACTATAGAATTTCATTACCAGAATTAAAAATAATAGAAATGGAAAAGGATACAACCCAAGATGGTATGTTAGAAACATTACTGTAAAATATATCATTAATACTTAATCCAGGACTATTTCTTGAGTAGCAATGTCCCAGGCACCATGCAGGTGCTGTAGATACAGACGTAAATAAAACAGATATGGCCTATATGGCCTCTGCCCTCATGGACGTTCACTGCAGCTCTAAAAATCAAACAGACAAAAGTGCTGAAAAACAAAGATACTTCTGAAATTTGAGAGTAAAGGAAAGGGAAAAGATCAATTTGATTAAGATAAAACCTGGAGGATAAGAAGAAGACTTGTTTTGGGTTAAGGGCGGAAGCAAGAGCCAGTAGGTTCCCAATGCTGAAAGAAACCAGTATAGTATAAAGAAACCTAGCTCCCTCAACCCTACAGCACCCAGATTAGACACCAGAAGCCCAGGCTTATGCTCCCCAGGGAACGGAAGCATGAACTGAAAATGAGAAAGCTAAGAATGACTTCTCCAAACATCTACTTGTTGCAAGTTGAAGTCCCTTTTGATAGGAAACATAGTGTTTCATGTTTATAAATAAGTAGCTTAAAATACAAATGCTCTAATAAGGACAAACTCATTTATATTTATATAATTGACCAGTCACATGAATGGCTAATATCAGAGTCTTCCCAGGATAACAAAAGTAAATAAAGGATGTTGAGCATTTAAAGTTTGGGAAAGGCTTTTCCATCCTGGAAAAATAAGAATGTGGGTAGAGGAGGCTGGGGAAGATAACTTTGTGAATTTAATAATTTTGCCAAGGTGCAATCTGGACAACAAAAAGCCTTATATTTTTTACATAGGTATTTCAGTTTAAAAGCCAATAAATAGTGCATGCTTTTTTATAAGGCAAAGAAAAAGCAATCTAATTCCAGAGAATTTGTTCATTAATGTATCAAATGCATTCATACAAATATATATTTATATATATGCGTGCGTGCGTGTGTGTGAGTGTGTGTGTATTCTGTTCTTCATGTATTTTAGTTCCATATGGCTCTTGCGTGAGTTTCTAACATAATACAGAATCATGCCACATCATGTATTCTCAATAGGAGTGCGACTTTGCCCGTGTTGAAAATTGGTTCTGGGGAGCAGGGTAAAAAAGTCTTAAATAATGTTTTGCAGCCACATTACATAAGCAGATATACAGTGTACCTATGATATTATAATTTATCTGAAATAGGCTTGGGGAGGGAGAGTAATAATGAAAGAAAAGGTTGAGGAACACTTTTCTATGAGCGTCATTATATTTTCTCTACGTTTGCAAGCCCTTGGGGTAGTTGTTTTGGTTTAGCCCCACGAACTTTCCTCTTGGCTCTACCTTCCCACCCTTCTTCAGGATGGGAATAGCTTTGCTTCTTCTGAGTCCTCAGAGGGGTTCTTTAAAGAACATGGAATTCTCCTGTATTCCTTTGATTCAAAATACTTCAGTCATCTGAACCCCTTCAGTTACTTCCCTAAGCTTTCAAACATTTTGCTTAAAATTAATTTTTGAATTTTTTCAATTCTCCCTTTTATTTTCTGAACTCTATTCAGTTTCTGAACCCATATTATCATTTCTCTACCAACTGCCATTCATAGTTAGATACACTGTGGACTACAGAACCATATTTTATTTATTTATTTATATTTTTATTGATTTCAGAGAGGACAAGAGAAGGAGAAAGAGATAGAAACATCAATGATGAGAGAGAATCATTGATTGGCTGCCTCCTGCACGCCCCGCACTGGGGACTGAGCCCGCAACTCAGGCATGTGTCCTTGACTGGAATCAAACCCAGGACCCTTCAGTCCACAGGGCTGATGCACCATCTAAGGCCAGAACCGTATTTTAAAAGGACACCCATCCAACACCAAAAAATGATCTTAAATTCACTCCTAAAATTTATGACAGTATGTTATACTTCTATGTAGATAGCCTGGGTTATTTTTTTGTTTCATGCCTGATCTTAGGAAAGAGTTCAGTTATTTTTTTCCTTTTTAATGCTTAGAAATATTTCAATGTTTTTACCAAACTATTTTAAGCAAAGTTCTGAAATTACCCTCTTGCCCTTCTGTGCCAGCCCTGGAATCAATGGGAGTATATTCATGTACTAGAAGTTCAAGGCCACACTAGTTTCTCTTGCTCATCTTGACCCCGCAGTCTCTTTCCTAATTCTATAGTCCACCAGCATTGAGCGATATCTAGCAGGCCTTAGTCATATGTTAGTATAGTCGTGCTTTGCTGCTTTTACCTCTTCCTTTTTATTTTTTCTACCTCTCATATTTGTGGTGAGATTGTCTGGGTCTTTGTGCTAATCATCTCATGAAGGTCACTTGTGGTGGTAGCCAATACACTGCCAAGATGAGTCTTATTTCCAAGCTAAGAGGTTTGAAATCCTCCTCGCTTATTCTCTCAACCTTCTCTCTAAGGCAAGTGTTCCTTTCCCTCAGGTAAATCCGATTCCCAATGAAAGAAATCCATCTGGACTGTTACCCCACCGAAAATGCCAAACTACTCAAACACCGTGGGCATGCTCAATATCCCTGCAACTAAGGAGTTTATCAAACCACCACAGGAGCAATTTATTAATGAAAATGCACTATCTTACATGGTACCTAGAGGCTAAGGCTTTGTTTAAGAACTATGCCTTTCCAGTAAAAAGGAATGCCAGTTAAATTGGTGGAGAAGGCTGAGATGAACAAGTCTCAAAATAAAGAGGAAGGCGCTACTAACAACCGTGTAACAGAGACACATAATTTGGGTGTCTTTCCTAATTACTTTAAGAATCTCTGTCAGAATTTCTGATTCATCTTTCATTCAGGAAATAAAAAAACATGTAAGTTTTATATAAAGCAAACATTGTTAAGACACAGAAAAATGGCCTGTCGATGTGGCTCAGTGGTTGACCCATGAACTGGTCAAGGTTTATACTGGGTTTCAGGCTAGGTCCCCTGTAGGGGGTGAGCAGAAAGCAGCCGATGGATGATTCTCTCTCATAATTTTGTTGTTGTTGTTGTTAATCTTCACACAAGGATAATTTTTCCATTGATTTTTAGAGAGAGAGGAAGGAGGGGGAGAGACACACAAAGAGAAACATTGATGTGAGAGAGACACATCAATTGGTTTCCTCCCACACATGCCCTGACCAAGGCTGGGGATCGAGGCTGCACTGGAGGTACCTGCCCTCGACTGGAATCAAACCTGGGACCCTTCAGTCTGTGGGCTGATGCTCTATCCACTGAGCCAAATCAGCTACGGTTCTCTCTTATCATTGATGTTTCTCTCTCTCCTTCCCCCTTCCTCTCTCTGAAATCAATAAAAACATTTAATAAAAGAAATAGAAAAACATCCCTGTCCTCAGAGAGATTAGTCTTTCATAGGATATTACTTGGACAAATAACTAAGAAAGTAAAAATAATATTATTTACAGCATTAGAGGTACATGTCTGAATTATAAGTGAATGGACAAAAGATTTAAAATACAAGGTACATGAGCTCAGCTAGATGCAGCATTCAGGCTGAGCCTTGAAGAAGATGCAGAATTTTAGTAGGTAGAGGCTCAGTTAAGGTAAAGTGTGTGGTGGGGAGATCCTGGGTTTGTCATGGTGCCTTCTGTGAGTGATAAGAAAGGCTGAGAAATCAGGAGAGGCAGAAAACAGGAAAGTGTTTTTGCCAAAAAATACATCCCAACCAAAATGTGGCTGGTAAAGTTTTTAAAAATGTGCAGAGTGGAACAAAGGAAAAACTATGTGAGGTGAGTAAATACGTGTAAGTCAGAACTACAAAAAAAGGATGTGACTCAAAAGTTGAAGATGCTAAAAACTGGATTAGAATTTTGTGTAGCCATATGAAAAATGAATCACGGACAGCAGTGACTAATCACTATGTACATGCAAAATATACAAAAAGTAGAATACAGCAGAAATTTCAATTAGTGCTAGCCAGGATACAGAGTATTCATCCATCCCATTTATTAAGCACCTACTAGGTGACAGCAGCTGCCCTTTGTATGTATTGCTACATCTAATTGGAACAATGATCCCTCCAGGTAGGCTTTATGAACTCCATTGCATACGAGGAAACCAGCTCAGAGAAACTGAATAATGTGAACCAGTTGGCACTCCTACTGTGTAGAGCCAGAATTTGATACAGCTTTTCCTATCTTTTAAAAAATATATATCATTGTTGATTTCAGACAGAAAGGGAGGAGAGAGAGATAGAAATATCAATGATGAGAGAGAATAATCGATCAACTGCCTCCTGCATGCCTTGTTGGGGATGCCCATTGGGGATCTAGCCTGCAACTCGAGCATGTGCCCTGACCAGGAATCGAACCGTGACCTCCTGGTTCATAGACCAACACTCAGCCACACTGGCCAGGCTCAGCTTTTCCTATATTGAGGCTAGGCTCTTTACCCCATGCCAATCTAGGATAATTTATATTTTAAGATAAATTAAATGAATTCAAGGATGCCTCTACAGTGATTTTTACCCTTGTTGGCTGCAATATGCTTTCTTAAGCGATAGAGGGCTGGAGATACAGCCAGTCTTTGGAAGTGTGACATACGTAGCCCATGGCCACCATCATTTCGTGAATGAGAATAGCTGATGAGCGGAAGTGAAATGTCCATTAGGTTGAACTCTTAATTAGTCATTTCATAGAGATCAGTGGCAAAAACAGGAGTTTGGGAAACACATGGCCCTGATTCCAAATTTCAATTCTGCTATATACTAGTTACATGAAAAACCCTGGACAGGTGACTTTACTTCCTTGACCTCAGTTTTTTCATACAGTCACAATACATTTATGTAGGGGGAAAAAGAGGGAGCTTTGGATGATGGAAAAGTCCATTATTACGGCTAAAAAGGCTTGGCCTTATTCAGACATTAATGGTCTTGGGCAAGTCACAAACTCTAAGCTTCTTTCTTCTGTGAAATGTGGATGGCATCATTTACCTAAAGGGTTTGCTGTAAGAATCTGAGATAATGTATGTCAGGTACTTAGAGCAGCTGACTATATTACAGTACTATATGACATCATTAACACAATGTTTGGCAAAATACTTACAAGTTTCCACCCCCTTTATTTTAACTTGGGCTTCAATATAATGCTACTAGTGGCCCAGTGCACGAATTCGTGCACATTGAAAGGAAATTAATTAGAAGAAATATTTTAATATCATTTTTCACCCTTTATAATAGAAGTGTCAACCAAATTCACAATCGACAATGACAGATGGAAACACACACGTGCAATTGGCACCACTGAGAGCTTTATATGTATCACGCATGCACAAGTCAACTTAGCCTTTTCTAGATATAGAATAAACTTGCTTAATTAGACCTGCTTTCCTATTTAACTAAACTTTTTCCAGCCCAGTGAAGCACCCCAACTTCTCTTTCAGGTAACTGTCAGCAACAGCTGTAAATATCAACACGAAGTAGATTATTATTGTAGATCACGCAAGGAGAACAAAGGGTAAAATATTTAACTGCAGCAGTGTTTGATTATATTCTGCGCAGTGAGAAAACCTGAAGTCATTTTCAAGGTACACCATTTCTTACATCTTTTCAGTCAGGTCAAGTTTCTAAGCTTTCTAAATCTCCATTTTCCTGCTAATGAAAAGAAAATAGGATTCCACTGAGTCTCCTATCTACCTACTCCAGGACTTCTGTGAGGAGATGAGGCACAGGAAAATGCTTCACAGACATTTGGTTAAAGTGTAAAATGTTTCCACCTGGCTATGAAGCAAGTCGTGTTCCTGGGCTGAAGAAACTGCAAGGAGGCTAGTCGCCAGGGAGAGGAAGCTGGGCGTTGCTACATGACGTCATTACCCGGACTGTCGGACACTTAGCATATTAGCCTTTTATATATATATAGATTGGTAAGTATAACTGAAAAATACTACAGACTATTAAAAATCACAATAACAATTTGGTAAAAACTGGATACCATAGAACTTAAAATATTGCTAACTTTGTATTCTTTTTAAACAATAAACTGATAAGCTTCATTTAAGTGGAAAATGATTCATTCTTTTCTCTTACAGTCTCTTACATTTTTTTCACTAAAAGCATTCCCTTCTAAAAACACATTAAGTAAATTGAAGTGCTTAGTTGATCTGAGAAATAAGAAATTAGTACCATTAACAAAGGCTTGGATAACTCTATTAATAAGGAAACTGTTAAACATGCTGATATGATTGTTGTGTTAGTGGGCCCTATCTGTGGTCAACATCTCTTCTGTGAACCTTAAAAAAATCCATCCTTGCAGCTACTTCCCACCTTCTCCTCAAAAGCAAACAACCTATCCTAGAGAGTGTTTAAGTTAATGACTCCAAAGTAAAGCAAATCAGGGTTACACCCTTACCCTTCCCTATTTAACCAAGTCACAGAAATGCAAACATCACAGATTCGTTGAATACATCTGTTATCTATGTCTATACATCCAACACAAGGCTTATGAATCTGAGCAAATTTTGTGAAGTTAAGCTTTTGGTTTTACACAAATCATTTTTTACACAAAAATGATTTTGGTTTTACACAAATCATTTTTAAAAGATAATGAATGTATACACCTATGAAGCTCATTGATCCTGGCGATTTCAGTGTTGTGCCCACCAAAAGGGTCACCAGCACGCTTCCTCCTCTAGCATCCAGATGGCATTTTGAATGACTTGTCTATGAAGCCTCATGCATGCTACAGCATACCAGTCCCGAATGTGCTTAAGGCTACATTTCCTACATTACCGGGGGCTTGTGAGAAGTGTGCGTGTGGAAAATAGGGCTGCCATTTTCTTTACCTATTCCTCCCCCATCAGGCTTCGTTAAATGGGGTCATTCAGGCCTCCCTCTGCCCAATGCCAGCACTCTCATAGATTGATTATTTTTTACTTTAAGGGACCTAGGGACTTGAAAGTGTCTCCTAACTGGTTTGCTGGGAGTTTTCAATGCGTTGAAAGAATGTGAAACCAAGTTTGGCCCTAACACTGAACTATCGGTCCTCGGATGTGGGCTGTGTGTCTATGATAGGAAGGAACTGGGATCTGATGTACACCGGCCGGCGGGAGGTGGGGGTGGGAAGAACTGGCTGGGGAGAAAAGAAAGAAATTAGCGTCTACAGAGCACACCCTACGGTTCCTGAGTTGCTCGCTCCATCCCTAACTACCTCGTTTCTGGGAACCAGCTGGAAAGGGGAAGACCAATGAGCATGAGTTTGGGTTCAAGGCAGCCGTCCTGGCCTCAACCGCGGGCCTAGACAGACACCTGGCTTGTGGGGCCCACGGGACCCGGCTCAGTCCTCTCCCTGCTCGGGTCCTGCAAGGGGGCGGCGTCACGCTATCGGCCCCTTCGGAGACCTTCGCATTCCTCTGCGCCCAAAGTGTTAACTTCAGGGGCGCGAGGATAGCAAGGGGGCAGCAGACCAGGAGGGACAGGCCCTGGGGTCTCCGGGATTTTTAAGGTAGCAAAGAACCATGACCGCCCCCGGCCGTGGCCCCGTTTCCTCCTGTCCTCCCCATCCCCCAAGTCCGCAGAACCTGCCGCGGCCGCGCCGCGCTTGGCGCCAGGCTGGGGACCCGCGCCCGGAAGCTTGGGACGGGTGGGGTAGGCTAGCTTGGCGGGTCCCTGAGCCCCAGCAGCGTAGGGCTCCAGGGACCACACAGGGGCAAGCGACCGCGCTCTGCCTGCCCGGGAGCCGGGAGCTGGGAGCTGGGAGCAGGCAGGGAGCAAGGCGGGTGAGTGCTGGCGCCAGCGCACCTAGCGGACCGAGCCGCGGTCCTCTGTGGCCGCCGCTCTCCATCCTCCGCGTCCCCGCCCTTACCTCCGCGCGTGAGGGTGCCGGTGCGGAGGGTGCTGGGGAGCCGCGAGGTGTCTCCGGGCCGGGCTCAGCGGCGGCCAGCGACGGCGGGGTCGCCCTCGAGGCCGCTGCTCATGACTGGTCGCGCCCGGAGCACTGCGGCCGCGGCCACGGCGGCGCCTTCCTCCTCGTCCTCTTCGCGGGCTCCGAGCCGGGACGCAGCTAACGCCCCTGCCCCGCAGTCCTCCTCCTCCCGCCTCCCCGCCTCCTCGGCGCGGACCGAGCCGCCTCCAGCGCCGCCCCGCGCGCAGCCGGGCCAGCGGCAGCCAGCGCCGCCCAGCGCCCGGCCCCGGGGTCGCCGCCGCCGCCGCCTGCCCCCCCCCCCTCCCGCCCCCGCGGTCCCAGCCCCCCTGTGACGCAGGCCGCCGTGCCCGCCCGGGAACTTCCTCCCCTGCGGAGACCACCCCGCGCCCGCGGCCGGCCAGGGAGGGCTGCCCACCGCTGCTGGCACCTTCTTCAGGCTATGGGGAAACCCTCCCGCCGCTCCCCAGCCCGGCCGCGCGGGCCCCTGATCCGCCCACCTGGCGGCTCTGCCCCAGGAATCGGCTGGGGCTAGCGACTCCCCCCTTCCCCCCAGTCCCTAACAATGCGCGGAAACCCCCAGCCTTCTCTGCGCGCAGCCTCCGCTCCACACCGCAGCTCCTCCCCGGGTAAGTTAGAGGTGGCAGCCAACACTGAAAATAGCTGTAATGGGAACTCCTGGGAAGGACCCGGGTCACGGTAGAGGTAATCCCGCCTCCTTATTTCCCTCCACCCATCTGAACCCACGGATGGAAGTGGTCGTGGAACGCATGGAGGTAGACGCCGAAAGAGGAGGACGAAAGCTAATTTCCCTGGATCAGGAGGCCCATCAGCCCTTTGACACTCGAGTCTCCTCTCACGCAGGAACCCCCATGTTGCGGGACACTGACAGCCCCCCTTCCCACCCTCCTATCTCCCAGCAGCAGGTTCTCTGGACGCTGATATTGAATGCTCCACCTACAGTTTCATGGGGTGCATAAAGGGGTTGACCGTGCTGGTCAAAACCACCTGTTGTTTAAGAGTATGGGGGGAAGTTTTTTTTCTTACTGATCTGCACCATGTTTTTTTTTTTTTTTCTTTACACTCCCTTGCCCAATTTTAGGATGAAAACGCAAACTCTGTCTTCTGTACGGAAAATCTGCCCAATGAAAAAATGTACAGACAAGATTACTAAGTAATATAGTCTTCTGGGATGCTTTATCAATACCAGCTATTCTACAAGCACCCCAAATTAAACAATTGCTCTGTCCCAGCAGCCAGGAAAAAACTGATGTATGAGAATAGAAGAATTAATAGACAACTAATAGTCTTTCACTGGTTGGTTTCTTCTTACATAGCAAACCTTAAGAAAGTAGGCACCTCCTTTTACCCCATTTCTATTTCCAACGCAGAATGGACATTTGTCCAAAATTGTTCTCATGGGCTTTATCTGCTTTCCCCAGCTAACCTGGCAAAGTCCTACACGTTTGCAACTCCAATACTGTTTTGGGGTTTCCCTCTCAGAAGACTACCTTTAATCCTTTTAGCCCTTAGGAGATGGCTCCAACACCAGCCTTAAAGAACCTAGGTCAAGACAAAAATCTAAGGTGGGACCTTCTTCCTAAATAGCAAATGGAAAAGTTCCTGGAGAGTTCCTGGGGAAAAGGCAGAGGCTGACTTTAGAAATTTGCTAAAAATTTCGAATACCTTGCCAGCCATCGGGTACTATCAGAGGTAGGATCACCTCTTAAATGTATTTAAATGCTCCGTGAAGCAAGTACTAAGGGCACGGACCTCGAGTGGTGGGCCTTATCCTGCAAGTGCTTCCAAAACGCACCTCTATCCTTACTGTACCACAGACACCCAGAGCTCAAACTTAAGCATCCCTAAATTGTTGCATCTCTACCCAGTTTCAAGGAACCTTTCAACCTGAGACTTTGGACTCATATGAACCAGGAATACTACTCTTCCTGTGTAAACGGAAAGAAGTAACTGCTACTTAAAAAAAAAAAAAATCATCTGTTAGATACTACCATAGGGTATTATGAGAATTAGCTAACATACTTAAAGCAGCAAGAACAGTGCCAAACACTTTATAAGTACTCAAACAAGGTAGCTGTTATGTACCATTACTACTCTTCCTTGCCCTGAAAGCAAAGGGGCTGGCAACAGCAACAAGGTTTGGAAATGGGATATGAACCCCACACCTTTAGTCTCCCTACTTTCCCTCTTCACTTGCTTAATAGTAACACTTTTGTCTACTCTATGCCTGCTTTCTAATAGGGTGAACTGGATAGTTCTACATGAAGTCAAGTGATTCCCATACACACTAAAGTCTGAGGGGCACTAGTCTGAAAACTATGTAATACTGCTTAGATCATTTTAAAAAACAATTATAGCATGTAAACCTTAAGTCTAGTCACCTCACCTCAGCCAACCTAACTCAAGTCAACATTCACACTTATCAAGCCCCCAGTAAGGCACCAGGCGAATCATCAATCTATCAGCCAACTTCTGTGAATGCTGGACCCTGAGAGTCTCAAAGCATAAAGCTTATTCCCTGACTTCAAGGTGTTCACAGAGCATGGCAGAGGGGACCTGGCATGTACATGAACTACATAAGCCATTTCAAACTAAATATAATTGAAATTTAGAGAAACGAGAGAGCACTTGGGCTAGGTATCTATATACAGTACAGCCACCATCTTGACCTTTCACTGATTACTAAACTCTTCAGTCCCAAGTTTGACATTCTAGATGGGCTTCTAGAATGAGTTCCCACACTTAGACTCCACATAGTTACAAGTTAGCTATGTCCTGGCTGGCGATGGGAATAAGTAGATTTTTCTGGGCAGTGCAGGGCAATGGTAAGGGATTTAGAACGATACACACCGATCGGCTCGAATCCTGGATCTACAACTCACTAGGCATGTGACCCTGAGCTTCCTAATCTTTGAATCCCAGTTCTCTATCTATGAACATCCATACCTACTTTTTAAGATTCTAGAAAAAATATCTGCAACCCCTCTAGAGGGTCCTATGGAATTGGTAATTATATTACATTGTCTGTTGTTAGCTACAATGCAGGCTAGGTTGTATCATTCCTTGAAGGCCTATTTCAAAAGTAGCCTTTTCTGTGAAGCCTCTGCAGGCCCCAGACCAGTGTAATTTCCCTTCCTTGTGCTCCCACAGCACTTGCGTTTGAACCTCTATTTTGACATTTACCATGGTGTGCTGCCCTTTACCGCTACATTTTTGCTTTACTGCTGTATCTTGATTCCTCTCAGGGTCCACACCTAGCATAGAGCCTGGTTAAATGTTGAAAGAAGGAGTTTTAAAGTGTTGCATTGATTCTGATTTCAGTATAACTTGTATTGAACTAAAGGCTCTAGAACCCACATGAACCCTTTAGTTCATAAAGAGTTTATATAGCCCTAACTGGTTTGGTTCAGTGGATAGAGAGTCGGCCTGCTGACTGAAGGGTCCTGGGTTCGATTCCGGTCAATCACATGTACCTTGGTTGTGGGCACGTCCCCAGTAGGGGGTGTGCAGGAGGCAGCTGATCAATGTTTCTCTCTCATTGATATTTCTAACTCTCTATTCCCCTCCCTTCCTCTCTGTAAAAAATCAGTAAAATATTTTTTAAAAGTTTATATTTAAATGAATTATTATGTACATGTATCTGCGTAAGCCTTGATTTCTCAGTGCTGGGCTTCTTCTTTAAGACGGCTGCCTTCTTTGTTTTGCATTGTATTTCAGTTGATCCTGCCTAGTAATAATGAAAGTAAAGTCTAAATTCTAAACCAAAACCACCAGCATTCTCTGTCCACTCTATGCACATCTTCTCCCCAAACCATTTCTGAGCTTTGTGGGAAGGATCCCAAGCTAACAGAAAGTATTGTTGTGTTAAGTTTCAGCTGTTAACACTGTTGCAGGCATTAGTACTTTCTGAATTAAGAGCTGCCAGATAAAACCATCTTTGGCAATAATTTTGAAATCCTTAACTCTATGCCATCAAAAGTTAGGGCAAGGAGAATTCGACCTCCCTTAGAAAATGTCCTATGAGACAGTTGCGCAAGAGGTGATGTGGTGCTAAGAACCTAAAAAGAGGATACTACAAAACTTTAGGTCAAATTCTTCTAAAATCAGACCTTGATATTATATACTCTCCCCCCCCCCCCAACACACACACACACACTAGAAGTGGTTGGTCCCACTAATTTGTGAGATATTCTTTGGAAATAATAATAATTCGTAAGCACTTATTAGGTACACATGTGTGCTACATACGTTCTAGCTTTATATATCTTGTTTAATCACCATAGGCAGTGTTATTCTCTCCTATCCACAGAGGAGAAAACCGAGGCACATAATAATCAGGTAACTAGCCAAAGGTCATGTGACCAATGAGTGAAAGAGTTAGGATTTGGACCCAGGTAAATCTAATTTTAGAGTTCTCATGCTTAACTACTAAATCACATAGCAAAGGTATATTTATTTTTAAATTGAATCCATCAAGTATATTCAGTAAGGTGAATGATTTTTTTCAGTAGTTTTTCAAATTGCATTTATTCATACTTTTCCCAATAGAGTGGTCACACCCTAAGTGTGCTTTCATAAGGTGATTTTAGAGCTCAGCTTTAACTGAAAAGCATTTTATGACTGAAAACAAACTTCTTAATGAAAGTTCATGAACTGTCTGTGGCTCTGACTTTAGGTAACATGAAGTATACGAGGCAGAAAGCTTCATTCTTAGACTTACTGTTTATATGAGCTAATGATAAATAAGTCACATTATAGATATATGCAGTATAAGTTTAAAATAAAAAATAAGTTTGACATTCTCAGCAAATACCACTGCTATCACTATTACTAAATAATATTTACTTGCTGCCATTAAGCATGTACAGTTGCTGAATTAAGAACTTCCATGTATTATTAAACTCATTAATTATATCTACAAATGACTGGCTCTAGCCATGAACTGAATTATTCTAATGATAATGAAATACTCTTAAGGGACTTAGAACTTGCTTATTTATTAAAAAATAAATTAAAATACAGCTCCCAAGGAAGGTAACTCATTTTTCACAGGACTCAAAATTTCTAGCCATTTCTTAACACCATATCATATTGTGCATAATGTATCATAGAACATTTCAGATCCAATTTAACATTGAGTTGCTTCAAATTTCAGTGACATCAGCCCTGACAAAGCACATAATTTTAAGTCTAAGGAATTGCCATTTTCCTTTGACTGAGAAACTTCTCTTTTTCTGAGGCATACAGATCGACGATGGCTCAAGAAACCTTATCATAGTAGTGAAATTGAAGATGCTATTGTTACTCACATGACTCACTTTGGAAAAGTATCATGGACACTGCTTTGTATACTTAGAAAATGCTATCACCATGCCCAGAGGTTCTCTTCTTAAAGATACCACCCCATAGTGACACAAGATGCATTTTCTGGAGCCCTTTTGGAGTTCATTAATTAATTTCCTAAATTTACTCTGGGGGGTATGGGGCAACCAAGAAGAAGTGCCTTCTCAGTATCAATGATCAGTGATGGTCACTTTTATTGCTATTTGTGAAAAGATCATAAACTGGGATTAATGAAACCTGGGTTCCAGGTGTGGCTCTGCCATTGACTACCTTTGGGACTTAGGACAAGTCTCTTAAGATCTTTGGATCCTCAGTCTCCTTATCTGAAATGAAGGGGTTTAAATGGGCGATTTCTTAGGACTCGTTCAGTGTTAAGACTTTTCACATCAATCTGAAAATGATCCATATTGATCTTTCCTAGATTTTAATCAGTAATGGATATAATCACTACATGCAATCAAAGAAGCAGGAAGGCACCCATTCCTGCTATCTGTGGGAAATCTGTCTAATGCAGGGCAGACTAGGCAGGCAACATCTTCCCAAAGCACCTTGGGCTTCCACCTTCCATTGCCAGGGAGATAGAGCCATTCCTCGGCTGAGACATTTCCAAGCAGCTTTCGTAGAACTCTACCTTTTGAACACCCTGAGAAATAGGGGTCCTGGTCAAATTCATTTGGGGAATGCTATACCCTCTTAGAGATCCACCGTGCATAGTAACATGCTTAGTGCTCTGAGAAGTCCTGCATTAAAAATACTCGTTCACTTTGCTGAACGTAGCATTTTTCTAACTTCATTTGGTGATAGAACTCAGAATAGAATGCCTGAATTGTTATTCTAGAGTTAAAAACACAAAAACTTCGTAAGACAATTTTTTTTTGTAAAGAGAAGGAAATGATATGCCCTATTAACTCATTTAATGAATGCCTACCAAGATAAGCCCTTGTGGAAGATGTTTTCTGCAGCTATTTTCCTACACACATCAGCCATAATGGAGTGCCTGCCATTTTTAATAGGACAGCAGCATCCATTCTCACTGTATTAGTGTAGCACTATATATTTTTTACACTAAGGAATATTCCTTTACATTTACATATTCTTATTAGCCTCTGAGTTCTTTGACATCCTTTTAGAAATAGTTAAAGCTAATGTAAGACAAACATACCTTAGCACTCAGAGGGCTGGCATAGCATAGTTTATTTATTAGTGACTGCTGGGAGACACTGCTCCACAGGTCTAGTATTTCTGCACATCTTCTTTCTCACACACAGTGAGCAAGGCACTGCAGGTCTTGAGAGCAAAGGGCAAGCATACTTACTGTCCAGTATAATAATGTTTCTCTCCAGGGCAAAGCACAGCATATTTACACTCACAAAAAGTTCACATTCCCTAAGCTCATGGTTCCTCTTCTATAACACGGCCTACGGCTACTGTGTTGGGGCTCCAGGAACTGACACAAAAAAAATGCTGATACTCTGGCTACTGCTATTGCTGTGAGTAATATACTTCCTTTCATCTCTGATTCAGGGGTTTTATGTCTTCTGCCAGTGTCCAAGAAACTGTAACAGGCTAGTCTTTTAGCTTGCAAGGAATGAAGTCTTAGACCTTTCACAGTTTTTGATAATAACTTGCCTTTTCCTCCCTGTGAATTGAACGTTGGTGGAATAACTTTATATCTTCAGGTGTTCTCCCTCCCTGGATCATTCCTGGTCTTGTGAGTATTCCCTCCTACAAGTGCTTCTCTGGGCTTGTTGAAGTGCTTAGAGCCACCCACCCCTGCTTCTGAGGAACATTCAGTAGAGGTGTAGTCTTAGTGATGCACTTTGATTATGGAATATCAAAAAAGGCACTATGAATTTCTGTCCAGCATGATAGCATTTCATTAAAATGATTAGAAAATAGCCCGGCAAGTGTGGCTCAGTGGTTGAGCATTGACCCATGAACCAAGAGGTCATGGTTCAATTCCCAGTCAGGGCACATGCTCAGGTTTCAGCTCAGTCCCCAATGGAGGTGGGGTGTGTGTGCAAGAGGCAGCCAATAAATGATTCTCTCATCATTGATGTTTCTATCTCCCTCTCCTTTCCTCTCTCAAAAATAAATAAAAATATATTTTTAAAAATGATTACAAAATATTTTACAATTATCCTTTTTCCCAAAGGAATTTAAACATTAATCCTCAAGGGAAATGAAGTAACATCTTACAGTAAAGAATGGGTATGTGGGAGTGGGGGAAGTACTTCTGAGTTAATTATACTGATTGCTTCCAAAAACAATGTAGAAGGAGGAAAAGACTAGAGTTCAGATAAGATAAATTGCTTCTTGTGACCAAAGGGAGAATCATTTTACCACAAAATGAAAACAACTGTGGTTACATTTAGAAGAATGAAAACATCCAGATTTCTTGAATGTCAACAATATTCTTCAGCTTGTAAAATGCTCTGGACAGCAGTCTATTTACATCTGATCTGATGTCATTTCATATTAACTGATTTCAAACCCCAAACTCAGAATTATGCTTTCTGTAATTATTCTATGGATCAATTGCTTTGAAACAGACATTTTCTGCTTGAAAGGTTTTCAGGGACTTTAGAACATAGCAGTAAGCAGGTTGGCAGCATCCTGGTCTGGAGATTTGAAGAGGTAGGCTGCTAACTTGCGACAGTGATTTGAATGTCACAATAGAGTAGTAAATTAACATTTGTTGAGTACTCTATGCAAGGCGTGGTTGAAATATCACTGTCTCCATTTCACAGGTGGGGAGCTTGAGGCACAGGTTGGTAATGTGACTTGCCCAAGGTCATGCTGCTAGTAAGTGGCAGGGCCAGGAATGGAATGCAGGCGATCTGGCTCCAAAGCCCGCACTCTTACCACTGTCTGTCTGCCTTATAACATCAATTTTTTTTAAACTGCTAGAAAATGTGATTCCCCCCCCTGGAATGTTTAAGAGAAATAAACTTCAATTTTCTTGCTTCTTTGGAATTTTATCTCTAGACTATTATCTTCTAAGATATAATGTTCTGTTCTTCATTTCCTTATAAGGAATCCATTTCAGGACCATTAAGTATGAATTATGTTGATCATCAACTCATGTTGACTGAGAAGGTGAATATTGTGCAGCTCGTTTTGAGTAGTGAGACACTCCAGTTAAGGACACTATAATCAAATTTCCACTTGAAATAGTCCACATATGGGTTTTTGTTTTGTTTTGTTTTGAATAAATAGACTTTATTTTTGGAACAGTTTTTTAAAATACTTTATTGTTTAAAGTATTACATATGTCTCCTTTTCCCTCCATTGGCCTCTCCCCAGCCACTCTCCCCCACCAACCAGCACATGCCCTCACCCCCCTACTGTCTGTGTCCATGGATTATGCTTCATGCATACAAGTCCTTTGGTTGATCGCTCCCTCCAACCCCCATTCCCCATCCCGCATCCCCCACCTTTCCTCTGAGGTTTGATGGTCTGTTCGATGCTTCTATGTCTCTGGATCTATTTTTGTTCATCAGTTTATGTTGTTCATTATCCATATAAGGTTTTGATGTATCTCAAATTTCTAACATAAAATGCACTTGAAAAATTATTAACTAATCCTATATAATAAAACCCTAATATGCAAATCGACCGAATGACTGGTCACTATGACGTGCACTGACCACCGGGGGCAGATGCTCAATGCAGGAGCTGCCCCCTGGTGGTCAGTGCGCTCCCACAGGGAGAGTGCTACTCAGCCAGAAGCTGGGCTCACAGCTGGTGAGTGCAGCAGCAGTGGTGGGACCCTCTCCTGCCTTCACTGCAGGCGGGCAGTAAGGATCAAAGGGTCCTGGACTGCAAGAGCCCCAGACTGCAAGAGGGATGTCTGACTGCCAGCTTATAGGCCTAAGCCGGCAGGCAGACATCCCCCAAGGGATCCCAGACTGCAAGAGGGCACAGGCCAGGTTGAGGGACCCTCCCCTCCAGTGCACAAATTTCATGCACGGGGCCTCTAGTCTAAAATAAATAATGATGCTTGGTGTTTATCTTTAAGTCTGTATCCAGAGAAGGAGGAAAAAGCAACAATATTTTTAATGTTATCAGTTCTTTCCTTGGGCAAGTTTTAAGTTTTCATGCTCAGGAGTGGTGTTATTACCAGTTCCCCAAATCACCCACAATTGCCAGTCCCCAAATGGCCACATTGTGACCATGTCTAGACTTAACAATCACATCACAATGCCTTTCCTCTGATCAGACTGGCAGTTTATCCAAGTCAATCTCCCAAGGAGTATGCAGGTGGGAAATAGTGGGTGGGACTTTTGAGGGCTTTCAGGAGAAAGAAACTTTAAAATCTTGGCTTGACTATTACTTAGAATGATGAGGAAATCATTTACTATATAGAATGTGTAGATTGCTGCCCAGCCTCTGAAACTCCAAAATGATTTCTGAAAACTAGTGATAGGAAGGTTTCATGTAAAACTATGTAATGTTACATCTGTTCAGTGTTCTGCCCACTGAAAACAAATGGATGGGACAAGTTTCGGATGCAAGGGCAGGATGCACTTCTACATCTGCTGCCACCATTCACAAGAAAATGAAGGGATCAGCATGGTCTTTGCTGAGCAACTTTTGTGGAGATTGGTGGGTATTTTTTTCTCTTCCTGTCAAGGCCTTGAAGAACCAAGGAACATGGGATGTTTTGCCTATCTGCATCTCAAATCTATAGTGAATCTAGAGGTTTAAGAGAAGCAAGTATGAATCCATCTCCTACTCTTCATGAGACCTCAAGTAGCTGCACAGAAATATCGTAATTCCTTAGCTCAAAGGATTTGCATTTATCTAGATTTTAACCTTATTGCATGTTTTTATAACTTATATGATAACTAAATTCCTATGTACCCAATGTTTTTGTGGTCCCCCCCCCCCCCCACTTTTCTAAATGTTGGACTTGTATACTGAGGGGACACTCTAATCAAATTTGCACCTGCCTTCGGTGGCTTGTTGCTCTTTCCTACCTCCTTAATTTTGTGCATACTTTCATGCCACCATCCAAGTTCCCTTACTTCCCTTTTCTCATCTCTCCACTCTAACTTGCTTCAGTCTTTAAATGTCCCATTCAAAGCCCATCTCCATGAAATTTTTCTGATACTGTCATTGCTGTAAACTCTCTTACAGTAATTAATCATCTTTTTATTTTCCATAACTGTGAGAACTTGCATAGGTTACTTAACTTCTATGAGCCTCAGTTTCTCCACAGGTAAATGAGGATAATTATAGTACCCATTTTAGAGTATGGTCTTGAGAATTAGATCATTTAATACATGTACCTTAGTACAGTTCCTGATACATTGTCAACATGCAATAAATTTTAATATTAAATATTAACATTAATATTAAATGTATCTCCTTTTTTTTCAATTGTTATCTCATTTATTTATTTATTATTTATTTTTTTTAAATAAGAAAGGGATAGAGAGCTAGAAACATGATGAGAGAGAAACATCGATCAGCTGCCTCCTGCACACCCCCCACTGGGGATGTGCCCACAATCCAGGTACATGCCCTTGACCAGAATCGAACCCGGGACCCTACAGTCAGCAGGCCGACGCTCTATCCACTGAGCCAAACCATTTTTGGCTCATTTATTTTTTAAAAATCTTTATTGTTGAGAGTATTATAGATGCACCCTTTTCCTCCCATAGCTCTCCTTCACCCAGTTCCTGCCCCACCCCAGGCTTTTATCACCCTATTGTCTGTGTCTATAGATAATGCATATATGCATATAAGATCTTTGGTTAATCTCTTCCCCTCCCCTCTTCCCTCTGAGATTCGTCAGTTTGTTCCATGTTTCCATGACTCTGATTCATTTTACTCACCAGTTTATTTTGTTCATTGGATTTTGTTTTTTAGATTCAATTGTTGATAGTTACGGATTTATTGCCATTTTATTGTTCATATTTTTTATCTTTTTTTTTTCTTCTTTGTCTTCCTCCACTTCTTATAGAATTCCCTTCAACATTTCATGTAATACTGGTTTAGTGGTGATTACCTCCTGTAGTTTTTTTCTTACCTGTGAAGCTCTTTATCTGACCTTCAATTCTAAATGATAGCTTTGCTGGGCAGAGTAATCTTGGTTGTAGGTCCTTGCTACTCATCACTTTATTTCTTGCCACTCCCTTCTGGCCTGCAAAGTTTCTGTTGAGAAATCAGCTGACAGTTGTATGGGCACTCCCTTGTAGGTAACTAATTGCTTTTCTCTTTTTGCTTTTAAAATACTCTCTTTGGGTGAAAAAACAAAGATGGTGGCATAGGTAAGCACCTAAATGGCTGTCTCGCACAATAATTTCAAAACTACAACTAAAAGACAGAACAAACACCATCCAGAACCACAGAAAAGCTGGCTGAGTGGAAATTCTACAACTAGAAGGAAAGAGAAAAGCTCACGGAGAATTGGAGGAACAGCAAAAGGTTGAGGTACGGCAAAGGGTCTTTGTCTGCGCAGAGAGGAAGGGCGGCTGAGAGCCTGGCTGACTTTCTCTGGTGGGAGGGGGAAGGAAGCCCCCGAATGCACTGAACCCCAGTTACGGGCGAAACCCTGTGGACCCAGGCTCATACAGGGAGAGTCTGGACTGTCAGGTAGAGTGAAAGGCATTTGAAGACTCTGACACCCGGAGGAGGGGGTCTGGAGGTGCGCGCTTGCCAGTGCGCACAAAGACTGAGGAGGTTGCCACAGGCTCTCCCTAGCAGAAGGGAGTCCGAAGCTCCTGACTACACTGAACCCCAGTTCTGACTGCACTGACCTCAGTTCCAGGTGAGCCCCTGGGGACCCATGCTCTTGCGGGGGAATCTGGACTCTTGGGCGGAGGCTCGGGAGCCGGGGAAGGCAGAGCACCTGCGCACGCACAAGGGCAGGGCTGACGGGAAGCCAAGACTATCTGCTCCACCCTGAGACTCCACCCCATCCAAGCTGAGCACAGAGGCTTTTGCAATTTGGCAAGTGTAATCCTATAAGGCTGTCTCCAGCATCAAACTTCTCCCAGCGTAGACACAGCTGATCCTCACAGCCAACTGGCCTGGAGGTCAATTCCTCCCAGTGATACCAACAACAATCAAGACTTAACTACAACAAGGCTGTACACACAGTCCACAAAGGGGTGCACCAAGAGTGTCCACCTCAGGTAACTGGGAGGCCGACCCACTGGGCCATATAAGAAACCTAGCACACAAAGCTACCCTACCAACTCAGGGAAGCAGTGAAAATGTGGCGACAAAGAAACACATCACAAACAAAAGAAATGGAGGAAAACAAACAACTGGATATAGAATTCAAACCCACGGTTATAAGGTTTTTGAAGAATATCCTAGAAAAGGCCGATAAATATATCGAGACCCTCGAAGATATGAAAAAGGACCAACTAGAAATTAAACATACACTGACCGAAATAAAAAATATTATACAGAGACCCAACAACAGACTAGAGGAACGCAAGAATCAAGTCAAAGAATTGAAATACAAAGAAGCAAAAAACACTCAACCGAAAAAGCAGAAAGCAAAAAAAATCCAAAAAGTTGAAGATAGTGTAAGGAGCCTCTGGGACAACTTCAAGCGTACCAACATCAGAATTATGGGGGTGCCAGAAGAAGAGAGAGAGCAAGATACTGAAAACCTATTTGAAGAAATAATGACTGAAAACTTCCCCCACCTGGTGAAAGAAATAGACTTACAAGTCCAGGAAGCGCACAAAACCCCAAACAAAAGCAATCCAAAGAGGACCACACCAAGACACATCATAATTAAAATGCCAAGAGCAAAAGACAAAGAGAGAATATTAAAAGCAGCAAGAGAAAAACAGTTAATTACCTACAAGGGAGCACCCATACTACTGGATTTATCAACAGAAACTATGCAGGCCAGACGGGAGTGGCAAGAAATCTACAAAGTGATGAATAGCAAGAACCTACAACCAAGATTACTCTACCAGCAAAGCTATCATTCAGAATTGAAGGGCAGATAAAGAGCTTCACAGATAAGAAAAAGCTAAAGGAGTTCATCACCACCAAACCAGTATTCTATGAAATGCTGAAAGGTATTCTTTAAGAAGAGGAAGAAGAAAAAAGTAAAGATAAAAATTATGAACAACAAATACATATCTATCAACAAGTGAACCTAAAAAGCAAATGAATTAAAAACCTGAGGAACAGAATAAACTGGTGAATATAATAGAATCGGGGGCATAGAAAGGGAGTGGACTGTTAATTCTCAGGGAGAAAGGGGTATGGGGAGTGCAGGAAGAGACTGGACAAAAGTCATACACCAATGGATGAGAAAAGTGGGGGGGAGATAAAGGCAGAAGGTGGGGTGGGAACCGGGTGGAGGGGAGCTATAAGGGGAAAAGAGAAACAATTGTAATAATCTGAATAAAGATTTACTAAAAAAATAAAAGCACAAAGAAGTGACAAAAAAACAAAAGATTCTCTCTTTGTCTTTAATCCTTGGTATTTTAATTATGATTTGTCTTGGTGTGGGCCTCTCTAGGTCCCTCTTGTGTGGGACTCTCTGTGCTTCCTGGACTTGTAAGTCTATTTCTTTCACCAGGTAGGGGAAGTTATCTGTCATTATTTCTTCAAATAATGAGGTTTTCAACATCTTGCTCTCTATCTTCTTCTTCTGGCACCCCCATAAGGTGAATGTTGGTATGCTTGAAGTTGTCCCGGAGCCTCCTTACACTATCTTCATATTTTTGGGTTCTTTTTTCTTTTTGTTCTTCTGATTGGGTGTTTTTTGTTTTCTCATATTCCAAATCATTGATTTGATTCTCAGAATCCTTTACTCTACTGTGGAATCCCTGTAAATGATTCTTTATTTCAGTTAGTGTATGCTTAATTTCTGACTGGTCCTTTTTCATGTCTTTGAGATTCTCACTAAGATCCTTGAAAGTCTCACTAAGTCCCTTTTAAAGCTCTCATTAAGACCCTTGATCAACCTTATATCCATTGTTTTTAACTCTGTATCCAGTAGTTTGCTTGCTTCTATTTTTTTCATTTGTGACTTGTTTCTTTGTCTCCGTATTTTGGCTGCTTCCCTGTGTTTGTTTCTATGTATTAAGTAGAGCTGCTATGTCTCTCAGAATTGGTAGAGTGCCATTGTATAGTAGGTGTCCTGTAGGGCTCAATGGCTCAGTCTCCCCAGTCACCTGAGCTGGGAACTCTAGGTACACCCCTGTGTGGGCTGGGCTGTGTGCACAGTCTTGTTGTAGTTGAGCCTTGATTGCTGTTGGCATCACTGGGAGGAATTGACCTCCAGGCCAATTGGCTGTAATGATCAGCTTTGACTACCGTGGGAGAGTTGCTATGCAGGAGACACCCCTATAGAGTAGGACTTGCTTTAGCGGGACTTTGGTGCTCACTGAGTCTGTCCCTTAAGTGTGTCACTTGTGGATATGTAGAGTTGTTATCTAGTATTATCTGAAGCTATCTACTGGGTCACTGGCTCTGGGGGCTCCCAGGTGGTGCAAAGTTAGTCACTGACTAGGGCCACCTGGCAGGAGCCACAGAGATATCTGAAGATGGCTGCTACTTGTATTGGGCTTGGAAGTGCCCAGGCAGGCCCAGCTGTGAAGCAAGGCAGGCTGGTGCTAGTGCTAGATCTTGGGCCTCTTTTTGGTAGCTATGGAATATGCTTCTGTCAGCTGCTATTTTTTTAAGATATTTTAGGAGAGTCTGAAGACTGAACCATTCATATGGAAAAACCACTACAAACAGCTTGGGTGGGACTGCCAACTGGGTGACTCTCAGAGAGTTCATCAGGGTGGAGCAAACAGTGTGGGCCAGGCTGATGGAAACTCAAGATATGGCTGCCAGTCAGCTCTTGAATAGGGGAGGTCCCAGCAAAGGAACAATGACCCCCGCAAACACCCTGTCTGGGAGAAAGCTGTCCCCAAGTTCCTGCCTCAATGCCAGACAATCCAGTTCCTCCCCAAATGTCCCAAGTTCCTTTCAAACTGCCACCCAGCATTGGAGCCCAGAGGGATTGAGTCTGAGTAAGTCCATGTACTGGCCCTTTAAGAGGAACTCTCTGGGTCTCCAGCAGCCTCTATAATACTCAGCCACAATCCCTACTGGTTTTTACAGCCCAAAGTTATGGGGAATTCTCTTCTCAGTACTGGAACCCTGGGCTGGGGGTCTAGTGTGGGGCTTGGACCTCTTGCTCCTCATGGGAGGCCTTCACAGCCAAGATATTTCTCCTGATTAAAAACACACCACATGTGGGTGTTGGACTAGCCCGTTTGTGCCTCTGGCCTCCTAACAGTCTCCATGTACTTTGTTCTTTACTTCTCTATTTGTAGGACTTCCATTCAGCCAGATTGCAGGCACTTCTGAATGATGGTTGCTCTCTATTTTAGTTGTTATTTTGATGTGGTTGTGGGAGGCAGCAAGTACTGGTGTTTACCTACACTGCCATCTTCAGCTCTATCTACTTCTTAACACTTTACATTTTTTTCTTATTTCTCACATACTTCAGGTTAAAAATTATTTATTGATTTAATTATTTTAATATAATGTCAAAGGAGGAGTCCATTTTTCAAGATTTTTTTTAAGGATATTGACAAACATGAAGGGTTTGCCAGTTGCCAATTTTCTTAAAAATCAATCCTAATATATAAAAACCTTGAGTCCGTCACATCCGCAACAACCAGGAGGCTTGACCAACCAGAGGTCAGTCCTGCAGTCAGTGCTGGATTGCTGTGGCAACCCAGGCTGACTGCTATGGCTGTAGGCATGGTGACCCAGCACTAACTGCTGAGGGACTGGGAATCAGGCCCAGAAAGAGGCCTAAAGAGAGAAGCAGGGTCTGATCCATAGCCTCCGTGGCAGCTGTTGATCAGCACTTGCCTCTCTCTTTAGCTCCAGGCCTGGTCAGCTGTGGCACCTCCATTTCTCTCTAGGCCCCCACTAGGGCTGCTGGTCAGCCCCACCTTACTGATCAGGCCCTGTTAATAGGCCCAGAGATGCTGACTGGCATAGAAACCGACCAATCAGAACAAAATCTGGGTCAATTGTGAGGAGCCAATGGCTGCTAGGAGGCGAAGCTTTTGATACTGACTGACATAGAAACTGACCAATCAGAAACAAATCTGGGTCAACTGTGAGGAGCCAATGGCTGCCTAGGAGGTGGAGCTTTTGACACTGACTGGCATAGAAACCAACCAATTAGAACCAAATTGGCTGGCAGAGGAGGGCAGTTGGGGGGGGAGATCAGGCCTGCAGGGGAGGGCAGTTGAGGGTGAGATCAGGCTGGCAGGGGAGAGTAGTTAGGGGTGAGATCAGGCTGGAAGGGGGGGGGCATTGGGGGTAATATCAGGCCAGCAGGGGAGGGAAGTTGGGGGCAACCAGGCTGGCAGGGGAGGGCAGTTGGGGGGACCAGGCCTGCAGGGGAGGGCAGTTCAGGGCCATTAGGCTTGCAGGGGAAGGTTGTTGGGGACGAGATGAGGCCGGCAGGGGAGGGCAATTGGGAGTGAGATCAGTCTAGAAGGGTAGAGCTGTTGGGAGTGAGATCAGGCCAGTGGTGAGGGTAGTTGGGGCCAACCACGCTGGCAGGAGAGGGTAGTTGGGGGCAATCAGGCTGGCAGGGGAGCAGTTAGCTGTTAATGAGAACAGCAGGGGAGCGGTTAGGGGGTGATCAGGCTGGCAGGCAGAAGTTGTTAGGGGCAATTAGGCAGGCAGGCAGGCGAGTGGTTAGGAGGCAGCAGTCCTGGATTGGAGAGCATGCAGGCTGGGTTGAGGGACAGCCCCCCGCCCCCACCCCGCAGTGTACAAATTTCATGCATCGGGCCTCTAGTATCTTATAACTTGATATATAATAATTTTAAGTAAATGTAATGAGTTCTTATTGCCTGAATAAACAGTATATAATTTTTTACTATTTCATTTCTATTTCAATTTAATTTATACATAAATACATTAAAATAATCTTAATTTATCTCCCCCACCAAAAAAATTTAAACCCATGAAATTATTTTTTTAAAACTTATCTAAAGTATTTGTTATATTGCAAAACCTCTATGGATATGAGTGGTTCTCTGTTTAAGTTACTCTCATGAAGAAAAGGGTACACATTGAGAATTCAGAAATTACTTTTATTAACTGAAATCTGCTTGCAGGAAGAAATAGTCAGTTTTAACACTGCAGTATTACAAGTTCTCTTTTACACAGGACTTACATTGGCCAGCCCCTTCACCAATCTGTGATCTACAATGGGAGAAAGGAACTTGTACTCAAAAGTGAACAAATTTCAAAAGGCTGTTTGAAAGGTACAAAAACAAAAAACAATATTAATTTTCAAACAGGTCTTCCATTTGAACACAAAGGAGAACATTTTTGTTCAGAAGAACCAATGGGAATATGGCATTACAATCAGGACAGGAGTCCCAAAGTTTGTTCAAGTGGTAAAATATTAAGAACTTTAATATTAGTTGAGTTTTCAATTTTTAAAATACAAGTCCTATTAATCACAGAGGAGCCACTTTATCAATATTACTTGGATGTTTTTAGAAAGTAGTTGAACTCTTCAAGTAGTTTTAACTTCTTGACCTATTGTGTAGTATTTTGTAATTGACAAAACACTTTAAATAAGTTGAATTCTTCCTTTAAAATCTCTCTCAAATCCTCCTTTTCCATTTCCACTTCTGCTCCCCTAGTTTAGCGCTCACTCTGTGGTTTTATAGTGTTACTGCTTCTTCCCAATCTTCCCCTGGTTTAGCTTCATCCAGACCACCCTCTAATTCATCCCCCAAAAGTACTGCTGTCAGCACATACATTATAAATGGCTGGCCCACAGCAGCTGCTCAATAAATGATCATTTCAGCTTGCTTTAAGTGACACACCTCCCCCGCCCCCAGCCCAAAGGATAAAGCTTAAAGTTAAAATCCCTGGTGATTTTTAAATGATAATAGGAGACCATGGTATAGTAAAAAATACCTTGGTCCTGATTTCTGGTACAGAGCTCTTACAGTGTTTGGAATTTTCCGACTGATGGTGGTGTCTTTGTTAAGTTAATGAGGTGACTCAAGTGGACCTCTAGATAACTTCAGGAGGGGGGATGGACACCGGAAAGACCAACCAACCATGTGAGTAGAGTGTTGGAACTTTGGGTCAACCTGACTCTGCAGGAAAGAAGGGTTGGGGGGCTGGAGATTGAGTTCAATCATGTGGCCAACGATTTAATCAACCATGCCTGTGTAATGAAACACCAATAACAGCTCTGGATACTGAGGCTCAGTGGAGCTTCTTGGTTGGTGAACTCATAAATGTGCTCATAGTGTAATATGCCCTGACTCCACTGGGAGAGGGTGCAGAGCTCGGTGTTCCCTTTTAGACCTGGCCCTAGGCATCCCATTTGGCTGCTCTTGAGTTGCATCCTTTATAATAAAGCCATTATCACAAGTATAGCATTTTCTTGAGCTCTGTGAGTCATTCTAGTAAATTATTAAATCTGAGGGCACCATGGAACCCTCAAATTTGTAGCCAGTTGGCCAGAAATGTGAGTGGCCTGGGGACTTCCTAAGATGTGTGGCTAGCATCTGAAGCAGGGCAGTCCTGTGGAGCTCTTTGCCCTTAACCTGTGGAGTCTGCACCAACCCTAGATAGTCAGTGTCAGAATTGGGTTGGGGTGAAAACAGAGCAGAAATATACTGAGGGAGAGGAATCCAAGATGGCGGCATAGGTAAACACCTAAACTGCTGCCTCCCACAACAATTTAAACTGCAACTAAAAGACAAAACATCTATCACCCAGAACCACGGGAAAGCTGGCTGAGTGGAAGTTCTACAACTAGAAGGAAAGAGAAAAGAGCATTGAGACATGCACGAGCGCTGAAAAGCTGAGGTACGGAGGCGCGTGATCCGGGCTGGCGGCGGGCGACTGGGTGCGTTGCTTTTTTCAACCTGAACGGAGACAAGCCCCCGATTACTCTGAAATCCAGTCTCTGGGGAGACGCGGGGGACCCAAACTCCTACAGGGAGAAGCTGGACTATCTGCCAGTGAGAGTGGCTTGCTTGAAGAGCTGCACGCAGGAATAATTGTTTACGGCACTGGGGCACAGGACTCCAGGACGCGGTCGGGGACACAGAGCCGGCTTACTAGCAGCCATTGCTGTTTGCCACGCCCTAACCTAGTGACGCCCTGAGACCCCGCCCCACACAACCTACAAACCCACCCAAGCTCCAAGCAGCTCAATTAGCATAAGAAAGCCTGCCCTATCGCAGCTTAACCTAGAAAACTTGCAGCCTGGGTCAGACAGCTCCATAACCTCCAAACCCCAAGCAAAGAGGAGAAAACTGCAGCTCTCACTGTAGCTCCTGCTGAGTGGCCTCAGACAGTAGCTGACCTGCACCCCATTGGAGATCCAGAAGCCAGTGTACCTAGTGGTCAGTGTGAGACACCAGATTTCAACTCCTCACATCCATAAGTGACACATTCAAGAGGCAGACTCAGTGAGCACCAAAGCCCCACTGAAACAAGTCCTGCCCCATAAGTGTGTCTTCAGCGCAGCACTTCTTCCATTATAGACACAGGGAGTGCTCACAGCTAATTGGCCTGGAGGTCAATTCCTCCCAGTGTACCAACAGCAATTCAGGCTTAACTACACCAAGACTTTGCACTCAGCCCACAAAGGGGTGTACCAAGAGCATCCACATCAGGGGATTGGGGAGGCTGAGCTACTGCCCCCTATAGGTCACCTACCACACAAAGCCACTCCATCAACACAGGGAAGCAGCCAAAATGCAGAAACAAAGAAACATGTCACAAATGAAAGAAACGGAGAAAAGCAAACTACTGGATGACATAGAGTTCAGAATCACATTTATAAGGTTACTCAAGAATCTTCTAAAAACCGCCGAGAAACTTGATGACACTTCTGAGGAGCTTAGTGAGACCTTCAAGGACCTTAATGAGAATGCCAAAAAAATGGAAAAGGATCAGTCAGAAATGAAGCATACACTGTCTGAAATAAAGAATATACAGAAACTCAACTGTAGATCAACATACCCCAAGAATCAAACCAAAGATCTGAAATATGTGGAAACAAAAAACATCCAACCAGAAAAACAAAAAGAAAAAAGAATCCAAAAATATGAAGATAATGTAAGGAGCCTCTGGGACAACTTTAAGCGAAACAACATCCGAATTTTTGGGGTGCCAGAAGAAGGGAGAGAGCAAAATATTGAAAACCTATTAGAAGAAATAATGACAGAAAACTTTCCCTACCTGGTGAAAGAAATAGACTTACAAGTTTAGGAAGCGCACAGAACCCCATACAAGAGGAACCCAAAGAGGACCACACCAAGACACATCATAATTAAAATGCCAAGAGCAAAAGACAAAGAGAGAATATTAAAAGCAGCAAGAGAAAAACAGTTAATTACCTACAAGGGAGTACCCATACGACTGTCAGCTGATTTCTCGGCAGAAACTATGCAGGCCAGAAGGGAGTGGCAAGAAATAGTCAAAGTGATGAACAGTAAGAACCTACAACCAAGATTACTCTACACCCAGCAAAGCTATCATTCAGAGTTGAAGGTCAGATAAAGAGCTTCACAGACAAGAAAAAGCTAAAGGAGTTCATCGCCACCAAACCAGGATTACATGAAATGCTGAAGGGTATTCTTTAAGAAGAAGAAGAAGAAGAAGAAGAAAAAGGTAAAGATAAAAATTATGAACAACAAAATGACATCAAATACATACCTACCAACAAGTGAATCTAAAAATCAAGTGAATAAAAAATCTGAAGAACAGAATGGACTGGTGAATATAATAGAATCAGGGACATAGAAAGGGAGTGGACTGACGATTCTCAGGGGAAGCAAGTGTGAGGGGTGCGGGAAGAGATTGGACAAAAATCTTACTCCTATGGATGAAGACAGTGGCGGGGGATAAGGGCATGGGGTGGGGTGGGGAATCAGGTGGAGGGGAGCTATGGGGGGAAAAAAAGTGGAACACCTGTAATAATCTGAACAATAAAGATTTAATTAAGAAAAAAAGAAAAAGAAAAAGAAACATACTGAGTAGTTATTACTGGAATCTACAGAAATAGATCAAGTCACAAAATCATGATTTCATATATTATAACTGTAATAGACAGATTGATTTACTGTAAGTCTCCCAAGCACCATCCTATATAATAAAAGGCTAATATGCAAATTGTCCCCATGTATGGGAGTTCGACCGACTGGGAGTTAGATGTGTGCCGACCTCCAGGGGGTGGGCGGCTGGGGGATGGGGCGCCCCAGCTGGCAGCCACTAGGGACCCTACCTGTGCATGAATTTCATGCGCTGGGACTCTAGTAAAATTATAATACCACTTCCTCTAATTTGGCTTACATGCAACCTGTCAGGATGGCCTCATGCTAACGAATCATGCCTGTGTGTCATTTGAAGACAAGAAGAGTCAAAATATTTTGACTAGCTTAGGGCAAGGCATTTGGAATGCATTGTGACCCATGGTCTTAATTCCAGAAGGCTCTACCAATAGTTTATTTTGGCAGAAGATAGTACGTGTCCTTCTCCACTTAGTTTCTTTGAAAAACATTCCACCTAAGCATGGCAACTAATTCTAACTAAAGAGTTACAAATAAATGGTTATGTTGTGTGCAAAGATTTGGAACCTTCTGCACTGTCTGCATCCTTGGTAGCAATTCTGAGAAGAATCGAGCTGCTAGCGCTGGTAACACTGGTTATGGGAGGAAATAGGCTTTGTCTATTGCTCACCAAGCTGTCTGTTTTCCAATCTTGTCAGTAAAACATAGCAACAGAGAGAAAGAAAAGAGAGTCCACAAAGATCTGAGTACTTATTGTCCACCAGGCTTGGTGTGAGAGCTTTAACTTGTTAGCTTATTTCATTCCCATAACCTTCCCGAGGAGGAGGTTGCCTTCGTACCCAACAGACCCTCAAACCATGGCTCTGAGTTCCATGAGGCCTCAGAGCTAGTAAGTTAGAGAACAAGCATTAGCACCGAGGGCCCTCTCATTCCAAATGGAAACTCTACGCTCAACTTTACTGCTGCATGTCTAGGTTTGGGCCTTGCCCTGGCATGCCCTAATCACGGTCTGGGTTCAGAAAGCAGAGAAAAGTTCTCTTTCCCCCTTAATTTTTTTGGGTGGCCTGTGTTAATCAGTCCTCAACACAGGGTAGTGTAATTTACTGAACCTATTTCCCAAGACAAGTCAGAGATTGCCACTGGCAAGGCAACCCTGACATCTTTTTGTAGCCTTTTCCCTTGCCATTCTCTCTGTTAGGCAAATTGGTGCTAATTATGGGGCAAGTGGGAATAAGTAATCATCACAGCCTCCTGGAGACATCCTTGGGGCAGCTGCCCAGGGCACATTTGGCTGTGTTTACAGAACGATCCCTCACTCCCCTGAAAGAACTCTGTCTAGTTTTTAGTAGCCCGCAGGGACTCTTCAGCAGGAGTCCTTTATTGTGCATCTCTCTGTCCACCAGGAGATCGCCTAGAAGTTTCAGAATGTGCTGAAAGCACACTGGGTGGCTGAGGCTGAGCCCCACATTACTGAGTGTCTATTTGCCATGAGTAAGGGGCTTTTCCTCACACCTAACATCTCGGGGCCCATGGTATGGAGCCCAGACCCCTGGGGGTGGACACTGAAAGGAGCTGGATAAGACATGCTGACATTTGCAGTGTTTCTTAGTCACCAGCAGGGTGGGCACCCTGGCATTTTGAACAGCTGTGGGCAGGAGCCTGGGCAGCACAGTGCCTCCACTCGCCAGAGAACACCTCAAACCGGACGCCGCAACCCCCCCCCCCCCCCCGCCCCCCATTGCCTGAAGTTTCATGGCAGTTGACTTCCCATGGAAACAAGCAGAAATCTGTTTTCATTATCCGGCAGTTTTAGTTTCCTAATTTGTATGGGAACCTGGAGATACAGACATGTGGTACATTCATTATCCCAGAAAGCTACAGCTGCAAGGAAAATAGTTAAAGCCAGGCTTAAAACTGGAAAGCGTCATCATATGTCTTCAAATTACTTTCTGTAATCTCGGAGACTGTCATCAGTGCCCCCAAAAGAGCGTTTTCTGTTTCAGCTCAGGACTTCTAGCCGGACTTACATCTGAACCTGGGTGTGCTTCCCCCACAGCACAGCCCAGCCGGCCAGCTCCCGTGGTTGGATAAGGAGCCCCTCTTAGCTCCTGAAGTTACAGAGGGCGGGAAATGAACACAGGCTGAGTTCTAATGCTGACCCTTGTATTTCCTAGTCCTGTGACCTCCCTCGGCCTAAAAACTGAGCTTCTCTGTGCCTCATTATCCTCATCTGAAAACTCTTTTGAATCATTAACACCATGCATTGGACATCTATTTTGTGGCAGGCCCTGTTCTAAAAACTGGGATGATAGCAGTGAATAAAATAGGATCTCCACCTTCATGGAGTTTAGATCCTATTTTAGGGAAATTAATAAAACAGATGAGTAGGAGGCATAATATGTTCAGTGATGATAAAGATTATGGAGAAAAATAAAGCAGGGGAAAGGAGTATTTGGGCAGGGCAATGACAAATTTAAAATACGACTGGCCACCCAGCCAGTGTGGCTCAGTGGTTAAGCGTCGATCAGTGGTTAAGCGTCGACCTATGAACCAGAAGGTCACAGCTCGATTCCCAGTCAGGGCACATGCCCAGGTGTGGGCTCGATCCCCAGTAGGGAGTGTGCAGGAGGCATCTGATCAATGATTCTCTCTCATCATTGATGTTTCTCTCTCTCTCTCTCTCTCCCCCCCGCCTTCCTCTCTAAAATCAATAAACATATTTGAAAAAATAAAGTACCCTGGCCAAGGAATTCTTGCTGAAGAGGAGGCAGGTGAGGCAAGGCCTGAAAGAGGGATCAGAGAGAGCTGAGCTGAGCAGATGGTGGAAGAAGAGCATTTTGGATGGAGGCCCTGAAGTTGGAGAGGACTTGCTGTTTTGAGCAATAGCAAGAAGTCCAGCATGACTGCAGTCCATGACTATGGGCCTTTGGGAGCCACCAGAGAGAATTGATGTGGCCATCCTCATATTGGAGGGTTGTGAGCAGAGGAGACATGATCAAAGTTGTGTTAGGGTTACTCTGGCTGCTGTGCTGAGAGTGCACTAAGCGGGGGGGGGGGGGGGGGGGGGCGGGGGCGGGGGGACACACAGACGTCTGTGGTCACTGAGGGGAGGCGTTGTGATGGTTTGGACTAGGGGAATTGGCATTTGATGGCGAGAGGTGGTTACATGCTACCTAATAACATTATTTTGAAGGTAGAGCTGCCAGGCTGCCAGGTTGGATGGAAGGATAAAAGGAGTGATAGATTACTCCAAGGCTTTTAGTTTGATTACCAGGAAGAATGGAGTGTCCATTCTCTGAGCTGGGGGATAGTGGAAGAGGAACTGGGAATGGGGGGTGGGGAGTGGGGAGAGAGGAATGGCAAATCTGGAATTCAGTTTTCAGCATGCTAACTTTAAGATGCCACTTAGAATGCAAATGGATAAGATGAAAACATACTACTTATCAAACAATAATACCAAATGAAATGAATCTAAAAGAACAATTGTTTTTTTCCTTTAAGAAAAATAAGAGTAATCACTGCTGATGCTATATGATGAGAAGCTGAGAAGCCGAGGTTATTGAGAAGTAAGTAACTTGTTTTCTACGCTTTCCTAACATTATTATTATTATTGTCATCTCCTTGTAGTTAATTATCTCCTAGGATTTCAAAGCCTCACAAATTTAAAGGTGAAGAAAGGTTTTGTCACTGGCACATACAATAAAGAAACACCCCCCCCCCCCCACTCCGCCGCCCATTTACATTCAGTGCTTTAGTCTGAATGTTTGTATTCCCTCCAAATTATATGTTGAAACCCTAATGCCCAAGGTGATGGTATTAGGAGGTGGGCCTTTGGGAAGTGGTTAGCTTATGAGGGTGGAGCCTTCATGAATGGGATTAGTGCTTTTACAATAGAGCCTCCAGAGAGCTCCCTGCTATTCCACCATGAGAGAACCCATTGAGAAGTCAGCAGTCTGCAGCCCAGGAGAAGCCCTTCACCAGAACCCTCCCATGCTGGTGCCACAATCTTGGACTTCCCAGCGTTCAGATTGAGAAATAAATATTTGTTTATAAGCCACCCCATCCACGGTATTTTGTTATAGCAGCTGGAAGGGACTAAAACACACAGGTTAGAGTTGGAAAGAGGGTATCTATATATATAAAACCCTAGTATGCAAATAGACCAAACAGCAGAATAACTGAACAGCCAGTCACTATGACGTGCGCTGAACACCAGGGGGTGCACGCGGAACATGGCAGGCGTCGGCCGCAGCGGGATGGTGGAGCCAGTGAACAGGGTCACCAGATCAAGGCTGGGCACTGATTGCTGTCATCAAGGTGAGTCTCTGGTAGTTACTGAAAATTCTTTGCTCCTGTGCACTGTGGTCCCACCTGGCGCTCACACCTGCTTCTGGCACTGGAGCTGCTGCTGCTGCCGCACCCGCTGCTGGCACCCAGCGCTGTCCCTGATCACTTGGTGCTGTCAGCAGGTGCGAGCGGCGGCTGCCAGCCCCAATTGCCCCTCAGGGCTTCTCTACCTCCCCCTGATCCTGAGGGGTGATCGGGGAAGCAGCCGCTGCTCACACCCGCTGATGGCGCTGGCCCCACTCACACCTGCTGCTGTCACTGGCCCCAATTGCTCCGCTCTGTCAGTGACTGCAAGTGGGGCCGGTGGCAGGAGCGGGGCTGCTGGCAGAGAGGGGACTGGGGGAGGGGGCTGCAGCAGGAGGGGCAGGCAGGAGTGTGGAGGATGGGCTGAGACCCACCCCTGTGCCCACCACAATCTCACGGCCCACAGTTCCTTTCAAGGTGCACAAATTCATGCACTAGGCCCCTAGTTTATGAATAAGGGTGTAGAAAAGATAATGGAGAAGAGATGCCTATGCTTATATCAGTTTCAAGAAACTTTCTCTCCACCACTCCCCACTATATGGAAGGCTTGAAGCTGGAGCCTAGTTGTGTAGTAGAAATTATAATATCTAGCTGGCAAGGATGCCCAGGGCCTGGCACAATGTAGAAATCAAAGAATCTTAGTTTCTTTTTTTTTCTTAAGGACAAGAACTCTTAGTGGGGTACATAATAAATGTACTTAGTTCTAGATTTGAATTTAGTCACTTTATATATTACCAGGGGCCCAGTGCATGAATTCGTGCACCTTGAAAGGAACTCTGGGCCATGAGGTTGTGGTGGGCACAGGGGCGGGTCTCAGCCCATCCTCCACACTCCTGCCTGGCCCTTCCCACCACGGACCCTGGTCCCCTCTCTGCCAGCAGCCCCACTTCCGCCACTGGCTCGACTTGCAGTTGCTGATAGTGCTGAGTGATTGGGGCTGGTGCCAGCAGTGGGTGCGAGTGGGGCCAGCACAGTCAGCAGGTGTGAGCAGCGGCTGCTGCCCCGATCACCCCTCGGGATCAGGGGGAGGTGGAGAAGCCCTGAGGGGCAATTGGGGCCAGTAGCTGCCGCTCGCACCTGCTGACAGCACCAAGTGATCAGGGACAGCACCAGGCACCAGCAGTGGGGCCAGTACTGACAGCAGGTGCGAGTGCCAGGCGGGACTGTGGCACACAGGAATAAAGAATTTTCAGTAACCACTAGAAGCTGGCCCTGATGACAGCAACCAGCGCCCCACCTTGGTCTGGTGCCCCCACTCACCTGCTCCATCATCTTGCCATGGCTGATGCCTGCCATGTTCCGCGTGCACTCCCCTGCTGGCCATCTGGTAGACAGCACATGTCATAGAGACCGGTTGTTCAGTTGTTCTGCTGTTTGGCCTATTTCCTTATTAGGGTTTTACATATATATTAGAGGCCCAGTGCATGAAATTCGTGCATGGTGGGGGAGGGTGTCCCTCAGCCCAGCCTGCATCCTCTCCAATCTGGGACCCCATGAAGGATGTCTGACTGCCTGTTTAGGCCCGATCCCGGTAGGGCCTAAACGGGCAGTCGGACATTTCTCTCACAACCCAGGACTGCTGGCTCCCAACTGCTCGCCTGCTTGCCTTCCTGATTGCCCCTAACCGCTTCTGCCTGCCAGCCTTATCACCCCCTAACCACTCCCCCTGCCAGTCTGTTTGCCCCTAACTGCCTTCCCCTGCAGGCCTGGTCACCCCTAACTGCCCTCCCCTACAGGCCTGGTCACCCCTAACTGCCCTCCCCTGCAGGCTTGGTATACCCAACTGCTCTCTCCTGCAGACCTGGGTACCCCCCAACTGCCCTTCCCTGCAGACGCAGTCACCCCCAACTTCCCTCCTCTGCTGGCTGGGTCACCCCTAACTGCCCTCCCCAGCAGACTTGATCGCCCCCAACTGCCCTCCCTTGCAGGCCTGGTCACCCCAACTGCCCTCCCCTGCTGGCCTGATCACCCACAACTGCCCTCCCTTGCAGGCCTGGTCCCTCCCAACTGCCCCCCCTTGCTGGCCATCTTGTTCCACATGGGGGCAGGATCTTTGACCACATGGGGGCAGCCATCTTGTGTGCTGGAGTGATGGTCAATTTGCATATTACTCTTTTATTAGATGGGACTAGAGGCCCAATGCACAAAATTCATGCAAGAACAGGCCTCCTTCCCCAGGCTGCCAGCCGGTTTCCCTCTGGCACCCAGGACCCGGGCTTCCCTCCGGCACCCGGGATCCAGGCTTTCTTCTGGCCGCCGGCAGGCACCTGGGACCCAGGCTTCCCTCACAGTCCCGGTTTCATCCAGAAGGTCATTTGGAAGGATGTCTGGTCTAATTAGCGTATTACACTTTTATTATTATAGATAACTAGAGGCCCTGTGCATGAATTCATGCATGGCTGTCATCCCTAGGCCTGGATGGCAATCAGGGCCAGCCGGGGGGAGGGACCATGGGAGGTTGGCTGGCTGTGAGAGACACTGACAACCAGGGGGCAGCTCCTGTGTTGCGTGTCTGCCCCCAGTGGTCAGTGTGTGTCATAGTGACTGGTCGACTGGTTGTTCTGGTTATTAGATCATAATGGCCACTTAGGCTTTTATATATATAGACTAGAGGCCCGGTGCATGAAATTCATGCATGGCGGGGGGGGGGGGTTTGTCCCTCAGCCCAGCCTGCATCCTGTCCAATCTGGGACCCCTCGAGGGATGTCCGACTGCCCGTTTAGGCCCGATCCTACAAGGATCGGGCCTAAATGGGCAGTCGGACATCCCTCTCACAATCCAAGACTGCTGGCTCCCAACTGCTCGCCTGCCTGCCTTCCTGATTGCCCCTAACCACATCTGCCTGCCAGCCTGATCACCCCCTAACCACTCCTGTGCCAGCCTGATTGATGTCTAACTGCTCCCCTGCCAGCCTGTTTGCCCCCAACTTCCCTCCTCGGCCAGCCGAGTCACCCCTAACTGCCCTCCCCTGCAGGCTTGATCACCCCCAATTGCCCTCCCTTGCAGGCCTGGTCTCTCCCAACTGCCCTCCCCTGCTGGGCCTGATTGCCCACAACTGCCATCCCCTGCTGGCCATCTTGTGGTGGCCATCTTGTGTCCACATGGGGGCAGCCATCTTGTGTGTTGGAATGATGGTCAATTTGCATATTACTCTTTTATTAGATAGGATACAGGCCTGGTGCATGGGTGGGGGCCAGCTGGTTTGCCCTGAAGGGTGTCCCGGATCAGGGTGGGGGTTCCCTTGGGGTGTGGGGAGGCCTGGGCCAGGGGCCTGTGGTGGTTTGCAGGCCGGCTATGCCCCCGGCAACCCAAGTGGAGGCCCTGGTATCTGGGATTTATTTATCTTCTACAATTGAAACTTTGTAGCCTGGAGCGGAGGCAAGCCTTCTGCTTGCTCTGTGGTGGCAGCCATTTTTGTTGGGGTTTATTTATCTTCTATAATTGAAACTTTGTAGCCTTAAGCGGAGGCCTGGGCTGGCCAGAGTGTACAGAAAGCTTGGCTTCCTCCATCGCAGGGGAAACCCAAGCCTCCCTCCTGTTCTCTCCGTGGCCACAGCCATCTTGGTTGGGTTAATTTGCATACTTGCTCCTGATTGGCTTGTGGGCATGGCTTGTGGGCATGGCTCGTGGGTGTAGCAGAGTGATGGTTAATTTGCATATTACTCTTTTATTAGACAGGACTAAGTGTACTGGTTAATAGTGACAGGTTTTGTAATCAAAGAAAACATGATAATTTCAAGAGAAACATCAAAAGTGCTTTATTCAAAGTAATGTCCATCACTAGCTACACATTTCCCCATCTTTCAGGTAATTTGTGGATACTGTCCCAATAGAACTTTTCTTGTTTTGAGGCAAACCATTCAGAGACCCAGTTTTCACTTCTGTGTATGTTTTGAACTGCTGTTCAGAAAGTGCGTGTGCCATCGATCAGAACAAGTGGTAATCTGAAGGAGCAAGGTCTGGTGAATACAGCAGGTGGGTTAATACTTCCCAGGAAAGATCTTTTAACGTGTCTTTAACTGGTTTTGAAGTGTGTGATGGTGCATCATCATGAAGCAAAATTACTTTGCCGTGTCTTCTGGCATATTCTGGTCATTTCACGACCAAAGCATGGTTCAAATTGATTATCTGTTGTCGGCAGTGATCAGTATTAACTGTATCACCTGGTTTTAGAAGCTCATAATATCCCACACCTTCCCGATCCCACCAAATGTAGAGCATTGTCTTCTTTCCGAAGTGATTTGGCCTTGCAGTCGATGTTGATGGTTGACCTGGATCAACCCATGATTTTGTGTATTTGGGATTCTCAAAATAAATCCACTTTTCATCGCCAGTTACAATTCAATGCAAAAAAGACTTTCTTTCATGCCATTGAAGCAACATTTTACTGATGACTTTTCGGTTTTCCATTTGTCTTTCATTCAGTTGATGTGGCACCCATTTTCCTTCCTTTAAATTCTTTCCCTTTGCTTGTAAACAATCAGAGATTGTTTGCTGTACAAAGTTTAATCTTTCTGCAAGTTGTTTTTGAGTTTGACATGTGTAGGGAGCGGCTCTAGAGTTAAGCCTCCGATTGACAACAAACAGGTCCCAGCTTGGAGGGCATAGCCCTCTTAGCATAATTAAGCTTAGCCTTATAGCCCTCCCTAGTTCCTTCCTGGGTACCTAATGGGCTGTGCGAGGTGCAGCAAGTGCTGCCAAAATAAGTGAAACTCACAAGAGCATTGTAACTATGTTGACCACTACCTTGTTTTTCTCTGTCTATAAAATAAAGCCTCAGCTTGCTGGCTGGATAATTCTCTGTGGCCTCAGCCAGGCACAGGAGATCCACCGAGCCCCAGCTATATTCTCTTTGTCTGTCTTTTCTTTAATCCTTCACTACCCCTCCTCAGGCTCACCGAACCCTTGGCTGTGCTGGCACGGCACAAACATGCATCTTCATCCAATAATGCTTGTAATTGTTGGTCTTCAAACTTTTTTGGTTGACCTGAATGTTCTTTGTCTTTCACATCGAAATAATCATTTTTAAAACGTTTAAACCAGCGTTCACAAATATCTTGAGATGGAGCATGTTCACCATAAGCTTTCCAAAGTATATGATAACTTTTTCTTTAAAGTAATGAATTAAAACTTCCTGCGAATGCTCTTTTTTTTGGCACAAAATTCGACATTTTTTAACCGTAAAAATATCTATGCTGTTAACACCTTCAGCAAATTTGACATATGAAGTTTTGAAGCTTGTTGTCAATACAAAAAATAGTAAAACATATCAAATTGCATATATATCAACATATGTGCAACTACATCTATTGAAAAAAATCTGCATTATTAGCCAGTATATCTAGTAGATTGTTTCTAAAGTAGTAGAGACTTACATGTCAGATCAAGGCAGAGTTGAGACTTTAATCTAGAGCATTGCTACCAAGTGGAAATATAATGCAAGCCACATGGGTAATTTTAATTTTTCTAGTATCCACATTTTAAAAAATAAAAAGGCAATGAAATTGATTGTAATTATATGACTTAACCCAATGTAACCAAAGTTTTATCCTTTCAACATGTAATCAATATAAAATTATTGATACATCTTATTGTTTTCAACTAATTCTTTGTGTTTTACACCCATAGAATAAAGGAGCCTCATTTCATGAGCTTAATAGTCACACGTGGCTCGTGGTTATCCTACTGGGCAGTGCATTCTGGTGTCAATCAGGAGGTATTTTCTTCTCTTGCTTTATGGTTTTTGAGCCTGACATTTGCCTGTAGAAACATGGTGTATTTTCAGCCAATCAAGCTCAGGTATTACTTGTTCCTGTGCTTTATACAGCAAGCAGGTATGTGGTTGCTATTCCTGTACACGTTGGGAACAGAGGATCTCAAACTGTCTTTGTGCACTGAGCACTTGGAATGATAAATTGCCCTGCAAATCTCCTGCTTCACCTGCTCTCACCTCCCACAGGTAGAAACACAACCTGGTAAAAACCACGAAGGAAAGATCCAATAACAAAATGTCAGCATGGGTGCATGGTCAATCCCAATGGCTATATTTTAAAATGTTACTTTTCTCTGATTTTATGTTAAAAATCTCTGTGATGAAAAAGCATACAAGTGGTAGGTGGGGCAGGGGGAGGCACAACTTAGAATTGGTGGAAGAAGGTCTTCGAGGAAATGGCACACACAGGAACAGTAATGACAAACAAAGGGAAAACTATCTGCAAGAACAGAGCTCTTAGGCACAGAATAAGTGGGGCCCTACCTCACATTCCAGTTTATTAAAACAAATTCCATGCTCTTGCTGACTTGATCATGTTTCTAACTTACAAAATTCCTCTCTGACTCCAGAATATTAATGTTGGCCCTTCGTGGGGAAGGTTACTCCAAACAATACTGGTTCTAAGACCTTTAAATGTATTAATGTATTTTAGCCTTGTGACAGTTCCATGAGCCTTACAATAAACCTGTAACAGGTTTGGGCTGAAAATAAAATAAAATAAATAAAATAAAATATAAAATAAATAAATAAAATAAATAAAATCTCTCTATATAAAACCCTAACATGCAAGTAGACCGAATGGCAGAAAAACTGAACAACCAGTCGCTATGACATGTGCTGACCACCAGGGGCTGTGTGCGGAACATGGCAGGTGTCGGCAGCAGGCGGGATGGTGGAGCAGGTGAGCGGGGTCACTAGACCAAGGTGGGGTGCCGGTAGCTGACATCGGGGTGAGCCTCTGGTGGTTACTAAAAATTATTTGCCCCCACATGGCATGGTCCTACCCGGCACTTGCACCTGCTGCCGGTGCTGGCCCCACTCACACCCACTGCCAGTGTAGGAGCTGCCGCTTGCACCACTGCTGGTGCCCAGCACTGGCCCCGATCTCTTGGTGCTGTAAGTGGGTTCGAGCGGCGGCTGCCAGCCCTGATCACCTCTCAGGGCTTCTCCACTTTGCCCTGCTCCTGAAGGGCAATCGGGGCTGGCAGCCACCGCTCCCACCCACGCCTGGCGCTGTGTACACCAGTCCTGATCACTTGGTGCTATCAGGGGTGCGAGTGGCAGCTACTGGCCCCTACCCCTGCTCCTGAGGGGCGATCAGGGGAGCAGCTGCCACCTGCTGACAGCACCAGCCCTGCTTGCACCCACTGCTGGCACTGGCCCAATCGTTCTGCACCATCAGCAGGTGTGAGTGGGGGCGGGGTAGCCGTGGCAGGAGGGACCAGGCTGGGGTGCTGAGGATGGGCCGAGACCTGCCTCTGTGCCCACCGCAGACTTGCAGCCCAAAGTTCCTTTCAAGGTGCTCGAATTTGTGCATTGGGCCACTAGTAAAATAATAAAATTAAAATAATAAAATAAGTTCTGTGATCCTTGTAACAAATCTATAACAGGTTTGGGCTGGAAATAAAATAAAATAAAACAAAAACCCCCAACCTACCAGAGGGTAAAATGGTGGTTACCAGGGGATGGGGTGGAGGGATAAGATTAATGGTATTTAAGGGTACAGATTTGTAACAAGTAGTAAATAAGCCATGGAGATTTAATGTACAGTATAATGAATATAGACAATTTTACACTCTGACTGTGACATGATAAATATCACTGCAATGGCAATCATATAACAGTATATAAATGCATCAAAGTGACATGCTGTACACCTTAAATTTATACAATGTTCCATGCCAAATTTTAAAAAATATTTTAAATTATTCAATAAGTAAAAAAGAAACCAGAGTATAACAGGTTTTAGTTTCAGCTCTCACTTGCTAGTTAGGACACTCTGTGAGGTCCAATTTTATAATATGTAAATTGTGAAAAATAATGACTCACCTAATAAGATGATTGTGAAAACTAACCTGAGTTGATGTGTGAAATGTACATTGAACAGTGCTTGGCAACTTTGCAAATATTGAGGAGAGAGGTTCTAGGATATTCTATGGCAAGGAGGCCACAGGATTAGATTATTTTCTTATGGGTAGTAATAGACAGTGGTTTTCTTTAAGAGCCACAATTTCCTTTGCCTATATATTAGAAAGTTTTTGGGACTATACTAACCTTTAAGGCATTGGAGAACTTTCTAGAGTATTTAAATCAAGAACTTATTCCAACCTTATTGAAATTTTTGAATAATTTTTGAATAGGTCATAACTGCACATGCTGCAAACTTAAAAGAAAATATACAAAAAGAAATGAGGAGAAAAGAGTGTATGTACAGTTACCAGTGTTTGTTCCTACACCAGAGATATTCTGTGATACCCAAGGGCTCGCCCTCTCTCCTCTTTAACTAGCAAGTATATTCAACAGGTATGTATTGTTTTTACTGAGATACTCCAAAGCCTTAAGTGTTTGAAAACACTTCAAGCAAGAGTTTCAGTTTAGGAGTACTGATTAAAGTTTCCCCAGTGACACTTTCTAACAGACTCACAACAGCTATTGGCTGTTAGGGATCATCTCACCCAAGGCCCCAGAGAGGTGTCGATAATCAGGTATAATGAGCAAGAAATGGTAAGAAGAGAGTGTAGGAAAGGAAGGTGAAGCTGATAAGTACCTACTGGGTGTCAGATATGACTCTAAATTTTTAAATGTACTGTCTTAATTTTCCCAACCACCTTGGAGATGGTTATTATCCTTTACCATTTTGCAAATAAGAAAACCGGTTATAGAAAAGTTAAGTGACTTGCCCAAGCTAACACAGAAAGTTGAGGAGTCAGGATTCACTCAGACCTTACTGGGCTTGCATCTCAACTGCCTTTGTCTAGTCCCGTGGTCGGCAAACTGCAGCTTGCGAGCCACATGTGGCTCTTTGGCCCCTTGAATGTGGCTCTTCCACAAAATAACACAGCCTAGGCGAGTCTATTTTGAAGAAGTGGCGTTAGAAGAAGTTTAACTTTAAAAAATGTGGCTCTCAAAAGAAATTTCAATCATTGTACTGTTGATATTTGGCTCTGTTGACTAATGAGTTTGCCGACCACTGGTCTAGTCCATTCCCCCATCAATCAGAAGGGAACAGACTTGGAGAATGCTAAATGCAGCTTTTTGGCAAAGCTGTATAAATGGCATGCCTATATTATGTGGTCTCCCTTTTCACTCCCTTCCTGTTAAATAATAACTGGGTTATTACAACAGCATCAAGATCTGAAAAACTAAGAAAACATAAAAAGTAATAAACAGTAGGCAGAGACCAGAGTCAACAATCCTTCTCTCTTTCAGTTTCTCTTCAGACATATGGACCATTGGCCAGGACATATTGTAATTGTTCATGGAGATCAATCTAAGGCACAAAGAGATGTTCATTTTTTTTTTTGGGGGGGGGTGGGAAGGCAGATGCTCTACCCCTGTGCTGCCTTAATGGGGCCCCAGAATCTTCATTTCTATGGTTAAGAGAAAAGCAGTTATAATCACTGAACACATAAGATTTTTGTAAACAAAAATTCCTAAATAAAAGAAATAGATTCTGTTTTGATGGTGTCATTGTCTTTATCAGTCTGGGCTGCTGTAACAAAATACCACAGACTGAGCGGCTTAAACAACAAACATTTATTTCTCACAGTTCTGGAGGCTGGAAGTCCAGGATCTTAGTTCCATCTGATTTCATGGGGCCTCCACCCTTATGACCTCATCTAAGCTTAGTCACCTCCCAAGGCCCCAGCTCCTGAGAGCATCACATTGGGGTTTAGGGTTTCCACATATGTGTTTTGTGGGGATAAACATTCTGTCCATAACACTGACAATAACCAAGTAATGTATGCATACAGAGTGCGGCAAGGTTCACACTAGCCACCTCATTTGCCCCTCAGGGTTGTTACCGGTAAGTTAGCTATTTTTTATTTTCCCTGTTTCACAGATGAGGAAGCTCAGTGGAGAAGGATCCAGTGATTTCCCCAAGGTCACACAGCTAGGAAGTGGCAGGGGGTGGAGTGCAAATTCTGGGTTTCTTATTAAAATCCCTGTTCTTTCAGCTACATCAGGAATCAGGCCATGCTGCCTCTAGTATTAGCAGCAGCATTCCCAAAACAAGAAGAGCAAGAGAAGTTTATTTAGTGCTTTACTGTGTGCCAGTCTCCTTGAGCTCATTATCTCCTGGGGTGGGTACTGTTACTCTCCCTTGTACATCTCCAAGAAAACCTAAAATCATCAGTGTTAAGACATTTTCCAAGATCACACAGCTGGTACATGCTAGAACAAATCCTGGAACCGCGTCTAGCTGATCCTAGAGATTATGTTCTTATTAAATGCTGTGCTCGAGTGGCCTTTGAAATCCTCTTTGAAAGCAGTGTAAGACGTAGAGGGGCTACATGGAGATGGGAAAAAATAAAACAACAAAAAAAGAAAAGCGGCATGGAAGATGAAAATATTTTGTTACACATATTTATTGAGATTTTAGCCAGAAATGCATTTCTTGCCCTTTAAAAGCATTAGTGTCCTACAATGTACTCCATTGAAAGTCCTATTTTTGGGGCATGCAGATGGAGGACAGATGTTTCTTTATGCTCTGAAAGGTCCACTCTATGTAGCTGACCATAATGAGATTGTATCTTGTTCTGAATGTTTCAGAAAAATGGCAGCCAACAGATCATTCCAATTCAAAGCCAAATCAGAGCAGTTACTGCATAGATTTGATGAAAACAACAACAGGATGTTACTCAGTGGTTTGGGTGGGAACTTTTCATGTCAGACTTCATTCTGAGCCATGCAGACATTTTCAGAGAGGCAAGCGTTCTACCCTGAAATTCAGCCTGAAGTCAGAGAATTGCATGATTGAGACTGACATGATGCGCGGGGGGTGGGGTGGGGGTGGGGCTACAGGTGTGGGGAGAGCAATGCTGACCTTTATTTTGGTGCGATACAGAATTAAGGCAGAAGGCCCCAGAGCCATGGAGAGTAGGTGGGAACTTTGCTGTGGCTTGAGCATGACTCTTCAGATAAAAGACACTTTCTGTGGGTGCAGCAGTTGAACTTCAGTGATGCAGCATATTTTAAGTGCCCATTTGGGAAGAAGGCTTAGAACTCTAAGAGAGTATTTCACAACCTTCCTTGTGTTTTGGAGTCATGATTACAACCTGCAAAAAAGTTCTTAGGGTCAATGCACAAGTGCATGTATGTTTTGATTGAGCTGATTTCCGGGTCAGGGAGTCTTTTTGTATTCTATAGAGAACCATAGCACCACAGAGCCTAAAATTGGCCTCGCCGTTACCTGGCTTAGCCTAAAATTGGCCTTGCCGTGACCTGGCTCACTGTTCATTTTATTGAGGAGGAAACTGAGGTGGGCCCAGTGAGGGCTAGTGACATTCTGGAGGAACTCAGCCCAGCGGGGAGAGCATTCCTGAAGACCTAAAGGACCCTAGTTCTAAGTGGTGTTTGCAAATTCAGCTGAGTTTTTCACAGTATCTAAGAACACACTCTCTGAGATCTGATCTGGATTCTAAACCAGCTTTCTTTGCTTATTAGCTGTGTGTGTTTTGGTAAGACATTTAACTTCATAATGCTTCAGTTTTCTCATCTATAGAATGGGCACAAGATTTTCATCCTTTAACCTCATTACACCCATTAAATCCTCAGATAAGGTACCCGAAATCTTACTTTCTCATGCTATTTCCTTGCACACAAGCCCCTAATGACTTCTCATTGTTTAAACAGTTTGCCCACAAAGGTACCCTCTAGTAGTTCCTGGCACATGCACTGGACCTTAGACATTCTGGCTGACCCACTGTCCCAGGGCACCATTTGTCAATGCCTGGTTTCTTGCTTTTCATTGGTTCTGCCCCTACAATGTGCTGGCCACTATGCTAGTTGAAGGGGATTAAAGAGATGAAGATATAGTTTCTGTCATCAATTTAGTAAGGAGGAAATTTATAAATAATCTCATTACATTATTGTAAGGGCTGGGATGAAAGCACCTAACTCCTACTTGGGAGAAGGTAGGTGGTCAGAGAAGGTGTTAGAGAAAATATTTCATCTTAGTCTTAAAGAATAGTGAGAGGATAGATAGCTAGATAGATAGATGATAGATCTTCTATATTTATGCAGAAGGAAGGGACTTCTGACTGAGATCAGCATGGGCAGAGGCATGGCAGTTTGGGAAGGCGGGCAGAGGCTGCCAGCCAGTTCCGTATGATGGGCCTGCAGGAATGCACATGGAAGTCCAGCCCTGCCCAGAGGATTGGATTCTGGCCAATAGAAAACCAATGGGGTCAGGCCCTATTGCTGCTTTGTTAAATCCCACAGGGACAAAAGAGCAAGAACATTTAACATTCCCAGTGACTCACATGTAAATGACTGTGTTTGCTGAGGTTTCTTTCTCCAGGTATGGAGGCACCTAGAGGCAGGGACATCTTTTACACCAGGCGACAGAGTGAAAAGTCAACATGGTGACATTTCTGCTGCTGACATCATTCCAGTTATGTGGCATTGGATTTAATCTTTCCGAGCTTCTTCTCTGTACCGTTACAAGAACAACACCTTTTCCTTTAAGTCCTGCTCCCTGACTCCGGGAGAAGTGACAAGGGTGTGACTGTGGCATATGTTCTCCAAAAGACTCTCCCTGCTCTCAGCAGTGCCCTGGGTGGTGATGGATAAATGCTTGTTATCAGTGGGAAGTAACCTGCCATCCCTGGTACCTTGACTTGGTTACCTGATTGCTTCCAGGGAGATGTGGGGCTGCCCAGGGCATGGCCTGTTTCTTCAATCATCTCTTGGCTGTCCCTCCTTTTTGTATCAGGAGAGGGAAAAGAGGAAGGAAATTAAAGGGACATGTGCTCCTGCTGGGCCTGATTCTCTTTTTCTGGTCCAGTGCTCTTTTCTCATTCAGAAGGTAATATCCCCTTCACATGTCAGTCCGTTGGATGGTCAACTATTTAGGGAGAATCTCAAAGTCAGGTGCCAAGACATCAGGTAGACGTGGATGCTGTCTGCACCAGGTTTACTGTCTAGTCAGGAACACAGACATTAAACAAGCAGTAATTACCAAAGTGATGGAGAACTCAAAGTCGAGTGCTGGTTGCCACAAGAATGCACAACAGAGGAACCTAAATATGGACCTGGTCAGAGAGGTGCTATCCTGAAGAAGCGACCTTTAACCTGAGAACTCCGATGAACAGGAGTTAGCTAAGCAAAGGGAGCAAGGACGAGTCTTCCAGACAGAGAAATACATGTGCAAAGACTGGGGTGGGAAAGGGCATGTTTTAAAAGATTTTCTACCAACTCTGGAGGAAAACTCATTAGAGCTAACATGCGGTGAGCACCCACCAGGGTCAGACGAGATGCCAAGCATCTTACATAATCTCATGGAATCCTGCTAAGATCCTGAGAGGTTTGTTTCCACGAGGGCAGGGTCTTGTTTGTCTTGTCCCCATTGATTCCACTGAGTCAGTATTGAAGATACAGTCGAATCAGTGGGGACAAGCACCTGTGTAGGAGCCGGCACCTGTGTAGGAGCAGGCACTTGATTTTCGTAGAATAGTTTACGTTTCACTGAAGAGGACACTGAGGCTCAGAGAGATAAGGTTACTCAAGTGTTACTTCTGGAGATAGGACTCCAACCCAGAGTGCAGATGAGTGCCTCCCCGCCACCAAGCTGACAGTCCAGCTCGGTCTAGGACAATGTCTTGCTTTCTCTTGTAGACACAGCAGAGCCCAGGTCTAGGCCTAGAGCAGTCCTGGGCTGGGCTGGGCAGAAGACAGAGTTGGTGCCCAGCACACAGCTCTAAGACAGCCCCCCATGGGTCAGCTGAGCCTCATGGGTGCACAGTCAGCCCTTAGAGCTGGCACCCAGTTGGGGCTATACCCTCAATGCAGGGAGGAGCTGACATCTCTCAGTGTATCCGAGCCTGGAGGTGTGTCTCTCCAACTGGGAGCCTGTTAGCTGTCTGGACAGTTAGGCCCAGAGGCCCATGGACCAGAAACCTGAGAACTGAAAACTTGGAGGCATCGGTTGGCCCTGGTCAGACTCTGGGCTGCACGTCAGTGGTGATGGATCAGCCTCAGATTTCAAGCTTTGGTGTTAAAGCTCAAGAGGGCCAAGCACTTCACCAGTCACCTCTTTACCTGTGTAACCTCAGGACATTTCTCCATACTGGGGACTGTAATCTGAGCACGATGAAGGCTCTCCTGGGAATGCTCCTCTCTGCCCTGCCCTAGTTAGCTTTTCTTCACTGTACACCCCGCCTCCTGAGGCCAAGGTGCTGCAGAACAGACCTTATGATCATTCCATCCTCCTCCTTGTGTTTGTATGCCTTAGGTACTTTAGTGAATAAAAAAGTCTTGTGCACATGTCATAAAAGTGAGTCATTTCAAAAACTGAAAAATAAATGTATGACATGCTCAAGCTCTTAAGAACATTACTCAATATTAACCCTGATCAACACTTCCCACTCACTGAGCATTTCATGTAGATCAGAATAATGGTGTTGGAAGGCACCTTAGGGCACATCTAGGCTCTTATGAAGCTCAGGTAGGCGGGGCCCTGAGCACACTGACATACACAGATCACATTGAAAATGGCAGCATCAGGAGGGCCAGTGCAGAATCCCAGAAGTCACATGAATTTAGCCTGAACTGGGATTGGTAGTCATTTTGCAAGTCTAAACATCTGCCAGCATTTCCCTATAATAAATCTGGATTCTCTGGGATCTAAGCTGGACAATAACACCCAAACTGACTCCGAGCCTCCTCTGCACTTTAAAACCAAAACCAAAATGTTAACGACAGAAGTTAATGACAAATGTTCATCTCAGAAGTCACAAGGACCCCACATTCTCTCCCCCTGTGAGCTGGGGTCTCCAGCATCCTCAACACCACCAGTTCTCTGAGCCACAGATCCCACTGAGAAGCATGTTAATTTCCTGCAGGCCCCTCTAGAATTGGGCTCAGCTGGGCCTCTGCTGTGGCTCTGAGGTAGCACCAAAGCCATATGGCTCATTTCCAGCCTTGCATAAAATCATGCTTGGCGGGCACTCTTTTCTAGGTTGGAGGAATTAGACTCACCATCAGAAAGAAAAAGGCCAGGCCAGTTTTTTTCCTCTTCTAGAAGAATATAAAAAGCAGCTAATGCAATTGTGCAAAGTCACTTGATAAGTCATCTTCCCTTTGTTTGCAGAGTTTAGTGGGGGCAGTAATGGAGGACATGTGAGAGCTGCAGTCCCACAGTGTGAGTGGGCCTTGGAGACCTGATCAGGGTCACTCGCAGCGGGCCTGACATGCCATTGGCTTGAAGGGCAGGCATTTGGAAGCATCCAATGGGAAATGCCAACTGAACCAGTGCTTCAGGAAGGGGGCCCTTAGACCTTGGCTTTCTCCAATCTCAGCAGTGTGTTCAGCCCAAAGGCAAAGCCAGGGAGGAACACTCCGTCAGCTTGGGGTGAGGAAGGCAGCTTCTCGTCTGGAGCATGGCATGAATTTCATAAGGGCAGCTTAACCCGTCCTTCCTCACTCTGCAAACGTCTAAATCAGCAGAACGAATTTAGAATGAATTTAGCCTGAACTGGGATTGGTAGTCATTTTGCAGGTTTGCCAGTAAGCCTCAGTTTAACACTCCCCAGAAAGTCTGGGTGACATAGGGAAGGCACTTGTCTGTTGGTCACACCTGGGAACAGGTCATTGGCCAGAGTAAGCATGGTCCCTGCAAGTGTGGGAAGATTTGAGATATATTATCCCCTAAACAAAGGAATTCGCTCTCTTGCCTCTTGCTTTCTTGCTCGCACTTAACTCCTGGTCTGTGGGGCGCTACGTGCCTGCATTTTCCCACACACAATGGACTAATGGACTGCAACTAGTTTAATGCTAAACCAGACCCAACTGCAATATGGAACAGAAATTGGACACTGGCTTTGTTTCTAGCTCTACGGAATCCCTAGCTGCACATCTTCTAGGACCGGATTAAGGGAAATGGGACTTTGCAAACGAGGGATGTAATTCCACGCAAATAAAACTTTCTACCCCATCTCATCCTCCCATGGGGATCTCTGAAAATGCTTATTCCATCGGTATTCCAAGAACCCCTCTCCCATGCATCTCTCTGATAACACAACCAACTCAGCCACACTGGCCAGGTCCTAGTTTTCTTATAAGTGAAGTGGGGACAGGAGCCTGCAGTGCTATGGGCCCAGCAATGCACTGTGCACAGGCAGGGGTCATTATTAAGCTGCAGGATGGAATGAAAAGGAATCAGCTTGCTAGAGAATGCACAGGAGGCAGAGCTAGGAAGAGGTAGCAGCTCCCCCGCCAGACTTCGGCGGGCATGTAGATGATCTGTGCTCCCGAGAGCCAGCCCAGAAGAGTGAAAAGAGCTCTCACTGGGGCTGTGCAGACTCAGACATGGGTTGCGATTGTCAACCAGTGACTTAGGCTTTCCCCTTCAGAAAAGTCCATGGTTCCTTCTGCTGGGAAAGTGTTGCATTTCTAGAATGACATTAGGGGATGTGGGGAAGGCTGTGCATGGAATGGGTGGAGAGTGACTCAGTGGCTCAGGAGATGACGAACTGGATAGATAGGAGGCAGGAGGAAGCACTGGGCTTACAGCTGATGGGAAGAGACTAATGAATAGTCAGTCACCTGTGAGTCTTCAGCACCAGGTGGGTGAGAGAGAAGGAAGTGCTGAGGTTGGGTTGTTTCCCTAAACCTCTGCAGAAACAAACTTTGCAGACCTGTAGGTTGACTGCGATGTCACTTCTGAACAGTTACGAGGCCTTGGGAAAGCTAACCTTTTTAAATTTCTGTAAAACGGGAATAACACATCAAACCAAGTTGTCGGGTGGGCTGAGAGATACAAACAAAGAACCCAGTAGAGTACCTGGCATGCAGCAGGTGCTAAATGACATTATTGATGTAGTCCAGTTCCACTGTGCTGTTTTCCCTACGCTGAAGGAGCATGGACAAGCAATGATTAGATGTTTTATCTTTTTTTCAGTTTGAAGCCGTTAATGAGGCTCTGCAGAGATATCACAAGCCCAGCAAATTTTCCTCAGGCCTCTTAATGGAGACGATCCATTTTCCTTCCCTTAGTTAATTCTTTAGCCTTTCTCTTCCACTGAGCAATTGCCTGCAACTGGCTCAGTCTATTATTAAAGAGATGATGGAACTGCTCTTTTCTCCCCATAATGATCTGAATAGTCCCTCTATGAAGTTCCCATAGAGGCAATAGACAAGGATGGGAATACAAACCCAGTAGAGGGAAAGAATAATCGGAAACCCCCTTCACTCAGTTGGCATTTGTTGAAACATTTGCTGGGGTGGGTACTAATTTACAAGCAACACCCTATGTCATTGGAATGATTAGAAATAGGGGGCCAGTTAATTCAGGTTTCCACATGCAATTTCTTACATTGACAGCCTAAGGAATGCAAATTGGTCCTGCTGCCAGTCAGCGCGTTGAATAAGTCTCTTATTGGAAATTGTGACAAGAAACCACCTTGTAGGAAGGAAGAATCTTGGTAACTGAAAGACATTTATTTTTGTGAGGAAAGCTAAAATCTCACCCTTGGTATGATGGGTACTTAATATCTCAAAGATGGGATTTAGCAATGGGAGAGGACATGTAAGCTTGAAGTATGTGGTTAGGACAGCAATAAATGAGAGAATGAGAGAGAGAGAGAGAGAGAGAGAGAGAGAGAGAGAGAGAGAGAGAGAGAGAGAGAGAGAGAGATATCTAGGAAGGGAGTGGGAAGGGACCAGGAGAATAGGGTGCATTGAGGGGAAAGAGGGGAGACCCAGCAGCTGACAGGCCTGCTCTTGATGCCTGGAGAAGAGAGGGTCCATTGCGATGTTTGAAGAAATGCTCTGAGCTGTAGTAACTTTCATTTGCCCTATAGCTTCTATTTAACTCTCTGCTCAGTCACCTCTAAAATCTCACTCTTGTGACAGTTTTGTTATTGGAGAAGGAAATAACTAGACAGCTCATATCAAGGTTCATGGTTTTCAGTAAAAGAAAACCAGTTTTGGGAGAAACCAAGATGGCGGCATAGGTAAGCACCTAAACTGCTGCCTCGCACAACAATTTCAAAACTACAACTAAAAGACAAAATGGACACCATCCAGAACCACAGGAAACCTGGCTGAGTGGAAATTCTACAACTAGAAGGAAAGAGAAAAGCTCACGGAGAATTGGAGGAACGGCAAAGGGTTGAGGTATGGCAAACGGTCTTTGTGCGCGCAGAGAGGAAGGGCAGCTGAGAGCCTGGCTGACTTTCTCTGGTGGGAGGGGGAAGGAAGTCCCCAACTACACTGAACCCCAGTTCCAACTGCACTGAACCCCAGTTCTGGGCGAAACCCCATGGACCCAGGCTCATAGAGGGGGAGTCTGGACTGTCAGGTAGAGAGAAAGGCACTTGGAGACTTGGAGACCCGGGGAAGGCCCGGCAGGCAGGGGTCTGGAGGCACGCATGTGCGCCAGTGTGCACAAAGACTGCGAGGTTGCCACAGGCTTTCCCTAGCAGAAGGGAGTCTGAAGCTCCTGACTTGCACTGAGCCCCAGTTCTGACTGCACTGAACCCCAGTTCCAGATGAGCCCCTGGGGACCCACGCTCTTATGGGGGAAATCTGGACTCTTGGGCGGAGGCTCGGGAGGTGGGGAAGGCAGAGGTCTGGAGGCACGCGCAAGGGAAGGGCTGATGGGAAGCCAAGACTGTCTGCTCCGCCCTGAGACTCCACCCCATCCAAGATGAACACAGAGGCTTTTGCAAGTTGGCAAGTCTAATCGTATAAGGCTGTCTCCAGCACCAAACTTCTCCCAGCGTAGACACAGCGGATCCTCACAGCCCACTGGCCTGGAGGTCAATTCCTCCCAATGATACCAACAACAATCAAGACTTAACTACAACAAGGCTGTACACACAGTCCACAAAGGGGTGCACCAAGAGTGTCCACCTCAGGTAACTGGGGAAGCCGACCCACTGGGCCATATAGGAAACCTAGCACACAAAGCTACCTACCAACTCAGGGAAACAGTGAAAATGCAGTGACAAAGAAACAGATCACAAACAAAAGAAATGGAGGAAAACAAATGACTGGATATAGAATTCAAAACCACGGTTATGAGGCTTTTCAAGAATATCCTAGAACAGGCCGATAAATATAACGAGACCCTCGAAGATATGAAAAAGGACCAACTAGAAATTAAACATACACTGACTGAAATAAAAAATATTATACAGAGACCCAACAACAGACTAGAGGAACGCAAGAATCAAGTCAAAGAACTGAAATACAAAGAAGCAAAAAACACTCAACCGAAAAAGCAAAAAGACAAAAAAAAATCCAAAAAGTGGAGGATAGTGTAAGGAGCCTCTGGGGCAACTTCAAGCGTACCAAGATCAGAATTATGGGGGTGCCAGAAGAAGAGAGAGAGCAAGATACTGAAAACCTATTTGAAGAAATAATGACTGAAAACTTCCCCCACCTGGTGAAAGAAATAGACTTACCAAGTCCAGGAAGTGCACAGAACCCCAAACAAAAGGAATCCAAAGAGGACCACACCCAGACACATCATAATTAAAATGCCAAGAGCAAAAGACAAAGAGAATATTAAAAGCAGCAAGAGGAAAACAATTAATTACCTACAAGGGAGCACACATACGATTGTCAGCTGATTTCTCAACAGAAACTATGCAGGCCAGATGGGAGTGGCAAGAAATCTACAAAGTGATGAATAGCAAGAACCTACAACCAAGATTACTCTACCCAGCAAAGCTATCATTCAGAATTGAAGGGCAGATAAAAGAGCTTCACAGATAAGAAAAAGCTAAAGGAGTTCATCACCACCATACCAGTATTATATGAAATGCTGAAAAGTATTCTTTAAGAAGAGGAAGAAGAAAAAGTAAAGATAAAAATTATGAACAACAAATACATATCTATCAACAAGTGAACTTAATAATCAAGTGAATTAAAAACCTGAGGAACAGAATAATCTGGTGAATATAATAGAATCAGGGGCATAGAAAGGGAGTGGACTGATAATTCTCAGGGGGAAATGGTATTGGGGATTGCAGGAAGAGACTGGACAAAAATCGTACACCTATGGATGAGGACAGTGTGGGGGAGGTAAGAGCAGAAGGTGGGGTGGGAACCGGGTGGAGGGGAGCTATGGGGGGAAAAAGGAGAAACAATTGTAATAATCTGAATAAAGATTTATTTAAATAAATAAAAATAAAAGAAGGAAATATCATAAAAACAAGAAAAAAAAAAGAAAACCAGTTTCCCCATCTCTACCAAATACACATTGAATAAATTATTCAAAGAATGTTTTTTTTTAAAGGGGTGCTAAATTCTTGCCTGCCCACCTCAGGTCTGGTCCTGGTGCCAGGCACTGCAGGGGGCTTTCTAAGGCATCTCATTTGAGATGGAGTCACTAGGATTAAGTGAGGACCATTGAATTCTCAAGATCTTCCCTTGGAGGCTGCATTTGATAAAGGCAAGGCAAAGAGAAACTGAATAAAAAGGAATCTTCAATTTGGTTTGTTCTTATCTCAGCAGCAGAGGGAGGCAGAGAGTAAAAAATAATGTGTTGAGCTCTATACTAACAAATGCCTGTGTCAAAAGGCAAACAAACTTCTAAGGTGTTTATTATAAGTGTTGACGAAAAGGGGCCACATGCTAACCTGACTAACTCAGGGAAAGCCTGCGTGATGGCCTTGCAAACTCAAAGACCTAAAGTAACCACAAAGGATGGTCTGAAATTAAAAAGCAGTTTATGGTAGTAGTCATGTCCTAGGCAGATTATCTTCCCTGACAAAGGTAAATCTTTATTTAACTGAACCTATTGTCTTTGTGTATCTATGCTAACATATCGTTGAATGTCAAAGATTTTCCTTTTTTTTCTGGACCCCCTCAAAGCACAGGCACTGGCTGTGGAGACCACAAATCCTCATTGAGTTAATTGTTGACTGTTAACTATCCTGTACCCACCTAGTAAAAGAAGTATGTGTACATCACTTTATTTTTTTATCCAATCCCAGAGGTTTCCCTGCTTTGCTTTCTCCCACCTCCCTAATCTATCACTAATGGAGTTCATGTAACCCACTTACATCTCCTCTTTTGACTGTAATGTATAAAACAAGGTGAAAAACTGCCATTCTTTGGAATATTATCTTAATTCATTGAGATTCTGCTTCCCAGCAATTGTTGACAGTTTAGCTCAAATAAACTCACAAATTACTTTTTTTTACAAGTTTGAATATTTCTTATGTTAACATAAATCAGTTGCAAAGCTCTCAGGAACACACAGGTAGTCCTATAGAATCATTGGTATTTAGGAGGCAGGACTTATAACTCTAGAGGATGATGAGATAACACAAGGTGAGAAGAGATTTGAATTTTAAAGGGACTGTGCATTTTTTTCTGATCCTTCTTTGGCCTATAGTTATATATTTCTCTGAAAACATGGGTCTTGAGTTCAAAAATTAACTTTGCACCTTTGGATAAACAGCTGGCCTCCAGACCTTGGAGATGAGAGGGACAGAGTTGACAAGCTAGGATTTCAGAGAATCTAGAGAAAGAGGCAGAAGCCCAACAGAAACTGCTGCTCCAGACTCAAACCATGCCCTCGACCACACCACAAAGCCTCACTCTCCACTCCTCCCCTCCAACTCTCCCCCCGCACCCCCCCCCCCATACACACAGGCAGGTCCTTCACCACGTTTTTGATAAGCCATTTTGCAATGTGAAAGTGAATGAAGAACACGAAGCCATACTTAATATGGTGCTCGTGCAGGCATGTCACGGCCCTGCAGGCTGTTAGCACAAGACCAGTGTCCCGAAACTCCCAGCAGTCCCTGGGTGGCTGCGAATGCCTGGAGTCTGATGCAGGCTTTATTTTCTCAATGTATAGTGTGTCTCCCCGCTCCCCCCAAATGTATACACACATTTTGAATCATTATAAAGGCAGTGTTTACCTGTCATTTTCAAAATTGAGCTATCAGCTGTTAAAATGTGTATACGTTTTTGGGGGACACCCTGTATTTCCCATTCCTGAGGCACTTGGGAGGTAGAGGAAAACCTTCTTGAAGAACCGTATTTCCAGGAAAAAATATGTCCATCTGGTTTCAGCAGTTAATTTCCTTCATAATCTGGTTCAGTATGTATCAAGTTCTGTCCTTCAGCAGAGAAAAGATCTGAGTATCAGCTTTCTGATGTGTTCCTGACACTGTGCGTGCGTGCGTGCGTGCGTGTGTGTGTGTGTGTGTGTGTGTGTGTGTGTGTGTAAGCTGAAATAGAGGAAGAGAGGGGTGGGGGGAGAGAGATATATCAAAATAATGATTTAAAAATAAAACAAAAAGGTCAAATGATTATGTGTCTATTTTTCCCAATAATTCTATTTTTTCTCCCTTTACAAAACCTTCTGAAAATGTCATCTTGGAGCTCATTTCTTTGTTGTTTTTTTTTTCTGGAGCCAAGAAGAGAGGCAGAAAGATGGGCTGGTTGTCGATCTCAGGTCCTCAAAGATGCACACTGTTGGAAAGATGAACCTATTAGGAGAGTGACCAGTTCCACCTTCCCCTGCCCCTCTGTGCATTCAAGGATCAATCCAGCTCTTGTTAGGGGCTTGCTATTTTGTGACAATTGTAGCTTATTTTGAAAACTCATACGACTGTTATGAGATTCATGTCTAAACCTACAATCTATCACTTGGTGAGTTATGTAACCGTACAGCTGGCTGCACAGGGAAGTGTGGAAGGAGGAGGGAATCACTTTTGGAACCTGGTCACTGACGAGCAGACACAGGTAAGAAACAGTACAGTCAACTTCTTTCAACTTTTAATCTGTTTTTATTTGCCATTTGTTATAAAAATGGAATCTTCCTTTTACACAAAACGTACTTTAAAAACAGTAAAGTGTACCAAAACTAATGGATCTCAGGCAACGGGATTTACCACTAAAATGCAGATTTTCATGGTAAACCTGAGGGCTGAAAACATTCAACTCAAGCCAAAGTCTTACATTTTCTAATAATTTATTGCCAGAGGCCAAAGCTGATTATGTATGTTTCAAAATATGGGACAAAGATAAAATAAGCAATGCTAGCCTTCACCGGGACGCTAACAAGAAAATGGCTCTACTTCAGAATGGCCCAGTACTTTACTGAAACATTTGAAGAATTTTAAAAATACTTAAACATATTTAGGATTATACACAACACATATATGCACAGAGACAGCCATTCTAATTCTATGCCCCTTTGTATTTTTTAAATTGCACCATCTCTGTTGATAATATATGACATGCAGGAGGCACTCATAATTGTTTTTCTCAGCAGTAGTGTATTATACAAGTCAAATGCAAAACTTGAGTATAATTAAGTTCAACTGGAAACCATCTCAATTCAGTGCTTTGGCTTACATTTTCTGTTAATGCTTTCGTGGTGATAAAATTGTTCATGTAAAAAAAAAAGTTTAAGAGAATGTAGTACATTACCAAAGGAACTTAATAGATAGTTCCCAGTGGATAGAGAGGTGATGGACCAGAAACAGGAAGAAAGCAATTAAATAGGACTGCAGTTTTTTCACTGCTTCACCTTTCATATCCTGCTGAAGATGAGAATTATATTTAGGGCATTTTTCAAGTGTCATGTATGTGTCGTCATAATTCAAACAAGGGTACAAAATAACTCCTCCGCTCTCCCATCAGCCTTCCTCTTGTTTCCAGAAAAAAAATAAACACAGATTCTGATGCAATATACAGCTTCTGAAAACGGACTTACAGTTATATTCTCATGTTTTTGGGAGTGATGGGGAACCACTGGATTAGATCTAAATACTGCAGGATTGGGAAAAGTAGAACTACTCAACCAGGCATGATTATAGGCTCTGGCTTCTCCTCGGGTATCACTGGATTTCCCTAGGACAAATATATTGCTACTGTACAAGTGCTGATCAAATTTAAGGAGGTGAGTGAGTGGAGGGAGATAACAAAATACCTTATGTATACAGGACAATGATAAGAGAACAAAGATGGAAAGAGCATTTTTATTGAAAATACAAGGAAATAAAGCTATAAATCCATAGAATTGTTTATTATAATAGTTTCTGAACCCATCAATATTATGCAGTTTTAATTAAACATATAAAATTTGAATCATGAAGCACTTGAAGAAAACAAATATTTTCACCATCAAACAAAGGTCTGCAAATAGCTCACTGCAGCTCACCACAGCACACACATGCTGTGTATGCCCACAGTGCTGAGATTCTGAGGATCTCTACCCTGTTTCACACAAACATTCGTTAAGTAACAGTGAAATATCGTGACATCCAGGGGGAAATTAAGACTGAGGATGAAGAATGAAAACACACTATCTATGTGTCACATAGAGGTACCCTGATAAAGGTTAGGAAAGGAACACTATATCTTACCAGAAATGCTTAAAACTGCTTAGGTTCTCAGGCTAAGGTTGAGCAGTCAGTTTTGTTTTTTTTAAAAAAATATAACTAAGAGAAAAACACTCCATAATTATGAGAAATAAAAAATATCCTCTTGCAACTTTGGGAAAAAATACTAAACATATCCAAGACTAATGTTACATTTTGCATATATAGGTGTGTGTGTGTCTGTGTGTGTGCATGCAAATAAAATGAACCAATGTCATTAACTTTGTTCTGAATAACATCCATGTTTATTTTTTGGAAAATGTACTGCACATTCTTGGAAATCAAATGCCAACTAAAGTCTCACAATCATAAGTGAACCAACTTCATTTCTCCATTTAAATTCCCCTTAAATGAATATGAACACATATAAAATGATCTGTTCCAACCATGCAGGAAAGGTGGCATTAAACCCCTTTTGTGTGTCAGGTGGTGATGGTCTCAGAGTTCATTGCATTGGTGTGACGTCATTTCAAAAGCTACCTAAACACTGGTATGTAAGGATGAAATAAAAAAGAAATCTGAGAACTTTTTAATGGCATTGAGAACAGAATTTGCACCGGTTACTACACCCTTATGTTTGGAAAGAAGCTTACAATATTCACTGTTAATCCTGATAGTAATTCACTTCCAGAAATTGAGAGAGGTGATAAGGAAGATTTAGCCAATGACTTTTGCATGTGAATACAACCAGTGACTAGCCAGGGAGAACTAGTTTGTCAGGAAAATGGTAACAACCTAAAATTTGTTTTGAAAACTCTTCTTTAGAAAAGAGGATGAAAATTTTCATACAAATTATGGCTAATTATTTGTCCCCAAACATTTAAGTTCTCAGAACATTTAAACACCTCTCCATGTATATCGTTCACATCCAAAACTTAAGATAATCCTATCTAACACAGGGTCCACACACATGACAATTCTATTGTGAAATATGAAAATGACCATCAACTCACATTAAAAATAGGAAAATGACAAAAAGAAGTCTAGATATAGTCAGGATCTGTTTTCTGAAGTCCTAGAAGAAAGTTTCATCAGTTATGCCTGGGTCCCTGAGAACTTGAATGTTCTGACTAAAGGCAAGTTTTGGTAAGAATTACATTTTTACATCATTCCTTCTTATTCAGAATAAACCATAAGGTTTAGGCAGCCTTTGGTGTTTTTATAATTTTTATAGCTAATATTATTCAAATTCACTTGATGCAAACAATTCTTTCTCTGAGATTCAGTCCAGGTGTGTGTGGCAGGAGAGGGAAGCTACATTTTGTTATAAGGACTCACTTTCATCTTTTTGGAATGGGCAAAGCAAGAAAAACAGCAAACATCACAACTCCATGTTTACGGTACTCTTTACCCATAGTGTTTTCCAGTTTTGTCTAGGTGCGGTTAATCAATTACTTCATAGTCACACCCAAAATTAGATGGCATCATAATGCCTAGAGAAAACACATTAAAAATGTAACATTTACCCAAAATGAGTCCATTGATTTTCATTTTACAATATGCACGGTAAAAGGCCAAACACAAAAGCTCTTTATAAAAAAAGAGCAAATTGTATTCCAGAAAAGTTAACCAGAGGCATGAGATGAATTCCAGTTGAATGGGTTTATTTCTTTGTGAGCTTTGAGAACTCATCTTAAACAATGAATAGAGGCTGAGTGTTTTACATTATCATATCTACAGATCATGCAGATGGGAAGAAAGTAAAGTGTTTTGGTTTAACTCTTAATTTCTACAAGATTATTTTGAAGTCAGTTTTAAAGATTGAAATCTCTACCTCTCCCCTCCATCACAGCTTCTGAAGTTATTAAGAATTGTACCCGTACAATAATAGCACAGCAACAAAGGAAGAGAGAGGTAGATGATGTGGCCATCCTTTTATAAGGAAACCCTTACATATTTTAGGGCATGAAACACAAGGCTTTTGTTTTCCAAAAGTAATTAGTTGCAGAGTACAAAAACATTTTGGAGAATGCACACAAACATGAGAATCAGAAGCAGGCAAAAAAAAACCCAAGCATGTTAATAATAAATTCTTAGAGAAATGCATGTGTTCTCTGTACCTTACAAAAATTATTCCCACAGATTTTTAATCCAAGATTATGCAATAAAAATATTTATGTTTTACATTTAATATAAACACGAACAAATAAAAAAAAAAAAAGCTTTGATGATGCATAAGAAGAAATCTTGGAGAATACATGGATTTTCAGGATGTCACAAGGGTGACATGTCCTAAGTACCCTGCTCCTGTCCTATGCAGAGGCCCAAAGCTGGCACTTTCCCAGGTTCATCATTGTTAAGAGAAAACCAGATGAAGGAAGACTCAATTAAGCTGGGGCAGGAAGTAAAAAACCAAGAAGGAATTCTGCCAAGCACCAGACACCCTGCCTAAAAATAATTAAGAACATAAATCAAAGACAGTGTTAAGTGTACATCAAGGACATTTATATTGATGAGTTTATGGTCTAGCTGATAAATATCCAAACAGGACGTCAGTTAAAACAAGTGTGCAAATAAGTAATGGGGCTGGGGAAGGAGAGGAAAGAATATCTAATCTTCAAGGTAATAACTGCAAGGTGGACATTCAATAATTTCATGTCCCCCATTCCACCCTTACAAGTCGATAAGTAAAAGATCGATTATTCACAAAACTCATTTCAGTGTTAACACCTTTTACCTGCTTACTTAGACACTGAGACGCTTTAATAAAACATTTGATTATAGTTAGTCATAATTATTACCCATTTAAAAAATCTTTATAAGTTAGGAAATTTTAGTTCTCATTTAAAGCCCTGGGGCACACTTTTAGAAATTTCTCTTTAGGTCAACATTTATCTAAGCACGTTTGCAAGCGTTCTGTGACAGGGGGAGGAAGAGTATTGAGCAAGTTCTCCTCGACAATCAGGCAGCTCCGTTTTAGGGACTGACACCCTTCCAGTTCAGGAGGAAGTGTTTCCAGGTAATTACCAATGAGCTCCAGATGAGTAAGGTTCAACAGCTCACCCACGTGAGGGGACAAACTCATCAGGCTATTTTTCCCCAAAAGTAAACACTGCAGCTTTTTGCACTGAAACAGCCCATCTGGTAGCATCTCAATCTGGAAACGGAAAGAAAGAAGCCAGTAAGACCAGTTTTTGATGGCCTGTTATAATACAGTTACTTATGTATACCTCTACCCTTTCAAAAATATTTCTGGATGTTTACATATAACATTGATGATAAATTTGAAGTAGATGGAAAATATAAAGGCAAAACAAGGACATCCCAACATGAAGTCAGAAATGAGGCTATCATAAACTTTTAAACCCTTGTTACATGTGGGTGGGCAACATATTTGGCTCTAAACATTCTAATAAGCAATTCTCAAAGAAAATCTAATCAGTGACATACTCATTGTCCCTAAAGAAAAAAACAACAAGCTAGTAACTTAGGAAAATCATAATTATTCTTGAGCCCTAGATCAGAAATAAATTGCTCTCAAGAATCCTTGTGAAGAGTTTACTGTCTTATGTACCCTCAAAAACATCCTGAGAACAGACATGAGGCTATTTCCTTAGGGTTTCACAGTATAGACTGAAAACATGATTCTGTTAAAAAGAAAAAAAAAAAAGTCGATAGAAGCAGAGACAAGAAGATTTGATAATATATTTCATTGCCCTCTATATACACATGAGTATTTATTTACCCTTCTTCCTGTTTTCTGGCTGGTTCGATTAAATGATGTAACACAGAGAAATAATTTAAAATATGATAAGTAGCCTGCAATTAAGTGAACTCCTGGAGCCACTCAATTGAACCGCTCCCCTACCTGGTGGGTAGGTTGCATGTGAATTTCTAAGAGAGACACTGTGTGTATAAGAGATAGGGCTTGCTGGGGAAAGGGGTCCACAGGAGAGTTGAGCATGCACAGTGCCTTCAACTCTCACCCAGCCACTGAGGGTGAGTTTGGGCCAAGCAGAGCAGGGCTGCACACACCTCACTCTACAACACTCTACATGGGCTCTTGGTTCGGGAAGTGGCTGTGTTAGAAACAAGGAGGATAGGAGCAGTCTGGAGGAGGATGTCTGCAGAAGGATAAACATGTTCTATATAAACTAAAGAACTGCCATACTATATTCATAAATGCTCATTATGTTGGCACCTCCCCTCCATCCCCCCACACATATACTCAGTAGTGATGAGTCTTCATAATAAACCTAATGACTACCGTCGCTAAAACCAGCATTCACTAGCTCATCACTGTACACCAAAATACTAGGTATAAGCAATGACAAAACATCTACCCTTTTATTTCAATCTCTTCTCAAGAATGCAAATGCAGTGCCATGCATATGTAGATTTCAACATAGAGAAATGATAGAGAGACGAGACAGAAGAAATGTCACCCTTTCAGAGACATTGGCAGCTTGGAAGTAGAGTCAGTGAGATATGGGTAGAGGAAACATTAAGTCCTGTGCAATATGCAGTACCTGCTGGTGCCTAAGCAATGACTTAGGCAAACCAGTTGCAAATGTGTGCTGAGAGCCTCCTTTTGTGCTTAGGTGTTGGGGATAAAGTGTTGAGCATGAGAGATGGGTCTTTAAGACTCTTAGTCTAACGCAGGGTTCCTTAACCTTGCACTGTTGACATTTGGATAGGATAATTCTTTGTGTGGCAGGTGCCCTAAGCATTGTAGGATATTTAGCAGCATCCCTGGCTTCCACCTACTAGATGCTGGTGCCACTCCCCTCCCCAGTTGTGACAACCAAAAATGTCTCCAGGCAAATGTCTCTTAGGGGACAAAGTTGTCCCTATTTGAGAAACAGTGGTCTAATTGGAGAGAAAGATATTAAACAATTACACAAATAATTAGTCTGTAATGGGTGTTATGAAGAAGAGAGCCCTAACCAGAGGTGCATCAGGGTACCCACATCTCACTTCTTCGGTCCGCTTTCAGATGCCAGTAAGAACCTTGCTCATTGGAACTGACTGCCTAGTGGGTGGATACTCTGAAGCCATGGCCCTCACTCTCCTTCTGTTGGGCTGTCAGCACTATCAGGTTTTCACCAATCTTCTTCCAAATCTCAGACTTGGTGATTTTAGTGACTTCCAGGAGAGGGATTTCACAAGGCAAAGGAAGTGAGCCTCTTAGGGCCGGCTGTCAACATGTCTGTGTTGCTGCCGTGACAGTGAGCCAGGGCTGTGGTTAGTGGAACCACTTCCCCAAAGCCAAGTGTCCATCTCGGGCTTTTTCTCAACATCAGCACCCGTGAAAGCACAAGCCCTAACTCATCTACTGGGATTCAATTTTGCTAAAGGAGGTTGGGCAGCTATGTTAGGGACTCAAGACCTTCTTTCAACTCAGCAATTTCATCCTGAAAAATCTACTTACACCTTTAAAAATTAGTTTGCACGAAGCTTACAAGAACACCAAACATTTTTTGACTCGGCCAATGAATTTTATTTATAAAAATTCTGTATAGCATTTATTTATACTGAATTCATTTAGCATATTCTTTCTTAGACTATATAATACGTGAACCAGAAAGGAAAGAATGACCTTGGTGGACCACTGATTTCTTTTCAAAAAGAGAGGTAATAAAGTTCATAAACAGAAAGGTTTTATAGACTAAATTATAATATATAATATAATAAACTATAAAATGAACAACAAAACTAATGGCTACAATATCACTCTATATCCTAGAATTCTCTAGCAACCAAATACTTTCAACAAAATGTACTAATGTTCCCAGGACATCTGAAGGAGGGTGATTCTCTTCTTATATCTATGGCTGATATTGATAATGAAATACTCTACTGTTTCCCAGAGGCTGGGACCTTACTTCAGAATTCTAATCATTTCAAGAAACAAAGCTGAAGATTTCCATTTCTAAGTAGTGATGGTAAAAACAATAAGCCCTGCCACATAAGTGACCTTCCGCATCCTATCACATTAATGTGTGAAATAAGGAGGAATTTCCATATTGTTCACCTTTTGGCTAGACGTCTTTAAGTTAATACAAGAAATGCTTTAAATGCAGAAATGTAGAAGTCAGAAGACCTAGGTTTACAAGATTTGAGTGAAGCTATTAATTCCCCTTAGCCCCCTTACTTGTGCTTCTCCATCACGTTACTTATGGATGAGCATCCAATGACATGTTAGCACTGGAATAGAGATGGATGCTGCCTCTTCCTCTCCTGTCTTCCACACACATCACTCTTCGTATTAACATCAGTTGGACTGATGCATTTAAGATGCACTAGAAAGAGCTCTAGAATAGGGGTTGAAACACTTGGGTTCCATCACTAGGTAGCTTCAGACATCAGTTCAAATTACTGTGAACCTCAGTTTCAGTATCAGTAAAAGGAGGGCAGTGGACTAGAGCAGAGGCTGCATAGTAAATATTTTAGGTTTTGTGGGCCAAGAGACAAAACTGAAAATTATGTAGGTGCTTATATAACAAGAGAGAAAAAAATCCATACAGATTTAAGTGATGAAAGTAAAAATATAGTAATAACAATTGAACATAATATTTTTTGTAATATAGGCCCACAAATGAGAGCAATGGAATTTATTCATGAATACTGAAATTTGAATTTCATATAATTTTTATGTGTGACAAAATATCATTATTCTTTTGAGTTTTACCCCCAACCGTTTAAAAAATTGAAAAACCATTCTTAGCCCAGGCTGTGGGTAGATTTGGCTCCCATATCTTTCAGATATGAGTCTTTGTCTCTTCATTTAGATCTTTATTCCTAATTGTAAATCATAACTGATTAAACCTTTTCATGGAGTTTTGTTTTTTGACTGTCCTCTCCCAACTCTTCTTTTTTTAAAAAAGTTTTATGTATTGATGAGAGAGAGAGAGAGAGAGAGAGATTAACACTGATTTGTTGTTTCACTTATTTATGAATTTATTGGTTAATTCTTTTATGTTCCCTGACCTGGTATTGAATTCACAACCTTGGTGTATTGTGACGACACTCTAACCAACTGAGCTTTCTGGCCAGGTTCCAGTCTTCTATGCACTATAATCAGAGCCACCTTTGAAACTACCAGTTCAAGCTAACTAGAACTTTCAAGCTCAAGTCTCACCAGAGCTACTTTCCAATGAATCAAATATGAACTTGACTTGCAGACCTCAAGGCACTCTCCATTCTGTCCACTTTGTTAAATGTTCTAACTTCTTACTACATCTGGGCATGTCTGTTACAATCCTTTGTGCATGATCTCTATCTTTTTTAGATTTCCTGCCTCCAGCGTTCTCAGGATATGTTCCATGAAACTCAGCATTACTATGAAAAAGCATCTTGCTCAAGTGAGTTTGACAAACATTGCACACCATACCTCCCTCTTAGAGAAGCATAATGCATACTCATATTTTAAAAGCTCTGAAGTATCCTGCTGCAAAAGCATGATAAAAAGAAATGATGAATGCTTTTGTGATAACACCCATTACTATCCCGTGGAAGCAACTCTGGAGTGCCCTCCCTTTGGATGTCTATCATTTGGGGAACTGCCCAATAGCTTTGCTATCTAGAGAATTCCCTATCTTATCTTGGTGCTCGTACGAGCATTCATAACTCTACCAGTCAATGCTCAGACTTGGACTTTGAATTGGGGTAGTGTCACCAAGAAGCAGAAATCACTAAGAACCTACTTGGTGGAAGGGCAAGGGTTGCAGTGGCAGCAGAATCAAGTTTTCAGGGGCAGCCCTGGTGCCTAGGGTTGGTTGGTGGCATGGTATCTCTACCATTTGCTATTGTACTATGATTTTGGCTGTGGTCCTTTTTGCTATCTAATGAACTTGGTGCTTGTTTTCCAAGTTTAATTCTGCACCTTTTCAGTGATAATATTAGCTACCTAACGTTCTTTCAGAAAAAGTCTTTAACACCAGAGTTAGTACTTATTGCCTCAAGATCTGATACATTTCTTAAGTCCTTAGACTTAAGACCTTGCTAGCGGTTCTCAACCTGTAGGTCGGGACCCACAGGTTGAGAACCGCTGCTGTAGAGCCTAAGACCATCGGAAAACACAGATATTTACATTACGATTCACTAACAGTAGCAAAATTATAGTTATGAAGTAGCAACGAAAATAATTTTATGGTTGGGGGTCACCACAACATGAGGAACTGTATTAAAGGGTCGTGGCATTAGAAAGGTTGAGAACCACTGCCTTAGAAGAATCTTTAAAACTTCTCTCTGGAATCTTTACCAACCTCTATTCCAAATGCATGAATCAACTCACATTTCTGAGTTTATGCATATGTAAATATTTATGCATCGAATTTGATATATCATTTTATTTTAAAAAAATACATATTTTTATTGATTTTAGGGAGGAAGAGAGGGGAGAGAAAATTAGAAACATCAATGACGAGAGAGAATCATTGATTGGCTGCCTCTTGCATGCCCCCCACTGGGGATCAACCCCGCAACCCAGGCATATGCCCTTAATTGGAATTGAACCCAGGACCCTTTGGTCTGCAGGCCAATGCTCTATCCAATGAGCCAAACTGGCTAGGGCTAATTTTCTAATTTTTATAGATATTTTGGTCTACCTCATAGAATCATGAGGAAATCAAGATTAGAAGGAAGCTTAAAATTAAATTCCACATGAAACCTGAATCTCTAATTCCCTTTAACAGTCTTCCTACCAAGAGACTGATAATCTATATGTGGACAGTTTTATTAATAAGAAAATCACCTCTCCCTTCTTAATTGTTCATTCAATCTTGGGACAGCTTTTTGGGAAAGATGAGAAGTCTTCTGCTTGTTCTATTAATATTAATATTAATATTAGTTAACTGCATAATTTAACAACACTAATGATAAATCTCTAGACCCACAGACTTCAAAGTATGGTCACAAAATCAACAGTATCAGCTTCACCTGGGACATTTCAAAACGGCCAACTCTTGGATCCTACACCAGACCTACTGAAATGGGAACCCTGGAGTGGGGCCCAGGAATCTGTTTTAACAAGCCCTTCAGGTAATTCTGAAGTGCACTATTAATCTAAGTGAAGCCTAAAAGAGTTTTAAAACCTCATTATCCTTTAAGACCTGAAGATTTCTTATCTAAGAATGGGCTCTAACCTTTTACATATGTGTAAAGTCTTAAGAGTTCTAAAAATCAGAGCCCTCATTAAAATTTGAATGAATTTTGTGCCATGAATTTTGCCCTCACTCCCTGACTTTCTGGTATTCCTCTAACAATCCATGGTTTTCAAATATAATACCAGGTGATTAATATGTTTATTAGCCAACACCATGCTCACAGCTATATTTAGCATGAAATATGAATGATAAAAGGTCTACAAGGTAACACATTTGTGAGTGGGATAGAAGAAAATAGCTCCCATTTCCAACTAGAGGAAGACCACTTTCCTCTCTTGGCAGACCTGAGTTCCAGGTTTCCCTGCCCTCCCCCTTTTGGACAGTACCATCACTCTCTTGCTGCTTTTGGCTAGCATGAATTTTTTTTTTCTTTTTCCTCCTCCTTCACATTTTAACCTAGGAAACTAGTCATTTATTTTGTTTTTTCTTGTTTCAGAGATGTTAAGTTTTCCTGAACTTGGCTTTACTGTTGCAAATTATGGTTCATTTGTAAAGCATGGATGCTGGAAAAAGCTTCCAAGAAGCCCTAGTGTTGCATTATGGAACCAGGCCTTTCATTTCGCATTGCATTTCTAGACATGCACGTAGATTTCAAATCTGTCTTACCGCATCACAAAAAAAGATTTATGAATAATTCACGATCACAGTGTATTTACCAAAAATTTCTGCTCCTATGACAGATATGGAAAGCTGAAAAGTTTTACGAAACTTTCTAAGTAGTTAAGACCTTTCCAAAATGAAAAGTAAGTTGTCATACCTAATTAGTTTAACATACTTCAACTGTGATGTTTATGTAAAATATAGGAAAAGAGAATAAAGAAAACATATGTTGAGCAACTACTACATATAAGGAACTGTGCCGAGTGCTTATATAGTTTTTCATAAAATCTCCCTGACACTTGCAAGTTAGCTTAAAAACTGCTGCTCAGTGTTTTGGTAATTTGTCCATGGCCACATGTCTAGTAAGTGGTGGTCAGGCTGTTCTCAGAAGATCCTTAGTATGATTTAATGTCCATTTTCTGCAACAGCAGACACTCAAATGACTAAATAAAGAGAAGAATGAATTTACTTACATTGTTGTTGGTCACAGCAAAGTACTGCAAATTACTCAAATATTGGATTTCTTCTGGAATGAAGGTCAGGTGGTTATAGCTTAGATCCAAATAATGTAGTTTAGTGCATAGAAAAAGCTGCAGGGGTAGATTCTCAATATTATTATGGTCCAAAGACAGCTGCTCTAGATTAGATAATGCCCCAATTTGGGCAGGAATATAAGCAATGTTATTGTGCCACAATTTTAAGCAAGAAAGATTCTGGAGATGCTGAAAGCTGATGATCTCCTCCACAGTTTTAAGGTTGTTTTCTTTTAGGTCTAACTCATGCAGATTGTTCAGGCTAAAAATGGAGTGTGGAATGCGTTCAAGGTCACAGCTGAGCAGCTCTAGGCTTTTCAGATTGACCATTTTTTTCAGGTTGTTCAACACAACCAGTTTGCTTCCCTCATTATTGAGGGACAGTTTGTGCAGGAAAGGCAGGAGGTCTGTAATGACTTGTGGGATCCGGGGCAGGTTGCTCTTCAGGTAGAGGGTCCTCAGGTTTTTTAAGTCCTGAAAGCCCTCCAGTTGCATGGTACTCAGCTGCTCAGGGAGAACACAGCCCGACAGATAAAGTTCCTTGAGATTCTTCAGGTGAAATACCCAGCGTGGAATTTTCCCCATTTCAGTAAATTTCAGGCGGAGAACTTTTAAATTCTCCTCTAGAAAGGCCAGGGCAGGATGGTCTACCACCAGAGACGAATGGTACACATGAAGCTCCTTGAGGTTGACCAGTTGGGAGACGGTCGAGGGCAGCTTGACCTCAGGAATCAGCTCTAGGCTGAGCACTTCGATTTCAGTCAGCTCAAAAACATTGTCTGGAAGACCATTTAGCATAAAGAGATGCAGTTCTACCTTGTCCTGGGCATTTTTCACCAGCTTACTTTTCAGTTTCTCCACCGTCCATTCGTTATTGAGGTTGATCTGCTTCAGTTTGTTCTCACTGACCTCTGACAGGAATATGGAGAAGCGTTTGGAATAAAGAGGATCGTACTGGTCAGCCAGATGGAGGATGAAGGCAAAGTCATTCTTGACATCCGGTATGTCGCTGTAGTTGCTTTTTTCTCTCAACGCCTCAAAGGAATACTGCTTGAGGGAGCTCCTCAGCATCCACCACAAGCTGTAGGAGGAGGTGAAGCCATAAAGTATAACCAGAATGACATAGAAGGAAGCCAGGACCTTAAATATTTCTGCCAAGGAGTAGACGCACTGGTAACGCTTATATCCTGTGAAAGCCTGTACGTCAATTGAACAGTCAATTTCAAGAGTGATGTAGGTTAAGAAATATGGAACGTAACTAATGATGAAGACAAACAAAATGACTTTGACTATTATCTGCTTCAGATACACTCTGTAAATGATATCCTTCTGCTCCACGTGCATGCGGAACCTTTTCACTTTTTCAAAGATGGCTTTGGCCTGCTCGCCCTCCTTCTTGTCCAGGACACTGGAAGTCGGGCTTTCTATGCCAGCTGACTCCATGCCGGGCTGCGGGTAGGGCAATGACTGCTTATTGGCATCCACATCAGCCGAACACCCTGAGGATGAAAGCAGAACCTTGGACTTGGAGAGCGTCAGGGGCCTCACTGACTGCTCGGCCACCGTTTCCGACAGGGCGCGGGTGGTCCATGGAGAATCGAAGCACTTGTGCAGGATGGCCACAAAGTGCTCGAGCCTGGAACTCGTGCTGGGGTAATGAAGCCAGAAGTTGCTGCAGGCTGCGAAGATTAGCGTGTGCAAGAGCACCAGGTAGGGGAAGAACTTTGCGAACCAGTGGAGCTGCTTCTCATAACAGACGGCGTCGATGTAGGAGTACTGCTGGCGGTGGAGATCATTCTGGATTCGGAGGGGGAGCGGAAGCGGCGGCCCAAGATCGGAGGATGCATTCACGCTGGCTCTCAGGAGGTGCCAAGGCACGGTGCAGTGATTGTCGAATTCCACCTTGCACGGAAGACAGCATAGAACCCGGCTCTGCGTCAGCTGCAGCGCGCCTGCCAGCACGGCCACCAGCAGCATGACCAGAGTGATGTAATACCAGAAGACGTCCCACCACGGTTTTAGGATGTGATAAGATGATTGGGCGTCTGCTAAACATTTTAGCTCCGTTAGTGTGATCATGACTTTCCCTTGTAGGAGGAGTATAGAAACTGGAAGAGAAAAATAGAAGAAAAAGGGCTGAGGTAAAAGTCTCCAAAATAAGCATTTAACTCTAACACTCATATACACATATCCTAAGTAGCATTTAGTTCAGGGGCAAACCCTTGAAGGCAGAACTGATCAGGGAATATAGAAGTCACCTGGCTTCATTAGATAATGTGCACTTTAAAGTGCCTTAGGTGAGGTACTGTTTGGTGATAACCGACTGGGGCAGGATGTGAAGCAACAATCTCATTTCCTCCTGCATTTTGACTCCATGCTGAGCTATTAAAAACCGGATTTTCTCCAATCAACACTGGGACAACTTGTTCTTATGCTACTTGTTCCTAGCTACACTTTACATCCTCCCAAAAACAGTTTGAGTAAGCTCTGTTCCACACCCTATCCCCCACGCCTGGAGCATTCGCTTTAGCCTAAGAGTTGTGTTTCAGTCACTAAGAAGAACCTCTTTTGAGCAAGCACTGCCTTATAAAATTACCCCTTCCGAAAATTCTAGAGGGATCTGCCAATTCTATGTTCAAAACAAAAAGTAATTTAATGCATTCGCTCCTCCCCCCTTCCCCCCCCCCCCCCCCCCAGCTCTTGTGATGCAACTAAAATTCATGTCCAACTAAGAGGACTTAAAAGCTGACAAACAATAGTAATGGCTTAAAAAACGATTGGGAATAAAAATCCAGTTAGAGCAATATTCTACTATAGAGACTCTCACATTTAACGTTTCCATGGCAAAATACTAATAGAATAAATGACTAAGGGCATAATCTATTCTTAAATTATTTTTGCCATCAGAAAAACAAGGTGGATTTTTCAGTTTCTTTAAAAGTACTCAATGTTACTTATATAAATGGTTTATGTAAAGTTCAGAAAGAGAAATTACATAAAACATTAAGTCCTTTAAAATATTTTTAAATCACTTATTTTAAAAATTGTTAATTAGTAAAATCCAGACCTCCTATAAGAGGGCACAGAGCAAGACAGATAAAAGGACATTTTGAACCTAATAGTGTATTTGGCAAGAAAAAAGAAGAAAAAACACACACAGCGGGCATGGTTATCTTTTGCTGGTGGTTCAGTTCTAACCTATGTCCATGGACTTCTCTTATACTTTCTTGAATCTGAAGTCTTAGCATCTTTCCTAGGTCTGAGTTTCTCTTTCTAGATATCCTAATACTGGTAGCACCCCCAAGCCTTTTTTTTTTTTTTTGGCTCCTTTGTCCCCCTTCTAGAGACCGGCATCCTGCCTCGAACCCCAGAATTTCATTACAGATGCTCTGCTACCTGTTAATTAGTGTGCTCTCTTTTGCTGGTCAGCTCCAACATACTCCTTATCATCTGATCCTGAGCCCTATACCTTCTCGCTCTCCCACTTGATAGGGCACCTATGACACCTGATTTTAACTGCCGGCCTGGAGCACCACTTTCTCCCTGCATCCTCTCTGAACATCATATTATATGGATTCAACTTCCTCTTAGGACTTGGGTCTTTTTTATTTTATTATTTTTTATTTTATTCATTTTTTACAGAGAGGAAGGGAGAGGAATACAGAGCCAGAAACATCGATGAGAGAGAAACATCGATCAGCTGCCTCCTGCACACCTCCTACTGGGGATGTGCTTGCAACCAAGGTACATGCCCCTGACCAGAATCGAACCTGGGACTCTTCAGTCCGCAGGCCGACGCTCTATCCACTGAGCCAAACCAGTTAGGGCAGGACTTGGGTCTTGATTATACAACTCGTCAGGCATTCCCTCCTTTAGTTTAGTGTCTAATTCTAACTCTCAGCTCCTCTCATTCTGCCTCATCCAACTGCAATTAACCATAATTGTTTGCAAAGACAATACAAAAACCAAAACCAAGAGGAGTCTATGAGACAAACAGAAAGTCTTGCACGTAGACCCCAAAATGCCATAAATGTGGTAGCAGGCAGGATGGTAGAACATATTGATGGATGATCATGTGAAAAATACTAGGGTTTTTAGTTGGCATGAATATATATTTTTAGCTGATAGTGTGATAGTTATTATGATAAATATAGCTATGTGCTATATTAATGCTAACTAGGGGCCACATTGATAGATGAACCCAGATAAACGGACAACAGTCATTCTGTACCTGCCTGGTGAGATCACACCTGGAATTCAATACTGAGTCATAGGTTAAAAATTAAGTGGGCAACAAAAAAAATCAGTAGCTACTTGTCTGCAAACCATTATCTACAGAGAAACACAGGTAACTGATGATATTCAGCTGAGATAAGGGCAACGAAGTAGATGGAAACTACTCACCTCCTCCCAGGACTGAATCAGAATTACAATAAATCATAGAACAATCATCCTGAAAAATCAACCGAGGGCTATTGGAAGAGAAGTCTTATAACCAAGGATTTACAGAAGAGACTGGTAGGAAGGGCCGAGATGTGAAAAGGGCTGTCCCCACACCCTCAGGTGGCAGATAAAAGTCTGGAGGGATCTCTTAGTTGCAAAGGTCCTTCTTTAGGAGCAAGGGTTCTCAACCCCATATTGGGATCCCCAGCCCAGAGCACCAGAACCAGGAAGAGGAGCCCAAATAAGATCTGGCTGTGAAAATCAGTGGTGATTCTGACCACGAGGGAGAGACAGGAGTCCGCTAGAAATCCAAGCACCCTCTTAAAGAGCCAGAGTAAAAAAAATCTCATTCATGGCCACTCGCTGTGGGTTTCGGTGGAAGGAAGGCGGATCAGAGAGGACTGGAGTCATTCAGGGGGAAACTGGGTTGTGTGCCTTAGGGAAGAGAGCTGAAGGGACAGCTGTACTAAAATCCCTCCCGACACACCATCCGCAGACCGTCTTTCCTGGGTCCATTGTTCTCCATGCTGTCAGCCTGGGGAGTGCACTAGCCTCACCCACCTGACTTCCTGTGGCTCTACACAGCTGAGCTCACACCCTGCATAGAAGCTGGCTATCTGTGGCCAGCCTGGCAGCAGCGCAGATTTCTTTGGGGAGCTCTCAAGAAGATCTGAGCACATTCAAGGGGTGGAAAAGACAACAGGGAAGGATGGAGTTGTGTGACTCTAGGGCAAGGGCCATGTTTCCCTCACACGCTGACCAGAGCCACCACCAACCCTGTACAGAGCCCTCCCTCCACACACCCATATCTTGGTCTGTGTTCATCTGATGAATTCTGCTGTCCTCACCCTGATGATTCCCTGAGACCCCGCCCACCACACAGATCTGCTGCTCCCTGGCAGGTGGTGGTTGGCCTTGGTGTACACTGAGGCTTTTGTTGAATGGCCTCAGACCTAGAAACTCAATGAATCCTACTTGCCCCTACCTGGTGATTCACTAAGAACCTATCTGACACAACTTGAGTACCACCAGAGGCATTTTCAGTGACTGAGCCTGGTAGGCAACCAGGAGGCAGAGGTGTGTGTTGGGTAACTTGGGCCTTTTGCTCACCTGCCCCCAGGCATGGTGCTGGTAGAAGCCAGGCTTAAAACACAGCTTGGCCCCTACCATGTACCCAGGCCCCACAGAGGCAGCCACAAACTGGATTACTTTGGAGCTCCAAACTGGTAACCCAAGGCTGGTCACAGGCAGCGCCTGACATTGACCTGCACTAGAGTACCTCACAAGGGGCCCCAGAACCAACACACCAGGTGACAGGCTTCAGGCCACATCAGAGCATGACCAGATTAGTCCATAAGTGGCACAACCAAAGGGAGAGGTCAACAGGCACCAGATCCAGCTGGGGTGAATTGTGCTTTGCGGGGTTAGCCCCCAGACAGCAACTTGTACACTATGGTCAAGATTGATCCTCATAGTCAGCTGGACTGAGAATCAACACCATCAAGATAGGTCAATAGCACTCAAGACTCAACTACAACAGGAAGGCTCACATAAGCCAAACAAAAGACATGCCTGAAGCACCTAGCTCAGGTGACAAGGGAGATTGTGTCACCAAGCCCCACAGAACACCTACTAAAAAAGGCCACCATACCAAGACTGGGAGGCATAGCAGATCTACGTAATACACAGAAACAGATACAGAGAGACAGCCAAAATGGGGAGCCAAAGAAAGATGCCCCAAATGAAAGATCATGAGAAAGCTCCAGAAAAAGAACTAAATGAAATGGAGGCAAGCAATCTACCACATATAAAATTCAAAACAATGGCAGTAAGGATGCTCAAGAAACCTAGGGGAAAATGAATGAACTCAGTGAGAACCACAATAAAGAGATAGTAAACACACAAAAGGACCTAGAAACCATAAAAAAAGAACCAGTCAGAGAAAGAGAGGTACCATATGATTTCACTCATATGTGGAAACTAATGAACAAAATGAACTAACAAGCAAAAACAGAGACAGATTCATAGATAGAGAGCAGGGGAGTGGGTGAGTTGAAGGGCTGGGTGGCGGGGAGGTGGCGGGAGGGTGGAAAGATTGAGAAAAAAACAAAAAGAGAAAAAACTCATGGATATGGACAAGAGTGTGGTGATACCAGGGGGATAAACGGTATTGGAAGGAGACTTGACTTGGGGTGGTGAACACATGATACAATGTACAGATAATGTGTTGTGGAATTGTGCAACTAAAGCCTGTATAATTTTGTTAACTAATAAACTCAATAAAAAGGAAAAACAAACAGGAGTGACATGTTATCCTATCTAATAAAAGAGTAATATAAGAGTAAATTGACTGTCACTCCAACACACAAGATGGCTGCCCCCAAGTGGTCAAAGATGACTGCCCCCATGTGGACACAAGATGGCCACCATAAGATGGCCAGCAGGGGAGGGGAGTTGGGAGGGATCAGGTCTGCAAGGGAGGGCAGTTGTGGGAGATCAGGCCAGTAGGGGAGGGCAGTTGGGAGGGACCAGGCCTGCAAGGGAGGGCAGTTGGGGGCAATCAAGCCTGCAGGGGAGGGCAGTTAGGGGTGACCAGGCTGGCAGAGGAGGGAAGTTGGGGGCAACCGGGCCTGCAGGGAAGGGCAGTTGGGGGGGGACCCAGGTCTGCAGTGGAGAGCAATTAGGGGCAATTGGGTTGGCAGGGGAACAGTTAGGCCTCAATCAGGCTGGCAGGGGAGTAGTTAGGGGGTGATCAGGCTGGCAGGCAGAAGTGGTTAGGGGCAATCAGGAAAGCAGGCAGGCAAGCAGTTGGGAGCCAGCCGTCCTGGATTGTGAGAGGGATGTCCGACTGCCCATTTAGGCCTGATCCCGGTAGGATCAGTCCCAGATTGGAGAGGGTGCAGGCTGGGCTGAGGGACACACCCCCCCGTGCATGAATTTTGTGCACTGGGCCTCTAGTCTATATATATAAAAGCCTAATATGCTACGTGTCTGACTGTTCGACCGGTTGCTATGAAGCGCACTGAACACCATGGGGCAGACAGTCTGGTAGGTCAGCCTGCTGCTGGGATCCAGTGATCAGGACTGGGTGAGACAGGCCGGACATGCCCTGGAGCCAACCTCCCACGGTCCCTCCCCGGCCTCTAAAATATTTCTTCTAATTAATCTCCTTTCAATGTGCACGAATCTGTGCACCGTGCCTCTAGTAATAAATAAAACCAAAAAAACTAGGAAATACCTAAAATTTCCACATATTTCTCCAAAACATTTCAAATCCACAAAGCTTCCCCCCCCCCCCCCAAACAAATCCTAACAGTAATGCTTTTTGTTGTTGTTGTTAATTCTCACCCAAAGATATTCTTCCATTGATATTTAGAGAGTGGCATGGAGGGGGAGATATAGACACATTGGTTGCCTCCCGCACACGCCCCAACCAGGGCTAAGGATCAAGCTTGCAACTGAGGTACATACCCTTGACTGGGACCCTTCAGGCTGCAGGCCAACACTCTGTCCACTGAGCCAAACCAACTAGGGCTCAGATCCACAAAGCTTTTGGACTGGTATTTGAATTTGCATTTCATTGATACATTGTTGTAAAAATGCTTTGGCTTTTTCCTCAGTGAAATGAAACAAAAGTCATAATTAAAGCACTCATGGCTTCAATAAAACTGTTGTATATACATCTGCAGTGATATTTAAATATGAAAGCATTTTAGTTGAATACGAAACACACATAGGATCAACAAGAAGCTGATTTTAATAGGTGTGATGGATAATTTAAAGAGGGCATGATTCCCAGGTTCATTCTCCAAATTACAGCAGTAAATGATTTCAGCAATTGTCTAAGTTATGGTGTGTTCCAAAACTAATAGTAAGATAATTTCATCTTGAAAATGTAAAGGCTATTTTCTAAATCTGGGATTCAGCTATAAAAGTGTTTTTGCTATCACTATTAAGTTAGCCTCGAAGACTGCAAATTAGACCATTGTCCTGAAAAGCTGCCTTTTAAAGTAAGAGCTTCTTTTAAAGTAAGAGCTTTGTTTACATTGAAAATTTGCAGTAGACTGATAAAAATAATGAAAGCAAACATATAGACATCAAAACTTACACTCTTAAAAAACAAAAAAAGAAAATAAATCTGTAACTAAAACTGGCAGATTTTCCTTTGTAGCTTGCCTTTGATTTATACATTTCTATTTCCTGTCTCAGGGAATATAATGAAGGCTAGGTTATGGTGCTTTAGGTGCAAACTGTCTTCTGGATTATGCTAGGTGCTCAAGACCGCTTATTCAGCACAAACTATTAGTTTTTGGCTACAAAAGTTCAAAGATTTACAGAAGGCTGCTCTCTGGATATCTGTGGTTGCTATCACTTTAGTTCTCTTATTCAAAAACTTCCCTATTCTTGATCAGTGTTGAGAAATGGAATGCTCACAAACACAGTGAATTTATAATCTATTTCATAAAAAAAATAATTACTAATATTGATTAAGTCAGTCTTTCTCTAACACTTTGGTTGGGTCAGCCTGAAACCTTTCCTTTTTTCCTGTCTCCCAGGACTGGAAGACCAGGTGGGTGGACAATACCATCCGACGGGAACACCTCAAATTGGGGTTGTGATTGGCTCCCGGCACTGTTCACCTGGGAAACTGCTCCCCGATCCACAGATCCCACAGTCATGGCTCTCAGAGAGGTGATCAGGAGCTCTAGTTCCTCAAAGTCCTCTCAAAGTGGAGAAGCAGCAGTTAATGCTGGTTGTCTCCGGCTTTGCCCCAGTGAAACTGAATTTCAGTGATGTGCTATGATATAATCCTAGAGGAATGATCATTTGTTTGCTAGATCTTTGGATGCTGGAAAGAGGGAGGGAAGCAGGGAAGTCAGCAGAAAAAAAGAAAGGGTAAAGAAGAGAACAAGACCTTACTGAGCACCTAATCTATTCCATTCACTATGTTAAATCAGCTTGTTTAGTCTTATAGCTGCATTAAGAAACAGAGATCTCACCCTGCTCTGATAGCTCAGTTGGTTAGAGCATTATCTCAAAATGCCAAGGTTGAGGGTCCAATCCCCTGTCAGGGCAGATACAAGGAACACCCAATGAATGCATCAATAAGTGGAACAACAAATCAATGTCTCTCTCTCTCCCTCTTCTCTCTCTCTCTAAAATCCAATCAATAAATAAAAATTTAAAAAGAAAATAGAGATCTCCATTTTATTGGTGAGGACACCAAGGCAAATAGTGGTTACTTGCCAAAACCACCCAGTTAATGGTTATCTTTCTGTAGCCTGAAGCCCCCCACCAACCCAAACTCCATGCCTTCCACTGCATTATGCAAAAACATCTAAGCGCAGATGGAATAGAGGAAGAGGAGAGGAAAGGGAGAAAGGGGAAAAAGAAAAAAAAAACAAAAACAAAAAGAATGTAAGAAAGCTCTGAAATGCTGCCAATAGTTTTTTAAGATTAGTCCTATCTGAGGTGAGGGTAATCCTAAGCAGATGGCAAGGTAGACATACCTTGATCCATCATCTTCCAGTTTCTGGGTCACAGGGCTCCATCTTTGTCATTTCTTAAGAAGCTATTTGGTAAATTCTCAACTTAATGCTCATCCCTCCCAGAGACATTACTATGTAATAAAACATTTTGCTCCCCTGGATGGTGTACTCAGTTGGTTACCAGGAGGTTGCCAGTTCAATTCCCAGTCCAGGGCACATGCTGGGGTTCTGGGCTCAACCCCCGGTACAGGGCATGCAGGGGGCAGCCAATCAATGTTGTGTTTTCACATTGACATTTCTTTCTCTGTGTCACTCCCCTTCGCTTCTACTCTCTCTAAAAATCAATGGAAAAATATCCTCGGATTAAGATTAACACCAAAAATAATTGCCAAAAGTATAATGACAATTTTCTGCAAAATACATTTGAGAAGAGAACATTTATTTGCTTTGTAGGGTGATCCAGGTTCCAGGTTAGCCTTATAAGCAGGAGGTCTAAGTTTTATTTTGCAGAGACAACTTTCTTGAGTAGTTTTTTCAGTTTCTAAAATATAGCATTTTTAGATTCCTGACACTCTGTCACCTTTCACTCTGTTTTTTAAATGGAGAGGAATTCTTTCCATGGAGGAAGCTCTTCCCTATCTCTGTAGCATTTTGATTTGAGGTCCTGTAAAGATGTTTTGTTTCTATTTCAGTAGGAAAAAAAAGAACCAGAAATGAAGAATACACTAGAAGAAATCAATAGCAGATTAGATGAAGCAGAGGATAGAATTTGTGATATGTAAGACAAGGTATCAGAAAACACCCAATCAGAGCAGCAAAAAACAAAACAAAACAAAAAACATTTTTTAAAGTGAGATAGTTTAAAGATCTGGGAAAACATGAAGAGCAATAACATCTGCATCACAGAGGTACCAGAATGAGAACAGCGTAAGCTAGGGATCAATAATCTATTTGAAGAAATAATAACTGAAAACTTCCCTGACCTGGTGAAGAAAAGAGACATACAGGAAGCACAGAGAGTCCCAAACAAGATGAACCCAAAGAGGCCCACACCAAGACACAGCATAATAAAAATGGCAAAGGTAAAAGACAAAGAATCTTAAAAGCAACAAGAAAAAGACAGTTAGTTACATACAAAGGAGCTTCCATAAGACTGTCAGCTGATTTATCAATAGAAACATTTCAAGCCAGAAGGGACTGGAACAAAATATTCAAAGTAATGAAAAGTAAGGACCTACAACCAAGACTATTCTACCCAGCAAGACTATCATTTAGAATTGAAGGAGAGCTTCTCAGACAAGAAAAAGCTAAAGAAGTTCATTATAATCAAACCAGTATCAAAAGAAATATTTAAGGGGCTTAAGAAGAAGATGGAGAATAAAAAACATAATTGAAAAGAAAGAAATGGCAATAAATAAGTACCTATCAATAATCACTTTAAATGTACATGGATTGAATAGTCCATTCTAAAGACCTAGAGTAGTTGAATGAATAAAAAAACAAGATCTATATATATATATCCTATATAATAAAAGGCTAATATGCATATTGACCTAACCGCGGAATGACCGGATGCTGTGATGTGCACTGACCACCAGGAGGCAGACGCTCAATGCAGGAGCTGTCTCTGGTGGTCAGTGCACTCCACAGGGGGAGCACCACTCAGCCAGAAGTTGGGTTCACGGCTGGCGAGTGCAGTGGCAGTGGCAGAAGCCTCTCCCGCCTCTGCAGCAGCACCAGGGCTGTCTAACTGCTGGCTTAGGCCCATGGAAAGTGGGCCTAAGCCGGCAGTTGGACATCCCCCAAGGGCTCCCAGACAGCGAGAGGGCGCAGGCCGGGCTGAGGGACACTCCCCCCCCCCCCAAGTGCACAAATGTCGTGCACTGGGCCTCTAGTGTTGTCTATAAGAGACTCATCTAAGAACAAAAGACACTCCCAGGCTGAAGGTAAAGAGATGGAAAAATTATATCATGCAAATGGAAACAAAAAAAGGCGGGGTAGAACATTGCATAATGACAAAGGGATCAATTTAACAAGAGATATAACCCTTACAAACATTTATACACCCCAAACAGGAGGACCTAAATATATGAAGTAAATATTGGTGGACATATAAAGTAAATATTGATGGCTGATGCTCCCAGTGGTTAGAGCGTCGGCCTGTGCACCGAAGGGTTGTGGGTTTGGGTTGCAGGTTTGATCCCCAGCCCTAAGCACGTGTGGCAGGCAACTAATCAGTCTGTCTCTCTCATATCTCTCTCTCTCTCCCACCCCCTTTCCCCACTTCTCTCTTTTTCTTTCCTCCCTTCCTCCTTTAAACTCTAAAAATCAATGGAAAAAATATCCTCAGTTGAGAAATAACAAAATAAATAATTTTTAAAAATTACAAAAAGATATTCACCAATGTTATACCCGATAAGGGGTTAATATCCAAAATTTGTATAGAACTCATATAACTCAACACTAAAAAAATAAACAATTCAATTAAAAAATGGGCAGCGGACCTGAATAGATAGACAGTTATCCAAAGAGGACATACAGATGGCTAATAAACATATGAAAAGATACTCAATATTTCTAATCATCAGAGTATTGAAAATTAAAACCACATTGAGATACCATCTCACACATGTCAGAACGGCTAGCATCAATAAATCAACAATTGGTGAGGATGTGGAGCCCTCATGCACTGTTGGTAGGAATGCACATTGGTGCAGCCACTATGAGAAATAGTATGAGGTTTCCCTAAAACTTAAATATGGAATTGCCTTATGACCCAGTGATTCCACTTCTGGGTATATATTTAAAGAAACCCCAAACACTAATTCGAAAGAATATATGCAACATTATGTTCACTGCAGCATTATTTACCAAAGCCAACATATGTAATCACCCCAAATGCCCATCTATAGATGAGTGGATACAAAAGCAGTAGTACATATATGCAATGGAATATTACTCAATCATAAATAAAGAATGACATCTTATAATTTTGGAGAGTGTGGATGGACCTAGACAGTCTTATGCTAAGTAAAATGAATGAGTCAGAGAAAGACAAATACCATATGATTTCATTTACACTGGAATGTAAAGGACAAAATAAGTAAACAAACAAAACAGAAATGGGTTTATAAATACAGAGAACTGACTGATGGCTGCCAGACAGGAAGGGGACTGGGGAACTGGGTAAAAAAGGTAAAGGGATTAAGAAGTACAAATTGGTAGTTACAAAATAGTCATGGGGATGTAAAATACAGCATAGGAAATATGGTCAATAATATTGTAATAACTAATTATGTTTCCAGGTGGGTACTGGAAATAACAGGGGGATCACTTTATAAAGTACATGACTAACCACTTATGCTGTACACCTGAAATGAAAATAATACTGAATGTAAACTGTAATTGGAAAATAAAACAAAACAACAAAAATGAGTAGGGAAGCCTGATACTTTCTTCACATTTTTGCATGACTATTTGATGAAAGACTAAGTAGATTTCCTCTAGAGGCAGAACTAGGTGGGTGCCATTTCAGAAAGTCATATTTTGATTCAATTTGTGATAGAACATCCATAGAACTGGGAATTGTGTGAAACAATTCAGCCCTTCTCCCTACCCGGGTCTAGATCAGGGGTGGAGAACCTATTTCCTGCCAAGGGCTATTTGGATATTTATAACATTATTCGTGGGCCATATAAAATTATCACCTTAAAAAGTAGCCTGTTATATTTGGTCAAATAGTTAATAAACTCACCCCTTAATGCCCTGGCAGGGCCAGACCAAATGATTTCATGGGCTTTACATGGCCTGTGGGCTGGACATTCCCCACATCTGGACTAGATGAGTAGGATGATCATCTGTTAGAGATATCACAAAGGAATTCCTTCTAATGGATGAATAGTATGAACCAGAACATCTCTAAGGGCTCTTCTAGCTCAAAGGTCATGACTTCGTTTGTTTTTGCAAGGGTCCTTAGCTCAAAGGTCATGACTTTGTTTGTTTTCGCAAGGGTCCTGAGTTAAATTAATTCAAGTATGCAACTGAAGTTGCAGGAGAAGATAAACTTAAACAGCTCTAACAATGACAGCAGTATCTGACAGAGAATGAATATTTATTCAACAAAGAACACAAGCCAACATTGACCAAAATAACATATTTCAAATATTTATACTTACAACAATAAAAAAATAACTCCAATAATTTGACAATGCTTCAATCAGGAGGCCTACACCTTTTAAAATTTCTTAGAAACACCATCTCTGTGTTTGTCTTCATTCTATGAAAAAGCACAGATATCTTGAAATAGCTGCAATTACTTTAAAAAATTGAGATATTGTATTCACAGAACTTCTCCATCAAAAGATATAATATTAGAAGTAAATTTTCATAAATCAGTTCACTTTCCACACTGTGGCACATCTTGGCAAAGCTATATACACAGAATCTCTCTCACAGATCAGATCATGCGCACTCCCGAACTCCCTTAAATGACAGAAAATTTTCTACAGAAATTTAGACATAACAGATTTAAAATCCCATGTCTATAGTACATTGATGAACACTTAGCTTTTCCCAGCCAATGTACAAATGTTAGTTTCCCTCACTCAATTCTCACACAGTTGGTCTTGCTTGCATTTATCAGATATCCTGTCAGACCTTGTAATTTTTGCACTCTGATTTAAAACCACACATCTGTCCAAATGAGAAAACTCAACACTCTTAAAACTTAGCCTACTGACTTCATTAGAAATAGTCACAAGTAAATAACTTTTTAAGACACAGCTCAGAAATAGGGCTGAAGTTTTCTGAAATTATGGTATTTATTAAATGTACTCTTTTATATCCATTTTTTTTACCTTTGAGGATTAATAAAAGCCATTCTTAGTATCTTCTTCAAATAATAATTTGCAATAGTTTAAATTACATATGCATTAATAAATTTGCAATATGACAACTTTCTAAAACAAAAGTTTTTAAATTGGATGTGAAAAATTTTAGTGCCTATGTAACCTCTGAATGTTGCTGGGAAGGTTAGTATACATTTGATATTTGCCCAGAAGAGATGATCCTCATTTAATATGGTTTATTAAATACCTGAAATCCACTCACTGACCCCAAACTGTATTGCAGATACTTTTAGCAATAATCTTGCTTCCTTGTCATTTTTCAAAGATAAAAAAATTGGGCCTATCTAAAAGTTACTTTGGATTTACCAGTGTGTGTGTAAAGCCTGCTTAATAATTACTAACCAGCATCAAATTATTTTGCAGGCCAGAGAGCACAGTTAGTGTGTATGACAAACGAGCTGTAAACTCATTCATGTTTAGCACCACCGGGCCATGAGTTACTCATTCACATTTTCCAAAGGCTAATGCATACTATATACACCTGCATTTATGTGCAGCAAGCATGATAAAGACATTCGGTGTGTGAAAGATTTTACATATTCTCCCATTGTACTGCATCTGTAATGTGCCAGAAAAGAAATTAGTGCATCATTCCAAAATGCTATTCAGCCATGATGAGATTTCTGGCATAAAATACAGCTTTTAAAAAATATTGCAAATACATTTTCTACTTTAAACACAGTATTTCTATGAAAGCAGAGAAATACAAATCTCCACCTATGGTAATATTTTTAAATAATCATAGTGAGAAACTACTGTAACTAGTCTGTCAGAGAAGGATAACTCACTTCAGGTTCACCATATTTATTCTAACTGAAAATTATCTGTAAAGAACTTCTGTCTTTTTAAGAATTATAAACTTTTCCTCGAATGCAGATTTCCTGTGATGAGTCCCTTGTCAATAAAAGAGCAAATAAAAATCTATTATTAATAATAATCTACTATCTAGTTACCTAGTTTCAAATAACTTTCATTTATATTAATTTGTGTCATGCTTACAAGCCACTGAGATAAATATTATTTTCATATTGAGATATTATTTTTCATATTTTATAAACATAGAAAGGCAGGACCAAAGAAGTTACCATGTCCCAGTTGACAAAACCAGGAAGAAACAGATATAACAAGAACCTAGGTCCTCAGACTAAAATCTCAAGCCTTGTCCACCAGACCACTCTGTCTCATTCAATCCCTTTACTATGCCAGTCTTGGTTCTCTCAAACACTAAAGAAAAAGCTGAATATTTAACTGTCTTCTTCAACTGCAATGGATTGGATATTTGTGTCCCCACCACGTGGAAAACCTAGCCCCCAATGTGATAGTGGTAGGAGGTGATGCCTCTGGGAGGTAATTAGGTCCTGAGGGGGAAGCCCTGCTGAAGGGGAGTAGTGTGCCTATAAAAGGAACCCTAGTGAGCTATCTTGCCCTTCTACCATGTGAGGACAGAGCAAGAAGGTGGCTGTCTATGAACTAGGATGTGAACTCTCATCAGACACAATGCACCTTGAACTTGGACTTTCTAGCCTCCAGAACTTTGAGAAATACATGTTTGTTAAGTCACCCAGTTTATATAGCAGTTTGTTACAGCAGCCCCAACTGATGAAGATATCAGTTTATCCCCACATCTGCACTGTAACTGGGTTCTATTACAATCTTTTGAAAAACAAGGATGCAAATGTACATTTTTCTGCAAGGTCTCCAGTCACAGATTATATAATCTACTTTCTCAGCTAACATTTTCCCCTACTAAACATTTTCCATTCGTCTAAGAGTAAATATATAAATATACAATATCTGAATGTAATGATGCATGAAAAGTCTCAAGCCTTCCAATATATTAACTGATGTTAATTTTTCTCATTGAAGTGTTTAACTGGAGAGCTAGAGCATAGCTCTCCTTTGTCATTACAGAATGCAATACCGTTTCTGTGTCTAGGAAATTTTTTCCAGACCATATTATTGCAAACAATGAGGATTCAATCCAAATCAGATCTCTATTTCTAATACACAAATGCACTAAATCAGTTCAAAGAAACAATGTTAAGAGTAAAAGATTTTATGGTCCTAATCCCATTCCTTTGGCTTTTAAACCTCATTAAAAAATCATAAAAGCTTTCCAAAGCACGTGAATTTCATCTGACAATCTCACCCCAAAGTCTCCCAGACGGGAACAACAACACTCAAGTTAGGGATCTTTACTTTCCACTAGTTCTTACTTTACTTTGAAAGCATTTCCAAAATAACCAGTGACAAAATAAACAAATGATGATCAGATGGTATTTAGAGTCATTGTATGCTTAGAACTGGCAGGTACTTCAAAGATCCCTGTTCTCTGACCCCAGGCAGGGATATAGCTAAACAATTCAAAATGGGGTTTTTGTCTTCTTACTCTTACTGAAAATTGATTTAAAAGTCATTTTATATCCCTTCAAAATGTTTAGTACTACTTCAAGATGTTTCTTGGGTCGATCACACAGCTAACTGAAATTTAAATTTTGAGTTCTCTCTCTGGGAAACAAAGCATCAGTATCCCTGATAAATTTGCTCCTTTATTTTAAATAACCCCTTAAGAGGGGTTTTGGGGGTAAGGTGAAAAAAGGTGATTCGACTTAAGAAGCACTAATTGATATTTACTGTTAGGTCTATCAACTGATGAAATTGATACCCCCTTCCCTAGGAAACTGACCTTCAGATCATTTTGCAATCGACTTTCCCTTTCACTTAGACCACATCTATTTATTAAGACCAGTAACTTTTCCATTTGGACTTGCCCAGGATCTGGATCTGCCCGGAGAATTCCCTACCAAAAAAACTCGCCTAAGATCCCTTAAAATCTCTGACTCACCGTCCCTGGGTGCTGGCACCATTTGGGGGCTTAGCCCATCTGTTTTCCAGATGACCTAACAAATTCATAATTCTTTATGCGTTTTGGCGACCCTAATAGTTACAAAATAGTCTTGGGGATTTAAGGTAAAGCATAGGGAATATAGTCAACAATACTGTAAAAGCTATCTATGGTGCCAGGTGGGCACTTGAATTATTGAAGGAGACGCTTTATAACCAAATGAATGTCTATCTGCTCTGTTGTACACTTGAAAGTAATACAAAATACTGTTGAATCCAAACTGTAATTGAAAACTAAATAATAAAGAATACCTTGAACTACTCTTTAGAGATCTGAGAAGTACCCAAAATGATCACTAGCAAGACACTTAGTATATCAGTTTATATCCCTTACCAATTGTTTCAGGTCTTGTCAATATAGCAACTTTCAAATAACAAACACCCTTCCCAAATTTAGTTGTGGTTTTGAGACCTAGAATGGAACTAAGATTTATCTAGTAAAGTGTTTCTCTTCTATTAATATCCACAAAAGGCACTGGAGAGCTTATTAAAACACAAAGTGAGCGGTTCTCCCCTCAGAGTTTCTGATTCATTAGGTCTGAAGCAGGACCCACGAATGTGCATGTCTAACAAATTCCCAGCTAATGTGGCTGCTGCTGGTGCAGAGACCATAAGAATCACAAATCGAAGACAGCAGTTCTCAATTTTGGCTTCACATTAGAATCACCTGGGGCACAATAAAATGAAACCTAAATCCAGGCCCCACTCCCAGGAGCAATTCAAGTGGTCCAGGTAAGGCCAAAATTATTATTACTATTTCTAAATCTCTGTAGGAGGAGAAAGCCCACAAGAAAGATTGGCAATAAAATATCTGGGGAAAGTGCCTACCTTTTAAGTCTTCTGAACATTTCCCGTTTCCCTAGATGTCTAGGGTACCCCCTCCTCACCTCCACAGACTGTAAAGGCACAGCTACTATCTCCCCCATGAGCCTCAGAGGCTCAGCTATGTGAGGCAGGGGAACAGTGAGTCACTGAGTCAAGATTTGCAGGAGGAGGGATTAGAAACAAGAGGGCAGCTGAAAGGCTATTTCAACCATGTGGGCCAGAAATAATAAGGGAGATGTTTAATGTATTTGAAAAGAAAGCAAAGAATGAAATAGGCACTGTAAATGAAAATTCACGGCACTGGCCAACACCAGATAGAGAAGCAGGAGGCAAATAGATTCAGATTTTGATCCTATGCTACTGTAGTGCCTTCCACAGTTTCTAGCACACAGTGCACCATAAATATTGGTACACTAAAGAACTGACCCTACAAAAATGCAGAAGGCAGAAAACAGTATGTTCAGATGTTTAGGAAGGCTGTCTCTACAGCCTTTGCCAGAGAGAGGCTGCAACTCATCGCATACAGATGGGAAGGATGTTGGCTATTTTGCGTATTCCAAACCATAAGGCTTTAAAAAAATACAGTTTTATTTCTCGTGATCCTGTGGGTGGTTCTCTGCTTCATGGTGTTGGCTGGCACAAAGGTAGGTGGAAGATGCAAATGTCCTCATTATCAGGCGGGGAGCTGGTGCTGACTGCTGACTGGCAATTCCCTCATATGAGACTTCACGTGGCCGTTTGCATGACCTTACACAGCAAGGCAGCTGCGGTCTAAGATGGTGTACTCCAAGCACAGGGGTGAAAGCTGCAGATCTGTTATGGCAGAGCCCTGGAAGCTAGTGTCACATCTAACACATTCTAGTGGCCAAAGGAGTTACACAGCCAGCCCAGGTTCGAGAAGAGAGGAAGCGAACACCTTTCAATGGGAAGAGTGCCAAGAATTGCAGCCATGTTTATACACCACAGCCCGTTCTCTGACCCCAAATTTACATTCCCATGCATACCAGGCCTGCTCATCATCCCCAAGTCCCCGCCCCCCAAAGTTTTAGCCCATTACAGCATCAAGTTTAGGCTTCAAATCCAGGACCCTGCCACCTAAATCAGGTCCTCAGCTATGAGACAATGTCCTTAAGTTTCTTAGAGACCCTTGCATCTAGCTGAGAAGATCTAGGAGGTTCTGTCTTAAATCTTTTGAAATCTTAATACAAGGTCTTACAGCTATGCCCTGGCTTTTATTTTTAGCCCGAGACCAAGTTTTATGGCAGTAGTGTTCTGGACCTTATCTTTAGACTTGAGGACATTTCTTACTCGAAGTACCTTTTGCTGGGTAAGGAAGCTGGCCATGAGAAATAGTTTTATTTATGACCCTAGAAAGTTATCATCCGGAAATACTTCCTCTAAAGTTGACTTACAATCTGAATAGTCTCTTTTTAAATTCATCTCTGCAATACTTTGATTATAGTTGGTTTAAAAAAATAAGCTAATTGGCACTTCAATATTCTGCCGGAAAATCTCCCAAGTTAGACCCACAAATTCATTAGGTTCATTTTCAATCTTCCATGTAGGGGACAGTCTTGCTGAATTTTCTGCCACGATAAAAAAAAAAAAACAACAACAAAAAACACAATGGTACCATTTTATGTTCTCCAATAGCAGTTTCCTCACTGTTTTTCCAGGCAACGTATTTTTTTTAAATCCTTACCAGAGGATATGTTTTTATTGACTTTTAGAGAAAAGTGGAGGGGAGGGAGAAAGAGAAACATTGATGAGAGAGAGAAACATTGATCAGTTGCCTTCTGCACGCACCTTGACAGGGGATGGAACCCACAACCTAGGTATGCGCCCTGATCAGGAATCAAACCCACAAGCTTTTGGTGTATAGGGCAATGCTCCAACCAACCGAGTCACCCATTGAGGACCCAGCCAACATTTAATAGCCTTCTTACTGCCCTTCAGGTCTTCACCGCCATCTGGTCTCAAAGCTCATGCCAGATGTTTTGTTATGACAGCACTGCACTTCTAGGTACAGTTGTTGTTGTGGCTCTTAATTGCTATGTAACAAACCATCCCAAAACTCAGCAGCTAAAATAGCAAAATCATTCTCATGATTCTGTGGGATGATGAGGCAATCTGTTTCACATGGTGTTGGCTTCAATACTGGGATGGCTGGAAGGTCCAAAATGCCTCAATCACAGAGCTGGCACTTGGGCTGGCTGCTGGCCTGGAGCTCAGCTTGGGCTGATGACCAGCGGCCTGGCTGCTCCTCCACCCAGCCGTGTAGGCTTCCTCACAGCAAGGTGGCTCAGTTCTAAGAAGGAACCTTTCAAGCACACGAACGCAGAAGCTACAGTTCTCTTTAGTCCAGCCTTAGAAATAACCCCACACCATTTCTGTCCCATTGGATTGCTTCAAAAAGGAAACAGGGCCAGCTCAGATCCAAAGGGAGGGGAAACAGAGAGTCTATCTCTTGATGGGAGAATCACAAAATATTCGCAGCCATCTTTGATCCCCCATAGGAAGTCGTGAGTATTTAAATAGTAGACAGTGTCATAGAAATGAATTAATAACTCTTCGAGAGAGTAAATTTAGTGAGTGAATAACAGAACTTTTCTCCCCTAGATAATATATCAGATGAAGAAGGACTACCAGACATAGATCAATAAAGGGGATAGAGAAGCAGGGTCAATGAAATAAAGGAGAAGCACGGTATTTCTAGAACACTAAAACCAAATAGTTTCAAGGAGAGAAGCTGACATCATAGTCCAATAACAAAGAGAAACTAAAGGAGAATAGAGATGTGTGATACCATTCTGCAACCTCTTACCCAAAGCAGCAGAGTGGTCTAAGAAACAATCATAAAACTATTCTAAATATTAAGAAAATAACCCTAATCATTTTAAAGCCCCAGGAGAAAGTTACTGAACACGGCAATTAAAACCATGGGAACAACCCTAGATATCCCAATAAAAGCTCAGTCACTCTGAGTTTTAAGGAACATTCTTTTTTAAATTTATTTTATTTTATTGTTTATAGTACTCCATATGTCTCCTTGTCTCCCGATTGACCACACTTGGCCCCTCCCACCCCCCAGGACAAGCCCCCACCGCCTCAGTGTCCGTGTCCATTGGTTATGCTAATATGCATGCATACAAATCCTTTGGTTGATCTCTTACCTCCCCATCCCCTGCCTTCTCTTTGAGGCTGGACGTCTATTCAATGTTTCTTTGTCTCTAGATCTATTTTTCATCAGTATGTGTTCATTATATCCCACATATGAGTGAGATCATGTGTGTCTTATTTCACTTAGTATAATGCTCTCCAGGCCCATCCATACTGTTGCAAATGGTAAGGGATCCTTCTTTTTTACATTAGCATAGTATTCCATTGTGCAGGTGTACTACAGTTTTTTAATCCATTCGTCTGCTGATGGGCACTTAGGCTGTTTCCAAAACATTCTTTACTTATCCTTGTTTTTCACAGTCATGGAATACATCAAGTATTAATTAATTAATTTAAAAAATTTACAAGGCAGACTGACTTCTGCCTGGGCCTGCCAGGCTGTACAGAAAGCTTCAATTCCTCCATCGCCGGAGAAACCCAAGCCTCCTGCTTGCTCAGTGGCTGCAGCCATCTTGGTTGGGTTAATTTGCATACATGCTCCTGACTGGCTGGTGGGCGTGGCTTTTATAGTGGGGTGATGGTTAATTTGCATATTACTCTTTTATTAGATAGGAATAGGACTAGTGGCCCAGTGCACGAAATTCGTGCACATTAAAAGGGAAGAGACCCAGACCCGGCTGGCCCCACCCCCATCAAGCTCCACCAGTGGGGGACACAGCATCACATACCTGGCTGGCGCCAGGTGGAGATGCAGCATTAAGTCACCTCCCACCTGCACGCACCTTGCTGCGCATATAGCCCTGCCCACCCATGCCTGCCGTGCACACAGCCTCCTGATGATTGGTCGTTAAGGTGTGAGGGTGTCACGAACACTAGCATATTAGCTCTTTATTATATAGGATTATTTGTTAAGCATAAGCCACTAGTGGCTGCATAATTCTTAGAATGTGTAACTTCAAGCCCTCTCCACCACCTTCATTGTTTACAAAAATGTCTCCTTGATACCCACCCCCACCTCACAGTAAGAAAGCCATAAAATAGAGCCAAACTCAGTGCCTCTTAGCATAATGCTCTTGTGTAGCATACATGCTCTCCTTTCAAATTCCTGGTTGAAAGCAGAGATCATCATTCCATTCGCTTCTCCAAATTCTTCTATAGGTGACCTACCGTCACAAGAGCAGAATCATATGGACTATTACTCTAGGAAGAAACCAGAGAGATCAAAGTCCAAGTCTTTACAAATAAGGAAATGAAAGTCAGAGATGTTCAAGTGGCTTCCCTAGGGTCAAAGGGTAAAACATGGGCTTATGGCCAAGTTTCCTAATTTGAAAAGAATTGGATGGTTAGCAGTACAGATTCTGGCCAAGATCTAATTAATAATAGATCTTCCTAATAAAATTAAAACAGGGTTTTGGAACGTGAAGCTTCAAATATAGTCCAGAACAATTCTATGTTACAATTTTTCAATTATAATTGAAAATGAGATATATATTTTTTTAACTTTGGAGCAGACAAACCAGCGTGTTCTTGAAATTCTAAAAAATATGAGTGACTCATCTTAAACCTTTCTCTAAAGTTATCATTTATATGCATTCAATTATGGAGGCTAGAACTCCAAAGGGATACCAAGGAGATATGAGGCCTTGTTCTGCGTTCACAGGATTTATTCCTACTAGAGGCCTGATGCACAAAATTTGTGCACAGGTATGGTCCCTAGGCCTATCAGAGCCATCTTCCCCGGGTGCCAGCCCCGCCCCCACCGCCACCCACCCCCGGTTCCCCCTTCGCCATCGGGTGATCGGAGCCTGCCAGCCAGAGGGAGGGACCGGAGGCTGGCCAGCAGGCCCCGATCAGGCGATCAGGGCCTGTGGGCTGGGGGCAGCTCCTGCATTGAGCGTCTGCCCCCCCCCCCCCCCCCGGTGATCAGTGCGCGTCATAGTGACCGTTGTTCCGCCATTCAGTTGATTTGCCTATTACCCTTTTATTATATAGGATTGTGGAGGGAAAACACGCGTAGCTGAAACCCCATCTTATAGTGTCACTTCTGAGCCAAAATGGGTACGATAAAGGCTAAACCTAAACAGTACTACATTTGGTTCCATACAAACCAAATAACCCAAGAGAATGAGTGAAACATAACTGAGCAACAGCACTTGTCAGAGAGGGGTCAGAACATTAATCTGTTCATGCAACAAATATTTACAATGCTTTCTATGTGCCAGGGGGAGTTCTAGGTGGTCGGGGAAATACAGGTATGTAAGATAGACAAGACCCCTGCTCTGAGTGATCTTAGTGGGCAGTAAGGAAAGAGAGACGATAACCAAGTAGATAACAAATGAAGTCAGAAACACTATTAAGACTCTAAAGCTACTTTAGATTGGAGGGTCAGGGAAGGCCTCTTTAGAGGAACTGCCATTAAAGCATAGATCTAAATGGAGCCAGACATGTGATGATGCTGTGGAGTAAGAAGCTCAGGGGATCAGAATGGAGGCCCTGCAGCTGGAATGTCAGGAGCCTGTGGAAAGAAGATGAGTGACAGAGGGCTTGCAGCCAAGGTAAAGAGTTTGGATAATACACAGTTCAAGAGTGACAGAAAAGCCACCGAAGAGTGATAAGTGCAGGAAGAGTTGATGATATTAGCTTTTAAAAATTTATAATCAAATCAATGAATCAGCAGGGAAATGTGGCTATACTCAAGAAGTCAAAGGATCTGCATCATCATCTATAAAAAGAAGGGTGTTCAGAATGCCAGGGAACAGACCCACTGTGCTCACCACTGCTCTGCCTTGACTCTACGTTCAGGGTGACACACTTTTAAGACATATGTTGTGCTCACACTAGAAAGTCATGCTATTTCATACAGTGCATAAATCAAAGTCAAAAGCTCTGCCACAGAGCTAATCTAAGATTAATCTTCTACAACTATAAAAGAAGAATGATGCTTGCAGGAAGCAACAGAACACAGGACGTATTTATTTCTGACTTACATACTCTAGGAAAGCATGGCCATCTATTACTTATGAAAACCTGGCAAACCAATTCTATGCATTAAAAATACCACCTTAAACAAAAGTCAGAAAAATACAGACATGGAGTCATGCAGTCTAAATCTGTTAGAAACATTTATTATATTATTTAGATTTTTAATGTTAAAAATGAAAAATCTCTCTTTTTCTCACACACACAGGCGCACACACACACACTTTCCTATATACAAAACTGACAAAGCACAGTAAGAGAACATTTTACCAAAATGTATATAGATTTAATTTTCTGTTTAACTTGTTTAAAAACATCAGGATTTTACTCATGCCATCTATAAAAATAGTTATATTTTTTTACATACTAAGTATTCATTATTTGTTTGCCCCAAGCTACCAATGTAATAGTAATTATCTTTACCATGTGTTCACAATTCAGAATGTTAATCTTACCCTATGAATGCTGGTCAACCGGAACCTTTGCAATTAGTTTCTATTTGAAAAAATTCCTAAAGAGAAATCATAAACATATTGTTATATTTATGCATCACAGGACTCCAATACAATTTGTCCACTTATATGGTACTAAAATTTTCAACATACAAAAAAGTAACTTTTAAAAAAATTGAGTGTTGCCCTGCTGGTTTGGCCCACAGACTGAAGGGTAGAGGGTTTGATTCTGTATCTCGGTTGCAGACTCAATCTCTGGACCTTGTCGGGGCATGAGCGGAGGCAACCAATTGATGTGACTCTCTCACTTTGATGTTTTTCTTTCTCTAAAAATCAATGGAAAAGATCTCTTCAGATGAGGATTAACAAAAAATTAAAAAGTGAGTGTTGTTAAAGAGATCACTTCTGACCCCTCATAAAAGGTGTTAATTAACACCCTGGGAAAGAAACAAATCACTATCAGAAATTACAGATTTAATCTCATCAACATGGCAACTTATAAAGTGTAAAATATAAATATTAAATTTTTAGTGAAAAACGAGATAAACATTATATCTAAGGCACCACTCATTTCATAAATAAAAGATAGAACCACCAATTGAAAATATTTACGCTTCTTCCAGAAAAAAAAGGAAAACATGGGGGAAGGAAGAAAGATTTAATATTTGAGATTGTTTTCTCATTCCAGGTTTATTTGTTTTATTTTTGCTGGACTGCTAATTTTACACAATTGTGCCATTGTAAAATTCAATGGTAAAACACAGATCTCCTTTGCCTCATCATTTATCACAGGCTTTCTCAATGTTGTTATAGTTTCTCCAAACATAATTCATACATGGGTATGTCATAGTTTACAAAACCATTTCGCTACAGAATATTAGATTTTTTCTTTTTATTACTAATAATGTTGTAAACATTTCTGTACTCTGTTCGTATGATTTCTTTTGCATAGACTTTGAAAGTGAGAGTAATGGGTCAAAGAGCATGAATATTTTAAGGCCTCTGATATGTAACATCAAATTATTTCCCAAGAAGATTATGCTAATTTTCTTTCCTATAAACAATATATCAGTAGAACTCTCACCAGATGTTAGAATCACCATTAAAAAAAGGCTAAGAACAAACCAACCCCAACAACAACAAATAAAAGACACTTCACTAATTCCATGAAAAAATGATCTTATTATTGCTTTATTTTGCATTTCTTTGATTAAGTAGGGTTGAATGCTTGCCAACTCATTTTATTAATGAGTTTCAGTCTTTTTTCTACTTCTTTACCTAAACCAGAGGAATATATTGCTGAGAAGACATAAATGTAGAAGTTAAAAAAAGCTTTCTCAGAATGACAATTTGTCATCTCAGAGTGCAATCACTGCTGTCAGGTAAACACACACAACAAACAACAACAGCAGCAACAAATGTACTTCAGTTTCTTTATCCAGAAAAAGCCAATCACTCTAATTTTAGGAACCATAGCAGAAGTTATTGTCTTTCTTCCTCCCCAGCAACAAACAAAAGTACAAGTTGGAAGGATGAGCAAGCAAAAATACTAAATGGCAATGCTTCTCAGAACAGAATAAATAGTCCATGTTACAGAGGATAAAAACAAGCCTGGGACTCACAGTAATTCTGCAGACCCAGCTGCCCAGAGACAGCATCTGTGGCTCCTCCAGTTTGCTATGCTAATGAATGTTACAAAACTAGCATTCTCCCTCCTCCATCGAAAACATTTTCTTTCCCCAGCAGCAGGACACAAGACATATATTTTCACTTAAAAAGTCAATTCCAGAAAGTCATCTCCGAATCTGGAAGACAAGCAGAACACTGAGACTTCCCTTTCTCAAGTAAGAGCTTCTGCTCAGAAGGTTCCCCAAAAGAGATTTATAAGGGAATACTCCCCAGTGACGATGGCTTAAGGAACAACAAGGGCAACCAGCCTTCTGATCGAAAACAAAGACCCCAAGGTTTTTACTGTGAAAACGGAGAAGCCGGAACACTCTCATTTCTTGCATGTCAGTAGAAAGAATGGAGATTAACAAAACAAACTCTTTTGTAGTAAATCGAAGAACTACTGTAAAATTTTGGAATCTGAGAAGAGCTTTCCATTTGGGCGAGTTTGTCTTGTAGTGAAAAGTTGAATAAAATTCTCCAATGAACGATTTAGCAAAAAGTGAAGAATCTCCTCATAGTCACTTGATGTCATTTTGCAGGTCATCAAATACGGCAAGAATCACTGCAATATCCTAGTCCAGTGGTTGGCAAACTCATTAGTCAACAGAGCCAAATATCAACAGGACAATGATTGAAATTTCTTTTGAGAGCCAAGTTTTTTAAACTTAAAACTTCTTCCAACACCACTTCTTCAAAATAGACTCACCCAGGCCATGGTATTTTGTGGAAGAGCCACACTCAAGGGGCCAAACAGCCGCATGTGGCTCGTGAGCCACAGTACGCTGACCACCATCCTAGTCCTTTGCTTTGTGCAATTTCAAAAGTTTAAGACTTTTAGTGATGTGAAATTAAAGTATCCCATTTCATCAATTTGAAAGGAACATTTCACTTTACCATCTGTCCCACCCTAGGATCACGTCCATGAATCACTTCCCTGAGCCACCCTGACCTCCACAGGCTGACTCCACTGCTCTTCTATCTCCGTCCCTAGAACACTTTACTAATACTTCTCTCACACTGTTTTATAGCCTACCATAAGCTATTGCCTCAAGTTCCTTGAGGACTGGGGCAGGACCCCTGGGACCTACCCCAGTGTCTCTTCCCAGTGCTAGATTGAGGGCCTGGATATCACAGTGGCTTCCATGCACCTATTCATTGAAGGGGTGTTGAAAACAACTCTGGAAACTGAATTAGATTGAACAAAAATAGTATCTACCAGAACCTCTCTCAAGAATTGTTCAGAATGTGGTTGGAAGGAAAGATAAGGAATCTGCTATTTTACTTCTGGTCCATTGAGATCCTGAGAACGGGCAGAGGGGGAACCAGAGGGCCTCTTTGGCTACGCTCTTCCCTGTCATAGAGTGCTTGCCTTCTCCTCTTAACAGTGTTATGAAACAGGATTTAAAGAATAACAGTCTGAAGTGACATCAAATCATTAGCCTGCCCAAGGGTAACACATTACTAGCTCACCTAGAGCAACCCCATGTCTAGTCCTGTCCTGTCCTGTCCCCACCATTAAAAAAATTAGTAAATAATTACTGAGTGAACAAATAACACCAGATCAGGATCAAACCCCATTAGGAACCAGGGTTCAACAGGCCTGACTGTCTGAAAGATCTGTGAACACACTAGTGCACTCGCATGATGGGTCTGGAATGGGGCAAACACAGTGGAGGGGACAGAGCCTCATGCATTTCCATCACCCTGGGGCAGAAGCAGATGCTAAGCCTTCACCCTACAGGAAGAAAGGAGAAAATTCATAGCTGACAACTTCTCCACCACACGTGACATCTAACAAATCAGAATGGAGAAGTGCTGTCAAACTCAGCATGACTGGCTGCTTTATAATGGTGGCCAGTCGTTTTGAATCAAAGATGGGTCACTGAATAAATGCCACAGCATTCCTGGGTGACCTTAAAATCTTACCCAATAACTTCACAGTTCTTCTTTTGTACAAGTTAACAGTATGATGCAACAGGAATAATTCCAGAACCAATGAAATGATCAAGTTATCACCCAAGCAAGGATGATGTGCATCCTGCCCTGTTCACCTTCCCCCAAGACCAGGGTGCTAGGATGGCAAGGACATTTCTTGTTTCCCCAGAGCCTGCCACATAGCAAGTGCTCTATACGTATGTGATTCCCTAACCCTGGGAGCTATGATCAAACTGACAGTCCTGCAGGTCCTTGGATGGTTTCAGTCTTATAAAACCAATAACTCTGACAGCGATCACTGTAAAGATTGCTACAGCTGGCATAACATATTCTTAACCCAATGACAAAAATCAAATTGCCATGCATTGCAAATCAGCCTACTGTTTACATTGAGCTCATTTCTGACCACACAATACAAAGGTTTAATGTTTACCAAGTAGTAAATGACCACTAAACACAAAATATGTTTCAAATGGACACTGCTGTCCACTGACCACCAAAACATGTAATTGCTCCATCCCGCGTGCTTCTTCCACATTTAGGGAGTGTAGATAGTTCTATGACACTTCCATTAAACTGCAACACAAAGAGCTGGTTAGATGCCTTCCTGCCTCTCATTTTGAGCTCTTAGAAGAGCTCTGTGTACAGGACAGAACATTAAGACACAAGAGATTCTCAGTAATTACTTGTTTAATGGAAAAAGGTGGCAGGAGGTGGAAGGGGGAAGGCTTTCAATTTACTGTGTACTTAGTGAGGTAGGTATTATGATCTCAACTCTGAAGGTGAGAAAGCTAAGGACTGGAATTTGCTCAAGCTCACAAAACAAACCCAGAATTCACACCAGCTCTAAGAGCCATCTGCTACAACCGCCTCTCCAAGGAGCTATGGAAAAGGGAGTTTTATATAGAATATGACATCCCTCTTTTTTAAAAATCTGCAATCTATCTTTTAGAGAAACTGCAAGGCACAATCTAAAAAAACAACACTCAGATCTATATAGTTTTTCCTAGCTCATTACTAAGTATTCCATTTAGTGGAACAGAATCAACAAGTGCTCCCTCCATCCTGCCTGCCTCTATTACATAATTAAGATCAACATGATAGATAGCCAGAGCTAGGGTGCATCCTGCCCGTATAGCCTCTTACAGAGAAACAATTACCCACCAATTGAATGACAGGAGGAATAGCTGTACTTACGTTTAATCTGTACTTAAACAATGTTTTACCTGGCTTTTCTTCCTGCCTTCCTATTAAAATGTGGTTCAAAAAAATTAATACCACATCACCGAAATATGACCTTCTTTCTGAACGACTTAATAAAGGAGTACTACATGGCCTCAATTTGTTGTTACTTTCAATATGTTACTTTGTTAGGCCTAGTTCTTGTCCTCAAATTATTATGAGTATTTGAGAGACCTGCAAGGGAATGTAGCAGAACAGTTGAGATCAAATTCTGACTTTGTCATTTACCATCTGTTTGACCTTAGATTAGTAAGTATCAATAAATATCAATTTTCTCATCTGTAAAATAGATATTAATGAAGTTGTTTTAAGAATTAAATGAGGTAACTATAAATCAAATGCTTAGCACAGCAGCAGGTACAAAATAAGTGCTCAAAATGGTAAGTTATTAACAGAGTAGTAGCTATATCTAAAATTAATTTTTTTATAGCAAAGATGGGTATTTATTGAAGAACAAGTACAGACTCCCACGTGGGGAGAGGGAAGAGTCCCACAGAATGGACTCCCATGTAGGGAGGGAGAAAAGGGTCCCCTAAAATTAATTCTTAAAGGTGGGCTTTAAAGTATTATCCTCTTAAGAGAAACTAGATTGGATGTTATGGGGTTTGGTTCTCTATTTAAATTAGTACTTTCCATGCCAAATTTTGCAATATGTCACATGACTCCAGTTACTACTCCAGTGTCATCCTAGCTAATAAAGAGGGAATATGCTAATTGACCATCACTCCGTCACAAAGATGGCTGCACCCACAGCTGAGGCCAAGTTCCCATAAGGAGCCTTAACAAGCAATCAGTAGGGACCTGAGGCTACGCCTTCCCCCACCCGGCAGGGCTTGACAAGGGACCTCAGGCTGCTCCCACCACCCCAGCGCCAGGCTGGGGGACCTGAGGCTGCGCCCCCCTGCCTGGCTGGGCTTGATAGGAGACCTCAGGCCGTGCCCCCCACCCAGCGGGGCTTGACGGGGGACCTCAGGCCATGCCTCCACCCAGCAGGGTTTGACAGGGGACCTGAAGCTGCGCCCCCCTCCCAGTGCTGGGCCAGGGGACCTGAGGCTGCATTCCCCCCACCCCCAGCGGAGCTTGAGGGAGACCTCAGTCCATGCCCCCCACCCAGCGGGGCTTGGCAGGGGATCTCAGGCCGTGTCCCCCACCTGGTGCTGGGCTGGGGGACCTCAGGCCACGCCCCCCATCCTGGTGCTGGGCCAGGGGACCTGAGGCTATGCCCCCTGCCCAGCAGGGCTTGACAAGGGTGGGACTGGCCGGGTCTGGATCTAGCCCAATGTGGGGGGAGGGGGGCGGCGGCCGGTGTGGGTCTCACGCAATTTTGAGGTGCATGTGGGTGGGTGGGGACTTGACTCTGGGTCCCGTGGTGTGCCCCAGACTCTGACAGGAGGAAGGTTTTCATACACATTTTACTGATTTTCTTTCAACTCTAACACTTCTATTATAGAGAAAGGGCAAATAGCAACATTAAATTATTTCCTGTAATTAATCCCCTTTTAATGTGCATGGATTTTGTGCACCGGGTCACTAGTTAATTATAAATGCAAGTTACCTCAATTATTTAATATATGGCCCATAGGGAAGACAAAGTATTATGAAGCCAAAATAATATACACTGATGCCCCCCTTTTAAAAAATTAACCTGTGCAAATAAACCTCCAGTTTTTGATGCAATGCCTATCTCCCAATCGAGATCCATGCTGCAGACAAGACAGAGCCAATGTCACTCAAGCAAAGGTCATGTTTTAAGTCTATAAACCTGTATGTTTAAATATGTAAATCTATATATGAAACTATAATCATAGCTGTATAATGAGAATGTACATGATGCCACAGAATTGTACACTTTTATAATTAAAATGATAAATTTTGTTACATATATTTTTACCACCAAAAATACCGATAATCATGTAAAACAGGAAAACTGTGTTCTAACTGCTTTAAAATGAACATAATAAATTACATAAATTAAATATATAGTAAGCCCCATTATACTAAAAACATGCCAATGCACCAAAATATAATTTTCCTGTGTCAAATTTGCTTTGTTTATAATTTATAGATTATAATAAAAACTAAATATTTAATTACTGATTTTGTTTGTTACCTTGAATTAGAAGGATTTGGATGGGATTTGGATATGATCCTACTAATTTTTCACAAAAGGGCATAGGTTATGTTTTTTTTACAGTAGAAGAAATAGCCATATATGAAGTTAACACATTTAAAAATCCTCTAGTGACTATCTAAGTAAACACATGAGATCTTTCCCCCCCCAAAAAAATAACCATGGAAGCACCCACCTGTTTACAAAAATCACAAATAAATTTAGATGGATTTGGAAAATATTTGATCCTCTTATTAATCTTTCTTATTAAGAGGTCAATCTATTAAGTTTGTCAACCCCCACAAGGTTTTCTACTCTCTGCATCTAATGGACAGTATAATGTTGGACAAGTCATTTCACCTCACTTGACCTGACTTTCCTCACTTGTGATATTAGAGAGCCAGATGATGGATTGATCCTCTGCTTCCTGCATTCCACTAGTCTATGAGTTGATTGATTGCAGCTGGAGCAAGAGAACACCTAATCTGAAAAGACTCCTCTGGAGTGGTGAGAATTGCTTTAGAGGGAAAAAGTGACAGCCCCAAGAAAAGCATTTACTCCAAGAAGAATGGTGTTGGTTTTCTTAGAAAGAGCACTGAATAGTCTTCAGTTGGCAACTAAGAAATTGGTCTTGCTAAAAAGAAAGTAAAAGTGCAAGAAAAGAAGATCATCAGGTCAAGCATATAATTAATGAAAGCACTGATTTTAATTGAAGGTAAAACGGTAGTTGGGCCGGGCCGGTGTACTCAGTGGTTGAGTGTTGACCCATGAACTAGGAGGTCACAGTTCAATTCCCGGTCAGGGCACATGCCCAGGTTGTGCGCTCGATCCTCAGTAGGAGGCGTGCAGGAGGCAGCTGATCAATGGTTCTCTCTCATCATTGATATTTCTCTTTCTCTCTTCCCCTTCTCCCTTTCTCTCTCTGAAATCAATAAAAGCATACTTTAAAAAAAAAAGGTAACTGGGAACCATGGAAGGATCCTAATACAAACCCACCCACTGAGAAAAAGGGTTCACCACATTCAGTTCTTGGCCAGTAGATGCATATGCTCTTCTGGGGTGACATCCTCTATGGTTAAAGATCACTCACCACCTCTGTGTAGATGATTCCCAAACTAGAAGGTGAGCCCAGCTCCCTAAGCCTAAGCTTCCAAATCATCGCCCGAACAGCTTCCTGGCTATCTACTTAGGTGTGTGGAGGCAGCTCAAATGTAGCATGTCCCAAACTGAATCTGCCATTTCTGCTCACATCCACACCAAACCTGCAACATCAAGACTGAGAACTCAATGATGCTGAAGAGTGATAGCAGTATCAAGAGCTCAGGCACCCAACCAAAAAGCCTTCTTATCCTCTAATCCCTTAAATTGGTCAGGTTTGCTCTTTTCTTAAACTAGCCCCTTCTTCTGCATCCCTGATACCACTGCCTTGGGTGGAGCCTGGCCCAGCTTTGAGGAGGACAACTGAAATACCCTCCTCTCTTGCCCTTCTTTAGTCCTGTTTCCATATGGCAGACAGAGAGCTCTTTCTAAAACATATCACCTCCCCATTTGCTCTTTGTTATTATAAAGGCAAAATAATGTCTCATGGAAGGGTGGGAGAGGCCTGGCAATGGTACTTGATGGAAACGAGTGCTATCCAGCTTCTCCTGTTTTATTGGGTCTTGCTATTTCCTGCCCAGGAATGCTAGTTTGACCCCAAAGGGCTGGGCAGACTGAATAACATATTCCTTGATCACTGTGACCATCACTCACTTGAGAGTAGTGGGATAGAAAGAAAGGATGCTTCACCACGTGACTCAAGGAGGCACACACTGAACCTCCCATGTTTGTATGGCTACCTCTAACCTCAGCTCTCGCTGCCTATGCCTTGGTTTCTGATAGTTTCAACCACAAGGGAAGCGGTTTTTCAAGCCTCTTGCTCTGTTTCTACCTACATGTCACCAGTGTCTATGTTCCCAGATACTGGCCTTTTTACAGAAGTTTTCTTCTACTTCCTGGTCAGTAGCAGTCTATTCTGGGAATACACAGTGATTGCTCTTCCTGCTGGCTCGTTACCCTGGAAATGTTCTGTGTTGCTTTAGGCAAGTACAAACTGCCCGATTTTACTTTATTTATATGTCTTTTGTTCCCCCTGAACCTAGGGGCCTCCTTGTTGATTGAGTGAAGCCTCAGTTTCTCCACCATCACCCCCTACCCCCATGTACGAGTGAGAGATAGAGACTGGTTTTCCATGGTGGCAGTGTGAAAAATGTGCCCTACAGGAGTCCCAGGCCTGCCTCCACCACCGTCTGCATGGGCTTGGGCAAATCACTTGCCCAATCCAGGCCTTCCTGTCCTCTGCTTTACAACATGGACAGTCATACTGGCCCCAAGAGTTGATATTAGTGGTAAAATAAATTTTGTAGAAGTACTTTGGAATCATTAAAGTGGTACATAAATGTAAAGGGGATCTCACAAAGAAAGCCAATTCTTTTGCTGGTTAAATAATTTTAAAAGAGGACGGCCTTGGAACATTATCTTAAATTGAAACAAAATAACCCATGAAGTGAGCTCTATTTACCCCCATTTTGGCTCCAAGGAAACAAAAACAGCAAGTGTTACAAGGTCACTGGCACCTCCTAAAGTTTAAATCTCACTGCAAAGTCAAAAGAAACTTTGCAAAGAGCTCCCTGGCCCAAACACAGAACTACAGGCTAAGAAGAAAAAAAAAAGTCTCCAAATCAACCTGGCAATAATGGACTGATAATGGACCATTTACATTCCATCAACTGGGCATTTAAAAAGAAACAAACAAAAACACGGAAGACCTCTGGCTCACAGTGCCAACGAAGTGAAGCCTGATAAAGCCCAACACACAGAAGATGTTTTAAAAGATTCCAGGCAGCCAACACTGCTATCTCTTTAGGATCCTATTTTCCCTGGAAAGAACGGGTGGCAAGTGAAGCACTGGGCAAGAATGCTATAAGAGAAAGTCAGTTTTGAAAAAACAGGTTCTTATGCCATCTATTATTTCAGGTAAAAAGTCCATTTTTTCACCTTGGTGTTAAATCAGTGCTGCATTTTTGCAACTTGGTTAATGGCTGCTGGCCAAATTCATTGGTTTCCATTTGCTCCTCTGCTGGAGCAGAACAAAGTCTGGTTTACATTTAGGATAAACACAGGGAGAGGTCTTTTTTCTGTCATGATTTTCCCTCCCATGAACTGGGTGTCGTATAGTGTGACCCTATTCTGATATGAGTTAGTGTCCGACTCCACAGGTTTAAGGGTTCAGTCCCACAAGACTGTCCCCACCTCAGACACCAGTCACAAGTCCCCGTACTCAAGACTCCCTACCCTTCTGTACGACTTGATGACAAATTCAGCGGTTCCCACAACGCCCTCCCCTTAAGTTTAATAATTCACTAGAGCATAGCACGACTCACAGAACTCAGGACAACACTCTACCTAGCATTACTGTTTCACTGTAAAACATACAACTCAGGAAAGGCCAAATGGAAGAGATGCATGCATAGGGCAACATATTTTGGGGAGGAGTAGGGGCGGAGCTTCCAGGCTCTCTCCAAGTACTATACTCTTCCCACACCTCAATCTGTTCACCAACCTAGAAGCTCCCCAACCCTGTTATTTGGTGGTGTTTTGGAAGTTTAATTACATAGGCATGACAGATTAAATTGCTGGCCATTGGTTATGGAAAATTTCCAGCCCCTCTCCTCTTTTCAGAGGTCAGGGGTAGACTGCAAGTTCTAATCCTCCCACTTGAATGGTTCCTCTGGAGACCAGCCGCCATTCTGCAGCTATCTAGAGGCCCACCAAGAGTCACCTGATTAGTATAAACTCAGGTATGGTTGAAGGAGGCTCCTTCTGAGTAACAAAAGATGCTCCTATCAGCACATTCCAAGGGTTTTAGGAGCTCTATGCCAGGAACCAGGGGCAAAGGCCAAGTATATATTTCTTATTATACCACTCATAGCAGCATGTCACTCCATAAGAACAGTCTCACACAATGCTAATTCTTATGTGAAGTAGTTACAATCTGAAACAGTGCCAAGCAGTCCACTTAGAACAGAGGTGGGGCACGTCCGACCCTCGGGCCATATAAAGCCCGAGAAATCATTTGGTCTGGTCCTACCAAGGCATTAAGGGTAAGTTAATCAAATGTTTGACCAGATGTAGCAGGCTAATTTATTTTTTATAATGGTGTGTCAATAGTAGGCTAATTTTTAAGTTGATAATTTTGTATGGCACGCAAGTGATGTTATAAATATCCAAATGGCCCTAGCAGAAAAAAGTTTCCCCATCTCTGACTTAAAAGATCAAGCTCGCCTTCAAGGACAAAACAAGACAGCCATTTGAGCCATTGTCATCCTAAGTCAACGACTTATAGAAGTTACTTTCTAAGTGATGTCGTCCCTGACCACTCCAGTAGGGCCCTTCACAACACTGTCTTTCAGTTCCCCATCCCTTATTTTCATAGCTCTTATCACACACCTTCATATGACTGTTTGGTTAAAGGGTTATTTTTCTCCCACTAACCTATAAGCTCTATAAGGTCTATTCTACATGTATCATACTCCCCATTGTATATCCAGGGCTTAGCAGGCAGAAGCTGCTATTAAAAATTAAAAAAAAACAAGTGTTGGAGAGTTTGTTAAGAAAAAGGAATCCTCATTCACTGCTGGTGGGAAGGTAAACTGGAATAGCCACTATGAAAAACAGTATGGAGGGTTCCTCAAAAAATTAAAAGTAGAGTTACCATATGACACAGCAACCCCTCTTCTGGGTATCTACCTGAAAATTTTGAAAACACTTAATTGTAAAGATATATGTATCCCTATGTTCACTGCAGCATTACTCACGGTGGTCAAGACATGGAAACATCTATCCTTTGGTAGACGACTGAATAAAGAATATGTGGTACATATATGCAATGGAATACTACTCAGCCACAAGAAGAGAGGAAATACTGCCATTTGCAACAACATGAATGGACCTTGAGAACATCAGACTAAGTGAAATAAGTCAGACAGAAAAAGTTAAAACCATAGGACTTCACTTATATGGGCTATATAAAACTGAAAACAACAGATGAACAAATAAGAGAAACAAAGAAAAACTCAGACACAGACAACTGTATGGTGGTTCCTGGAGGGAAGGGGGTGAGCAGTACTGAAGGGTAAAGGGAGTCAAATATATGGTGACAGAAGATGATTTGGTTTTGGGTGGGAGGCACACAATGCAATATACAGATCATGTATCACAGAAATGTATACTTGAAACCTATATAATCTTATTAAACCAATGTCACCCCAATAAACTTAATTTAAAAATGTATTAGGGAGCAAAGAGGGAGAAATGGGGGATACCTGTAATACTGCCAACAATAAATTTAAAAAATATATTAAATGAACAGACAAAAGAATAAAAAGCAGACCCCCTTGTTTGGAGCAAGCACCACAACACCTTCCAGTAGAGCTACATCATCTTGTCTTCAATGCACCAAATTCTACATGACATGGAAAGGTCCCTGAATCCTTTAGCAAGTAAAGACTTTATCTGAGCCCTATCAGCAGAGAAGGGGAACTTAGCTCAGCATTAAAAATACCTAGATGCAGCTCAGGGCATACTGAAGTGATAGAGTAATGTCAGGATTCTAAAAGAACCCACAGATAACTGGTAAGAATCAGGTAGAATGCCCACATTCCAGAGAAGGTGACATGTAGGATTTCTGCACATTGGGCTTCAGAACTCAGCAGGATCCTGCTTCACTTGATGTTAGCAAAAGAGAGACACCAGGTTCTTCCTGGGAATTTTAGAGTTTTGATTGCTTCCCAAGAGACAGAAGCCACATTCCCCTCTGGAAGGTTAACATGACTTCTGAATCAGGGTGCGGCTTTGTATGGCTTAGCGACAAATTCAGCTACATGACACGCATGATCTCTAGTCAAGCTTAAGTTTCTCCTTTGTGCACAGCAAACAAATCTACAGTTATTTCTCAGCAACTCAACTTGAAAGGCAGAAAGATTGTGCCAAGACAGCTAATGCGTGTGTTTTTTTTTTTTTCTGTATCTATTTTTTCCTTACCCATCACAAGAAATAATATTTTTCTATTTATATTTGACAACACCATCTGTTTTTACTGTGGAAAGTTTTATCTATTCAAGGAAGGCAACAATTGAGTTATGTTAGTTGAACAGAGTTAGAAATGAAGAGAATTCCAGGTACCACCAATGTGTATCATGGCCAGAGATGTAGTTCCCAAGAGAAAGTGTAGGAGGAATGTCTTATCTTGCATCCACTCTGACACTAGGTGTATTCACAATCAAGGCCTAGCTTCTGCTCAATGCAAGGCATCGCCCAAGATGCTATAGGGGATAGAAAGGTATCAAACTCAGATAGGACCCTCAAAAGGAGCATATGCTTTGGTGGTTTAAAGCATGAATATAAGAAAGATCAAACAAATGGATTACACAGTTGTGTCTTAAGGCAATTCATGCCAAAGGAATAATAGTTACAGCATAAAATTCACGGGTTGGGCCAAGAAAGATGTATAGAATTTATATAGGTGGGAGGCGAAGGGATAATAAGGCACATAATATTTTAATGTAGAGGAATGGAGAAAGAAATAAAGAAGGTAGGAGGAAGCCAAGATTAATTTAAGAAGTTAATGATGAGACATATATTTGGAGTGGTATTTTTGATACAGAAATAATGAAGATAAAATCAGGAAGTCGATTAGGGTAAAATATTAAAGAAAGTTTGGAATGTTAGGTTATGAACTTTTCAATAGATAACCCACAACTTAGCATATAAGAAATGATTGTTTTGCAGTAAAAATAGCACTTTTGGAACTAATTGACAAATATTCCAATGAGAGCAGAAAAGAATTTAGATTTGATCATACAAGCAGTAGGGAATCACTGATGGTACCTGAGCAGGGTACCATGGAAAAAATATATTTAAGGGTATATTATTGTATATTAGGGAAATTAATTGGAAAGTGTCGGGGAGGGGGTTAGAGAATAATAGCAGGAAGCCTAACTCTACATTAGGGTATATATCAGATCACCTTGTAAAATAAAACATAAATGAAATTCACAATTAAAGTAGAAATTTTCAAGTAGAAAAACAGCTATGCTTAAAATGTTAAACTATTAGACTAGCCGGTAAAATGATGCAGCTGGACGAAACAGATTTTGAGAGAGCAGATTTTCCCAGAAAGGTCTTTTATTGATGTTTTTGAAAGAGAAATGGATTTCATTAGGTGTTTTTGCTTGTTTGGTTGGTTGTTTTGGTTTGGTTTACACAGGATGGTACCTGAAGACTTTGGTAAAGTTAGATGCTTTGAGGTAAAAATATGACTTTTAGAATTAATAGCCAAATATTTCATGCACTGCCATATCACACAAAAACAGTGTTTAAAACACATATACAAAAGGGTGCCAGATACTCTAGTGGCCGTGTGAAATACACCATTAGCAAGTCATCATCTTAAGAATATACTGGGCCCTTCCTCTGGAAAAATCATGAGGCACTGTCATGCACCAGGCAATCAAACCTTTGTTTAGAATCAAGTTACAATTACTCTAAATATGGGCCAACATTTCATCTGTTTCATCACTGGTGCCTATTCAAACAGTTCTGTAGATGACTTCACCACAAGGTAACTTAATCAAGTTCAGTGCCAAAGAGTTTTGGTGGGTTGTTTTTTTTAAGGAGTTTTCTTTAAGCAACTGATTACAAATTTAGGCATCAGAAATCTTATTTCTATAAAAATTACTATATGAACTATATCTAAATCAAATCAAATTCTCTCACCCATTATAAAATAATATTCTTCTCTCATAAATAAATAATTTTATTTAAATATTTCCCAGCAACAGGCTTGTGAGAACAAACCAGGAAGTGAAACCAAATATGATCCCGCTGTGAAAGCCAAGTAAAATGAAAGAACACATTTGGAATCAGCTGAGGCACTATTAAAATTTCATTTAAAAATACATTCCCTTTAAAAACGTCAATTTAATGAAAGCAGTGATATGAAGAATTTCAAAAGCATACATCTTCATTTTGTTGCTTGGGAATGTCCCCAATCATCTATGCAATAGCTTTTCATATCCAGGCTGGTTCATCTGAAATGCGGGCACTCACACAGCCTGCCAGGGTGAATGGAGAACAGGGGTAAGCTATCATTTTCATGCTAGCAAATTTATTCTTCAACAAAGCAATCGGAATCTTTAGTGATTTGCTTTGGAGAAATGTACCTTTTGCTTCGATGGTAACAAGCAAATTTCTCTTAGCTGTTTTGCTGGGGTTACCATCACTCCCCTTCATTCTACGGTAAATTGAAAACTCCCTGAAAACAGAAACCAATTTTTCTGTTTGATTAATTTGTTTTTTAATGGAATAGGAAGACTCAGTGACCAGGGATAGGAAGAGTTATACAAAGCATCAAATGATTATTTTTATTGTCCAAGGATAGTTTATCAACCAAGACTTGTCACAATTAATATTTTCCTTCTAAGATGGATACTGGGCAGAATTTTAGCATAGGCAGCTAGATATTAATAAAGGAAGAGAGCAAAGGGAATTGGACATTGTTGAATCTAATGGGCTGGGAGCTGAATGAGACAATAAACTTGCTTCACTAGGAAGTTACACACACTCTCTAGGGCATCCTCCACTCTCAGAACCTATTCCTCCCTCCTCCCCACATCCCCGCAAGGGGGCAGGAAGGATTGTTACTAGTCATCCCCAGGGGAGGAATAAAAACAGCAAAAGAAACTCCTCTGCTGGGAGCTTGCCTAGTAGAAGTCAAGATGGTTCATGTATAGGTGCTTCTATGATGAGGCATGTGCAACAGGAACTAAGATGGTGACCACGAAGGGGAGGTACCTAGCCTGGGATTGGATAAGGGACACAGAACCCCAGAAGATCTTGGAAATAGATTGGTTGCAGGGGTCCTCAAACTATGGCCCGCGGGCCACATGTGGCCCACCGAGGCCGGCCGGGTGCCGCTGCCCGTCCTGCTTAGCAGCCAACTCGTCCCAGGCCCGCAGTGCACATAGGAATTTGTTCATAGTTTTTTTTTAAACTATAGCCCGGCCCTCCAACGGTCTGAGGGACAGTGAACTGGCCCTCTGTTTAAAAAGTTTGAGGACCCCTGGTGGGGCTGGGCCCATCAGAAGCCCATGAAAGATTGGGAAGTTGACTAGTTATTTTGAAAGGGTGCCTGATCCTTCCCAAGTCTGAAGTAACATGATCCAAGTTTAACAAAGCTCTATTATCTCTGGTGCCCATAACACTCCCTTCCCCCATTCGTTCACACTTTCTCTCTTCATAGCAGCCATGCCACCCTAACAGCCACCTGGGGTCCAGCAGCCTCATGGACTCCGAGCCTGGGCTTGTGCACAGGGCTAGCGAGAGAGTGCAGCTGGGGATAGACTATGCTTGCCAGATGGTGACAGACATGGACTGGAACCACTGGCACAGAATTTCTGGTCCCGAGCCTGGGCTTAATGAAAACAAGGTTGGACTTTTTTCACAGTGGGATGGATGAAGATAAGACATTGGGAACTTGGGGGCAGCCTTCTGTTTCTACCCGAATAAATTTTACCACCTCATCCTCCCATATGGGTCCTTGAAAATGCTTTTCTGCTGACACTGCCAAGACCCCATTTCCACCAGCAGCAGAATCATATATTCCTGCATTCCATTAACATATCCTTTATTCCAACTGGGTTGCCTGTGAGAGAGGGGCTAGAAGATACCCGTGAAAAATTAAAATAGATTCTCACTAAATGATTATTCTTCTTTATTCTTAATTATAAGCAGAATTTGAGTAAGTTTAATATTGTATACAATACAATATTTTAATAATTCCTTAGCAATCTAATAAATATCATAGACCCTGAACTACCTAAAACTTCAGCAAATGATTAGGTACCCCCATCAAACACTGCACAAACACAATGCAAATGTGAATATCAGTGCTATTCTGCAGACAAAGCAGACACACTGCTGCTCCACATGAGAATGAAATTTAAAAGGAAAAAAGAAACTATGAATAAATATCAGCAGTGACAGACAAATCCATTGGCACACATATGCGTGTATACACGTTTTGTGTATGTGCGCATATAACGGCATAAAAATTAGGTGGACAGTGAATTCAACAAACATTTGAGAGTCTTCTCTGTGTAAGAACTATGTTATCCCTAAGAAAGGGAGGCAATTCTATTTGGTTGAAGATTGTGCCCAGGAGGTCTAAATCCTGAGTTTGTCTTTGGACACATTAGAGAAGTCAGTATTGAGACAGGCTAGTCCCCTAATCAATCTACTTCTTTCTGGCTGCTTCATTTTCTTCCTGTTACTCTCTCACTCCCTGTACCAAATGCTGTACTCTCACTATAGTGCCTGATACTTGTATGTGCATTTAATTCTCCTGACAGAAGAGCTTTTACTGAACATTGGTTATGGTATGGGCTGAACAGGACAGAAAGAATAATAATCAATAAATGACTTTTTTTTGTATTTCACCTTATATCTACCCTTAAAACACTCATAAAAGATGGGAAATATACACAAAATTAATAGGGAACAGGAAAATATATAATTGAAGATTACATGGCATAGTTGAGATAACAAGATACAGCTGCATAATGCTTTAAAGTTTATGGAGCATTTCCCCCCCATAATTCATTTAAACCATGCACTTGACTTTATGACAAGGATACCAGCTTAGAGGGGAAAAAATAAGCTGCCTAATCACATGTCTAGCAATCAAGAGCTTGCTCTCATAACTGACACCAAATGTTGCATTCTTCCCACCACCTGAAGCTGCTCTCAAAAAGGTCCACAGCTATCGTTCAGGGAATGAGGAAAGCAACGTGGGTGATGCGCACCTTGAGCCTTTGGGGATATGCAAGAACTGGATCAGAAAGAAGAACTCCAGTTGAGGGTGGGCAAGAGCAGAGAGGTCTTGAGTGAGGAAGAGCCATGAGGCAGCAGGTCCTGCTGAGGAGAGAATCTTTACAACCAGAGCAAGATGACTTCACAAATAAGTGAGGACATTCAGACTTCAGAATGAAGTGTATGACTTGATTTGACTCACAAAAGGAAACAATGATTAATTCTAAAACAGAATGAAAGCAAAGTTTTGAGAAAATTAACCTGGTAGGGCATGAGAGATTCACTGGGGCAGCAGAAGGGAGTGGGACAGAATGAAGGCAAGGGAACCAGGTAAGACCCAACAGTAGTAATTTAGTAAGAAAGTAGTGAGGACCAGCAGTGAGGGGAGTGTCAGTGAAAATGGCCAGGAATGAAGGAAGTTGAGGAGTACTAAACAGGTGATGGGGACCAAAATTTTGCCACCCTGAAGCTGCCTTTTTGAGATATTGATGTTAAGTTGTTTATTAAGAAACAAGATTCGGAAAGAACCTTTGACATCCTCCCCCCTTTCCTACTCAAGAGATTCAGATAGACAAAAACCTGCTTCAGGAAGATCTTAGAATGTTACCTTTAGCCTCATTTAAATTAAGTATGGTAAATAAGAGGGCTTCTGGGTAATGTTAGTTAGATACCCTATGTGTTCCATTGTTTCTGATTCTCCTATCATGAATTTGCCTGCCATGTATGTTAACTACCTGTAAACCACTTATTCTCAATTCTGAAATCTAAATACCCCATTCCCACCCCCTTCTCCTTTGTCCAAAAATGTCATATATATCCAATGTTGCCTCACTGTTTTTGGAATTTTCATGCTTATGTGAGTTCCCCATGCACATGTCTTAAAAATTAATTTTGTCCAGTTAAATTTTTCTGCTCATTTGATTATTAACCCAACTAGAAAACTTTCTAAGGTGGCAGGAGAAGAATTAATATTTAGCCCCCACACAAGGAAAATATGAAATGTATTGGCCAATGGGAAAGATGGAGAGAGGAACTAAGTTGGGCTGGTAAAAGGCTCTATCATAAAGTACTAGTTAATATTCCAATACTCACTGGCAGACCAATGATAAATCTGGTGAATTCTGCTCTTTCACTTTGAAAAAGGATGACGTACTAACATAATTAAGATTCCATACCCTTATTAGGGATTGAGCATAACTAAGTTTTGACTGAATATTACTCTTGAGAGTAAACTCAGTGAGAAAGCTAAGGATGGGATGAAAAGATCATTTAGGTTCAGATCATAAAGACACATGGGTACTATACTATAGAATCAATGAAGTTTTTCATGCAAGGGTGTGACATGAGTTGGTCAGTGTGAAATTTTAAATTTAGAAATTTAGAATTTGCCCCTTTGGTAGCAGCATGGAGGATTCATTAGAACGTGGAAATGTTTGATGTAGGTAGAAAACCAGATCAACAGTACAAGGGATAAAACAAGAAAGAAGGCTTGAACTAAGAAGTGACTGGGTGTGAGAAGAGGGAATAAAAGCAAATACTTTTAAGCACTTTGAATTACTACACTTTTAACAAATTTTAAGCAGGTACTCTGCTAAGTAGCTTATGGGCATAGATTCTAGAGTTACTCAGGTATTAATCAGAAGGTTGAAGAATGTGCCTAGAAGGTATAGATGTTAACAAGAAGGAGAGCCAGGACTCAAGGACAAGTGACCACCCTATTTTGGCCACAGGGTAATGGTGATTATGGTCAGTGGAGGAGGGTGATGAGCGTGCTTTTTTAAATGCCGAATTTGCAGTACCTTTGGGCCATTTAGGTGATGAGATCTAGAAGGCAGCTGGAAATACAAACTGGATCCCTGGGGAGAGGAGAATATGTGAATGAGTTTTTTGCTGCTGACCTTCACCAATGCTGCATTTAAAGGCTTGGTAATTTGGGGGAAAACAAGTTACTTAAAATGAAGAACTAAATGTAGCATGAGTCTATCTCCTACGTAAAGGAATTCACGTAACCCCTTCATTTTCCAAAATTTCGTTTTAAAGATGAGACATTTATTTTTACAACGGCAATCAAGTTGCCTAAGATAAAAAGTCTTATGTTACATACACATATACACACCACTTTTTTTGAATGGCTTCTACCTGTCTTGCCCAACTGGAGGTGAACAGCATTGAAAACAAAGATGTATTGAAATAACTTCCAGCCTCCTTGTGATAGGTGTTCATGGCTTTCCTGATCACGAACGGCCAATTCTCTAACCAATATGTGGGGCATATTTTAAAAATTTTACTTCAGTGTAAAAAAGCTGCTCCCTCTCCCACACTACTTCAACTTTCATTTGTGCTCTAAAATTAGCAATTGTAGAAATAGTAAATATATTTAGTTTAACAGAGTTAGTAGATACACAAACGAATTTCAGATGTGGTATGTTTTGCAGTTTTATAAATATCAATCTTTCCTTTGCTAGCTTTGATGAAGTTGGAAAATGTACCCTCGGGGAATCTAACAGGAAGAATACTTCCTGTTTTGATTTTCTCTATGGAATTTATCTCCACTTAATGTACTATGTAATGATTATGTCTACATTCTGTGTCTCCCCACTAGGCAGTAAGCTTGAAGAACACAGGGCTTTTATCTGTAGGGTTCACTGATGTATCCCCAGCACTCAGCCTAGAGAGTAGGGGCTCAATAAATAACTGAGAGTGAATAAATCAGAGTCCTGTGATTATTATAACTCAAGAAATTATCATGTGTTTTTCCTTAGCAATCATGACTCAATCTCCATGCTCCAACTTAGTCCTGAACCATGATTTCTATTTATATACCCGAAAGAAATTCTTTCAGGACCTGTGTTGTGGTGGGACCCTGCAGGGCCTTGAAGGTTATCAATACAAATAAATTAACATGGGAAAAAACTGCAGCCAAGTGTCAAAACCTTCCAGGTTCTCCAGGGGATTCCTCTCTCTGCCTAGCTCTGTCCTATGAGGAAGAGTTATGATTTCTCACCTACCCATCCTACTGACTTCTGGTTTCATGATCTCACTTCCTGTTTCAGCACATGTTTCAGCCTAGGCTTCCTTTCAGTATTTTGACCCCAGGTTACTTGAGTGTGACATCTGTTGTTTTCATTGTTGACACTTTGACTTGTGTGTGTGTGCCTGTGTGCATGTGCACGTGTGTGTGTGTGTGTGTGTGTGTGTGTGTGTGTGTGTGGTTAAACCTAGAGAATGGTGCCAGCCTGAATTTCTAGACAGATTTCACAAAACTTTAGAATTACAAGACAGATATTATAGACTACTTTTCCCCTCAAATTTCTTAATGTCCTTTGCTCTCCCCATTGTAAAACCTAGTAATTTCCTCATCACCCTGCTTGATGAGATAATCACTGTAACCAGTGGCATTTCTTACTCAACATGAAGTTTTTTTCCTGGTCAACTGGATTTAGTTAGTATGAATTATTATGCAATCAGACAAGAAGAAACTATTATCATACTACAAATTCACGTTAAGAATGAAATTAAAAGTAATTTAAAATGAGAAAAGAGATATTTTCTAAGTAATTTATGCGACAACTTTTCCATTAGATATCTAGATATGTTAGGGAAAAAACTGAGTTTGTGCACTCTTTGTGAAATGTAGCCATTGTATAATATAGGTTATGGCTTTCTAAGTCATTGGATTGGTCTAATTTAATTCACAGACCAACAATTCCAAACACATCAACTGTATCAGTGAGGCACTATTTAAAAAGGCTCTCATCACCTGCACAGAAGGCAATTCACTTGACAGCACTCTTTTCTTGGGCAATGACTCAAATCAGCTAGACTGAAAAATAAATCTAAAGGGCACACAGCTGTCATACAGCCTGAAGTAGCCCTCTGAGCAATAACTTGATTCGTTTTTCCCTGGTTCTGCAAACAGGACTGCAGTCCAAGAATCTATTTTCCCCTCAATGTGAAGAGAGCTGCTTAGTGTCTTAGCGAGGGCTCTCTTGAATTCCTTTGCCCTTATGGGTATGGTATACTGCACATAGTGATTTCTTGATTTTATTTAACAGGAAATAGGCATTTAACTTAATGAGTGATATGAATCAGTCACAAATAAGGACTCTAAAATTAGAAAACAATATTTTATCAAAGTAATGTTAGCATCAGAGTCTGAGGAACAGACAGGTACTGGACTGAATTTCTATGTGTAATGGGTATAAGTGACTTATTTTCCTTGTAACAGTCCCTAATTATTTTTTTTTAACTTTTGGTTATGGAAAATTTTAAATATACACAACAGTAGAAGAGAATGGTGTAATGAAGCCCATGTGCCCATCTTTCGGATATAACAATCATGAGATCCACCTCCCCTAGATTATTTGAAACACATTCTAGATGTCATTTTACCTGTCTTATTTCAGTATGTATCTCTAAAAGGTAGAGAGAGTCCTTAAAAAATATAGCCACAATATCATACCCATACCAAGGAGTGTGCTGGTAGTTTTTAACAACCAGTTCTCACAGGGGAGGAAAGGGGGGGAGGGGGGAGGGGAGAAGAGCCCTGATATGCAGTTTTTGCCAATTTCCACTTCATGGTGTAAATATTCCCACCATGGCCAACTTCAAGGTGCCAACATGATGCATCTGAATGTGGCATTGAGAAGGAAGGTGCAGCACAACATTTTATAGGACTTCCGCTATGCAGATATATTAGACATAAATAACCCTGAGAACATAAATAACAGCAAATTAGAGTAAAATAATTAGAAAGTGATACATTTTGAGCATTAATTTTATTTTAACACTTTAATTTCGAGTATGTATAATTTAATTTTTAAAATGGCTGTGTTTAACAACTGGCTTGCAAAATTCCTGAAATATAACAATCAGCTCTTGTCAGCTCTAGCATACTACTGAATCACATCCAAATATTTAACAATTCCTTAAAATTCCCAACTATCCAAAATCCTCTGACATGGCTCTCTTTCCTCTTTTTTCTCGCAGTAGAGAAGCATCTCAAGCAGGAGTGAAGGGGGAACTCAGCCTTAGGAAGCTAGACCAAAGTGTTAGGCTTTCCAAATGGCTAATCCTCTGTGAAAGCCTGCTTCCAGGCAGTTAAATTAGATGCGGCACGCACACATTCCTTTAGATTAACTGGGAATCACAGTCATGTTTTTATTTCACTTTTACTACCCATTCTCAAGCTCCTAACGAAAGGGTTTGAAAAGGGATAGGACAGGGACTTTTCAGAAGGAAAAGTAAGTCCTTCCAGGTAGACAACCTCAAGCTGATGGAGAGTTCCACAAGGAAGATTCCTAAGAAGCTGTGAGAGACCCTTCTGTGCCTGATATGGCCCACTGTTGACACGTGGTTAAAAAGCCCTCTTTAAATGAGCCTTCCGGCACTGAATGTAACAGGTCAGATGTGGCAGGGCCCAAGTAGATGTTAAGTGGGATAGCTGCCATCCTCAATGCGGGTGCCCGGATACGCCGCAACTCCTCCTTGAGCTCACAGTCAAGTAAAACTCGAGTCCAGTTAATGAACCAGTGTTTACCACTACTCACCCAGACTCCACAGTGTGCACTCACGAACTCACTCCCATCACCAGATCTGTTCCCAAACTGCCTTTCCAACCTCATTTCCCACTATGCCTTTGAACAAACCATTTATTCCAGGCAGGTCAGCCTACCCACCACCCAAAAAACACATACCATTTTTATATTCCAAACTTTATAATATGAAAAATTCCAAATACATACAAAAGTATAAATAATAGTCTACCGAAGCCTCATGTACCCTTCACCCAACTTCAGCAATTATCAACTTGTATCACACCTATGGCCCTAAATTGTTTTGAAGCAAAGCCTGAATGTGCCATTTCACCCACAATTATTTCAGTACTAGATACTTTCCTGCACACCTCAGCTCAGACATTTCCCTGATACCCCCTTCGTCTTTCCAAATTCTATTGCATCCTGCAAGGCTAAGCTCATGTCTCACTTCCCACATAATTTCCACTGAACTTGTCCCTTAGTCATAAGTCTCCTCGAGTAAGAGGTAAGGAACTATAATTCTGAGTTTATGCTTCCTAGGACATTTTCAAAGCCTTTGGCTTCTCAACTTTGCATTCTGTTTTGCCAAAGAACAATCATTAATATCAAACTACAAATATTTACTATATTATACCAAACACTACTTAAATTAAAATGGAATTGAGATCTTTTTTTTCTCCAGTAGAAAAGGGGATAGAGCCCGGCCAATGTGGTTCAGTGGTTGAGTGTCAACCTATGAACCAGGAGGTCATGGTTTAATTCCCGGTCAGGGCACATGCCTGGGTTGTGGGCTCGATCCCCAGCGTGGGGCATTCATCAGTGATTCTCTCTCATCATTGATGTTTCTATCTCTCAGAGGATGTTTCTATCTCTCTCTATCTTTCAGAGGAAGCTCTCTGAAACCAATGAAATATATTTTTAAAATATATATGGGATAGATGGCTTTCCCGAATAAAATACTGTTCTACAAACCACACTACAATCTCTGAGAGGCAAGTTTAGCCTTTTTAAACCATCTACTGCAATATTAATATTACTATTATATTTTTATTACAAGTCAATGAAAATTACAAGGGTTGGGGAAAGGCTTAAATTTTATAAAACTCTGGGTTGGAGTGGCCCAGTTGATTGGACGTCATTCCATGCACCAGGCCGGGAATTGAATGGGCAAACACTTGGTAGGGGATGTGCAGGAGGCACACAATCAATGTTTCACTCTCACATTGATGTTTATCTCTCTCTCTCTCTCCCCCCCTCCCTTTCTAAAAATCAACTAAAAATCTGTTAAAACATTTTAAATAAAACTGAATAATTTAGAGCAACATAGAGAAGAGGGTTTTTCAACTTTGGACATTAGTACAATTTAGCAATAGCAGTTGGTAAAAACAACAGCTGCTACGCCTGGTAAATCCAAATAAGATTACTGGGTCAAAATCACAGAAATACACAGAGAACACTTCAAAATTCCCAGCACGCTAACAACAAAGCACCACAGCGGAATTTCATTAGGAAAGGAAATACTTTGTTTAGAAAGAATTTTTTTTATAAGATTTCACCATGTGTGGTATCTCTGAGGACTTCACTAGAGAGGAAAAACACAAGAATCAAAGGGTAAACTTCAAAACTATTGTTTCCTTCCCCTCTCATAAACCCCCACAGGCAATTCTACATATCCTTACATCTTGTTCTCTATACACACATATATAGAGGTTTTAGTTTTTCAAAAACGAGATAGTAGAATATACTTGGTCTTGTATAGATCACTTTAAGATGAAGAGAGTACCAGTCACTGGTTCAGTTACTTTCATGACAACAGGAAAAGAAATAAAGGAGTTGTAAGACTTCTAACAAATAAAAATGAGGATTTTGTACCATCTAGACATATTACTTTGAGTATTACTACTTATGATGATCAATGATCATGAGAGACTTTTCAAGGATAAAGTCTACATGTAGCAATAAACTTTAAAAATGTGAAGGACAATTAAATTTTATTTTTACTTGTCCACTTGCTAAGTAATTCAAGGTTGAATTTCAGTGGATGTAAAGAATGAACACATTTTAGGCTATAACAGAAACTTAGAGATCTTTCTGATCTGGTCCTGGGACAGCTATAAATTCTTTTAATTTGTCTGCAGTGTTTCTTTTCCATCAATAATTATACAAGCCTAATTTGTCAGAATTAAATAATCGGGCTGTGCTTTAAAAAATCAATCAAGAAAAAGCCCATTTAGGCCTAGTTAACTGAAACAACAAATTATAAATCATCAAAAGACAAATCAAGTGGAGCTTTTCCTAATCATTTCTCCTGGGTGGATGACACAAAGAGCCTAGTGTGAGGACACAAAGACAGACCCTAATAAGTAGTTGATGTGAGGCTGACGTGGTTGACTATGCTCATTGTATTGCAACAGTCATGGGAGTGGATGCTCATCACAAGATAATCGTGTTAAATATTCTTCTAACCCCTTAATGCCAGTTAATTAATGCGCCCACAACTCCATGAAGTTATTGTCACTTTATAGATGAGGCAAATGAAACAGTTATGTCATTTACCTAAGCCTGCACAACCCGTAATAGTAAAACTAGCATGATATGAATCATCATCAAAGTAATCTTTGAGGAGAATAAAAAGTAGCTTAGCTCACTGGAACAGAGTAAATAGGCAGTCATTCATTCACCCATTCACTCAGTAACAAGTGGAGAAGCCAGCAAAACGATGGAGAGTGAACTCCCATCCTGCCTACTATCTGCCTAAACTTTAGCCAAGCTATGCAGTCTCTCAGAATGCCAGCTTCTTAATTGTACTAAAAATAAGAGCGAATTCTACCTGGCCTACTTTCTGCCTTTGCATGGATGATAACATCAAGTGCAATGGAAACTCCCTCCTCCCAGGCGGTATCAGAGAACAGCTGCCCATGAAGGAGGGATCTCCTCACAAATACAAGCTCTGTTCTCCCCACAAAACCTACCCAACATGCCCACAGTTTCAAGCCTTCTGGAAGATAAGAAACTGTCCTGCATGGTTTCAGCGGACCTCTCCAGGGCAAAACGAGTCATTATTCTTCTCATAGAACAAACACAACCTTTTCCCAAGTCTTTTCTCATTTCCAGTCAGAAGACATTCATGTTTCGAAGCTGCCTTAATCCATTCTAGCTTCTATAACAAACTACCATCGTCAGAGTGACTTAACCAACAAACATTTATTTCTCACAGTTATAGAGGCTGAGAAGTTGAAAATCAAAATGCCAGAAGATTGAGTGTCTGGTGAGAGCTCACTTTCCGATTCATAGCGCTGTTCTTGCAGTGTCCTCCCATGGTGGCAGGGGCAAGGAAGCTCTCTAGATTCTATTTTATAAAGGACACTAACCTCATTGAAGAGGGCTCTATCCTCATGTCCTAAGCACTTCCCAAAGGCCCCACTTCCCAAGACCATAACCTTGGGGATTAGGCTTCAACATAAGAACCTGGGAGGTGGGGGAGACAAAAACATTCAGTTTATAGCAGAAGTTACCATTTTTAAAGTTGTGCTAATATAATTTATACTCACTGAAATTTGAGGATTTGGGGGGCCCAATAAATAATCAGGATGAATTTAATCCATTCCTTCTATGAAAAACAACTGAAGTTATAAAGTAAGCAAAGTTTGACTTAAGTAATTACCAGAGGATTGTTGTGATAAAAGTTAATGGGGCCCTAGCCAGTTTGCTCAGTGGATAGAGCGTTGGCCTGCAGACTGAAGGGTCCCAGGTTCGATTCCGGCCAAGGGCACATGCCCAGATTGTAGGCTTGATCCCCAGTGGGGGCTTGTAGGAGGCAGCTAATCAATCATTCTCTCATTATTAATGTTTCTATTTCTCTCTCTCTCTCTCCCTGCCTCTCTGAAATCAATAAAAAAATATTTTTTAAAAAAGTTAATGAAACTATTTAATTCTATGACCTTTTCCTCAAATTCCTTTTATATTAGTCTCTTCTGTTCTATCCCCACTGCCCTATTTGGTCTCCCAATATAATCTCTGTCATCTCCAGCATGTTGTCCATCCAGATGCTAGCATTACTTTCCAAAACAAATCTGATGTTGTCTTCTGCTTCAAAACCTTCCTGTGGCACCTCGGCGCCTCCTGATGAAGCTGAGTGCTATTTGCAAGGTTAAAAATGCATCTCCAAGCTCACCCCAGGCAACAGCTGAGCTAGAGTCAGCACTGGGCAGTCCAGCTCCCACTCCAGTGCTCTCATTCTTTCATTCATGCCACAACAGGAAAAGCTGACTTTGCTCGGAAGGGTTACACTGTATCTAAAAAACTCAAAGTATGAGGTTGATTTCAAGCATTTTTTTATGTCAGTGTAAAAGCCATTATAGCAGATAACGAAACTGGCAAAATATGGGTCATCGGGCAAAAAGAAAGGAGCTACATGACCAAAAGAATCAAGAATGTGTAGAGCTAGAAGGAACTTCCGGCCCTCATGTCATGTCACAATGCAACAGGCATCTGAAACATTCAGTTTCTTTAGCTCCAAAAAATTGGATTCATGTCCCATGATTTTATAGTCTAAAACACTGTGCTAAATTATTTTATCCTGTATCTGCCCCTTAAACATAAAAATACAAGCAATGCAAACTTAAAATATAATAAATTTAAAAATAATTGTCCAGAAGATGGAATAGATTAACTGGAATATTTCATTTAATCTTTGGGTATTTCATTAGGGCTGTCAAAGAATATGATACATGAAGATATAATCTATGAAAGAATGAATAAGCATGTAAGAAGGTTAAAAACTACTGTGGAACCTTCTCCCGGGTCTTATGGAAAAAAACATTAATTTCCACAATACCTAGAACATATTTAATTGTAATTCTAAAACAACCACAAAATAAGCATGCATTAATAGTTTAATCACTTATTTAAAACTATTCACAGGAGCAAATTCTGTGAGCTATTATCAATCAAGATAGATTTCATTTTAATTTTCACATAATACAGGCTAAGTACCTTGAAGGGAGGAAAACCAGTTGGCAAATCTTCTCTATTGAGAGCTTAAGTTAAACAACGTGAAATTCATGATGGGTAAACCTAAAAACTAGCCCAATATCCCCTCCCATGAATATGCTTTAGTAGATTTGTCTTTTGCAGTGGGTTGACTGTGGCACTAAATTTTGTACCCCATCCCCTCCACAGGCTCCCATTGCTCTTCCTCAGCTTCATGACTCTGAGTGAGAAAGGTCTGATGAGTGCAGAACAATGAGAATCAGCCTGCAACCCCAGGGCCTGCTCCCAGCTGAGCTGGTCCATTTCTGCCACCAATAAAGAACAAGCCATGCCTGAAAAACCTAGATCCCTTGTTAGCATTGGAAACCATGTAAGGAGATTCTTATTACATCCACTTTGTTCTCTATTGCTCTGGTGCCCATCACCATAGTAACAAGGCACACAGATGGAAGAGTAGGCTAGAAATATCCCAAAATGGGGGATGGAGATGGGGACTATGGAGGAAAGAGCCTTTCACTGACTAAGATAGAAAAGGCTAGAATTTCTTCTCTTGAAGGTATCACAATATTGAGGGGCAATTCCAATGGAAAAAGTAGGTTTTCTCTGTCTTTAAGAGCAACAATAGAAAGCAGCTTAAAATTCAATAAATATTAATGTTTATTGGAGGCAGATTGGCTGTGCTTTGGAGGTTTTAAAGCCAGATGTACTTTATTAGAAAATCTTGCATGCAAATAGAAATGTTTACGTAGCATCCAATTTCAGAAATCAGATAAACTCATTCCATGGTATGGGTTACTGCTACTTAAACTTTTTCGTTAGTAAAGTACAGCATAGGAAATATAGTCAATAGGATTATAATAACTATGTATGGTGCCATGTGGAAACTGGAAATATTGAGGAAACACTCTGTAAAGTACATGATTGTCTAATCGGAAACTATACAAAATAATGTTGAATGTTAACTGTAATTGAAAAACAATTTTAAAAATGTTAGATAAAAGAGTTTTGGTTACAAAGGAGTATAAAATTTTACCAAATGATATTTGGCCATGGTGAGAATTTTTTTTGGCCACGGTGAAAGTTAAAAAAAAAATTTTTTTTTTGGTTATTTTTTAATGCTAAAAGTTGAAATATCTGTCAAGGAAGTGTGGCTAGAAAGATAAGCTGATATAATAAATATTTTCCTGAAAGTGACAAGTTTATCTTCCAAGTTTTTGTATAAAATGTCCCAAGAGGAAATTAGTGGGTGGGGTGATGGGGGTGACTGCTTTTTCACCCTAGGGAGTCACTGCCCCTGTGAATCTAGAACAAAGCCTTTCACATCTCCAGCCCCTCTACTGCCTGCACATTTAGAGACCTTTAAAGGCACTGTCAGTCCCTATCCGCTCTTCAAAGCCATGATGTGCCAAAGTTTCACTGTAAAAACAGATAGATCTTCCCACACTCCAAGGTCTTCATTCTTTGTTGTTATATTTTGTCCTTTCCTGCCACCCGCCTGATTCCTCCTTGCTCAGAATTTTCTAGGACATTTGGAATCCTTGGGGTATTATTTATGCTGTTACTGGTCAGGAAATAGGAAAAGGAATCACACTGGCCACATTTAGCTACTTGGGGAAGTTTTAGTCTATGCAAATAAAAATGGCACATATACAAAAAAAGCAGGAGATGCTTTATGGATGATTGCTTTAGAAAATGTGTCACTCTAGTTATGTAGATTTTAGTGAAAAAAGCAACAGACAACTTTGTGGGGATCTTTGGGTCCTTGACTCAGCCACAAACTGTTTGTGAAACTGTGGATCATTTTTACTTTGACTTTCTCCACCTTAACGTCTTATCAGTAAAAAGAAAGGACTGGACTAGAACAAGGATATGAAGTTGAGGTGATCCAAGGATGATTTCTAGGCATGTTTAAATGTTATGCATAACATAAAAAAGTTAAACTCAATAGATAACCTCAAAGGTCCTTTCTAAATAACTCTAGAATACCATAACTTGAATCAACTTAGCCAAATAAACTCAAGGTTTTGAATTCTGACTCTGGTGACCATAATATTCAGGTCTTCTCAAAAGCCCCTACCCGAGGAATGTTGTCCCCGGTCATCTCCTCCAATCCCCATCACCAACCATTCTCTAACCCTTTATCTGCACTATGACATTTTATCTTGCATTTGCTTATTGTCGAACTTCCCTCTTCTAGGATGTATGTGCCATGCAAAACATATTTTCTCTTTTCTGTCTCCCTCCCCCCCAAATATTGGCTTTATTCCCAGAGCCTGGCATGATGGCTGACAAGTATTAAGTGCTCAAAAAAAAATCTCTTGAATGTATTAGTTTTTAAAAAATCCATAAAAGTCAGTACAAAAACTCAAGTAAGTTGTTTTTCTTTTAAAAAAGTCTTGCTAAGAACAATGCACTCTATTAAGCATTTTATATCTATCTTACTTAATCTTCACATGGTCACTTTAAGTCGAATTTTCCAATCCTTGGAGCCTTTTATAAAAGAACACATCTGGGAAAAGGAGCCAGGCAGTACTCATACTGTAGAAAAAAGTTGCTTTATCAAGTGCCAGATGTACCATTAACTTGTGGAGTCTGCCTAGATAAGCCACATATCCCACTGCAAACTTAGTTTCCACATTTTGTATCATGGGGATAATACTTGCCTCATCTACTGCAGGTCATCAATAAAAGTGAATATAAATGCTTTTGAAGTTAGAAGTGATGTACAAATGTATAATATACCAAGTAATATGGGAGCTGCTATAAAGTATTTCAGGAGAGATTTGCTATAAGCTGTTGGGAGAAGGCATGAAAACAGGGGACATCTATAAAGTGTCCTTTCACACATGGCCACAGCATCTAGGAGCCAGGAGGACTCAGTAAAGCCTCCCTATTCAGTAGGATGATGGCTAGGCTAACTCCTCTCCCTCAGATTGCGTTATCCATACAGAAAAAAATCCAAAATCTAGCCTGGGACCAACCTTTCTGCATGCTGAAATTCATAACCTACTCTTGGGAAGAAATTAGCATTTTTAAATAAAACATGAAATAATTATTTTCTAATGTGATTGAGACTTATTTAGAAACCACTCACCCACTGACTTAGCTATCAGTCAAGCATCTAGTGATTTTTTTACCAATATTTTTCTTTTTTTGTATCTAGTCTAACAGTGGGTATAACAATTATGTAACTGTTCTAGGAGAGTTTGTTCATGTATTCTTAAAATGGATGATGATTAAATCACATTGGTATCAAATTAGCTTCTGTAGGATACATATATAAAAGAGTGGCAAGCATTAGCCAGGCTCTTTCCCTTTTGAATGTTACTACCCACCAAGAGGAAATCTTTAAATTGGTCTAATAGGAGGCTTTTGCTTTAAAGTTGATAGCTAATTTGATTGAAAATTTTTCTTTAGCAGTCAAACCAATTCACCTTTAAACAGGGCACTGGGGGTTAGGGACCATTTTTGTGTTTTGTTTTGGTTTGTTTTTGTGGTGGTTTTTTTTTGGGGGGGGAGGAAGACATATTCTAAAATCAGTTTTCAGATCGTCAATTAACCTGTGTCTATCTGCTTCAAAACAACTGATGTCCTGTTGGTTCTTTCTAGCCACCCTCTTTCCTCCCTTTTCACATTTATCCTTTCCCCACATTCAAAAAGAAAGGCCTGCATATCACTGGTTAAGAGTCTGCTTATAGCACACCCTCACCGGAGTAAAAACCCCCAGGGCCCACGCAGAGGGCCATTTTGAAGTACCTATAGGATTATAGTTGTTAAGGAAGTGAGTGACTTTCATGACAGAGAAACAAATCCTTTGGGGAGTCAGGGGAAAGTTTCCATTTCTTTGCTTGGAGCAACACTGGAGAAAGAGCTAATTAAGTTGTTAGTGAAAAACAAAATCACTTTTATGATCAATCACTACATAACTTTTGGCATAGAACTCAGGAGTTTAAAACAGGGTTGGAATTATACTTAGTGCAAGCATTTCATAAACAACTTATATTTTGAAAGCAGCACATGATTTAATATGAAGTCAAGCTTACTCTAGCAATAAGTAATATTTAGTTATGCATACATAAACTATTTTTAAGTCCCAGGCACCTCATTGAGAGATAATTTCCCAATAAAATTTTACCTATGCCTAATAAGGATTCATCAAAATTCTGATGTAATTGTTCTGGTCAATTGTACACTAAAAACAAACCAACCATAATTTAATCTAAAAGAAACTTTATTTAACAGGAACTTCTTGTCACAAGAACTTAAAAAAATAAAAATGGAACACATGTAGTATGTGTGTCACAAGAGTAGGATAAGGTAACCAATGAAAGATTTTCAAACATAATAATGTAACTTTGGGATTAAGTTTAATAAGAGTAGAGGAATGATGTGAGTCCCATGATGGAAACAAATATGTAAAATTCCCAACTTTTCTAGAAGAGCTTATTCATGTACTTTTAAAATAGATGATATGGTAAATAGGAAGTCATCTTGGTATTAATTTAGCTTCTACTGGGTACATTAAAAGAATTTTTTAAATCAATATTTTCAATATCAGAAATGTCATCTTTTACAACTATTTAAAAATCAGGATAAAAATTTAGACATTAAATTTTAAAAAGTATGAATAGAGCACATAGTTTATCTAAATACTCTTAGGGGGTCCTGGAAAAAAAAACATTAGGAGACACTGTTCTAAACTGTCTGAAAGCCAAGAATGTGTGCTGTCCATCTAACATTTTTACTTCATATAGAAAAACAAAGCAAGGATTATTTCAGAAAAGAGCAAAAGCAGTCTAAAGCATTTCCTGTAAATTGGCAAATGCAGAACTCTGAACACAGTATATGTTCAATAAACTCTAGATCATTAACAAAATATTTTGGCCATTCAACTGATACCTATTAACAGCATAAATACGATATGCCTTTCTACTTCTAAACTTCAAGGAGAGCTTTCAAATTTTAGTCAAATACCATTCAAAAGTATGTTATTGAAACAAAGCCCTGGATTAGGTAGTAAGTATGCTGAATTTTATTCCCTAATTCTTTCCCAGATCTCCATTTACATGCCAAGTATTATGCCTGGCCCAGGAAGCCCTGGAGATGAACAAAATAATCTTTATCACAAAGGAAGACCTAGAAGGAAGCATAGCTGTTCTCAGGCACAGGTATTATAGTAGGAACCCAGGCTCAGAGGCAGCAAAGAGGAGGGAATGAGGAGCTCTTAGGGTTGGCAGGCAGAAGGAAAGTGTCGTGGATGATCTTTGAGAATAGGTAGGCATGCTTGAACTGATTCTTGAAAGGCGGGCAGGTGTTTGAAGAGGGAATACGAGTCTCCCAGATGGAGGGAAGGAAGAAAGCCGTGGAGAGCAGCTGTCTTCCTCCCTGCACTGTAAATAGTTTAGGCTGGTGTATGAGGCTGCGATTGTGCACGCTGTGTCCATGGCACATGCTCTGGTGATTAAGAAATGACAGGGTGGCAAGAGGTGAAACTGGAGAACTGTAGAAGCCAACAAAGGGAGACTTTATTATATGACTTACCAAGGAATTTGGACTTGATCCTGTGGCAAAGCAAGTCATTAAAGGTTATTAAACTGGGCAGTTATGGTATAAGATTTGCCTTTCAGAAATATTACATTGGTGTGGACAACAAATGGGATGAGGGATAGAAGACAGGAAAGACTACAAACTGAACTATTGGTTGGAAGACAATTAGCAGCGATCCTGGAAAAGACTCAAGACAGCAAAGGGGGAATGTGCTAATGGAAGAAACCTTAAGAATATGGTCTCTGGACAAGTTGCTTAGCAACTGAAGGAGGAGCAATTTAGGAGGGAATGGGACAGAGACAAGCCTAGGATGAGTTCTACGTTTCTCTGGGTCATGTAATTTGGTAAAAAACATTATTATTAAAAAATATGGAATCTAAAGATGAATAGCCTGTTTAGGGGAAAAGAAAGAATCTTCAGTCTACTAACTTCAGGCCTTCATTTGTTCTACGAGGCAGGTACCCTAGGTATTATTGGCCCCATTTTATTCTCAAAGGGGTAAAATTATTTGCCAATAGCACATGCAGCAGTTTGAGAAGCTTACTGAAAACCAGGCTTAAAAGTAGGTATACAGGGAGACAGGTTCACACTTTCACAGAACTTATATTTTAATTAATGGGAGGTATAGGGAATAGAAGACAAAGCAGCAAGCAAACAAAAAGTCAAGGTCTGAAAGATGACAACGGGGGCAGGTATGGGGTAGTCAGGGTAGGTATCTCAGAGGTGACGTCTGAGTTGACTCCTCATAGAGGAGAAGGAAGCAGTCATGCAAATTCATAAGGAAAGAGCATTCCATGTAGAGAACAGCAATGAGAAGTCCCCGAGGTAGGAATAAGCCTGGTGTGCCACTGAGGGAGGAATTCCAAATGCATGGCAAGTGGGGAGCAAGAGCGAGTCTGGGAGGGTGAAGGAGAAAGGCTGGTGGCGCCTTAGGGTGGTGCAGGCACAGCACAGACTCTCTTGGGCAAGCCTGGGAACCTGAGCCCATGCACAACACTGCGTCTGAGAACCTGCATCATGACTCACAAGGCTTTTGGAAGACAGATCGCTCACTGCTCCGTTGAGGACTGCCTATTTCGGCACTTGAAACAGGGCCAGGAACAAACTCATTTAGTTTTGCCTTGAGAGATGAACTTTAAAATCTTTAGATGAACAGAATTTATTCATCTTAAATTTATCTACTTAGAGCAAGAAACAACTTGCCGTCCAATGGCAGGTAGCTCTGCCCCTGAGGCTCATCATGCCCCACCACCTCCAAGGCTCTCAAAGGGATTAAAGAGACAACACTTCTCCCAATTAGCTCAGCTGGACAGGGCAAGGAGAAATGGTGGCCTATGTCAATGTGTGGAGCTGGGCTCCTGCACGCAAACCTGAGAGCCTAGAAAGGATTGGATGCTGGTGCTGCCCACTGGCCCTGAGAGGCCATCCCAGCACAGCAGTCCAGCGAGTTCTCTGGAACAAACTGCCCATACCTCCCATCCTCTGGTCATTTTTTCTCTACTGCTTTATATAAAGAGCTTCCAATTCCGCCAACAGTCTTTCACATGGCCCCCATCCAGCCAAAAGGCTTCAAACTCCGTTTGCGAAGGGTGATGCAGATTAAGCCTCTGACCTTCTCTGAAAAGATCCTACTTTACTGCCAACTCTCTCCAATGCATCTGCCTGTTGTATCTGAAAGTATCTATATTTAAAGTTTGCCAGTGTAGCCCCTTTCAGAGTATCACACCGAGAAGATATATATTATATACACTTATTTCAAAGATGGCTCCAAACATTATGAAATGCCTTCTTTGTAATGGTGCTGGAAACCAGTGGCACATTCTGATTCTTGCCTAAGGGCAGGCTCAGGTCATGCCTGAGCTCATTTCAAACCACACTCCTGAGCTTTGCTCACCAGCCAATGTTTTGTTCCTACAGACTCTATTCAACCTCCAACCATAAGGCTTTTGCACGTGCTTTCACAGCATCTGTATGTCTCCTTCCTGACAACTTTCATAGTGGCATTTAAAAAATATATGTGTGTGTGTGTGTGTGTGTATGTGTGTGTGTGTATACATATATTGATTTTAGAGAGGGAGAGGGAGAGAAGGATAGAAACATCAATGATAAAAATAATTAATCAGTTGCCTCCTGCACCAACCTCCCACCCCACACTGGGGATGAGCCGCAACCTGGGCATGTGCCCTTAGCGGGAATCTAACAGTGACCTCCTGGTTCATAGGTTGATGCTTAATCACTGAATCATGCCAGTCAGGATATAGTGGCATTTTTTTAAAATTTTATTTGCTGGCTCCTCTAGTAATCTGCAACTTGCATGATGGCAGGGAATACATTTGTGCTTGCCACTGTAGTCCCAGAACCTAGCATAGCATCTGGCACACAGTCGGCACTTAATAAATAGCTGCTGAAAAGAATACTATGAAATATATGCAATCATGGAAATGTTTCAGCTTCTGAGAGTGAAACAGCCCCAAATTATCAAATCAAGGCTGATAAAGCTTAAGGCTGAGCCATTCTGTTATTTATTTTTAAAATGTAGGAAAGGTTTTGCTGTTATTTGGGTTTAAACTGATTATGGAGACAATTCTCAAAAAAAGTTTGACCAATAATTTAATAACACTCATTTGGATATATATGGAAATGACCACTATTAATATATATATTTTTTAATGGAATGGGTTCATTTTCAAAAAGCTTAACCCAGATTAAGCCAAATTAAAAAAGAAAAGCTCCTACTTACTTTACCAGGTACAATATTAAGCATTCTATGCACATGTTTTTCATTTAATTCTCGTATCTGATTATTACTCCCAGGTCACAGATGAGGAAATTGAGGGTGAGGAGAGGCTGAGGTTACACACTAAGTGGCATAGCCAGGATTCACATCTGGGTCCATTTGATTCCAAGAGCTATGTTTTTCATCTAAGCCATGTTTTAAGGTAAGAAATAAGTGCTGACATTGAGTCATAATGTGTTGCTCTCTCCTATGAAAAGGTACAAGCATACAATCTGATACCACCAACTGGGCAAATGCCTAACTACTTAAAATAGGGTTTGGAGGCCAATGATGTTGCAACAGGGAAAAGAGGCAATTCCTGAAAGAGGAATAAGGAGGAATATGAACACTGACTGAAAACTTGTGTTATGCCAGACACTGTATTAGATGGTTTCATGTATAATATTTCTTTTAATTGTAAGAATCCTGTGTGATGAGAAATATTGGTCAAGAAAGAGTTGTAAAGGAAATGTGGTGTTTGGCTACCCAATGTTCACTCTCTCCTTTTTCCTAAGGAGGTGAACCTCCCACATTTTAGCTGCGCATAAGGCTCTCTGAAATAAGGACAATACTGGTATTATAACATCTCTATTCCAGCTAGGTGAGGCCACATCACTAAGTTCTGGCCAATGAGATGTAATAAGAAGTATATGACAGCCTTGGAAATTTTCCTTAAGAGACCTTCCTTAAGAAAGGCTTTTGCCTTTCCTCTGTCTCCTTCCCTTACTTCTTTCTACTACTTGGAACCTGGATGTGATGGCTGATGCTCCACCTAGGACCATGAAGTTGAGGGCTTCACCTGAGGTATGATAGATCTAAAAGGTGGAACTGGCCTAGGTCTCAGAAGACTGTAAAACCATCATGCCAGCCCTGGATTGTTCCTCTATAAACTTTTTTTTCTCTTTCTTTTTTAGTGTAAAAGAGAAACAAACGTCACTTTGTTTAAGCCATTGTTCTCTGCGGTCTCTGTGATTGGCAGCTAAACTTAACTAATCCAGCAACTCATCCAAACTCAGACCTGCAAAGTCCATGCTCTTAGGCAGAAACCTGAAGAACTCCTCCTTACAATTTGCAATAGAATGGGGGTGGGGGTGGTATGAAAATGCTGCAGAGGAGTTTGACCGAAGAAGGGAGGTTTGAATATGCTCTCAAATTGGCACACTTGAGAAAAGATCAGAAGGAATATGCTACTTGACAGTGAGGAGTTTAGCCTCCCTCAGAAATGGACCCAGGGAGATCTCAGGTACCTGCATGGAGCTGGAACCAGAAGGGAAATAGAAGCTGTGCAGCTGGTAGCTTCTGGGAAAGATGCCGCTGGCTGAGGAGTAGGCGTTGTAGAATGGAGTTCTGGAAATGGCCACAGGATAAGAGAGGCAAGAAGTTATAAGAAACTCTGAGTTGAAGAAGTAGGAGATGAAGTTCAAAGATACAGTCTGGAAAAGCACAAGCAGAATGACCCATATCAAAGATAGCATAAAGGTCAAAAGGCAAAAGGAAAGATCAAGGTTGAAACTCTGACAACTTACTCATTTTCTTTACACAATTCACAATACCACCAACGTGAATTTAAATTACGTTGGAGTTGAGTAGAATCCTAAATGAAAGGCAGTTGTAGAATAGGGGTTTTATTATTACCCTTTGTTAAATTTCTAAACAGCAGTGTTAAGATCTTAGAAGAGAGATTCAGTGACTGCAGTTAGGCCTACTTTTATTTAAGATCTTATTGACCCAGAAAAGAAAAAAATATATAAAAAAGGCTATGCCTGCTAAAGACAGTATTTTAAATACTAGAAAAAACTGTCATAAAGGTATGTACAAAGTTTAGAAGATACAGATGGAAAAGAAAGTGGAAATAGGCAATGGCAATGAAAGGAAAAGCAGCAATATGAAAACAGACATGGCACAAATTAGAAGGCATTTTGTAATTGGTTAAATAAATTCTGAGCTATAATTGGGCCTCTCAAATTCGTTCTGGTTGGTCACAGGTCTAAACTGCTGCAGGATCCTGTGCTCTAGAGGCAGGACAACAGGGAGAGATATACTTCCTACATGGAAAGCAATACAAATCATTCCACCAAGTCAGGAGTAACAGGTCAGATTCAGCATACATTAGTTACTGAAATATCAGTGTAAGCTAGAAGGATATTGAAAAGAAGAACAAAAATAAAATTCAGGCCCTAGCTAGTTTGGTCAGTGGATAGAGCATCGGCCTGTGGACTGAAGGGTCCCAAGTTCAGTTTTGGTCAAGGGCACATGCCTGGGTTGCAGAGTGGATCCCCAGTAGGGAGTACAGGAGGCAGGAGCTCAATGATTCTTTCTTATCATTGATGTTTCTTTCTCTCTCTCCCTCTCCCTTCCTCTCTGAAATCAATAAAAATATATTAAAGAGAAAAAAATAAAATAAAAGTCAGGCCCTGGCTGGGTGGGCTCAGTTGGTTGGAGCATCGTCCCATAAACCAAAAGACTGCCGGTTCAGTTTCCAGCCAGGAACGTTCGGAGGTTGAGGGTTTGATCCTTGGTCAGGGCACATTTGAGAGGCAGCTAATTCATGTTTCTCTCACATCAATGTTTCTTTCTCTCTCTCTCTCTCTCTCTCTCTCTCTCTCTCTCTCTCTCATTCCCTTCCTCTCTCCCTCCCTCCCTCTAAGGAAAAAAAAATCAATAATGAACATATTATCAGATGAGGATTAAAAACAAAAAAAGTTGTGCAGGCAATGGTTAGGGATCTTCCCATCTTCCCTCAGAGGACTTTCAGAGGAAACACACTTTTAAATGGCATAATAATAAATAACACTCAGAAATTCAATCTTGAGAGACAGTAAATGGAAATCGGGGATTAAATAGACTATTTTTATATGGGCAGCAAAATAAAAAAGGAACATAAAAATACTCATATGCCATCAAAAAGGATTTGAAAATAAAAACTTGTTTACAAATAAAAACTTTGGTTAAAGCAAGACTCTTCTAAATATTATAATATTTGCCCCTCAGAAAACAAAACCAAAAAATTACAAATTTCAGACCACTGCAGGAAAATACCCACACAGTGTAAAAACATCTTGGAGGGATAATGGAATATTATTCAGTACTCAAAAGAAGTGAGTTATCAAGCCATGAAAAGGCATGGAGGAAACTTAAATGCATATTACTAAGTACAAGAAGGCAACGGACTCTAATGATTTCAGCTATATGACATTCTGGAAAAGGCAAAAGTATGCCTATGGTAAAAATATCAGTGGTTGCTAGGGGTTGGGAAGAGGAAGGGATGAATAGTGGAAAACAGTATTTTTTTTTTTAGGGAAATGATACTATAGTGTCATACTCTGATACTACAATGATGGATACATGTTATTACATATTTATCCAAACTCATAGAATGTATAACACCAAAAGTGAACCCTAATGTGTAGTATGGACTCTGGGAAATGATAATGTTGTCAATATAGGGTCATCCATTGTAACACATGGACCACTCCGGTGAGGCATGCTGATATTGGGGGAGGTTATAAATGAGTAGGGGCAGGGAGTATATGTGAAATCTCTGCACTTTACTCTCAATTTTGCTGTGAATCTAAAACTACCCTAAAGAATAAAGTCTATTAAATAAAAAACTTGGATGACCTGGTGCCTTTTCATTTTAATGAATGTTGTTTTCATTATGAGGATTCTGAATAATACTGTCAACAATAAAATCAAATTAAATTTAAAAAAATAAAGAAGAAAACAGCAACGGGGATGGTCTTCAAAAAGCAGGTTTTAACTAGCCCAATGAAATCACTCCAGATGTGAAAATATTCCTGTTGGGCTGTACATGATAGAATACCTTTCCAATTGAAGAAACACAGTAAGTTTCAAAGTACAGAAAATTTAATTCTAACATTTCAATTTTTTTTTCTATAAGAAAAACATTTTGTGGGGATAGTAGGTATAAGATAGTGCACGATTCAACTGTGGACTCAGTGACAACTCTGCCCACTTCATTACCTGAACTAAGAGAATAGCAGACTGTTAGGGCTTACATTCTTCCATCACACTGGCCCAATTACATCAAAGATTAGCTGAAGCTTCAAGAGTGAAGCTTCGGATTAGGAACGCCAGGGGCAAAAGAAAGTCACTTTGGCCCCCTCAACTCAAAGAGCATTGGGGGTCTTCGGGAAGATGTAACCTGAACACATCCAGGGCACAGGCATTGTTAGATAATTATACCGCCGTTTGGATTCTTCTGTGCGCTTCAACCCTACACTTGTGTTTAGGAGACAGGACAGTCTGATAAAGACACATGCCATTTAACTTCTTAGAAAGAGGTGAACAAAGTTTCCATTTTAAGTTGGCTGCATGTTCACACACTTAGAAGTTTCATAGCGATATCTTCTTACAAAGTTTTTTTTTTTTTAAGTTTTTAGGCAAGGCAAATTTATTGAAGGAAGTTCACGTATAAGTTGCTTTTAAATTTAGTTTTGCTCTTTTCTTGGGGGGAGGTGGGAAGGGGTGCTAACAGGGTGTCTTTCTGACCACAAAGAAAGGTCTTCCACAGAAGTCATCTAAGGGCAACCTATGGACTTTGGGAAGTCGGTTGAGGACACAGAGTAATGAAGAAACACGGGTGCCTCCTCCCTTCTGACCCCTCAGCACCTGCTCAACTGCCCTCCCCCCCCCCCCCCCCCCCGCCAGGAGGAGGAAACTCTTAGCTTCTCTCTTAGGTTGCCCCCTTCTCTAGCTAACAAACGAATGCCAACACCACCGTCAAACTGTAGGGGAACAATGAGTATCCAATGAGCACAAAATGTTTGTCAACAGCGCCAGGGCAGGGGGCAAAGGAGAGCGACCCAACGCGTACTCCCCCGGGAGATGTCTCATCACCCTCGAGGCGAGACCCCAGCCTGCAAAACCAGAACCTCGTTCCCACACCGCCCCAGGACTCCCGTTCAGGTGCAGCGCCCAGAACGCCCGGGCAGAGAGCGGACCGCCTCGCTGCGGACGGGGACGAGGGAGCAGCGAGGCCGTGACTCTTCTCTCCGGCGCTGCCAGCTGCCCGCACGCCCAGCTCGCAGGTGAGGGTGGACAGGTAACCGCACCTGTTCGGCCAACCCCACCTGCTGCGTCCCCTCGCCCAGTCCTCAACCTCCACCACCTGGGTCCGATCGGCACCTCTTCCGAGAACAGGGGCGTCCCACCCCGACCTACCTGCGCAAATCCAGCCCCCCACGCCCGCGCCACCGGGGCGTCCGCCCTGCGCCACTCGGGGCGCGCAGGCGGCGGCCCGGCGCCCGCACTCCGTCGGCTGCCGGCGGCCGCGGGCTCAGCGGGAAGCCCCAGCGCTGGCCGACTCGCCGCCTCCGACCGGCTCCATTGTGACGCGGCGCCTTCCGCCGGCCAATCGCGGCGCCGCGGCGCGAACCGCTGACTAAGTTCGCGGGCAGAGGAGGAGGGGACTGGGCGGAGGCAGGAGGCGGGGGTGGAGGCGGCGGCGCGGGTGGCGGTGGCAGTGTCCGAGGAGAAGGAGGAGGAGGAGGAGGAAGAGGGGAGAGAGCTAGCGGCTGCTCTGGTAGCTGCTCCTGCTGTTAAATTTACGGTCGCCTCGGCCCCGGACTGCGGGGGCCGGTGACTCACCCCGCGCCGGTGGAAACAAAGCGCAGCTGCCATCGCCCGGGAGCGCGCCATGTGGCCTCCCGCCGGCTAGCTCTCTGGTTCGCCGGCCGCGGCACTAGCCACAGTGGGAGAAGACAGGGGGGGTGCCTACAAAGAGCTGTTTTCTAAAGACGGGAGGGAGGCACACCGTGTGGGGGACTTAGGAAGTACGGTATTTGTGTGCCGGCCCCGCCTTCTCACGGGTGCACCCCCAGTCATTTGTGATTTACATAACGAGCTATGGGCCCCAAGGGCAGGCTCGGGTGGAGTGCGCGGGAACCTACCTCTTACACACACAAGACAAGTTCCTTTGCCTTTACACTGCGTGCTTAGCAAGGCTGCAGGGCTGAGCATGTGCGGGAGAGTTTACAGTTGTAGCAAAACGAACGGCTTAAGTTAGGATTCTGGGCCTGCAGTACCATCCACCTCGCAAATGTTCTTATCTTCAGCATGGAGAGGGAACAACGTGGTAGAGGGGCCACCCTGTATTCCTAACCAGCGTTTAATGGCTAATAGACTGCAGGACCACCCCATCTACTGTCCCGCCCCCTTCCCCCTGCAGTTGTGGCCCTGCGTTTACATAACGCAAAACCAGGAATTTGGGAGACTTAATATTTTACCCACATTCACCCCCCACTCTCACGGCCACCCCCAGTTTAAGTCAGTATTTTTGCAGGGACTTGTTTCAACAGTGATTGAGTTAGACTGATTGTATCTCTGAGTTGCTATGGCGACCACATCCCCATTTATTAAAAAAATGTTTGTACAGGGACCTCCCGAAAGTAAATGAGGAATTATATAAAACGCTCAGCATTTGGGGCCTCTCTGATCAGTTGTGTAAATGGGAGTGCGGAGAGTGGCACAACCGAGTTTTGTGAGACTTGAGTTGTGTCCCAGGAAGAATGTTCAGATTAGGACCACAATTTGAATGACCCTGAAAGGGAAGAAGAAGGCTGTCTGCATGACGCTGCTCTGTTCTTTTCTCGCCCCTGCCATTCTGGGTTGGCAGCTGTCTTCTCACTGAGACTTAGAGGAAGGGCTGAAAGAACCTTCTTTCATTTGGTCATTCACAGAGTTTTTATCGTGTTTATGTGTGAGAAGCAATGTGTATGTACAGATCTATTAAGCTAATTTAGAATTGGTTTTGGTCCTCAAACTGCTTATCACTTGGAGAGGAAGATTAAAAAAAACACACAGAATCAAATACAAAACAAGGAAAAAAGTGAATGCTAGAAGAGATACTGATTATAAAATCATGACATTAAAATTTGAGAATGTCTAGTTTTCTATATGTATCTTGGAATGTTTGGAAAGCAAGGTTCTCTCCCAAATCCACGAATAGATCACTGATTCCTCTGTTACAGCAATATCACTATCTGTGTGACTGGGGTGGTTACTTAACCTCCTTGAGTGATCCTATAAACTAGACGATTGGTTAAGATTCAAATTCCAAGGATGGTATTGCCATCCCAAGTTGCCATTAGCAGGAAGTTAAAGTGACAAAACTCATTAAAACTGTATTAGGTTTGGGTTGATCTCAGATATGGAGGTTATAAGTGTGTTTATTTTATTCTAACTAGGGGCCCAGTGAGTGAATTCGTGCACTTGAAAGGAACTGTGGGCCATGAGGCTGTAGTAGGCACAGGGGTGGGTCTCAGCCCATCCTCTGCGCCCCTGCCCAGCCTCTCCCGCTGTGGCCCCCAGTCCCCTGTCTGCTGGCAGCCCTGCTCCTGCCACCGCTCCCATGTGCTGGCGGCGCTGGCCCTGCTCTTACCCGCTGACAGTGCAGAGCGATTGGGGCCGGCGCCAGCAGCAGGTGCGAGTGGTGGATGTTGCCCTGATCAACCCTCAGGAGCAGGGGGAGGTGGAGAAGCCCTCAGGGGTGATCAGGGCTGGCAGCTGCCGCTCACACCCACTGTTGGCACCGAGTGATTGAGCCCGGTGCTGAGCACCGGCAGCGGGTACAAGTGGCAGCTCTGGCACCAGCTGTGGGTGCAAGCGGGGCCGGTGCTGGCAGTGGATGCAAACACCAGGCAGGCCGCGGTACGTGGGAGCAAATAATTTTCAGTAACCGCCAGAGGCTTGGCCTAGTGACAGCGACCAGCGCCCTGCCTTAGTCTGGCACCCTGCTCACCTGCTCCACCATCCTACCGTGGCCAACGCCTGCTGTGTTCTGCACACATCCCCTTGGTGGTCAGTGCATGTCATAGTGACTGGTTGTTTGGTTGTTCAGTTGTTCTGGTTGTCCCCCCATTTGGTCTATTTGCATATTAGCCTTTTATTATATAGGATTCTCATGAACAAAATCACCCTCCCAGGCCACAACATTTATTACTGACACTGGAGAAAATGGATTTCTAAATGTGTGATACTGCTTCAGGAAAGTATCCTCTGCAGCCATAACATCCAGGAGATGTTTCTGTTGTTTTCGTCCTTCTGCTGAGACTTCTTACCAGCTCCTGCTTGTATTACAGTGAGGAGAAAGATAACCTCAAATGCTGGAGGGGCAGTGGCAGCCACATGCCACCTAAGAAGGGCATGGCCGCCTGCCTCCTCCGGGGTGAGCTGTGGGGCAGCAGCAGTGGATGGAGGCTGGGGGAAGAGCTGGACAGGAAGCCGGAGATGGTGGGCCAAGGCCTCTCATTCCTGGTTTGAGAGAAACCTTGGTTCTGTCCTAGCGCGGACCCCTGCAAGGGCCGGACTGCGTGTGCGGTCATGATGTCAGCATATACCCAGGCTCTGGAGGGAAGAAATGTAGCAGACAACTTAGAAAGAAAAGAGCAGTGAACCCTATCACAGAGAAAGCACTTTCCAAGGGGCCACAGTTGTGTGGCTGCAGTAGACTTTTTACTCTGGGAGGAGTTATTCTAGCACTTTTACCCACATGTTCCCAGTCAGTTGAATGCATCAGTCCTTTCAGCCGAAACTGCCTCAGACATTGACCCTTTCATACCTCAGACTCCACATCTAGATGAAACAATATGGCATTTGTCTTTCTCTGTCGGTACACTCAAAAGGTGTTTAAGTGTTTTGGCAGGCAGCAGACCCCTCTGGGGCAAATCCTGCTTCTTGGGGTCATCCCCCACACAGCAGCTTGCATGCTGTGGCTATGGCGAATCCTCAGCCAGTCAGCCTGAGGGTCAGTCCCACCCACTGATGTGCCACAGCAATCATGGCTCAACTACAGCAGGACACATGCAACCTGCTCAAGTAATCAGGGAAACTGTGCCACTGGGCCCCACAGGACACCTGCTACATAAGGCCACCTTGACAAGACTCAGAGATATAGCATATCGACTAATACATAGAAACAGAGAGGCAGCCAAAATGAGGAGACAAAGAAACATGTTTCAAATGAAAGAACAGGATAAAATCTCCAGAAAAAAAGAGCTAAATGAAATGGAGGCAAGCAATCTACCAGATTTCAGAACACTGGTTATAAAGATACTCAAAGAACTTAGAATGTCAACAAGGGCTAGTAAGCATAAAAAGTGCATGAAAACCATAAAAAAGAACTAGTCAGAAATGAAGACTACAATAACAAATTAAAAATGCACTAGAAGCTATCAACAGCAGATTAGATGAAGCAGAAGACTGAATCAGTGATTTGGAAGGCAAGGTAGCAGAAAACAAAACAGAACAGCAAAAAGATAAAAGGATTAAAGAAATGAGGATAGTTTAAGGACCTCTGGAACAAAATCGAGCATAGCATTTCTATCATGGGGTAACCAGAAGGAGAAGAGAGAGAGAGCAATGGATTTAGAATCTATTTGAAGAAATAATGACTGAGAATTTCCCTAAGCTGGCAAAGGCTATAAAAACTATTGGGAAAAAGAATTCCTCTTCCTCTATTGTGACTCACATCTAACTAATAGAATATGGTGGAAATGATGCTATGTTAGTTCCAAGAATATAACTTTCATTTGGTACTCTCCTTCTTGAATCATTCACTCTGGGAGAAGCCAGCTGCCATGTTGTGAGGATACTCAAGCTGCCTTGTGGAAAGGATGCTGAAGAGAGGAACTGAGGCTTCAGCCGTGTGAGTGAGCTATCTAGAAAGGGGATCCTCCGGCTTCAGTTGAGCCTTCAGAGGAATCCAGCTACATCTGACATCTTGAATGAATTTTCATGAGAAATCCCACATCAACACTTTTTAGCTAAGCTGCTTCTGACCCACAGAAACCTTGAGAGATAATAAATGTTGGTTGTTGTTTTAAAAAATGCCATTCTCAGAGAACTTTAATGCTGTATACAAGATTGGGGTCCATAATAAGAGAGAGTATTTTAGTAATGACAAATTATTTGCATCTCATAGTAGGCCTTAGAATAAGAAATACAAATACTGTTTGGCTTTTCATGCGCAGTCAATCTCTTTGAAAATAGGACCCATGGAGTCTTGGATGATATGCAGTCCCTAAGGAGTATCTAGAGTCTTCTAAAGAATTCTCTGATCAATTTATTTTGGTAAAAATTCTAAAACGTTCAGTCACTATTTCCACCACCAAATTCACTTACATTGGAAATAGTGATTCAAAATTCCATCATAGATATTAAGTACATATTATGTGTCCATCAATATACTAGACATCAGGCATGATACCAAAGAAGCATCAAAGTTGGTCCCAGTCCCTGAGCTCAGCCACTCACAACTTAGACCAACACGCAGAAAACAAGTATAACTTAATGCTCAGATGAAGGGATTGAACAATGCAGGTGGTAGTAATCAGAAAAAGCCTCATAAAAAGGGGGAAGTTCAACAGATAATGAAAAAGAACACTTAGCAAATTAAATTCTATACCTTTACTTTATCTGCCCCCAATATTGTCTTAAAATGATCAACCCATTCTCAGGGTTCAATCTCTTTCTGGTGAGCTGAGAATCTCTAGGGCAGTGGTTCTCAACCTTTCTAATGCCACAACCCTTTAATACAGTTCCGCATGTTGTGGTGACCCCCAACCATAAAATTATTTTCGTTGCTACTTCATAGCTGTAATTTTGTTCCTGTTATGAATCGTAATGTAAATATCTGTGTTTTCCGATGGTCTTAGGCTCTACAGCAGCGGTTCTCAACCTGTGGGTCATGATCCACCGGTGGAGAACCATTAGCAGCGTCGCCTAAGACCATCGGAAAACACAGATATTTACATTACGATTCGTAACAGTAGCAAAATTACAGTTATGAAGTAGCAACGAAAATAATTTTATGGTTGGGGGTCACCACAACATGCGGAACTGTATTAAAGGGTTGAGGCATTAGAAAGGTTGAGAACCACTGCTCTAGAGAATCAGAAGTAAAAATATTCTACTTTCTATGCACCCCATTAAGTAGAAAAAGAGCTACTTGTAGGGTCTTCCCATTCATGTGACAAAAGGATAAGTGAACAGCAAATGTGGCCAGTTTCTCTACCCAATGAAACAAGCAAAGTCACAAATAATAGAAATGAAAGGATCACTACAATTTGGTCATCTGGTGGCTGAATTCCATGACTCTCATGAAGTAATCAACTAACACTGGGGTTTGGCAGATCCCTTCTGAGCTGATTCCCTGGGGAAAAAACAAAAAAACCTCTGAGTGACATGAGCATTAATCTATGCTTCATGTGGTTGCCTTACTAAGAGTTTAGTTTTCTCTGAGTCTTAAGAAAATTTTTAGGATTAATGGAGGACAATATGATTTAATATTAACAGTTCTTTCCCAATTCATTATCCTAAAATTATTTATGATAATGAAAAATCCTCTCTTTTAATTAATTAAACATTTCATGTCTACAGTGTATTAAAAAAAAGCACTGGGGATCTGACAGTAGGGAGGGACTATGTCAAAATAAATAATTTATTTACTTAAAAATATAGTATGCTCTAGTGGGAAAGGTATATCCAGCAAGCATACATCATCTTAAAGGGGAGAGGAAGATGATGTTGGTGGGTCATGTAGTGTTGAAGAAGAATCATACTGAACATGGGTCTGAGGAAGTTTGGCTAGCTTTAAGGTTCTAAATTAAAATATTGTCTCAGTGTCATGCATAGTTCACCCTAGATGTTATTTCAGAAGAAAACTAGAGGCCTGATGCACAAAATTCGTGCATGAGTAGACCTTTCTTCCCCCGCCTGCTGGCACCGGCTTCCCTTAGGCACCTGGGCTTACCTCACAGAGGGAGGCCCCACCCACCTGCCGCAGCCCACTGGTTGGTGGCCTGGGTCTCCCTTTGTGGGGCAATCATGGGGAGATGGCTGGGCCCCTGACCAATCGCATCGCACCTGCCTTGGCTGGCCTGGTGCCAGTGGGTGTCATAGTGTGGTCCCAGATAGTCATCCGGATGGTCCTTCTGCTGTTCAGCCATTCAGTCGATTTACATATCATGCTTTTATTATATAGGATAACAAATGTTAGAAGCCATTCACAATTTTGCATTCTCAGAAAGTTTGTCAGAATCCCCCTGGCTCAGCTGTGCATGATTGAGCATATTGTCACTGATAAAGAATTTTCTTTATTTTTTGACCACTTTACCATGTTTTTCTGACCTTTTCAATCTCTTAATTGCAGATGTTTAACATGAGCTTTCCTTAGGCCTGGGGAAAATTCTGAGAGTGATCCCTGAGCGTGAGCTCAGTGGTGAGAATTCTGAGAACAGGATGATTGGGACATTTCACATGTGTTGGGAATAATGTACTTGACCTAGAAATCCAAACTGTAATCGTGCAAGGCTGACTGTGCATTTCTGTGTGAATTGATCCCTTATCATGGGCCGAGTCTGAAATATTCATGACTGGTTACTCTGTGTTCTCATCTCCCACTGTGCTTTAACTATACGCTGCCCCTTCCTCATGAGACAGGTGCTAAGGAGATGACCTTCAGCTTCTTCTCTGAAGGAAAAACACCAATTCCTGGGGCAGGGTGCTTGACATCCCCAGTTGATCTGTCTTCTGGGAAGTTGTCCAAATATTTCTTTGAAAGTTTCCCTTGAATCTCATTGGAAGAATATATATTTGTCATCAGGGTCACATATTGGAATCCACCACACAGCAGCCAGCCATTATTGACTCATGTCCATAAAAAAAAACAGTGACTTCTAAGAAAATATCTGTGAGTGAAGCCAGGCTGAAAGCCTAGAATAAAGCAGAGCTGGTGTTCCTCAGCTTCTGGAAAGTGGTCTGATGAGTTCTGCTAGTGACTGGGAAATGCTTGCTGGGGTCCCTATGAGGATTCAATCTCTGTTCCCCAAACCATGTTGAAATCTGGGTAAGAGGTTTTGCAGAGCTGTAAAAGCAGCTGGTTTCTGAGGCTTCTCATAGTTAACCCTTCCATTTCTTTGGTTTTGAATAACCCAGGTCCAGCAGCAGCCAGATCTTGATTTCCCTCTCAAAATCTGTGTGTGTGTGTGTGTGTGTGTGTCTTTCTTGGCCTATTATAAGGCCATCTGTTCATTATAATTACACACTGAATACTGGACTTCAATTCTTACTTAACCTGATTTGCTAAGAGCAGGAGCTAATACATCTGTGGTTTATTACGGATTTTTTTAAAAATCAAAATGCTTTAAAAGAGTAAGACCTAGAATATGTTAGGGTTGGAGAAGAAAGAGATATGTGCCAGAAAGAGCATTGGACTTGGAGTCTTGAGTTCTATTGATGGCTCCTTTGACCATGAGACCCAGGGCAAACCACTAACAATAGAAGCAGCAGTTTCTATTTTTCAATGTTTTTATTATATCTATCCTGGACTATATAAGGAAAGAAGATGGGTATAGTTCATGTTTCAGAAGTCTCAGACTTCATTTTATTTCATTCATTCATCATCTGAAAATATTTATTCTGTGTGTACCATGTGCAAAACACTAGTTTTTGGGAATACACTGGTCCCTGTGATGGATGTGGCATTTGCCCTTCTGAGGCCCACAGTCGGTCAGCATGCTTCCAGAAGATGTTATGCTGGATGTGATAAATCACTGAGGACTAACTAACCACATTTCAGTCTGTCCCACAACACCATCCTCTTTGGCTTTGTCTGCTGAACCCTACAAACTCAAATGCAGGTACACCTTCCAATTACTGTCTTAATCTTCTACTAACTTATCTCTGCAAACTTCCTTACATTCCAATTCACTATCCACCAAATTGTGGTTTAGGGAGCATATAAAAGCAACATAACACTTGCCCTCAAGAAGCTTAAAGTTTTTAAAACTCGAAAATATAGAGGCAAATATGTAGCCAGATATGTAAGTGAATATTGAGCCCAGTAGAATCTTCTAACACATAATATTTACATGGCTCAGAACCCATGACTCGAATTTGCTTTATGATAGCTGAATGTAACCTGATTACTTTGTGAAAAGGAGCAGTAAAATAATAAACCAGATGTTCTTTATCTCATTACAAAATTGAGGGCAAAGGTAGTCGGGTCTTTTATTGATAGAGGAGGGAGTGGGTTCAAGTGGCTAAGATTCCTCAGAGAAATTGAGACCTGATGAGTGAATTAAAGAATTTAGGGCTTGAAAGAAAGCCTGTTGTTATAGTGAGTAGAATAGCTTTTGGTGGCTGACAAAGGCCTCCGTGTAGGTGGGGGAGTTAACAGTTAACAGAGAGCTTGATTATAAATAAAGATAAGGGGGAAGTATACTGAAGGATGAAAACAGATATATAGGTGGGTGGAAATTTTACAATTTTATCTTTATTTTGAGTGAACTCAATTGTCAAATAAAAATTCCAGTATATATTTAATTTACTTAGCAATTCAATAAGCAGATAGAATGTTTTGCTCTTCAGGGTCCCTAAGGACAAAAAGGATGTATGCATTCTGACAAAATACATTGATAATACAAATGATTTCTCTTGGTAAACTATAGTTCACAAAACTCAGTGTTCAGATAACATAGTCATTTCTAAACAATGTACTTACCTCTATAGAGTGTATATCGAAGAGTGATGTCATCTGTTGGCAGTCCCTAGCCTTATGGAGTTACTCTGTTAAACTTCCTGCAGCTCAGCCATCATTCAGAGGCCTAATAGGTTGCAAGAAGGTAATTGGTTAACTGCAGATCCCTAACATCCTCAAAGGAATGCTGTGAGAGTGTGGATTTAGGAGGGCAAAGGCCACATGCATCACACGGACTAGTGCACTTCCAGAAAGCAGGCAGTATGTTGCACATAGTAGCATGGAATAAATGTTTGTCAAATGATGAATGAAGAAATGAAATAAAACCAAATCTCTGAGTCTTTTGAAACACACATCTTCTCCATGTTGTATATTCTGGTGTCATCTCAGGATTGAAACTGTAGCTCTGTTGACTTTAGGTCTCACAGTTTAACATGTTCTACTTGACTGAAGAATTAACAAATTTGAAAGACTGGTATTTGCAAGTGGGAAGGAGTACATGGTGGTGATTAGAGAAGACAAGGGAATTATATTCAAGTGGCAACATTTGTTAACATTAGCTAAACAATTTATTACAAGATTACTTACTGTAGTTCTCGTGGCTGTGGATGTCTTAATCTCTTCCTTTTGGTAACATATACATCCACATTGGAATTGGGCCTTTTTTTCCCAAGTGGAGTGTCTTGTGACTTTGAAGTATTCTAATATCTTAAGATTTCTTTGATACTTATTTATCTTAATTTAATTTTTAATTACAGATTATATTTAATAGTAATTTGCATTAGTTTCAGATATATAGCTTAATGGTCACATACTTTACAGTCCCTCCACTCTGCTATTTCAAGTACCCACCTGGCACCATACATAGTTAATACAATATTATTGACTTTATTCTCTTTACCATACTTTACATTCTCATGACTGTTTTGTAATTACCAATCTGTACTTTTTAATCCCTTCACATTTTTCTACCAATCCCCCAAGCTCCCTCCCTTCTGGCTAACGTCAGTCTATTCTCTGTATCTATGAATCTGTTTCAATGTTGTTTGTTTATTTACTTTGTTCTTTAAATTCCACATATAAGTGAAATAGTATAGTATTTGTGTTTCTCTGACTTAGTTATTTCACTTAGCATAACACCTTCTAGGCTGTCACAAATGCTAAAATTTCATTCCCTTTTAAGGCCGAGTAATTATCCATTATATATATATGTATACCTCTTCTTTATCCACTCATCTATTAATGGGCACTTGCTTGCTTCTATATCTTGGCTATCCTATCTAATAAAGAGGGAATATGCTAATTGACCATCACTCCATCACAAAGATGGCTGCACAGCTGAAGACAAGTTCCCATAAGGAGCCTTAACGAGCAATCAGCAGAGACCTGAGGCTACACCCCGCCCTTTTAGGGCTTGACAGGGGACCTCAGGCCACACCCTCCACCCTGGTGTCAGGCTGGGGGAACTCAGGCCACACCCCCCATCCCGGTGCCAGGCCAGGGGACCTGAGGCCATGCCTCCCATCTGGCAGGGCTTGACGGCAGACCTCAGGCTACATCGGGCCAGGGGACCTGAGGCTGCACCCCCCTGCCTGGCTAGGCTTGACAGGGCACCTCAGGCTGTGCCCCCCACCCCAGCATCAGGCTGGGGAACCTCACACCACACCCCCCCACCTGGCGGGGCTTGATGGGGGACCTCAAGGTGCAACCCCAGTGCTGGGTCGGGGGAACTCAGGCTGCACCCCCTGCCCAGCGGGGCTTGATGGGGGACCTGAGGCTGTGCCCCCCCCCAACCTGACGGGGCTTGATGGGGGACCTCAGGCCATGCTCCCCACCCAGCAGGGCTTGACAGGGGATTTCAGGCCATGTCCCCCATCTGACGGGGCTTGATGGGGGACCTTAAGACACACACACACACACCCTGGTGTCAGGCTGGGGGACCTCAGACCATGCCTCCTGTCCTGGCACCAGGCCAGGGGACCTGAGGCTATGTCCCCTGCCTGGTGGGGCTTGACAAGGGTGGGACTGGCTAGGTCTGGATCTAGCCCAATGGGGTGGGGGCCAGCCGGGTCTGGGTCTCATGTGATTTTGAGGCCATTGTGGGTGGATGGGGACTTGACTCTGGGTCCCGTGGTGCGCCCCAGACTCTGACAGGAGGAAAGTTTTCATATACATTTTACTAATTTTCTTTCATCTCAGACACTTCTATTATAGAGAAAGGGCAAATAGCAATATTAAATTATTTCCTCTAATTAATCCCCTTTTAATAATGTGCACTAATTTCATACACCAGGCCACTAGTTGTAAATAAGGCTATAGTGTGAACCGCATCCAGCATGGCCAGGGGTGAACTTGAGGAGGGGCAGTGAAAGATTGAAAAAGACAGACAAGAGAATATAGCTGGGGCCAGGTGGGACACTGTTCTTGGATGGAGAGACAGTGCCACAGCCTGTAAGCCCAGTCTTTATTTTATAGTCAGATCCCCCGAGGCAAAGCAAGGGCATGGTCAAGATGTTTACAATGTTCTCCTGAGTTTCGAATCTACTTAATTACATGCACCTGAGAACTCTATCAAGCCTATATCACTCAGCCACCTGGGACCACAGGTCAGACCATAAGGTCAAGCTTACAACCATAGCTTTTGGCTATAATTATGCTGGAAGGGATTTGCCCTCCAAGCTGAGACCTGCACATGGCTTTGCCACAAGAGGAATGTGCCCTCTCATTAGTCTGAGGCTTGAACCTGTCCAAATGCTGTAGCAGCTCTCCATAGTAGTGAACATAGGAGTGCATATATTCTTTTGAGTTAATGTTTTGGGTTTCTTTGAATATATACCCAGAAGTGAAATATTTGGGTTGTAAGGCAATTCCATTTTATTTTTTTTGAAAAATATCCATACTGTTTTCCACAGTAGCTGCACCAATCTGCATTCCCACCAAAGTGCACAAGGGTTCCCTTTACTCCACATCCTCACCACACTTGTTATTTGTTGATATATTGATGCTAGTCATTCTGACAGGTGTGAGGTGATATCTCATTGTGGTTTTAATTTGCATTTCTCTGAGGATTAGTGATGTTGAGCATCTTTTCATATGTCTATTGGCCATCTGTATGTCCTCATAAGAGAATTGTCTATTTAGGTCCTCTGCCTATTTATTAATTGGATTGTTTGTGTTTAGAGTTGAGCTGTAAGTGTTATTCACAAATTTTGGATATTAACCCCTATTGGATGTATCATTGGTGAATATGTTATCTCATTCAGTGGGTTGCATTTTCATTTTCTTGATAACTTTTTATTTTTTTTGCTGTGAAAAAATTTATTAGTTTGATGTAGTCCCATTTGTTGATTTGTTTCTTTTGCTTCTCCTGCATGAGGAGATATATCAGAAAAAAATATTGCTAAAAGAAATGTCAGAGATGTTACTGCCTACATTTTTTTCTAGGAGCTTTATGATTTTTGAGTCTTACATTTAAATCTTTAATCCATTTTTAAAAGATTTTAAATTGATTTTTAGAGAGAAAAGAAGGGAGAAGGAGAGGGAGAAATATTAATGTGAGAGAAAAACATCTATCTGCTGCCTCCTGCATGTCACCTTCTGGGGATTGAGCCTGCAAACTTTCATTGCATGGGAGGATGCCCAACCAACTGAGCCACACTGGCCAGGGCAAGCCTTTAATCTGTTTTGAGTTTATTTCTCTATGTGTTATAAGAAGGTGGTGTAGCTCCTTCCTTCCTTCCTTCCTTCCTTCCTTCCTTCCTTCCTTCCTTCCTTCCTTCCTTCCTTCCTTCCTTCCTTTCCATGTATTTGTCCAATTATCCCAACATAATTTATCATATAGTCTGTCTTTACCTCATTGTATGTTCTTATCTCCTCTGTCAAATATTAATTGCCCATTATTTCTGGGCTCTCCATTCTGTTCCATTGATCTATGTGTCATTTTTTTCTGCCAGTACCATGCTGTTTTTGTTACTATAACTGAATAGTAACAGCTACCTTGATATAAGGTAGTGTGATGACTTCAACTTTGCTCTTCTTTTTCAAGCTTACTGTGGCTATTTGGGTTCCTTTGTGGTTCCATATGAATTTTTAGATTATTTGTTCTAGTTTTGTGAAAAACATCATTGGTGTTTTAATAGGAATTGTGTGGAATCTACAGATTGCTTTGGGTAGTATGGACATTTTAATTATGCTAATTCTTTATATCCATGAACATAGTATATGCTTCCACTTATTTGTATCTTCAATTTCTTTCTTTAATCTTAACAATTTTCTGAGTACAGGTCTTTTAGATCCTTGATTAACTTTATTCTTAGGTGTTTTTTTTTGAGGCACTTGTAAATGGGATGGTTTTTTAATTTTCCTTTTTTTGATAGTTCATTATTGGTATATAAAAATGTAACTGACTTCTGAATATTTCTTGTATCCTGCTACTTTACTGGATTCATTTATTAATTATGGTAGTTTTTGGTGGATTCTCTGGGGTACTCTATATATAGTATATGCCATCTGCAAATAATTAGTTCTTCCTTTCCAATTTGGATGCCCTTTATTTCTTCTTGTTTGATTGCTGTAGCTAGGACTTCTAGTACTATCTATATATATAAAAGGCTAAGTATCTGTCCACCCAACTGGTAGCTATGACACACACTGACTACCAAAGGGCAGATGCTCAATGCAGGAGAGCCATGATGCCCACTGGCCATTTAAAAATAAACAGCACCATGGACCTGGCACTGACAAACCAACACTTGGCTTCCCCAAAATGGGACACAGGCCCTGCAACCACCTCAGAGCGACACCCCACCAATTGCAGCCAATGCTGCCAAGACGCCATGGCACAAAACATGGCCCACAGCCCAGCCCAGGCCGGCCCAGAAACAGTCACTGTGGGCACTGAGTAATGATGTCACATAGCAACACCAGCTTTCTCTCCCTGGCAACTAGCCTCCTTGGAGTTTCTTCAGCCCAGGAACACGACTTGCTTTATAGCCAGATGCAAACATTTTACAGTTTAACCAAATGTCTGTGAAGCATTTTCCCGTGCCTCATCTCATTTGATCCTCACAGAAGTCCTAGAGTAGGTAGATAGGAGACTCAGTAGAATCTTATTTTCTTTTCGTTAGCCAGAGAACAGAGATTTAGAGAGTTTAGAAACCTGACCCGACTTAAAAGAAGTAAGAAATGGTGGACCTTGAAAATGACTTCAGATTTTCTCTCTGCATAGAATACAGTCAAACACTGTTGGAGTTAAATATTTTACCCTTTTATCTCCCTGTGTGATCTACAATAATAATCTGCTTCATGTTGATATTTACTGCTGTGTTGCTGACAATTACCTGAAAGAGAAGTTGGGGTGCTTCACTGGGCTGGAAAAAGTTAGCTAAATCAGAAAGCAGATGTAATTAAGCAAGTTTAATACACACACACACACACACACACACACACACACACACACACACGAGTAGAGCCCCAGTGCATGAAAATTCATGCACTGGAGCGAGGATCCCTCAGCCCAGCCTGCCCCCTCTCACAGTCTGGGAGCCCCCAGGGATGGGAGGTGACCTGGTGATCAGGGGAAGGTGATGGCCTCATCACACCTCTGCTGCTGCCACTGCCAGCAGTGCAAGCCTTGGCTGGCCCTGGTTACCTGAGCCTCGGGTGGCCCTGGGCGGCTGGGCAGCCACCATCTGAGACTTGCCTGCACCTTGGGCTGACCCTGGGTGGTTGGGGGGCTGAGGGGACTGGGGGACTCCAGAGGCAGGTGCATGGTGCAGCTGGACACACCTAGGGGCGGGCCCGGCTGTACCATGCACCTGCTGCCCCGGTGGGGCTGAGGGGACTGGGCGTCGCCATCTTGTGGCTGTGGGCGCCTCTAACTTTGTGAGGGTATGATGGTCAATTAGCATATTCCCTCTTTATTAGATAGAATATATATATATATACATATATATTATATATATATATATATCCTATCTTATATATATAAAAGGCTAAGTTGACTCACACATGTGAGATACATATAAAGCTCTCACTGGAGCCAATTGCACACATGTGTCTCAATCTGTCATTGTCAATCGTGAATTTGGTTGACATTTCTATTATAGAGAAAGGGCAAATAGAGATATTAAAATATTTCTTCTAATTAATTTCTTTTCAATGTGCACGAATCTGTGCACCATGACAATAGTGTTGAATAAGAGTGGTGAACACAGACATCAGGCTCTCTCCCTTTCAAGAGCATACTTGTGCCTTTCTTCCCTCTCAGGCATGCAACTCCTAAACTCAAAGGGTCCCCATATGACTTGCAATCAGGGGAGCAATGGGCAGCAGCAGCTCATCCTGGGCTAACTCTCTGAAACTATCTCTAAGGCCCCTTTCCTCTGACTTTCCAGTGAGCCAAAACAGCCCTTCCTAGGCTCTCTTATTGCTTCTTCTATCCTAAACCCTTCCTTGTTTTACTGTCCCCAATTTTAATAAATATACTGTCAAAATCAAAAGAAAAAATAACCTAAAATTTCTATTGGTAGTTCATCTCATGGTAAAATTCCTGAATATGCAATGAACCTAAAGCAGTCATATGTGTGGGGGGAAAAAAAAAATTTTTTTTTAATTTAAAGTTATCAAGACTGCATTATAAAATTTACAAAAACCTCCATTAAAAAAAAAGGGGGGGGGGGGAATAGTAGGGCAATATCATGTAAGGAAAAATATCCTATAAGTAAATTACATCTAGAAAATTTTTACTTTACCAAATTAAGGTTCATTTGCAATGCTAACAGCAAGACGGCCATTAAAAACACACATGGTGTCCAAATAAGACAAAGGAAAATCGTTTGAACAAAAATAAAAAGGATCCCAAATCAATTATATAGAAAAGATTCCTTTATTAACTTGTGGTCGAGAATATATTTGTATATTTTCAGAAAACAACCCCAAGACCAGATGGATTCCTGCAACAGAGAGGAATTGACAGGAGTGCTCCAACCACGAAGACAAGAGGAAAAAACAGTCCAGAGATGGAAGACGCTGACAACGCCTTGCCATGGGAGCAGTCAGCAGCTGTGCACCGCTGCAGGTTGCCTAGGACCAAACCAGAGAGGGTCGGACCTGCATTGCCACCATGTGCCCACCATCCAGATATCAATGCTGACATGTACACATAAGGAACTGTTGGACATTGAAATTGGGACTCAAACATTTTTTTGTTTTGTCTTGTTTTGTTATTATATGTTTATTTCCAGTCTGCAAAGGCAAAACTTTTTAAAGGAAAGAAATGGTGGGAAAAAGATACAGAGGCAAAGAAGCATTGAACAGACTGTCAAACTACATTGGGAAGACAGGGGAGGTTGGGCGAGGAGGGCTGTAAGAGACCAACCGAAGGACTTGTACGCTTGCATATAAGCACAACCAACGGATATAAGACACTGGGGCGGGGGGGCAGGGTGGGCAGGTGAAGGCATGTCCTGGGGGGTAGGGGAGGTCGGCGGGAGATCAAGGGGGGAAAAAAAGGAGACATATGTACTACTATTTGTAATACTTAAAACAATAAAAATAAAATAAAATTAAAAAAATAATAATAAAAAAATAAAAATAAAAAAAATAAATAAATAAAATTAAAAAAAAACAACAACCTATTATCTCCCAAATTAAAGAAAGAAAGAATTCATTCTAAGAGCGTCTGGTGCCTGCCAAAATCTCCCTTTGGGTGTGCTGCATGTAGAGCTAAATTGGGTTGTGCTCTGATGTGGTCTGAATCCTGCCTCTGGGTATGTATGTTCTAGAGGGACCCAAGTGCAAGTCTATATCAAGTGCTGCTTTGGAGGGACCCAAGTGCAAGTCTATATCAAGTGCTACTTTGGAGGGACCCAAGTGCAAGTCTATATCAAGTGCTGCTTGTGACAGGCCCTGGGCTACCTATTTAGAGCTACAAAGCATTCATGGGCCTGGATATATATGGGAGGGACCAATCTGTTCACCAAGGCTGGCTTCCACCAGCACCAAGCGTAGGGGCAGGTCATCAAAAAGCCCAAGTCTCCTCAAGATCAGTCTTTGCCTGTTAGCCACCTGTTAGTCTCATTCACTGAACGAGACTCTGGAGGTATGCAAGTTGTGTGGGATTGGTTTTTAGTGAGTCATGAAGCAGGGGCAAGTGGTGTTCACCAGATTAATACAGATCCAAATCCGGCACCAGTGCCAAATCTGAGGCTACTCAGCACATTCTCAGGGTACACCAAGGTTACCCGCCATCCTCTGGATACCTTCAGACCTTTGTGATGAGTTAGGGTTTCCAGGAGTCATCAGGGTGAGGCCATCAGAGTTCATCAATATTTGGCCATGTTTAGGGAGAACTCTGCACAGGAACGTGTGGTGCCAATGGGCATGTGAGGGAAAATGGTTCCCGCCCATGTGCCATACAACTCAGCTTTTCTCCCGCCCATGAGCCATACAACTCAGTTTTTCTCAGAGTCTGCCCAAATCTCTTGGAGAGTCTTCTGCACAATAACCAGGCTTGGCACAGCCCGCTGACAGTGTTGCCCAAGCTTTGGAGGGCAGGCCACTGGCAGTTGGGAGAGTGGAGCTAGTGGTTCTCTAGTGGTGGGCTGGTGGATCTGCCCTGGGGAGTGGGGTGCTCCTACTCTGACACCAGTGGCTTGAGAGGTGCTGCACTGGCTTGAGAGGTGCTGCTGCTCTGGCACTGGGGGACTGGGTGCTGCTGCTCTGGTGGGAGGGGAAACTGCCACTGCCCTAGAACCATACAACTCAGCCTCTGACTCCCTCTTAGTTAGCCCTTAAGATCTCTTCAAGAAAATCTACACCACAGGATCAGGCAGCAGACTCCTTTGCAGGGCATGAGCTCAGCAGGGTGGGGTGACAGAGAGTTGGGAGGTGTGCACTGGGGAAAAATGGCCTTCCCTCTAGAGTCCTACAATGCAATTTTATCTGTGCAACTCTGAAACTCCTTGAGTCTGACTGGCCCTCCTCAAGAGTCTTGCAATAAAGTCTGCACTGGGTGCCCAGGCTGGCTATCACCAGCAGATTCCCACATGAGTGGGAGTGCTGGACCCAGGACAGATGATGTCTGTGGGTGGTGTGGGAGAGGGACTCAGCACAGGAACATTGGTGGCTCTCCATCCAGCCCTCTCCCAGAAGTTGTGTAACCCAGTCTCTCCCTGTATGACTTCAGTCCACTCTGAGCTCCTTCCCTCTGCTGGAGCTCAGGGTGACTGGCTACAAACAAGATTTTGTACACTGGCTTTTTAAGAGGTCGTCTGAGTTTCCAGCAGTCTCCTGTCTCACCCTGGTATATAGAATTCATGCTCACTTTCATAGCCTGTTGGTATGCTGGCTCCTTTCCCTGGCACTGGTGTGTCTAGCTGATGAGCCAGTGTGGGGTTAAGACCCCTCGCACCTCAGGGTCTGCAGCAGAGATAGTTTTCTGGTTTCTTAACTAGAGCATGTGGGTTCAGGGTGAGCCCTTTTCATGTCTCCACCCTTTCCATGTCTCCACTGGAATTGAACCTGGGATGCTTCAGTCTGCAGGCAGGTGCTCTATATACTGAGCCAAACCAGCTAGGGTCTTTGATGATTCTTGACCAGATAATTCTCTTTGGAGATGCTGGAAACCATGATGATTAGCATAAAATAACAAGAAAGCATAAAGACACTAGTTCAAAAATTATGACTACCTTTATTAATAGTTACCTAAATAGTATAGCATAGTTCTACAAGCATGGATTCTGGAACAAGACTACTTGGGTTTAAATCTTGGCTTTGCCCTTATGTGGAACCTTTTATTTTATTTTTGTTAATTTCTCTGTGCCTTAGTTTTCTATTTGAAAAATGGGTGTAGTGAGAATTAAATGAATAATATGGTTAGAACCCAGCCAGTGTGTCTCAGTTGGTTGAGCACCATCCTGTGCACCAAGAGGTCACTGGTTTGATTCCCCATCAGGGCACATGCCCAGGTTGTGGGCTTGATCCCCAGTAGGGGGTGTGCAGGTGGTAGCTAATCGATGTTTCTCTCCTTGATGTTTCTCTCTCTCTCCCTTCCTTTCTATCTAAATATCAATTAAATCTATCTATCTACATGTATATATGTATATATTTTAAAAATATATGCTTAGAGCAGTTCCTGGCATATAGTAAGTCCCATATTAATCTTAATTCTTATTATAATCTTGGGTAAATTACTTACCCAGTCTGGGTCTAGAGTTTCCACGTATAAAATGAGAGGCTTTGACTAGATTATCTCTAAACCCCTCCTGAACTTACTATTTCCAATGAAGGACAGTTAGTCCGTGTGTGTGTGTGTGTGTGTGTGTGTGTGTGTGTGTGTGTGAGGGATAGAGGTAGGGAAGTGGATGATTAGTTATTAAATGCTTTCCTTGATTAATGGAAGATTAGGCTATTGGGAGACAGAGGTAAACATCTTTGTTAAACTCTAAATTTCTTGAGGGTAAGAAGTATATCTTTTCTTTTTCGGCTTACCAAGGACTAACATGGTACCTGGTAATAGTGTGTGCTCAATAAGCTATTAATTGATTTGTAATAAACGCCCTTGTGTCTTATGTTCCCAGATGTGTGGGAATGGGATAGGGTGGTACCTGCTCTTTAAGCCTTTTCTAACTTTAAAGCTACTTACACTAAATATTCAAAAGACATTAGTGCTTTCTGCTGGAGATATTCATAGTGCAAGAATTCATAGTTGATTGGGTTTTTGATGGCAGACTCTGATTTGAGTTTGGAAGTCCTGAATTTTAGAAATAAGATACGGCAGATATACTTTTCTGCGTTGAAAGTACAGATTTGGTGTTAGGGCATTGAGGATGATGTGATTCACACTCAAGTGCTAAGTCTCATCTCTTTCTTTCTTTTTCTTAATCTTTATTGTTGAAAGTATTACAGGTGTCTCCCCTTTTCCCCCCCATTAACCCCTTTCCCCCGACTCCTGCCCCTTCCCCAGGCCTTCACTACACTATTGTCTGTGCCCATGGGTTATGCATATATGCATATAATCTCTTTGGTTAATCTCTTCCTGTTTCCCCATCCCCACCCCCCTGAGTTTCATCAGTCTGTCTTCTATTTCTGCCCTTCATTCAGAGCACTTATATCTGTTCATTTGCACAAAGTTTGTATTCTTTTTTATTTATTGTAAATAAAAAGAGAGGAACAGCATTAATTAAGATATCGATGTTAAGAAAGTGAAAAGACAAATCGCAGAATGGTAGAAAATACTTGTAAATCATTTATCTGATAAGGGACTTGTATATGAATGTATAAAAATATAACTCAACAATGAAAAGGAAATAACCCAATTTTAAAATGGGCAAAATATTTGAATTGGCAGTTCTCAAATACACACACAAACACACACACACACATACACACACACACACAGACAATAAACACATGAAAAGATGCTTAACAACAGTGATTGAAGAAATGCAAATCAAAACTGCAGGAGATACTACTTCAAATTCATTAGGATGATTAAAATAAAAAGACATTGATAAGTCTCAGTGAGGGTATGGAGATGTTGGAAGGCTTATCACATTGTTGATGGGATTGTAAAATGGTATATCCACTTTAAAAAACAGACTGGCAGTTTCCTAAAATGTAGAACATAGAATTATTATAGAACCCATTAATTCTACTTTTAAGTATATATTCAAGATAATTAAAAATGTGTATGCACAAAAATACCCTGTACACAAATGTTCATAGAAGTATTATTCATTATAACCAAAGGTAGAAGACTAAATGTCCATCAACTTACACGTGGATAAACAAATTGTGATCCATACAATGGAACATATTTTGGCCATGAAATGTAGTGAAGTATTGATCAATGCTACTGTTAGGGGCAAAAATAGAATATTGGGAACTAGCTATGGTTATAGGAAATATAATCAGGCTCTGTTAACTGTGGTTGCCTTATTCTTGTTAAAGAAAGGACATTCTAACCTGGCTGGGAGTTGTAAGCACCCCTCTCCCCCAACTGGGAGTCAACCTTGGACCTGAGAGTCCACCTTGGAATGAGGTCCATTTTCATTCAAGAATTGCCTATTATCATGGAAATTAGTATGCCCAAACAATGGAGTCCCACCCCAGCCTGCAATGCCTACCTCCCCATACCTGTAATCACTACTTTCCCAAGTAATCTTTGTCCTACCCCATATAAGCAGCTGGCTTTATGGGGGGCTGCAGAGCAGATTTTTGTGGATGACCTGCTGCTCTCCCATACTGCCAGCATTATTGGAATATATGCTCACATATGATTCAACCCTGTCTCTGTTGAATTGGCTCAAGTAGCAATAGGCAGCCTGGACCTATTGGTTGTCCGATTTCACTACAACATAGGTGATTCTTGCAAATATGCTAAGTGAGAGAAACCAGTCACAAAAGGTCACATATTATGTAATTCTATTTATAGGAAATGCCCAGAATAGGAAAATTTACACACAAAAACATAAATAGTGGTTTCTGCAGTTGGGAATGAAGGGCAGAGAGGAACTGCTAATGGATACAGAGTTTCCTTTCTGGGTAATAAACATATTCTGATATTAGATAATGATTCTAATTGCACAACTCTGAATATATTTTTGGAAAAAAAACCCCACTGAATTGTACACTTTAAAAGGTTGAATATTGTTCATTACATTTTAATGTAGCTGCTATTAAACAAAATCAATATCCTTTAAATACAATCGATTTCAATAGCCATAAGACAAAATTCAGGCTTTGGTAAATCTTTTGAACCTGTATTTTCCCAAGTAAATATTTCTGGATTTTTTTTTTCAGCTGAAGAAATAATCTGAGTTTGTGTTTGTATAACATCAAAAGAACTAAGAAGTGAATAAGCAGTTTGGTTACTTTGGTTTTATTGAGTTTATTTTTTTCCTTTTATTAGACAAACTATTAAGTATATTAATTTTTAAAAAATAAAAAGTGTAACCCTAACCGGTTTGGCTCAGTGGATAGAGTGTCGGCCTACAGACCGAAGGGTCCCAGGTTTGATTCTGGTCAAGGGCATGTACCTTGGTTGCGGGCACATCCTCAGTATGTGCAGGAGGCAGCTGATCGATGTTTCTCATCAATGTTTCTAACTATCCCTCGCCCTTCCTCTCTGTAAAAAATCAATAAAATATATTTTTTAAAAAGTGTAAAAGAATGAATCCTGCCTCAAGTAGTTTTCATTTAGGCACTTACATGAGTGGCCAGATTATTATGATCTCTGAACGCATAATAATCTGGCCACTCAGTGTGTGTGTGTGTGTGTGTGTGTGTGTGTGTGTGTGTGTGTGTATTAGAGGCCCAGTGCATCAATTCGTGCATGGGTGGGGTCTGGCCAGCCTGACCAGGGGGAGGGGACATTGGCAGTTGTCCAGCCTGCCTGCTGGTCGAACTCCTGGTCGAGGGGACAATTTGCATATTAGCCTTTTGTAATATAGGATATACACTGAGTGGCCTGATTATTATGTGTTCAGAGATCATAACAATCTGGACACTCAGTGTATAATAAATACTGTCCAGGGCTTAAGGATGATATGGGAGGGGAAACTTTTATATCTTTTTCTGTACATTCTGTCAGTTTTTGTGTCATATCTTTGGTGCTCTGTCGGTAGGTGCACATGTGTTTATTTGTTATATCTTCCTGATGGATTGATGGTTTAATCATTATAAAATGTCCCTCTGATGAAAGTGTCTGGCAGTCTGGGGACCTGAGGGTCTGAGACTCACTGTGGTTTCTTGGCTTCTCACAGTAGAGTTCAAATGCCAGCCGGCATAGACTTTAAAGTGAAAGAATTTATCAGTGGACAGAGAGAAGGCTACTCCACGGGCAGAGCTTACCCTCCCTTGTGGGATTTACTTCTTTTTAAAAAATATATATTTTTTTATCGATTTTTAGAGAGAGGAAGGGAAAGGGATAGAGAAATAGAAACATTGCCAAGAGAGAAACATTGATCAGCTGCCTCCTGTATACCCCCTACTAATGATCCAGCCGGCAACCTGGGCATGTGCTCTGACCAGGAACGTAACTGTGACCTCCTGGTTCATGGGCTGATGCTCAGCCACTGCACCACACCAGCTGGGCAAGATTTACTTCTTTTATTGAGGCTCTTTTAATGGAGGAGTAAGGCATTCAGTAAGGGGGAGGAATATTCAGGATCTTTCGGGGGAGGAAGGGAAGAGTGGAGACGTCTGGAAAGAGCTCCCATTGGCCATTTTGTGTCCTTATATGGGCTTTTTGTTTCTCATCTCAGCTCAGGGTGTGTCATTTAGTATGCTAATGTATTACAATGAGTACATAATGAGAGTTCAGGATTATATTAACAATTCCAGTGAGATTATAGAAACATCATTCCCATACAGCTCTATTCTATTTTCCCTCTTATTTCAGTTTTATTGTTACATGTATTATCTCTGTACATGTTATAAACTCAGTAATACATTGTTAACATTATTATTTTGCACAATTTTATGTCTTTTAAGAATGCTAAGAGAAGAGAGGAGACCGAGTATATATTTATAGCTTTTGTTATATTAGCCACCTTAGTTATCATTTCAGGTTCTCTGCTGTTGGAGACCGGGTGTAAGCTGACACGGTCCTTGCACCTGAAGGGACTATCAAGGCTGGGTCCCCTACCCACACAGTTTTCCCAGGCTTGTTTGGATGGCGGTTATCAGTAGAATGTGAGCAACCTTTCATAACTTACCAAGAAGTCTGTAACTATTTACTGAGATTTGCTGTACTGAGAATTTGTCCTTCTGCTCTGTCTCTCCTTTAGAGATTAAGAGGAACAAAGAATACATTTCTCTTGACAGACCTCCTATTCAGTGTTTTGTATATAAGGCATTACGCAGTTAATAAACTTGCTACAGTCTCTCAATGGCTTGCAGCCCTCCCGATCCCGCTCTCCTGTCTTTCTTTCTTTCTTTCTTTCTTTCTTTCTTTCTTTCTTTCTTTCTTTCTTTCTTTCTTTCTTTCTTTCTTTCTTTCTTTCTTTCTTTCTTTTTTTTTTAATTTAATTTTATTTTTATTGTTTTAAGTATTACAAATAGTAGTACATATGTCTCCTTTTTTTTCCCCCTTGATCTCCCGCCAACCTCCCCTACCCCCCAGGACATGCCTTCACCTGCCCACCCTGCCCCCCCGCCCCAGTGTCTTATATCCGTTGGTTGTGCTTATATGCATGCATACAAGTCCTTCGGTTGGTCTCTTACAGCCCCCCTCGCCCAACCTCCCTTGTCTTCCCAATGTAGTTTGACAGTCTGTTCAGTGCTTCTTTGCCTCTGTATCTTTTTCCCACCATTTCTTTCCTTTAAAAAGTTTTGCCTTTGCAGACTGGAAATAAACATATAATAACAAAACAAGACAAAACAAAAAAAATGTTTGAGTCCCAATTTCAATGTCCAACAGTTCCTTATGTGTACATGTCAGCATTGATATCTGGATGGTGGGCACATGGTGGCAATGCAGGTCCGACCCTCTCTGGTTTGGTCCTAGGCAACCTGCAGCGGTGCACAGCTGCTGACTGCTCCCATGGCAAGGCGTTGTCAGCGTCTTCCATCTCTGGACTGTTTTTTCCTCTTGACTTCGTGGTTGGAGCACTCCTGTCAATTCCTCTCTGTTGCAGTCTTTCTTTCTTTCTTTTCTTAATTCCCACCTCCCTACCTCAGCCCGGTTCACCTGTCAGGCCGGCCCTGACACTCTGCACCTGTTCCTATATATTCAAGTCAACATCTGAAGCCAATTCTTAGCCCAATACAGCTTTGTTCCCACCAGCCTCCTTTGCTATTATGGTAAATATATTTTAGTGAAGTCTCTTTCTCACCAACCCCCATTGTCTCAAAAACACACACACAGTGAAGAAGCTTCAGGAGTGCATCCTTGGAGATACAGGAAGCCTATAGTCACTCGGGGAGGACAGTGATTTTGGTAAGGTTCTCAGTCTTTCTGGTTACCTGACCACATCCCCTGTGAAGGTCCATTAATTGCTGGTTGATCGCTCTTTTTGCTTATAAAAATGGCCTGGGAAATAAATTTCCCAGGCTGCACACACTAATCTAATCAAATTCAGGCTCCTTTGAAGGGATAGTTCTTGAAGTCATTATTTGGGGTTTATTCAGACTCTAGAAAAGCTCTTTCAGTTGCACATTTTTCTACAGCAACTAGTTGGCTTATTGTTTGGCTTATATCTTCAATGAGTCTATTAATCTCCTCCCAATTGCCTTTGACCAAAACTTCCTTTGTTTTTGAAAGCACCCGTAGGCTTGAACTTTATACTTTGGGCCCATTTCCCATTCAATATGCTTAAATTATTTGGTTTAGCTATTTCTCTAAGTGAGAATCCTGTATGGTAAATATTTCTTTCAACTTAATTGGCCATGGAGAGACTTCAAGTGGTGCTACATACCCCCTAAGCCCCATTGTGGTTCAAGTGCTAAATATTAAGGTGCTACATGAGCATCTTTTTAAGCAGCACCCTGCAGCAATTTCTTCAGAAGGAGCTATATTTTTGTAAATAGCTTATGCATGCACCTGGTTGCTCTTTAATAGGTGACGATGTGATATTTCCTCATAACAACAAAGTGAAAGAGGACTTCCAGACTGATCTATCCTTGTTACGTATGTTTTCTTCTGTCATTGAAGATGTTTCATGAAGTAGATCATAGAAACAATTTCAGAATTTTTACTTTTTAAGATTAGGTTAAAGAGAAATTTCCATTCATTAAAAATAAGATTCCACTAAATGATAAGTTAGGCAACTAATAAATAGTTCTATGCCAGTGAATGTGTAGTTGGAGTTAGACATCACTTTCTCACTCTGTCTTGCTAATTTAAAATATATTAGCAGATTAATAACTCTTACAAATAGCACTTGTGACTCCAAATGGTGTGCTATTGGAATACCATAGAAATATTTGAAAGTGCTGATTTTAATCACAATAGTAACTCTCATATTCTCCTAAAACAAAAGTTATGATTTTAGATGCAGAAGAAGCAGTGCAGTCTGACAAATTAATAATTCCAAAAATAAAACCACAAAGATCTCATTGGCATATGAATAGTGTGAGAGTTATAACAAAGACATTTGAGAAAAATTTAGAGCTATTATATGCAAATAGAATACTTTCTAAAGTTTCCTCTAACATCTGCTTTTTCAATGCCGGCCAAGATTGGTGATATGATTGTACCATATTTTTAATCTCTCGGGTTTCACATTGTTTAAATTTGTCATGCCAGAATATTTTTTAGCATATGGCATTTCAATATATTTTTTAAAAGGCTCCTTATAGCAGTTTCTAGGAGACCTTAAAACTAAATTCTTCTTAGGAAATGATTTCTTACTAGTATCTGTACTTGTAGAAATAGTTTCAGGAATCACAGCCGGGTTAAGCAGAATGTGTGAAGCAATGGTACTAATGATTGGTATCTGTTGATAGAGGACCACTTTTGGTGTTTAGTTCCTTACAAAATTAGACTAATCTGTAATTCACCATTATTTTATTAATATTTTGATTATATGGCGCAGCTAGAAAAATAGACAGTTCTTTAGGACAATAACAATATAATAGGACAATAACCTCTACTTTGCATACACCAATTTTTAACATTTCTATGTGTTTTCCCTCATATATATTCTATTTGCAGTGAATTTTTATCTCCAGTAGCCCTATGTTTCCCCTTCGATGACCCACAATCCAGACAAAGTCAACTCTCGATGGAGGGGCTCAGACTTTCTCCATGCTTTGGAAAATTTTATTTATTGATTGATATTTTTTATTTAAAATATATTTAAATATATTTTTATTGATTTCAGAGAGGAAGGGAGAGGGAGAGATAGAAACATCAATGAGAGAAAACCATTGATCTGCCACCTCATGCACACCCACTACCAGGGACAGAGCTGCAACCCAGGCATGTGTTCTGACTGAGAATCGAATTGCGATGTCCTGGTTCTTAGGTCAGTGCTCAACCACTGAGCCACGCTGGCCAGGCTTAAATATATATTTTTTATTGTTGATAATATTACAGATGTCTCTCATTTCCTCCTCTTCTCTACCCCATCCTCCCAATCTCTCCCCCAGCACCCCCAAGTCTTCACTCCTCTATTGCCTGTGTCCCTGGGCTAAGCATTTCTATATAATAAAAGCCTAAGTGACCTTTACGGCAGAACAACCAGAAGGACCGGTGGCTATGATGTGCACTGACTACCAGGGGACAGACGTTCAACACAGGAGGGAGCACCATTGAGCCAGAAGCTGGGCTCACAGCTGGCAAGCGCAGAGGTGGTGGCGGGAGCCTCTCACGCCTCCAGGGCAGCACTAAGGAGCAGCAAGCCCAGTGGTAAGGATCCTGCTGCTAAGGAGCAGCGAGTGGAGCGGTAAGGAGTGAGCAGGTAGGCGGTAAGGAATGAGGGATCCCAGATTGTGAGAGGGATGTCCGGGGGGCATTGGGCCTAAGCCGGCAGACAGACATCCCCCGAGGGGTCCCAGACTGCGAGAGGGTGCAGGCTGAGCTGAGGGACCCCCCCACCTCCAGTGCATGTATTTTGTGCACCGGGCCTCTAGTAAGTATATAACTTCTTTGGTTTATCTCTTCTCGTCCCTCCCAATCCTCACACTGAGGTATGTCAGTCTGTTCCATGTCTCCATGCTTCGGGTCTTATTTTGTTGGTCAATTCATTTTGTTCATTAGATTCCACAAATAAGTGAGATCATGTGGTACTTATATTTCTCTTACTGACTTACTTCGCTTAACATAATATTCTCCAGGTTGTTCCATGCTGTATCAAAGGGTAAACGATTATTCTATTTTATAGCAGTGTAGTATTCTAGTGTGTAAATGTACCACATCTGTTTTATTCACTCTTCTGCTGATGGGCACGTAGGTTGTTTCCAAATCTTAGCTATTATAATTTGTGCTGCTATGAACATAGGGGTGCATATATTCTTTCTGATTGGTGTTTTGGGGTTTTTAGGATATATCCCCAGAAGTGAGATTGCTAGGTCAAACAGAAGTTCCATTTTTAATTTTTTGAGGAAACTCCATATAGCTTTCCATGGTGGCTGCATCAGTTTGCATTCCCACAAGCAGTAAGCTAGTGTTTCTCCTCTTGCTAACTTTTGGGACTCTGTCCTACATCAATTCAAGAAATGTTTGCCAGTGGCTGATAATACTCAATATTTGCTAAAATCCTCAAACAATAAGTCATGCTTAATGACTGCCACAATAAGTCATTAAGTATGTACTATGTACTAGATGTAGTATATGTTTATATTTCATGTTATAACACACATTAACACACACACACACACACACACACACACACACACACACACACACCAATCTTATCACAGAAGATTGAAGTGTAGCAATGGTCTCATGATTCTAAATAAATCAAATATTATTATCTTTCTCACAGTGGTATGTTTTCAGATATGAAATATAATCAACATTATACAATACTTTTTTCAAAGTCCACTAATGAATAAATATGTAATTATTGGCTCACAAAGAACTAAGAATACATCCCATTTTAGGCAAAGTATTCATATAGTATTCAAAGAATTAATTTTGCAAAACAGATTAATTAGGTTTGATTACTTATTTTAAGCTAGGGTACTTCACAGGATTTTTAAAAGTGAATTCTGATTTAACTAGCATTATTACTAATTAGATATTAACAATTCCATTTTGTGCACTGACTTTCAGGGCATACCTGTTATGATTATAGCTGCATAGATTTACTTATCAGAGCTACTTTCTGAAAAATACATTCCTCTGGACAGAGGGCTACATTTAGGTCAAATTACTTTTCAAAGTTTTAAAAACATTGTGTTTAATTCTTTTGTAACATTGAGGACAGAGAAGAAGGAAGCAGAGGTAACTGATATTTATTTAACATTTAATTTTCCAGACTCTTTGCTAAGTATTCTCTGTGTGTCCCATTTAGCATCAGAACAATTTTTGGAGTATTCCTGCCCTTAGTTTGTAGGTTAGGAAGAGAGAGCTACAAATAACTGTGGTTAAACAGCTAGTAAGTACTGGAAATAAGTTTAGAATCCAGGTCTTTAAATTATGTGCCTTAAACACACACACACGCACACACACACAAACATACACACACACACACACACACACACACACACACACACACACACACAAAAGCACAATTTATCAACCATAAAAAAAGCAACTAAAAAATAACCCTTACTTTTGAAATGAAATAATAAATAAGTATTTTTGAGTGCAAAGGACCAGATTGTTACACTTCAACTACATGTAAAATAACTTTTCTAGTTAGCTAGCTTTAAGATAAAACTCTGTAAATTGTGGGTTTAGCCTCTTGAAAAATACTGGAAATTTACCAAGAATGAAGGAAACAATTCAATGGACCAATTATAGCTTTCTGGCCTATTAAGTGCTCAATTTTTGTGAGTAAGCCATGCCAAATATAAAGTCATTTTGGCCGTTGGAGTCTGCCTTTATGTAAATAGATGTTTGCTCTCATTGGTACCATCCCCAGCAATACAGATGAGCTATTTGCTGCATGGTGCCAGGCTCAGAAAGATCTGAGAATACCACAGATTGGTCTGCTGTTTGAGCTGAAACTGAACCAACTACCATATGACTCCAGTCACCCATCTGGTTAGTTGTAATACTCTGCATTAGTGTTCATTTTTGCTCTGGGGATTCAGTCCCACATAAAGGGTCGGTCCCTAAAAGCATCTGGTTTCCCCTTTCATATCACTGGCCTTGGATATTTTATTAATTGCAGTACGAGTTGGCATCATTTCCTAGTTTCAAATACTCTTCAAATGCCATTAGTATAAATACTTCTTTGTTCTCTCTTTATGAATAGATCACGAGGCTAAACATCTCTGGGCCATTGTGATGCTGTATTTTATTTCACTCTCAATATGGAGTAAGCATGGCTAATCTCAGAATGTGGTGAAAGATTTTTGCGGCATCACGAGGCATTTTTCTTATAACGTTTCATTCTATACTGACTTTCCTTTAATTTACCCTGCCTACTCCTGGAACTCCTCCCATTCCTTCTCTTCAGCATTCAATTCTTTTTCAGTGTAATAGTGTTATCAGAGAATCAAATTCCTGTGCTGCTCGTGGGAGTGAGGTTCTTGGGGTACTGCTGAAATGAGAAGTTTCAGAAGCCCCCGTGGGAGAATGAGATGTGGTAAACGGCTTTATGTGTGTGGAGTTTCATTTCCTGGGTTTCAAAGTCCCATGTGTGTCCCTGAAACCAGTCCTGAAAAAGGTGCAGCTGGGGTTCCAGGAGAACCAAAAGCAAGGCCAGTGTCCAGAGTTCTGTTCCATGTTGCAGCCGGGAATAGTTCAGTGTCCAAGCTAATTAAAGTCCATTAGGCCACTGTGGAGTTCCTCATGGCCATGTGGGCACAGGGGAGCATGCCCCCTGCAACAGGAGAGCCAGGAACCGGGGAGAGAGAGCGTGAAAGAGTGCTTCTTTGTTTAGAAATTTAAATATTCAGCTTTCATACACTTGCAGTGGCCATGCCTATTCTGGCCACTAATTTGTTCCCAGATGTGACAGACAGACAAGTACCTTTCCACATCACTCAGACCCTACTGGGCATGCTTCTTAACTGCCTCTGTCCAGTCCCTTCCCCCATTGGTCATCGGGGAACAGACTTGGAGAATGTTAAATGCAGCTTTTGGCAAAGCTGTATAAATGGCATGCCTGTGTTACCTGGTCTCTGCTTTATTCCTTTCCTGTTAAATAATAACTAGGCTATTGCAACAGCATCATTAGATGTCACATCTATGCCATTTCAGAATTTTCCTATGTCCATATTCACTTAATGCTTTTTTCTATCCTTTTACCACTAAGTGAATATGGACCAAGAGTTTACTCAGGCAACTGAGCCATCTAGGCTATAAAATGATCCTTTTCTTGACCCACTCTATCTCCAGGATAGAGCCTGGAAAAACACTTACTAGACACATGAACCTTCTGAAATGGCAGATGTGACATCTGTTACTGTGAATGAATCCTATATGCTAAAGAAAAGCATTAGAGCATGCTGCAACATCCCCGTGTGGCAGCCGTCCCAGACCCTGCCTCAGAGCTTGCAAGACCTAGAAGCCCCTCAAAACATAGAGAATGACACATATGGGTGACATATCAAATGTCAGTACAGATGCTGCTCTCTCTAAGCAAGCAACTATATGCTGGGCCTTGAGATGGCATCTCTAGGATTCATTCATTCCTTGTTTTAGTCCTCCATTTATTCAACAGATATTTATTGATTGCCTGTTATGTGCCAGGAACTTGACTAGAAGCTAAGAGCACAACTCACAATCATTTTCTTGGCATCTGGTGGTCTTTCCATCCTCCCTCCCCCTACCAACCCATAATGGTACCATAAATCATTTGCCCAGCATTTATACTGGGCTAAGCACCGTGGTGATTATGTACATAAGAATCTCTCATCAACAATGTAATCTTGCATGGTAGATACTAATATTCCCATATTATAACTGAGGAAATGGAAACTCAGAAAACCTAACTGATTATTTCAAAGTAAGGGCTGGAGCCTTGATGCTATGAACCCTAGTTCTGTTGGACTTCAAATTCAATTGTATTATTTTTTCCCCCTCATGAGTGGAAGAAAACCCTCCTGAACAGAGTTCAAGTGCTTGACGTGCCAGACCCACAGCCTCCCACAGCACTTTGGAGCTGTTCCAGCTCTTGTCCAAACAGAACTAAGTTCAGGCTTCCTTCTCTCCCCAGGGTTTTGGCTCCTGAAGGTTATTCTCCAGAAACCAGTCTTTTTCTCCTGTGTCTCTTGCAAAACATTGTCCATTGCCTAGTTAGCAGATTCAATTTTTTTTCTCTTCTTACCCATGTGCCAACAAATTTAATGTTACTAAACTTATTAGTTAATAACTAATATTATTAGTTCTCACTTGTCTTTCCTTTTCACAAAATAGACTTAGCCTTCTTCTTATATACACGGCTTAACATTTTATGTGCCATTTCCTGGAGAATGTGTATGCATTAAATTATCAATTGTCCTACAAACTTCTACATGACTGGATCAAGTCTGTTCTCTTCTACCTGAGACCAATTAATATTGGGCAAGTTGGATAAACCAAGATGGTGGCATAGGTAAGCACCTAAACTGCTGCCTTGCACAACAATTTCAAAACTACAACTAAAAGACAAAACGGACACCATCCAGAACCACAGGAAACCTGGCTGAGTGGAAATTCTACAACTAGAAGGAAAGAGAAAAGCTCACGGAGAATTGGAGGAATGGCAAAGGGTCTTTGTGCGCACAGAGAGGAAGGGCGGCTGAGAGCCTGGCTGACTTTCTCTGGTGGGAGGGGGAAGGAAGCCCACCGACTGCACTGAACCCCAGTTCCGACTGCACTGAACCCCAGTTCCGGGCGAAACCCCGTGGACCCAGGCTCATACAGGGGGAGTCTGGACTGTCAGGTAGAGAGAAAGGCACTTGGAGACTCAGAGACCCGGGGGAGACCTGGAGGAGCCCTGGCAGGCAGGGGTCTGGAAGTGCACGCGTGAGTGTGCACAAAGACCGCAGAGATTGTCACAGGCTTTCCCTAGCAGAAGGGAATCTGAAGCTCCTGACTGCACTGAACCCCAGTTCTGACTGCAGTGAACGCCAGTTCCAAGCAAGCCCCTGGGGACCCACGCTCTTGCGGGGGGAATCTGGACTCTCGGGCAGAGGCTCCGGAGCCAGGGAAGGCTGCGGGCACACGAGGGCAGGGTTGAGGGGAAGCCAAGACTGTCTGCTCTGCCCTGAGACTCCACCCCATCCAAGCTGAGCACAGAGGCTTTAGCAATTTGGCAAGTCTAATCCTATAAGGCTGTCTCCAGCACCAAACTTCTCCCAGCATATCCTCACAGCCAACTGGCCTGGAGGTCAATTCCTCCCAGTGATACCAACAATCAAGACTTAACTACAACAAGGCGGTACACACAGTCCACAAAGGGGTGCACCAAGAATGTCCACCTCAGGTAACTGGGAGGCCGACCCACTGGGCCATATAGGAAACCTAGCACACAAAGCTACCTTACCAACTCAGGGAAACAGTGAAAATGTGGCGACAAAGAAACAGATCACAAACGAAAGCAATGGAGGAAAACAAATGACTGGTTATAGAATTCAAAACCACAGTCATAAGGCTTTGCAAGAATATCCTAGAACAAGCCGATAAATATAATGAGACCCTCAAATATATGAAAAAGGACCAACTAGAAATTAAACATACACTGACTGAAATAAAAAATATTATACAGAGACCCAACAACAGACTAGAGGAACGCAAGAATCAAGTCAAAGAACTGAAATACAAAGAAGCAAAAAACACTCAACCGAAAAAGCAAAAAGCAAAAAAAAAATCCAAAAAGTTGAAGATAGTGTAAGAAGCCTCTGGGACAACTTCAAGCGTACCAACATCCGAATTATGGGGATGCCAGAAGAAGAGAGAGAGCAAGATACTGAAAACCTATTTGAAGAAATAATGACTGAAAACTTCCCCCACCTGGTGAAAGAAATAGACTTACAAGTCCAGGAAGCGCACAGAACCTCAAACAAAAGGAATGCAAAGAGGACCACACCAAGACACATCATAATTAAAATGCCAAGAGCAAAAGACAAAGAGAGAATATTAAAAGCAGCAAGAGAAAAACAGTTAATTACCTACAAGGGAGCACCCGTACAACTGTCAGCTGATTTCTCAAGAAAAACTATGCAGGCCAGACGGGAGTGGCAAGAAATCTACAAAGTGATGAATAGCAAGAACCTACAACCAAGATTACTCTACCCAGCAAAGCTATCCTTCAGAATCGAAGGGCGGATAAAGAGCTTCACAGATAATAAAAAGCTAAAGAAGTTCATCACCACCAAACCAGTATTGTATGAAATGCTGAAAGGTATTCTTTAAGAAGTGGAAGAAGAAAAAAGTAAAGATAAAAATTATGAACAAGAAATACATATCTATCAACAAGTGAACCTAAAGATCAAGTGAATTAAAAACCTGAGGAACAGAATAAACTGGTGAATATAATAGAATCAGGAGCATAGAAAGGGAGTGGACTGATAATTCTCAGGGGAAAGGGATATGGGGGGTGGGGGGGTGCAGGAAGAGACTGAACAAAAATCATACACCTATGGATGAGGACAGTGGAGGGGAGGTAAGTGCAGAAGGGGTGGGAACCAGGTGTAGGGGAGCTATGTGGGGGGGGGGGGAAGGAGAAACAATTGTAATAATCTGAATAAAGATTTATTAAAAAAAAATATTGGGCAAGTTATCTAACAAGTATATACACCAATTTCTTCATTTCTATAGGCAATTAGTACCTACCTCATGGGATATTGCAAGAACCAAATAAAATAATACAATACTTCACTGGAACTTAACAACATATTAATAAATGTTAATTCATTAATATCATGATTTGATAGAGCATGTCAGTTACTTCCATCAGAACTGCCTCACAGGAGGGCCTAGGACCTGACAATAAACCCACCCACAGGGGAGCTGGACCTGATGCATGTGCTGGGCTGGAGTTATAGGCTGTCAGGTGAGCACACTTTCCGAGGTTCAACCAGGCAAATAGCTGGCAATAGGATCAACAATGATCCTATGGCATTTGAGTAAGACACAGCAAAGAAGACGTGAGGAAGATTTGTCAAGAGATATGAAGGCTTAGTTGTCTAGGCCTCCATATTTCTAAGATAGGCCTCCAATAATTTGGAAATGACCTTGGAAGATGTCCTGCGTAGGAAGAAGAATATAGGCAAGTGATCAAAGACTTGAGGATGGGCAGAAACCAACACGACGGTTGACACCAAAACTTGGACATGCAGTGAAGGCCCAGACACCAGGAGTGGAGGCTAGTGCCAGAGTCAGAATGAGAATAAGAGGAGCAAAATAGAATCCTAGGATGTGGGGTTGGGGTAGTCCCAGCCCAGCCTAGGGACCCAGCCAGCTGCGGAGGACCTGGATCCAGATCCAGTGACTCTGGGTGGTAGAAATATGTAGAAAGATGAGGAACCAGGCCGATGGGGTACTTAACTAACATCTTCTGCAACTACTTTGGGGGGTTGTCAATATAATAAAACATAGATATATGTATTTAAAAAGCTTTTTAAATGTAAGGCATTATGGCTATTGTTTATCATCATACTTTTCATGATAGCAATGCAATTTTCCATTAAATTCTTGTTTTTCTTCATAATTTAGCCTGAATAACATTTCTATTATAACAAATACAACTGGCATATTGAATAAGCATAGGTTGAGAGACTTAATAAGAGAAGCAATTTTATTTTTACCTCCCACTGTCACTTTAAAGTATATTCTGTAAGACAAATGTTTTTCTTGCTGCTAAAAAAGTTCAAGGGTACTTAATGACAAAGTTCCACTGTGGCTTTAACTTGCAAAACAGAGCTTGATTAAAAATTAGCATGTCTAGTCTAAATTTTGAGTTTTAGTTAAAGGTAAGATCTCCCTCTCTCCTGTCCCCTCCTATCTCTTGCTGCTTCCTATCAACCTTGGCAGGGAGGGTCTATGGGGTGTTTCTCCTACTTAAGCAACCTCAGGTCTCTCCTGAATATTTTACTATTAAGTGTAGAGCTCAGGGAGGGACAAAGGGAAAAGGACCAGAAAGTTCTTACTTGACTGATTGATACTTTTGTTCTGTCTTTTTACTCTCTGGGATGGCTGATGTTTAAAGCTGACTTTTTTTTTTCTGGGACCATCTTGGATTCCTTGACAGCTCACCTGCTGGGCCCCTCTGACCTAAACTCTCACAAGGTGAGCAATGTCCCCATTCTACTGACTATGAGTATCCCTTAGCTCTTAGATTTCTACCAGTCCAGCCCATACTCTGTTGGACCTCTTGCCTTCTGGCCAAGCCCCTGGTTGAACAGGTGGGATTTCTTGTAAAATGAGTCCAGGATAAGATTCTAGCAGCTCTCATTCTCTGTTGAGGAGCCAAATCAGCAAATCTCTTAGGTATCTCTGTCCCTATCTTCAGACCAATGGTACAGAATCCTGCTGCAGTCCTCAAACCCTAGGTGGGTTTGAAGGATGGGCTTGGCAGATAGCTATGGTTGTTGGAAGGAGGCTTTAGTTCCTGTCCATATGGAACACTCTATGGGAATGCTCATGTCATTCCTCCCTCCAGAGTGAAAGAGGGAAAAAGAAAGTTATGAGGAGGGGCAGGGGTTCCCCCAAATAGAAGCGTTAACCTTTTATAATTTAATTAGTCTAATTTTGGAGGGAACACACCATGATTTTTGTCATATGTTTCTAGTCACAAACCTACCCTGGTACATAGTGGGAGGAGACTACAAAAGATCTGAGTGCCATGAGATGGAGTTCATCACTGGGGATTCTAGGAAGTGATTCACCTCCTCTCCTACTCTTAGATCCTCTGATGACCCCATTCCAGTATCAGACCAAAGTCCAGAATCCCATTGTCTAAGCCAAGTCCAGGCTCCTGGGGTGTATTTCCTTAGGTACAGCAGTTCAGTTACAGTGCTCTTGATCTGTACATTTGTGAACAAAAGAGGGAGGTATCTGTCCCTCTTAAAAAAGACAATAAACAATGGTGAAAAAGGCACAGGATGTTCTGTAGACATTCCTGTACAAAAAGGGGGAAAGGGGAGTCAGTGTTCAGAGCAGTTATGCAATTTGGGCAGACATGTTTTGGAAAGTCCTTGAATATGTCTCTAGACCTAGGAATAATTCTTCATGGTTCTCAGAGACTTCTGGGATCTTGGCATTGTTCTGAGTAATCCTTCCTTTTAATGAAAGATAGCATGTGTTACAGCTGAACAGGTTTGTCAGCTTGCTTCATTCCAGTGGAATTTGCTAGTCCAAAGGGCACTTTTCTTTAAGCAAATTCTTACATTAGCAGCAAAAAATGGACAACTCCTACTGATGGCTTTATCTTGTGGTTTCTCTCAGATTGTGGTTAAATACTATGTGGTCAAAGGGTTTACATCACTTACCTTGTATTATAAATACTTCTTCTTTGTTGACTTCTAGATAACTTTGAACAATCAGTCTAATAAGTCTTTTATAGAGAAAATCCATGAATTTGAAAATAATACATAAAAATGACATAAAAGCTACAATCTATACTAATAAAAGGATATTATGCTAATTAGACTGAGTCAACTGGACATCTTCCAGTCGTCTGGTCCTCCTTCCAGACAAAGCCACAGTGGCTGGGGCGGCGGGGGGAGAGCGGGGTGTGTGTGGGGGGGCTGCGAGGCAGAGGCAGTTGGGGCAATCAGGCTGGCAGGCAGGAGAGGGCGGTTAGGGGTGATCAGGCCAGCAGGCAGAGGTGGTTAGTGATGATCAGGTAGGCAGGCAGGTGAGTAGTTAGGAGCCAGCAGTCCCTGATTGCGAGAGGGATTTCCGACTGCCAGTTTAGGCCCAATCCCGCAGGGGTCATCCCCTGAGGGGCCCCAATTGGAGAGGGTGCAGGTCTGGCTGAGGGACACCCACCATGCATGAATTTCATGCACTGGGCCTCTAGTTAAATATTATTACAGACATGGCATAGACATAGAATAGTTAGTTGTATCTCTAAGAGAGGTACAGAATTGTTACAGAACCTTGTCAATTTTGTATTTTTTGTTCACATCTTCATTTTTAAAATAAATGCAGAGCATTTTAAAAAATAAATGCAGAGGGAATCCAAGATGGCGGCATAGGTAAACACCTAAACTGCTGCCTCCGACAACAATTTAAACTGCAACTAAAAGATAAAACGTCTATCACCCAGAACCACGGGAAAGCTGGCTGAGTGGAAGTTCTACAACTAGAAGGAAAGAGAAAAGAGCATTGAGACGTGCACGAGCGCTGAAAAGCTGAGGTACGGAGGCGCGGGATCCGGGCTGGCGGCGGGCGACTGGGTGCGTTGCTTTTTTCAACCCGAAGGGAGACAAGCCCCCGACTACTCTGAAATCCAGTCTCTGGGGAGACGCGGGGGACCCAAACTCCTACGGGGAGAAGCTGGACTGTCTGCCAGTGAGAGTGGCTTGCTAGCAGAGCTGCGCGCAGGAATAATTGTTTACTGCACTGGGGCACAGGATTCCAGGACACGGTCGGGACACAGAGCGGGCTTACTAGCAGCCATTGCTGTTTGCCACGCCCTAACCTAGTGACGCCCTGAGACCCCGCCCCACATAACCTACAAACCCACCCAAGCTCCAAGCAGCTCAATTAGCATAAGAAAGCCCCGCCCTATCGCAGCTTAACCTAGAAAACTTGCAGCCTGGGTCAGACAGCTCCAAAACCTCCAAACCCCAAGCAAAGAGGAGAAAACTGCAGCTCTCACTGTAGCTCCTGCTGAGTGGCCTCAGACAGTAGCTGACCTGCACCCCATTGGAGATCCAGAAGCCAGTGTACCTAGTGGTCAGTGTGAGACAACAGATTTCAACTCCTCACATCCATAAGTGACACATTCAAGAGGCAGACTCAGTGAGCACCAAAGCCCCACTGAAACAAGTCCTGCCCCATAAGCGCAGCACTTCTTCCATTATAGACACAGGGAGTGCTCACAGCTAATTGGCCTGGAGGTCAATTCCTCCCAGCGTACCAACTGCAATTCAGGCTTAACTACACCAAGACTTTGCACTCAGCCCACAAAGGGGTGTACCAAGAGCATCCACATCAGGTGATTGGGGAGGCTGAGCTACTGCCCCCTATAGGTCACCTACCACACAAAGCCACTCCATCAACACAGGGAAGAAGCCAAAATGCAGAAACAAAGAAACATGTCACGAATGAAAGAAACGGAGGAAAGCAAACTACTGGATGACATAGAGTTCAGAATCACATTTATAAGGTTACTCAAGAATCTTCTAAAAACTGCCGAGAAACTTGATGACACTTCTGAGGAGCTTAGTGAGACCTTCAAGGACCTTAATGAGAATGCCAAAAAAATGGAAAAGGACCAGTCAGAAATGAAGCATACACTGTCTGAAATAAAGAATATACAGAAACTCAACTGTAGATCAACATACCCCAAGAATCAAACCAAAGATCTGAAATATGTGGAAACAAAAAACATCCAACCAGAAAAACAAAAAGAAAAAAGAATCCAAAAATATGAAGATAATGTAAGGAGCCTCTGGGACAACTTTAAGCGAAACAACATCCGAATTTTTGGGGTGCCAGAAGAAGGGAGAGAGCAAAATATTGAAAACCTATTAGAAGAAATAATGACAGAAAACTTTCCATACCTGGTGAAAGAAATAGACTTACAAGTTCAGGAAGCGCACAGAACCCCATACAAGAGGAACCCAAAGAGGACCACACCAAGACACATCATAATTAAAATGCCAAGGGCAAAAGACAAAGAGAGAATATTAAAAGCAGCAAGAGAAAAACAGTTAATTACCTACAAGGGAGTACCCATACGACTGTCAGCTGATTTCTCGGCAGAAACTATGCAGGCCAGAAGGGAGTGGCAAGAAATATTCAAAGTGATGAACAGCAAGAACCTACAACCAAGATTACTCTACCCAGCAAAGCTATCATTCAGAGTTGAAGGTCAGATAAAGAGCTTCACAGACAAGAAAAAGCTAAAGGAGTTCATCGCCACCAAACCAGGATTACATGAAATGCTGAAGGGTATTCTTTAAGAAGAAGAAGAAGAAGAAAAAGGTAAAGATAAAAATTATGAACAACAAAATGACATCAAATACATACCTACCAACAAGTGAATCTAAAAATCAAGTGAATAAAAAATCTGAAGAACAGAATGGACTGGTGAATATAATAGAATCAGGGACATAGAAAGGGAGTGGACTGACGATTCTCAGGGGAAGCAAGTGTGAGGGTTGCGGGAAGAGATTGGACAAAAATCTTACTCCTATGGATGAAGACAGTGGCGGGGGGTAAGGGCATGGGGTGGGGTGGGGAATCAGGTGGAGGGGAGCTATGGGGGGAAAAAAAGTGGAACACCTGTAATAATCTGAACAATAAAGATTTAATTAAGAAAAAATAAAAAAAAAATAAAAAAAAAAATAAATGCAGAGCAAGGTAGTGTCAGTTCAATAAATACAGATGATATTCAATGATCATAAAAGTTTGGAGTGATTCTAGAGCAGTTCTGTTGCTATATTGTTCTAGTAGGACCTGGAGTTCACTAGGAGAACTGAAGATAGAAGAAAGAAGCTTATTCCATTCTTCCCTAACATAGCCACAGGAGCTGTTTGAACTGAGTATTGAAAATCAGGTCCTATTTACTAAGAGGCCTATTTACTAGTAGAGTTAACAAACAGGAAACGTACTGCCTTTGATTGACTTTAAAAAATTAATTTACCATTCTTGGCCCTGGCCAAATATTGTTCAAGGTTTGTAATGAAGAAAGCCAGTGATGAGAGCGATTTCTCTTTCAGCTCTGGGTGGCCATAGATCTCCCAGCCTTGGACTCAGCTATTCTGCATCTCTCACAACGCCCTCTTGTGGCCAGAGCTCAATCTTCTTAGAGAACTGCTCCCTGGATTTTCACAGATCCCTCTTCCTGATTTACATAAAAATAAAGAATTATTTCTCAGTCCTTACTTACTCGTTACAAGTGGGAACCTAATTATTATGAATTTGAATGCTTTATGTGTTCAACAGTTGTAGGGATGAAGACATCCTGGCAACACTGACTAGTTGGACTGTGCTGTTGCTCTCTTGTACCAGGAGTCCACACAAGAATTCAGGACTTGTTCTCTTTTGTTTTCCTCAATGCATGATAATTATAAGCAGCAATGTAAGAAGTCGCAATATATGTATGTTGACAAAATCATAATTTTATAAGAGGTTATAAAATTAATCTAATCTCTAATTTTCACAAATCATTCAATCATCATGATATTGAGGTATATGAAACAACCTACAGCCAACAGGAATAAATGCTGTCATTAGATAGGTAAAGATATTTGATGGTGATTTGTAATGATAATGAAAGAGGAACTTCCTAAACATCACATTTAAAAGTCTTTTATGTGCTCATTTGCTAATAGATTCCTATGATTGTCAGAGAAATAGCATTGTGAATTCATACTTTCCAGAAGGGACTGTAATAAACAAAAGCAAAGGAATTCCTTTTTTCTGTATTTTATCCATATTTTAATTTTTTAAATTTAAAATATTAGGATTAAGTATTTCAATTAAAAATGAATAAATTATTTGTTCAGCTCAGTAAACCATAACAAAGTAAATTCATCTGTATAATCACCACACAGGCTAAGAAGACAAATTATCTTCACTCATCTCTCAACGGATGCCTCTTCCCTTCTTTCCCAGTAGTATACATTAGTCTGATTTCTAGCTTCATTTTGACTCATTTAAAACTTTACATGAAAGGAATCACACAGAATGTACTCTTTAGTGTTTGACTTACTTTGCTTAACATGATATTTGTGAGAGTAATCTATGTTGTAGTGAGCTGCAGTGAGAAGGGTTCACATTTTATTCCCATGAAAAATTCTTTATTTACTTAACTAAATGCTTCTGCTATGCTTGCGATACTTTATAAATAAATGTATTTTAATTGTACTGATGTGTTTAAGTTGTCCCTATTGTACTTGTAGTTCAAGGCTTGACACAAAGACCATTTCTACCATAAAACCTTATTTGATATTTCAAGGCAAAAATAGTTGCATTCTTTTTAGGACCTCCATAGTAACTTGCATAGCTGTAAAATCACACTGGAACATTCTATTTTATATAAATCTTTTTTATTTCCACTATATAATTTAAGCTCTTGGGAAGAAGAAATTGTTTCTCACTAAAATATAGAGACTGCAAAACACCCAACATAATATTTTGCATGGAATAGGAACTTATTATATAGTTGCAAAACAAATGGAGTGATAAATGAATAAATAAGGATGTTGAGGTACAGTAAAAGGAATGTTGATTGAAATAAAAAGAGCAAGGTTATATGCTATTTCTGCCTTGGGCAAGTGTTTTTTAAATGTTTTCTCAGTGTCCTCATTTGTAAAATCAAAGTAAATGCCCATGGAATTTTGAGGCCTAAGAGCATAATTTTTTTTGACTTGACTTGGGATGGTGAACATATAATACAATATACAGATGATATATTATAAAATTATATACATGAAACCTATATATTATTATTAACCAATGTCACCCCCAAAATTCAATAAAATAAAAGATATTTTGAAGAACCCCCCCAAAGAAACATAAATTATTTTAATGTGCATTGTAGAAAATGTACAAATATAAGGTAGCCATTTTTATTTTGAAAACATGTGGGAAGGAGAAAGATAGGTCTGTAAAGGCATAAAATATCTTTCGAAGAATACACAAGAGACTCTAGGCAGGGGAACTGGATGGTGGGGGTGACAGAATAGGGATGTGACTTTTAATATTATACTCATTTGAATTTTGAACCATATGAATATTTAACTATTAAAAATAAAAGCAACATAATTTAAGGAAAAAGATAATGTATTGTTATTTTATTTTGTATTGGAGAACTTGGTTCAGCAAAAACACTTTTTGTGCTGATAGTAATGCTCAAGGTTGAGAGCCTTATCTAAACAACTTTATAGAGATTTAAATAATTTGTGAGTTAATTACTTTGCTTTTATTTATTTATTAGAAAGTTCTTACTTTTATTATTTATTTTCTAGCTCAAAGCCTGGAGCATATATTGATTACTTCTTAGATTTATTATATAGTTTGAGTTTGTTAGATTGTTACGTGAGTAGATTTAGAAGGGTCAAATGCTAGACCTTTCTGGAATGTGAGGTTCCTTGCCATCCTATCTAATAAAAGGGTAATATGCAAATTAACTGTCACTCCATCACAAAGATGGCGGCACCCATAACCACAAGATGGCGGCACCCAATCCTCTCAGCACTACTGGAGTCCCCCAGTCTTGGGGCAGGGGGCAGCCATTGAGAGCAGGCAGCATGAGAGGCCTGGCAGAATGCTTGCTTCGTTGCTGTGGTAACGAGGCAAGTATTCCATGCTTGGCTATGGATGGACCTCTAGCCAGGCAGGGGTGCGGATGGGCCTCTGGGCCATGGAGAGCCTCTGGTCAGCAGGTGCCGAGTGGCCAGGCCCTGCAGAGAGCTGCTGGTGCATAGATTCGTGTGCAGGGCTACTAGTTTAATATAATTTAGAAACGTTTCCTGAATACCCTGTTACCAATAGATTTTTTTAAGGTCATCAGGAAGGGAGGCACATACTCAGGTATCCTAGGTGATTAGGTGAGGAGTACTGTCCTCATGGATTGACCTTGAAGCATTGGTCTGGAAACAGGTGACTTGATGAAAAGGACTGGGACCCTTAATCACCTCACTCAGCTATCAACCTTGGTGATAAATGTGGCAGCCATGTGGCCTGTACCTCCAGAATTTCTGTAGAGGTTTTCTGAGTCAACTTTTCAGTCATGTAAAATATTTATTAATTATCTAGAAACATTTCCTAGCCTTTGGTTTTGTTTAGATTCTGGTCATTTCCAATTCCACTAGATGGCCAGGGGAAGCAGACTGGGATCCGAAATCCAATCCCAGGAAATACAGTTCTCTTTAAATTGTTCTTGTTGAACTTGAGTAGGGAGGATAGTGTGAGGATAGTGGTGGCTCTGAATCTCATTTATCTCTTTCCCAGGTTAGCAGGAATGAAAACACATATATATTAACTTCACTCTGTTTCCAGCCATTGTAAAATGATTTCTGACTTTTAAAAAATCTTTTTTATTTTCCTTTAAAACTCTCCAGGTTCAATAAATTTAATTCATGATGTTTTTATTTTTATTTATTTATTTTTAATTTATGATGTTTTTAAACAAAATAAACTGAAAAAGTCCTTGGGAGGAATATTTTTTATTTATAATTTGCTTAGGTATCCCAGTTTCTTAATCACATCTTTCAAAAGACTTGGGTTTTTAAGATAAACCTTTCAAAATCTGTTATATTACCCTTGAGGGGTAAATGGGATGTTTGCCCAGAGCCCTGCAATTTCTAAATTTGAACAACAAAAATAAGTCACTACTGGCATTATATTTACAAAAGATTTATAGCTACCACTAAGCTTCAAGTAATAAAAACTTACTTGCCTTCAGCTTGATTAAAAACCCTAGCAAGTCATTAAATATTCATGACTTTTGGGTCTGTTGCTCAGTGTAGAGTATAATATAAGCCATTTTTAAGGTGTTTCAGTTGCATATTGCATATTATTTGGGGTAGCTTATTATAGAGGTATAGGTAACTTAACAGACAATGACAGCTATTCATTTCTCATGATTCTTCAACTTGGGGATGGCTTATCTTTGCTCCACGTTGGCTATGATGGTTCAATTGGAGCTGGAAGATCTACAAGCTTCACTAACATGTCTAGTGCTTCACCTGGGGTGGCTGGATAAACTGGGGGTTGACCAGGCTTCTCTCTTTTCCTTCAAAGTCTTTTATTATCCAGGGTTTCTCTTTATACAAATGGTTATCTATCTATCTATCTATCTATCTATCTATCTATCTATCTATCTATCTATCTATCTATGTATCCACCCACCCATATGAGTAGCTGCTCTCTCTCTAAATGATTTTACATGGCTGCTACCTTCCAACAGAATGAAAACGGGAACCACCATGTAAGGGATAAGCCTGGAAATGTCAGAGAGTCACTTCTGCCATGTACTTTTTGACAAAATAAGTCATAAGAACATCCCAGATTCAAAAGGAGGAGAAATGGATCCCAGCTTTTAGGATGAGGTGTCCTGGGTATTCAGAAGTGAGAAGATGGTGGCTGTCTTTGGAAACAGCTTACCAAGATAGTAAGATCAGTCCATTAAATTATCTCTTTGATGAGATCCTTTATTCCTGAAAAGGAATTAGTTCATTCCCTTGAAATGTGTCCTTTTATGAAATCTGTCCTTTTAATATTTATTTAATTATCATCATATTCACAGAAGGTTTCTTGTACTTTTCACATTACAAATTAGATGTTTATGTTTGCCTTCCTTGTTGTATTTTTGTAATAATTACACATACTTTCATGAACACCACACACACAATATATATACTAGTATATACACACATATACAGACACACACACACACACACACACACACACACACACACACACACACATAGTTTCTACAATAACAGAAATGTAGGTTTTAATTCCAAGTTTTATCACACATAACCTGTAAGGCCGTGGGCAATCTACTAAAACTACAATTCTCAGTTTTCTCATCTGCAAATTGGATTGACAGAAATATCTATTTTATAGCATAGTTCTGAGATTTAGATGAAATGGGCAGTATTTGATAGATAAGCCTTAAATCATTATTAACTATTATCATATCTCCTCTTATGATTTTAAAGTCATTTATAAAATAATATTTATTTTCACTAATTTTTCAAGGCTCCCTATAATTTGAGAAAGCATGTGAATGGTGGGAAAGAATGAGATAATATGTTTGGGATAAGTAATTCTGTGGGTAAGAAATGATCCCAGAGGCTATTAATATGATATATGAATATAAGCTCAATTTTGCACATACAAATACATATGTTTAAATGTATATAGACATATAGCAAGAGAGGAGAGAAGGAGGAGGCAGGGGGTAGGGAGTCAGAGAGGAAGAGAGAGAGTGAATGAACTATGGGGGGGGAAATTTTGGAAACAATTATCCCAATTGATGACTAAGGACTATCATTATTCTTTGTTCTTGAAGGTAGAGTTTTACCTTATTTATCTTTCTAGTCTCCATAACACACACAGCTATATATCACCTCCATGTAGTATTCATATAATTTTTTTCTGAGTTGTATTGACACTTTCCCTGTAGAGTGAGTCTGAGAAATAGCCTGAATACAACTCTTAGAGCTTCTCAGTATTCCACAGTTCAGTTATACCTGTGTCAAATAATGCCTTTCATTTGCTGAGTGTTTTAAATACCTTTTCTTGCTTTCTCAATATTGTAATAGAACAAGAGAGTACTTAATATATCAGTATTCTCTTCTAAATACAACAACTTCTATTAGAAATTGAACAAATATATTTTGTTATTTATTAATATTCAATACTAGTTATCATTTATGATTTGTAAAACATTTTCATAGTCATTACAGGATTTGACAAAGGTAAATCCTTAAAATATCATCATTATGCCCATATGACAGATAAAGAAACACACCCAGAAAGTCTAAGCATGCAGCTAGTGTGGGGCAGTGCTAGGACTTGAGCACCTTTGACCTTCAGAAACTGTCCTATCTAATAAAAGACTAATATGCAAATTGACCATCACTCCAACACACAAGATAGCTGCCCCCATGTGGTCAAAGATGGCTGCCCCCATGTGGACACAAGTTGGCTGCCACAAGATGGCCAAAAGGGGAGGGCAGTTGGGAGGGACCAGACCTGCAAGGGAGGCAATTGGGGGGGGACCAGGCCTGCAAGGTTGGGCAGTTAGGGATGACCAGGCCTGCAGGGGAGGGCAGTTGTGGGCAATGAGGCCTGTAGGGCAGGGACGTTGGGAGGGACCAGGCCTGCAAGGGAGGGCAGTTGGGGGTGATCAGGCCTGCAGGGGAGGGCAGTTAGGGGTGACAGAGCCTGCAGAGGAGGGCAGTTGGGAGGAACAATGCTTGCAGGGGAGGACAGTTGGGGGGAGGGGAGCCCAGGCCTGCAGAGGAGGGCAGGTGGGGGAGACCAGGCCTGCAGGGGAGGGCAGTTAGGGGCAATTGGGCTGGCAGGGGAGGACTGTTGGGGGTAACCGGGCCTGCAAGGGAGGATAGTGGGGCAATTGGGCCGTCAGGGGAGCAGCTAGGCGTCGATCAGGCTGGCAGGGGGTGATCAGGCTGGCAGGCAGAAGCAGTTAGGGGCAATCAGGCAGGCAGGCAGGCAGGTGAGCGGTTGAGAGCCAGCAGTCCTGGATTGTGAGAGGGGTTTCTGACTGCCCTCGAGGGGTCCCAGATTGGAGAGGGTGCAGGCTGGGCTGAGTGACACCTCCTCCTCATGCACAAATTTCATGCACTGGGCCTCTAGTGAAATGATAAAAGAATTGACGGAAAAAGCAGCTTTTGGGATGCATATGAATTTAAATTATTTCTGATTTCTATTACCATGAATAATTTGAAATAACTTCACATACATATTTTGAAATTTCTTTTTTTAAATTTAATGTTTTTATTGATTTCAGAGAGGAAGGGAGAGGAAGAGAGAAATAGAAACATCAATGATGATAGAAAATCATTGATCAGCTGTCTCCTGCACATCCTGCATTGAGTATTGAGCCTGCAACCCAGGCATGTGCCCTGATATCCTGGTTCATGGGTTGGTGCTCAACCATTGAGCAACACCAGCCAGGCCAACATTTCTAATTAAAATATTTTGGTAACATTCTTTTCAAAGGCACCATCTGTAATTCTTCAGCAACTTTTCACAGTGGATCTGTGGTTTATTTTAAATATGTTATTAATTCGTAAAGTGAACTACAATGCCAGTCAAAGAAATTCATCACCAGATAATCTATTATTACAAAAGAATTTAAAAAAGTTCTTTGGATAGTTCTTGATCAGACTTTTGAAATTAAAATGGATGCCCACAGAAGCAAGCTGATACTTAATATATCAGGTTGAGCTTATTTTGACTAGCGTATTGTCTTTGCTCATGAACTGACATATTTAGGTGTACAGAAAATCACATTGAGGAGACCTTTTTCCCTTCAGCAACTTGACACCCACGGTACAAAGCTAGAATAAAGTAATTGGATCTATATGTTCTTCCATTGTTATTTAAAAATATAAACCTTGCTTCTAGCCAAGGAGAACTAACTTGAGACAGAGTGGGAGGTTACTAACGTCAAGCAAATAGAGATTCAGTCCTGAGCCTCAGAATGTGTTTTCACAAATCAAGGAATTACATTCGGTGTGAAAGCACCATGCTGGATTTCCCCAGCAGAGCGTAAACATGCCCTGCGTTTCACATAGCAGAAAACAAACCCGGAGGCCATCACTCCCAGCAAGAAAGCATACACCATTTGTCATTACAAAAAAGGGCTCAAAATACTTTCTAATTCTCACTGTCGCTTCTTTTTGACCTATGGATTATTTAAATATATGAATATTTTTCTAGTTACTTTTTATTTTTGATTACTAGCTTAAAGTATTGAGGCCAAAGATATAGCCTATAGTGATTTCAACCCTTTGAAATGTGTTGGGAACCAATTCTGAGGCTCTGTTACCATATGTATAAAGTCTTAGAAATATTTTCCTCATGAACTAAAATGTTTCTCTTTGTGAATAGACCTCCTGATCTCCTTTTTTTTCTCCTTCCTTATGTCTTCCGCTCCTGCTCCTCCTTTCCTTCCCTCTCTTCCTTCTTCCACATACTAGACATACATTGCTTAAGACAAAGCAAAAGAAGGTGCCTTTTTACTTACAGAAAAAGTAATGCAATTGCTCTGAAAGATAATGTAAAGATTCACAAGAACCAGGTCAATGTCATGAAAACCAAATGCCGGGTTATATCTCACGTGAGTCCCGGTGAATGCACATAGGAACTGGCTGATAGGGATGGTCTGCATGACACTCAGCTCACTCTTTGTGGCTGACAATATACAATGTCTACTAACCACATAGTATCTTCATTTACCAATATGGCAGGAGAACCACTTTGTACGACCGTCCTAACACAACAGTTTTTATGTTAATTTGGTTTAGTGTTTTCCATCCACAGCAAGCTCAGTATTTACTTGTGAGAGTGAACCAGCAATTTTTTCTATCAAAGAAAGGAGCTCGCTGCTATCTTAGGCTCCGCCATACCCCTCCCCTTCCTCTGAATTAGCCAATTGCGCAAAAATGTGAATCCGATCTCTGAGCTCTGACCAGTCAGAGTCAGAGTGAGGGGCAGGGCAGACCGCATCAGGGAATAAAACCCCGGCAGACTTCCTTTTCCGTGTGCTTTGCCCATGATTTTCAGCTGGCAACAGCACCCTTCTGCGCAGGAGTAAACTTACCTTGCCGATCCAGTTTTGAGTCTTTGTCTCATTCTCAAGACACTGTTGGAGAGCATGTCTACTAGTAACATACTGAAGTTCATTCTTGACAAATGGATTTTTCCTTAGCACTGAAGGGAAGAACACATAGCTGAGCCAATTTCCTCATCTGCCTTGGCTTTGTCACAGAGTCCTTGATAGGATTGAATGAACGAGTGTGTGTTTAAGTGTCTGTAATCTGAAGTGTGTGTTAGTGACAACATTTAACCTTTGGGGAGGAGATCGAATATGGCCCAGGGTTGTAAACCACAACATTTCAAATCAGACCGAAGTAGTTCTAACTATCGCGTGTTGCATGAACTCCACTGTGTTACTTGAGCTCCCTGGGTCTCTGTCTCTTCTGCTGTAAATTGTGGATAATAACACGACCTTGTGAGCACAGCTCCAGGCTCTCAGAAGGCACGCGCTGAACCTCAGGGCTCCTCGCTTAGGCTCCTGAGCCTGGTGCCCGTGTTAGGACGGCGCTGTCTCCTTAGAGAGCACTGAATGACTTAGTCCAGTGGTTGGCAACCTCATTAGTCAACAGAGCCAAATATCAGCAGTGCAATGATTGAAATTTCTTTTGAGAGCCGAAAACCGACTTCTGCGCATGGGCCACGAAGTTTCCATAGCTCTATATGTGCGCGCCCGCATGTGGTATTTTGTGGAAGAGCCACACTCAAGATGCCAAAGAGCCACATGTCTCTCGCGAGCCATGGTTTGCCGACCACGGACTTAGTCTAGTGTAGAAGAGCTTTAATGCTTTAATGGCCCGTGCAGGTCATTTCATGGAGGAGAAAGCTGAGACCCAGAGAGGCAGCTGACTTACCCAAGTGACAGAGCTAAGGGCAGAATTGGAAGTGGAATCCAACTCTGATTTCCACTCCTGCAGTATTGTGGGTTTTTTAAAAACAATATTATAGTAACCTTCACACCTGTCCTCACCTTGTGAAGTGATCTTTATTAGGAACCCATCGTATGTGTAGGTAGCATTGCTAGCACAGTTCAGTCAAGCCTGAGTTGTTCTATTTCATAAGTAGCCAAGCATAGTACGTTAGGCAAAGACAGGTTTCCCTGTGTATCTTGGGCTGTTCTCTGTAACAGAATCACATGGTATTATTTGGTCTCTGTGTCTGGGGTTTAAACCTGTGCTCCCTTGTCTACATTTTTAAAAATACATATTTATTGATTTCACAGAGGAAGGGAGAGGGAGAGAGAGATAGAAACATCAATGATGAGAGATAATCATTGATCAGCTACTTCCTGCACCCCCATGCTCCTCCCACTCCCCAAGGTGATCAGGCCTACAACCCAGACATATGCCCTTGACTGGAATCGAACCTGGAACCCTTCAGTCTACAGGCTGATGCTCTATCTACTGAGCCAAACCAGCTAGGGACCTTGTCTACATTTTATTTGACTTCAAATTCCCTCTTGCTATTACTCCAGAGACATCTGCATGGCTACTGAACCATGTAGTGGAAAGAGCCTGGCACTAAGACCTCAAGAGACCCAGAGTCCAGTTCCACAGTGTGGGTGTTAACTAGTTGTCAGACCTTGTGGGAAACATACCTACTACCTCTCTAACAGCTCTGAAGATCTTGATGTGAGTCTGAAATAATTTTAACTGTATTGGTTTTCTATGTTGACTGTAACAAATTACCACAAACTTCATGGCTTTAAACAGCACACATTTCTGTTCTTATAGTTCTGGAGGTCAGAAGTCAGAAGTGGGTTTCATGTGACTTAAATCAAGATGTGGGCTCCTTCTGGAGGGTCCCAGGAGACTCTACTTCCTTGTCCTTTTCAGCTTCCAGAGACTGCCTGTATTCCCTGGCTCACAGCCTCTGCAACACCACTCCCATCCCACTTTCACCACCCCATATCCTACTCCTCTCTCTGACTCCTCCAGTGCCCCTATTGTAAGTACCCTTGCGAGTATGTGGGACCCACCCGAATAATAAGCACAAGCTTCCTATCTCCAGATCCTTGTTGAGATCACATCTGCACAGTCCTCTTTTCCTATATTAAGGAAACATTCAGAGGTTTGAGGGATTAGGACGCGGACATAGCTGGGGGATGGGGTTTGTTTAGACTACCATGGTAACCAAAGTGGTCATTGACACAGGACTGGGGAATGAAGTAGAAAAGAATAAACTTATTTTTGGTAATTTCACTTATATCTTCAAATTGTGAGCAGATGGCAAGGAATATAGTGCATGAACTTCAGAATCATGTAGACCTAGATTCAAATTCCAGCAGCACCACTTACTAGCTGTAAGGCCTCAAGCAAGTAACATAATCTCTCTGAGTTGTTGCTTCCTCATCTGTAAAATGGAAATAATAATATGGACTTTATTTTTCATTTGAGGATTAAATTAGATAATGTATGCCACGCTATTAGCATAATGACTATTTCAGGTCAAGGTCTCAGTGAATGAATGAGACTATCAACACTGCTAATGCCTAGGTCTTTGCAAGTTTCCCTATTTATTTATTTTAAAATATGTTTTTATTGATTACAGAGAGAGGGAAGGAGAGGGAGAAAGAGACAGAAACATTGATGGGAGAGAAACATTGATTCGCTGCTTTCTGCACACCCCCTACTGGGGATCGAGTCTGAACCCGGGCATGTGCACTGACTGGGAATTGAACCGGTGATCTTTTGGTGTATGAAACAAACCAGCTGAGCCACACCAACCAGAGCAACATGTAATCTTTGATTCTTGGCACTGGGTGAGGCGTGAGGAACAATGTCTATTTATGCTAGAGAGCTATTTCCAGCATTTACTAGTAATTATTGAGGGATAAATAGTGCATTTACATATAGGAACTAGGAATTACTTTTGAAATATAAACTGAGGCTTTTTGCCTAGCCTGCAATTACAGCAAAAGGTGAAGGGTTATAATACTGTTTTGCTAGTCATAAAATTATAGCACTAAAACAGCACTTCATGAAGTTCTTTCATGCACAGACACAATTGCCGAGTCTCCGAACTTCAGGGATTTTATGGCTACTAATTCTTGGTACACAATGTGAGCCCTGTGGGCTATTAGGTTCTTTCTGATGTGTTTGCAGCACAAAGCCTTCATTCTTCAGCAAGAGATTGCATGTATACTTTTGGGCTGTGTACCTACAGTCATCAAACATTGACTTCACTCTGGTGGCACAGCTCTTTAACTATTACCAGGCTGCACAAGGGTCCTGGCTGTCCCACAAAGGCAGGTCTCTGTCTCTAGGAGCACTCATTCTGAAAATCAATGCTGCCATGGAAAGGTGCCAGCCAGAAAATATTGGCTCTATTCTAAATAGAGTTGCCTGGTATAAAGGTTTGCAGGAGTCCCATCTGCCTTCAGTACACATCTTTGTACAGACCTGCATCCATTTCCTCTTTAGGTGCTCACTCGCCCAACTCCTCAGATTCTTAGTCTTTCCTGCCCTTATCAGTCAGCTCTCAGGAAGAATCTGAAACTCATTCAGATCAAAGGGTAAATAACCCATAAGGCTTAATGGCCGGCCCTCCCAGGTATCCTATCTAATAAAGAGAGAGTATGCTAACTGACTGCCACACCCTCAAAGATGATGGCGCTCACAGCCACAAGATGGCGGCACCCAGTCCCCTGGGCCCCCCAGCTGCCCAGGGCCGCCTGAGGCTCAGGTAACCAGAGCTGGCTGAGGCTTGCACTGCTGGCAGTGGCAGCAGCAGAGGTGTGATGGGGCATTGCCTTCCCCTGATCACTGGGTTGCCTCCCGCCCCTGAGGGCTCCCAGACTGTGAGAGGGGGCAGGCTGGGCTGAGGGACCCCCCTCTCCAGTGCATGAATTTTCATGCACCGTGCCTCTTGTACCTACATAAAATCTCAGTCTCAAACTAAAGTTATGGATCATCAAGGTGGGCAGTGATTCCTTCTGAGGCCCCCAGAATTGCAATTGCATCCCACATTCCATTTATGCACAATAACAGCTTTAGAACTAGGGAAAGGATGCCAGCAACAAACAAACAAACTAAAACTTGGCTCTACTTGCTATCACTTTTTAAATATACTGTTACCAGGTTGCCTCTAGTGACTACAAAATTCAGTGCAATCCCTGTCCTGTTCCTCCTGTCCCAACAAGCAAACTTGGCTGTGGGACTCTTAGTAAATGGTGTGGAGGTTGTCACCCCTCTCCACTCTCGTACCCTCCGGGCCTTCTGCAGGAGAGTGAGGTGGGGTCCAAGCACAGAGGAGTGTCTGGGAAGGCTGTGTGATTCGCCCAAGCACATCCTGGCCTTGCCGACCGAAAGCCCTTCTAAGACACAAGAATTCTGAAGGTCATGTCCTTGCATTTATCCTAGATAATTACAACTGCCTATAAAAGGAAGAGGAAAATATGGTTTTAGTCAGCCTTTCTGAAAAGTAACCAATCATGGCAGAGGTTCCTTCCAGCTAAGTCAGTAAGTTCAGAAGAAATATCCCTTGATTACTACAGCAGTCCAAGTGTAAGGAAATGATGGTGGTTTTGGTTAAATTTTACTCAAAATGATTCAACTTAAGCTTTGAAGAAAGCTTGGGTCAACAATTAGTCAGCACCTAGTTTCTGCCAAGTGTGAACTGAACTTTCCAAAGCCATGTTGGGGTTGGAAAGAGCCAATGGGAAAATAGGAAGCAAGAGGTCATGTTGAGGTCAGCTCAGGATTTGGGGTGTGCTTTCCAAAACGTTGCCATTCTAGGCTGCCCACGGATTAAGCAGTGCAAAATGATTAACAAAGCTGCATGTATGTGTGTGTTTTGAGGGCACAGTCAACCATTTCAAAAATGCCCTGACCAACAAGAATGCACTCCTCAACCATGGCTCAAGAGAAAAATGATCTCACTCGTAGCTGATTTTGGACATGCAGTCTTTGCTTATGGTGAGAAATTTAACTGTGTAGCGAAATAACTTCCACTCTGCTCCTTCCTGGTTACCTGGAAACCCTCAAAGAAAGAGACAACAGCTTAGTTGTTTTGACTCCCTAACATTGGCGCAGTGTACGACACACAATAAATGTTTGATTGATATTTGTTAAATGACGGGATCACATCAGCAGACTAATGCAAGGGAACAACATCATAATCTGGCTGTGCGATGAGGCCTCAGCCAGAGGTAAGCATGTGCAGAGTTAAATTCACTGGGAAAAAATCCTAACTTAGAGCCAGTCACTTTCCTGTTTTGAAAACCAGGAAGTGCAAAACACATAGAGCCACTGATTAGTGGATCAGGCAAGGTAGCTGCCACCTGGCATTGGATCCACAGGAATGTCAATATGTAGGACAGAATAGAGAGTGGGAGTGCTGGGGATGGGGCCTGAGGGCAGAGAAAAGAGAAGGAGACACTTTCAAGGAAAAAGGGATTGGGATTCTTAAGGGATTAGAAGAGAAGGGATCTATTCCAGTGGATATTCAGACTTCCAGGCTGGCTAGACTTCCTTGGTTTCTGACAGTACAGAAAGCAGTAGCAGATGTCTTGTTTTTACTCTAACGCTTAATAAGATGCAGGCAGATCTCCATCCTTCCTTGTCATTAAACAATAAGAACAGTACAGGGAAAATGAGACCTATAGGCAACACATCAAATTTCCTTTCCTCTGGAAAATACTTCACCCCCGTTCGCATTAGACATTGACAAAAGCGCTTGTCTTGACTGTTCCTGCCTCCTTTTCTGCCACCTCTGCTCCTGTGGTGAGAGAAATGGGGTGAAAGGGGTTTGAAATAAAAAGCAAAGAGCCTGGGTGGCTCTTACCTGGCAATATAGCTCAGGGAGGAAAAATCAGAATCAGATACCAACAGGGAGGGGTGGGATTCTTGCGCTCCTCCACTCTTCTGTCCTTCCCACCCTGCCTCTGGTGAGGGTGTCTGATTGTGCCCACTCTGTAGTTGTGCAATAAGAGGTGCCCATCACAGCCTTAACCGGTTTGGCTCAGTGGATAGAGCGTCGGCCTGCGGACTCAAGGGTCCAAGGTTCAATTCCGGCCGAGGGCATGTACCTTGGTTGCAGGCACATCCCCAGTAGGGAATGTGCAAGAGGCAGCCGATCGATGTTTCTCTCTCATCAATGTTTCTAACTCTCTATCCCTTTGCCTTCCCCTCTGTAAAAAATCAATAAAATATATATTTTTTAAAAAAGAGGTGCCCATCACTACTGGGGAATTGTGTTGGGGATGTGTCCCACTGAACACTGTAAAGACACACTGTTGCCTTTGAACATTTCAACCAGGAATGGTTGTCCTGAGCAGAACACCGACCTTTCTGGGCTTGACCTATGCCAACTCTACAACTCTGGCCTTCATCTCATTTGTCTAAAATGGCACAACCTCTGCTTTCTGCTGTCTTGGTGCTTCTCTGGTCCCCAGGTTTCAGGGACCCACATCTTTTCTTGTCCCTCACAGACCCTGCCTCCCAGGGGAAGTCCTTTTTCTGAACTGGGAAAAGCCCCTCTATCCTGCTTGCTTCTTCTGAGACACTCTGCTTGTAATTTTTTTTTTATAAATCTTCTAAATTCTCCCATGGGTTTGGACCTTGTGAAATAAACAACCTGGAATTGTTGCTTTTGGCCTTGCTACTGCGCTCTCTGAAAGCCATGAAACGTAGAGCCAGCTACTGGTTGGACAGAGGGAGAGAAAAGGAGAAAATATAGGGGAGAGAAAAAGAAACTCATGAATTAAAGGCTTACAAATATTTTTCAACTATATATGTATTTGTAGGTGGTCCAATCCCAAATAATCACAATAACACAAAGAAATAAAACTTTGGGCACCTGAAGGAGAGATATTTATAGACAGATACAACTTATGGGGTCCTTCAGATGCCACTATGTTTGCAACTGTCCCCAAGTGAATATTACACTACCCCCGAACACAGTATCTTGGAATATTTGGTTTGCTTACTAATATTTCCTGCCATTTCCCTAAAACTTGAGTTCTGTTTTTTCTTAACTTTTTCTCATCCCGGTTTTGCTTTACTAATTGCAGGTCCTGGTGGATCAGATTTCCTTACCTCTTCCTTCTATCATCTTTGGCTTATTTGCCCTGATTTTCTTCTTGGAAACTTTTACAAACTTTACAAAAAGTTAGAAAATTTATTATAAACTTGCCTCTTCATATTATTTATTTTTAAATGTTTTTATTGGTTTCAGAGAGGAAGGGAGAGTGAGAAAGAGATAGAAGCATGATGAGGGAGAATCATTGATCCGCTGCCTCCCGCACACTAGGGATTGAGCCCTCAACCCAGGCATGTGCTCTTGACCAGAATCGAACATGGGACTCCCTGGTTCATAGGTCGACACTCAACCACTGAGCTACATAGGCCGGGCTAAAATTTATTTTTAAATCTCCTTTTTTAAGTCCCCTTCTTCTGCCCTCTGTCAGTCTCCCTCTGTCTTTTGTCCCACTCAAGTTCTGTAAAGTGCTGCAGCCCTAAAAAAATAAAAAAAACAAAAAAAACAAAAAAAACACAAATGACCCTTTGCTGCCCTCTTGTGGATATCCATTGATTAGTAGTCATGCTTCTCAAAATTAAAGAAACTGGCTGGTAAAATGGTTAAGAGAATTGGGATTCCCACCTGCCTCCCACCAGCTGGCTCCTTGTTGTTTGCTTTGCTCTCTGGTGGGAGCCAGGGTACTGACCCAGTAGGTCTTTGATTTAATGTGAGACTCAGCTAGTTTCCTGTTGCTGGTGGCATATGAGTAAGCCCTCCCATTTTCCTGTCTCAGTCCTGATTCTCATCTTGGATGCGGCAGCTTGACACTTGCTGGATTTTTACCAGGTGGAATCTGCAAAGTCCTTCCCTGGTGTCCAGGCTGACCATTCTGGCCACTAGGTAGTTACCGGCAGCTTCTTCTGCTGCTCCTTCTTTTACCCCCCTTCCCAAGGGTGAGGCATAATTTATTTTATTATAAACGTAACATGTTATTTTATGCATTCGTTAGGAGAAGCAGGTAATGAAACAAGTAATAAATGTCACCTGTGAAAGTCGACATACTGTCATGCTGACAGTTTCCACTGTATCCTATTTGCAGATGTATCTCTGAAAAAGTGCATCCTCCTGTGGAATAGAAGTGTTTTTTATTTTTTTAATTTTATAATCCTTTTTTTAAAAAAATATTTTATTGATTTTTTTACAGAGAGGAAGGGAGAGGGATAGAGAGCCAGAAACATCGATGAGAGAGAAACACCAATCAGCTGCCTCCTGCACACCTTCCACTGGGGATATGCCTGCAACCAAAGTACATGTCCCTGACCGGAATCGAACCCGGGATCCTTCAGTCCGCAGGCCGATGCTCTATCCACTAAGCCAAACTAGTTAGGGCTATACTTCTTAACTTTTATTTAAAATATGTTTTTATTGATTTTTAGAGAGAGTAAGGGAGGGGAAAAGAGAGATAGAAACATCGACGAGGGAGAAACAGCAACACTGATCGACTGCCTCCTGCACGTCCTCTGTGGAGATTGAGCCCCCAAGCACAGAATCAAACCCATGACCTTTTAGTGCATGGGTTGATGCTCAACCATTGAGCCACACTACCTGGGCTAGAGGTGGTTTTATGTCACTCTTTTCACTAACAAAGTATCACATTTGCTATGTAAGTTGCACCACCTTTTCATGCTGTGTAGCCTCTCATGCTTGCCTTAGGGCCTTTACTCTGGGCTTGCCTTTGTGAGGACAGGAATATTTAGGAGGTATTCCCTGGTTGACTCCTTGTCATTCAAGCCTCAGATCAACGACTGCCACCCCAATGTAGCCTTCCATGACTCCTCAATCTAGGGGGCCCCTTGGTCATTTGCCATTTCTTTCATGCCCTGTGTCACTCCTATCTGACATGATCTTGTTCATTGCTTGTTTTGGGGTTTTCCCATAGTAGAATGTAGTCTACCTGTGAGCCAAAACCTTCTCTGCCTTCTTTATCACTATGTTCTCAGGCTTAGGGTAGTAAGTGATAATAATAATTTACTCAGATGGTATATCTGAGTAAATTTAAATATATTTTAAATATTATTTATACATTTTAAATATATTTTTATTGATTTTAGAGAGAGATAGAGATAGAAACATCAATGATGAGAATCACCTATCGGCTGCCTCCTGCATGTCCCCTACTGGGGATCAAGCCCGCAACCCAGGCATGTGCCCTTGACTGGAATCAAACCTGGGACCCTTCTGTCTGTAGGCTGACTCTCTATCCACTGAGCCAAACCAGCTAGGGCTCAGATAATATTTTTGACTGACTGAATTCATTCTCTGGCTGGACTGACTGTACCAATGCTTTTAAACCATTTCTTATTGCAGAATATTTAGATTGTATTTTGTCTTTTACGTTTTTTTTACAGCATTATAAAAAGTCTTGTGCATATGGATAGTTTTTTCTCCTTTCCAACGTTAAATTGAAGCATTTTAAACATATGGAAAAGAAGAAAAAATAGTGTAATGAATACCCATATACCTTCTGTCAAAATAAAAAATTTGTTAATATTTTGCCACATTTATTTCTCTCCTTCTCTCTTTACATATCTTTTCTTGATGAACCATTTAAAAATAAGACTTCAAAATTCTTCACCCCTAAGAGCCTCAGCATGTATCCTCTAAGAATAAGGGCTCCTAAATAAACAAATTGCAAGCAGCATACCAAGGAAAGTTAATAATAATTAATAATTGTCTAATAGAACCTGATAGCCTATATTTAAATGGCCCCAATTGCCTCTAAAAGTAGTTTCATGGCTGTTTTATTTATTTCAATTTTGGGGCCATATTTCATGCCTTGCATGTTTTTGAATATCTTTTCAGATTCAGTCTAGAAGAGGCATCCTGTGGTTTTTTTTGTTGTTGTTGTTGTTCATTTTTTAATGACCTTGACTTTTTGAAAAAACTGGATTAGTTTTCTTATAGAATTCCCCATAGGATCTGCCTACTCATTTCCTCATGATGTCATTTACCTTGTTTTCCTTTCCCTCATGTTTCCTAACACTCAAAGTTAGATCTATGTACTTGCCTAGATTATCTATACATATAAAAGCTACGTGTCTGACCATTCCATTGACTGTTTGGTCGACCGCTCAACCAGTCACTATGACGTGCACTGACCACCAGGGGCAGACACTCTGACCGATAGGTTAGTTTGCTGCTGGGGTCCAGATGATCGGGATTGAGCAAGATGGGCCGGACAGTCCCTGGAGCCCTCCCACAGTCCCTCTCAGCCTCTAAAATATTTCTTCTAATTAATTTCCTTTCAATGTGCACGAATTCGTACACAGAGCCTCTAGTATGATTATAATCACTTACAGTCATAACTAGAGGCCTGGTGCACAAAAATTCATGCACTTGGGGGATCCCTCAGCCCGGCCTGCACCCTCTCGCAGTCCGGGAACCCTTGGGGAATGTCCATCTGCTGGTTTAGGTCTGCTCCCCGGGGGATTGGGCCTAAGCTGGCAATCAGACATCCCTCTGGGAGCCCTCAGGGGATGTCTGACTAACAGCTTAGGACGCTTCCCCCGGGGACATCCTTAGCACTGCTGCAGAGGCGGGAGAGGCTCCTGCCACCACCGTTGTGCTGGCCAGCCATGAGCCGGCTTCTGGCAGAGCGGCGCTCTCCCTGTGGAAGTGCACTGACCATGAGAGGGCAGCTCCTGCTTTGAGCGTCTGCCCCCCTGGTGGTCAGTGTGCATCATAGCAACCAGTCATTCTTGGTTGTTCCATCATTAGGATCAATTTGCATATAATCCTTTTATTATATAGGATTCTTCTTGATATTAAAATTGTCCCAAATTTGTCTATGGAATGTCTCATTAAGCTAGCTTCTGTTTCCTTTTTGATACAACCCCATTCATCTTTAGGCATGCTCTTGGTTTCTGGTACCAAATCATCCTTGAGCATAATCCCCTGAGAGTGAAGGGTGCAGATTTCCTTCTAGTTCACACTTTCTTTGAAGTTTTATTCCATTGTCTGCCTCCTTGACTGCAATTAGAATCACCTGCTGAAGCATCTTTGAAAAACACTCCTGCTCAGTTCCAAGTCCAGACCTATTAAATTAGTCTCTGTGATGGATCCAGATTCAGGTATGGGTATTTTGTAAAAGAAGCTCAGTTGATGTTTATGTGTAGCAAATATTAAAAGTAACTGATTTGTCTTTTAACATCTAAAGGAAGTTTTCTACTAGATTTGTTGTTTTTGTTTGTTAGTTGGTTGGTTTTTTGGCTCCCAAAATCCTCTACTGACAAAGCTTAACCTTTGGACACTTTTCAAAAGAAAAATAGTCAAAGTGTTAAAGCGTTCCTCTCTCTATTTTTTTTTCTTTTAGGGACAGGGAATGAAGGCAGATTTAGAGTTCAGAGGCAATGAATTGATAAATAGAAATATCACACTGAGAATCACCGGAGGTATGGTAGTGAACATACATAATTTGTTAACAGTGAACATGTTTAGTGCAGTGCCTGGAATTGGTAGGTGATTAATATATATTATAGTACTAATATATTTTCTATTCATCACATTCTAGTTTTATTATCAAATGAGGCTGAGATTCTAATTACTAGTAATGACTCACTCTCTTTTTTTTAAATCCTCACCAGAGGATATTTTTCCATTGATTTTAGAGAGAGTGGAAGAGAGATGGAAAGACAGAAAGAAACATCAATGTGAGAGAAATATATCAATGGGTTGCCTCCTGCATGAACCCCGACCAGGGCCTGGGCCAGGGAGGAGTCTGTAACCAAGGGACATACACTTGACCGGAATTGAACCCAGGTCTTTTTGGTCCACGGGCTGACACTCTATCCACTTAGTCAAACTGGCTATGATAATTAATGACTCTTAAGAAATGTGAGATGATAAATAATAATCATAGGGTTGAGATAATATCTATTCTCTGTAAAGCTAAGAAAAGGGGGAACAGTTACTTATTTACCTCATATACATTTAAGGAGCATACTGACCGATTATTACTCTTATTATTTAAGACTTTAGAATGCATTATTTAGTTACTTGCATATTTATGTATATTTATTTTTAAATTTATCTTTATTGTTGAAAGTATTAAAGATGTCCCCCCTTTCCTCCCTATTGATCACCTCCATTCCCCTCCTGCCCCCTCCCTAGGCCTTCACTGCACTATTGCCTGTGCCCATGGGTTATTCATATATGCATATAAGTTCTTTGGTTAATTTCTCCCCCCCCGCCCCCACCCCTCACTCTCTTTCCTTTGAAATACATCAGTCTGTTGCATGCTTCAATGTCACTGGATCTATTTTGTTTGTCAGTTTATTTTGTTCATTAGATTCCACATATAAGTGAGATCATGTGATACTTGCCTTTCTGTGACTGGCTTATTTCACTTAGCATAATACTCTCCAGGTCCCTGCATGTTGTCTCAAAGTGTGAAAGATCCTTCTTTTTGTATCACAGCTTTTATATCCACTCATCTACTGATGGGCACTTGGGCTGTTTCCAGATCTTAGCTATTGTAAATTGTGCTGCTTAAGAACATAGTGGTGCATATATTCTTTCTGATTGCTATTTCAGGCTTCTTAGGATACATTCCTAAAGGTGGGATCACTGGGTCAAATTGAAGGTCCATTTTTAATTTTTTGAAGGAAAGCCACACTGTTTTCCATAGTGGTTGTATCAGATTGCATTCCCACCAGCAATGCACTGGGGCTCCTTTTTCTTCACATCCTCGCCAGCACTTGTTATTTGTTGATTTGTTGATGATAGCCATTCTGGCAGATGTGGAATGATACCTCATTGTCATTTTAATTTGCATCTCTCTGATAATTAGTGATGTTGGGCATTTTTTCATATGTCTCTTGGCTATTCATATGTCTTCTTTGGAGAAGTGTCTATTCAGGTCCTCTGCCTCCTATTTAAATTGGGTTGTTTGTCTTCTTTTTATTGAGTTGTATGAGACTTTATGTATTTTGGAAATTAATCCCTTATCAGATGTATCATTGGCAAATATGTTTTCCCATAAGTGGGTTCCCTTTTCATTCTGATGCTGGTTTCTTTTGCTGTGCAGAAGTTTTTTTAGTTTGATGTAGTCACATTTGTTTATGTTTTCCTTGGTTTCTCTTGCCCTAAGTGATGTATCTGTGAAAATTCTGCTACATGAAATGTCTGATATTTTGCTATTTTCTTTTAGGATTTTTATGGTTTTCAGAATTACATTTAAGTTTTTTATCCATTTTGAATTTATTTTTGTGTACAGTGTAAGTTGGTGGTCTAGTTTCATTTTTTTGCATGTCCAATTTTCCCAACACCATTGTTTGAAGAGACTATCTTTACTCCATTGTATACTCTTGCTGCCTTCATCAAATATTAATTGAGCGTAATGGCTTGAGTCAATTTCTGGATTGTCTGTGCTGTTCCATTAATATATATGCCTGTTCTCATGCCAGTATCAAGTTGTTTTGATTATGGTGGCTTCATAGTATAACTTGATATCTAATATTGTGATCCCTCCAACTTTTTTCTTCTTTCTCAAGATTGCTGCAGCTATTTGGGGTCTTTTTTGGTTCCTCATGAATTTTTGGAGTATTTGTTCTAGCTTTGTGAAATATACCATTGGTATTTTAATAGGAACTGCATTGAATCAATAGATTGCTTTGGGTAATATGAACATTTTAATGATGTTGATTATACCAATCCATTAACACTGAATATTTTGCTAATAATGCCCCCCTTACTTCCCTCATTGATCTCCTCTACTCCCCTCTGATACTGTCTGCTCATTTTGTCTCTTGCCTCTGTAGCAGTGAAGTCATGGTACCAGTCAGCATAATGCTATCTCAAGTGTTTCTTCTATTCTCTCAGGCTTTTCTTTAAGGTGTCAAAGACAGTCCAGTTTATACAAGCAAAGCCTGTGAGTTTAGGGGGTGTGTTAAAGACTCCTATGGCAACTCTCCATCAATGGGAAATATGGGTTGTTGGATAAATCCCCACACTGCTCTTCTACATTGTTCTTCATAGTATCTGCATTGGGATTGATCTTCAATTTCTCACAATGTTAACTCAATAATTCACCTTTTTTACTTTTTCATTTTCTCTGTCATATTCTCCCTTTTTCTCTTCTTCCTTCTTCTGGCTTCCTGTCATCACTTCCCAAATAAATTACGTGCATCCAAATCTCTTTTTCTGGGAGGGGGAAACCAAGTTAAAACACATTCTCTCCAGAGGAGCTTAAGACCTTACTACTTCTCTCATAATTTTAATTAATCTTTAAAGAACCTAAAATTATAGCCAATGTTTATGTCAGGAGACATACAGAGGCAAAATTATCTTTATATACATATGACATACTTGCATATATCTGTGAAATCTATACTGATATTTTTATTTTAACCATATTTCTGTGAAATCTATACTGATATCAATAAAGCACTTTTCACAGGAAGATTTATGATATTGAGTTACCACATGATGGCAGTGCCTGCAAGCCTTTGTATCTTTGGTATGGCCTTGTGCTGCATTCGCAGTAACTGTGTTATTCCTAATCTGTGCTTGGGATGGATAGACTATATCTAGAGAGTGTAGATGGAAATACCCCCATTACCTTGACATGTTCCCAAATGTTACACTTCTTTGCTCACTCACAAAGGCCTGCAGACCTGGGCAGGTATCCCCCCAGTCCCTCCCAAATCAGGCTCTTCCTTGTTATCATTAACCATATTCCGTCACTGCTTGTTTCCCATTGGCCTATCTAGGTGCTACTGGCAGTGCTAGGTTGGTGGGAGTTAAACAATTAGTTGTGCAGATCTGAGAATGCATGGCCCAGGCACCCAGGTAGGGACCCAGGTAGGGACCCAGGTAATGCTCAGACAAATGGAGTAAATAATTTCTTTCCCATATCTGTGCTCCAAAACATCAATAATTTTCATATGCTCTTTGACCCAAATGTCCCTAGAAGCAGGCACAGATGGAGATTCTGAAATTGGACCATTGACCTGTAAGACAATGATACATGTGGGGATCACCCCTTGTTAAGTTCCAGCATGTAGCAGTATCACATTGACCTAAATCAGGGGTGAGCAAACTATGGCACATAGGCCAAATCTGTCCCATTGCCTACTTTTGTAAATAAAGTCTTATTGGAACATAGCTACACCCATTTGTTTGCTATTGTCTATGATGCTGTTGCTCAATAGTTATGACAGAGACCCTGTGTCCTGCAAATCCTAAAATATTTATTCGCTGTGTGGCCTCTTATGAAAGAATGGGCAGGAAGGACAGCTTGCCTATTGTCTGACCTGTAAGGGTCTGTGGCTGACTTTAGTTTTGGGCAAACCAAGACTCTTTGCAAAGTAACAGTCGGACGCATGGTGCTCCATTCTTTCCTCATAAACAAACATACACACCCAATCAACTGTCTTATCTGACTGAATCAGTTCCATTGGAATTGGGCCAGTTGGCTAAATTTCTGTAGACAGGAGGTGCCTATGTTGGGAGAGGGTCCATGTATTGGGGGAAGTATAAAAGTAAATGCTGAGCAAAATGTCAATCTCTGGATAATACAATGAATGGTTATTCATGTTGATGTTACTTATCTTTATATTCTAATGATTGTATTGTAAAGGATACTTGTTAAATTAACTGTGTAGATTAGAAAACGTATTCAAAATGCTAATAGCTCTTCACTAACCACAGGCTCAGGAATCCACCAAAAGAAAAATGCTTGAAATATACTTGGTTTTGCAGCTTTGCTTAAATTCCTACCATGAATTTTCTGTTTTCCTTGTGTGCCAAGGAAAATTAACCAAGTGGGAGATATGTATTGAGAAGAGAGGCCGTGAAAGCCTTTCAAGATGGAAGGACATGCGATAGCTGGTGGAGTGTGTACACTAAGGTGTAAGTGAATTGAGTAAGTGGATTCTTGTAACTTCCTCTCAGCCTGCACCAAACAGCCATATTCATGTCTTTTCCAGATGGTTCAGATGCCTCTGCTAACTATAAAAATACCATGAATTGATTTTACTTTAGGCTCCATTGTTCCACCATTTTCCTGGGATAATGATTAGCTACCTCAGTCTTTTTTAATCCCTGTAAAGGAGGGACAGATGGGTGGAAGGAGCAATAGCTGAGAAGCGGCTAAGACCATTCTTGGATCTGTGCGCAGGTATGTCCATGTTTAAATGTCACTTCATCTGGAACTGAAGACTTGATTTCAGAGTGACCACTGAAGAATGGGCAGGAAGGTCAGCTTGCCTATTGTCTGACAGACAAGGATCTATGGCTGGCTTTAGTTTTGGGGAAGCCAAGCCTCTTTTCAAAGTGACAGTCAGGCACCATGTGCCCCCCCCCCGGATGTGCTGATCCTGAATCCCAATTTAGGGCAGCAGCAACTAGAGAGGAAAGAGCCCCCATGGGAGCCTACCTGTCTTGCTGTATCAGTCTCTTGGGCAGGCATTCAAATGCACAGAACAAGACAGTCCCTGTCAAGAAGCTTATAGGCATTTATAATCTAAAGAGATAGTTTTTAAATTTAGTTTTATTTTATTAGAGGACGTTTATTAAACCTTGGGTCATGAAACAAGAAAGGACTGAGGAAACGAGCCTAGGCTGGGCTGCTTTGGCTCACTAAGAAGTCAGAGAAAAGAGGACCTTGGGGACAGTTTCAGGTGCTTTGCCCGGTTGAGCTGCCACTGCCTATTGCTCTTCTGTTTGCAAGCCTAGCGGGGCCCCTTAGAGTTTAGGAGATGCATGCCTGTGGGGAAAGAAGGTGGGGGAAGGCATGGGTGTGCTCCTGGGAGACCCAAAATAGTTTCTTTTAATCTTTCTATTCATTGTATGTAAGGAAGTTTCAGAGTGAGAGCTCTGTAATGTCTATAGAGAAGTAACTTTAGTCTTCACATTGCTGACTTTTTTTTCTTTATTGATTAAGGTATTGCATATTTGTCCTTATCCCCCCATTGCCCTCCACCTTCCTCCCTCCCCCACATTGCTGATCTTTATTAGTTCAAAACAATGAGTCAGAATTCTCCCTTTCTTTGCACCCCAAGATTCTCTCTCGCTCTCTGGTGTTTGTTGAATTGTTTTCATAAGGAACACTGATGTTACTTGTAGCATTTGTTAAACATCTCAAATATGGGTTTACCAATCCCTTCAGATGATGTTTATGTAGATGAAATCTTGAAAGCCATTCCTGAACAAGATGGAACAGCCGCACTTTCTTAATTTGAAGTTAAAACTTTTGTGGCTCATTTACATCTGAGAAACCAGAGACCTCGTTTTTATAAAGTTGTTTGCAGTCATTGCTGTCACATCTCCTTACAGCTCCTTTAATCTTCTCTCTAAAGAGGGGTTAATATAATTCTGGTCATTATAATGCAGCTGTTAGAGCCTCATGGTCTACCCTATATTCTTTGCTCTTCACAGTGAAGAAGCAAACTGAAGTAGGTGGTATAGGAGCAGTGTATTCGAACTTGCTTACTATTTTGCTCTGATAAAAATTTTATTGTACATCTTGTTTTCTAGTGATCTACGGTTTGTAGGTCATGCTGAAATGCACAATCAATGGATCTTTTTGCTTAATGCAATGATTATAGCTTAATCTCCATCTAATTCAACACACAGATACTGAAATATTATTTTGTGCTGCATGCTATAAGCTTATATATCTAATTTTATTATTACGGCATCCTCCAGGCTGGACCTATAATTTTATTTACATTTATCTTCCTCAAGTTCAACAATTTAATAAAAAGGATGATAGGAGTCAGGAAAAATTTTATTTACAGGATTACTGGTTTATTTAAGAAAGAAAAAAATTCAGGAACAGCCAGATGCCTAGATGCATAAGGCCAGGTGTCAGGAGAGGAGTGTGAACTTCCATGCTCTCTCTGGGTACCCTCTGAGCACCTCCATGTGCTTACCAACCCAATAGCTCTCTGGACACATTTAGATAGGGCTTCTAATGGAGGCTTCATTAAAATAAGACATACTTGATTAAATCATTGGCCATTGGTGATTAACTCAACATCCAGGGCCTCTCCTCTCACCAGAGGTTGCAGGAAGTGTGAGGTTGAAAGTTCAACCTTCTAAGCAGTGGTTGGTTTCCACTCTGTGGTTATCTAGGGGCTTTCCAAAATCACCTCATTAGCATAAATTTAGGTGTGATTGAAAGGGGTTTGTTTTAAGTAACAAAAGAATATTCTTTCACCTTTAATTCCCTGGAGCTCTTTTAGGATCTGAAGTCAAAAGGCCAAATATGATAACAAAATATACCCTCATCGCTATCATCACTCAGAAAATTACAAGGGTTTTAGGAACTGTGGGGCAGCAGTAAGAAAGAAGATATATATCACAGTATCTTACATCTATAACATCTTGTTGCAGGTGTCTGCAGGTCAGTTTTCCCATTCGGTGCCCACTGTTTCTCCTTGACTGAGATCCAAATTAGGCAAAAGAGGCAAGTTTTTTAGGCAGCCCCTGTCAGGTTAGAATATTGTAAGCAAATTCTTCTCTGCTCTGTTCAGTTTGAAGGAGGGAATTGGAAACTGAGCTGTTGCCTTAGATAGTCTATTTTGTCTTCACTCATAATCTCTTGGCCTAGACTTCTAAGGGTTAGTTTAGCTGCAGTTTTTCTCAGCAATGCCCACTGCTCCTTCCCAACTGAGGTGCAAGTTATGCCACCACCTCCTCCTCCCTGGCCCATTTGAAATCCATGTGAGGTGAAACAAAGACTTGAAGCAAACTAAAATAGAACATTGTAAATAAAGTCTGCACTGTTTCCTCTGGATAAAGGGAGGAAACTGGGAATGGGTAGTCACCTCCTGTAGACAAAGACCTGGGAAGTATGGGGTTGTGGGGAGGAGAAGCATAAACACTACAGAATTTCCTACCATTTAGAATGTGGCTTTTAAAAGTTTTTTTGGGTGTTTGCTAGGTTACTTTAGGTCTTTGACTATATTGTGGAATTGCTATAAAGTTATTTTAGCTAACTCTCACAACAACTTGGGGTTGCTTTTTGATGTCGCCATGGAAAACAAGGACTTAAAGCTTCCTAGTCTGCCATTTTGCTTGATTGTCTAAATTTTTAATCCTGACCCTATAACTTATTCACTCAGCCTTTGTGAGACTCATTTTTGTTGTTGTTGTTAATCCTTAACTGAGAATATTTTTTCATTGATTTTTAGGGAGAGTGGAAGAGAGAGGGAAAGACAGAGAGAAACATCGATGTGAGAGAAACACATTGATTGGTTGCCTCCGACTAGGGCCAGGGCCCAAGGAGCCTGCAACCAAAGCACGTGCCCTTGACCAGAATCAAACCCAGAATCCTTTTGTTTGCAGGCAGACACTCTATTCACTGAGCCAAACAGGCTAGGGCTGTAAGACTCATTTATCTCATTGCAAAGCGGGTATAATAATTTCTAACTTGCAGGTTCTTGTAAGTACAAATGAGGCCAAGTATGGAAGGCATGTATCACAGAGTTTGGTATATTATAGTCCCTCAGTGTATGCTAATAATTGTTTTAATTTTATTATAAGTAAAACTTTATTATAAATAAAACTAACCTTATATATCATCACTAACATAAGCAGAGATTTGGGGGAATGATTGAGACAGCCATCTGCAGTCTGCTATTCAAGGTTACATTTGGTCCCATATAGAAAGTACAGAAGTCTCAGTCCTAAGTTGATGGGTGCTTGGGATAACTATGCATCAGAGAATAAATTTGCAATCTTATCTCTACTAGGAGTCTCTCCTAGGTTGCCAGGTTGCCATGGCATCTAGACCCAACATGATGGCCCCCATGTATCTGATGAAAAACAACAATGAGCATCTGTCAGTGAGTCAGGAAGCTCTAGAGATTCTTGACCAGATTTCTCAGCCAGTGGTGGTCGTGGCCATTGTAGGACTATATCATACAGGCAAATCCTACTTGATAGAATCGGCTTGCAGGACAGAATCACAGTGAGTGTTGTGTCAAGCAGAGGACATTTCTTTGACTTTAGCTATGTCATAGTTTCTTAGTTTTCTTTGCTAGTCACATGAAGAAAGAGCTAAATTCCTTTCGACAAAGCAACCTTCTAATTCTAATTCTAATTCTTAATAATAAATTACTATCTTATTGTAACCTGTTACCCTATTCATTGTTTTATTCCTGTTAAGGAGAAACCTCTCTTACTAATGCTCAGGTTCCTACCTTCTTTTACCTGTGTAAGCACTGGGCTCTTGCAATTGTATCTCTTCTCTCTCACAACAACTTTTGCCTTTTTAATGGAATATTTCCATCAACATATTAAAGATGTTTGAGTATCTATTATATTAAAAATCCTTTGTGAATTCACATTCCATTTTGGCTACTAGCCATTTGATCACTTTGCTTGGCAAAAGAATATTTTCTCAATTTCCTTTTTCCACTTTTCCCTTCCTGTGTCTCTCTTTAATCCACTTCTTCCTGCCTTTGAACTTCACTTTTCTTTCAAAATGTCCTTGTTATGGTTATCAATGTCATCTATTTTGTCTGGTTTATGGATACCTGTTTGTCTCATTCTGGAGCTCTAGCCTCACTAGTATTCTCAGTTAACATACCCTTCTCCTTGAAATAGATAACACACAAAGTAAGATATCCTTAAGAAATAGAGAAAGCAATAACTTGTATGCTGAAATACTTACATTTTAACAAGTCTGATATTGTAGCATCTTGAATGCTTAGGTTATCTGCTGTCATTGTATGCTGCTTTTTCATGTCCCTTGCAGGCTTCCCTCTGGGATCTATCATGCAGTCTAAAACCAAAGGCATCTGGATGTGGTGTGTGCCTCACCCCTCTAAGCCTGATTGCACTCTGGTCCTTCTAGACTCTGAGGGTCTGGGTGATGTGGAAAAGGTAAGTCAGAGAGTCACAGATATAGCCTTTTCAATCTGTATTTTCTCCTTATTTCTTCATGATATTTGGTGATTTAACTGCTGTGATCTATTTGTGAAATCTAGAAACCCAACTCTAGTAAATGAGGCAAATTTTGGTTTATTTGACTTTCACTTCTAGGTAAGGTATCATGGTATATTGAGTCAATTTTTCATTATTGCTTGGCATTGGGTGAATGATTTGACTCAATTTAATAAATGATTATTGAACACCTGATTTCTAGGTCTCTGGGATTAGTAATGTAAAAATTAGTGACCAAAGTAAAGGTTCTACCCTCAATGAATCTGCCTTCTTCTGGCAAAAGTTCATCAAGTACTCCCAGAGCATTCTAGAAGGCTTTGAGATACTTCTGAATGAGCTGCTTCTATAAAAGCATGTTTGTTCTACAACAAATATTTTAAAATGAATTTTTGATATTGTAGCTTTAGACTCAAAGAGGAGTTACAAATTCTGTGTTAATTTTTAAAATAATATATCAAACAATGATACAGTCCTGCTGTCTAAATACTTTTCATGAGTGGCCATTTCTTATTTTAATTGAGTACTTTTTAAAAATTGTGGTCAGGAAAATAAATAAATTAATAGGCTATTTTTTTCTCCAAACTCTTGTATTGAGTCTTTTTAGTATAAATCTCAGTTTTTACATTTGCTCTACAGAACAGCTTTTAATGCTGTGTATAATAGAAATAATTTATGGTTTATGCCATTATTTAGACAAAGTTATAATTTATACAAACAAATTAGCTTGGCCTTTAAGGCCCTTTATCTGCCTTACTAGTGTTAATGAAAAAAAACATTGAAACCTGTAAAGAATTTTTGTGAGTTTATTTGAGCCAAACTGTCGACATATGCCAGGAAGCAGAACCTCAATGAATTGAGATAATGCTCTGGAGAATGGAGGGTTACATCTGTATTTATACATTGCAATCAAAGGAAAGGGACATAGGGGAGTTACATGAAATTCATTGGTGATAGATTAGAGAGGTGGGATAAAGCAAAACAGGGGAAACCTCTGGGATAGGGTAAAAAGTGAAATGATGGACATGTGATTCCTTTGCAGAGATGGATACAGGATACTTTAACGTAATTAACAGTTGACAATTAACTTGATAACAATAACAATGAGGGAATGTCCCGGTGCCATTTGTTGTACCTTGAGAGATCAGGGTAAAAAGGAAGTTACAAGTTACCCAGACATCTCACAGATATGTTATCTTAGAGGCAAAAAGGCAAATGGCTCAGTAAAGATCTAAGTTGATCTTTGTCAGGGAAAATATCGGCCTAGGACATGACTACCCACTATAACCTGTTTGTAGTTAAATATTTAATTTTCAGACCACCTTTTGTGGTTATTTTAGGTCTCTGAGTTTGCAAGACTGCCATGCAGGCCTCCCCTGAGCTTGTCAGGTTAGCATGGGGCTCCTTTCGTTCACACTAGGCTCACTATCCAGCCCTAACTTCTGCATCTAACCTCTGGTCCAGTCAAGTCAAATAACTCAAAAACTATTTGGCCATCTTCTGTGAGTCTTTCACCTGTGAGATTACCTTCATTTCTTCAAGTCCACATTCTAACAATTCTTTAACACTTAGCTTAAGACTTTGACATATCATGTGCTCTTTTCTTACTTTCCGAGCTCTGTTCTTCCTTGATGGACTTCTAACTTGTAATTTAATGTCAGAGCTATAGATTCTACTGCTTATATACAATTTATATAGATATTGTCATTTTTGTTGGATTTATTGCTCTGGATGATTGCCACTGTTTTGAAATAGTCATCGTAAAAGAAATAATTGTCATTTAAAACTTTGAGTTTTAAATTTAAGAACAGTAGGAAATATTGAATAGCTTCCCATAAACATTTGTTGAATTTAATTGAACATAATTTGAAAGACTAGTTATGTCAACTGCAATATAATATATATGGCCTAAGACCAATACATATGAATAGACTGAATACATGCTAATACCCACCACTGAATACCTAATTGCACTCCAGGTGCTCCATTAGTTTTTCTATATATGTTATTTTATTTCATCCAATTGAATTGAGAAAAGATTTGTAAAAATGAGAATTCTTTTACCTATGAAAAAGTCACAGTCACAAGAAATGTCTTTGTAATTGTCAAAGCTGATATTTATGTCCATCTTCAAACTTGCTTGTTTGCATGGTGAGTACATTATCTGAAATAAAAGGAAGGACTGTTACACTTAGTGTCTAGATGAATTTCTATAGGGTAAACCCCTGAATGTCTTGCCCTAATGTACTTCCAGGGTGACCCTAAGAATGACTCGTGGATCTTCGCCCTGGCCGTGCTTCTGTGAGCAGCTTCGTCTACAACAGCCTGGGCACCATCAACCACCAGGCCCTGGAGCAGCTGCAGTATCCTTCCAGGAACCAAACCTCCATGTGTCATGGTGTCTATGGGATTGGAGATTTCTCCTTGCTTCTCTTTGGTGGAGTAGAAGGACCCAGAGCAAAAGAGAGTGTTTATAATACATCATGTTTATTAGAAAAATGTGGGAATTGTGTGGAGAAAGTTTATTTTCCTTAGCCAGGTCCTAGTTATGTGACAGAGCTGACAGAACTCATCAGGGCAAAGTCCTCCCCTACACCAGATGGAGTAGAAGATTCAACAGAGTTTGTGAGTTTCTTTCCAGACTTTATCTGGGCCGTACGGAATTTCTCCCTGGAGTTGGAGTTAAATGGTCACCCTACCACAGAAGTTGAGTACCTGGAGAATGCCTTGAAGCTGACTCCAGGTATCAGCGCATGACTTGGAATGTGGACACCAAGCATGTCAAACTCAAAGGCTAACACAGGCCAAATAAACAAGGTTTTAAGTTTATGTGGGCTGCAAAAAACCGAAAAGCTTCAATTTTCAATGTGTAACTTTGGTACACTAATAGCATTATTACATAACAAGCAGATTATTTTATTTTTTACTTCACAGCAATAATACTCCAATTCCCACTTTTCTTGCAAATTTCAAAGTTTGTCAGCAATTTTTTGTTTATTTTTACTACCACTTGATTTTGATACATGCTGAATACAAAGGGCTGAAATAAATGAATAATCATTAACATAAAATAATAAAACATTTTAATAAAAATTAACATTTTTTCTTGAACATTAACTTAACACACACTAAATAACTGCATAAATTAATAAGCTGCACAAATTAGTTTTTCTATATATGCAAATAAACCTATTTTTCTTGTTCTCCGAAAGCAAAATATTTCCTGTTGCGCACACCAAACAAGTCAGTACAAGACTAATGATGTGGCAATCAGCTGCTAAAATATTCGCTGCTAGTATTATTGGAGAGAAACAGTGCGCCTGAGCGTAAGGCCTGTAAGGAAAATCAATGCAACATGATTATAGTAATCAGTCATTAGCGAATGTTGTAGTTCATTGTTATTAATAATTTTGTATAACAAGATATTGTAAAAATCAAGTTATGAATTTTTATTAAAATGTTTCTTACATACTGTAATGTTAGCTGGGCTGCAAAAATATTTGCTGTGGGCTGCGAGTTTGACATGCTTGCAATACAAGGTGGGAGGTACTAAACGCTGTCCATTTGTATTTGTATTTTAGACTAGATGAAGTCTGTAGAAGTGGTGATTGGAAGATGGGTTGAAAAGCTCTATGGACTAGAGTTTAAGTTCACTTAAGAAAAGTAGAGCCCAAAGTAGAGTATAATTACTCAAAACCAATTTGTTCTTTACACATAGTAATTTAGAATCCAATTGTAACTTTGAATACAGTAGTGCTAAAACTTTCTAAAGACCAGACAGTTGTGTTATTTATTATGACTTCTGCTTTTTTGTGTAACTGATCAGATATTCGTTACACATGGAATTACAATGAAAACCCTATATAATGAATTTTTTTTCACATAATTAAATTCTTACTGTATTGACATAAGGATATAACTTTCTATTGACTGTATAGATACATCATATACAAAAGTAATTTTATGTTCCAAAAAAACTGAAGCATATATCTTTTCAATCTATGCTGCTGTCATATGTCTGATAAATACTAGAACATTCATTTTATCTGCTATAGCATAGCTTTTAAAAAATTCCCACATTTACCTGTGCTATAACTTTAAAACAATAAATTATTTTAATAGGACACATTTATGTGGGTGTGTATCTGATAAAACTTCAAGAGAAATATCAATTTTGAGTTATTCATTTTTGTCTTCATATTTCTATTTATGCTTTCTCAAAACACTTAATGAGAAATTGGCTAGGCAGAAGAGCAACACTGTCAAATCAAATATACTTTTTATATTAAAGAGTTTATAGTTTAGTGGTAACATTGTAAAATAACATTTTAAGTTTTTCCTACAAAAAGAGCTAACACTATACACATTATTTTTAATAATAAAATAGTTTTCTTTAAATAATCAGGGTGTCATTCTTAATACTGCATCATAACCCCTTGTTTGTTATTCTTCCTTTTGGTTCCACAGCTGAATTTCAACATGGAATCAAATAGATAGAAAATTTACATTTTTATTTCAATAGTCATTTATTCAGTAAACCTATACCCTGTGTAGGTCTGTAGATGCCAGCAATAGGTTTTTATTTTTTGCTTACGTTAGATGTCTCCCCAGTTTTTCCCTAGGTTTGTATCATTGGTAAGTTTCAGGTTTAAAGAAGCATTGGGTGTCAATGCTAAAGGAGTTAAAAACAGAAGTCATAAACATACGGGATGGCAAAGATACAAAAATCCTTGTCATAAAAACTTTAGATCTCTTGTCCTCAGACTGTTCCTACTGTAATTTTTTTTTTTTTTAATCTTTCAGGCAGGAATCCCAAAGCCCAAATATCCAATCTCCCCAGAGAGTGCATCCAGCATTTCTTTCCAAAAGGAAATGTTTTGTCTTTGACCGGCCAATAAATGACAAAGAACTCCTAGCCTATATTGAGAATGTTCCAGAAAACCAACTGGGTCCTAAATTTCAGGAACAAACAAAGAACTTCTGTTCTTACGTCCTCACCCAGGCGAGGACCAAGACCCTCAGAGAGGGAATCATGGTCACTGGGAAACGTGAGTCTCCTTTTTACATTCTAAAAGGCTCAGTATAAGTTAAATAAATTATGTGGTGTGTTTTCTAACATTTTTGTTTGGTTCTACATATAACTTTGGGTTTAAAGATATTCATACTCTATGAAGAAATGTTTATATTTTGTAATTATCACTTTTTTGGCATTTACAAATTCTTAGAAAAATTATAAACTTTATCAGCAACATCTGTGGCTTACAATATTTGAAAAAATGTTGATAAGAAAACCTCTAACTAGGTATAAAAACAGAACATGCCCTGCCAGTGTTCCTCAGTGGTTGATCATTAGCCCATGAACCAGGATGTCATGATTTGATTCCTGTCAGGGCACATGCCTGTATTGTGGGATTGATCCCCAATAGAGTGTGTGCAGGAGGAGAGCTGATCAATATTTGTTTCTCATCAGTGTTTCTATCTCTCTATCCCTCTTCCTTCCTCTCTAAAATCAGTAAAACTATATTTTTAAAAAAAGAACATACTGTTTTCTCAAGGTAAACCCTATATAATAAGTGTAATTTGCATGAAGAATACAAAAGATAGTTTAGGCTTTGAAAGCACTCCAAGAATAACTATCAGCCCATAAATCCCTGAAAATCCATTGGAAGCTTCAGAATTAGGAGTGAAAATATCTCACTTACCTGCCTTAATTATCTACCTATGTAAACAAAGTTGCTTTTAATTTTTTAATGGGTAATTATGTTTCCAGTATCCTTTAGTATGGTAGATGAAGGTAGATATAGGATTATTTTTTTAACCCTTGTGACCTGAAGAACCATAAAAATAAGGAGTCAGTAGGAAAATGAAGGTGATGATAGTAGAAGGAGGTAGGGTTGTATGTGTGTGATTCATAAATGTGGTCTCATATTCTTTGATTTTTTGAGTGATAACTTGATATTTTCTCCTTAAATTTCCCGAGCTCAGTTTGCCAGCATTGGTGGGTTCTTGGTAAGAGCCCTATTTCTGCTTTACCAAGGGCTGCTTTCTTGATGTGTCTTCACATTGTGGAAAGGGTGGGGGGGAACCTCTATGATTCTTTGTTATAAGGGCCCCACCCTCATTACCTAATTACCTTCCAAAGGACCTACTTCCAAATACCATCACATTGGGACATTGGGGGTTAGGGTTTCATCAAATAAATTTTAAAGGAACACAACATTCACTTCAAAATATGGTTGGAGTCATAGCCAGCTGGGCCTGATCAGAAAGAATTCTGAAGATGGTGAATACAACAGGGCATCTGTAGGGTCATAAGGGTTGGGGAGAAAACAACCAAATGAAATCTAGATGTCACCAGGAGGCTGAGAGGTAGTCAGGATAACATGTCACAACCTCCAGCCTGGGTCTGAGTCAATTTGAGACCCTGAACCTGTCTCTTGGAGGATGGGACAAGATCCCAAGACAAAGGATCTTGCAACCTTGGGACAGGAAGTAATGTTAATAATTTTCCCAGCCTTTCTTTAGAGTACACCTCTGCCCATTTACTTGGTACCTGTGTCCTAGGAATGACGAAACAATTTTAGCACGGTTGGAATCAGGATCCAAGTTGGCAGTGATACCAGGTACGGGATAGATATCACAGTCTCCCCATTAAATAGGGGCACATAGTGTTCAGATAATAAATGCTGTCCTGGCCCAGGTGCAACTATTTGGTATCTCATATTTGTTTTCAAATAAAAGTGAGTTTCATTTGAAGATAGGAACCATTATGTCTTCTGCACATCTCCTGGGAGTGTATTTAGGCACAGAATATCTAAAAGCATCTTCTGGAAAAAGAAAAGGTTGACACTTACATGATGTTTTTAATTGCCAGAATGCCATGAACACATCAAATATTTGAGGCAATGGATAGTTTGGATTTTTGCTATCCGATGAAGGTCTCTAAGGTGATTTAAAGGTTAGCAGAACAACAAAAACAAGCCTTTTCTGGTAAAGTCCATGTGACCTCATGCGTCATAATCTCTGTGAAGAAGTAAACACATTTGCAATGGAGATTTTAAGCTGCTCCATCCAGTTGTGACTTCAAGTGTTCAGAGGAAAGAATGGCTTTGTCTTGTTAAGAAGAAATAATACAGTAATGAATATGTGGCCAATAAGTACAAGGGGTCAATGGAAAAGCAAACTATTCTATGGAAATCTCTGTTCTTACTGAGAGTGTGAATTGATCTTCTAATCCTTAGAGACACCCTAGATTAAAAACAAAAAGACTGTGCCTGTCTTAGGTTGTTCCTTCCTTGAGGAATCTTACCCGTCTCTGGCCAACCAGCCATCCTCTGGGGCCAAGCAGGGTGGTGTGAGGTTCAGTTCTGTCTCCTTGGTAGCCTATGCCCCTGTGGCCTCCACACCCAGCACCTGCCTTGGGAACCCCTGACCTGCTGGCATATTACCCTTTTATTAGTATACTAGAGTCCCAGTGCATGAAATTCATGCACAGGGATGGGGAGGGGATGTCCCTCAGCCCAGCCGCCTGTACCTTCTCCAATCTGGGACATCCCTCTCCCAATCTGGGACTGCTGGCTCCTAGCCGCTCATTTGTCTGCCTGCCTAATTGCCCCTCACCTCTCTGCCTGCCTGCCTGAACATCCCTAACCACTCTGCCTGCTGGCCTGATCGCCCCTAACCACTCTCCCCTGCCAGCCTGATTGCCCCTAACTGCTTCTGCCTTGGCTCCCACCATCATGGCTTTGTCAGGAAAGACATCTGTAAGGATGTCCAGAAGATGTCTGGTCTAATTAGCATATTACACACACACACACACACACACACACACATATCTATAAAATTTCTATTCATTTCAGAGATGAAGGGAGAGAGAGAGAGAGAGAGAGAGAGAGAGAGAGAGAGAGAGAGAGAGAGAGAGAGAGAGAGAGAGAGAGAGAGAGAAAACATCAATGATGAGAAAGGATTGTTGATAGGCTGCTTCCTGCATGCCCCCTGCTGGGCACTGAGCCTGCAACCTGGGCATGTGCCCTCACCGGGAATTGACCTGTGACCTCCTGGTTCTCAGGTCCATGCTCAACCACTGAGCCACCACGGCTGGGCACTTTCATTTCTAATTTTATTCATTTGGGTCCTCTCTCTTTTTTCTTGATGAGTCTGGTTAAAGGTTTGTCAATTTTACTTATCTTTTCAAAGAACCAGCTCTTTGCTTCATAAATCTTTTGTATTGTTTTTTTAAACAATATGTTGTTTATTTCTGCTGTGATCTTTATTATTTCCTTCCTTGTACTCACTTGGGCATATTTTTCCAATTTCTTTAAGTGTAAAGTTAGATTGTTTATTTGAGATTTTTCTTGTTTCCTGAGGTTGTCCTGTACTTCTATGAGTTCCCTCTTAAGACTGCTTTCACTGTGTCCCATAGATTGTAGGTTGTATTCTCATTTTCATTTGTTTCAAGGTAACTTTTGACTTCTTCCTTGATCACATTATTAACCCATTCATTGTTTAGTAACATGTTATTTAACCTCCATATCTTTGTGTGTGTGTTTTTTTTTTTCTTCTTTCTTTTTTGTGGTTGATTTCTAGTTTCATACCATTAGGGTCAAAGAAGATGCTTGATATGATTTCAATCTTTTTAATGTATTGAGACTGTTTTGTTACTTAACGTGTGCTCTATTCTAGAAATATGTTCCATGTGTACAGGAAAAGAATTTATATTCTGCTGCTTTGTGGTGTAATGCTTTGAAGATATGTCAAATTTATCTGATCTAGTGTGCCATTTAAGGCCATTTGTTATTTTCTATCTGGAGGATTTAGCCAGTGATGTCAATTGGTTGTTAAAATTTCCTGCTGTAACTGCATGAATGTCAATCTTTCCCTTTATGTCCATCAAGATTTGCTTTACATACGAGGTGCTCCTATGGTGGGTACATAAATGTTTACCAGAGTTATTTCCTCTTGTTGGATTGCCCCTTTGATCATTATGTAGTATCTTTATTTGTCTCTTACTATGGTTTTTGTTTTAAAGTCTATTTTGTCAGATATAAGTAGTGCTACCCCAGCTTTTTTTCATGTCATTTGCATGAAATTTTTAAAAATCTTTTTACTTTTAGTCTGCAAGTGTCTTTCATTCTGAGGTGGGTCTCTTGTAGACATTATATATATGGGTCTTGATTTCTTATCCATTCAGCTGCCTTATGTCTTTTGATTAGAGCATTTAAGCCACATTTATATTTGAAGTGATTATTCATGGGTACATATCTTTTGCCATTTTATTCTTTTAACTCTGTTCATCTTTATTTTGTTTTTATTTCTTCCTCTACTTCTTTAAGCAGGCCCTTTAGTATTTCTTGTAATACTGGTTTGGTGGTAACATTCCTGTAGTGTGTGTGTGTGTGTGTGTGTGTGTGTGTGTGTGTGTGTGTGTCTGGGAAGCTTTATTTTCTCCTTCAATTTTAAATTATAGTCTTGCTGGGTGAAGTAGTCTTGGTTGTAGGTACTTGCTTTTCATCCTTTGAATATTCATGCCAATCCCTCCTGCCTGAAATGTTTCTGTTGAGAAATCAGCTGATAGTCTTATTGGAGCATGTTTCATATGTTTTTCTTTTGCTGCTTTTAAGATTCTCTCTTTGTCTTTAAACTTTGCCATTTTAACCTTTTGCCTTAAAATTAGTTAAATTATGTAAGTGCAGACATGAGCTGTCTCATGATCAATTAGCAACATTTGGACACAGAAACACGCATTATCTCGTGACCAGCATTAAAGTGTTAATTTTGATGTGTCTTATTGTGGGCCTCTTTGGGTTCATCTTGTTTGGGACTCTCTTCACTTCCTGGACTCGTATATCTTTTTCCTTCACCAGGTTAGGGACGTTTTTAATCATTATTTCTTAAAATAGGTTCTTGTTCTCTTGCTCTCTCTCTTCTCCTTCTGGACCCGCGCCCCCCCCCCCCACCCCCCATGATGTGAATGTTGTTATGCTTCATGTTGTCCCAAACATCCATTAAACTCCTCATTCTTTTTTTTTTTTTCTACTCTGATTGCATGTTTCTCTCTACATTGTCTTCCAAATCACTGATGCAGTCTTTTGTTTTATCAAACCTACTTTTTATTCCTTCTACTGTATTCCTGATTTCAGGAATGGTATTATTCCTTTCTAACTGGTCCATTTTTATAGTTTCTATGCCTTTTAAAAAAAATCTTTGTTGTTTCAGGTATTACATATGTCTCCTTTTCCCCCTGTTGACGTCTCCCACCCACCAGCACATGGCCTCACCCCCGTGTGTCTGTATCCATTGGTTATGCTTGTATGCATGCATACAAGTCTTTCAGTTGATCTCTTACCCCTCTCCCCCCATACACAACCCTCTCCTTCTGCCTTCCCTCTGAGGTTTGACAGTCTGTTTGATGCTACTCAGTCTCTGGATCTATTTTTGTTCATTATTTTATATTGTTGATTATATTCCATAAATGTGTGAGATCATGTGATATTCATCTTTCTCCAACTGGCTTATTTCACTTAGCATAATGCTCTCCAGGTCCATCCACACTATTGAGAATGGTAAGAGTTCCTTCTTTTTTACAGCAGTGTAGTATTCCATTGTGTAGATGTACCACAGTTTTTTAATCCACTCCTCTGCGGATGGAAACCTAGGCTATTTCCAAATCTTAGCTTTGTAAATTGTGCTGCTATGAACATAAGAGTGCATATATCCTTTCTGATTGGTGTTTCTAATTTCTTGGGGAATATCCCTAGAAGTGGGATTACTGGGTCAAATGGGAGTTCCATTTTTAATTTTGTGAGGAAAAAGTTAATTGTTTTCCACAGTGACTGCACAGTCTGCATTCCTACCAGCAGTGCACAAGGGTTCCTTTTTCTCCATATCCTCACCAGCACTCGTTGTTTGTTGACTTGTTGATAACAGCCATTCTGACAGGTGTGAGATGGTACTGTATTGTCGTTTTGATTTGCATCTCTCAGATGATTAGTGACTTTGAGCATGTTTTCATATGCCTCTTGGCCTTCCTTCTGTCTTCTTTCAAAAAGTATCTATTTAGGTCCGTTGCCTATTTTTTGATTGGGTTGTTTATTTTCCTTTTGTTAAGTTGTATGAGTTCTCTGTAAATGTTGGAGATTTAAACCCTTATCGGTGATAACATTGGCAAATATGTTCTCCCATGCATTGGGCTTTCTTGTTGTTTTGTTGATGGTTTCTTTTGCTGTGAAAAAGCTTTTCATTTTGATGTCGTCCCATTTGATTATTTTCTCTTTAGTTTCCATTGCTCTAGAAGTGGTATCAGTGAAGAAATTGCTTCGGCATATGTCTGAGATTTCTCTGCCTATGGATTCCTCTAATATTTTTATGGTTTCCCTTCATATGCTTAAGTCCTTGATCCATTTTGAGTTTATTTTTGTATATGGTGTAAGTTGGTGGTCTAGTTTCATTTTTTTTGCATGTATCTGTCCAATTTTCCCAACACCATTTATTGAAGAGACTATCTTGACTCCATTGTATGTTCATGCCTCCTTTGTTAAATATTAATTGAGCATAGTGGCTTGGGTCAATTTCTGGGTTCTCTATTCTATTCCATTGATCTATATGTCTGTTCCTGTGCCAGTACCAGGCTGTTTTGAGAACAGTGGCTTTGTAATACAGCTTGAAATCTGGTATTGAGATCCCACCTACTTCATTCTTCTTTCTCAGGATTGCTGCAGCTATTCGGGGTCTTTTTTTATTCCAGGTGAATTTTTGGAAAGTTCGTTCTAGGTCTGCAAAATATGCTGTTGGTATTTAATGGGGAGTGCACTGAATCTATAGATTGCTTTGGGTAGTATGGACATTTTAATGATGTTGATTCTACCATTCCATGAACACGTTATATTCTTCCATTTGTTTATGTCTTCCTCTATCTCTTTTTCCAATGTCCTATAATTTTCTGAATACAGGTCTTTGACCTCCTTAGTTAAGTTTATTCTTAGGTATCTTAATTTTTTGGTTGCAGTGGTAAATGTGATTGTTGTTGTTGTTTTTTTTTTTTTTTTTAGTTTCTCTCTCTATGAGTTCATTATTGGTATGTAAAAAATCCATAGATTTCTGGGTGTTAATTTTGTATCCTGCTACATTGCTGAATTCATTTATTAAGTCTAGTAGTTTTTTGATGGGCTTTTTAGGGTTTTCTTTGTACAACACCATGCCATCTGCGAATAATGACAGTTTTACTTTTTCTTTTCCAATTTGTATGCTTTTTATTTCTTCTTCTTGTCTGATCACTATGGCTAGCACTTTCAGTACTATGTCAAACAGGAGTGGTGAAAGTGGGCATCCCTGTCTTGTTACTGTTCTTAGGGGAATTGGTTTTAGTTTTTGCCTATTGAGTATGATGTTGGCTGAAGGTTTGTCATAGAAGGCTTTTATTATGTTGAGATATATCTCCTTTGCTGAGAGTTTTTTTTTTTAATCAAGAAAAAGTGTTGGATTTTGTCAAATGCTTTTTCTGCATCAATTGATATGATTATGTGATTTTTGTCTCTCAGTTTATTTATGTGATGTGTCACATTTATTAATTTGCAGATATTGTACCATCCTTGCATCCCAGAATAAATCCTACTTGGTCATGGTGTATGATCTTTCTAATGTAATGTTGGATAAGATTTGCTAGAACTTTGTTGAGCGTTTTAGCATCTATGTTCATCAGTGATATTGGCCTGTAATTCTCTTCCTTTGTAGTGTCTTTATCTAGTTTTGAGATTAGGGTAATGTGGCTTCATAGAAAGTGTTCCTTCCTCTCGAATTTTTTGGAATAGTCTGAAGAGGATAGGTTTCAGTTCTTCTTTGAATATTTGGTAAAACTCCCCTGTGAAGCCATCTGGCCCTGGGATTTTGTTTGCTGGAAGTTTTTTGATTATTGCTTCAATTTCTTCCATAATTATTGACCTATTCTGATTTTTTATTCTTACTGATTGAGTTTTGGAAGGTCATATTTTTCTAGGAATATGTCCATTTCCTTTAGGTTGTATAGTTTGTTGGAAGAGAGTTGTTCACAGTATTTTTTAACAATCCTTTGTATTTCTGTGGGGTATGTTGTTATTTCGCCTCTTTCATTTCTGATTTTGTTTATTCGGGTCCTCTCTCTTTGCTTCTTGGTGAGCCTGGCTAGAGGTTCATCAATCTTGTTTATCATCTATGCTCTTTTTCATGCTGTTATAGTTCTAAGTTCCTTGAGTATACTTATAACAATTACTTTGAACTCTATATCTGTTAAATTACTTATCTCCATTTCATAGATCTTTTTCTTGAGAGTTTTCCCATTCTTTCTGTAGGGAGAGGCTATAGGGTTAAACCTCGGACTGACCTGTTGGCAAAACTGCAAACAAGTCCCAGCTTAGAGGGCACAGCTCTCTTAGCATAATTAATCTTGACCTTATGATGCTCCCTAGATCCTCCCTAGGTAGCTAATGGACTGTGGGAGGTACAGCAAGTGCTGCCAAAACAAGTGAAACTCACAAGAACATTGTAACATTGTAACATATGTAACTATGGTGACCACTACCTTGTTTACCTCTAACTATAAAATAAAGCATCAGGTTGCCTTCTGGATCTCTCACTGTGGCCAGACCCAGGCACAGGAGTTCCACCCAGCCCCAGCTTGTTCTCTATGTCTGTCTTTTCTTTAACCCTTCGCCACCCTCACTCAGGCCCACCGAACCCTTGGCTGTGCTGGCCCGGCACACTTTCATTTGGGGCCTTTATTTTTGGCTTTCTAATTTGGCTGCCTCTTTGTCTTTGCTTCTATGTATCAGAGAGATCAGTGATGACACCAGTCTTCATGGTGTTGCCTTAGTTTAGGTGTCCTTTGGGACCCAAATGTCTAATCTCCTTTATCTACTGACTGGCTTGCTGACTGTGAGGCTGAACCCTTACCACATGTGCCAATTGCTGTGCAGGTGCTGACTGATGAGAGAGAGAGAGAGAGAGAGAGAGAGAGAGAGAGAGAGAGAGAATAAAAAGGTAAGAGAGAAAAAGGAAAAGGAGTGAAAGAAAAAAAGAGAAGAAGAAGAAGAAAACTGAAAAGGAAAAAGAAGTAAAAAGTAAAAGAAAAGATAAAACAGAGTTCGCCTCACTTGGGTTTAGTGATTTCCCTTTGGATTTGCTGTTTTTGAAGTTTATTGGATTGTGCTCTGTTGCTGTCTAAAGCTGGCCACTTGGTGTGTTGGTTCTGGGACTTTTGGGAGGCACTCAGGTGCAAGCCAATGTCAGACGCTGTCTGTGCCTGGCCCTCAACCTGTTTGAAGCTACAAGTGATTCACACTTCGTGGCTGACTCTGCTGGTCATGGGCGCACACAGAAAAAGCAAAGCTGTGCTCCAAGGCTGGCTTTTACCAGCACCAGACCCAGGGGAAGGTTAGTGAAAGTCTCAAGGCACTTTGAGACCCACCTCCTCCTGCCTCTGCCTGCTGTCTGTCTGTTAGGCTCAGACACTGAAAGGGGCTCTGGCGGATTCAGGAGAATGTAGCTGGTGGAACTCCCATGAGAGGGAGGTGCTGTTTAGGCTGATTCAAGGATGATGGTAGGTATGGTCCCTATCCCAGAGTCTCACTGCTGAATCTGTCATGATTTTTCCCTGACCTCAACAGGGTGGAGGCCCTAGTAGTCAGTTGGTTAGGGCCTCCAGAGCACAGAGGTTGTGTTGGCCAGGAGCTGAAGCCTAAGAGGATGGTTCTGTTGAATCTCCTTTGTGGGCCAAGTGCTGGTAAGGTTCACAGGAAAGTGGGGGCAGATTAGCCCTGTCCCAAAGCCCATCAAAGACATCCTGTCAGTTTTCTCTGACTTCTACTCCTCAGCCAATGCAGCTGACTACAGCAGTTTCTAAGCTATTCAGGGTGGGGTGCCAGGGAGTTCAGAGGGTGGGGTAATTGCTTTCCTCCAGGTTGATGTCACTTGGAGGGAATGTTCCACCCGAGAATGATGACAGCTGTGGTATTGGAGATTGATTCAGTGCAGGGGTCCCCCCAGCCTCCTCCCCAGAGCCTCAAACCCCAGACTCTCCTCAGGCAACTTTAGACCATACCACCTTTTTTTCTGCTGGAACTCAGGGTGAATGACTGTGAAGAAATTCTGTGCATTGGACCTTTAAGAGGGTGCCTGTGCCTATAGCAGATTCCATCTCCCCTTGGTGGACAGAAACCCTGCTGCTTTTTCACAGCCAGATGTTATGTGAACACCCCTTTCTGGCTCTGGAACTCTTGGCTGTGGAGCCCAGTCTGGGGTTTCAGCCCTGTACTTCTCAGGGGGAACCCCCACAGCTGATATATCCCTCCAGAACCTCAGCCTCCCCTTCTGGGAGTGAGACCAGCCCTTTTTGCATCTTCGCCGGTCCTACCAGTCTTGATGTGGCTTCTTTTGTAAATGTTGGTTATTAGACTCCTCTGCAGCTGGTTTTTGGTGGTTATTCAGTATGTTCTTTAATTTAGTTGCAGTTCCAGTTTGGTCCTGGCAGGAGATGATTGCAGCTTCCACCTACGCTGCTGCCATCTTGGAAAACTGTGCCATGACCATCTCTTTGTGATCATTTGTCCCATGCTGGACTGAATATGGTGCCCACTCCTTGTCCAGTTGATTGGTCCAGGAATAAAACCTGAAAAATATGAATTAATTAATCATTTTCCCTGATATATTTCAACTAGGAGATGCTCCAACTCCTCTTTGTGTCTATTGAATGCTAATCTATAATAATAAAAGTGTAATATGCTAATTAGATCAGATGCCCTTCTGGATGAAGTCAAGGCAGCTGCCACATTACCCTAATCTCAAAACTAGATAAAGACACTACAAAGGAAGAGAATTACAGGCCAATATCACTGATGAACATAGATGCTAAAACGCTCAACAAAATTCTAGCAAATCTTATCCAACATTACATTAGAAAGATCATACACCATGACCAAGTAGGATTTATTCTGGGATGCAAGGATGGTACAATATCTGCAAATTAATAAATGTGACACATCACATAAATAAACTGAGAGACAAAAATCACATAATCATATCAATTGATGCAGAAAAAGCATTTGACAAAATCCAACACTTTTTCTTGATTAAAAAAAAAAAACTCTCAGCAAAGGAGATATATCTCAACATAATAAAAGCCTTCTATGACAAACCTTCAGCCAACATCATACTCAATAGGCAAAAACTAAAACCAATTCCCCTAAGAACAGTAACAAGACAGGGATGCCCACTTTCACCACTCCTGTTTGACATAGTACTGAAAGTGCTATGTGGAGGGAACCAAGCCCCTTGCATTAATTTCATGTATCGGGCCTCTATCTATCCTATATAATAAAGAGATAATATGCAAATTGACTGTTACTCCAACACACAAGATGGCTGCCCCCATATGGTCAAAAACGGCCACCCTCATGTGGACACAGATGGCTGCCACAAGATGGCCAGCAGGGGAGGGCAGTTGTGGGCAATCAGGCCAGCAGGGGAGGGCAGTTAAGGGTGATAGGGCCAGCAGGGGAGGGCAGTTGGGGGCAACCAGGCCTGCAGGGGAGGGCAGTTAGAGGTGACTAGGCCTGCAGGTGAGGGAAGTTAGGGACAATTGGGCCGGCAGGGGAGCAGTGAGGCATTTGATCAGGCTGGCAGGGGAGTGGTTAGGGTGTGATCAGGCTGGCAGGCAGAAGCAATTAAGGGTAATCAGGCAGGCAGGCAGGCAGGCAAGCGGTAGGGAGCCAGCAGTCCTGGATTGTGAGAGGGATTTACAGCTGTCTGTTTAAACATCAGTTGGACATCCCTCGAGGAGTCCCAAATTGGAGAGGGTGCACCGGGCCTCTAGTCTTATCTAATAAAAGAGTAATATGCAAATTAACCATCACTCTGCTACACCCACAAGTCACACCCACCAGCCAATCAGAAGCAATTATGCAAATTAACCCAACCAAGGTGGCTGTGACCACAGAGCAAGGAGGAGGCTTGGGTTTCCCCAGCAATGGAGGAAGCCAAGCTTTCCACACACCCTGGACAGCCAAGGCCTCCACTCAAGGCTACAAAGTTTCAATTATAGAAGATAAATAAATCCCAGATACCAGGGCCTTTGCTTGGGTTGCCAGGGGGCATGGCCAGCCTGCAAACCACCACAGGTCCCTCACTCAGGCCGCCCCATGCCCCAAGGGAACTCCCACCATGATCCGGGACACCTTGGTATCTGAATGAAGGGCCATGTGCTGAAGCAGAGATAACATGTGATGAGGAGAGGGGCAGGCAGAAGCCTGATTGTGCAGGTGCTTGCAGCCATAATATGGAGAAAGAAAGTTTCTAATGCTTTTGTGTAGAAAAAATGACTTAATTTTTGTTTTAAAAAATTCACCATCACTTCTGTGTGAATATGAATTAATACTGCCAAAACTAATTATTTCTGGCCATGCCTTTAACTCTAAAAGCAGGCCAACCAGCACCTTTTTAAAATTACCAACATGTTAGTTAAAGACTTAAAAAAGTGTCACATATTTGTCCTTGCAATTGACAATGAGAGGTGCTGGAACTCTTAAATAAGATATTTCTCCCCTTTCCCTCCAGATTGCACACACTTGCAGTCATTACTTTTTCTTTCCAGCTTTAGTGAGATATAATTCCAGCTTTAGTGATATATATATATCACTATATATAATTTATATATTTTATATCAATTATACACACACACACACACATACAATATTCTGTAAGTTTAAGTTGAACAGTAATTAGGTTTTAAAATAATCTAGTATGAAGGTTTTTCAGCCAGCAAAACAATGTTAGGTCATTCAAGGCCACTGGGAATGGCATTTACTGGAAACATTCTTTCTGAAACTGAAAGCAATGAAAAGCTACTTTCATAACAGGTCCATTTCCATGAAATCAGCTTCTTTTCTGTAGAAGAAATCTAGGAGCCTGGTTTTGATAATCTAAATTCATAGCAGAATGTGTAAAAAGTGTTCATACAATTAAATAACTGTCCCTAATGTGCTTTTGCACACTCTCTTTAGACCTTATTCTCCTCCCCCCCCCTCTGCCCACTGGGGTCCACTTGTATTTCACAGGTCAAAATAAATAAACAAACAAATAAATAAATAAATAATAAATAAATAAATAAAATGTGCACCCGCTGCTTGCTTGGAAACTTCACTAAAACTCCAGAAAGCTATAATTAAACTTGTGGAATTAAGTTTAAGATGCATGCTTCTGTTCTCCTCTGGTACATTTTACCACAGGATTTCTAAAGCAAAGGTGTCTGAGCACTATTTGAACTTAGAATTGCTCAAGCGCAGCCTCCTTCTTTCTTATAGCAGAATAGATAGGCATTGGCATATCATATTATAAAAAGATAACATATAAAAAGATGAAACAGAAGTTGATTTTTTAAATAGCTGATCCCCCAGCTCTTAATACAAAAGAAGATGTGTGCATTTGTAAAAATTCATTAATGTGTCTATTGAAGCAGAGGGGAGAATTCAAGGATGTAAGTGTTAGCAGCAAACCTCAATAATAAAAAATGGTGCCCTGTTGTTTTGTTAGATACAGTTTAATTGCTCCTGAAAGCAAGGTAGTGAATAAAGGATAGACTAAAACAGGGAAAGGAGGATGGAACCAGCAAGGTAGAAATGGGGCTGGGCTTCTGTGGATTGAAAAAGCCATGGTTCCCTTCAAAGCTGTGAAGGGCAAAAAAGATGTCCTCCCCATTTTCAGTAAAATCTATTACACTCACATAAGCTTTTTGGATAGTCTTGCATTTGGGAGTGAGCGTATAGGAGATGATGCACACAGCTCTATATCTGAATGGATTACCATCTAGATTCTAGAAGGTGAAGTCATTGTCACTGTGTCTGCAAAAGCCATGTTGCAGGGAACCAGGCAATGACTCAAGATGGTCTCAGCTAGCCCCTGAAACCACCCAAATGTCACAGGAAATCATGGGAATCAATCCTTTTCTCTTTGGGAGGTCTTTTAATTTGAGACAGTACATTTGAATTAGGGAAATGGGATTTTTTGAAATAAATTACCTAAGCAGAGTGAAGTCCATCATGAATTAACAAACAAAATATAGCTCTGTGAGTGGATCCTAGGGAAGTGAATGGAAGTTCAGCCACATATTCTTGGACTATTCTAAATTCTTTTTTTTTTTTTTATGTTTTTATTTTTTTTTCTTAATTAAATCTTTATTGTTCAGATTATTACAGGTGTTCCACTTTTTTTCCCCCCATAGCTCCCCTCCACCTGATTCCCCACCCCACCCCATGCCCTTACCCCCCGCCACTGTCTTCATCCATAGGAGTAAGATTTTTGTCCAATCTCTTCCCGCACCCCTCACACTTGCTTCCCCTGAGAATCGTCAGTCCACTCCCTTTCTATGTCCCTGATTCTATTATATTCACCAGTCCATTCTGTTCTTCAGATTTTTTATTCACTTGATTTTTAGATTCACTTGTTGGTAGGTATGTATTTGATGTCATTTTGTTGTTCATAATTTTTATCTTTACCTTTTCTTCTTCTTCTTCTTCTTAAAGAATACCCTTCAGCATTTCATGTAATCCTGGTTTGGTGGCGATGAACTCCTTTAGCTTTTTCTTGTCTGTGAAGCTCTTTATCTGACCTTCAACTCTGAATGATAGCTTTGCTGGGTAGAGTAATCTTGGTTGTAGGTTCTTGCTGTTCATCACTTTGAATATTTCTTGCCACTCCCTTCTGGCCTGCATAGTTTCTGTTGAGAAATCAGCTGACAGTCGTATGGGTACTCCCTGGTAGGTAATTAACTGTTTTTCTCTTGCTGCTTTTAATATTCTCTCTTTGTCTTTTGCCCTTGGCATTTTAATTATGATGTGTCTTGGTGTGGTCCTCTTTGGGTTCTTCTTGTATGGGGTTCTGTGCGCTTCCTGAACTTGTAAGTCTATTTCTTTCACCAGGTAGGGAAAGTTTTCTGTCATTATTTCTCCTAATAGGTTTTCAATATTTTGCTCTCTCCCTTCTTCTGGCACCCCAAAAATTCGGATGTTGTTTCGCTTAAAGTTGTCCCAGAGGCTCCTTACATTATCTTCATATTTTTGGATTCTTTTTTCTTTTTGTTTTTCTGGTTGGATGTTTTTTGTTTCCACATATTTCAGATCTTTGGTTTGATTCTTGGGGTATGTTGATCTACAGTTGAGTTTCTGTATATTCTTTATTTCAGACAGTGTATGCTTCATTTCTGACTGGTCCTTTTCCATTTTTTTGGCATTCTCATTAAGGTCCTTGAAGGTCTCACTAAGCTCCTCAGAAGTGTCATCAAGTTTCTCGGCAGTTTTTAGAAGATTCTTGAGTAACCTTATAAATGTGATTCTGAACTCTATGTCATCCAGTAGTTTGCTTTCCTCCGTTTCTTTCATTCGTGACATGTTTCTTTGTTTCTGCATTTTGGCTTCTTCCCTGTGTTGATGGAGTGGCTTTGTGTGGTAGGTGACCTATAGGGGGCAGTAGCTCAGCCTCCCCAATCACCTGATGTGGATGCTCTTGGTACACCCCTTTGTGGGCTGAGTGCAAAGTCTTGGTGTAGTTAAGCCTGAATTGCTGTTGGTACGCTGGGAGGAATTGACCTCCAGGCCAATTAGCTGTGAGCACTCCCTGTGTCTATAATGGAAGAAGTGCTGCGCTGAAGACACGCTTATGGGGCAGGACTTGTTTCAGTGGGGCTTTGGTGCTCACTGAGTCTGCCTCTTGAATGTGTCACTTATGGATGTGAGGAGTTGTAATCTGTTGTCTCACACTGACCACTAGGTACACTGGCTTCTGGATCTCCAATGGGGTGCAGGTCAGCTACTGTCTGAGGCCACTCAGCAGGAGCTACAGTGAGAGCTGCAGTTTTCTCCTCTTTGCTTGGGGTTTGGAGGTTTTGGAGCTGTCTGACCCGGGCTGCAAGTTTTCTAGGTTAAGCTGCAATAGGGCAGGCTTTCTTATGCTAATTGAGCTGCTTGGAGCTTGGGTGGGTTTGTAGGTTGTGTGGGGCGGGGTCTCAGGGCGTCACTAGGTTAGGGCGTGGCAAACAGCAATGGCTGCTAGTAAGCCCGCTCTGTGTCCCGACCGTGTCCTGGAATCCTGTGCCCCAGTGCCGTAAACAATTATTCCTGCGCGCAGCTCTGCTAGCAAGCCACTCTCACTGGCAGACAGTCCAGCTTCTCCCCGTAGGAGTTTGGGTCCCCCGCGTCTCCCCAGAGACTGGATTTCAGAGTAATCGGGGGCTTGTCTCCGTTGGGGTTGAAAAAAGCAACGCACCCAGTCGCCCGCCGCCAGCCCGGATCGCGCGCCTCAGTACCTCAGCTTTTCAGCGCTCGTGCAGGTCTCAATGCTCTTTTCTCTTTCCTTCTAGTTGTAGAACTTCCACTCAGCCAGCTTTCCCGTGGTTCTGGGTGATAGACGTTTTATCTTTTAGTTGCAGTTTAAATTGTTGTCGGAGGCAGCAGTTTAGGTGTTTACCTATGCCGCCATCTTCGTGATTTTCTAAATTCTTTACTATGATTCATGAGTTGGGGACTGGGCTCTCAGCATGAGATTGGCTCTGAGTTAAGTACTGGAGTATGAACTACAGATTATGTCTGCTAAATACTATGGATGGTCTTATAAATATTAAAAAATGAAAGTAGTCTAAATGTGTTTCAGCGGGCAAACCCAAATGTTATATTTGTATTCATAAACACAGCTATTTAAGGATACATGTGTCACACACAGTTCTCAAAGAAATATGATGTGATAAAAGAAATATTATAACCAGCTACATATTATGCAAGATTGTTTCTAACAAAATAATGAAAAGGAATATCAAATTACCAATAAACATTTTAAAAAAGATTATAAATTAAATTTACAATTACAATGTGATTAAAAATAAAATGTGACTTCACTATGCATCTGCCAAATGAAGAGCAGGAAGACAGTGTGAAAGTCTGATGAGGTTGTAAAACCTGGGATGTTCTACATTCTAGTGAAAATATAAACTAGTACAATTATGAAAAAGTTTGACAGTATGTAGTAATACTGAACATACTTTACAGAATCCTTTTGTATGTATATGCAAGAAGAATTTGCACACATGTAGACTAAAGATAGGTGCAATGTTCAAATGTTCATCAACACTTGTATGGGTAAATAAATTATCCTGTATTCATAGAATGTAATATTATATAGTGATGAGAATAAGTGATCTTTGGCTACACACAAAAATACGGACTAATCTCTGAATTATAATATTGAAAAACACACTTTATACTAAAGGGTACATTGTTTATGATTTCACTTAAATAAAGTGCTAAAGCAGGATAGTGGTTATTTTTTTATAGGAAGTATGGGAGTTGGTAAAGCTGGAAGGGAAAACAAGAAATAAATTGGGGTTCCCATCATGATTTGAGTTTCATACTTGGATGATGTGTTCAGTTTTGAAAATTCATAAAGTTGTGTTTATGAAGTATACACTTTTATTTAGGTACTAGTAGCCTTGTGCATGAATCCGTGTGTGAGTAGCTCGCTGCTGCTTGCCTCAGCTGGCCACCCGCTCACCGCAGCTGGTAGCTCTCCACCACTTGTAGCTCGCTGCCCCACCCTCCTGTAGCTCTCTGCCTGCTCCCCACTCTCCTGTAGCTCTCCACCACTTGTAGATTGGTTGTGACATTATGGCATCCCTGCTAATTTGCATATTCCTTTATTATTATGTTAGATGTATATCCTCAGAGAAGTTTAATTAAAAGATATCTGGGAATCAATCTAAAGAACACATGCAAGGACTATACACTGAAATCTATAGAATATTACTGAGAGATTCTTAAATATATTGAACATGTTTTGTGTCCTAACATGTGATTTGTTTCAGAAAATGTTCCATGTGCACTTGAAAAGAATGTATATTCTGCTGTTTTGAGGAGAAATGCTTTGAAGATATCAATTAAACCCATCTAATGTAGTGTGCCATTTAAGGCTGTTGTTTCCTTGTTGATTTTCTATCTGGAAGATTGATCCATTTATGTCTATGGGGTGTTAAAATCCCCACTATGACTATATTACTGTCAATCTCTCCTTTATTGCTATCAACATTTGCTTTATATAATTAAGTAGTCCTATGTTGGTTGCATAAATGTTTAGAAGGATTGTACCCTCTTTTTTAATTGCTTTCTTTATCATTATGTAGTGTCCATTTTTGTGTGTTACTATAGCCTTTTATTAAACTCTATTTTGTCTGATATATGTATTGCTACCCCAGTTTTTATTTTCTTTTCCATTTGCATGGAATATCTCTTTACCAGCCTTTTACTTTATTCTTTGTATCTTTCATTCTCAGGCATATCTCTTATATATAGCATATATATGGGTCTTGTTTTCTTATCCTTTAAACCACCCTATGTATTTTGATTAGAGTATATAAGCCATTTACATTGAAGAGATTATAGATAAATACATACATATTCCCATTTTATTCTTTTAATTATGTTGCTCTGATTTCTTCTTCTTCTTTCTTCTTCTTTTTCATGAAAGCCCTCTAACATTTCTTGTAATGCTGATTTGGTGCTAATAAACTTCTTTAGCTTTTTCTTGTCTGAGAAGCTCTGTATTTCTCTTTTAATTTTAAACAATAGTTTTGCTGGATAGAGTAGTCTTAACTGATTTTCTCTCTTTAAAATAAGTTACTTTAAATTGATTTCAGTGAGGAAGGGAGCAGGAAAGAGAGAAACATCAATGGTGAGAGAGAATCATTGATCAGCTGCCTCCTGCACACCCCTTACTAGGGATCGAGCCTGCAACCTGAGCATGTGTCATGACTGGAAATTGAACCATGATTTCTTGGTTCATAGATCAACGCTCAACCACTGAGCCACACAAGTTGGGCTTAACTAGTTTTCTCTTGAAGATTTTAAGATTCTTTCTTTTTCTTTAACCTTTGCCATTTTAATTATGATGTGTATTGGTGTGGGCCCCTTTGGGTTAATTTTGTTTAGGACTCCCTGTGTTTCCTGGACTTGTGTGTCATTTTTTCTTTATCATGTTGGGAAAATTTTCTGTCTGTATATTTTCAGATACGTTATTAATCCCTTCTTGCTCTCTTCTTTTTCTTGTACCTCTATGATGTGAAGTTGGCTATATCATGTTTTCCCAAATGTCCCTTAAAGTATCCTGTTTTTAAATTCCTTTTTTCGTTATGATGCTCTAATTGGATTTTTTTTTAACCTTGTCTTCAAATCATTCATTTGATCCTATGCTTCACCCAACCTAGTATTTATTCCTTTTAGTGTATTTTTCATTTCAGATGTTGCATTCTTCATTTATGACTGTTTTTTATGTGTTTTTTGTGTGTGTCCCTTTTCATGTTGTTATAGTTCTCACTAAGTTTTTGAGCATCCATGTAATCATTCTTTTAATTCTATATCTGGCAAATTACTTGCCTCCATTTCATTTAGCTGTTTTCTAGAGATTTCTTCTCTCTCCTTTTTTTATTTGGGGCATCTTTCTTTGTCTCCCCAGTTTGGCTGCTCTTTGTGTTTATTTCTATGTATTATGTAGATTTGCTGGGAATCCCTATCTTGGCATGTTTGCCTTATGTATTAGGTGTTTTGTTGGACCCTGTGGTGCATTCTTCATGATCACCTGTGCTGGGTGGTTCAGGAATGACCCTTGTGTGGGTTATGTGGACTCTCTTTCTGTAATTCAGTCTTGGTTGCTATTGGCCGTTTTGTGTGTGGGGTTGATACTCAGGATGGCTGACTTGTGAAGATCAATCCCCATCACGGTGTACAAGGTTCTGAATTTGCCTCAGCGGAGTCTTGTGCCTGCTGAGATCTCTCTTTGGACATGCCACTTGTGAAGCTAATGGGATCTTGTGCAAGTCAGTTCACTGAAGCTGGACACTGTGTTCATTGGCTGTGGCCCTCTTGTAAGAGATTCTGGCACAGATCAATGTCAAACACTGATTGTGACCGGCCCTGGCCAACTTCTTTGGAACTTCAGAGTGATGCACTATTTATGGCTGCCTTTGCTGAGACTTGTTGTGCATGAAAATTATCAAACTGCTCACCAAAGCTGACTTTTACCAACACCAAGCCCAGGAGAACCAAAAGTCCCAAGGAATTTTGAGAGCTACTTCCATCTGCCTTTGACTGCCTGCTGAAATAACCTCTGGAAGTACTTGAGTTCATGAGGTACGTTCTCTGTGAGTCACCAGGTAGGGGTGATTGGTGTTCACCAGATTGATATAGTTTCAAACTTGGTGATAGTCCTGGGACTGAGCAAATGTCCCAAAGTATAACAAGACTAGCTGCCATCTGCTGATTGCTCACATGACTTTGTAGTGGGTCAGGGTCTCAATGAGCCACCAGAGTGAGGCCAGTAGAGTTTATCAGGCCCTAACAGACCTAGATTTGGCATGTGAAGGGAAGGCTCTGCACTGCTAGGGTGTGCAAAGAAGAATTTTCCTTGTCTTCTAGCCATCCAACTTAGTCTGTCCCAAAGTCTGCCAGGATCCTGATCTCAGCAGAATGGACCCACTGGGAGAGGGGGAGGTACAGGTGAGGTTTGCGGAAAGGTGAGGAGTGTTACACCTGCCTCAGAGCCACACAACTCTGTATTTCCCAGATTCTTCTCAGAACTCATCAGGATGGAGTCACCAAGAGTCAAGAAGGTGGGCCTCTGGGAGCCAGGAGAGTGGGGTTAGTGGATCTTCCCTGAGTGGAGGGAGCAAGTCAGATTCATGGTAATGTTGGGGGATGTCCCCCTCCCTAAAGCCATGCGATAGATCACTGACATCCCCTGAGTCTGTCTAGACCTTTGCACCATGGTCTAGATAACAGACTCCTCAGCAAAGTGTGAGCTCTGCAGGATGGGGTGAAAGAGAGTTCAGAAGGTGGCACTACTACATTCACCCAGGCTAATTCTGTAAGGTGGGCCATACTCTCACCAAGAAAGATGGCATCTGCAGAGTGGTAGAGTGATTGAGGACAGGGGTTCCCAGCAGCTATCCCCTCAATTCTCTTCCCAGAACCACAGACCAGATTCTCCTCATACAACTTTAGTGCATTCCACGCTCTCTCTGCCATAACCCAAGGTGAGGGACTATAAACAAGATTTTGTATGTTGGCCCTTTAAAAGTGTGCCTGTGTCTCTAGCAAATATCTGTCTCTTCTTGGCAGACAAAATCCTTGCTGATTTTCACAGCCAGATGTTATGAGGCAGCTTCTTTTTGGCTCTTGTGCACTGGATTGGGAGCCTGGTGTGGGGTTGAAACCTCATATTCTCAGGGAGAACCTTTCTAGCTGAGATATTCTCTGGAGTTACAGTGCAGCCTATAATTAAGCCCTTTTCATAACACTGCTCTCTCTACCAGCCTAGATGTGGCTTTTTAAGTAAATGCTTGCTTATAAAACTTCTCTTTAGCTAGTCTTCAGTTGTTTATTCAGGTTGATTTCTGTGCACTTTCATTGTAATTCCAGTTTGGTCTTGGGAGGAAGTGAACGTAGCTTCAATCTACTCCACTGCCATCTTGGATTTCTCTGACATTTTATTACTTTCCCAAGCTTCTTGGATATTTGATCATAATCAGTTACTTGACTTTGGTTGTGGTAGAGAGCATCACTACTCAAAAAAAAAAAAAAGGTACAATTAAAAATGGTGGCAGAGTAAGTGGATGCTTCACAGACATGCTCCCAGGAACAAACTGGTATTACAACTAAAATACAGGAAAACTTTCTGAATAATCAATGTAAAAACACAGGAGAGAGCCCTGATACCTGAGGACTGAAAGTGGAGACCGTATAGAGACTGGTAGGAGCGACAGAGGTGTGAAAGGGCTGACCAGGACAGACAGCAACTGAAGTCCTGGAGCGATATCTCAGCTGTGGGGGATTGACACTGAGAACTCTGGGATCTAATCCCCAAGCTGGGCCCCCCAGCAGAGAGCACCAAAACTGAGGAGGGTACCAACAAAATAACACCTGGTTGTGAAAGGCAGGGGGTGCTGTCTACCAGGGAGTAACAGCTGAAAATTCAAGCACCATCTTAAAGAGCCAACACACAAAATTCCCGTGGAGCCACCCACCTTGTGCTCTGGCAGAGGGAGGGTGAAGTGGACTGGAGCTGTGAGAGCAGAAGCCAGGACTTGGGATTCAGGGGATAGAGCTCAGAAGGCAGACATGCCAACTTTCAGGAGCTGAGTCATCCCCTCACGCAAAAGAGGACATTGTTCCCACATAGACATTTGCCTTGCCTGGAGGGAAGACAGTTGACATACCTTATTGGAAAACATCTTATCCTGAGGCCACTAAGGAGATTAAAAATAACAATTAGTCTCCAGGCAGAAGAAACTGCCCCACCTGTTGAAAAAAACTCCCACCACACCTGAGGAGAATTGACTCGGGGAGCAATTTAAGTCGGAATCCTAACAGTCTGTAGGCAGAGGTGGTCTCTGGAGGCTTTGAGTCTATGCCTGATCTAATCAGTCAGAAATAATCTTTAACACTATCCTGCACTAGAGATTGAAAGGGGTAGAGGATCTACCTAATACATAGCCACAAACCCAAGCAGAAAGCCAAAATGAGGAGACAAAGAAACAACCCCCAAATGAAAGAATTAGACAATTCTCCAGAAGAAGAGATAAATGAAGCAGAGATAAGAAATTTATCTGAAACAGAGTTCAGAGTAATGATGGTAAAAATGCTAAATAGTATGAAAAAAGATATCCTATATAATAAAACCCTAATATGCAAATCGACTGAACAGCAAACAACAGGCAGAATGACTGGTCACTATGATGTGCAGTGACCACCAGGGACAGACACTCAATGCAGGAACTGCCCCCAGTTGGGGGCAGCTCTTATGTTGAGCATCTGCCCCCAAGAGGGAGGCAACCAGCGGTGGCATTTGTGGAAGGAGGGTGTGTGGGCTAGCTGGCAGGCAGTGCTAGGCTGCCAGCCAAGGTGGGTACCAGCAGGGGCCCCCCAATTGCCCTACACCCCTGTCGCCCCACAGGTGCCCCTGATTGCCTGCCAGGCCTAGGGACCTTACTCTATATATTGAAAACAACCTCTTAGATTTAAAAATTAAAACCTGGCAAAGCAACTCTAACACTGAAAAAACAGGATGATGCAGTGATGACATGCATGGACTCTGGTTTGCACATTTTGTGGTCAGCCCTGATTCTGACACTTATAATTGTGTGAAAAAGCCAATTATTTAACTTCTCTTGGCTTCAGTTTTTCCACCCATAAGATGGGGGAAATGGTACTACTGCCTCAGAAGGATCATGTTATGTACTACTTTTTATAATCAGGGCAAAAAATGTAGCTTCCCATACAACAGCAAGATGCCTTTCAACTGTATGAAAAGTATGGTCACTGGTACATGCAGCGTCGTGAATTGTGAGAGGGATGTCCGACTGCCGGTTTAAGCCTGGCATCCCCCGAGGGGTCCTGGATTGTGATAGGACACAGGCTGGGCTGTGGAATGCCCCTCCTCCATGTACTAGGCTCTAGTAACGATGAAAAAAGAACAGTCTGAGATAAAGAAGGATATAACACAAATAAAGAACACATTGGAAGGAATACACAGCAGATTAGGGGAAGCTGAGGATTGAATCAGTGAATTAGAAGACAGAGTTGAAAACACCACTCAACCAAAGAACCAAAAAGAAAAAAAAAAACAATTAAAAAGCAGGAGAGCTTAAGGGAGCTGTGGGACAATGTGAAACATAACAGTATTAGAATAGCAGGTGTGCCAGAAGAGTCAGAAAGGGAGAAAGGATTAGAGAACATGTTTGAAGAAATATTGGCAGAAAACTTCCCTAAACTGGTAAAGGAAAATGTCACACAAGTATAGGAGACACAGAGAACCCCTAACAAGAAGAAACCAAATAGACCCACACCCAGACACATCATACTTAAAATGACAAAAATTAAAGACAAAGAGAGAATCTTAAAGGTAGCAAGAGAAAACTGTTACCTACAAAGGAATTCCCATAAGGCTCACAACTGATTTCTCATCAGAAATTCTACAGGCCCAAAGGGAATGGCATGAGGTACTCAAGGTAATGGAAAGCAAGGATCTGAGACCAAGATTATTATATCTAGCAAGACTATCATTCAAAATAGATGGTCAAATAAAGAGCTTCCCAGACAAAAAAAAGGCTAAAGGAGTTCATTACTACCAAGAAATAATACCTATACTCCTCAAACTATTTCAGAAAATCCAAGAGGAAGGAACACTTCCAAACTCTTTTTATGAGGCCAGCATTATCCTAATTCCAAAACCAGATAAAGACACTACAAAGAAAGAGAATTACAGGCCAGTATCCCTGATGAATATAGATGCTAAAATCCTCAACAAAATATTAGCAAATCGCATTCAGCAGTATATTAAAAAGATCATCCACCATGATCAAGTGGAATTTATTCCAGGGATGCAAGGCTGGTACAATATTTGCAAATCAATAAACGTGATATGTCACATAAACAAATTGAAAGACAAAAATCACCTGATCATATCAATAGATGCAGAAAAAAACATTTGACAAAATCCAACACCCATTTTTGATAAAAACTCTCAGCAAAGTGGGAATAGAGGGAACATATCTCAACATAACAAAGTCCATATATGGCAAATCTACAGCCAACATCATACTCAATGGGCAAAAACTAAAACTATTTCCCCTAAGACCAGGAACAAGACATGGATGCACACTTTCAACATAGTACTGGAAGTGCTAGTCATAGCGACCAGACAAGAAGAAGAAGTAAAAGGCATCCAAATTGGAAAAGAAGAAGTAAAACTGTCATTATTCACAGATGACATGATATTGTACATAGAAAACCCTAAAGACTTCATCAAATAACTAGTACACTTAATAAATGAATTTGGTAATGTAGCAGGATACAAAATTAACACCCAGTAATCTATGGCTTTTTTACACATCAATAATGAACTCACAGAAAGAGAAAGTAAAAAAAAAATCCATTTACCATTGCAACCAAAAAATTAAGATACCTAGGAATAAAGTGAACTGAAAATCCTGATGAGGAAGTAGTCATACAAGGAAAGAGCCTGATCTGGAGGTTGCTGACCTTGTGGGTTGAGGGCCTAACTTTGCAGAAGTAAAAAGTCCATATAATCACATTATTGTTTAGAAAGCATGATGTTGGTATAGGAGAATCAACAGAGACTCCCCGCATTTTATTGATCAAGGTGTACATGGAGTAATCACTGTTTTAAATAATTAGTCTACCATTTAGTGGTTGCAGAGCAAGGCATGGTAAAATGTCATACAGGTTTCAAATTTTGGGTTTAACACTTACTCACTATATACCTTTGGGGGAAATCCTCTACCTTCCTGAATTTCATCTACAGCATTTACAAAGTGAGTATAGTATGGCCTAACTCAGAGTGTCCTTATAAATATCAAAGAGGTCAGGTATGTGATTCTTTCATCTATACATGTCTAAATTTTATAACTTTTTAAAAGAGCAGCAATTTTTGACCTACTGATATTTTTCAAAGTAGGATATAGTCTCCTCTTGTTCTGACCTTGCAGAGCACTTGTTCCCATTTATTAGAATCATCACATTTTCTTTTACATTATAGCTTTTGGTTCTACTCCTAGAAGAGATTGTAATAATTTTGTATTTATATTTTTACATGTGTATCTAACCATCAAGCAAGTCATCTTCTTGAGGGCTTGGCTTAACTTTCTGTTACCTAGGACATGTAAGCTATCAGTTCTTTCTTTTGGCTATCAGAAGGAATGCCTCTGAAAGGTAATAAACTTGGCAACCCCTTGCATCCATGGAATAATTTAACATCACCAGAAACACTTAAATTTGTCTTGTCTAAAACCTGACAAGACAATTGGCTTTTCCCAGGCATCCAAAAAAATGTCTGACCAAATTATTTCCTAGTGAACAACTTACAAATTTTACTAGAATTCTGAAAACAAACAACAAATAAAACAAACCCTCAGGAAGTCCTTCTAGATTCACACTGCCCTTTGCAGCACTTCAAATGGATTTTATAGATGCCCCAACTGCAGGCTGTTCTCACTGGTTGGTCATTATCCACATGCTCAGTGCATGAACTGAATGCTCTGTGAGTAGATGTGCTAATACCACAACAGTGGTAACAAAAATTAATAACTGAGATAATCTGTGTGTTGCATTTCTTTTTATGGACTGAACAGGAACAGGACATTTATTTTACAACAGAGGTAAACCACCTCCTTGCAAAACTCTGGGGTACTAATGAAAATGTCATACCCCATATCATCTTCAATCATCAGGGCAAATGAAACATAAAAATTTTTAAAGAAAGGACTTTAGAAAAGATCTATCAAGAAACAGAACTTACATGGCCAGAAGTGTTACGCTTGGCCCTAATTATAAAGATCAGGAATACTCAAAATAGGAGAAATGGATTGATCTTTTTAAATAATATTTGAACACCAGATGCCTACTGTCATCTTTAAATCTTCTATTCTTGGATTAAGTGAATATTATGGGAATTTAAGTGAACAAATTGATACTTATGACTAGCTATATACAGGAACTAACTAGCGTACTTGAAGCATATAGGCAGCCGGTAAAAGAAGCATAGTCTCAACCAACTGATTAGCCTTGCCATCCTTTTTGACCAGGAGACTGGGAGTACATCAACCTTTTTAGGAAAAACACACACCATTACTTCCATAGAAAGGAGCACCTACACTGCCATCAAAATAAAAAATAAAAATAAAAAACAATCCTCCAGGAACCAAGCAAGACACACCAAAATAGACATAGACCATCATTCTCAAGCCCACTGGGAGATAGTCCCTACATTGACCTTCAGTTAAGGATTTCCAGAGCCAATCTCTAGGCACCAAAAACAAATGGCACCATGACATAGACAGCATTTCCCAAGATCAAGGATCAAGAGCATTTCACCTATTACCCTTCCTTTTTACTACCCCCTACCATATATACGCCCAATTAATAGACACCCCTTTGCACATTTATTAATAGTTTACTAGAAGGCTAACAACGAATGTTTATTTCTAACCCATTTTCTCTCTCCACAGCTGCCATCCAGCCTTCAATATGTGAAACTTTCTGGGATGTTGTGGAAGAGGAAACTGTCAGGGCCCAAGGTGGGTCACCCCAAAATATCCCATAATGCATATTGGTTACTTCCAATTAAAGTTACTTGACAAGCAGCTGGTGCCAGAAGGGAATCTTGACTCTCCCTGGTCTCCTTGGATACAGGATATAAATCTCCCGTGTGAAAGGTATCCTTCCTACACCAAGATTGCTAGGGTTAAATAATTCAGAACTGAAAATTCTGTGTAATCCAATATCACTGCCTCTTTTCTAATTTACTACTGTTTTAGATTTCTCACTGGTGAGTAAGTACCCAAAACTTGCTTAGATTATGTTCTCATGAGCACTTTCATTGTTCTGCCAATTTCTCACTAATTTATTGTCTCTTTGTTTAAAAAGTATAAAAAGGTGTCTGATTCAATTATTTCTTTGAGCCTCACTTTATGATCTGAACATTATAATGTAATTTTCCTGTCTGCCTATATTAAATTGCTTTTTCTCTTGTTAATCTAATCTTGTGTCAATTATATTGTTTTATTATTAGTCCAGTCATAAGAAATAAAGGATAGAGAGGGAGAATTCTGCCCCTCCCAGACATCATCCATGCCCAATAAATACTTGTTGGATTTGCATCTGTGTCCCTAAGTTTGCCCAAGATTGATAAAAATTTGCTAAAGAAATACTTGTCCCTGACTGTGCACCTACTCTGTTCTAAGCATTTCTAAATATTTCAAACACATTGACAGCATTATTCACTTTTTTTTATTCCCATCTCACCACCTCCTCCTCTTTGCCAACCTTCAGCTTGTTCTCTATATCTATGAGTCTGTTTCAGTTTTGCTTTATTTATTCATTTTTTTTGTTTGTTTTGTTTTTAGATTCCACATGTAAGTGAAATCATATGGTATTTATCTTTTTCTTTTTGACTCACTCCACTTAACATAAGACCCTTTAGGTCCACCCATGTTGTCACAAATGGCTAGATTTCATTCTATTTTATTGCTGAATAACAATCATTTACTTCTTTTACTAGTTAAAGAAATGGAGGTCCACCCATGTTGTCACAAATGGCTAGATTTCATTCTATTTTATTGCTGAATAACAATCATTTACTTCTTTTACTAGTTAAAGAAATGGAAGCCCTGAGCGGGGTTAATGTAATAGCAAAGCTGAAGTTTGAATATAAGATTATCTTCAAAACTTGTGTTTTTCCCCTTACTACTTAGCTAGCTATATATCCTATAGATCTTGAAATAGTGAATGAATAAGTGAATGAATGAAGAGTAAGTTCCTAAAGCCTTCTCTGCAATATGCTTCCTTTCTAGGCTGACTGTAAGACTGCCTCATGGATCTGGGTGCTGTCTGTACTCTGAGCAGCACTGTTGCTCAATACAGCTTGAACACCATCAGCCACCAGACTCTAAAGCAGCTACTGTATTGTTGGGGAAAGAGGCAAGAAGTGACTGCAAGTTTTACCCAAGAGCTAGACCCAGGCAATTGGAAGTTCCTCACTCTCTTCCCTGTGCTCGGAATGTACCCTCTGCTTGAACTTGCCCCAGGACACATCCTTGAGGTAGTAATGTGGTGACAACATTATCTGGACTGAGTTTGTGACTGAACCCTGTTAAAGCCTCTGGTGTGCGTGACTGAGCCCAGTTAAAACCTCTCTATAAACTTCTAAAATTTGGCAGATGGCTGCAGAAATTTACTTGTATTGCAGCTGTCAGGATAAGCCTTTTAAACCACTTCCCTTGTTTGGTAAATCTGTCACCGTGAACCAATCTGGAATGGTCTGTTTTTCTCTTTGGTCTCTCACTGCTCTTCCTGTGAGGGTGGGAACCTGTTTCAATTATATGTGGGAAGCTCTCCCTGGCTGCTTTATGCTCTTGTTTGAGGAACTGTGCATAACATACTGTGGCAAAGAAGTAAAACAAATGGCTGTTTCAGTGGCTGCCTCTCCATGGGCAATTCTGCTGGGCACCGATACCCAAATAGAGGCCCAACTAAAAGTAAAAAGTTGGGAAAAGAACTAAGATTAGAGAGGGACATGCTGTTGTTTGTTCACTTCCAGGCCACTTACTGTGAACTTACTCTGCTTTAAGCACTGGATTAAATACTTTATACACACTTACAGTATAATTCACTTCTTTTTTCAAAAATGTTTTATTCTCATGCCTCAACCCCCTCTCCTCTGGCAACCATCGGCTTGTTCTCTGACTCTGAGTCTGTTTCTGTTTTGCTTTGTTTAGTCATTTTGTTTTTGGAGACCAGCAGAGATGGTGAAAGAGCAGGATAATAAATTAGCATGCTGTTTTGCAAAGCTAGGAGTGTGCAAACTATCTTTGGATTAAGGTTGGAGGGCTTGTGACAAAGCTTGATTAAGACACCAGGAGATGGACTCCCTGGGAAAGTGGGAGCAAAAGGATGTTATGATGATTGACAATAAAGCAGATGCAGTGCCTCAGGCACTCTGACCCCTAACACAAAGGCAAATTTTAAATAGCATCTAACCCAAAATTCCTAGAAGAAAACTTGCATTCACTCGTCTCTTGAAGTTATAAATATTATCAGGTCTCTTAAAGGTAAACACTCTAGGAGCTAACCAAAACTGAAGAAAAAATAAAAATGGCTTTTAAAATACAGACTGCTAAAAGACGTAGACACAGACCACAGGGTGCTAATAGCCAGAGCGAAAGGGGGATGGAGGTAGGGGAGGTGGGCAAGGGGGGAGTGGGTATGGGCGCACCCTGCAGTGTGCAGATGATGTTTTATTGAGTTGTACATTTGAAACCTGTATGACTTTGAGAACCAATTTCACTCCAATAAACTCAATTAAAAAATAAAAAATTGATTTAAAAAGAGCTAAGGTTTTTTTTTTTTTAAACAAAACTACTGGAAAATAATAAGGATAAAAGAAAATGACTGTATATGGAAAGTATAGTATGTTTTCCATTGAAGAAGGTATGAAAAAGGAGATTATGAAGGATACTTTTATTTGTTTTATTTTGTTTCTGGTAAAGAAATCGAAGAAAGTAATTTTGTCCTAAAGTAAAATGTGTTGATGTAAAAAAACCATTGAAAACTGTGAAGAATTTTTGTGAGTTTATTCGAGCCAGACTGTTGACATATGCCGGGAAGCAGAACTCAATGAATTGAGATAATGCTCCAGAGATTGGTGGGTTACATCTATATTTATACATTGCAATCAAAGGAGAGACATAGGTGGGTTACATGAAATCCATTGGTGATAGACTAGAGAGGCAGGAGAAAGCAAAGCAGGGAAACCCCTGGGATTGGATAACAAGTAAAATGATGGACACATACTTAGGTGGGTGCAGGAACAATTAACATGATAATGAAGGAACTTGGGGTATCTGTCCTAGAGCCCAGCACATTTGGTTGTACCCTAGGTGCTCCAGAAAAAGGGAAGTTACAAGTTACCTAGACATTTCAAGGATATGTTATTATAGATGCAAAAAGACAGGCTCAGTTAATGTAAAGGTTGACCTTGTCAGTGAAGATACTGGCCTAGGATATAACTGCCCGTCATAACTGTTTTTAGTTAAAGTTTAATTCAAACCATCCTCTGTGGTTACTTTAGGTCTCTGAGTTTGCAAGACTGCTATGCAGGACTCCCCTGAGCTTGTAAGGTTAGCATGTGGCCCCTTTCGACCACAAATGAATATTTCACAATAAGAAAGGAAAAGATAGGACAAAAGTGAAAGAAAGGTTTATGTGAGAAGGCTAAAAAGGGACAATTCCAATGTAACCCTGATATTTGGGGCTAGTGATCTGAATCCATGCCAGCAAGCTCAGTGTACATTCTTGATAACCTATAATTAAGTCACTACCTCCTTCCCAGATATTGGTCTTGCAGAACCTGTTGCTATGAACAGTGCACTGCCCCGGAGGGAGGGTTATTAATGCTGGCACCAGGCCAGACCATCAGATATGGCCTGGAGATCCCCAACACCTGGGGGCCTTCTTGCAAGCCCCACAAAAAAGACCAGAAGCATAATCCATATTTGTGGGACAAAGACCACAGGGAGATATAAAGGAAAGCCCCATGCATGTTCCTTCACTCAGATTTGAAAGGCTATTCCCTGAGTCTGCCGGTGTATTAAACAGTGTCTCTCCTCTTCTTTGAAGTGCCGCTTGGTTTTCTTTGGTCTTCTGCAACATATGAATGTTGCAAAAGGTTTGTGGAAAAGGAATCTTGAGAAAAAACTTTTATGTGTGGTCAAACTGACTAAGATTAGAATGGCTAAGTCAATTGCATCATTTTTGTGTATGTGTACTTGAACTCTCAGCAAATTTTTAAGCATGGCCATTTTTAAGTGTTTTGTCATGTACAGATAGTTGATGTTTTTGTCTGTAATGATGCTTTATCTTCAAAGAGATTCATGGGAAAGACTGACAAGTACAAGTTTCTGATAACTAAGATCAACTTGCCTTCGTGTAAGAGGAGCAATAATAAACTTTTCAAGTGCTTCCCTAAGGCTACTTGCACTGCCTACGCTATGTTAGAGGAAAGTTGCCTGAGACCTGTCCCTTCTCCACATCAGTAAAACAGAGCCATTACATGGATGATATTGTGGACAAAAGGGGCCATATGCTAACCTGACTAGTTCAGAGAAGGACTGCATGGCGGTTGTGCAAACTCAAAGACCTAAAATAACCACAAAAGATGGTCTGAAAATTAAATATTTAACTATAAGCAGGTCATAGTGGGTAGTCACGTTCTAGGCCAGTATTTTCCCTGACAAAGATAAACTTCTATCTTTACTGAGCCTATTGTCTCTTTGCATCTAAAATAACATACCTGTGAAATGTCTGGGTAACTTGTAACTTCCCTTTTTACCAAACCCCTCAGGGTACAACAAATGGCATTCCCTCATTGCTATTATGTTAATCATCAACTGTTAACTATGTTAACTATCCTGTATTCATCTATGTATAAGAAGTATATGCCCAGCATTTCACTTTTTATCCTATCCCAGAGGTTTCCCCGCTTTGCTTTCTCTCACCTCCCTAATCTATCACCAATGAATTTCATGTAACCCACTTACCTATTTTCCTTTTCATGGCAATTTATAAAACAAGGTATGAACTCCCCATTCTCCGGAGCATTATCCCAATCCGTTGTGATTCTGCTTCCCCGAAATTGTCGACAGATTGGCTAAAAAAAACCTCATAAACATCCTTTACAGGTCTGAATGGATTTTATGTTAACAATATAATGTTAGCACCTGAAGACTAGCCTCGCCTGCAGAATACTGCAGGCTTTGCTGGGACATCTGCAAAGGAAATGATGGGCAGCAAACCCACCAAAAATTCAAGACCGCCACTGCCATAAGGTTTTGTGAGTTGTTTGGTCAGAGGAGGTGCATGTTGTCCCAGAAGCTGTGTTTGATAAGATGCAAGCTTATCCATCACCTGAGAATGTAAAAGAGGTGCAAGACTTTGTAGGAATTTGGGAGTTTGGGAGGACTCTTATTCTCCACCTGGCAAAGGGCTTTCATCCTTTAGACCACCTAGTAAAGAAGGGCACATATGGGACTGGACATCAGAGCAGAAAACTACTTTTGAGATGGCAGAAATATTAGTAAAGCAGATTAAATCTCTGGGTATCTCCCAATATCTGAGATGCATGAGACTCTGTAAAGTATGGCCAGGCACTGTGGCAGAGACAACAGAAAAGGAGGATAGCCCTAGGATTGTGGAGTTAGCTTTGGAGGAGGAGGAAACACAATATATTTCAGTAGAGCAGCAGTTCCCAGCAGTGTACACAACACTCCTCCAGGGGAAGCTTCTCAGGAATGAATAAATCACAGCAGCCAGTGGGCTGAATGCATGTGTTTTGGCTGGTGATCACTCATGAGCTCTGGCCATTAACCCTTTACACTGATTGTGGAGCTGTCTAAACAGGTTAACTCTATGGCTTAGACAATGAGAAGCTGAGGGGTGGATGATTCCTGAGTGAGCCCTTGTGGGGTCATGATGAAGGGACATTTGGGTTTGCTTGCAAGAACCTGAGGCAATCCTAATGTTTCCCATGTCCCAGCTGAGGTGCTAATAACACCCTCAGGCTTCAATACATTTAAATAATCAACCTGCAGGGTCTGTTGCCCTTAAGCTAGACTGGGGACCTCTGCAGAGACACACAATGCCATAAAGTTGTGGCAGTCATGGGTAACAACCATTGCCTCAACTCCCACTGTGAATCAATGAGCTATGCTGCTGAGAATACCAACCCCTATCTTCTCAAGGAGAAAATGCCACTGAGTTTGTGAGTTTCTTCATAGGCTTTCTTAGGATTGTTTGGATTTCATAATTAAACTGAAGATAGAGGAACACCCCATCAGCAAAGATGAGTACCTGGAGAATGCCTTGAAACTGATTCCAGGTTTCGGAGCATGGCCTGGGAAGTGAAGTTTCAGAAGGAGGGGGGATTCACCACTTGATGTCAATTTTTTTGGTCAATTTTTATTTGAGATTGATTGAGGCTTATGCTAATAATGATTGTTGATGGTTGAAAAGTGTTTGGTAATTCAATTTCATGGGTTATTACTACCTGAAAAACTTTGAAGCCTAGAGTTTAAGCTCATTAAGAAAACTTAAGCTCAAAAGTGGACCAAATGATCCTTGACCAATTTGTACCATGAAAAATAGTCCAGGTTATAATCAGTGCCTGAACATATTTTCCTGGTACAAATTGGTCAAAGATCATTAGTTCCCAAGGCTCACACACTGGACTTCCTTATCAAATGCTCTTTTTTCTCTATATTGAGAAAAAAAATAGTTAATCAGATTAGAAGTAGTTAAGCAAAAATCACAATGAAATAAAATGATCAAAAAGAACATGTCACATAGCATATATTACTAGTGCCTAGAAAATTACATATTTCAGAGAAAGTGTATTTATATTTAAAAAATGTGAAGAACAAAATATTGAAATACTTTCCAGTAAGATGACTAAATCTTTCATTTTACATTTTCAAGACATCACCTTCTTCTTTCTTATAGCCTGTTCAGTAAAGGTTAACTCAGTGTGTTTGGGTTCCTTCACATTCTAAGAAAGATTTGACTCTTGACTGCCTCCTGCGGAAGAAAATCTCTAACCCCTCGAATATCCTGCCTAATAAGAATGATTTGACTATGTGGAGGCTTTGGCCATACCATGCAGTTTATGCTGACAATGTGATTTATGGTGAAAGTCCTGGTACACTGTTTCAGTTTGACTTGTAAAGGGACTGGAGTCTAATTAACGAAGATCAGCCACTGAGCACTCCATGCCTCCAATTACAGTACTGCATACCAAGATGTGGGAGAACTGACCTGGTTAGCAAAATCCCATACATGTTGTCATACATGTGATTCTGGGAGGATTGGATGCTGTCTGTACAACTCTCCAGGGAGAAGACAACTGGAGGTCTGTGCCTAGTCTCTCGTGGACTCGAGCCTATGCATCTTTTCCTGGTTTTAATTTGTAGCAATTCATTGTAATGAACTGTCCCTTTTGCATAAAACATTCTAAGAGTTCTGAGTGTCCTTCTAGTAAATCATTGAAATGGAGGGGGCTGGTCTTGGAGACTCTTAAGTCTAGTTGACTCTCAAATGGGATTTTCTAGAATAATCCTGACTCACGGAAACATGGCAAAACCATGGTTTGGGAAAAAGAAGAATGAATGGAAGTGATTAGGATGGTCTCAATGTGTCCCAATGAGTAGGGCCTGACGCCTCATGATCTATAAATTGTAAATATAAAAATTTAACAGGGTTATTTGCTATAACCATCAAAGACATCTGAAATAAATCCATCCAATCTTGAAAGTATCAGATTTGACGTGATATAAAAATGTGGGATGATGAAAAGCTATATATATATATGAGAAGAGCAATGGACTCATGAAAAAATTGACAAGAACCCTAGAAGAATATATAGATGCTTATACTTACTGATAATAATGTGATGTACAAATTAAAAGTATGACTTACCCGTTTCACCTAAAATTAGTAAGTAATAACACATTTACTGGGACATTGAGTTGGCAAGATTTGAGGAATCATATTTTCTCATGACAGTGTATATTGCTACAATTATATATAAAAATTTTAAGTGCACAATAACCTCTAACCCAGCACCTTTTGCTGGTTTTAATTTGTAGCATTTCATGAACTGGCCCTTTTGCATAAAACATTCCACAATGTCCACATATAGGAATCTATATGATAGATATGTTTGCTCTAAAGCAGTGGTTCTCAACCTTTCTAATGCCGCGACCCTTTAATACAGTTCCTCATGTTGTGGTGACCCCCAACCATAAAATTACTTTCATTGCTACTTGATAACTGTAATTTTGCTACTGTTATGAACCATAATGTAAATATCTGATGGTCTTAGGTGACCTGCCAGCGTTTCTCAACCTGTGGGTCGCAATCCACAGGTTGAGAACGGCTGCTGTAGAGCCTAAGACCATCGGAAAACACAGATATTTACATTAAGATTCATAACAGTAACAAAATTACAGTTATGAAGTAGCAACGAAAATAATTTTATGGTTGGTGGTCACCACAACATGAGGAACTGTATTAAAGGGTCGCGACATTAGAAAGGTTGAGAACCACTGCTCTAGAGGAATATGACACATGTACTAGAACAGTGGTCTGCAAACTGCGGCTGGAGAGCCACATGTGGCTCTTTGGCCCCTTGAGTGTGGCTCTTCCACAAAATACCACGGCCTGAGCTAGTCTATTTTGAAGAAGTGGCGTTAGAAGAAGTTTAAGTTTAAAAAATTTGGCTCTCAAAAGAAATTTCAGTTGTTGTACTGTTGATGTTTGGCTCTGTTGACTAATGAGTTTGCCGATCACTGTACTAGAATATTCCAGTTGCAGCATTGTTGAAATGACAAAAGGTTAAAACAACTCTAAAGTCATCTGTCAGGACCTAGTAATGTAATCCATGGGACATATGAATAAAAGAATACTCCACTGTCACTAAAATAAAGAGGGAAATACTATTTTTAATAACATGATTAAACCTCCTAGATTTATCATAAAGTGTAAAAAAGAAAGATGTAGAAATTGCATAATTTAAATTATCACATGGACAAAATAATAAAAATTTGTCCTAATTCCGAACTGCCATTATCATGAAGCTTTGCCTTCTTATTTGCTCACCAGAATAAAACACCTTGGGGGTATGCAACTCTATCAAAAGCCCAACATCTGTCCATAACACAGGGGCCAAAACAACCCCTCATTTCAAGCCCCCTTTCTATCTGACCTAAATCAATATAAATGACATAATTATGCCCAGTGGGCCCTAATGGATGACAGTTGTGGGTGTCATCAGTGCTTATTAGATAGTTGTCTAATATATAAATGACCAATTGACTTGCAATACCGCTTACATAGAAATTAGTCAGAAAATTACTTGAAATGATTTTTTTCAAAATGAAAAATATTTTATTATATATGTATACTTCTATGATGAAAAATAATTCATATTAATTGAAAGTAAATTCATAAAACACACAGAACTCTAAAAATAACCTTTAATTACATCAGTGACCTAGAAATACTGTTAATTTTAGTGTATATGTTCTTCAAGGGTTTATCTACACCTTATTGATCTATAAGTTGTTTTTTTAAAAAATAGACTCTTCTCTACCTACCATTAATTAAATTGTTCTTACAGACAGTTCCAAATCTATGTGCATGCAATAAATAGCATTAGCTTATCTGGAAAGGGTTTTGGAGGATTGGCAAGAATTTCAGTTCACAAAGCTCCCCAAAACATTCCATTATCCCTGTAGCTCATTTTGCTTCTTTGACATAAACATGATTTTATTGGTCAAAAGAACAACAGCTGATTTCTTAGCATTAGTTCGATTTCGAAGTACCCTGCTCTACTTCGCCTTCATTCTCACTTTTATTAATAGAAAGTTAAGTATCACCCAGCCAGAGTTGCTCAGTGGTTGAGTGTTGACCCATGAACCAGGAGGTCACAGTTCGATTCCCAGTCAGGGCACCTGTCCTGGTTGTGGGCTCAACCCCTGGTGGGGGCCATGCAGGAGGCAGCCAATTGATGATTCTCTCATGATTGATGTTTCTATCTCTCTCTACATCTCCCATCCTCTCTCTGAAATCAATAAAACATATTTTTTTTAAAAAAAGGGAAGTTAAGTTTCAATATCCTGAAATTGACACCAGAATTTTGCATTCACAAGAAGGTGAGGATGAACTTTAGAACTTATTCTCTAGATAATATTAATAGGACATAAAGTAAAGGAAGGCAAGAGGAGAAACAGGCAGAATTGGTGAGCTATTTCCTAATTTCTTTCAGGTGAGAGTTGCATATAGCCCCAAATGTATTGACCAGCACACTGGTCATTTTCACATTGGAGCCTACAATACTGAGGTTTTGGGGAAGAATCTAAATTTTAGATCATGTTTTAAATTGTCCTGATGGTCTATAAAGTATTCGAATCCTATTTGTTAACTGTGACATAAAGGAGGCAACAGGTTTTTTTTTTTTCCGGCTTTTTTTCCCCTTTTTCTTTGAGGCAGAGCTTTTATGATGAAATCTCCTAACTGGCCATTTTATTATTATAATAATTTTTGCTATAATTTTAAACCTTCTAAATTAATAGATAACATAGAAAAAGAAAAACAGTGCTCAGCTCAAAAGTATGAAGTAGGTGAAACACACAACATAAACCCACCCCTGTAATTATTACCTTGTTTTCACAAAAGGGAGCACTTCTGAATCCCAGAAACTCTCTACCTCTTCCACTCAAAACCCCTCAATCTGACTCAAAGATAGCCACTGTCCTTACTTTTCTAATCAGGGATGATGTTTGCCTCTTTATGAACTTTATGTAAATGGAATCAAATAACATATATTCTATAGTGTGAAATTTATTTTATTCACCATTACGACTATCAGAGTATTCCATATTTTTGGGTTTAATTGTAGTTTGATTATTTTCATTACTATTACAAATTCCATTGTCTAATACACCACAGTTTATTTAGATATTTTAGATGGACCTTTGGTTACTTTCAGTTTGAAGCTATTATCCATATTGCAACTATGATCATTCTCTGCATATTTTTTTATGCACATGTATCCACATTTCTGCTGGACAAATTTTTAGTAATGAAATGGACAGGTCATAGGGAACTTCAGTTCAACTTAAGTATATATTTCCAAATAGTTTTCTGAGAATACTGCAAATCATCTTGATACTTATAATGGTTTCTAAAAAAGAAATGGCTTTTCTAGAGTCTTACTAGTCTGAAGTAATTTGTGTATATTTAATGATTCCACTGCTTCATAGAAGCAGATAACAAATATAGTTTATATTTGTTTGGAAATGATGAAGCCATGACAAGCAGCAGAATTATGAGTGGAATAAACTAGTTTAGAAATAGACATGTCTGATTCACCTGGCTCTGCATACTATCCCAAGAAGCAGGAGGTGTAAGATGGCTGGAGAAGATAGAAGAGGAGGGCAAGATAGGAGAAGGAGAAAGGACAGGTGGAAATGAACAGAGGATGCTGATTCTGGAAACTTTGGTGAAATTTACTGGACATATAATCTTAGGAAAAATTTGACACTATGTAAAAAATTACAGCTCCTTTGAGTTACAAGACTTAAAAAAAACTTTATTATTGAGAATATTGTAGATGTCCCCCATTTCTCCCCCTGCTTCCCTTTGTCCCCCTCCCCCAACTCCAACCAGTTATCACCCTGCCCCACCCCAGGACTGCATCACCCTATTGTCTGTGTTCATAGGTAAAATTTTTGTTTAAACTCTTCCCGGTCCTCTCCCCACTTCCCTCTGAGATATGTCAGTGTTTCATGTTTTCATGCCTCTGATTCTATTTTATTCACCAGTTTATTTTGTTCATTAGATTTTTGTTCATTAGATTTCTTCTCCTCCTTCCTCTTCTTCTGTTTCTGCTTCTCCTTCTTCCTCTTCCTGTTTTTAAAGAATACCCTTCAACATTTCATGTAATACTGGTTTTGTATTGATGAACTTCTTTAGCTTTTTCATGTCTGTGAGACTCTTTATCTGATCTTCAATTCTAAATGATAGCTTTCTGGGCAGAGTAATCTTATTTATAGGTCCTTGCAGTTCATCACCTTGCACATTTCTTGCCACTTCATTCTGTCCTGCAAAGTTTCTGTTGAGAAATAAGCTGACAGTCATATGAGCATGCCCTTGTAGGTAACTAACTGCTTTTCTCTTGCTTTTAAGACTCTCTCTTTATCTTTAACCATTGACATTTTAATTATGCTGTATATTGGTGTACATCTCTTTGGGTTCCTCTTGTTTGGGACTCGCTAAACTTCCTAGAGTTGTAAGTCTATTTCTTTCACTAGATAGGGGAAGTTTTCTGTCATTATTTCTTCAAAATGGGTCTTTAATACCTCACTCTCTCTCTTTTCCTTCAGGCACCCCCATAATGTGAATAGTGGTATGCTTGAAGTAGTCCCAGAGGTTCATTTTTATTTCTGGATTATTTTTTCTTTTGTTCTTATTGGGTGTTTTTTGTTTTCTCATATTCCAAATCATTGATTTGATTCTTTGAATCCTCTGCTCTACTGTTGAAACCCTGTAAATTATTCTTTATTTAAGTTAGTGTATGCTTAATTTCTGACTGGTCCTTTTTCATGTTTTGACATTCTCGCTAAGATCCTTAAAAGTCTCAGTAAGTCTCTTGATGCTCTCATTAATTCCCTTGAAGCTCTCATTAAGTCCCTTGAAGCTGTCATGAAGATCCCTGAGTAACCTTGTAGCCATTGGTTTGAACTCTGTATACAGTAGTTTGCTTGCTTCCATTTCTTTCATTTGTGACAAGTTTCTTTATCTCCACATGTTGCTTCCCGGTGTTTGTTTCTATATATTAAATAGAGATGCTGTGTCTTCTAGAACTGGTATAGTGGCCTTATGTAATAGGTGTCCTGTAGGGCTCAGTGGCTCAGTCTTCCCAATAACCTGAGCTGGGCACTCTAGGTACACCCTGGTGTGGGCTGTGTGCACAGTCATGTAGTTGAGCCTTGATTGTTGTTGGCATCACTGGGAGGAATTGACTTCTAGGCCAATTGGCTGTGAGGACCAGTTGTGACTACAATGAGAGAGCTGTTGTGCAGGAAACACCCCTATGGAGCAAGACTTGCTTCAGTGGGACTTTGGTGCTCACTGAGTCTTCCCCTTGAGTGTGTCATTTTGGGATGTGTAGAGTTGTAATCTAGTATGATCTGAAGCTGTCCACCAGGTGCATTGGCCTAGGGCCTCCAGGGAGATACAAAATCAGCTTGGGGCCACCTGGCTGGAGCTACAGAGAGATCTGCAGATGGCTGCACTTTATATTGGGCTTGGAAGTGCCCAGGCAAGTCCCAACTGTGAAACAAGGCAGGCTGGTGCTAGTGCTGGGACTTGGGTCTTTTATTGATAGGTTTGGGGCATGCTGACAGCACATGCTGCCTGTTTGAGAGATTTTAGCAAAGTCTGAAGCCTGAGCCAAGACAGGCCATTCATATGGAAAAGATGCTGTAAACAGCTTGTGTGGTGTTGCAAATTGGATGGGGTGGAGTCTCAGGGAATCACTAAAGTAGAGCAAGCAGTGTGAACCAGGTTGATGGATACTCAGATATGGCCCCTGCCAGTCAGTTCTTTGACAGGGGAGGTCCCTGCACAGGAGCAATGACCCCTATGAGCACCACATTTGGGAGAAAGCCCACCACCCTGCCTGATGTCTTGCCTGGTTGCCAGACAATCCAGTTCTTCCCCATGTGTGTCTGAGTCCCCCAAAGTCACCCAACACTGAAGCTCAGAGGGATCAAGTCCGAGTAACTTCATGCACTGGTCCTGTTAAAGAAACACCTGCATCTCCAGCAGCCTCTGTGTTATCAGCCACAATCCCCACTGGTTTTTACAGCTCGTAGTTACAGGGACTTCTCTTCCCAGTTCTGGAACACTGGACTGGGGGTCTGGTGTGTGGCGAGACCCCCTGCTTATCACTGGCAGTCTCTATAGAGATGATTTCCCTCCTGATTAAAAAGAATGGCACATGTGGGTTTCTCACCAGCTTGTTCTGTGCCTCTGCCCTTACTACCAGTCTCAAGGTGTTTTCTTAACTTCCCTAGTTGTAGGACTTCCATTCAGCTAGCTTTCAGGAGGTTCTGACTGATGGTGGTTCTGTATTTTAGCTGTTATTTTAATGTGGCTGTGGGAGGCATTGGGTACTGGCATTTACCTATGCCACCATCTCGATTCTCTGTAAGTTATTAAGACTTGATGTCCTTCTTCAGGTTCCGTCATATTCTACCATTTGGGAGGGATAAATCCTAGGTAGCTGGAAACTCACTGACCTAACTCAGGTGTTCAATTTGGAGCTGGAGCACCTCAAGTTACACAGAAGAAGTCCATTTATATACAAAAATCCACAATGTTCTGGGATCTTGGACCCTGCAGAGGGCACTTAGGAGAAGCCTGGATCAAGAAATACAAAGACGTTTACACTTTCTGGAGTGAACTATTTTCTGAGACTGTGCTACTTTTATGAAGTCCATTTTATCAAAAGTACTCATCTTAAAGGCCTTGGAGGTCTAATAATGACAAGTAGGACAAGAACAAGGACAAGTCAATTAATGAGAGAGGAGGTTAGTTTCTCAATTAAGTGAATGGCAGGGTGAGCACACACATGGCCAATAAAAATTTATTGACTTGATCAGTCATTTCAATTTGAGTTCATTTTCACTCTTGCTAATAGCAAATATATATATATATATATATATATATATATATATATATATATATATATATATATTGCTAATATATTTGCTAATATATATATATATTAATTACTATGTGCCGAGTACTTTAAAAATGTTAACATTAATTCTCATGACAAGGCTATGAAGTGAGAAAACTAAGACAGAAAGAAAGTAAATGACTCAAAGTCACAAATCACAGAATGTAAAAATGCAATCTGAAACATGCATCTTGATTCTAAACCTATGCTATTAAGAACTATACTGCACTGTTTCTATATATAGCCAATATTCCTACTGAGTATTCTAACATACTACAATTCTATTTTAAAACGTGTAGCAAATTCTGGTTTTTCTCCCTCCCCCCAAAAATTTTTGTTCTGCTTTAGCTTTCTTAGCAGATGGCTACACACCCAGAGTCTTTATTTCATATATTGCAGCCAGGTATTTCCTTTTGTTTAAATTTTCACAATGAAATATGAGTACACTGAATTTTGTCATACTCTTGTCTGGGCCATAAAACATTCCATAGGTAGTTTGACTTTCTCACTTTTCCAGTCTCATGGTCTGGAGTCCAGATACATGCATCAGAATCCAAGAAAATTTGGTCTATAATATCGAGGCATTAAAGTTAGAATATGGAACAAACATCTCAAGCTTTCCCTTTTCCCTTTTCATTCTTGGCTGTAACATTGAAGATGTGACCTTCACTGATCACCTGTTCCCCACTTCCTCCTCCCTGATTTCTTGTAATTGAGCCAAACAAAACTGGTCTCAACAAGATTTGGCAGCCATACTGACTTAAAAGTGACCAACAGGGCCATTATAAGCTACACTAATAAAAGAGAAACATGCAGATTAACCATTCCTCCGCTACACCCACCAGCCAATCAGGAGTGAGCATACAAATTAACCCAACAAAGATGGTGGCGGCCATGAAGCTGGAGTGAGCAGGAGGCTTGGGTTGTCCCCGCCGATGGAGGAAGCCAAGCTTTCCGCCTGCCCTGGCTGGCCCTGGCCTCCACTCAAGGCTACAAAGTTTCAATTATAGAAGATAAATAAATCCCAGATACCTGCTTCCAGCTGGTCCTGGCCTCCGCTCAAGGAGGCATTGAGGAAAAAAAAAAAGAAGGGCTGGGAGATTGGGTTGCCAGGGGGCATGGCCAGCCTGAAAACAGCCCTCAGCCCCTCACCCCGTCTGGCCAGGCACCCCAGTGGGGACCCTCACCCTGAAGGGGGTGTGGCCAGCCTGAAAACAGCCCTCAGCTCTTCACCCATGCTGGCCACACACCCATAGGGTGAGGGTCCCCGCTATGGGGGTTGGCCAGTCTGCAAACAGCCATCAGCCCCTCACCCAGGCTGGCCAGGCACCCCAGTGGGACCCCCACCCTGATCTGGGAAACCCTTCAGGAAAAACCAGCCGGTCCCTACCTGTGCATCAGGCCTCTATCTATACTAATAAAAGGGTAATATGCTAATTAGACTGGAGACCTTCCAGGAGACCTTCCAGACGTTCTTCTGGACAAAGCCATGGTGGTGGGGCCGAGGTAGAGGAGGTTAGAGGCCAAGAGGGGAGGGCAGTTGTGGGTGATCAGGTTGGTGGGGGGGGCCTGTTGGGGGTGAACAGACGAGCAGGGGGGGCCAGTTAAGGGCGAGCAGGCCTTCAGTGGGGGTCAGTTGGAGATGATCAGGATAGCGGGGGTGGCAGTTTGGAGTGAGCAGGCTAGCAGGGGGTCAGTTGGGGGGGAACAGACCAGCAGGGGGGCAGTTGGGGGCGAGCAGGCCACAGGCAGAGTGGTTAGGGGCAATCAGGCAGGCAGGCAGGCAGGTGAGCAGTTAGGAGCCAGCAGTCCCAGATTGTGAGAGGGATGTCTGACTGCCGGTTTAGGCCTGATCCTTGTAAATCGGCAGTAGGACTCCTTTGAGGGGTCCCAGATTGGAGAGGGTGCAGGCCGGGCTGAGGAACACCACTCCCCTGCACGAATTTCATGCACCGGGCCACTAGTCCTATATAATAAAAGGTTAATATGCAAATTGACTGAACGGCAGAATGACAATCACTATGATGTGCACTGACCACCAGGGGGCTGACGCTCAAAGCAGGAGCTGCCCCCTGGTGGTCAGTATGCTCCTACAGGGTGAGAGTCGCTCAGCCAGAAGCTGGGCTCACTGCTCCTTAGCACTGCCTCAGAGGCAGGAGAGGCTCCTGCCACTGCCTCCAGGCTCATGGCTGATGAGTGCAGCAGTGGTTGCTGGAGCCTCTTTCACTTCCAAGGCAGCGCTAAGGACCCTTCGGTGATGTCTGCCTGTGGCCTTAGGCCTGCTTCCAAGACTGCGGGCAGACATCCCCCAAGGGATTCTGGACTGTGAGGGCACAGGCCGGGCTGAGGGGTCCCCCTCTCTCCCCCTAGTTCACGAATGTCGTGCACCAGGCCTCTAGTATCTTCATAATGAATCTGCTTTTGGGACACTCCCCTCTCATCTCTCACAATTGTCATGACAGTTCTGGGAGGACCAAAAAAGAAATTGTTATTTGGAGAGGAAGGACAAGGACAAGTTGCATGGGCATTCAGCCCACCAGGGTCAGAAACAAGGGCCATGCTATATACCCCTTTGCCCATGTTAATGAGCATTTTTCTCTTTACTACTGGCATCTGAAGAGGCTTTAGAATGAGCATTATGTAACTATGACACCTGCAACTCAAGTTAAAATTTCTCTTAAATTATGTACACGTAGCTTAAGTGGACAAATTCAGACAAGTATTGCAAATGTGTAAAGGGGGTACTTCTTGAGATGTGGCCCAACAATAGTGCACTTACATATGTCTTCACACCCTATTGGATGCAGTAGGCATGAAGGGGGCCTCTCCAGGTGACTCTTGGGAAGTTGTTTTCTAAATTATGTCTCTGGGACCAGGATGAGGTGCTTTTTCACATCAGGCACATTTACAGGTCATTAAACTGTTCTGTAGGGAAATAAGAACAGTACTTTTAAGGTTCCCTGAAGGAACAATGACCAGGGACTGCTTGTGATTGCATCAGTGATGTGGCACAAGGCTGTCTCACCTCATATAAAGGTGGACAAGTGAAGGCAGGCCCTGTGGGTTGAATATGAGTGAAACTGGGCACAATGGAACTGCCAGAGTCTCTCAGAATGTGACATGAGAGAAATTGGATTTTATAAATCCACTAGAGGCCCAGTGCACGAAATTCGTGCACGGGGGTGTGTGTCCCTCAGCCCAGCCTGCATCCTCTCCAATCCGGGATCTCTCTCACAATCCAGGACTGCTGGCTCCCAACTGCTTGCCTGCCTGCCTTCCTGATGCCCCTAACCACTTCCCTGCCAGCCTGATTGCCCCTAACTGCCCTCCTCTACAGGCCTGGTCCCCACCAACTGCCCTCCCCTGCAGACCTGGTACCCCCCAACTGCTCTCCCCTGCAGGCCTGGGTCTCTCCCAACTGCCCTACACTGCAGGCCCAGTCGCCCCCAGCTTTCCTCCTCTGCCAGCCTGGTCACCCTTAACTACCCTCCCCTGTAGGCTTGATCACCCCCCACTGCCCTCCCTTGAAGGCCTGGTCCCCTCCAACTGCCCTCCCCTACTGGCCATCTTGTGTCCACATGGGGGCAGTCATCTTTGACCACATGGGGGGAGCCATCTTGTGTGTTGGAGTGATGGTCATTTTGCATATTATTCTTTTATTAGATAGGATTAGATAGGATAGAGGCCTGGTGCACGGGTGGGGGCCAGTTGGTTTGTCCTGAAGGGTGCCCCGGATCAAGGTGAGGGTTCCCTTGGGGCATGGGGTGGCCTGGGTGAGGGGCCTGTGGTGGTTTGCAGGCCGGCCACCCCTTCCACCCGGCACCCAAGTGGAGGCCCTGATATCTGAGATTTATTTATCTTCTATAATTAAACTTTGTAGCCTTAAGGGGAGGCCAAGGCAGGCCAGGGCTGCGGAAACTTGGCTTCCTCCATCGCGTGGGGGCAACTCAAGCCTCCTGCTCTCTCCAGCTCTGAGGCTGCCCTCATTTTTGTTGGTATTTACTTATCTTCTATAATTGAAACTTTGTAGCCTTGAGTGGAGCCAAGCCTCCTGTTTGCTCCGTGGCCGCAGTCATTTTTTTTGGGATTTATTTATTTTCTATAATTGAAACTTCACAGCCTTAAGTGTAGGACAAGTCAGGCCAGGGCAGATGGAAAGCTTGGCTTCCTCCATTGCCAGGGAAACCCAAGCCTCCTGCTCTCTCTGTGGCCACAGCCATCTTGGTTGGGTTAATTTGCATACTCACTCCTGATTGACTGGTGGGCATGGCTTGTGGGTGTAGCAGAGGTATGGTCAATTTGCATATTACTCTTTTATTAGATAGGATGTGCAATCCTAGCATTCCAGTGTATAGGGGGATGAATATTTCCCCAAATATTCATCCTAAAAATTAGAAATCACTGTAATATCAGTTTTCCCATTAAGCTCTCTGCTCCAGGTGCAGGAGGAACAAAGAAGCACGTACTTTTCCTCTAGTGATGTAATCTTAGTCCAACATAATATATTTACCCAGCCAAACCACCAAGAAAGTTCCATTGCGTACATTGTGTATAATTCTGAGACTCTATTCTTTTAGTCTGCATATTTCAGTGCATAGCAATATTGAAGGTACCTTTAATTTTGTTTTGTTTTTACTGTTTTGTCACAGTGGGTTACTCTCTTCAATTCCAGAATTCCATAAGCCCATGAATCTTGTCTTTGAGGGGCCCTGATTTTTTGTACTTGATTTTTCTCAATTGAAGAATGCACCCAACAGAATTTTAAACAGAGTTTATGCTTCTTTGGGGGGTGGGGGAGGGGGATAGTATATCAGCAGCTTTATGGTCTTCTGCCAAGCTCTGTGTATAACATGTTCAAATGAGACTCTCCTTGTCTAAGAATTTCCACTAGTCCATGAAGCTGAGTACACTTGGTGCCAAATAAATACATTTTCGACAACAAGAAGGTTGGTCATTTTTTCTGGAGTTAAAATAATAGAATATGCAAAAATTTCATTTTAGTTAAATCAAACCTAATTAACTTCCATCAATTTAAGAACTCATTTTAATTAATCTTCTTTTACCAATATTACACTTTTGTGACTTAGAGTTATAGAATATATTTTTTAGAGATACTTTGTCTTTCAATAATTTCCCACCATGGAAGCTGGGAGAAGATGCCAAATGTATTTTTCTTTAATAATAATAATATTAATAATAAATTAAAAATAAGTTAATAAACATTAGAGTATGATAAAATAACAATAATAAAATATTAACTTGAAGGCTAAAAGAATTATCTATCTTTATATTCTTTATGTGTAGATTCACATTTTAATATTGCAGCCTTCTGAAATTAAAAAAAATAAAGAAAAATGAGAGAGAAGAGGAATGCAGGCTCTTGGATCCAGTTGATAAGAAAGAACTCTTTATCTTTGAGTTGATTTGTTGCCTAACACTCACCTTGTATCAATCTCTGTGTCTCAGTAAACACAGGGTCACAATACTAACACAGCTTGCATTCAACTTTAAATATTGCAAAGTTGGAATAAAAGTCTTTTAAAACTTTCTCTATATTGGTGCATATAGTTTTAGAGATATGACAGAATTTTTAGCTCTAAATATTGTATGATTCTATTTTTAAAGATGATCTCATGGCTACCAAGGTAGAGATTAAGTCTTTTTAGCTGCTCTTGCATCTAGGTGGCACGATGTATACATGGAGTGTGAGTAGAATTACAAGTACGTTACTTGTGGGTCTGGGTCAGGGAACTTTGAGCTCATTTGTCACCAGTTTTCTTTTCCATTTACTGTCTAGATAACAGATGTGGGTAACTCAACGTTAAATTTTACAGATGTGTACAATGCTTTAGTGGATAGAGATCAACAGAATGGAAGGAACCTGAAATCTCTGAATGACCAGGTTGAGCCTAAAGTGGTGGAACTGTTATAAGCTGCAGCATCAGCCTCTTAAATGATTTTTTTAAAAATTGAGATACAATTCATATACCATAAAATTCACCCATTTAAAAAGTGTTTTTTTTCATGTGTTCAGATATGTACAACCATCAATCACCACTCAAGTTTAGACCATTTTTATCATCTTGAAAGTGAAACCTAGTACACTTTAGCTTTTACCTCCCTGCTTCCTCCACAGCCCTACCCCAAACCGAAGCAACCAACTTTGCTCTCATGTCTATGAATTTGGCTGTTTTGGGCATTTCATATGAATGGAACACTAAAGTACATGATTTTTTTTAATGGCTTCCTTCACTTAGCATAATACTTTCAAGGCTCATCCACAAAATAGATTTCCAACATGGCTCTGAGCATGCCTAATAACCATCAAAGTCTCCACCTGCCTGCACAGCATTGTCCATGATCCAGGTCCCAGTTGGTTTTTCTACTTTATTCCCAGTGAGCCCACTACACTGGCTGTATTGGACTTGGCTGATATCTAGGATTTACCTCCTACTTTTGTATATTTGCTCATTCCCTTCCTTTGCCTTAAAATATCTTTCCTCCAATCACTCTTTTTTCAAAAGTGAGTCATTCTTTAAGACCCAACAGAAATAAGACTTTTCTGTGAAGCCATCTATAAAACCTTCCTAACCCTTCCTAATATAAATAACTCTTGCTTTTGTAGAAACAAGCACCTTTTTTGTAACATCATTTTTAACACTGATCACTTCTTGTGAAATGTACCACCAGGTATTGCAGGAAAACAATAGCATTCCCCAAATTAAAAATCCCAAATATAGACAAGTTATAAAGACTGATAAACTAGTATTGCACAATGTAATTACATTACAACTCTGAAAATAAGAAGTCTAGGATATAAATTCATATTAAAAGACAAGCATTCACATGAGAACATGATTGGTAGTATCATATGTCATATATTAAAGGAGGAAATTTCAATTTTCATATTTTTATGTTACAATATTTTATTCGATGCAACAGCTTTCTTGGAACAAGTTTTTCATTTTAGTAATTTACTTATGATAAATCTATAAAAATAAATCTAACATCTAGCTGTTGCTACTTTGTTTTTATTATGTTGTCAAAGAGCCAATTTCAACCAAACATATTCGTGAAAGTGGAATTAACATTTTAATGTCTTTGAAACCAACTTAGAATATTCTAGACAGAGAAAAACAAGCAATGATAGTAACCCAATATTGTTCCAATAACACAGCTCCTACACATATTCATCCAGAAGGCAACAGGTGTAACAAAAGATAACTTTCATTACACAGTTTTGTTCATGGCCTAATGCAGTGAAATCCCTTACAATCACATATATTTTGTTTCTGAATTATTATTCATATGAAAATGCAAATATGGGGAATACAACTTAATAGAAGATAAAAGCAGACAATATAGACAATATTTGTGGCACTTGTCAACTTTCAAAAACTTGATGGCTAAGATTTCTTTGTTCATTTTGAATGGTCACTTTTGCGTTTGTATTTTTATATTATTTTATTTTAAGAAACACTCAAAATATAAACCCAGGACCCTTTTAATCCTCCACAGAGCCACCACACACACACACACACACACACACACACACACACACACACACACACACAGTAAGTGAAAGAATATGCTATAAAATACTAACAATTATCTTTTGATTGGAAAAATAGGAGTCTTATGTGCACAGTTATTGATAAGGAGGAAGGATAAATTAATAATTAGTTTTTTAAAAATACAGAAATGAAAAGGCAGTCTAAGCATAAAATTAAAACAACAAAAATACCCCTGAGGGACAGGCTACAGCCTTCTCTCAGCCAGAGGTTACTGGCTCACATTCAGCCCTGCATCTCTGTTCATGTGAAGTCAGGGAAAACAAGCCCCTTGAGGAGGAGGTGCCAGCCTGAGATTTCCAAGCTGGGTGTGGGGGAAGTGGGATCCACCCTGCATGCCTTCCGGGGAGGGGCAGAGGGGATGCAAACCCAACACTTAACTTTCCATAAAAGGATGTGTCCTTTCGATTTTGGTTCTTCACAACCCATCTCATAACTGCTTGCCTATAACATCCTGCTCAGTTTTCAGCTTCTAAAGAGAACTGTGAGCACCCTGGGGAGCCAGGCTACGGAGGACAGGAGAGGCGAGAATTTATCCGCTTTCTGCAGCTTAGGAGACAGGTAAATTGACTCAGAGACATGGATTTACTGCGCATATTCATTAACTAACATCAACAATAACAATGCGTGCTCCAGCGCAGCACACCTGGCACTGGAGGCAAGGGTTTCCACTGCCAGCCCTGGAGGCAGGGTGGCCCATGGTGGGGGCAGAGGTGGGGTGGCCTGCGGTGCTATAAGCTGGACGCAGCTCAGCCGCTCTGTTTGGATGGAAGGCTGCTGCAGGGCAGCGGGCACATCTTGTTCCTGGGATGCCCTGCTCCCCCTTTGGCACCCTCCCAGGCTGCACAAAGAGCCCTGCCTGGGAGAAGGAGGGGTGCACCCTACATCACCTGCTTGAAGGGGCTGAAGTCCTTTCTGTGACTGAGGAACCAAACCTGTCTTTCCTAAGAAGCTCAGGTTGCAGTCACTTCCTCCATCGTCTCTTCCCCATCTCACACATTTCCCTGATGTCTGTGGGACATTGAAAAAACAGAGAGACGATGATCCTTAACATACAATTTAAACATTAAAACATTCTTTATTGTATTGACTGTATTTAGTATTTCAAAGATTCTATAAAGTGGTATTTAGAGGAAATACTTCATTCTCACATATTTTAATCAACTATTAAAAATATCTGTAAGGTCTAAGCCGGGTTTTCATTCTGCAGTTTCCAAATGTTTAATCACTACCAAGAAATTACATCAATTATTGTTTTTAGGTTCAGTTGTTCTGCTGAATCCTTTGTAAGAATGAAAAAAAAAGTTTCTCAGCTTTTTTTTTTTTTTTTTTTTAACTTCTGTAGACTAGCAACAGAAAAGTGGGAGGAGGAGTGGGAGCAAGGAGGAGTGAGAAGGACCTGGGAGCTTGTTCTGGGACACACTGACCTGAGGAGTTGTGTGACAGAAGTGGGAATTAACTTCCTTTTGCCAGCAACTTGGTCCTGAGCTTAAACCTCTCAATTTCTGATTCAAAATCAATTCTGAGGAATGGAGAGGTAGGATCACCTAGCCTGGACTGCAAGGTTCAGCTGCTGGCTATCGCTTCTCCATTAGGAGCAGTGGTAGCTGTGAGGTGTCCATAACCAGGACAGCAGCAAGTAGAGCAGAAAAGAAGGGTGCATGGAGAGGTAAGAGGTTAGGGAATGGAGTGGGGCCATGAGGCAGCTTCTCATGCATGAGCTCAGTGTTCCTCATTATAATGTGCAATTGGATTCACGTATGGCTTTTAATTCTGATTCTCCATGAGATTCACCTCCTACACATTTTTTAATATTTTGTTTTTTATTTATTTTTATTTTTTAAATTTCTTTAATGATTAAGGTATTATATATGTGTCCTTATTCCCCCATTACCCCCCACCTCCCATTCATGCCCCCACCCCTCTGTTGTCTGTGTCCATTGATTAGGCTTACATGCATGCATATAAGTCCTTTGGTTGATCTCTCCTCCTTACCCCCACCCTCCCCTACCTTCCCTGAGATTTGACGTTCTGATTGATGTTTCTCTGTCTCTGGATCTATTTTTGTTCATCAGTTTATGTTGTTCATTATATTCCACAAATGAGTGAGATAATGTAATATTGTGATATTCATCTTTCTCTGCCTGGCTTATTTCGCTTAGCATAATGCTCTCTGTCTCCATCCATGTTGTTGCAAATGGTGAGAACTCCTTTTTTACCGCAGCATAGTATTCCATTGGGTAGATGTACCACAGTTTTTTAATCCACTCATCTGCTGATGGGCATTTAGGCTGTTTTTAAATCTTAGCTATGGTGAATTGTGCTGCTATGAACATAGGGGTGCATATATCCTTCCTGATTCGTGTTTCTAGTTTCTTGGGATATATTCCTAGAAGTAGGATCACTCGGTCAAATGGGAGTTCCATTTTTAGTTTTTTGAGGAAACTCTATACTGTTCTCCACAGTGGCTGCACCAGTCTGCATTCCCACCAGCAGTGCACGAGGGTTCCTTTTTCTCCGAATCCTCGCTAGCACTTGTCATTTGTTGATTTGTTGATGATAGCCATTCTGACAGGTGTGAGATGGTACTGCATTGTTGTTTTGATTTGCATCTCTCTGATGATTAGTGACTTTGAGCATGTTTTCATATGTCTCTTGGCCTTCCTTCTGTCTTCTCTTGAGAAGTGTCTATTTAGATCAGTTGCCCATTTTTTGATTGGGTTGTTTATCTTCTTTTTGGTAAGCTGCATGAGTTCCCTGTAAATGTTGGATATTAAAACCTTATCATTGATATCATTGGCACATATGTTCTCCCATGCAGTGGGCTTCCCTGTTGTTTTATTGATCGTCTCTGTTGCAGTGCAAAAGCTTTTTATTTTGATGTAGTCCCATTTGATTATTTTCTCTTTAGTTTCCATTGCCCTAGGACCAGTATCAGTGAAGAAATTGCTTTGGCATATGTCTGAGATTTTACTGCCTGTGGATTCCTCTAGTATTTTTATGGTTTCCCGTGATGATCCATTTTAAGTTTATTTTTGTGTATGGTATAAGTTGGTGGTCTAGTTTCATTTTTTTGCATGTATCTGTCCAATTTTCCCAACACCATTTATTGAAGAGACTGTCTTGACTACATTGTATGTTCATGCCTCCTTTGTCAAATATTAATTGAGCATAGTGATTTGGGTCGATTTCTGGGTTCTCTATTCTATTCCATTGGTCTATATGTCTGTTCTTGTGCCAGTACCAGGCAGTTTTGAGAACAGTGGCTTGAAATCTGGTATTGAGATACCACCTACTTCATTCTTCTTTCTCAGGATTGCTGCAGCTATTCGGGGTCTTTTTTTATTTCAGATGAAATTTTGGAGAGTTCTTTCTAGGTCTGTGAAACATGCCATTGGTATTTTAATGGGGAGTGCATTGAATCTATAGATTGCTTTGGTTAGTATGGGCATTTTGATGATGTTGGTTCTCCCAATCCATGAACATGGTATGTTCTTCCATCTGTTTACATCTTCCTCTATCTCTTTTTTCAGTGTCCTATAATTTTCCGCATATAGGTCCTTTACCTCCTTAGTTAAGTTTATTCCTAGGTATCTTAATTTTTTTGGTGTGATGGTAAATTGCTTTTTTAGTCTCTCTTTCTGTAAGTTCACTATAGGTGTATAGAAATGCCATAGATTCCTTGGTGTTAATTTTGTATCCTGCTACATTGCCCAATTCATTTATTAAGTCTATTAGTTTTTTGATGGAGTCTTTCGGGTTTTTTATGTGCAACATCACGTCCTCTGCAAATAAGGACAGCTTTACTTCTTCTTTTCCAGTTTGGATGCCTTTTATTTCTTCTTCTTGTCTAATTGCAATGGCTAATACTTCCAGTACCATGTCAAACAGGAGTGGTGACAGTGGGCATCCCTGTCTTGTTCCTGTTCTTAGGGGAAATGGTTTTAGATTTTGCCCATTGAGTATGATGTTAGCTGTGGGTTTGTCATATATGGCTTTTACTATGTTGAGGTATGATCCTTCTATCCCCACTTTGTTGAGAGTTTTTATCAAGAAAGGGTGTCGGATTTTGTCAAATGCTTTTTCTGCATCAATTGATATGACTATGTGATTTTTATCTCTCAGTTTGTTTATGTGATGTATCACGTTTATTGATTTGTGAATATTGTACCATCCTTGCATCCCTGGGATAAATCTTACTTCGTCATGGTGTATGATCTTTCTGATGTACTGCTGGATTCGATTTGATAGAATTTTGTTGAGGATTTTGGCATCTATGTTCATGAGGGATATTGGCTTGTAATTCTCTTTCATTGTGTTGTCTTGATCTGGTTTTGTTATTAGGGTGATGCTGGCTTCATAGAAGAAGCTTGGGAGTGTTCCTTCTTCTTGAATTTTTTGGAATAGTCTGAGGAGGATAGGTTTTAGTTCTTCCTTGACTGTTTGGTAAAACTCCCCTGTGAAGCCATCTGGCCCTGGGCTTTTGTTTGCTGGAAGCTTTCTGATGACTGCTTCAATTTCTTCCATAGTTATCAGCCTATTGAGACTTTTTAGAATCTTCCTGAGTAAGTTTTGGAAGGTTGTATTTTTCTAGGAATGTGTCCATTTCCTCCAGGTTGTCTAGTTTGTTAGAATAGAGTTCTTCATATTATTTTTAAACAATCCTTTGTATTTCTGTGGGGTCTGTTGTTATTTCACCTCTTTCATTTCTGATTTTGTTTATTTGGGTCCTCTCTCTTTGCTTCTTGGTGAGCCTGGCTAGAGGTTCATCAATCTTGTTTACCCTTTCGAAGAACCAGCTCTTGGTTTTGTTCATCTATTGTATTGTTTTTTTTTGGTCTCAATGTTATTTATCTCTGCTCTGATCTTTATTATTTCCTTCCTTTTGTTTACACTGAGCTTTTCTTGTTGCTCTCTTTCTAACTCTTAGAGTTGTAGGGTTATGTAATTTATCACCATTGTTTCTTGTTTTTTTGCAGTAGACTTGTAGAGCTATGAACTTCCCTCCCAAGACTGCTTTCACTGTGTCCCATAGATTTTGGATTTTTGTTTTTTCTTTTTTATATATATAATTTTTTTATTGTTTTAAGTATTACAAATAGTAGTACATATGTCTCCTTTTTTTCTTTCCCCCCATTGATCTCCCCCCGACCTCCCCTACCTCCGAGTACATGCCTTCACCTGCCCTCCCTCCCCCCCGCCCCAGTGTCTTATATCCATTGGTTGTGCTTATATGCATGCGTAAAAGTCCTTCGTTTGGTCTCTTACAGCCCCCCTCGCCTAACCTCCCCTGTCTTCCCAATGTAGTTTGACAGTCTGTTCAATGATTCTTTGCCTCTGTATCTTTTTCCCACCATTTCTTTCCTTTAAAAAGTTTTGCCTTTGCAGACTAGAAATAAACATAATAACAAAACAAGATAAAAAAAAATTTTTGAGTCCCAATTTCAATGTCCAACAGTTCTGAGTCCCCGTTTCAATGTCTAACAGTTCCTTATGTGTACATGTCAGCAATGATATCTGGATGGTGGGCACATGGTGGCAATGCTGGTCCGACCCTCTCTGGTTTGGTCCTAGGTAACCTGCAGCGGTGCACAGCTGCTGACTGCTTGCGTGGCAAGGTGTTGTCAGCGTCTTCCATCTCTGGACTGTTTTTTCCTCTAGTCTTCGTGGTTGGAGCACACCTGTCAATTCCTCTCTGTTGCAGGAATCCATCTGGTCTTGGGGTTGTTTTCTGAAAATATACAAATATATTTTCGTCCACAAGTTAATAAAGGAATCTTTTCTATATAATTGATTTGGAATCCTTTTTATTTTTGTTCAAACTATTTTCCTTTGTCTTATTTAGACACCATGTGTGTTTTTAATGGTCGTCTTGCTGTTAGCATTGCAAAGGAAACTTAATTTGGTAAAGTAAAAATTTTCTAGATGTAATTTACTTATAGGATATTTTTCCTTACATGATATTGCCCTACTATCCCCCCCCTTTTTTTTTATTAATGGAGGTTTTTGTAAATTTTATAATGCAGTCTTGATAACTTTAAATTTAAATTTTTTTTTTTTTTGCCCTCACATATGACTGCTTTAGGTTCATTGCATATTCAGGAATTTTACCATGAGATGAACTACCAATAGAAATTTTAGTTATTACTTTAAGAACAGCGTTTTGTCCAGTACAATTAACTGTACTTGAATATTCACTTATTTCTATTAGCCTATTTAAATTAATCTGAAAACTCGATTACTATTTTACTGTCAAATTTAATACTCTACCAACAGTCTTAGTTTACCCTGTAAATATGAGTGGGCCCGGAGCATTCCAGATGCTAGGCTGAATTTAGATATAGGGCAACTGCTGTCGGCCAAGTCTCTTGTCTGTTACCTGGGTCCCGATCTGAGCTGGGCCAAGTCTCTGTCTGTCACCTGTATCTCGATGTGAGCTGGGCCAGGTCTCTTTCTGTTGCCTGGGTCTCGTTCTGAGCTGGGTATGGGAAGCGCGAAGCAGCCATGGGGGCAGGAGACCTCCTTCAGAAGGGGTGAGGGTTCAAGCCCCTGCAATGTTGGGGGGGTGAGGGTCTGTGCCCCACTTCTGTTGCCTCCCCAAGTTCTCTCCTGATGGCCCCTCTGCGACTGTGCCTGTCTTAGGTTGTTCCTTCCTTGAGGAATCTTACCCATCTCTGGCTAACCAGCCATCCTCCGGGGCCAAGCAGGGTGGTGTGAGGTTCAGTTCTGCCTCCTTGGTAGCCTATGCCCCCGTGCCTTCTACACCCAGCACCTGCCTTGGGAGCCCCTGGCCTGCTGGCAGGGTCCCGGTGCTGATCACATATCTCGGGGAACTTGGGTTTCTTCTCCAGTCAGGGCCCAGCTCACACAATTGGGTGTGAGACAGATCCATGGTACCAGCCCACACGAGGCTTCAAGCTCAGCATGAACAGAAAGCTCAGGTAACAGCTGAGGGCAATTGGATTGTGAGAAGAGGGTCCCTCTTGGCACAAAGGGCAAGAGGGGCCAATATAGGATGCTCAAGTGCCTTCCCAGTGCCTTAATTCCTTCTGCAAGGGATTAAATCCTTTCATGTTCTTTTTTTTTTTTTAAATTGCTGCCAGGCATTCAAAGAATTAGTTTGTAAGTTTGTTTGGGATAATTGTAAAATATGCTGTTGTAAAATATCTAAAATTATAATGACATTGTAGAATAATATCATGTAAGGATATTCTTTGTCCTAGGCCCTGGCAATTCCATTTCAAACTGGCTGTCAATTTCTTTTTGTACTTTTATATAAACTTTGTCAGGGAAGCAAAAACACAAATTACTTACTTTAGTTCAAGAGGCCAAATATGTCGACTTTCAATTACAATCCTTATGACTTTTGAAGGAAACTTCTCTTTGTTTCCTTCCAAAATAATTTTCAGTCTACAGAGGGTTTCATTTAAAAATTTTTGTCTCATGAAACAATTTCTCTTAAGGCTATGGTGACCACTAGTATTGGTTAGATTTAGTATTTTATAATTTTTTAATTAATTTTTTTAATTTTTATTTTTTACATACGTGTCCTTATTTCTCCATAACCCCCCACTCCCCACTTATGCCCCACCCCCTTGTTGTCTGTGTCTGTTGATTAGGTTCATATGCATGCATACAAGTCCCTTGGTTGATCTCTCCACCTTACCCCCACCCTCCCCTACCTTACCTGAGGTATGATGTTCTGATCGACGTTTCTCAGCCTCTGGATCTGTTCTTGTTCATCAGTCTATGCCGTTCATTATATTCCACAAATGAGCGAGATCATATGATATTTATCTTTCTCTGCCTGACTTATTTCACTCAACATAATATTCTCCATCTCCATCCATATTGTTGCAAATGGTAGGAACTCCTTCTTTTTTACCGCAGCGTAGTATTCCATTGTATAGATATACCACAGTTTTTTAATCCATTCATCTGCTGATGGGCATTTAGGTTGTTTCCAAATCTTGGCTATGGTGAATTGTGCTGCTATGAACATAGGGGTGCATATTTCCTTTCTGATGCATGTTTCTAGATTCTTGGGATATATTCCTAGAAGTGGGATCACTGGGTCAAAAGGGAGTTCCATTTTTAGTTTTTTGAGGAAGCTCCATACTGTTCTCCACAGTGGCTGCACCAGTCTGCATTCCCACCAGCAGTGCAAAAGAGTTCCTTTTTCTCCGCATCCTCACCAACACTTGTTGTTTGTTGATTTGTAGATAAAAGCCATTCTGACAGGTGTGAGATGGTACCTCATTGTTGTTTTGATTTGCATCTCTCTGATGATTAGTGACTGTGAGCAGGTTTTCATATGTCTCTTGGCCTGCCTTCTGTCTTCTTTGGAAAAGTGTCTATTTAGATCAGTTGGCTATTTTTTGATTGGGTTGTTTATCTTCTTTTTGTTAAGTTGTATGAGTTCTCTGTATATGTTGGAGATTAAACCCTTATCATTGATATCATTGGCAAATATGTTCTCCCATGCAGTGGGCTTTCTTGTTGTTTTATTGATGGTTTTCTTTGCTGTGCAAAAGCTTTTTATTTTGATGTAGTCCCATTTGTTTATTTTCTCTTTAGCTTCCATTGCCCTAGGAGTAGTATCAGTGAAGAAGTTCTTTCGGCATATGTCTGAGATTTTGCTGCCTGTGGATTCCTCTAGTATTTTCATGGATTCCCGTCTTATGTTTAAGTCCTTTATCCACTTTGAGTTTATTTTTGTGTATGGTGTAAGTTGGTGATCTAGCTTCATTTTTTTGCATGTATCTGTCCAATTTTCCCAACACCATTTGTTGAAGAGACTGTCTTGACTCCATTGAATGTTCATGCCTCCTTTGTCAAATATTAATTGAGCATATTGATTTGGGTCAATTTCTGGGTTCTCTATTCTATTCCATTGATCTATATGTCTGTTCTTATGCCAGTTCCAGGCTGTTTTGAGAACAGTAGCTTTGTAATACAGCTTGATATCTGGTATTGAGGTCCCACCTACTTTGTTTTTCTTTCTCAGGATTGCTGCAGCTATTCGGGTTCTTTTTTTATTCCAGATAAATTTTTGCAATGTTCGTTCTAGGTCTGTGAAATATGTTGTTGGTATTTTAATGGGAAGTGCATTGAATTTATAGATTGCTTTGGGTAGTGTGGACATTTTGATGATGTTGATTCTACCAATCCATGAACATGGTATGTTCTTCCATCTGTTTATGTCTTCCTCTATCTCTTTTTTCAGTGTCATGTAGTTTTCTGAGTAGAGGTCTTTTACCTCTTTAGTTAAGTTTATTCCTAGGTATCTTAATTTTTTTGGTGTGATGGTAAATTGCTTTTTTAGTCTCTCTTTCTGTAAGTTCACTATAGGTGTATAGAAATGCCATAGATTCCTTGGTGTTAATTTTGTATCCTGCTACATTGCCCAATTCATTTATTAAGTCTATTAGTTTTTTGATGGAGTCTTTCGGGTTTTTTATGTGCAACATCACGTCCTCTGCAAATAAGGACAGCTTTACTTCTTCTTTTCCAGTTTGGATGCCTTTTATTTCTTCTTCTTGTCTAATTGCAATGGCTAATACTTCCAGTACCATGTCAAACAGGAGTGGTGACAGTGGGCATCCCTGTCTTGTTCCTGTTCTTAGGGGAAATGGTTTTAGATTTTGCCCATTGAGTATGATGTTAGCTGTGGGTTTGTCATATATGGCTTTTACTATGTTGAGGTATGATCCTTCTATCCCCACTTTGTTGAGAGTTTTTATCAAGAAAGGGTGTCGGATTTTGTCAAATGCTTTTTCTGCATCAATTGATATGACTATGTGATTTTTATCTCTCAGTTTGTTTATGTGATGTATCACGTTTATTGATTTGTGAATATTGTACCATCCTTGCATCCCTGGGATAAATCTTACTTCGTCATGGTGTATGATCTTTCTGATGTACTGCTGGATTCGATTTGATAGAATTTTGTTGAGGATTTTGGCATCTATGTTCATGAGGGATATTGGCTTGTAATTCTCTTTCATTGTGTTGTCTTGATCTGGTTTTGTTATTAGGGTGATGCTGGCTTCATAGAAGAAGCTTGGGAGTGTTCCTTCTTCTTGAATTTTTTGGAATAGTCTGAGGAGGATAGGTTTTAGTTCTTCCTTGACTGTTTGGTAAAACTCCCCTGTGAAGCCATCTGGCCCTGGGCTTTTGTTTGCTGGAAGCTTTCTGATGACTGCTTCAATTTCTTCCATAGTTATCAGCCTATTGAGACTTTTTAGAATCTTCCTGAGTAAGTTTTGGAAGGTTGTATTTTTCTAGGAATGTGTCCATTTCCTCCAGGTTGTCTAGTTTGTTAGAATAGAGTTCTTCATATTATTTTTAAACAATCCTTTGTATTTCTGTGGGGTCTGTTGTTATTTCACCTCTTTCATTTCTGATTTTGTTTATTTGGGTCCTCTCTCTTTGCTTCTTGGTGAGCCTGGCTAGAGGTTCATCAATCTTGTTTACCCTTTCGAAGAACCAGCTCTTGGTTTTGTTCATCTATTGTATTGTTTTTTTTTGGTCTCAATGTTATTTATCTCTGCTCTGATCTTTATTATTTCCTTCCTTTTGTTTACACTGAGCTTTTCTTGTTGCTCTCTTTCTAACTCTTAGAGTTGTAGGGTTATGTAATTTATCACCATTGTTTCTTGTTTTTTTGCAGTAGACTTGTAGAGCTATGAACTTCCCTCCCAAGACTGCTTTCACTGTGTCCCATAGATTTTGGATTTTTGTTTTTTCTTTTTTATATATATAATTTTTTTATTGTTTTAAGTATTACAAATAGTAGTACATATGTCTCCTTTTTTTCTTTCCCCCCATTGATCTCCCCCCGACCTCCCCTACCTCCGAGTACATGCCTTCACCTGCCCTCCCTCCCCCCCGCCCCAGTGTCTTATATCCATTGGTTGTGCTTATATGCATGCGTAAAAGTCCTTCGTTTGGTCTCTTACAGCCCCCCTCGCCTAACCTCCCCTGTCTTCCCAATGTAGTTTGACAGTCTGTTCAATGATTCTTTGCCTCTGTATCTTTTTCCCACCATTTCTTTCCTTTAAAAAGTTTTGCCTTTGCAGACTAGAAATAAACATAATAACAAAACAAGATAAAAAAAAATTTTTGAGTCCCAATTTCAATGTCCAACAGTTCTGAGTCCCCGTTTCAATGTCTAACAGTTCCTTATGTGTACATGTCAGCAATGATATCTGGATGGTGGGCACATGGTGGCAATGCTGGTCCGACCCTCTCTGGTTTGGTCCTAGGTAACCTGCAGCGGTGCACAGCTGCTGACTGCTTGCGTGGCAAGGTGTTGTCAGCGTCTTCCATCTCTGGACTGTTTTTTCCTCTAGTCTTCGTGGTTGGAGCACACCTGTCAATTCCTCTCTGTTGCAGGAATCCATCTGGTCTTGGGGTTGTTTTCTGAAAATATACAAATATATTTTCGTCCACAAGTTAATAAAGGAATCTTTTCTATATAATTGATTTGGAATCCTTTTTATTTTTGTTCAAACTATTTTCCTTTGTCTTATTTAGACACCATGTGTGTTTTTAATGGTCGTCTTGCTGTTAGCATTGCAAAGGAAACTTAATTTGGTAAAGTAAAAATTTTCTAGATGTAATTTACTTATAGGATATTTTTCCTTACATGATATTGCCCTACTATCCCCCCCCTTTTTTTTTATTAATGGAGGTTTTTGTAAATTTTATAATGCAGTCTTGATAACTTTAAATTTAAATTTTTTTTTTTTTTGCCCTCACATATGACTGCTTTAGGTTCATTGCATATTCAGGAATTTTACCATGAGATGAACTACCAATAGAAATTTTAGTTATTACTTTAAGAACAGCGTTTTGTCCAGTACAATTAACTGTACTTGAATATTCACTTATTTCTATTAGCCTATTTAAATTAATCTGAAAACTCGATTACTATTTTACTGTCAAATTTAATACTCTACCAACAGTCTTAGTTTACCCTGTAAATATGAGTGGGCCCGGAGCATTCCAGATGCTAGGCTGAATTTAGATATAGGGCAACTGCTGTCGGCCAAGTCTCTTGTCTGTTACCTGGGTCCCGATCTGAGCTGGGCCAAGTCTCTGTCTGTCACCTGTATCTCGATGTGAGCTGGGCCAGGTCTCTTTCTGTTGCCTGGGTCTCGTTCTGAGCTGGGTATGGGAAGCGCGAAGCAGCCATGGGGGCAGGAGACCTCCTTCAGAAGGGGTGAGGGTTCAAGCCCCTGCAATGTTGGGGGGGTGAGGGTCTGTGCCCCACTTCTGTTGCCTCCCCAAGTTCTCTCCTGATGGCCCCTCTGCGACTGTGCCTGTCTTAGGTTGTTCCTTCCTTGAGGAATCTTACCCATCTCTGGCTAACCAGCCATCCTCCGGGGCCAAGCAGGGTGGTGTGAGGTTCAGTTCTGCCTCCTTGGTAGCCTATGCCCCCGTGCCTTCTACACCCAGCACCTGCCTTGGGAGCCCCTGGCCTGCTGGCAGGGTCCCGGTGCTGATCACATATCTCGGGGAACTTGGGTTTCTTCTCCAGTCAGGGCCCAGCTCACACAATTGGGTGTGAGACAGATCCATGGTACCAGCCCACACGAGGCTTCAAGCTCAGCATGAACAGAAAGCTCAGGTAACAGCTGAGGGCAATTGGATTGTGAGAAGAGGGTCCCTCTTGGCACAAAGGGCAAGAGGGGCCAATATAGGATGCTCAAGTGCCTTCCCAGTGCCTTAATTCCTTCTGCAAGGGATTAAATCCTTTCATGTTCTTTTTTTTTTTTTAAATTGCTGCCAGGCATTCAAAGAATTAGTTTGTAAGTTTGTTTGGGATAATTGTAAAATATGCTGTTGTAAAATATCTAAAATTATAATGACATTGTAGAATAATATCATGTAAGGATATTCTTTGTCCTAGGCCCTGGCAATTCCATTTCAAACTGGCTGTCAATTTCTTTTTGTACTTTTATATAAACTTTGTCAGGGAAGCAAAAACACAAATTACTTACTTTAGTTCAAGAGGCCAAATATGTCGACTTTCAATTACAATCCTTATGACTTTTGAAGGAAACTTCTCTTTGTTTCCTTCCAAAATAATTTTCAGTCTACAGAGGGTTTCATTTAAAAATTTTTGTCTCATGAAACAATTTCTCTTAAGGCTATGGTGACCACTAGTATTGGTTAGATTTAGTATTTTATAATTTTTTAATTAATTTTTTTAATTTTTATTTTTTACATACGTGTCCTTATTTCTCCATAACCCCCCACTCCCCACTTATGCCCCACCCCCTTGTTGTCTGTGTCTGTTGATTAGGTTCATATGCATGCATACAAGTCCCTTGGTTGATCTCTCCACCTTACCCCCACCCTCCCCTACCTTACCTGAGGTATGATGTTCTGATCGACGTTTCTCAGCCTCTGGATCTGTTCTTGTTCATCAGTCTATGCCGTTCATTATATTCCACAAATGAGCGAGATCATATGATATTTATCTTTCTCTGCCTGACTTATTTCACTCAACATAATATTCTCCATCTCCATCCATATTGTTGCAAATGGTAGGAACTCCTTCTTTTTTACCGCAGCGTAGTATTCCATTGTATAGATATACCACAGTTTTTTAATCCATTCATCTGCTGATGGGCATTTAGGTTGTTTCCAAATCTTGGCTATGGTGAATTGTGCTGCTATGAACATAGGGGTGCATATTTCCTTTCTGATGCATGTTTCTAGATTCTTGGGATATATTCCTAGAAGTGGGATCACTGGGTCAAAAGGGAGTTCCATTTTTAGTTTTTTGAGGAAGCTCCATACTGTTCTCCACAGTGGCTGCACCAGTCTGCATTCCCACCAGCAGTGCAAAAGAGTTCCTTTTTCTCCGCATCCTCACCAACACTTGTTGTTTGTTGATTTGTAGATAAAAGCCATTCTGACAGGTGTGAGATGGTACCTCATTGTTGTTTTGATTTGCATCTCTCTGATGATTAGTGACTGTGAGCAGGTTTTCATATGTCTCTTGGCCTGCCTTCTGTCTTCTTTGGAAAAGTGTCTATTTAGATCAGTTGGCTATTTTTTGATTGGGTTGTTTATCTTCTTTTTGTTAAGTTGTATGAGTTCTCTGTATATGTTGGAGATTAAACCCTTATCATTGATATCATTGGCAAATATGTTCTCCCATGCAGTGGGCTTTCTTGTTGTTTTATTGATGGTTTTCTTTGCTGTGCAAAAGCTTTTTATTTTGATGTAGTCCCATTTGTTTATTTTCTCTTTAGCTTCCATTGCCCTAGGAGTAGTATCAGTGAAGAAGTTCTTTCGGCATATGTCTGAGATTTTGCTGCCTGTGGATTCCTCTAGTATTTTCATGGATTCCCGTCTTATGTTTAAGTCCTTTATCCACTTTGAGTTTATTTTTGTGTATGGTGTAAGTTGGTGATCTAGCTTCATTTTTTTGCATGTATCTGTCCAATTTTCCCAACACCATTTGTTGAAGAGACTGTCTTGACTCCATTGAATGTTCATGCCTCCTTTGTCAAATATTAATTGAGCATATTGATTTGGGTCAATTTCTGGGTTCTCTATTCTATTCCATTGATCTATATGTCTGTTCTTATGCCAGTTCCAGGCTGTTTTGAGAACAGTAGCTTTGTAATACAGCTTGATATCTGGTATTGAGGTCCCACCTACTTTGTTTTTCTTTCTCAGGATTGCTGCAGCTATTCGGGTTCTTTTTTTATTCCAGATAAATTTTTGCAATGTTCGTTCTAGGTCTGTGAAATATGTTGTTGGTATTTTAATGGGAAGTGCATTGAATTTATAGATTGCTTTGGGTAGTGTGGACATTTTGATGATGTTGATTCTACCAATCCATGAACATGGTATGTTCTTCCATCTGTTTATGTCTTCCTCTATCTCTTTTTTCAGTGTCATGTAGTTTTCTGAGTAGAGGTCTTTTACCTCTTTAGTTAAGTTTATTCCTAGGTATCTTAATTTTTTTGGTGTGATGGTAAATTGCTTTTTTAGTCTCTCTTTCTGTAAGTTCACTATAGGTGTATAGAAATGCCATAGATTCCTTGGTGTTAATTTTGTATCCTGCTACATTGCCCAATTCATTTATTAAGTCTATTAGTTTTTTGATGGAGTCTTTCGGGTTTTTTATGTGCAACATCACGTCCTCTGCAAATAAGGACAGCTTTACTTCTTCTTTTCCAGTTTGGATGCCTTTTATTTCTTCTTCTTGTCTAATTGCAATGGCTAATACTTCCAGTACCATGTCAAACAGGAGTGGTGACAGTGGGCATCCCTGTCTTGTTCCTGTTCTTAGGGGAAATGGTTTTAGATTTTGCCCATTGAGTATGATGTTAGCTGTGGGTTTGTCATATATGGCTTTTACTATGTTGAGGTATGATCCTTCTATCCCCACTTTGTTGAGAGTTTTTATCAAGAAAGGGTGTCGGATTTTGTCAAATGCTTTTTCTGCATCAATTGATATGACTATGTGATTTTTATCTCTCAGTTTGTTTATGTGATGTATCACGTTTATTGATTTGTGAATATTGTACCATCCTTGCATCCCTGGGATAAATCTTACTTCGTCATGGTGTATGATCTTTCTGATGTACTGCTGGATTCGATTTGATAGAATTTTGTTGAGGATTTTGGCATCTATGTTCATGAGGGATATTGGCTTGTAATTCTCTTTCATTGTGTTGTCTTGATCTGGTTTTGTTATTAGGGTGATGCTGGCTTCATAGAAGAAGCTTGGGAGTGTTCCTTCTTCTTGAATTTTTTGGAATAGTCTGAGGAGGATAGGTTTTAGTTCTTCCTTGACTGTTTGGTAAAACTCCCCTGTGAAGCCATCTGGCCCTGGGCTTTTGTTTGCTGGAAGCTTTCTGATGACTGCTTCAATTTCTTCCATAGTTATCAGCCTATTGAGACTTTTTAGAATCTTCCTGAGTAAGTTTTGGAAGGTTGTATTTTTCTAGGAATGTGTCCATTTCCTCCAGGTTGTCTAGTTTGTTAGAATAGAGTTCTTCATATTATTTTTAAACAATCCTTTGTATTTCTGTGGGGTCTGTTGTTATTTCACCTCTTTCATTTCTGATTTTGTTTATTTGGGTCCTCTCTCTTTGCTTCTTGGTGAGCCTGGCTAGAGGTTCATCAATCTTGTTTACCCTTTCGAAGAACCAGCTCTTGGTTTTGTTCATCTATTGTATTGTTTTTTTTTGGTCTCAATGTTATTTATCTCTGCTCTGATCTTTATTATTTCCTTCCTTTTGTTTACACTGAGCTTTTCTTGTTGCTCTCTTTCTAACTCTTAGAGTTGTAGGGTTATGTAATTTATCACCATTGTTTCTTGTTTTTTTGCAGTAGACTTGTAGAGCTATGAACTTCCCTCCCAAGACTGCTTTCACTGTGTCCCATAGATTTTGGATTTTTGTTTTTTCTTTTTTTTATATATAATTTTTTTATTGTTTTAAGTATTACAAATAGTAGTACATATGTCTCCTTTTTTTCTTTCCCCCCATTGATCTCCCCCCGACCTCCCCTACCTCCGAGTACATGCCTTCACCTGCCCTCCCTCCCCCCCGCCCCAGTGTCTTATATCCATTGGTTGTGCTTATATGCATGCGTAAAAGTCCTTCGTTTGGTCTCTTACAGCCCCCCTCGCCTAACCTCCCCTGTCTTCCCAATGTAGTTTGACAGTCTGTTCAATGATTCTTTGCCTCTGTATCTTTTTCCCACCATTTCTTTCCTTTAAAAAGTTTTGCCTTTGCAGACTAGAAATAAACATAATAACAAAACAAGATAAAAAAAAATTTTTTAAAAAAAAATTTTTGAGTCCCAATTTCAATGTCCAACAGTTCTGAGTCCCCGTTTCAATGTCTAACAGTTCCTTATGTGTACATGTCAGCAATGATATCTGGATGGTGGGCACATGGTGGCAATGCTGGTCCGACCCTCTCTGGTTTGGTCCTAGGTAACCTGCAGCGGTGCACAGCTGCTGACTGCTTGCGTGGCAAGGTGTTGTCAGCGTCTTCCATCTCTGGACTGTTTTTTCCTCTAGTCTTCGTGGTTGGAGCACACCTGTCAATTCCTCTCTGTTGCAGGAATCCATCTGGTCTTGGGGTTGTTTTCTGAAAATATACAAATATATTTTCGTCCACAAGTTAATAAAGGAATCTTTTCTATATAATTGATTTGGAATCCTTTTTATTTTTGTTCAAACTATTTTCCTTTGTCTTATTTAGACACCATGTGTGTTTTTAATGGTCGTCTTGCTGTTAGCATTGCAAAGGAAACTTAATTTGGTAAAGTAAAAATTTTCTAGATGTAATTTACTTATAGGATATTTTTCCTTACATGATATTGCCCTACTATCCCCCCCCTTTTTTTTTATTAATGGAGGTTTTTGTAAATTTTATAATGCAGTCTTGATAACTTTAAATTTAAATTTTTTTTTTTTTTGCCCTCACATATGACTGCTTTAGGTTCATTGCATATTCAGGAATTTTACCATGAGATGAACTACCAATAGAAATTTTAGTTATTACTTTAAGAACAGCGTTTTGTCCAGTACAATTAACTGTACTTGAATATTCACTTATTTCTATTAGCCTATTTAAATTAATCTGAAAACTCGATTACTATTTTACTGTCAAATTTAATACTCTACCAACAGTCTTAGTTTACCCTGTAAATATGAGTGGGCCCGGAGCATTCCAGATGCTAGGCTGAATTTAGATATAGGGCAACTGCTGTCGGCCAAGTCTCTTGTCTGTTACCTGGGTCCCGATCTGAGCTGGGCCAAGTCTCTGTCTGTCACCTGTATCTCGATGTGAGCTGGGCCAGGTCTCTTTCTGTTGCCTGGGTCTCGTTCTGAGCTGGGTATGGGAAGCGCGAAGCAGCCATGGGGGCAGGAGACCTCCTTCAGAAGGGGTGAGGGTTCAAGCCCCTGCAATGTTGGGGGGGTGAGGGTCTGTGCCCCACTTCTGTTGCCTCCCCAAGTTCTCTCCTGATGGCCCCTCTGCGACTGTGCCTGTCTTAGGTTGTTCCTTCCTTGAGGAATCTTACCCATCTCTGGCTAACCAGCCATCCTCCGGGGCCAAGCAGGGTGGTGTGAGGTTCAGTTCTGCCTCCTTGGTAGCCTATGCCCCCGTGCCTTCTACACCCAGCACCTGCCTTGGGAGCCCCTGGCCTGCTGGCAGGGTCCCGGTGCTGATCACATATCTCGGGGAACTTGGGTTTCTTCTCCAGTCAGGGCCCAGCTCACACAATTGGGTGTGAGACAGATCCATGGTACCAGCCCACACGAGGCTTCAAGCTCAGCATGAACAGAAAGCTCAGGTAACAGCTGAGGGCAATTGGATTGTGAGAAGAGGGTCCCTCTTGGCACAAAGGGCAAGAGGGGCCAATATAGGATGCTCAAGTGCCTTCCCAGTGCCTTAATTCCTTCTGCAAGGGATTAAATCCTTTCATGTTCTTTTTTTTTTTTTTAAATTGCTGCCAGGCATTCAAAGAATTAGTTTGTAAGTTTGTTTGGGATAATTGTAAAATATGCTGTTGTAAAATATCTAAAATTATAATGACATTGTAGAATAATATCATGTAAGGATATTCTTTGTCCTAGGCCCTGGCAATTCCATTTCAAACTGGCTGTCAATTTCTTTTTGTACTTTTATATAAACTTTGTCAGGGAAGCAAAAACACAAATTACTTACTTTAGTTCAAGAGGCCAAATATGTCGACTTTCAATTACAATCCTTATGACTTTTGAAGGAAACTTCTCTTTGTTTCCTTCCAAAATAATTTTCAGTCTACAGAGGGTTTCATTTAAAAATTTTTGTCTCATGAAACAATTTCTCTTAAGGCTATGGTGACCACTAGTATTGGTTAGATTTAGTATTTTATAATTTTTTAATTAATTTTTTTAATTTTTATTTTTTACATACGTGTCCTTATTTCTCCATAACCCCCCACTCCCCACTTATGCCCCACCCCCTTGTTGTCTGTGTCTGTTGATTAGGTTCATATGCATGCATACAAGTCCCTTGGTTGATCTCTCCACCTTACCCCCACCCTCCCCTACCTTACCTGAGGTATGATGTTCTGATCGACGTTTCTCAGCCTCTGGATCTGTTCTTGTTCATCAGTCTATGCCGTTCATTATATTCCACAAATGAGCGAGATCATATGATATTTATCTTTCTCTGCCTGACTTATTTCACTCAACATAATATTCTCCATCTCCATCCATATTGTTGCAAATGGTAGGAACTCCTTCTTTTTTACCGCAGCGTAGTATTCCATTGTATAGATATACCACAGTTTTTTAATCCATTCATCTGCTGATGGGCATTTAGGTTGTTTCCAAATCTTGGCTATGGTGAATTGTGCTGCTATGAACATAGGGGTGCATATTTCCTTTCTGATGCATGTTTCTAGATTCTTGGGATATATTCCTAGAAGTGGGATCACTGGGTCAAAAGGGAGTTCCATTTTTAGTTTTTTGAGGAAGCTCCATACTGTTCTCCACAGTGGCTGCACCAGTCTGCATTCCCACCAGCAGTGCAAAAGAGTTCCTTTTTCTCCGCATCCTCACCAACACTTGTTGTTTGTTGATTTGTAGATAAAAGCCATTCTGACAGGTGTGAGATGGTACCTCATTGTTGTTTTGATTTGCATCTCTCTGATGATTAGTGACTGTGAGCAGGTTTTCATATGTCTCTTGGCCTGCCTTCTGTCTTCTTTGGAAAAGTGTCTATTTAGATCAGTTGGCTATTTTTTGATTGGGTTGTTTATCTTCTTTTTGTTAAGTTGTATGAGTTCTCTGTATATGTTGGAGATTAAACCCTTATCATTGATATCATTGGCAAATATGTTCTCCCATGCAGTGGGCTTTCTTGTTGTTTTATTGATGGTTTTCTTTGCTGTGCAAAAGCTTTTTATTTTGATGTAGTCCCATTTGTTTATTTTCTCTTTAGCTTCCATTGCCCTAGGAGTAGTATCAGTGAAGAAGTTCTTTCGGCATATGTCTGAGATTTTGCTGCCTGTGGATTCCTCTAGTATTTTCATGGATTCCCGTCTTATGTTTAAGTCCTTTATCCACTTTGAGTTTATTTTTGTGTATGGTGTAAGTTGGTGATCTAGCTTCATTTTTTTGCATGTATCTGTCCAATTTTCCCAACACCATTTGTTGAAGAGACTGTCTTGACTCCATTGAATGTTCATGCCTCCTTTGTCAAATATTAATTGAGCATATTGATTTGGGTCAATTTCTGGGTTCTCTATTCTATTCCATTGATCTATATGTCTGTTCTTGTGCCAGTTCCAGGCTGTTTTGAGAACAGTAGCTTTGTAATACAGCTTGATATCTGGTATTGAGGTCCCACCTACTTTGTTTTTCTTTCTCAGGATTGCTGCAGCTATTCGGGTTCTTTTTTTATTCCAGATAAATTTTTGCAATGTTCGTTCTAGGTCTGTGAAATATGTTGTTGGTATTTTAATGGGAAGTGCATTGAATTTATAGATTGCTTTGGGTAGTGTGGACATTTTGATGATGTTGATTCTACCAATCCATGAACATGGTATGTTCTTCCATCTGTTTATGTCTTCCTCTATCTCTTTTTTCAGTGTCATGTAGTTTTCTGAGTAGAGGTCTTTTACCTCTTTAGTTAAATTTATTCCTAGGTATCTTAATTTTTTTGGTGCGATGGTAAATGGGATTGCTTTTTTAGTCTCTCTTTCTGTAAGTTCATTATTGGTGTATAGAAATGCCTTAGATTTCTTGGTATTAATTTTGTATCCTGCTACATTACCGAATTCAGTTATTAAGTCTAATAATTTTTTTATGGAGTCTTTAGGGTTTTCTATGTATAGTATCATGTCATCTGCAAATAAGGACAGGTTTACTTGTTCTTTTCCAATTTGGATGCCTTTTATTTCTTCTTCTTGTCTGATCGCAATGGCTAGTACTTCTAGCACTATATTAAACAGGAGTGGTGAGAGTGGGCATCCCTGTCTTGTTCCTGTTCTTAGGGGGAATGGTTTTAGTTTTTGCCCATTGAGTATGATGTTAGCTGTGGGTTTGTCATATATGGCTTTTACTATGTTGAGGTATGATCCTTCTATTCCCACTTTGTTGAGAGTTCTTATCAAGAAATGGTGTTGGATTTTATCAAATGCTTTTTCTGCATCAATTGATATGACTATGTGATTTTTATCTCTCAATTTGTTTATGTGATGTATCAAGTTTATTGATTTGCGAATATTGTACCATCCTTGCATCCCTGGGATAAATCCTACTTGGTCATGGTGTATAATCTTTCTGATGTACTGCTGGATTTGATTTGCTAGAATTTTGTTGAGGATTTTGGCATCTATGTTTATGAGGGATATTGGCCTGTAATTCTCTTTCATTGTGTTGTCTTTATCTGGTTTTGGTATTAGGGTGATGCTGGCCTCATAGAAGGAGCTTGGAAGTGTTCCTTCTTCTTGAATTTTCTGGAATAGTCTGAGGAGGATAGGTTTTAGTTCTTCCTTGAATGTTTGGTAAAACTCCCCTGTGAAGCCATCTGGCCCTGGGCTTTTGTTTGCTGGAAGCTTTTTGATGACTGCTTCAATTTCTTCCATAGTTATCAGCCTATTGAGATTCTTAGAATCTTCCTGAGTGAGGTTTGGAAGGTTGTATTATTCTAGGAATGTGTCCATTTCCTCCAGATTGTGTAGTTTGTTAGAATAGAGTTGTTCATAGTATTTTTTAAGAATCCTTTGTATTTCTATGGGGTCTGTTGTTATTTCACCTCTTTCATTTCTGATTTTGTTTATTTGGGTCCTCTCTCTTTGCTTCTTGGTGAGCCTGGCTAGAGGTTCATCAATCTTGTTTATCCTTTCGAAGAACCAGCTCTTGGTTTTGTTGATCCTGTGTATTGTTTTTTTTGGTCTCTATGTCATTCATTTCTGGTCTGATCTTTATTATGTCCTTCCTTCTGCTCCCTGTGGGCTTTTTTTGTTGCTCTCTTTCTAATTCTTTGAGTTGTTGAATTAGAAGATTTATTACCATTTTTTTCTTGTTTTTTGAGGTAGGCCTGTAGAGCTATAAACTTCCCTCTCAAGACTGCTTTCATTGTGTCCCATAGCATTTGCACTGTTGTATTTTTATTGTCATTATTCTCCAGGATGTTTTTAATTTCTTCCTTGATCTCATTGATCACCCAATCATTGTTTAATAGCATGCTATTCAGTTTCCACATGTTTGAATTTTTTGGAATGTTTTTATTATAGTTTATTTCTAATATTATGCCATTATGGTCTGAGAAAATGCTTGATATGATTTCAATCTTTTTGAATTTAGGGAGGCTTTGTTTGTGACCCAATATGTAGTCTATTTTTGTAAATGTCCCATGGGCACTTGAGAAGAACGTATATTCCGAGGCTTTGGAGTGAAATGCTCTGAAGATGTCAATTAGGTCCATCTGATCTAGTGTGTCATTTAGAATTGCTGTTTCTTTGCTGATTTTCTGTCTAGAGGATTTATCCCGTGATGTCAGTGGTGTATTAAAGTCTCCTACTATGATTATATTGTTGTCGATCTCTCCCTTGATCTCTTCCAGTAGTTTTTTTATGTATTTGGGTGCTCCTGCGTTGGGTGCATATATGTTTACCAGAGTTATATCTTCTTGTTGAATTTCTCCCTTTAGTATTATGTAGTGGTCTTCCTTATATCTTGTTATGGCCTTTACTTTGAGGTCTATTTTATCAGATATAAGTATTGCTACCCCAGCTTTTTTCTCATTTCCATTTGCTTGAAAAATATTTTTCCATCCCTTCACTCTCAGTCTGTGTGAATCCTTTGCTCTGAGGTGGGTCTCTTGTAGGCAGCAAATATATGGGTCATGTTTTCTTATCCAATCAGCCACCCTATGTCTTTTGATTGGTGCATTTAATCCATTTATGTTTAATGTTATTATTGACAAGTACATGTTTGTTGTCATATTTTTCCCCTTAGCGTTTGTGTTTCTTTTTGCCTTTCTCTTTCTTCTTTTTACAGCAGTCCCTTTAGCATTTCTTGCATTGCTGGCTTGGTAGTGATAAACTCTCTTAGCCTTTTTTTGTCTGTGAAGCTCCTGATTCCACCTTCAATTTTGAATGATAACCTTGCTGGGTATAGTATTCTTGGATTCAGTCCCTTGCTTTACATCACTTTGTATATTTCATTCCATTCCCTTCTGGCCTGGTGTGTTTCTGTTGAGAAATCAGTTGATATTCTAATAGGAGATCCCTTGTAGGTAACTTTCTGTCTCTCTCTGGCGGCCTTTAAGATTCTTACTTTGTCATTGGTATTTGCCAATTTAATTATGATGTGTCTTGGTGTCGGTCTTTTGGGGTTCAACTTGTTTGGGACTCTATGTACTTGCATAGTTTTTTTCTTGCCAATATCAGGGAAGTTTTCTGTCATTATTTCTTCAAACAGGTTTTCTATTCCTTGCTTCTCTTCCTCTCCTTCGGGTATCCCTATTATCCTAATATTGTTTCGTTTTTTGTTGTCCCAAAGCTCCCTTAGGCTCTCCTCTTGCTTTTTAAGTCTTCTTTCCATTTGCTGCTGTGTTTGTGTGTGTTTTCCTACCTTGTCTTCTAATTCGCTGATGCAGTCCTCAGCCTCTTCTAGTCTACTGTTTAAGCCTTCCAATGTGTTCTTTATTGCAGCTATGTCGTTCTTCATCTCCTCTTGGTTTCTTTTCATGTTGGTTATATTTTCATTCAGATCCTTATAGTGCTCATTGAGTTGTGTGTATTTGTCATTGAGTTGTGTGTATTTGTCATCCATCCATTTAAACATCCTTATAACCATACTCTGAATTTTCTCTCTGTTAAGCTGCTAGCCTCAATTTCATTTAACTCCCTTTCTGGTGATTCCTCTTTTTCTTTCCTTTGGGTATTGCTTTTTTGTCTCCCCATGTTTTCCTGAAATGTTTTAATTGTAGATCCAATTGCTTTGCTACTCAGGTTCTTTTGGTGATGGTGCTACTGGTGAAATCTTTCTGTTCTCCTGAGCTTGGGTATCTAGTGTAGCTCCCTACTTGAGCTATTTGGTTTCTCTTGATGTAGGCCTGCAAGCTTGAGAGGTATAACTGCAGTGCCTAGAAGTCAGCTGCTATGGAAGGGAGTGTCCCAATTTTTGCTGACTTGCACCCTTAATTTAAATCATGTGTGCCCAGTGGGGCCTCACAGTGGCACCAAGGAACCGTCTGTCTGGGTGATGTGGCTCAGGGGGCTACACTTTGGAAAGGGGTAACTGTGTTGCCCAGAGTTCTGTAGTTGTGGGGTGGGCAGACTCAACTTGTGTCTGTGGTGGTTAGGCGCTTTCTCCAGGTTGCGGCTCAGTTTGCCATCGAGGTACACTGAAGCACTCTGGAGGGCCCTGGCAGTGTAGCTGAGTAATTGAAGTGCTTAGCTTCTAACGATTTCTCTTTAGAGTAGATCCTATGGCCTCAGGGAATATTCAGATTCCATGGTGTTAATCAGGGTGGAATCTGGGTGGAATCTGGGTGTGGCTATATTGGTTGCCTGGAGACTGAGGGGAGGGGCTATCTCTCAGGAGAAAATGGCTTCTGGGGGCTTAGATATGACTCAGCACCAGACTTGCCACCACTTCTCCTGGACTGTCCGTTGCCCACTCTGCCAAGATTCCACAGCTCTACCCCTTCTCCCGCCCTTCTGTCACAGGTAAGGTCCCACGGACTAGGTTCAGTGGGGAAAGGCACAGGCCCCAGCGCGAGGAAGGACCACGTCTCTGCCAGTTCCTCTCTTGCCGGCACTCCGTGGTTTAGCAGCTCCCAAAGGCTGCCTTTGAGCTCAGATCCCAAATCCAGACTCTATGGTCTAAAATCCTTCAGACCTTGCCTGTCTTCAGGGACGCGGCTTGGCACTGTGTAGTTTCTCCCTGACCTTCTGGGCACAGAGGTCCAGGAGATTCTACTGCCTAGATCTTTGATTTTACCTTTATCCTGGGGATCCCTGCTCTTCCCAGCTGCAAACTGTCTCACCAGCCGGATTTTTGTTTTTTCATTGTCATTTGTTGCCATGATGTTTTTTATTTCTTCCTTGATCTCTCTGGTAACCCAATCATTGTTTAATAGCATGCTGTTTATTCTCCATGTGTTTGATTTTTTTGGATTGTTTTTATTGTAGTTGATTTCCAGTTTTATGCCACTGTGATCTGAGAAGATGCTTGATATGATTTCTATGTTCTTGAATTTGAAGAGACTTTGCCTATGACCCAACATATGGTCTATCTTTGAAAATGACCCATGTGCACTTGAGAAGAATGTATATTCTATAGCTTTGGGGTGAAATGTTTTGAAGATGTCTATTAATCCCATCTGGTCTAGTGAGTCATTTAGGATTGATGTTTCTTTGCTGATTTTTTGTTTAGAAGATTTGTCCAATGGTGATAGTGGGGTATTAAAGTCTCCTTCTATGATTGTATTGCTGTCAATCTCTCCTTTGATACCCTCCAGGAGTTTTTTTCTGTATTTGGGTGCTCCTGTATTGGGTGCATATATGTTTACCAGAGCTATTTCTTCTTGTTGGATCGCTCCCTTTATATTATGAACTGGCCTTCCTTATCTCTTGTTATGTCCTTCACTTTGAGATCTAATTTGTCAGATATAAGTATTGCTATCTCAGCTTTTTGTTCATTTCCATTCACCTGAAAAACCTTTTTCCATCCTTTCACCCTCAGTCTGTGTGCGTCTTTTTTTCTGAGGTGGGTTTCTTGTAGACAGCAGATATATGAGTCATGTTTTCTTATCCAATCCATTACCCTATGTCTTTTGATTGGGGCAGTTAGTTCATTTACATTTAAAGTTATTATTGATAGGTGCTTATTTGTCACCATTTTTATTCTTTAGCCTGTGTTCCTTCTTTGCTTTCTATTTTCTTTCTTTCTTTTTTTTTACAGCAGACCCTTTCTCATTTCTTGCATTGCTAGTTTGGTGTTAATAAACTCCCATAGCCCTTTTTTGTCTGTGAAGCTCCTGATTTCACCTTCAATTTTGATTGATAGCCTTGCTGGGTACAGTATCCTTGGATTCAGACCCTTCCTTTGCTTGACTTTGTATATTTCATTCCATTCCCTCCTGGCCTGATGAGTTTCTGTTGAGAAATCAGTTGCTAGTCTGATGGGAGTTCCATTGTAGGTAACTTTCTGTCTCTCTCTGGCCGCTTTTAAGATTCTTACTTTGTCGTTAGTGTTTGCCAATTTAATTATAACGTGCCTTGGCATCAGTCTTTTGGGGTTCATTTTGCTTGGGACTCTGTGAGCTTCTTGGATATGTGTGGGTTTTTTCTTCCCTGTATCAGGGAAGTTTTCTGTCATTATTTCTTCAAATAGGTTTTCTATTCCTTGCTCAGTTTCCTCTCCTTCTGGAACCCCGATTTTGTGGATGTTGTTTTGTTTCGTGTTGTCCCATAGTTCACTTAGGCTCTCCTCCTGCTTTTTAATTTTTTTTTTCTAGAAGCTGCTCTACTTGGGTATTTTTTTCCTACCTTGTCTTCTAGCTCACTCATGTGGTCCTCTGCTTCTTCTAGTCTACTCTTGATGCTTACTATTGAGTTCTTCACAGTAGCAACATCATTTTTCATTTCTTCTTGGTTCTTCTTCATTTCCTCTTGGTTCTTACTCATATTGTCGAATTTATCTTCCATTCTTTTCAGTCACCTTATGACCATTTCTTTGAATTCTTTCTCTGGCAGGTTGCTTGCCTCCATTTCATTTACTTCATTCATTTCATTTCATCACCTTTTCTGGTGATGCCTGCTTTTCTTTCATATGTGGGCTGTTTCTTTGTCTCCCCATGGTCTCTCTTCTCTGGATGTCTGGTTATGTAGTTCTCTCTCTCCTGCATTGATGTAAAGGAACAAAATACAACACAACCAAGTACCACACAGAAGTCACTGAACAGAAATGTATTTATGATATTGCTAACCCCAAATACAGGCAAATTAAGGGGTAAGAGAAAAAGAGGAAGAGAGGGAAAAAAAGAAAGGAGTGCCAAAATGAAATCGGGAAAAGGAAAAAAAAGTAAGAGAGAAAAGAAAGAGACTAAGAAAGAAAAGGGGAATAAACTATATATATGGGGAGAAAACTCCAATAGAACAGCCACTAATCAGAGCAAATGCCAGCAACAAGTACCTGGAGATGAATACAAACTACAAACAACAATTAATATCAAGCAAGGTGAGGAAAAACAGATGCAAAAAACAAACAAAAACAAAGCAAACAAAAAAAAACAAAACAAAAAAAGAATAAGCAAAACAATCTCACAAACAAGCATGAAAAATCGATATAATCAATATTCAAGCAAACAACAAAAGGACAGAGAGAAACAATTTTTGGATAGTGAAGACAGAAGAGAGGTGTGTATGAACTCGGCGCAGGAGATTGGAAATTAGATATAGAAGTAGGGTGAAATTTTAACAGTGGGTAAAAAGAAAGAATAGGGAAAATCTAAAGCAGGAAAAGGGTAAGAGAAACAGGACAGCAAAAGGGCAAAAGTTAGGAAGAGAGTGATGGCATAATGGTTAGTTGAGAGAGTAGAATGATGCTAAAGGAAAGATGAAGCTAGAATATAGAACACTAAACTCAAAATCAAATAAAGAGAAAATAAAATGACACTTTAAAAAATGGTGAAATAGTAGTAGTAATAATACTGATTAAAAATAAAAATGTAATAATTGAAAAGGTAAAATCAAGTGAGAAAAAAAGAAAAAAAATAGTTTCTTAAGTAAAAGATGAAAAATAAAAAATAAATAAAAAATAAAAATAAAATGTGCAGTAGTGAAGGTCATTCACTTCCTCTATTGCTCTGTTTGGCACACCTGTTTCCCAGTCAGGACAGTATTGCAGTTCCCTGTATTCTACTGCTCTTCAGTGTTGTAAGCCAGTCCTGATTTTTAAGCAGGCGGTGTGTCTTACTTTCTTGTATCCCTTTATTTGTGATTACACAAGAGTCAATTTGTGATTCAGCCCCTGGGTGGCAGTGTTTCTGGTTGACCTCTGGGTCTATAGGTCCTCTTTAGCCTGTATTAGATCCTGCTTTCCCTGTGGCACTCAATACCGGTTTGTGGGAGTGGGCTGCCCCAGAGGTGGTTCTCTGATGGTCACTCCCTGCTCTGATCCGCAGGTTCCAGAAAAACAACTTTCCCCTGCAGTCTCCTAGGGTGTCCCCAACTGGGTGATCCCATGTATTGAGCTCAGTAATCAGAAGCAAGGATTCAAAGAGGAGAAAGCGCAAGTGTGTGAACTCCGGGTCTGCGCGTAAGCCTGCACAATCCCCTATTCCCCCTTGTGTCCAAGCAGCCAGCACACTCCCAAAATTTTTAGGCTTTCCTTCTGCGTCAGGTCAAAATGGGTTGCTTTTTAGAGATCCCTTCTGTTAGCAGCTCTGAGGACCCCCTTCCACATTCATGCCAGCTCCAACAGGCACGGATTTTTCTAGGCGCAGACTTCCCCCGGTCCTCCAGCTCCTGCAGTGTGCGTGTTTCTCTGTCCTGCCGGGACCAGAGACCTCACCTTATCCCAGGCGAAATCTGACCTTTCCATGGTGGAGTGTAGAGCTCCTCTGAATCTGCGTGTTTGCGCCAATTTGGGACCGGTGCTCTGGGGTTTGCAGCTGTTCGGTGGGTGCCACAGTTGTACATTTTCAGGCTTCAGGTAACATCCACTTTCCCTTTCAAAATGGGGTACAGTCTCCGCGTCTGAGCCGGTGGCTCCAGGAGGGAACCTGGCAGCAGTGGGGGCTGCCCGGTCAGGGGACCCCTGTCCAGCAGTCCCCCACCTTCTCCTGGAATATATCTGTCCCTTAACTCTCTAACAGACACTCCTCGTGCGACCCTCAGCTGTTCTTTCTATCTGCTCTGGGACAAGGCTTGGGACATGTCTGTCTCTTCCACCACCATTTTTCCACCAATATTTTGTTTTTTAATTTAATTATTTTTTTATCAAGAGCAGACTTGGCTCAGAGAGCTCTGGCTTGTCTTTGTTTATTGGGTGAAAAAAAAAAGGAAAGAAAGAAAGATGACCAGACACAGATGATTTGCATTATGATTGTGGCTTCATCTCCAGCTCCCAGTTACATCCTTAAAAGTTGGGTAAGGAGCATGCTGTCCCCAGGACAAGGCTATAGTTCACTGCTCAGGCCGAAATTTGCTTAGGACAACTCTCAGCTCGGCTTCATTCTTGGTATGTTCTAAAAATTAGGACAGACCAGCACAGCACTTCCTGGAATATAAGAAGTACTTTCTCCACCCTAACAAAGTCCTATGTCAGACATGTCCAGAAAATATGCACACTCACTTGATATTTTCACATGGGTATTTTAACAGGACATGGAGAATGCAGAATTTGTGAGATCTTCCTGATATTCTTTATTGACAGTTTTATTAATATATACCTTTTATTGGTTTATAACATAAATCTATCTTTAAATTTTGATGCACACTTCATTTTGAAAAACAAAATATGTATCACATGACTCAGTTTCTCTAAACAGGGAATGGCTGTTGAAGTTTGTGGCCCAAAGGATTTTGAAGACTTCTGAAAAAGGAGAAAATCAAAAGCTGTTTCTCTTCTGGAACCTCCAACTCCTTCAGTCCCTTTAGTGTCATAAATGGAGCCATAGATATTACATTTTATTGGTCTGTCATATGTCAAACCAAATTGTCAAGCTACAACCTCAGATTGTGATGAATACTAGTCATACTGATCACTAGTTCTATAGCTGTTCTCAACAAGTAGGACCACGAGACAGTGAAATGCATGAAACCTGTGAATTCACAATTCTTGGCTGTGTGCCCAGGTTGTCCTAGTCCCAGGTCCTTCCTTAGCATCCGCCTCACTATCCCTCTTAACAGCTGGTTAAGCCTTTTGTTTGGGGAGAGGATGTTCACATGAGATGGCTTTGCTTCTCAGTGATGACCCTGGCATTGGGTAGACCCACTCAACTGCATTATTATATGTGACTGCCCAGTGCAGTAATAACATTCATTCTGAGATCCTCACAGCATTGGGAACACTTTGGGACTTGCAGAGATTCACTGCAAGTGTAGAACCAAAAATAGATGAATTTTTCATTGCAGAGCTTGGCCTATGCTTACTGTGTCAGAAATAAAGTAAAACACGCACATTGTCTTAAGATGATGGATGCTTTGCACTACTCTGCTTCAGAGAATAGCATTGTAAGCTTATTTCCACTGGGATGTTCTTCTAGGTTTGCAGGTTGCCATGGCATCTAGACCCAACATGATGGCCCCCATTTGCCTGGTGGAAAACAACAATGAGCAGCTGTCAGTGAATCAGGAAGCTCTAGAGATCCTTGACCAGATTTCTCAGCCAGTGGTGGTCGTGGCCATTGTAGGACTGTATCGTACAGGCAAATCCTACTTGATGAATCGGCTTGCAGGACAGAATCACGGTAAGTGGTGTCTCAGGCAGAGGGCAATTCTTTGACTCTAGCTATTTCAGTTTCTTAGTTTTCTTCACTAGTCACATGAAGAAAGAGCTAAATTTCTTTCAACAAACCAACCTTCTAATTCTCACCACTAAATTATTACCTTAATGTATTCTATTACCATATTCTGTGTTTTACTCCTGTTAAGGAAAATCTATCCTACTAATGCACAGACTCCTTCTTTTACCTGTGCAAGCTCTGTGGTGAAATTATGCCTCCTCTCTCATAACATGTTTTTCTTTCTCTGTCAAATAACCCCTCCCATACGCTCTGCCATGTTTTTATCACTTTGACTGGAAAACATAGTATCTCAATTTTTTTCTCGCTACTGCCTACTTCTATCCACCTTTAGTGGACCATTGTTTTAAAATGCCCTTATGATGGTCTTCAGTGACCTTTCTTATATCTGGTTCATTGTGAGCTCTTGCTGGGTATCATTCTCACAGTTAACATTCTTCTCCTATTTGAAATAGATGACACACAAAGTAAAGAATTTTTTACAAAATAGAGAAAGCACCATCTTATATTCTGGGGTACTTCCATTCCAAAACATCTGACTGTGTAGCCCCTTGGCTGCTTAGATTGTCTGTTGACACTGTGGGTTGAATCTCCCCTTCCTTTATAGGTTTCTCTCTGGGCTCTACAGTGCAGTCTCAAACCAAGGGCATCTGGATGTGGTGTGTGCCTCATCCCTGTAAGCCTGATTGCACTCTGGTCCTTCTAGACACTGAGGGCCTGGGCGATGTGGAAAAGGTAAGGCAGAGAGTCACAGATAAGTTGTTTTCATTCTGGATAGTCTCATAATGAACTCTTTAACTTATCTGCTTAATCGATTTGTGAAATCTAGAAATCCAACTATATATCAGGCAAATGCTCTCTTGTTTGACTCTTATTTCTAGGTGAGGTGTCATGGTACATTGTGTAAATTTTTTTCTATTTCTAGGCACTCATGAATAATTTGATTCAATTTAGTAAACAATTGCTGAGCACCATATTCCCAGGACTCTACGTTAGTACTGTAGGTACTAGTGACCCATGTAAAAGCCCTGCCCTCAAAGAGTCAGCAGTCCTCTGGTGAAGTTCACCAAGTACTCACCAAGCATTCTGGAGGACCTGAGACACCTCTGAATGAGATAGCTCTATAAAAGCATGAGTTTATATTTCAACAAAATTTAAAATGAGTTTTTGATATTTTAGTTTTTTGCTGAAGGGTAAAATGAATGATTTCTCCATTTCTGCTTTTGTTTGAGACTTATTTGGAAATAGTACCTACATTTCTGCAACTTTCTATTTCTACCCAAAGAAGATTTAGAAATTTTGTGTGTCAAACAGTCTTGCTGTCTAAATAACCTTTTGTTTGTCTTAAGTACAACTTCGTATTATAATCATTTTTTTAAATTGGACATTGGAAGATAAATTAATGAATCAGCATTTCCCTCCAAGAATTTCCATGTATTTTCCACTTTTGCTCTAAGGAACAACTTTAGACAGTGTTTATAATAGAAAGAAAATTCTGTATTGTGCCGTTATTTAGACCTGCTGTGTTTTATACAAACAAATTAACCCTTCCTTTAAGGTCCTTCATCTAGTTGCACTAAGCTCACTATCCAGCTTTAACTTCTTTCTTTTTCCCCAAGGGAAACAAGCTTCAGTTTATTGGCATTGTCAATCTATCAACAAGACAGGTGTTATTTTCCCTATGCAGTGAGATGGTTTTCAATCTGCCATAACCTGTGCCCACACATCTGCACCTTGAAAATGTAGCATTTCAAGCTTTAGTCAGGGTACATTATTCCTTCTTCACTTTCACAATTTTGACGCTGCTGCCGAAGGTCTTCTCGGCACTTGCTTTGAATTCAGTTTTCAGTGCATCCCTCACTATTTTTGCACTGATGTGGGAGTAGTGGATGTAACTGAGTCCAGCCTGTTACCAGTAGGCCACCATGATGCCGCAAGAGGGCAGATAGTCGGACTGAATCATGAGGACACCTCAATGTTGGCTCAGGGCTCGACCAGCCCAACTTAAACTTCTTGACCTACCCTCTGTTCCAGTCAGATCAAACAACTCTCCTCTTATGAGAAGAGACCTCTGTATGCTGCCATGTCTACTTTTGCTTCTGTGGGTCTTCCCACCTGCAGGATACCTTCGTTTATTTAAATTCACACTCTACCAAGTCTTTAATTTTCAGTCAAGATGCTGAGGAAGACTTTATGTTATGTAAAATATTCCAACTTTCATAGCTCTGGTCTTCTATGATGTACAGGTAAATTTTAATTTACTATTTTTTAAAATTTATCTTTAATACTGAAAGTATTACAGATGTCTCCCTTCTTCTCTCCCATTGATGCTTTCTTCCCATTTCCATCCCCTCCGCAGGACTTCACAATGCTATTGTCAGTGTGGATAGGTTGTGCATTCAGGCATACAAGTTCTTTAATTATCTCTTCCCTCTCCCCCTTAATTTACTATTATAGCTACAGGTTCCAATGCTTATACATGTAATAATGATGTAAGCCTCCTGTAGATATTATCCTTGTTATATTCATTGCTATAGATGTTTCTCATGGCTTTGAAATAGTTACCTTGAAAGTAATATTTGTCATTTTAAATTGCTTTTTAATTCTAACAACAGTGGAAATATTCAGTAGCTTCCCATAAACATTTCTTGAATACATCCCCAGTTATGTTAACTATGGAATATTTTATATAGTCCATGACCAACAAATATATGTAGAATAAATATGTGCTAACACCATTCATTGAACCTAATAGCACACCAGGTGCTGCACTAAGATATTTTATATGTTATTTTATTTCATCTGATTCAATAAAAATAAAATTCTGTGATGACAAAATCCTTTTATATATGAAAGAATCACAGTCACAAGTAATGTTATTGTAATTGCTAAAGCTCATATGTATATACTAGTGACCTGTCGTGTGAAATCACCTGAGACCCGGGACCCCTTCTGCTCTGGGCCATGGAACCACCCTGAGTCCTGGAGTGCTGCCCCAATGCCCCACCTCCAGACCCTGCTCAGCGTCCCCTGGGCCTCACCCCCATGGCGCACGCGGTGGGCCGTGGAAATCCTGGCAGAAGCCATGTGTAGCAGATGCTGAGACCCCTGTGCCCCCGCGGGGCCACAGGAACCCCAGTGGAAGCCATGCAAAGAGGCCTCCAGCCCCTCCCCTGCTGCCTCACCCCCACTATGTGCGCTGCCATCTTGTGATGGTTACAGTGTGAGGGTCAATTTGCATATCACCTCTTTAATATATAGGATATGCTGGTCTTCAAACTTACTTGTTTGCATGGTGAGTACATTACCTGAAATAAAAGGAAGGACTGTTAGACTTAGCGTCTGGATGAATTTCTATAGGGTAAATCCCTGAATGTCTTGCCCTAATGTACTTCCAGGGTGACCCTAAGAATGACTCGTGGATCTTTGCCCTGGCCGTGCTTCTGTGTAGCAGCTTCGTCTACAACAGCCTGGGCACCATCAACCACCAGGCCCTGGAGCAGCTGCAGTATCCTTCCAGGAACCCAACCTCCATGTGTCATGGTGTCTATGGGAATGGAGATCCAGGCAGTTTCTCCTTCCCTCTCACTTAGTTGCCTTTGGTAGACCAAAAGGAACCAGAGTGAAAGAGAGTGTTTATAATACTCTTTCTTTTAATGAGAGAAATGTGGGAATTATAGGTAGAAAGTTTATTTTCCTTAGCCAGGTCCTAGTTATGTGACAGAGCTAACAGAACTCATCAGGGCAAAGTCCTCTCTTAAACCAGATGGAGTAGAAGATTCAGCAGAGTTTGTGAGTTTCTTTCCAGACTTTATCTGGACCGTACGGGATTTCACCCTGGAACTGAAGTTAAATGGCCACCCTATCACAGCAGATGAGTACCTGGAGAATGCCTTGAAGCTGATTCCAGGTAACATAGTGTGGGTGGGCGGTGGATGGTCCAATAATGGGTGGGAAGTACTAAACATCATGTCTGGAGTTGCATTTGTACTTGAGACTAGAAGTCTGCAGAAATGGTGGCTGGGAATGGGTTGAAAAGCTCTATGGATTGGAGTTTAAGTTCAAATAAGAAGAGCCTAAAGTAGAGTAAAACTATTCATAACCCATTTGTTCTTTACACATTGTAACTGAGAATCTACCTGTAACTTTGAATACAGAGTTGCTAAAGCCTTCTAAAGAGTAGATATTTATGTTTATTATTTTAGCTCCTGCTTTTCTGTGTTGAGGAAAACAACTGATCAAATACTTGTTTGGCATAAAATTACAATGAAAAGCCTGTCTAATGAAAAATATTTTTCATGTAATTAGACGTGATTCTTCTGAAAGGGACATGTAACTTTCTAATGTCTTTATACATATGTTATCTGTAAATATTACTTTATGTTCTAATAAACTGAAAGAAGAATATTTTATCTTTTCAATCTAATCATTTGGGATATTTTTGATAATTATCGTAATATAATTTTAATTTCTATATCAGACTTTTATTTTTAAAACAATTTTATTTTTCAAGTAAAGTTTACACTCAATATCATTTTGTATTATTTTCTGGTGTATATAGTAGTGGTTAGGTATCACATACTTTACAAAGTGATCGCCCCTATATTTCAAGTACCACCTGGCATTATGCATAATTATTACAATATTATTAAATACATTCCCTATGCTGTATTTTACATCCCCCTGACTATTTTGTAACTACCAACTTGTATTTGTACTTCAACTTTTTCACCCAGCTGTCCAACACCACTCCCCCCACCCCCAATAGCCATTTTTTTCTCTGTATCTGTTAGTCTGTTTCAATTTTGTTCTTTAGAATTCACATATAAGTTAAATCAAATGATATTTGTCTTTCTCTGTCTAACTTATTTCACTTAGAATAATATTCTCTAGATTCATCCATGCTGTCTCAAATGGTATGATTTAATTTTTTTTTATGACCAAGTAGTATTCCATTGTGTATATGTACCACCTCTTGTTTATCTACTTGTCTATTGTTGAGCACTTGGGTTAATTCCATATCTTGGATATCCTATATAATAAATATGTAATATGCAAATTGACCATCACTCCAACACACAAGATGGCTACCTCCATGTGGTCAAAGATGAGTACCCCCATGTGGACACAAGATGGCCAGCAGGGGAGGGCAGTTGAGGGCAATCAGGCGGGCAAGGGAGGGCAGTTGGGGGTGACCAGGCTTGCAGGTGAGGGCAGTTGGGGGGGTACCAAGCCTGCAGGGGAGGGCAGTTGGGGGGGACCAGACCTGCAGGGGAGGGAAGTTGGGGGGGACCAGGCCAGCAGGGGAGGGCAGTTGGGGGCAACTAGGCCAGGATGGTAAGGCAGTTAAGGGTGACCAGGCTATCAGGGGAAGGCAGCTAGGGACAATCGGGTTGGCAGGGGGAGCAGTTAGGTGTCGATCAGGCTGGCGGGGAGTGGTTAGGGGGTGATCAGGCTGGCAGGCAAGTGGTTAGGGGCAATCAAGCAGGCAAGAAGGTGAGCGGTTGGGAGCCAGCAGTTCTGGATTGGGAGAGGGATGACTTTGAGGGGTCCCATATTGGAGAGGGTGCAGGCTGGGCTGAGGGACACTCCCCCCCCCATGCACGAATTTTGTGCACCGGGCCACTAGTCATAAATAATGCTGCATTGAATATAGGAGTCATATAGTCTTTTGAATTAGTGTGTTGGACTTCTTTGGATATATAACCCCAAGTGAAGTCACTGGGTCATAAGGCAGTTCTATTTTCAATTTTTTTGAGAAGCCTCCATATTCTTTCCCATCGTAGCTGCACAAATCTGCATTCCCACCAACAGGGCACAACTGTTCCCTTTTTCCCACATCCTCAGCAACCCTTATTGCTTGTTGATTTATTAATGAGAGCCATTCGGACAGGCATGAGGTGATAGCTCATTGTGGTTTTAACTTGCACTTCTCTGATGATTAGCGATGTTGAACATCTTTTCATATGTGTCTTGGCCTTCAGGTCTGAGATTTTACTGTCCATGTTTTATTCTAGTAGATTTATGGTTTTGAGTCTTACATTTAAGTCTTTAATCTGTTTTGAGCTTATTCTTGTATATGGTGTAAGAAGGTGGTGTAGTTTCACTTCTTTTGCACATATTTGTCCAATTTCCCAACACCATGAACCAACTAGGCTGCCTTTACCCCACTGTATGTTGTTTTGCCTCCTTTGTCATCTATTAATTGACCATATTTGCATTTCTGGGCACTCTGTTGTGTTCAGTTGATCCATATGTCTGTTTTTATTCCAGCACTATGCTGCTTAGATTACCATGGCATTGTTTCATAGTTTGATATCAGGTAGCACGATACCTCCAACTTGGTCCTTTTATCTCAGCATTTGTGTGGCTATTCAGGGTCTTTTATGGTTTCATATAAGTTTTTGGATTATTTTTTGTGGTGTTGTGAAAACACCTTTGATATGTTGACAGGGATTGTGTTGACTCCATAGATTCCTTTGGGCATTATTTTAATGATGTTAATTCTATCTGTATCCTAGTTTCTTTTTCCCCAATTTCCGTGTATTTACCCTTGCTATAATTTCAAAATAATAAAAATATTTGAATGGGTTACATTTACATGGGCATAAAGGTATCTGATGAACCCTTGAAGGAAATACCACTTCTGATTTATACACTCTTGATTTCATGTTTCTATTTATGGTTTCTCAAAAACAATGAGAAATGGGCTACACAGAGCAGCAAAACTATCAAATGAAATATAGTTCTTTACCTTAAAGAGTTTAGAGACTAATGGTGATATCTTAAAATTACATTTTAGCTACATTTACTCTTCACTCTTCAGAGGTTATTTATTTATTTATTTTTAAAATATATTTTATTGATTTTTTTTTTCAGATAGGTAGAAGGATAGAGAGTTAGAAACATCGATGAGAGAGAAACATTGATCAGCTGCCTCCTACACACCTGCTACTGGGGATGTGCCTGCAACCAAAGTACATGCCCTTGACCAGAATCGAATTTGGGACCCTTCAGTCCACAGGCCGATGCTCTATCCACTGAGCCAAACCGGTTAGGGTGAGGTTTTTATTTTTTTTAAAAGCTAATACTGTACACATTATTTTTGCATCTAAACAGTTTTTCTTAAATAATCTGGTGTTATTTCTAACATTGCTTCATTAAGTCTTATTTGAGCTTTTCATTTTGATCCACAGCTTCATTTCCCCATGGGATCAAGTAGATCATAAACTTACATTTGACCTGTGTTTCTGTTATTCTTTCAGTAGTTAATATAGACAATATGGACAATACTCTGCCATTTTTAGGTCCTATAACAGCAATAGGTTATTGTTTTTAACCAGTTTTGTTCTCTTCCAATTCCCCCCCCCCCCCAGAGTTGTATCATTGGTAAATTTGATGTTAAAGAAGTATTTGGATATCTATGCTAAAGGAGCTGTAAACACAAGTTATACAGATAGCATAGGCCAAAGATACAAAAATCCTTGTCATAAAAATCTTTAGGTTCCTTCAGACTGCTCATACAGTAATACCCGTTTTTATTTGTTTTAATCTTTCAGGCCTGAATCTCAAATCTCAAATAGCTAATCTCCCAAGAGAGTGCATCCGGCATTTCTTTCCAAGAAGAAAGTGTTTTGTCTTTGACCGACCAATAAATGACAAAGAACTCCTAGCCAATATTGAGAAGGTGGCAGAATACCAACTGGATCCTAACTTCAAGGAACAAACAAAGAATTTCTGTTCTTACATCCTCACCCAGGCAAGGACCAAGACCCTCAGGGAGGGAATTACGGTCACTGGGAAAAGTGAGTCTCCATTTCACATTTTGTGGGGCCTCATATTGTTGAATATAGTATAGGATGTGTTCTCCAGGATTTGTGTTTGATTCTACATAGAATTATGGGTCTATAGATATTCATACTCCACGAAGACACATGTATACTTATCACACTTCTGGGTGGTTATAAATTCCTCTTCAAAATTACAACCATTGGCAGCAAAATCTGTAGCATCCATACATATAAAAAGTGTCCTACTAATAATGAATCACTAACTGGGTATAGAAACAGAATACACTACTTCCTAAATTGAAGTTCTTTATAATGATTTGCAAGGAAAATACAAAAGATATTTTGGGAGTTTAGAGCAACTTACTAATGACTATTAGCCCATAAAGCTCTGAAAATTTACTGGATGCTGCATAATTAGGAAAAAAATAGAATCACATTTACCTTACCTCATCTGTCTACCTATGTAAATAATTTGCTTCTAAGATTTTTAATGGGAAATTACATTTTCTAGATATCCTTTAGTATGTTAGATAAAGGAACATATTGAATTATTTTAGCCTTGTGGTCTAAAGAAACATAAAAATTAAGAGTCAATGGAACGATAGTGTTACTGGAGGAAAAATGTTCTTCTGTGGTGTTGTGTGAAAGGAATTTCAGGGACCCTCATGTAGAAGGAGTTTTAAGCAGTAGTGGCAAGGTTTATTAAAGTGAAAGTGAAGTACACTGTCAGGGAGACAGAGAGCAGTCAGGCTAGAGGGCAGCTCCTGCCCTGAGGTATTTGTTAAGCTTCCGCATATATTTTTGGGTTTGAGAAAGAGCAGGCTTTCTTGAAAACTATCCAATCTCTTTCCTGTCTTCTTCAGGGCTTGTGCCCTTCCCCTATGCAATCTTTCCTGCAGATTTTCCCCTTGTGCTGTCCCCCATTTATGGTCCGAATTTTGGATCCTATTGCACATGCTTCATAGTTCTGCTTGGTTATTTGGCTCCTATTGTGCAGGTACTTGGTAAAGGAATTCCCTCTGCGCAGTTTTCCCCCAACCTGGTTAATTGGGTGGATTCCCCAGCATGACTGTAAGGCTGTTTTTTCCTACTTAATCAGGCTTTATCAGATGTCTGATTCCATTTGCTCCTTGGTCTCCTGTTAATATCTAGCTAACTGCATAGTCCAACAATAGTAGAAGGAAGTAGTGTGTTTGTGTGTATGTGTGTGTGCGCGCGCACTCGCACCTGTGAGTGTGTGAGAGACAAAAAGAAGAGAGATTTAGAAATGTAGAGTCTGAATCATAGATCCCATTGAGTGATAAATTGATATTTATCCCTTAAATTTCCTGGCTTACTAGGGCTAAGGACTCTGGTGGTGACTTATGTGGATGCCATCAACAGTGGAGCAGTGCCTTGTTTGGAGAACGCAGTGACAACTCTGGCCCAACTTGAGAACTCAGGGGCTGTGCAGAAGGCAGCCGACCACTACAGCGAGCAGATGGCCCAGAGAGTGAACTTCCCCACAGACACGCTGCAGGAACTGCTAGACCAGCATGCAGCCTGTGAGAAGGAAGCCATTGCAATCTTCATGGAGTACTCTTTCAAGGATGACAACCAAGAGTTCCTGAAAAATCTTGTGGTAATATGTCTTAGTATTTATTTACACTTTGTGACTCTGCCCTTGAGAAATGAAGCCTAGAAGACCTTTTCTGACCCTAGTCTTCCTCTCTTACTCATGGATTGAGTAGTCTGGATTTCGAGGGATACAGTTTAAAAACATTGCATTTTTGTTGCTCCCTCATCACCAAACCTCAGCAGTTTATCCAAAAATTTCTTGATGAACTGAATACTTGTATTGAATTCAAAGCTGCCCACAAGACCCAAAAGTCACTCCTTGGCTAGTCACTTTCTTAAGGACACTATCCCCTTCCCATGAAGCAAATTTTTCTTAACAGACCCTCATACCAGGCTGTTTTCAAATCCTATGGCTCCTTGTTGTATCATTGAAGATGGAATTATCAAAAGTTACAACTGCTGGAAGCCATAGAGATAAGGGAATTCAACACCAACATTTTTGATGAAGAACCTGAGACCCAAGGGGGTTGGAAGCTTTCCCCTGCCTCACATGGACTTTTCAGGGTTGTGAGTAAAGGAAGGCTTGCAATTCCTGCTTTATTCCATGTCCTTCTCCAACAGAATGCCTTTCTCATGAGGACCACAGCTAGACTTCCTTCCACCAGATTCTTTGGAATTTTTTCTCCTATGTTCCTTTCTCCTGGTGACAGCCCTCTATACTTCCCTTGCAGGAAATCATAAAGGATAAGCAGGATAAGTTCTTGCAGCAGAATGAAGAGGCATCTATGAAATACTGCCAGGAAAAACTTGAGCAGCTTTCCATGTCCCTAATGGAAGATATTTCAGCAGGCATTTTCTCTGTTTCTGGTGGTCACAAGCTCTACATGGAAACAAAGGAAAGGATTGAACGGGACTACTGGCAAATGCCCAGAAAAGGAATGAAGGTGAGGAATAAGGGGAGCATAGGGATCCTACAGATTAAAGTCAAGAGGGTCTCCTGGAAATCAGAGAGCACAGCACCAGTTGTAGGTAATATCAGAGCATGGGGATATCAAGACTGTTTTAGCATTTAAGGTTATTTCATCTTTTTTTCCTGAAAAGAGTCATAATATCCATTCTTAGAAATAAATATGGATTTCTGAAATCCATGAAAGACAGAAGAGAAATAATCATTTTTTCCATCCAACAAAATGACATTCAGTGTGTCAAAGGCAAACCATTTACATGTTAAAATAAGAGTCTTTATATTCAAGGCTGATCAAAAGAGAAAAGGAAGTCAAACACGTACATAATTGCATACAGCATTAAAATAATTATGAATCTGAGATAGTTGGCTACATAGGTGATAATAACAAGTAATATTAAAATAATAATGGTAGTAATACAATTAATATTTATTGAACTTTTATTGTTAAGACATAATATTGAGTTCTTTCCCGAGAATTTTAATTTTATCCTTCACGTTGCATTAAGAGGCATCTATACATTTTGTGAACATTTCACACATCTGAACTGAGAGGCAGAGATGGGTTAAAATGACTTGCTTAAAGGTACAGCCAGCAAGTGGCAGAGGAGAACAGTAACACTAATTGGAGACAACATTTCTTCCTGGCAGGCAAATATACAAAAGCACCAGAGAGAGTGGTTTTGCAGCACTGACCATGGTTCTCACTGTGTGGAATGCAGAGTGAAGACAAGAAAGTAACACTGAGAGAGAGACTGTAGGGGATATGCAGAGCCCCGATTGCTCTAAGGAGCTTGGAAACTGTGTGGAGACATGATGCAGCTTTAATCAAGAAGGAAAATTACGTGGACATAGTTCATTTTGCAGCACTATTCTTCTCAGTGAAAATTGAAGTTCATTGTCCCTTCTTGTCTCCTCAGGCTAATGAGGTTCTCCAGAGGTTCCTGCAGTCTCAGGCAGCAATAGAGAATTCCATCCTGCAGGCAGACAAAGCGCTCACAGAAGGGGAGAAGGCCATGGCAGGTAAGGGGCAGGGCTGTGCTCACAATGGGTGGTAGGTACCTGCAGTGTCTGTTGACAGCTGTGAGAACAAAACCTACTAATACAAGGAGCTTTCTCTCCTTCTGTGGGACATACTCTCTAACTCTGAAAACATCAGAGCACCTCAGCCAGCCAGGGCCTTTCCCATCACACTCTGAAATGTGCTCTTGATAGTGTGGCAAGGGAGCAACTCAGATTCTTCCACCTCCCCTTGCAGTTTGGCTTGTTCTCAGAGTTCAGGAGCGTAGAGATTAGTCCTCACTTAATTTTCTTCTTTCTCTCAAACCTCCCTGGGGCAGTGGAGAGGGCCAAGAAGGAGGCAGCTGAGAAGGAACAGGAGCTGATGAGACAGAAACTACAGGAGCAGCAGCAGCAGATGGAGTCACAGAAGAGGAGTCTCGAGGAAAATATAATGCAACTGAAGGAGAAGCTGGAGAAGGAAAGAGAGACTATATTAAGAGAGCAGAATATGATGTTGGAGCATAAATTGAAGGTAAGTCCTGCGGTGGCCTCAGTAGTGCTCCATGGTCATTGTCCTGGTATGTCAGGTGGGATGGAGAACGTTACAGCAAGACCGTGGAGGCAACCACCAATGACATTTACTACTTGTGATTTGCTAAAACCTTGAATCTTCACCCTGTTCCCTTTCTTTGTAAAAAAAATATCTTTGAAATATACTCTGTGCATACACTCTGGAGTGGTGAGGACAAGCATCTCATCTTTGAATACTTAGACAATATAAATAGGTTCTGAGGTGTGATTTTGGGTTATTTTAAAATGACTTATTTTGTCTGAATAAACAGCTATTTGAAACACATGTATTTATTATGACCACCAACTGGTTTGTTTTTCCAAGATCATTGCCTATTATCAGGAACCCTGCTACCACCCAAAGACTCTAAGGTAGATTTATGCTGACAATAAACTATCAGAATTGTCCAGATTAAAAATACAGGGATATGACAGCTTCAAACTTGCTGCACTGTTCCCCAGGTAGGGAGAATCTAACCAAGTTATCATATGGCAAAGGAAGAATTCCTTATTGGCTATCTATATGTGTTTATAATACGCTTCTAGTGCAACGTATAATTTCCCATTATTTCTACATTTGGTTGGCCATATTATTCCAAGTGGAACTGAGAATTGGTGCCAGCAAACCACGGTTACTTGTCAACTCATGTTGTGACTGGCACACAGTACATTTGTCCTCAGGCCAGGCTTAGCATCCTAGCAAAACCCTATGGATATGTGAATATTTGTAAGACTGTAAACTAAGCTTTCTTTCAATGTTTAGGTCCAAGACAGGATTATTTCTTATTGCAAAATTATCCTTGATTGTGTAAGAGAGAACAATTTTAAGAGTAAAAGAATTATTAAATAGAAAATGAAATTCTTGAAAAACATGGGAATTTAAGAAGTTTTACTTTTCTTCTCACTTCTTTTTAAGATTCAAGAAGATCTGCTTAGAGATGGATTTAGAAAGAAATCTGAAGAGATGAATGCAGAGATCAATCATTTGAGAAATGAGATTGATACTACTCAAAATGATAATATTCCGTGGATTGCAAAAACCATAGATAGAATTGGCACTGAGCTCTCTTCAATATTGTGTGCTCCCGGTAAACTTATTGGTAATATTGTGAAAGGCCTTGGCTCACTGTTTAGAAAGAAATAATTCTTTGAAAGAAATTATAGAATGTGGATATATGCTATGGCTTGTTTTTAGTGTGTATTCTTTCCAATTTCATTCATTCAAGTGTTAAACAAAAAATGGTGCCTAGTAAAGGATATCAATGCTTAGCCCTTATTAGATAGAATGAATGCTCCTATGCTTTGATATAGCATGTTTACTTTATGAAATATGCATGTTTAAATAAATATACTCACAAACAATTCATTGACTTATCGCTTTAAATGACAAAAGGTTGGAAACTACAAAAATATTCATTTATATAAGTTGTTAACATAATTAAACATTGCACATGCTGGAATATTTTGCAGCCAGTAAATAGAGAATTTAGCTCTATTTTTATAAATAGACAACAATGTTGAAAATACATTGTGAAAAAAGGAGGTACACAAGAAGTCTATAATGTGTTTACTGGAAAAAAAATGTAATTACTGTGTGCATTCATATATATGTGTGTACACACTGAATAATTATGGGAATCCTCAAAGAAGTATTATCAGTTCCAACTCGGGAGATGTGGGTAGAATCAAGGTAAACAATCCACATGCTTTTCATTATATACTCTTTCTTCTGCATCCTGTAAAAAAATCCTATATAATTAAAAGGTAATATGCAAATTGACCATCACACCATCACACAAGATGGCCACCTCCATGTGGTCAAAGATGGCCACGACAAGATGGCCAGCAGGGGAGGACTATTGTGGGCGATGAGGCCAGCAGGGGAGGGCAGTTAGGGTCAACCAGGCTAGTGGGGTGGGCAGTTTGGGGCGACCAGGCCTGCAGGGGTGGGAGGGCAGTTGGGGGTGACCAGGCCTGCAGAGGCAGGCAGTTGGGGACAATAAGGCCTGCAGGTAAGGGAAATTGGGGGGGGGGGACAGGCCTGCAAGGGATAGTAGTTGGGGGCAACCAGGCCAGCAGGGTAAGGTAGTTGGGGTGACCGGGCCAGCAGGGGAGGGCAGTTGGGGGAGATCGGGCGGGCAGTAAGCAGTTAGGTGTCATTCGGGCTGGCAGGGGAGTGGTTAGGGGGTGATCAGGCTGGCAGGCAAAAGCAATTAGGGGAAATTAGGCAGTTAGGCAGGCGAGAGGTTGGGAGCCAGTAGTCCTGGATTATGAGAGGGATGTACGACTGTCAGTTTAAACCCAAACCCACAGAGATCGGGCCTAATCTGGCATCGGACATCCCTCAATGGGTCCCAGATTCGAGAGGGTGCAGGCTGGGTTGAGGGACACCCCCACCCCAGTGCATGAATTTCGTGCACTGTTATTTATTTATTTATTTATTTATTCATTTATTTATGAATAGAGAGCCTCTATTCATAAATAAATAAATAAATAAATAAATAAATAAATAACAAAAGAAAATGTAAAGTATAACACTAATAATGACAATAATAACAAGAAAACGTAAAAAATGGCTATTAGATAATGAAAGGTCTCACTCCTTCTAGAAATGATACCAGCCTGCAAAATTAGGGGTTTCATCTTAAGTCAAAGCATACAAAGTATAAAATTTGCATCCTCATCTTATTTCCTTTTAGGCCTGGTTCTCAATCCATTGTATTTGCTTCAAAACTAAGACATATACTTGCCTGTCTCACTTGGAAATCTCAGCTAGAGTAACTTCTACTTCCTATCCTGAATTATACTTCTAAAGTGTTAGAAGCAAATTACCAAACATAAGAACATGCACTGGTGAGAGAGATCCTGTCACCCTTAAAAGTGCGGTGGTGGCCTCTATGCTCTAATCAAGGGCCAAAGAGACATGTGTCACTGAAGAACTGGATGGCCTGCTGGTGTTGGGAATGATAAACCTTGTCACATGGAGGCCAGGTTTTGGCACGTAAATGCCATCAGTATCATGGGTTGCCTTAGCTCAGGCTGCTATATAAAGTTACCATATATTGTGTGTCTTAGAAAGCAAATATTTATTTCTTCTAGTTCTGGAGGCTGTTAGTTTGATATCAGTTGCTAGCATTGGGGATTCTTGGTCTGAATTCTCTTCTTGATTTGCAGAGGGCTGCTTTCTTGTTGTGTCTTTTGTGGTGGAAAGGGTTGGGAGGAGCTCTCATGATCTTTATAATTAGGGTAGTCAAACAACAGTGCAAGGGAGAGAGCGTAAGTGAAATATAATTGTCAATCTAGATGTATGTGGGAAAAAATAACTTTCAAAAATAGGTACAAAATTTATATTTGGGAGAGAGTTTTTCTTGAAAAAGTTTGAAAATGTTCTAAATATTTTACTTTAGGCCAGTGGTCAGCAAACTCATTAGTCAGCAGAGCCAAATATCGACAGTACAACAATTGAAATTTTTTTTGAGAGCCAAATTTTTAAAATTTAAACTATATAGGTAGGTACATTGTTAATAACTTATTTAGGGTACTCCTAAGCTGCCCTTTGCTAAAACTCACGGGGCCAAAGAGCCACATGTGGCTCATGAGCAGCAGTTTGCCGACTACTGCTTTAGGCAAAAATAAAGATAGCCTAAATATAATGTCTGCACTATAAAAGTGAATGTGATCCAAAACTAATAGATATGTGGAACAATAAATATTGACTGTGTAAAAAATAATGAACATGTACTCTGGCATTAGAAAAGAGCAGATAAAATGAACATAAATAATTCACAGAGTCTGGACATAGATGAAGTATTATAAGGTCCTTTTATTGTTTTCAGGACACAAAGGCAAGTAATTTTGGGTTCCATGATTTAAATCTAAATATTGCCATTTATAATGTAACTAAAGGATCTGTGCATGAAAATTCATGCACTGGAGGGGGGTCCCTCAGCCTGGCCTGTCCCCCTTACAGTCCGAGAGCCTTCAAGGGTGGCAGATGACCTGGCAATCAGAAGAAGGTGATGCCCCATCACCCCTCTGCTGCTGCCACTGCTGGCAGCACAAGTCTTGACTGGCCCTGGTTACCTGAGCCTTGGGAAGCCCTGGTTGACTAGATAGCCACCATCTGAGGCATGCCTGCACCTCGGGCCAGCCCTGAGTGGCTGGGGAGCTGAGGGGACTGAGTGACTCAGGAGGCAGGGCTGAGGCAGAATAGGTGCCGCCATCTTGTGGCTGTGGCCACCGCTGTCTTTGAGAGTATGGCAGTCAATTAGCATATTCCCTCCTTATTGGCAGAGGGTGCCGCCATCTTTGAGGGTGGGACAGTCAATTAGCATATTCCCTCCTTATTGGCTGTGGGCGCCACCATCTTTGCAATAGTGTGAGGGTCAATTACCATATTCTCTCATTAGTAGATAGAATCAGTTAAAGGTCAGAGAAAGTTTTCAATTTCTATACTAGGAGACTTAAAAATGATTTTCATACATCTCAGTAAGTAAAAAAAAAAACAGGTAAAATTTCAAGTAAAGTTAGAAAATATTTTGAAAACATGATGATCAACTTAGCCTAATGTATGAATGTAGACCCCTAAACCCAACAATACTAGAATATGCTTTATTTTTTTAAAACACACTAAGAAACGTCACATGAATTTTACCTGTACCAAACCATAAAGCAGGATTAGTTGTCTTATGTCAGATTCTCTAAAAGCAGCGCCTTGGTGATGGGTTTGTGTTCATGTGATTTATTGAGGGTGTGCTTTCAACAGAAGGGGTCTAAGGGAGGCAGGAGAGGGCAAGAAAGTAGAAATGAATAGAGTCTATGGTTGCAGGCAAAAAATGGCTTCAAGCTGATCCACTGGGATCCCTGTAGCACAAATAGCATGAGAGTTTGTCCCTCCTTGAAGCAAAGTGCTAGACATTTGTACCCCATCAAGCATTGGGTGGGGCTATCTATCTTGAGCAAAAAAAGCTAGCATGGTGCTAAGGGAAATTTTCCAAAGGAAAGAGCAGCTGTGAGCTTTTTAGCAACAAACACCCACAGCAATAGAAGGATGGATGCAGTGCCTTTTAAGATGATCTAACTGAGGCACTAACAGCAAACAACACCCATATAAAGATTAATATTTGCATACCTACCTAGTGCCAATGTCTATGTATGACACACTCACCACCACTGATGGGGTCCCCTGTCATCCAGGCAGCCAATTACTTAGATCTAGAATCCCTTTGCAGAAACTTATTTTTCAGACCTCTGTGGGTACAATCTACTGCTGGTTGAATTCCCTAGAAAGCAAGCTCTGTGACTGAAATTTGTACGTAAAATTTTTACTAGGGAACACTACTGGGATGAGCACTTATGAAAAGATGTGAAAGGAAATGGGACTGGGAAGGAAGGGAAGTTTAGCTGGAGTCTTAACAATTACTTCACCCAGGGGGAAAAAGATGGCAGCTGGCAGGATGGAGGTGAGGGAGAGGAAGTGAGTGAGTGAGGGTATGAAAGGAGAGTGTGTGGATGTGCGTGGTGTGTGTGTAAGTGAGGGAAAGTTAAATCGCGCAGGAGCAGCAGGGGCTGGCAGACAGGCTCTCCTTGACAAGGAGAGACTACCACCGCTGCAGGCACTCCCCAGATGGAGGGACTCCAGCACAGAGCCCACGACATCTTGAAGGGGAGAAGGGCCTTTTTTAGGAGCTCATCAACACCACCAACCAGACAGGACTTGGAACTGCCCTGCAACCCAGCAGCCACTCCAGCCAAAATCCTGCTACCCCAGCTGCAGACTCGTGGACCCTGGGATTGCCACCTCCAAAGGTGCACCACTCGGCAGCAGTAAGTGCAACCTCCTCCTCCCCAGTGGCAGAACATATCCAGCCCCATAGGCAGCCAGGGCACTCCACTCCGGATTTGGGCTTTTCCAGCCAGATTCACACGTTTCCAGCCACTCAGGGCACTCCACTCCTTAGGCAGTGCTTGGGAGCCGCTGAGAGCCCCCGAAGGTGTGATTCTGCACAGACAAGGGCACGCAGCCCTGCAGCAGAAATTCTGAATTCCCTCTTCCTGGAAAACTGCCCACATTCACCCTAGCGGCTCAACAGGTGCCAGGACCCCTCAGAGTGCATCAGAACTCTGCGGCAAGCGCACCTCCACAGAGGTGAAGTTCCAACAGGCAGGCACCCTGAGCCCATCTATCCACAAGGCGCTAGTGGGAGCCACTGTGAGCTCTCCCTGGGTACAATCTTAAACAAGCAGGGGTGCACTGCCCTCTAGCAGTAGAAGTTTTGAATTCACTCATCCTGGATACTGGCCCACAGGTGCCTTAATTGCACAGCTACACTGCCAGGGCCCTTCAGAGTCCTTCAGTGTGCCTAGCTGGCAAACATACCATGGGTGCCCCTGTGAGCCGCCACTGGGAGTAAGCGCCTATCCACCACAGGTGCAACAGCAAAAGCTGGGTCTGCCCACCCCAATACTGCAGAACTCTGGGCACCACAGTCACGCCTTTCCAGAGAGCAGGCCCCCTGACCCCCATCACCCCAACAGACGGTTCCTGGGTGCCACTGAATCCCTTCTGGGCATGCGTGATTTCAATTAAGGGTGCAAGACAGCAAAAATTGGGACACTCCCCTCCACCGTGGCTGACTTCTAGACACCGCAGTTGTGCCTCTCAAGCTCGCAGGCCTACATCAAGAGAACCCAAGTAGCTCAAACAGGGAACTACACTAGATTAACAAGCCCAGGAGAACTGAGAGATTATGCCAGTAGCACCATCCCCAAAAGAACCTGGGTAGCAAATCAGCAAATGGTGAGGATGCAGAGAAAAAGGAACCCTCATGCACTGCTGGTGGGAATGCAGACTGGTGCAGCCACTGTGGAGAACAGTATTGAGTTTCCTCAAAAAACTAAAAATGGAACTTCCATTTGATCCAGTGATCCCACTTCTAGGAATATATCCCAAGAAACTAGAAACACAAATCAGGAAGGATACATGCACTCCTATGTTCATAGCCCCACAATTCACCATAGCTAAGATTTGGAAACAGCCTAAATGCCCATCAGCAGATGAGTGGATTAAAAACCCGTGGTACATCTACACAATGGAATACTATGCTGCAGTAAAAAAGAAGGAGTTCCTACCATTTGCAACAACATGGGTGGAGACAGAGAGCATTATGCTAAGTCAAATAAGCCAGGCAGAGAAAGATAAATATAACATGATCTCACTCATTTGTGGAATATAATGAATGGCATAGACTGATGAACAAGAACAGATCCAGAGACTGAGAAACATTGATCAGAACCTCAAACCTCAGGGAAGGAGGGGGTCAGTGGGAGTAAGGGGGAGAGATCAACCAAGGGACTTTTGTGCGTGCATATGAACCTAATCAATGACAACAGGGGGGTGGGGCATGAGTAGGGGGTGGGAGATAATGGGGGAATAAGGACACATATATAAAAAAAATAAAAATAAAAATAATAAAAAATAAAAAAAATGGAAAAGAAATTGTGAGGTAACCAGAACCCCAAGAACACCTGAGAACATCTTTCTTGCCATGCTAGCAGTCATCAGCTGTACGGTAATATTACCTGGGGAAAATGGGGAAGTATTTTGGACTTATGTTCCTGACCCTTCATGGGTAAGAGCCCTTACATGGGCTGAACCCACGCCTAATGTAGTCACCAATAATACCAAACACCTTCGTCATCCAGGAGGACCATGGGTGGGGCAAGGAAGTATAATTACACAGGGGTCACCACCTAGCTTCCCTTTTGTATGACACAAAATCAAACCACTGCTACTTTGTGTGTAAAATTAAAGAGAGGTTTCTGGCTTGCGTGGACACCAAAGGAAGGGACTATCACTACTTGCTACTGGGAGAGGTGCAGAAAATGTAACTAAGACCTTGTCTATACAAAAAGAAATTGACAGCCAGTTTGAAATGGAATTACCATGGCCTAGAGCAAAGAATATCCTTACATGGTATTATTCTACAATGTCATTATAATTTTTCCCAGATTTGTATTACCCCCATTACCTATAATAGTACCTCGCACCCTTGGGAATCAATAAAAAATCATCTTTTTGGTGCTTGGAGACAAAGGTAACACATCCCTTGATATTTTAGAATTACAACAGCATAATGTACAATTATGCCAAACAAACTTACAAACTAATTCTTTGAATGTCTGGCAACAATTTAGAAAGGACATGAAAGGATTTAATCCCTTCCACTGAGTTGAGGGCCCCCTGGGAAGGCACCTGAGCATTCTATATTGGCCCCTCTTGCCCTTTTGGCCAAGAGGGACCCTCTTCTCACAATCCAATTGCACACAGCTGTTGCCTGTGCTTTCTGTTCATGCTGAGGTTGAAGCCTTGTGGTAGCTGGTACCATGGATCTGTCTCTTGCCCAGTGGGGTGAACTGGGCCCTCCCTGGAGAAGAAACCTGGGTTTCCCAAGATATGTGATTAGTGCCAGGGCCCCGCCAGTAGACAAGGGGATCCCAAGGCAGGTGCTGGGCATGGAGGCCATGGGGGCATAGGCTACCAAGGAGACAGAATTGAACCTCACATCACCCTGCTTGGCCCTGGAGGATGGCTGGTTAGCCAGAGATGGGTAAGATTCCTCAGGGAAGGAACAATCTAAGACAGGCACAGTCACAGAGGGGCCATCAGAAGAGAACTTTGGGGTCAACAGAGGTGTGGCATAGACCTTCACCCCCTCCCCCCCCGCAACTTTGCAGGGGCCTGAACCCTCACTCCTTCTGAGGGAGGTCTCCTGCCCCCATGGCTGTTTCGCTTCCCATGCCCAGCTCAATCCAGGACCCAGGTAACAGACAGAGACTTGGCCGACAGCAGCTGCCCTCTCACAGCAACAAGACTTATTTGAGTTGTCTTGTACCCATGGTGTGGGGAAGTGGGTTTTTGATATCTAAATTCAGCCTAGCACCAGGAATGCCCAGGGCTTACTCAAGAAAGCAAATAACCCTTTCCACTAATATTTACAGGGTAAAATAAGATTGTTGTTAGAGTATTAAATTTTACAGTAAAATAGTAGTCAAGTTCTCGACTAATTTAAATTGGCTAATTGAAAAAAGCAAATATTCTAGAAAAATTAATGGTACTGGACAAAAAGCTGTTCCTAAAGTGTTAACTAAAATTTTTATTGATAGTTCATCTCATGGTAAAATTGCATAACATGTAATGAACCTAAAGCAGTCATATATTAGTGCAAAAAATTAAAATTTAAAAGCTATCAAGACTACATTATAAAATTTCCAAAAGCCTCCTAGTATTTAAATAAAAAAAGGGGGGACAATAGAAGAATATCATGTAAGAAAAAATATCCTATAAGTAAATTACATCTAGAAAATTTTTACTTTAGAAAATTAACATTCATTTGTAGTGGTAACAGCAAGACACCCATGAAAAACACATATGGTGTCAAAATAAGCCAAAGGAAAATCGTTTGGGCAAAAAATGAAAAAGGATCTTAAATAAAATTTATAGAAAAGATTCCTTTATTAACTTTTGGTTGAGAACATGTTTGTACATTTTCAGAAAACGACTCCAAGACCATGTGGATTCCTGCAACAGAGAGGAATTGACAGGACTGCTCCAGCCATGAAGACAGAAGAGAAACAATCCAGAGATGGAAGAAGCTGACGACACCTTGCCATACTAGCAGTCAGCAGCTGTGTGTCGCTGCAGGTTGCCCAGGATCAAGCCAGAGAGGGTCGGACCTGCATTGCCACCATTTGTCCACCATCCAGAACTGAAATATCATTGCTGATATGTACACATAAGGAACTGTTTGACATTGAAATTGGGACTCAAAAGAACTGTTGGCCTAGAAAGAAACTCACTACAGACTGATTCATTTGCCTCTCAGCATAACCATTATTGCTTGTCTCATTTTCGGTTCTTATAAGTGTATTTCTAGTATCACATGATCTCACTCATCTAGGGGAAATAATGAACAACATAAACTAATGAATAAAAATGGACCCGGAGACAGGGAAGCATCGATCAGACTGTGAAACCTCAGAGAGAAGGTAGGGGAGGGTGGGGGTAAGGGGAAAAGATCAACCAAAGGACTTGTATGCATGCATATTAGCCTAACCAGTGGTCATGGACAACAGGGGGGTGGGGGCATGTGTAGGGAGATGTTTGGGATGGGAATGGGGGGATGAGGACAAATATGTGATATCTTAATCAGTAAAGAAATTAATAATAATAAAAAAACAATTACTTCACCCATTTCAATGGAGAACTCTGATCTTCAGTAGTTTTCTTTCCCCAGTTTTTAAGAGATCGGTCATGGAATGATGAACATCCTAAGAAGAGTCAAGACTTTGGGCAAGGTGACTATTTAGTGTAGGGAGTGTCTATAGCAGGGGTCCTCAAACTTTTTAAACAAGGGGCCAGTTCTCTGTCTCTCAGACCGTCAAAGAGCCGGACTATAGTTAAAAAACAAACAAACTATGAACAAATTCCTATGCACACTGTGGGCCCGGAACGAGTTGGCTGCTAAGCAGGACAGGCAGCGGCACCCGGCAGGCTGGATAAATGTCCTCGGTGGGCCACATGTGGCCCATGGGCTGTAGTTTGAGGACCCCTGGTCTGTAGGGTCAAGCCTCCGACTGATCTGTGGCAGGTCCACAAATAAATCCCAGCTTGGAGGGCAGAGCCCTCTTAGTATAATTAAATTTAAACTTATAGCCCTCCTTAATTCACTCCTAGGTAGCTAATGGACTGTGGCAACAAGTGCTGCCAAAACAAGGTGAAACTCATAAGAACATTGTAACCTTGTTGACCACTTCCTTGTTTTGGTTTGACTATAAAATAAAGCCTCAGCTTGCAGGCTGGATCTTTTCTATGCCCTCATCCAGGCATGGGAGATCCACTGAGCCCCAGCTGTATTCTCTTGTCTGTCTTATTTAATCCTTCACCGCCCCTGCTCAGGTCCACCCTTGGATGTGCTGGCACAGCACCTGTGGCACCCATCATGGGGCCTGAGTAAGGGGGAACTCAAGGTGAAAGGGTGCTGCAGTGAAGCACGTGCAGAAAGCAAAAAATAAGTTAAGGAGTGCAGTTTAGTCATAGCTAGGTGTAAAACATGGGAAATTCAGGATCTCAGGAAAGAGATCTCTAAAATAATGCAAATTCTTACATTTCTTAAGGTGTCAAAAGGTACTCTCTTAAATCAGGCTCAAGGAAAATGAGTATCCTTGTCATCTTTATGTGTGTTCTTGTTCAAACTGCATTATGCCCACTTTGTATTGAGGATCAAAAGTCTGTAAAATTACCATATGACACCTTGGGATAGGCAGATTTTAGCAAAAATAACTTTAGACACCAGTCAATGCTATGGTTTGCAGAATATGATAAGATCGGTGAACAACAGGCTGAGATCTAGGCTGCATTTTGGCTGTAAGTCCCAGGCAATATAAAAAACATCTGAAAGATCCATGAAAAGAACTCTGATTCATTAAGTCTTTTCTATGAATTATGGGCACTTGTCTTTTGATTGTTGTTTTATCTGTCTTTGTTGTTTGGTTTATTTGTTTATTGTTAGTCTATTAATCATGCCTTTACTTTAATTTTAAAGAAACAGTAGATGGCCAGACCATTACTAAATTTCCCCAGAACAAACAGAATGTGGGACTGGGGAGAGAAGAAATATGAGTGGTACACATGGCTGATAACACAGGTTCTATGAAAATTCCCTAGACAGAAGGAAGTAACTAAAAAAGGCCCCAGCCCATTAATTTGGAGGTCTTTTGGTGATCCTGTAAAATGGATTCCCACTCTTTGGAGTGTTATTAAAAGTCTCATTTTTGCTGTGTTTTCATTTCCCAGTCTATTATTTGAAATTTGGATAGATGAGACATTTCTCACAATTTAGGGATGTGACTGGGATTTCTGTACCCATGAAGAGGAAAAGGCTAGCTTAAGAGAAGGCATGCCCTGCCCAATCTTGGATGGCTCTTGGACCGAGCCCTATCTCTTCACGGATGCTATAGAATAAATCCAAGACTGTTTTTCTTTAAAAGATGGCCAAAATGACACAAGGAAAATATACAGTCTGGGTTTAGGCAACAAAATTAGTGTTTTCAGAATAATGGGTAGTTCTTGAAAAATAATAGACTACATTCCAAGGTTGCCTCACAGGTCCCGGGGTACTCCTGTTTTTGTAAAGGTAAATAAAATAATAATTAAACATTAAAGCCACTGAAAGTCAGTAAGTTATCTCTGTTACAGAATTTGCCAAAGAAAATGCCTTGGATAATAATAATTGGCTTTAAAATCTCAAAGTTGTTAAGGCAAAATATACATAACTAAAATGAAAGGATTTGTAATAAAGCTTTTTCAGTAATAATTATAAATGTATTAACAATAAAATTCCAGTTATTCAAGAGGAGACTGGCTGTACTCTCTGCTGGAGGAAAGGGCCAGTCTCAGGGAAGCTGTAACAGCAACCTTAGATGTAATCTCTAAAAAAAATGTGGCAGTTTTACATTCAAGTGGCTACGGGTCTGCTCCCCACACCCCCTGCCTTTTCGCCATGCCTATACATAATTTTCCAAAGTCTTTGGTAACTTAAAGATTTTAGAACATTATTAAATTAAATAATAAAAATTATTAAATATCTAGGTATTTTAAAATAACAAAATACTGAAATATCAATCTGAATTTGCCTCTTATGAAATAGCTAGAGGACAGAATTGAATCTATTAATTAAATATGCCTTATATTTTATTTGAAACTAGAGGCCTGGTGCATGAAATTTGTGCATGGGGGAGGGGGTGTCCTTCAGCCCAGCCTGCACCCTCTCCAAACTGGGACATCCCTCTCACAATCCAGGACTGCTGGCTCCCAACCACTCATCTGCTTGCCTGCCTGATTGCCACTAACCACTTCTGTCTGCCAGCCTGAGCACCCCCTAACCACTCCCCTGTCGGCCTGATCCATACCTAATGGCCTGATTGCCCCTAACTGCCCTTGCCTGCCAGCCGGGTCACCCCAACTGCCTCCCCTGCAGGCTTGGTCCCCCTCAATGGCCCTCCTCTGCAGGCTTGATTCCCCCATCCCCATTGCCCTCCTCTGCAGGCCTGGTCCCCCTGAACTATGCTCCCCTGCAGGCCTATTCCCCCCCAACTACCCTCCTCTGCCAGCCTGGTCATCCCTAACTGCCTTCCCCTGCAGGCCTGGTTCCCCCCAATTGCCCTCCCTTGCAGGTCTAGTCCCTCCTAACTGCCCTCCCCTGCTGGCCTGAGTGCCCACAACTGCCCTCCCCTGCCAGCCATCTTGAGGCAGCCATCTTGTGTCCACATGAGGGTGGCCATCTTGTGTGTTGGAGTGATGGTCAATTTGCATATTGTTCTTTATTAGATAGGATACTAGAGGCCCAGTGCACAAAATTTGTGCACTTTGGTGGGGGTCCCTCAGCCTGGCCTGTGCCCTCTCACAGTCCAGGAGCCCTGGGGAGATGTCCGACTGATGTCTTATTGGGCCTATGCTGTCAGTTGGACATCCTTAGCATTGCCACAGAGGCGGGAGAGGCTCCCACCACTGCCACTGTGCTCACCAGCCATGAGCCTAGCTTCTGGCTGAGTGATGCTCCCCCTGTGGGAGTGCACTGACCACAAGGGTGCAGTTCCTGTGTTGAGTGTCTGCCTCATGGTGGTCAGCATGCATCATAGTGACCAGTCATTCCACCATTCTGCCATTTGCATATTAGCCTTTTATTACGTAGGAGACACTGTAGATGAGGCACCCTAGAACCATAAGAAATGCAAAAACTTCACTGTTAACTCATTCTCAAATTGCCCCCTTAAAATCAAATTGACCCCCTGAGAGGCATGCTCTGCACCTTGGGAACCAGGGGCTTGACACTTTTCCTCTCTGAGCTTCAGTTCTGAATACATATGCATATACCATGGGAACTGTAATCTCTTCTCCACCTACCTCACTGGGTTGTCATGAGGAGATTCTGAGTTAATAAACCTAGAAATGTTTCATCAGGTAAATGATGTCTAAACCAGAATGGATTGTTATTTTTAAGCCCATGGGTATCTTTGCAGGTAGCAGTTGCTGATTAGGGGAGGAGGGCTTGATTGTTTCCTGGGACTGTAGCTATGGAAGCTTTGCAGAGGGTTCCCAAAAGCCTTGGAGGGGTAGGCTCTGGCCAGCATCCCTGTAGCGGTGGTCGTCCCTAGATGTGCTGGCAAGGGGCAGGGCATAAGGGGGGAAATAAAGGGGCAGCAAGGCTGAAGGAGAAGTAACTGTCGAACCTTCCCACTTTGTGCCATTCTTTAAATTGCATGTGGCTGTTTCACATCTGTACCTGCTCAGGGCGGGGCTCCAATCTCCTGGAGCAGGGTGGGGGCTGGGCCAGGGTGGAGCCAGGTTGGCTAGGAGGGAGCGATTAGCTGCCCCCAGCGAGGTTCAGTGCGCTTTCTCTGCGGAGACAGTGCTGCTGTTGTTGCGAGGGAAGAGTCTGATCCTGGGGGGCCACTCAGGCCTTCCTCCACTCAGGTCTGGAGTTGTAGGGAGGAGAGGCATGCCTGGCCCCAGCAGAGGGGCCCTGGGGGTGCTGACAGTGGTCGCCCGTGTGCTATTGTTGTGGGTGCCCCTGGCAGGGGTGGTGGGGGAAGAGATCAGGAGTCGGAGGTGCAGGCTGCAGCTACCCCTGCGGCTGGGTCTTCTCCCGATCCGGTCAGCCTCCCCATCCCCCCAGGGGTGTGGGGGCTGGGGTAGGGTGTCCATGAAGGGGGATAGGAAAAACTCTCCTTGGTGGCTTCCTCTTCCTTCTTTGCTGTCCAGGCTCCTGTCAGGCAATCTCCTCAGACCCCCAGGAACTAGGGTCTGGCTGCCCATCCCCTGCTGCTCATGCATAAATATGCAAATTGGTCATTATGGAGATACTGCCATGGACAAATTAGCATATTACCTCTTTATATGTATAGATATCCTTAAAAATATAAATATATTACTAGTCTGAGAAATGCTAAGTATTTAACTTGCCAGCTAAAATTTAAGGCTTCTAAGAGTTTAAAGTCAAATTAAGTTGGGAGAAATTATATGGCTGTGATAACAAAATGCATAAAGTATAGAAATTCATCTTTAAGAAAAATAATTTTTGTATTTCCTCAGGAGAAATTAGTAGTTCAAAATATATTGTAGTCCTTATGTGTATTACCTGTGGTAAAATTTCAACCAAGGATATAATATTTTATTGGCTTAATTAAAAAAGGATTAATTCTATAGTCTTACCTAAATTTTTAATATTAAAGCCAGTTTAAATTTAATTGATAGCTTTGAAAAATAATTACAGTGTATAATATAATCTTTGGGTTATGTATATTTGATAGTCTTTCCAAGTTAAATTTCTAGACTTAACTAAGAGATAGCTTTGGGACATTTCAAGGGCTTTGGAATTATTCAAGGATTTATTCTCTCTTCTTAAAAGAAATATTTTAAAATGAAATTAGGCCGATCTGATATACACAAAATCACATTGGAAGCTTTATCAAATAAAAATTAATAACTGTGTTCTATTTAAATACATATATTTTAAATGTTATAAAGGTTTCAACCTCTAAGTTTGGCAGGGCAAGGTTGCTGAATACTTCATTAGCTTTTCACAATATAATCAAAGTCTTATATGAACTCTAAAGTAAAATTTGCATACATATGCACATAAGCACTAGTCAAAAAGAATACTGCTTAAAAGTAAATTTAAGCTTAAAAAGGAGAAATTTTAAAATCTCTTCTATTTACAAAATAAACTAAAAAGTTATTATTTGGGCATTAAATCTCACCATTAATGAGATACCACAAAGAAAAGGAAAGTTACTTTTATTTGAGATGTATGCATTGCAGTATTGGCCAGCATGTTTCTCTCCTACTAGTTTTTCTGAAAAGCAACCAAGTTGGTTGTTCTGTTTAAAAGAAAGTAAAAGTTTTTAAGAAAAACTCCCTAAATGTGGCTTAGAGATTGCTCTGGGAAAAAATACAGTGGGGAATGCCCTTCAAATACCTAGGAAGGGTACTTAAAAATCAATGTATTAGGCCTCAAAAGGTAGAAATAACAAAGGATTGCCTCAAGACCTTAAATGACTTTTAGAAATTATTAGAGGACATCAATTAGCTAAGACCTTATCTAAAAATCTCTACAGGAGAAATGACAAATTTATTAAATATACTTAGGAATCCTAAGAAAGTTCTTATAAAGTATATGCAAAGACCTACAGAGTCATTTTTCTAATTTTGTGGCTCTCATGTAATAGCAGTTTGCAACCATTTAAAAAATATAAATGCCAAGCAGTTTGGGGCAATGCAGAAGAAGAAAATGAAGGCTACTCAAGGTGCTGAGGTGCCAACATGAGGTCAGCTGAAGAAGTTAACAATGAAGCCCAGCAGATGGTAGAAAAGCAAGAAGTGGAAGCTACTCCCTCAACCATGTTTCTAGCTATGCTAGCATTGGTTAGGTGCCAGTCTTCTGTAAAGTTTTGCTCAGCCAAGTCTGAGGACTCTGAGTAAATATACACCAGCAGCAAAAGAAACTTTCATTTTGTAGCTGTAAATGTTAACATGACTGTAGTTTGATTTCTCTCTTATTGCTGTATTGCATTGGCATTGTTTTGTTATCTTAATAGCCAGAGTTTTGTTCTTGACATTCAAGTTTTAAAATGTTAATATGTTTGTAGTTTGGTTTTTGCATTGGCATTATTTTGTTATTGTTCTAATAACCAGAGCTTTGTTCTTGATATTTAGTTTTACTTTTATTATAGTAGCTTAAAAACAAAACAGGGGAGAGATGTAGGGAGCAGATGTAGGGTCAAGCCCCAGACTGACCTATGGCAGGGCCACAAACAAGTCCCATCTTGGAGGACAGAGCCCTCTTAGCATATTTAAATCTAACCTTATAGCCTGCCTTGGTTCCTTCCTAGGTAGCTCATGGGCTGTGGGAGGTGCAACAAGTGCTGCCAAAACAAGGTGAAACTCATAAGAACATTGTAACCATGTTTATCACTTCCTTGTTTTGCTTTGACTATAAAATAAAGTCTCGGCTTGCAGGCTAGATCTTTTCTGTGTCCTCATTTAGGCACAGCAGATCCACTGAGCCCCAGCTGTATTCTCTTGTCTATCTTTTTTAATCACTCACCATCCCTGCTCAGGTCCATCCTTGGCTATGCTGGCATGGCACAATTTAGAAGAGAGCTGAAAATTGAGTTATATGTGTGTGTAGGAGAGAATGTAGTTCAGAACAAAGGAATGTAGAAAGGTAAGGGGACATGGGAGATTTGAAAAGTGGTGAGGACAATGGATTTATACTTTATTGAGGTTCAAGAACATTCATGTATGGTTGTAGAAGAAGGGCTCACAATACAAAAAAGAAACTAATGGGCAAAAAATTGAATTTGTAATGGCAAGTTTCATATGTAAAAATGTTATTGTTAATTCCAAAATCTGACCCTGTGTTGTAGTTAGGATTCTACAAACAAACAAACAAACAAACAAAAAGAACCAAAAGGATGTGTGTATAAATAGAAAAAATTTTATTGAAAGGAATTGGCTCAAATAATTATGGAGGCTATCAAGTCCAAAACCTGCAAGGTGGGCCTTGCAAAGTAATGTTTCTACCTCTGCTTACCCATGATTAACTACTACTCTGACTTCTATCACCAAGCAAAGTTTAGTCTGTCTTAACTTCATTTAACTCAACTTCATGTACTCTTTTCTGAGTTCTTTGCTTAATGTTTTGTTTGTGACAGTCATCCCTGTTGCACACAGAAGTCCATTCTCTTTATTGCTCCATAAAACATTTCTCAGCCCCAGCACACTTGACATTTTGGGCTGCAAATTTTTTGTGTGTGGGGCTATCTTAGGCATTGTAGGATGTTTAACAGGCAGCCCTGGCCTCTAAACACAAGATGCCACAGCATCTTTACTTCTAAACATCCCAGTTGTGACAAGAAAGTATGTTTCCCGTCATTACTAATTGTCAGCTGGGGTCAAATCACCACCTTTAGGAGCTATTGATCTGGAATCATTAAAACTGTCTCTTTTCTGTCACATCCCAATCTCATAATAGGTATTTCAGAGTCTAAGCAGACATAAGGGCTGAGAAAAATATGGAAGAAGGGGTCACTTAACTATGCCAGAGGAAGATGTCTTCTTTATCTCAAAACAGTTTAACCTGCCTGACTCTGTGGAAAAGTTAAAAGCAGCATTATCCAAACCACTGACTCACCTATACTTTATCAGGTCTCAGTTGTTGTAGCTTTATTAATGAGTAAGGAAGTATGTATTACTTCGTTAAAAATTGTAATGGTTTTTTATTTTGTTGTTAATCCTCTCCTGAGGTTATTTTTTTCCCATTGATTTTTTAGGGAGAGTGGAAGAGAAAGGGAAAGACAGAAAGAAGCATTGATGTGAGAGAAACACATCGATTGGTTGTCTCCTGTAGGAGTCCTGACTAGAATCTGGGCCAGGGAGGAGCTTGAAAACCAGAAAGTGGCCTTTATCAGAATGGAATCTGGTAGTCCAATGTTCTATCCACTGAGCCAAACTGCCAAGGGCAATTTTTTATTTTTATTTAGAATGATAGTAAGTAAATAATTTAATTCAGCGTAAATTCCAAATCCTCAATGTTAACACAAAGCAAATTTTAGCACAACCTAAAAAGTTCCTTGGTTTTGCATAATACATTTCTTACTTAGAGATAGTGTCTTCGTTTGAATGATAGAACAATCAAAGCAAACCTAACACATATGGTGATAGCGATGATAATGATAATTGTGGTAACAAGGATGATAGAAACAAATATAATATCAACAAGAGCTCACCTTCATCATTTCATGTTATCTGTATTGTTGATGAATTTTGATATATTTGCAAGGTTACAATGCAGAAAAAAACTCAAATATAATCTTGGATGACATCAAATGAGTACTTTTAAACATGACTGCATCAATCACTCAATGCATATGTACTGACCACTGACCATGGTTGAGCATTGGGGAGGCATTGAGGATTCTATGATATGCACAGCAGACATGGTCCCTGTGCTCATGCATTATTTTTATTTCAAAAGAAAGACATTAAAACAAGTCATACAAATAAATGTAATATTTGAATGCCTAATAGGCATTGTAAAGGAATCATACAGAGCAAGTGTAGAAAGGAGACTGAATTTGGACTACTAATTCAGTAATCCTTCCTTGGAAAAATAAGATTAAGATAAATTTTTGGTTAAACACAACTGGGAAAAGTGTGAGGGAAGAGAGTTTCAGACAGACAAGAGTTTGTGTACAAAAGTCCTATTTGGTGATGTGTTGGATGTGTTTGGTATCTGAAGCTGAGATAACATATGATGAGGAGAGGGGCAGGCAGGAGTCAGAATATGTAGGATCTTGCAGCCATGGTATGGAGAATGCAAGCTTTTAGTGCATTAGGACTCTGTGTAGAAAAAAGTGACAGCACAATTTGTTTTAATAAACTCATTGTGACTACTGTGTAAATATGAATTAGGACTACCAAAACTGATTATTCCTGGCCATGCATTTGGACCTAAAAATAGGCCAACTGGCAGCTTCATAAAATCACCAGCCAGTTTGTTACAGATTTATAATGCTGAAAACAAATAAAGAAGTAATACATACATACATACATACATGCATACATAGATAAATAATAACAAAGGGCCATACATTTGCTCTGAAAATGACAATTAAAGTTGTTGGAACTCTTAAATAATGATTTTTTTCTTTCTTCCTTCCAATTTTATTTCTTTATTGTCATTGTCCCTCCCCCAGCTTTAGTAAAATATAATATATATATATATATATATATATATATATATATACACACACACCAGTATATAGTGAACAGTAATTAGGTTTTAAAATGTAATCAAAAGGTTTCCCAGCCAGAAAAAGCAATCTTGTAAGTCAGTTAAGGCCACTGAAAATGGCATTTCCTGGAAACGTAATTCAGATGAAACTGAAAGCAGGGAAGAGCAACTTTTATCACAGGTTCATTTCCAAAAAATCAGCTGCCTTTCTGTAGGAACAATCCTTGAGCCTGGTTTTGACAATCTAAATCCATTACAGAAGATACAGAAGATGTCAGCGGAAATTCACAGATCTGCTCCCCGGACCAAACTTGAATTACAACTAAAATACAACCCCCTCCTACCCACTGAATAATCAACAAAAGACTACCTGGAAGGAAATCTGATAACTAAGGACAGAAAGTGGAGACCACACAGAAACTGGTAGGAAAGTGGAGGCATGAAAGAGCTGGCCAGGCTCCCACAGACAGCAACTGAAGTTCCAGAGAGTTGTCTCAGCTGTGGGGGTTTGCCACTGAGAACTCTGGGGTCAAATCCCCAAGCTGGGCCAATATTGAGAAAGGTGCCCACATAACATCTGGCTGTGAAAAACAGCAGGGTTGCTCTCTGCCAAGGAGAGTTGGCTGGAAATGCAGGCAACCTCTTAAAGGGCCAATGCACAACATCTTGAGTGCTTTGGCAGAGGGAGGGCAAGTGGATTGGAACTGTAAGAACATAAATCAGGGTTGGGGAATCAGAGGTTAGAGTTTAGAAGGCAGACATCCCGGTTACATGTGTTGAGTTCACCCTTATGCTATAGAGGTCATCTTTCTCAGGTAAACTTTTACTATCCTACCATTTTTGTTTAGGGGGAAAACAGTTGACCCACCCTATTGGAAAATCCCTTGCTCCACCTGTGGTTTCTGGGGGGCATTAAACGACTGAAAAATAATTATTAACATCCAGGTAGAAGCAGTTGTTCCTTCCTGTTGGAAAAACTATCGCCCAAACTGTGGATGATTGCTTGTGGCTATTCCAGATGAATCCAATCATTCTGTAGGCTGAGGTGGTTCTCTAGAGGCTTTGAGGCTTTGCCTGATCTAATTAGTCAGAAACATCAGTTTGGGTCCTTGCCACAAACACCATCCTAGACTGTTTAGTGAATGACCCCAAGCACCTGTAGCTGACACCTATGGGACCAGCTCCATCGGGAAAGGAAGTACAGCTCAGAACAGGGTCAAACAAAGTGTGAGATTCAAGGCAGACTCAGCCTCTGGGCTAAGGAGTCCATGAGAACTTGACAACTGGCACAATGATATTGGGATTGAATCTCACTGGCAGCAAGTCAAAGGGGTCAACCATACCACACGGGATATCAACAGTAAAGTCCCAATTACAATAGGACAGCCCAAACCACACACACAAGGGCATTCCTAGAGCATCCAGCTCAGATGACCAAAAAGACCACACCACTTGAACCCCTCAAAACACCTACATGAGGCCATCCTACAAAGACTGGGAGGCTTAGCAGTTCTATCTTATACATGGAAACAAATACAAAGAGACTGCTAGAATGGGGAGACAAAGAAACAATCCCCAAATGAGAGAAAAGAGGAATCTACAGAGAAAGAACTAAATGAGATAGAAGCAAGCAACTTATCAGACATAGAGTTCAAAACAATGGTTATCAAGATGGTTAAGAAACTTAGCACAAATTACAACAGCATGAAAAGGGAATTAAAGGCCATTAACAAGAACCATACAGAATTCAAGAATGACATATCAGACATGAAGGACACACTGAAAGGGATTAAAAGTAGATTGAATGAAGCAGAGGACTGAATTAATGATTTGGAAGATAAGGTAGAAATAAATACCCAATTAGAACAGCAAAAAGAAAAATGCATTAAAAATCAGGAAGATAGCTAAAGGGGCTTCTGGGATAACATGTAACATAACAACATCCATATTATAGGAATACCAGAAGGGGAAGAGGATGAGCAAGGAACAGAGAACCTGTTTAAAGAAATAATGACAGAAAACTTCCCCAACCTAGTGAAGGAAATTTTAACACAATTTCAGGAGGCACAGAGAGTGCCAAACAAGATGAACTCAGAGACCCACACCTAGACACATCATAATTAGAATGGCAAATGTTAAAGACAAAGAAAGAATCTTAAGGACAACAAGACACACAGAGAGAAAATTACATACAAAGGAGTTCCCATTAGAATGTCAACTGACTTATCCAGAGAAAAACTTCAGGCCAGAAGGGAGTGGTATGAAGTACTCTAAGTAATTGAAAGCAAGGGCCTAAATCCAAGACTACTGTATTCAATGAGGCTATCATTTAAAATTGAAGGCAAAGTAAAAAGCTTTTCAGACATAAAAAAATTAAAGGGGTACATTACCTCCAAATCAGCAATGCAATAAATGTTAAAGGGACTGCTTTAAGAAGAAGAAAAGGACAGAGAGAGGATCATAGGCATAAAGAAAATACAAATGGTAATAAAAAATACCTATCAATAACAGTCTTAAATGTAAATGGATCAAATGCTCAAGTCAAAAGTCATAGAAAGAATGAATAGATAAGAAAACACGATCCATATATATGCTGTCTACAAGAGTCAAACCTCAGAACCAAAGATATACACAGACTGGGAGGGAAGGGATGGAAAAATATATTCCATGCAAATGGAAAGGAAAAGAAGATTGGAGTAGCAATACTCATGTTAGACAAAATAGACTTTAAAACAATGGCTATAACAAGAGACAAAGAAGGCCACTTCATAATACTAACAGGAAAGATTCAACAAGAAATCATAACTTTTATAAACATATATGCATCCAATATAGGAGCACCCAAGTACTTAAAAAAACTCTTGATGGACTTTAAGGGAGATACTGACAGCAATACAATCATAGTGGGGGACTTCAACACCCCACTGACAATACTGGATAGATCTTACAGACAAAAATCAACAAGGAAACAGAGACCTTAAATGTCACACTAGATCAGATGGATCTAACTGATATTTATAGAACATTGCACCCTAAATCACCAGAATATACTTTCTTCTCAAGTGTACATAGAACATTCTCAAAGATAGACCACATATTAGGGCATAAAACAAGTCAATAAAAATTCAAGAAGAATGATAAAATACCAAGCATCTTCTCAGATCACAATGGCATAAAGTTAGAAATTAACTACAGTAAAAAAACTCAAAACACTCAAATACATGGAGACTAAATAGCATGTTATTAAACAATGAATGGATTGCTAATGAGATCAAGCAAGAAATTAAAAACTTCCTAGAAACCAATGAAAATGAACACACAACCACCCAAACCTTATGCAAAAGCAGTCCTGAGAGGGAAGTTCATGGCACTACAGGCCTACTCCAAGCTACAACAAAGAGCACTAATAAACTATCTAATCCTACAACTAAATGAATTCAAAAGAGAAGAACAAGAAAAGCCCAGAGGAAGTAGAAGGAAGGAAATAATAATGATCAGAATGGAAATAAATTACAGAGAGTAAAAAAATACAGTACAAAAGATCAATATATTCTAGAGGTGATTCTTTAAAAAGATTACAAGATTGATGAACCTCTAGCCAGACTCATCAAGAAACAGAGAGAGGAACCAAATAAATAAAATTGAAAATGAAAGAGGCAACATAACAATGGCACCACACAAATACAAAAGATTGTAAGCAAATACTATGAACAACTATATGCCAACAAACTGGACAAGCTGGGTGAAATGGACGAATTCCTATAAAGGTACAATCTTCCAAAATTCTTTCTGAATTCTTGCTGATTCAATCAGGAAGAATCAGGAAACCTGAATAGGTCAATAACAATTGGTGAAATTGAAGCAATAATTAAAAACCTTCCAGCAAACAAAAGTCCTGAACTGGATGGATTTATAGGTGAATTTTACCAAATATTCAAAGAAGAACTAACACCCATCCTCCTCAAACTATTCCAAAAAATTCAAGAGAAAGGAATACTTCTAAGCTCTTTTTAGGAAGTCAGAATTATCCGAATTCCAAAACCCGATAAAGACACTACATAGAAAGAGAATTATAGGCCAATATCCCTGATGGACACAGATGCTAAAACCCTCAACAAAATATTAGCAAATAGGATCCAGCAATATATTAAAAAGAGTACATGTCATGATAAATTGGGATTTTTTTCCAAGGATAAAAGGATGGCACAATATTTGCAAATGAATAAATGTGATTCATCACAGAAACAAACTGAAAGATAAAAACCACATGATCATATCAACAGATACAGAAAAAACATTAAACAAAATCCAGCACCCTTTTTTTTTCTTTATTGATTAAGGTACTATTATGTGTGCTTATCCCCCAATTGCCACTTCCACACCCCCACTCATGCCCTCACCCACCTGTTGTCTGTGTCCATTGGTTAGGCTTATATGCATGCATACAGTCCTTTGATTGATTTCTCCCTCTTACACCCTCCATCCCCTACCTTCCCTCTGAGGTTTGATGGTCTGATCGATGTTTCTCTGTTTCTGGATCTGTTTTGATCATCAGTTTATGTTGTTCATTATATTCCACAAATGAGTGAGATCATGTTATATTTATCTTTCACTGACTGGCTTATTTCACTTATCATAATGCTCTCCAGGTCCATCCATGCTGTTGCAAATGGTAAGAATTCCTTCTTTTATACAGCAGTGTAGTATTCCATTGTGTAGATGTACCACAGTTTTTTAATCCACTCATCTGCTGATGGGCACTTAGGCTGTTTCCAAATCTTAGCTATTGTAAATTGTGCTGCTATGAACATAGGGGCACATATCTCCTTTCTCATTGGTGTTTCTAGTTTCTTGGGATATATTCCTAGAAGTGGGATCACTGGGTCAAATGGGAGTTCCATTTTTAGTTCTTTTGAGGAAACTCCATATTGTTCTCCACAGTGGCTGCACCAGTCTGCATTCTCACCAGCAGTGCATGAGGGTTACTTTTTCTCTGCATCCTTGCCAGCACTGTCTTTGTTGATTTGTTGATGATAGCCATTCTGAGAGGTGTGAGATGGTATAGCATTGTTGTTTTGATTTGCATCTCTCAGATGATTAGTGACTTTGATTATGTTTTCATATGTCTCTTGGTCTTCCTTATGTCCTCTTTCAAAAAGTATCTATTTAGGTCCATTGCCCATTTTTTGATTGGATTGTTTATCTTCCCTTTGCTAAGTTGTATGAGTTCCCTGTAAATGCTGGAGATTAAACCCTTGTCGGAGATAACATTGGCTAATATGTTCTCCCATGCAGTAGGCTTCCTTATTGTTTTATTGATGGTTTCTTTTGCTGTGCAAAAGCTTTTTATTTTGATGTAGTCCCATTTGATTATTTTCTCTTTAGTTTCCATTGCCCTAGGAGTGGTATTGAAGATATTGCTTCGGCATATGTCTGAGATTTTGCTGCCTGTGGATTCCTCTAAGACAGTGGTTCTCAACCTGTGGGTCACGACCCCTTTGGGGGTTGAATGACCCTTTCACAGGGGTCGCCTAAGACCATCAGAAAACACAGATATTTAGATTATGATTCATAACATAGCAAAATTACAGTTATGAAGTAGCAACGAAAATAATTTTATGGTTGGGGTCACCATAATATGAGCAACTGTATTAAAGGATCACGGCATTAAGAAGGTTGAGAACCACTGCTCCAAGATTTTTATGGTTTCCCCTTTTATGTTTAAGTACTTTATTCATTTTGAGTTAATTTTTGTGTATGGTGTAAGTTGGTGGTCTAGTTTCATTTTTTTTGCATGTATCTGTCCAATTTTTCCAACACCATTTATTGAAGAGACTGTCTTGACTCCATTGTATGTTCTTGCCTCCTTTGTCAAATATTAATTGAGAATAGTGGTTTGGATCAATTTCTGGGTTCTCTATTCTAGTCCATTGATCTATATGTCTGTTCTTGTGCCAGTACCAGGCAGTTTTGAGAACAGTGGCTTTGTAATGCAGCTTGATATCTGGTACCAAGATCCCTCCTACTTTGCTCTTCTTTCTCAGGATTGTTGTAGCTATTCGTTTTTTTGTTTTTGTTTTTGTTTTTTTCAGTTGAATTTTTGGAGAGTTCTTTCTAGTTCTGTGAAATATGCTGTTGGTATTTTAATGGGGAGTGCATTGAATTTACAGATTGCTTTGGGTAGTAAGGACATTTTAATGATGTTGATTCTACCAATACATGAACACGGTATGTTCTTCCATCTGTCATTAATTTCTAGGATTTTTTTTCTACATATGTATTTTTATTTTTATTTATTTTTTAAATTTTATTTTATTGTTTAAAGTATTACACATAGTAGTATATATATCTCCTTTTTCTCCCCATTGACCTTCCTCCAGCCTCCCCTAACCCCTGTCACATTCCCTCATCCCACCCCTCCTAGTGTCTTGTGTCCATTGGTTGTAATTATATGCATGCATACAAGTCCTTCGGTTGATCTCTTTCCCCAGCTCCTCTACACTCCCCAACCTTCCTGATGTAATTTGACAGTCTGTTTGGTGCTTTATTGCCTCTGTATCTGTCTTTTTGTTCATCAGGTTATAATGATCTTTATTTTCCATAAATGAGTGAGTTCATGTGGTATTTTCTTTCATTGCCTGGATTATTTCACTTAGTATAATGCTCTCCAGTTCCATCCAGGTTGCTGCAAATGGTAAGAACTCCTTTTTTATAGCAGCGTAGTATTCCATTGTGTAGATGCACCACAGTTTTCTAACCCACTCATCTGCTGATGGGGATTTATGCTGTTTCCAAATCTTAGCTATGGTGAATTGTGTACTATGAACACAGGGGTGCAAATATCCATTCTGATTGGTGTTTCTAGTTTCTTGGGATATATTCCTAGAAGTGGGATCACTGGGTCAAATGGGAGTTCCACTTTTAGTTTTTTGAGGAAACTCCATAGTGTTCTCCACAGTGGCTGCACCAGTCTGCATTCCCACCAGCAGTGCACAAGGGTTCCTTTTTCTCCATGTCCTCACCAGCATTTGTCTTTTGTTGGTTTGTTGATGATTGCCATTCTGACAGGTGTGAGATGGTACCACATTGTCATTTTGATTTGCATCTCTCAGATGATTAGTGACCTTGATTATGTTTTTATATGTCTCTTGGCCTTCCTTCTGTCTTCTTTCAAAAAGTATCTATTTAGGTCCATTGCCCCTTTTTTTATTGGGTCATTTATCTTCCTTTTATTAAGTTGTATGAGTTCCCTGTAAATGTTGAAGATTAAATCTTTATCAGTGATAACATTTGCAAACATGTTCTCCCATACAGTGGGCTTTCTTGTTGTTTTGTTGATGGTTTCTTTTGCTGTGCAAAAGCTTTTTATTTTGATGTAGTCCCATTTGATTATTTTCTCTTTAGTTTCCATTGCCCTAGGAGTGGTATCAGTGAAGAAAGTGCTATGGCATATGTCTGAGATTTTACTGCCTGTGGATTCCTCTAGTATTTTTATGGTTTCCTGTATTATGTTTAAGTCCTGTATCCATTTTGAGTTTATTTTTGTGTGTGGTGTAAGTTGGTTGTCTAGTTTCATTTTTTTGCATGTATCTGTCTAATTTTCCCAACACCATTTATTGAAGACACTGTCTTAACTCCATTGAATGTTCATGCCTTCTTTGTCAAATATTAATTGAGCATAGTGGCTTGGGTAGATATCTGTGTTCTCTATTCTATTCCATTGGTCTATATATCTGTTCTTGTGCCAGTACCAGGCCGTTTTGAGAACAGTGGCCTTGTAATACAATTTGAAATGTGGTATTGAGATCCCACCTACTTTGTTCTTCTTGCTCAGGATTACTGTGACTATTTGGGGTCTTTTAAAAATTTTTGGAGAGTTCTTCCTAGGTCTTTGAAATATGCCATTGGTATTTTAATGGGGAGTGCATTGAATCTATGGATTGCTTTGGGTAGTATGGACATTTTAAGATGTTGATTCTACCAATCCATGAACAGGGTATGTTTTTCATCTGTCATTCATTTCTATGATGTTTTTAATTTCTTCTTTTATCTCTTTTGTAACCCAATCATTGTTTAATAGCATGCTATTCAGCTTTCAAGTGTTTGAATTTTTTGATTGTTTTTATTGTAGTTTACTTTTAACATTATGCCATTGTGGTCTGAAAAGATGTTTGATATGACTTCAATCTTCTTGAATTTGGAGAGACTTTGCTTGTGACACAATATGTGGGTCACTATCTTTTAAAATGTCCCATGTGCGCTTGAGAAGAATGTATATTCCATGGCTTTGGAGTGAAATGTTCTGAAGATGTCAATTAAGTCCATCTGATCTAGTGAGTAATTTAGGATTGCTGTTTCTTTTCACTTTTTTTGTCTAGAGGATTTATCTAGTGATGTCAGTGGGTTATTAAAGTCCCCTACTATGATTGTATTGTTGTTGATCTCTCTTTTGATATCTTCCAGGAGTATTTTTTATGTTTTTGGGTGCTTCTGATTTGGGTGTGTATATGTTTACCAGGGTTATATCCTCTTCTTGTAGCTATCCCTTCAGTATTATGAAGTGGCCTTCCTTATCTCTCATTATGGCCTTCACTTTGAAGACTATTTTCTCAGATATAGTAAGTATTGCTACCCCAACCTTTTTTCATTTCCATTTGCCTGATAGTTATTTTTCCATCCCTTCACTTTCAGTCTGGGTGAGTGCCTTGTTCTGAGGTGGGTCTTTTGTAGATAGCATATATATGGGACATGCTCTTTTTGTTTTTATTCATTCAGCCACTCAATGTCTTTTGATTGGAGCATTTAGTTCATTTACAATTAATGTTCTTATTGATATGTTCTTGTTTGTAGCCATTTTGTGTGTGTGTGTGTGTGTGTGTGTGTGTGTGTGTGTGTTATTTCTTCCTTGTCTATTCTTTTTACACCAGTCCCTTTAGCATTTCTTGCATTGCTGGCTTGGTAGTGATAAACTCCCTTAACTTTTTTTTGTCTGTGAAGCTTTTTATTTCCCCTTCAATTTTGAGTGATAGCCTTGCTGGATAGAGTATTCTTGGATTCAGTCCCTTGCTTTGCATCACTGTGTAAATTTCCTTCCATTCCTCTCTGGCCTGATGTGTTTCTCTTGAGAAATCATTTGATTATCTAATGGGAGTTCCCTTGTATGTAACTTTCTGTTGCTAATCCAGTCATCTGCTTCTCCTAGTCTACTGTTGAAATTTCCCATGGTGTTTTCTACTGCAGCTATGTCACTCTTCATTTCTTCTTGATTCTTACATAAGTTGTTGATTTTTTCAGGCATTCGGTTTATGAATTGTATGACCCTTATTCTAAATTCTGTTTCTGACATATTGCATGCCTCCATTTCACTTAGCTACTTTTCTGGCAATTCCTCCTTTTCTTTTCTTTTGGAGTTTCTTTGTCTCCCCATTTTTGCTCTCACTGAAAAATCTAGGTCAGTGGTTCTCAACCTTTCTAATGCTGTGACCCTTTATTACAGTTCCTCATGTTTCCCATGGTCTTAGGCTCTACAGCAGCAGTTCTCAATGCACAGATTAACAGTAGCAAAATTACAGTTATGAAGTAGCAATGAAAATAATTTTATGGTTAGGGGTCACCACAACATGAGGAACTGTATTAAAGGGTTGTGGCACTAGAAGGGTTGAGAACCACTGATCTAGGTGTTGAGTCATGTGGGGGCTGCTCCTCACATGGCAGTAGCTCCTCACCTGGGAGATGCTCCTTGGGCAGTCATGGTAGCAGCTGTCCTTAGTTGGTGGTGTCTCCTCTGATGGGCTCTGCTCTCCTCAGTGGTGGTTCCTCCTGCTGGGGGGGGGGGCAAGGGGAGGGAGGCTGCTCATGCAGCTGCTGTTCTTCAGATGGGGCCGGCACCCTTTTTTGATAAAAAAAACTCTCAGTATAGAGGGAATAGAGGTATTATAACTGAACATAATAAAGGCCATACCTGGTATATGATAAACCTACTGACAACATATTACTCAATGGAAAAACTTAAGCACTGGAATAAAACAAGGTTGTCTGCTTTCACCACTCTTATTCAACACAGTACTGGAAGTCCTAGCCACAGCAATCAGACAAGAAGAAGAGATAAAAGGCATCTAATTTGGAAAAGAGGAACTAAAACTCTCATTATTCACAGATGACATGATTATGTACATAGAAACTCTAAAGACTCCATGGTAAACTATTAGACTTAATAAATGAATTTGGCAAAATGGCAGGAAACAAAATCAACATCCACAAATTGATGGCATTTTTATACACCAATAATGAATTCTCAGGAAGAGGTGTGGGACATTTATACTATGAAACACTATGCAGCTGTAAAAAACAGGGATCTCTTATCCTTTGGGATAGCATAAATGGACCTGGAAAATATGCTAAGTGAAATAATCCAAAGTGTGGAGACAAATATCACATGATCTCTCATATTTGTGAAATCTAGTGAACAATATAGATTGACCAACAAAATAAGACCTGCAATTGTCCCCCCTCCCCCCCCTCCCCTCCCCCCCCGCCAAGTCCCACGTGTTTCAGGGTTCAGGTTCAGGGTTTGGGCTCTGGAGGAGGTCGCACACAAATGAAAGAGACTAGACAAGAAAATATGAATTTAAGAATTGGGGGCCAGGAGGGAGCCCAAAGGAGAAGGACTCCACTTTGCTCTGGCCTTGCTATCCCTTTTATTCAGGTTATGGGATACACTCATACCCCTTAGGCAGGCAATTCCAGTAATAGCTCCATGATAGCCAATCAGCAAGGATTTACATAAGACTAAAAGGTGGAAGTTTCTTTAGCTATCATTATCTCAGCTAAACAGTGGGTGCTTGGCTCTGACCTTTCAGAGCTTTAAGGTTGACCAGCCTTCTGGGTTCCTTGTCCACACCTCTCTGCTAGTGAAGACAATGGGCGGCTTCCAACAAAGACCTAAAGCATGGAGACATGGAACAGACTGACATACTTCAATGTGGGATCGGGGTAATGAGAAGAGAGAAACCAAAAAATTTATATACTTATATGCATAGCCCATGGACATGGCAATAGGTAGTGAAGACCTTGGGGGTAGAAAGGGGCTGGGAAGAGGGGCCAAAAGTGGGGGTGGAAATGGGTGATTTTGGTAATACTATCAACAATAACAAATATATTTAAAAAAAAGAAAAAAGTGTTTGCAGACTGCAACCTATAGGCCAAATCTAGCTTGTTACTTCTTTTTGTAAATAAAATTTTATTAGAACACAGACAGAACACACACAAACTATAGCAGAATGTATAAAAGTGTTCAGACAATTAAAGCACTCTCCCTAACGTGCTTTGCACACTCTCTTTGAATATACATTCTTCTACTGGGGTCCACTTATATTTCTTGGACAAAAAAGTTCATGAAATATGCAACTGCTGCTTGTTTGGGAACTTGACTACAACTCCAGAGAGCTATGGGGTATTTAATTTACACTGCATGCGCTTGTCTTCCTGTGGTACATTTTACCACAGAGTTTACAAAACAAAAGTGGGCACTATATGCACATTCAGAATCATTCACATACAGCCTCCTTTTTTCTTATAGCAGAATAGGTATTGGGATACCATTTTACAAAAAGATTTAAAAAATGTTTATTATTTTAACATTTAACCCCCAATTCCCTTTTTAGAAATTATTTTAGAGAGAGTTGAAGAGAGAGGGAGAGAGAGAGAAACATCAATGTGGGAAGAAAACACTCAAACCCACCAGGACCAGGGATCAAACCCACCACCTGGTTATGTGCACTGACTGGTAATTGAAACCACAACTGTTCTGTGCATGGGATGACACTCCAACCAGCTGAGCCATCCTGGCCAGGGCTGACCCCCAATTCTTGATAGAGAAGAAAATGTGTGTTTGTAAAAATTCATTAATATGTCTATTGAAGCAGAGAGGAGAATATAAGGATGTAAGTGTCAGAAGAAACTTCAGCAATAAAAACTGGTGCCCCGTTGCTTTGTTAGAGAAAGTTTAGTTGCTCTAAAAGCAAGGTAGTGTGTTAAGGATAGACTAGGGTAGGGGGAGGAAAGAGGAACCAGTAAGGTAAAGAGGGGATGGGCTTCAGTGGGTTGAAGAGCTATGATGGGCAAAGAAATCACAGGGCAAAAGATGTTCTCCCCCATTTTCAATAAAATCTATTACACTCACATAAGCTTTTTGGATAGTCTTGCATTTGGCAATGAGGTTATAGGAGGTGATATATACAGTTCTATGTCTGATTGAAGTACCATCCAGGAGAGGTCATTTCTGCAAAAGTCATGCTGTGAGGAATGAGACAGCTACACAGCATAGTCTCAGCTAGTCCTTGAAATTCCCCAAATGTCACAAGAAATAATGGGAATCATTCCTTGGTCTTCTTTGTCCTTTGGGATGCCAGGTAATTGGAGACATATGTTTGAATTTGAGAAAGTGGTTTTTATCCCAATGAATAACCTAAGCAGAATGAAGTCTATCATGAAGTAGCAAACAAGAGCTTTGAGAGTGAACGCCTATGTAAGGGAATGGAGGTTCAGCCACATAGCCTTGGACTGTTCCAAGTTCTTAACTATGTCTCATGTGTTCAGACAAAATGTGTTAGAGCCTGAGTTCCCAGCACAAAAGTTGCTTTGAGATAAATACTAGAGAATGAACTACAGATTATGTGCTGCCAAAAACTAAGGATATTCCTATAGATATTAAAAAAAATGAAAGCAGTATAAATGTGCTGGAATGGGTAAAGCCAAATATTATAACTGTGGTAAAAATGTGGCCATTCAAGAATACACAAACACATACAATTGACACACTTATTTTAAGAGCTAAAGAATACCCTGAGAAGGGTTAATGAAAATATCAAAGTTACAATTTAAATTTAAGATTATCTTCAAAATGTACATTTTTGCCCTACTATTTAGCTGCACAGTCAAATCTCCCTTCCCAAATGTCTCCCATCTTGAACAATTTGGTTCTCAAATAAGCTGTTCATGGAAAAAATAGTTCAGTCATTGGACAAAACTTCTATGCTGATACATCAGCTTAACAAAAAGTGTCTCTCAGGATACAAAGGAGAAAATGTGAGTCATTTTACTGCTAAACCTTGTGTTGTTAATATCTCAGGAAATTGTGCTGTGAATATTTTGTGTGCGTGTGTTTTTCTTTTATTTTTTCTTGTTCTTCTTTTTGCTTTGGTTGCTGATGAAATGGACAATTAGCACAATTTTAAAATACAAAGAAGCCATCAGAGTGCCAATGTTGTTAAGGGTGTGAAAGAAACAATGATCACAGGTAACTGAAGAAGTAGGAAAACTGTTGTTGATTTGGATAAATTAAAAGCAGTTAGCATTTTGGAGGAGTGATATGTGAAAAAGTGTAGTTGTCACAATCTGACCTCCTGAAAGACCCCTGGAACCAGTGTTGAAAGTGATGGATTTAAGGCTAGTAGGGACTGGTTCGATACATTTAAGAAAATAAGTACTTGTTTATAGATTAAATAGTACATTAGACCTGTACTGTATAGAAGAAAGGTTATAGCAAGATATCATTTGGGAGTCTGGAATTAATCAATTCAAGTTACATTATTTCTAAAGGGAAAAAAATGATTTGGTTTTTGAACAAATCACTTCTTAAACAGCATTCAGGAATGGATTAACTTTGAGAACCAAGGTTGCACTGAGTATAGTTCAGCTGATCTAGTGAAAGAACAAATGAATGAATGAAAAGTGACTCCTAAATCCCTCTAAAGACACCATCTTCTTCATTCTTATAGCACATCCAATAAAGGTTGACTCAGTAGGCTTTTATTCCTTTACATTCCAAGGAGAAGCCTGGCATTAGCTCCTGGAAGATAACCTTGAATCCCTTGGAATATCTTGCCTAATAAGAATGATTTGAATATGTGGAGGCTTTGGCCATACCAGGTAGTTTATGCTGACAATGTGATTTATGGTGAAGGCTAGGTACACTATTTCAGTGTGACTTCTAAAGGGACTGGAGTCTATGCAATTAAATTCAGCCACTGAGCAGTCCATGCCTACTTGACTGCCTCCAATTATAATACTGGATACCAGGGCTTGGGTGAACTGCCCTGTTTAGCAATATTCCATACATGTTGTCACACACGTGATTCTGGGAGGATGGGATGCTGTCTTACAACTCTCCTGGGAGAAGACAACTGGAAGTCTGTGCCTGGTCTCTCCTGGACTCAAGCCTATGTACCTTTTGCTGGTTTTAATTTGTAGCATTTCACTCTAATGAATTGTCCCTTTTGCATAAAACTTTTCAAGAGCTCTGAGTGTTCTTGTAGTAAATCATTGAAATGGAGGGCTGGTCTTGGGGACTCTTGAGTCTAGTTGGTTTTCCAAATGGGACTTTCTAGAATAACCCCAATTCACTGAAACATGGGAAAAGCAGGGTTTGGGAAAAAACCATGAATGAGTGGAAGTGATTAGGATGGTCTCAATGTCTCCCAATGAATAGGGCCTTACTCCTCATGATCTATAAATTGTAAATATAAAAATTTAACAGGGTTCTTTGCTATAACCATCAGAGACATCTGAAATAAATTCATCCCATCTTCAAAGTCCCAGATTTGACTTGGTATAAAATATGATATGATGAAAGTTCTAAATTTTGCTGCATTTGTTTCTAGATCTGTCTGCATCACCCTACAAAGCACAGAAGAAAATTCTTCTTTGACCCAACATGGAGCTTGATAATCAGTTTTCCCTATAGGGTCAGCATTCCATATATTTTAGAAGTAGGTGGTTAAACAACCTCAATTAGGATTGAGAATTCATTAGCATCAAACCAACATTTCCTCTCAAAGAGCATCATGTGAATGAAACATATTATAGGGATAGTTTTGAGGCCTGGACTATTAACTCTCTTCCCATGCCCAATGAAAAGATGCTGAGGAAATCTTAGGAAAGTTCAAATCATAAGTCCAAATATATGCAAATATTGGAAATAGGCATACATGCTTAGCTACTGATATTAAATAAAAACCCCAAATCTTGATAATTGAAGATTTTTAAAAGCCAAAGGAAATGCTTCATGAAGACTTTAGAATGAAATCTGAAGAGTAAAGGAACAGAAATATAAACTACAAAAAAGAGATCGAAAGAACTAAAGCAATGAAAGCTCAGTGTTGGCAACTTCCCTGATAAAGCTGGCAGTGCATTCTGTATGGGACTATATTGTACTGCTAGGAAGGTTATTGTAGAGAAAACATTTATGAGCAGGATTTAGAATTCCTGTTAAGGAATTTTTAATAGTATAATGTTGTGGCTAACTTTTGAAGTGTATGTGTCATGCTTTTTATTTTTTTCATTCAAAGAAAGTTTAAAAAATAAAATGTAATTTCTAAAAGCTATAAGGATCTGTAATACAGAAAATAAATTGCGTGTTGAGGAAAACTTATCTAATAAAAGAGTAATATGCAAATTGACTGTACTCTGCTACACCCACAAGCCATGCCCATCTGCCATGCCCACTAGCCAATCAGGAGGGAATATGCAAATAAACCCAACCAAGATGGCTACAGCCACAGAGAGCAGGGGGGAGGCTTGGGTTTCCCTGGCAATGGAGGAAGCCAAGCTTTCCGCCTGCCCTTGCCGACCCAGGCCTCCACTCAATGCTACAAAGTTTCAATTACAGAAGATAAATAAATCCCAACAGAAATGGCAGCAGCCATGGAGCTAGAAAGAGCAGGAGGCTAGGGTTGGCCCTGGCGATGGAGGAAGTCAAGCTTTCCACTCTGGCCGACCCAGGCCTCTGCTTAAAGCTACAAAGTTTCAATTATAGAAGATACATAAATCCCAACAGAAATGGCTGCTGCCAGGGAGTGAGCAGGAGGCTTGGCTCCACTCCAGGCTATGAAGTTTCAATTGTAGAAGACAAATGAATCCCAGATCCCAGGGCCTCCACTTGGGTCACTGGGGGGCGTGGCCAGCCTGCAAACCACCACAGGCCCCTCGCTCAGGCTGCCCCACACCCCAAGGGAACCCCCACCCTGATCCAGGACACTCTTCAAGGCAAACCAGCTGGCCCCCACCCATGCACCAGGCCTCTATCCTATCTAATAAAAGAGTAATATGCAGATTGATCATTACTCCAACACACAAGATGGCTGCCCCCATGTGGTCAAAGATGGCTGTGCCCATGTGGACACAAGACGGCCACCACAAGATGGCCAGCAGGGGAGGGCAGTTAGGGGTGACCAGGCCTGCAGGGGAGGGCAGTTAGAGGCAAACAGGCTGGAAGGGGAGCAGTTAGGCATCAATCAGGCTGGCAGGGGAGTGGTTAGGGGGTGATCAGGCTTGCAGGCAGAAGTGGTTTGGGGCAATCAGGAAGGCAAACAGGCGAGCAGTTGGGAGCCAGCAGTCCTGGATTGTGAGAGGGATGTCCGACTGCCTGTTTAGGGGTGATCCCAGTGGGGTCCCAGATTGGAGAGGGTGCAGGCTGGGCTGAGGAACACCCTCCCTGCCCCCCCCACCCCCCGCACAAATTTCATGTCCTGGGCCTCTAGTAATTAATATAAAGAAATGAGAGCCAAGTTAAAAGATACAGTGGAAGAAAGACTAAATTTGCAGTATCATAAAAATAAATAAAATACCTTAGACTAAAATAATCAAGATGTAGGTAATATATGAAGAAATGTTAAAATGTTACTGAAAAAAATATAGACATAAATATGTCAATCTTTATAAGTGAATGAATGCATTTATTTATTTATTTTTATTTTTAAAATATATATTTTTGATTTTTTACAGAGAGGAAGAGAGAGGGATAGAGTTAGAAACATCGATAAGAGAGAAACATTGATCAGCTGCTTCCTGCACACCTCCTACTGGGGATGTGCCCGCAACCAAGGTACATGCCCTTGACCGGAATCAAACCTGGGACCCTTCAGTCTGCAGGCCGACACTCTATCCACTGAGCCAAACCGGTTAGGGTGAATGATTGCATTTAATATAATTGAAATAAATATGGCACAAAGATTTGTTTGGAAGTAGAAATACATAATTTAAACTAGTTATGGAAACACTAAAAGCAAGAAACTCTGATGGAATTTTGAAACAAAGATGATAAATGTGGGAGGACACACAGTAATCACATAATAAAACATTCCAACAATTAGCACAAAGGTACTGACCCATAAATACTTAAAGAGCAACAAAATAGACTTGAAACTTCAGAAGAGGACTCAAATTCATAAGAGAATTCAGTATATGATGGGCTTGGTGTTTTGAATTATGGAATATTCAGTAAATAGTATCTGGAGTACAGGTAGCCATATGAAAACTACAAAGTTGGAGATTCTTTTATAATCTTTAACAAAAATAAAAGTTTTTATTTATTTTTATTTTTCATGTTGCACCAGACAGATCATGGTGCAACATGAAAATTTGAACTATAAACAAAGATGATACCTGAGCTTAAAACAATGGTATTGTAGCCCAGCCACATGGCTCAGCGGTTGAGTATTGACCTATGAACCAGGAGGTCATGGGTTCAACTCCCAGTCAGGGCACATGCCTTGGTTCATGGTTGATCTCCAGTGGGGGGCATGCAGGAGGCAGCTGATCAATGATTCTCTCTCATCATTGATGTTTCTATCTCTATCTCTCCCTCTCCCTTCCTCTCTGATATCAATCAATAAAATATATATATTAAAAATAGTATTGCAGTAAAGAGGAACCATAGAACTGTGATATTAAATACATAAAATACAAGGTTAATAAATTCACCTACATAAAATTATGAAATTCTTTATGAAAATACTAGAGGCCTGGTGCATGAAAATTCATGAACTGGGAGGGAGGGTGTCCCTCAGCCCAACCTGCCCCCTCTCACAATCCAGAAGACCTCAGGGGATGTCCTCCTCTGCAGGGGTGACTGGGCTGATCAGGGGAAGGCACTGCCCTCATCACCCCGGCAGCCCCAGCTGCCAGCCTTCAACTATCGCTTCTTAGTGCTGGCCCCGCCCCCCGCTCACTGGTGGGTGGGGAGCTATCTGGAGCCAGGCCAGCTGGTGGAGGGGCTGTGGGAGGTTGAGGCACAGCAGGTTGAACCCTGTCCAGCCTCTGCAGAGGTGTGGCACCAGGACCAGGCCCACTGCTGCCTCTATGGCTGCCTCTGTGGAAGGAGCAGCATTGGGACCAGGCAGTGCTGTGACCTGTCCCACGCTACCTCTGCTGAAGAGGGCATGACGCCGCTTTCTCCTGTGGCGCTACCTCTGCAAAAGGGGTTGCGGTGCTGGACCTGCAGTGCTGGACCAACCCATAGCACTGATGACCTCTCCCGTGTGGCCTCTGCAAAAGGAGCCATGGTGCTGGACCAGCCTGGGCCCCTGCCTCTCCCATGCCACGGCCTCTCCCACTCGTTGGCCCTAGCAGCCACCAAGGCTGCTGGCCCTCATCTCTTGCAGTCACTGTGGCTTTGTCTGGAAGGACAACCAGAAGACGTCTTGTCTAATCAGCATATTACCCTTTTATTAGTATAGATATAAGCAAAACAAAAATACAAATGTCATGTGAAGAAAATATTTTGTAATCTATGTCAGGCAAGAAGATAATTTCCTTATGTTCCAAAGAGCTCTCTCTCTCTCTCTCTCTCTCTCTCTCTCTCTCTCTGTCTCTCTGTCTCTCTGTCTCTCTCTGTCTCTCTCTCTCTCTCTCTGTCTCTCTCTCTCTCTCTCTCTCTCTCTCTCTCTATATATATATATATATATATACACACACATATATGTATATCTTATATAATAAAAGGCTCATATGGAAATTGACCGAATGGCAGAAAGACTGATCGCTATCATGTGCACTGACCACCAGGGAGCTGATGCTTAAAGCAGGAGCTGCCCACTGGTGGTCAGTGCACTAGAAGCTGGGCTCACAGCTAGCAAGTGCAGGGGGGGTGGCAGGATTGGGCTTAAGCCATCAGTTGGACATTCCCTGAGGGCTCCCAAACTGTGAGAGGGTGCAGGCAGGGTTGAGCCCCCCCCCCCCCCGAGTGCACAAATTTTGTGCATCAGGCCTCTAGTATGTATATAACTTTCTTGGGACTTTTTTTTACCCAATAACCACTCCATCCTGATCCAAGATAGTCACCATTATTACTTTTCTCATCAAAGACTAAGTTTGTCTATTTGCAATCTTCTCAAGGAGAGGGGTGAGGGGCATGTGGGACTAGATTAATCAAAGATCTTATATGGACATCAACAATAGGGTGGTGAAGGTCTGAAGTAGGGCAGGAACTAAGTGGAGGGGGCCATGGAAGGGAAAGGGGGACATTGTAATACTCTTAACAATAAAGATTAAATAAAATGAGACTTTTCTTGTCTAAGAATTTCCACTAGTCCACCAAGTACACTTAGTGCCAAATAAACACACTTTCAACAACAAGATGGTTGGTCATTTTTTTCTGGAGTTAAAATAATAAAACATGCAAAAATTTCATTTCAATTAAATCAAATCTTATTAACCTCCATCAGTTTAAGAACTCATTTTAATAATTCTTCCTTTACCAATATTACAATTTTGTGACTTATAATTATAGAATGTATTTTTAAAATATACTTTTAAAAATAGAATCTAACTGGCTTTTATTTGACACGGAACACAGTAGGACTGCAGGAATAGAAAACTGAAAAGGCAAAGCAGAAAAGACCCAGTTCTATCTAACTTACTATTAAGTAACAGGAGGGCAAGTCATTAAATGAATAACAAGACAGTTGAGCTTGATGGAAGAATATTCTTTTTATAGTGTCCATACTTTTGGAATTCCCACTCTCTGTTGTCCTGCGGACGCACGTGCTGTGTTTTGAGCCCAGAGAGATGTAGTGGAGGTGAAAAGCATGATGACAGACTCCCCACACCTTGGTGCACTCTTCAGAAGAGGCAGAGGCCTAGTTAGCTTGAATTCTATGCAAAGATCCACTAAGTGGTTTCTGCAGATGGCACAGTTATCAACCCAGAGGGCTGCTGCATTCCACTTTTTCACTTTAAAGCACTTCTTGCTGGTACGCTGTGGGTGCCACTCAGGGTGTCCACTCCCATAGTTGTTGTCATGTCGGAAACACATGGTCTGTCCAAAGATATTTTTTCTTGCAATTAATTTCCCACCATGGAAGCTTGGAAAAGACTCCAAATGTATTTTTCTTCAATGATAATAATAATAATAATAATAATAATAATAATAATGAATTAAAAATAAGTTAATAAGCATTAAATATGATAAATAATACTAAAATAACAACAATGATAAAATATTAACTCAAAGGCTAAAAGAATTATCTAGAATTATATTCTTCAAAGTCTAGACTCATATTTTATTATTGTAGCCACCTGGAACAAATAAGAAGAATAACAATAAAGAAAAAAGAGAGAGAACAGAAGGGAAGGCTCTTGGATCCAGTTGATAAGCAAGGACTCTCCTTGAGAGGGAGGATCATAGCATTACTGGCCTACCTCAAAACACAAGAAAACTGGTAGAAATTATTTAAATCTACAACTTAAAGTGTTAGAATGAGAGCAACAAGAAAAGCCTAGAGTGAGCATAAAGAAGGAAATAATAAAGATCAGAGTGGAAATAAATGACATAGAGACAAAAAAAAAAAAATACAAAAGATCAATGAAAACAAGAGCTGGTTCTTTGAAAGGATGAACAAGATTGATGAACCTCTAGCCAGACTCACCAAGAAACAGAGAGGACCCAAATGAACAAAATCAGAAATGAAAGAGGCAAAATAACACCCAGACCCCACATAAATACAAAGGATTGTAAAAATAAATACTATTAAGAACTCTATTCCAACAAAACTGGTCAACCTAGAGGAAATGGACATATTTCTAGAAAAATACAACCTTTCAAAACTCAATCAGGAAGCATCTAAAATTCTCAATAGGCCGATAACTAAGGAGGAAATTGAAGCAGTCATCAAAAAACTTCCAGCAAACAAAAGTCCTGGACCAGATGGCTTCACAGGAGAGTTTTACCAACCATTCAAAGAAGAACTAAAATCTATCCTCCTCAGACTATCTCAAACAATTCAAGAGGAACACTCCCAAGCTCATTCTATGAAGCCAGCATTACCCTAATCTCAAAACCAGAAAAAGGCACTATATAGAAAGATAATTACAAGCCAATATCTCTGATGAGCATAGATGGTAAAATCCTCAACAAAATTCTAGCATATTGGATCCAGCATTACATTAGAAAGACCATACACCATAACCAAGTGGGATTTATTCCAGGGATGCAAGTCCTGTACAACATACGCAAATCAATAAATGTGATACATCACATAAACAAATTGAGAGATAAAAATCACATAATCCTATCAATTGATGCAAAAAAAAAAAGCATTTGACAAAATCCAGCACAATTTCTTGATAAACTCTTAGCAAAGTGGGAATAGAGGGATCATACCTCAACATAATAAAAGCCATATATGACAAACCTACAGCCAACATTATACTCAATGGGCGAAAACTAAAACCATTTCCCCTAAGAAAAGGAAGAAGACAGGGATGCCCACTTTCACCACTCCTGTCTGACATTGTGCTGGAATTGCTAGCCATAGCAATCAGAGAAGAAGAAGAAGAAGAAATAAAAGGTATCCAATTGGAAAAGAAGTAAAACTATCATTATTACCAAATGACATGATATTGTACATAGAAAACCCTAAAGACTCCATCAAAAAACTAAAAGACTTAAATGAATTTGGCAATGTAGCAGGATACAAAATGAACACTCAGAATTCTATGGCTTTTTTATACATCAATAATGAACTCACAGAAAGAGAAACTAAAAAAAAAAAAAATCCCATTTACCATTGTACCAAAAAAATTAAGATACCTAGAAATAAGACATTGAAAAAGAGATAGAGGAAGACATAAACAAGTGGAAGAATATACCATGTTCATGGATTAGTAGAATCAGCATCATTAAAGTGTCCATACTACCCAAAGCAATCTATAGATTCAATGCACTCCCATTAAAATACGAATGGCATATTTCACAGATCTACAACAAACCCTCCAAAATTTCACATGGAATAAAAAAAGATCCCGAATAGCCACAGCAATCCTGAGAAAGAAGAACAAAGTTGGAGGGATCACAATACCAGATATCAAGCTATATTACCAAGTCACAGTTCTCAAAACTGCCTGGTACTGGCATAAGAACAGACATACAGACCAATGGAACAGAACAGAGAAACCAGAAATCGACCAAAGCCATTATGCTCAATTAATATTTGACAAAGGAGGCAAGAGCATACAATGGAGTCAAGATAGTCTCTTCAATTAATGATGTTTGGAAAATTGGACAGATACATGCAAAAAAATGAAACTAGACCACCAACTTACACCATACACAAAAATAAATTCAAAATGGATAAAAGACTTAAATGTAAGCCATGAAACCATAAAAATCTTAGAAGGATCTATAGGCAGCCAAATATCAGACATATTGGTGAAAGTGGAATTAACGTTTTAATGTCTTTGAAACCAACTCAGAATATTCTAGGCAGAGAAAAATAGGCAATGAAACTAACCTAAAATTGTTCTAATAACACAACTCCCACCTATATCCATCCAGAAGACAATAGGTGTAACAAAAAATACTTTGATTACACAGTTTTTTCAAATAGTTTAACAGAGTGGAATCCTTTATAATCACATATATTTTTTTTCCTTGAATGTTCTTTCTTTTTTTAAAATTTCTTTATTGATTAAGGTATCACATATTTGTCCTCATCCTCCCATTCCCATCCCAAACTCCTCCCCACGCATGCCCCCACCCCCCTATTGTCCGTGATCACTGGTTAGGCTTATCTGTATGCATACAAGTCCTTTGGTTGATCTCTCCCCCTTACCCCCACTCTCCCCTACTCTCCCTCTGAGGCTCGGCAGTCTGATCGATGCTTCCCTGTCTCCGGGTCTGTCCCTGTTAATCAGTTTATGTGGTTCATTATTTCCCCTAGATGAGTGAGATCATGTGATACTAGAAATACACTTATAAGAACCGAAAATGGGACAAGCAATAATGGTTATGCTGAGAGGCAAATGAATCAGTCTGTAGTGAGTTTCTTTCTGGGCCAACAGTTCTTTTGAGTCCCAATTTCAATATCAAACAGTTCCTTATGTGTACATGTCAGCGATGGTATTTCAGTTCTGGATGGTGGACAAATGGTGGTAAAGCAGGTCCGACCCTCTCTGGTTTGGTCCTGGGCAATCTGCAATGACGCACAGCTGCTGACTGCTATTTTTTTCTGATTTATTATTCAGATGAAAATGCAAATATGGGGAATGAAACTTAATAGATGAAAAAACCAGAAAACAGATAGTATCTGTGGCACTTGTCAACTTTTAAAAACTTGTTGATGGTTATGACTTCTTAGTTCATTTTGAATGTTCAGTTTTGAGTTTGTATTTTTATATTATTTCACTGAAAGAAACTCTCAAAATATAAACTCAGGACCCTTACAGTCCCCACAGAGCCACCACATAGAAAAACAACACACATCAGTAAGTGGGAGAATATGCTACAAAATACTAGGGTCTATCTCTTGATTGGGAAAATAGGAGTTTCATGCACACATTTATTGATAATGAAGAAGGATAAATTAATAATAAGTTTTTTAAAAAGCCGGAAATGAAAAGGCACTCAGCATAAAATTACAGCAACAACAATAAGAAAAACCTCATTGCCTTTCCAAAGTACCTCTGAGAGGCAGGCTGCAGACCTGTCAGCCTGCTGTTTCTGGCTCACATTCAGTCCTGCAGCTGTGTTCACGTGGGATCAGGAAACACAAGCCCCATGAAGAGGAGGTGCCAGCCTGGGATTTACAAGCTGGTTGTGAAAGAAATGTCATCCACCCTGCATGCCTTGTGTGTCTGTGTGTGTGTGTGTGGGGGGGGGGGGGGGGGCGGGGGGGGCGGGGAGGGAGGGAGAGAGGGGATGAAAATCCAACAAGTAACTTCCCCGAAAAGGGAGTGTACTTTCTATTTCGGTTCTTCACCACACTGAAAACTGCTTCGCTGTAATATCCGGCTTGATTTTCAGCTTCTAAGGAGAACTGTGAGCACCCTGCAGAGCCAGACTCAGGAGGAGCCAGGCAGCAAGAGGCAAGAACTTATCTGCTGTCTGCAACTTAGAAGACAGGTAAGTTCCCTCAGAGACTTGAATTTCCTTGCACATGTTCATTAAGTAACATCAACAATAAGTAACATCAACATTAAGTAACATCAACAATAACATCAGCCTTGGGGGCAGCTGGCCGATGGTGGGGGCAGAGGTGGGGTGGCCTGCAGGCCTATAAGCTGGAGGCAGCCCCTCTGTTTGGATGGAAGGCTGCTGCAGGGCAGCGGGCACAGCTTATTGCTGGGATGCCCTGCTCCTTCTTTGGCACCCTCCCACGCTTCACAAAGAGAAGGAGGGGTGCACCCTACATCACCTGCTTGAAGGGGCTAAAGTCTTTTCTGTGACTGAGGAACCAAACCTGTCTTTCCTAAGAAGCGCTGGTTGCAGTCACTTCCTCCATCTTCCCCTACTCATCTCTCACATTTCCCTGATGTCTGTGGGACATTGAAAAAACAGAGGGAAGAAGATCCTTAACATACAATTTAAACATGAAAACATTCTTTATTGTATTAACTGTATTTAGTATTTCAAACATTCTATAAAGTGGTATTTAGAGGAAATACTTCATTCTCACATATTTTAATCAACTATTAAAAATATCTATAAGGTCTAAGCCGGGTTTTCATTCTGCAGTTTCCAAATGTTTAGTCCCTACCAAAAAATTACATCAATTATTGTTGTTAGGTTCAGTTGTTTTGCTGAGTCCTCTGTAAGAATGAAAACAAAATTCCTCAGCGATCTTTTTTTTTAAACTTCTGTAAACTACCAACAGAAAAGTGGGAGGAGGAGTGGGAGCAAGGAGGAGTGAGAAGGACCTGGGAGCTTGTTCTGGAACACACTGACCTGAGGAGTTGTGGGACAGAAGTGGGAATTCAACTTTCTTTTGCCAGCAACTTGGTCCTGAGCTTAAACCTCTCACTTTCTGATTCAAAATGGACTGAGGAATGACTGTAGCCTGGTAGCCTGGTAGCCTGGACTGCAGGACTCAGCTGCTGTCTTTAGCTTCCCCATTAGGGGCAGTGGTAGTTGTGAGGTGACAGCTTAGTAGGACTTCACATAATCAGGATGGGGCATGGAGGCAGCTTCTTCATGCATGAGCTCAGTGTTCCTCATTGTAATGTGCACTAGTTTGGACTTATGGTTCTATACTAATTCCACATTAGATTCACTGCTTACAAAAAATTTTAAATTTAATTTTTTTTAATTTAATTTTTTTCTCAAGAGCAGACTCAGAGAGCTCTGGGATGCCATTATTTATTGGATAGAAAAAGAGAAAGAGGGAGGGAGGGAGGGAGGAAGGAAGGAAGGAAGGAAGGAAGGAAGGAAGGAAGGAAGGAAGGAAGGGAGAAAGGAAGGAAGGGAGGGAGGAAGGGAGGGAGAAAGAAAGAAGAAAGAAAGAAAGAGAGAAAGAAAGAAAGAGAAAGCAAGCAAGCCAGACAGAGATGGGCTGCCTTATGATTGTGGCCTCACCTCAGCTCCCAGTCACATCCTTAACAGTTGGGAAAGGAGCATGCTGTCCCCTGACACGGCTATAATTCACTGCTCAGGCTCAAACTTGCTTAGGACACCGCCCGCCTCAGCTTCATTCTTGGTATGTTCTGAAAATTAGGAAGGACCAGCACAGCACTTCCTGGAATATAAGAAGTAATTTCTCTGCCCTAACAAAGTCCTAGGTCAGACATGTCCAGGAATTATGCAGACCCACTTGATATTTTCACACGGATAGTTCTTATTTATCTTTTTTTTTCTTTATTGATTAAAGTATTACTATGTATCCTTATCCCCCAATTGCCACCTCCATGCCCCCACTCATGCCCTCACCCACCTGTTGTCTGTGTCCATTGGTTAGGCTTTGCGCATGCATACAGTCCTTTGGTTGATCTCTCCCTCTTACACCCTCTGTCCCCTACCTTCCCTCTGAGGTTTGATGGTCTGATCGATGCTTCTCTGTCTCTGGATCTATTTTTGTTCACCAGTTTATGTTGTTCATTATATTCCACAAATGAGTGAGATCATGTTATATTTATGTTTCTCTGACTGACTTATTTCGCTTAGCATAATGCTCTCCAGGCCCATCCATGCTGTTGCAAATGGTAGGAGTTCTTTCCTTTTTACAGCACCATAGTATTCCATCGTGTAGATGTACCACTGTTTTTTTCTAAAGTTTTACATATGTCTCCTTTTTCCCCAATTGACCCCCTCCCCGATCCCTTCCAGCCCGGGCAAGCCCCCACCGCCCCAGTATCTGCGTCCATTGGTTATGCTAATATGCATGCATATAAGTCCTTGGTTGCTTTCTAACACCCCCTTCCCTACCATTTGTCTCTAGATGGATCTACTTTTGTTCATCAAATTATGTTTATCATTATATCCTACATATGAATGAGATCATGTGATATTTATCTTTCTCCGACTGGCTTATTTTGCTTAGCATAATGTCCTCCAGTTCCATCCATGTTGTTGTAAATGATAAAAATTCCTTCTTTTAATAGCGTCATAATATTCCATTGTATAGATGTGCCACAGTTTTTTAATCCACTCATTGGCTGAAGGGCACTTAGGCTGTTTCTAAATCTTAGCTATTGTGAATTGTGCTGCTATGAACATAGGGGTGCATATATCCTTTCTGATTAGTGTTTCTAGTTTCTTGGAATATATTCCTAGAAGTGGGATCACTGGGTCAAATGGGAGTTCCATTTTTAGTTTTTCGAGAAAACTCCATACTATTCTCCACAGTGGCTGCACTAGTCTGCATTCCCACCAGCAGTGCACAAGGGTTCTTTTTTCTCTGCATCCTTGCCAGCACTTTTCCTTTGTTGATTTGTTGATAATAGCCATTCTGACAGGTATGAGATGGTACCTCATTGTCATTTTAATTGCATCACTCAGATGATTAGTGACTTTGAGCATATTTTCATGTCTCCTGACCTCCTGCATGTCCTCTTTCGAAATGTGTCTATTTAGGTCTGATGCCCATTTTTTGATTGGATTGTTTATCTTCTCTTTGCTAGTTGTATGAGTTCCCTGTAAATGTTGGAGATTAAACTCTTGTCAGAGATAACGTTGGCTAATATGTTCTCCCATGTAGTAGATTTTCTTGTTGTTTTGTTGATGGTTTCTTTTGCTGTGCAGAAGCTTTTTATTTTGATGTGGTCCCATTTGTTCATTTTCTCTTTAGTTTCCATTGCCCTAAGAGCTGCATCTGTGAAGATAATGCTTGGCCATATGTCTGAGATTTTGCTGCCTGTGGATTTCTCTCAGATTTTTATGATTTTCCATCTTAAGTTTAAGTCTTTTATCTATTTTGAGTTTATTTTTGTGTACAGTGTAAGTTGGTGGTCTAGTTTCATTTTATTTTTTGCATGTATCTGTCCAATTTTCCCAACACCATTTATTGAAGTGACTATCTTGACTCCATTGTATGTTCTTGCCTCCTTTGTCAAATATTAAGTGAGCATAGTGGTTTGGGTTGATTTCTGCATTCTCTATTCTATTCCATTGGTCTATATGCCTGTTCTTGTGCCAGTACCAGCCATTTTGAGAACAGTGGCTTTGTAATACAGCTTGAAATCTGGTATTGAGATCCCTCCTAGTTTGTTCTTCTTTCTCAGGATTGCTGCAGCTTTCAGGGTTTTATTTTCTTCTAGATGAATTTTTGGATAATTTGTTCTAGGTCTGTGAACTATGCCATTGGTACTTTAACGGGGGAGTGCATTGTGTAGTATGAATATTTTAATGATGTTATTCTATCAATCCATGAACATGGTATGTTGTTCCGTCTATGTCTTCCTCTGTCTCTTTTTTCAGTGTCTTGTAGTTTTCTGAGTATAGTTCTTTTACCTCCTTAGTTAACTTTATTCCTAGGTATCTTAATATTTTTGGTGCAATGGTAAATGGGGTTGTTTTTTTAACCTCTCTTCCTGTAACTTCACTATTGGTGTATAAAAATGCCATAAATTTTGTTTGTTAATTTTGTATCCTGCTACATTGCTGAATTCATTGATTGAGTCTAATAATTTTTTGATGGAGTCTTTAGGTTTTTCTATGTACAGTATCATGTCATCTTCGAATAATGACAGTTTTACTTCTTCTTTTCCAATTTGGATGCCTTTTATTTTATCTTCTTCGCTGATTGCTATGGCTAGCACTTCCAGCACTATGTCAAAGAGGAGTGGTGAATGTGGGCATCCCTGTCTTTTCTTGTTCTTAGGTGAAATGGTTTTAATTTTTTCCCATTGAGTATGATGTTGGCTGTAGGTTTGTCATATAATGCTTTTATTAGGTTGAGGTATGATCCCTCTATTCCCTTTGCTGAGAGTTTTTATCAAGAAAGGGTGTTGGATTTTATCAAATGCTTTTTCTGTAACAATTGATAGGACTATGTGATTTTTATTTCTCAATTTGTTTATGTGATGTATAATTTTTATTGATTTTCAGATATTGTACCATGCTTGCATCCCTGGGATAAATCCTACTTGGTCATGGTGTATGATCTTTCTGATGTACTGCTGGATCCGATTTGCTAGAATTTTGTTGAGGATTTTGGCACCTATGTTCATGAGGGATATTGGCCTGTAATTCTCTTTTTTTGTGTTGTCTTTTTCTGGTTTTGATATTAGGGTGATGCTGGCTTCATAGAATGAGCTTGGAAGTGTTCTTCCTCTTGAATTGGTTCAAATAGTCTGAGGAGCATAGGTTTTATTTCTTCTTTGAATGTTTGGTAAAACTCTCCTGTGAAGCTGTCTGGTCCAGTGCTTTTGTTTGCTGGAAGGTTTTTGATGACTGCTTCAATTTCCTTCATAATTATTGGCCTATTGAGATTTTTAGATTCTTCCTGAGTGAGTTTTGGAAGGTTACATTTTTCTAGGAATATGTCCATTTTCTCTAGGTTGTCTAGTTTTTTTGGAATGGAGTTGTTCATAGTATTTTTTTGCAATCCTTTGTATTTCTGTGTGGTCTGTTGTTATTTTGCCTCTTTCATTTCTGATTTTGTTTATTTGAGTTCTCCCTCTTTGCTTCCTGGTGAGCCTGGCTAGAGGTTCATCAATCTTGTTCATCCTTTCAAAGAACCAGCTCTTGTTTTCATTGATCATTTGTATTGTTTTTTTGGTCTATGTCATTTATTTCTTCTCTGATCCTTCCTTCTGCTCACTCTGGGCTTTTCTTGTTGCTCTCTTTCTAATTCTTTAGGTTGTAGAGTTAGATAATTTATTACCAGTTTTGCTTTTTTTTTTTTTGAGGTAGGCCTGTAGAGCTATAATCTTTCCTCTCATAACTGCTTTCATTGTGTCCATAGATTTTGGGTTGTTGTGTTTTCATTGTCATTTGTTTCCAGGATGGTTTTTATTTCTTCTTTGATCTCTTTGGTAAACCCAATCATGGTTTAATAGCATGCTATTCAGCCTCCAAGTGTTTGAAATTTTTGATTGTTTTTATTGTAGTTTATTTCTAATTTTATGCTATTGTGGTCTGAGAAGATGCTTGATATGATTTAAATATTCTTGAATTTGGGGAGACTTTGCCTGTGACACAATATGTGGTCTATCTTTGAAAATATCCCATGTGCACTTGAGAAGAACTTATATTCCGTGGATTTGGGGTGAAATGTTCTGAAGATGTCAATTAGGTCCATCTGATCTAGTGAGTAATTTAGAATTGATATTTCTTTGCTGATATTTTGTCTAGAGGACTTATCCATTGATGTCATGGGGTATTAAAGTCTCCTACTATGATTGTATTGTTGTTGATCCCTCTTTTGATATCTCCCAGGAGTTTTTTTATGTATTTGATACTCCTGCATTGGGTGCATATATGTTTACTAGGGTTTTATCTTCTTGTTGTATCGATCCATTTAGAATTATGAAGTGACCGTCCCTATCTCTTGTTATGACCCTCACTTTGAGGTCTATTTTGTCAGGTATAAGTATTACTACCCCAGCTTTTTTCTCATTTCCATTTGCCTGAGAGATGTTTTCCCATCCCTTCACTTTCAGTAGGTGTGAGTCCCTTGTTCTGAGGTGGGTCTCTAGTAGACAGCATATACAGTATATGGGTCATGTTTTCTTATTCATTAAGCCACTCAATGTCTCTTGATTGGAGAACTTAGTCTGTTTACATTTAAAGTTAATATTGAAAGGTACTTGTTTGTAGCCATTTTTATTTTTTGTGCCTCTGTTCCTTCTTCCTTCTTTATTTCTTCTTTTTACACCAGGCCCTTTTGTATTTCTTGCATTGTTGGCTTGATAGTAATAAACTCCCTTAGCATTTTTTGTCTGTGAAGCTTCCTATTTCCCCTTCCATTTTGAATGATAGCCTTTCTAGACAGAGTATTCTTAGATTCAGTCGCTTGCTTTGCATCACTTTGTAAACTTCCTTCCATTCCTTTCTGGCCTGATATGTTTCTGTTGAGAAATCATTTGATAGTCTAATGGGGGATCCTCTGTAACTTTCTGTCTCTCTCTTGCAGCCTTTAAGATTCTCTCTTTGTCATGAATGTTTGCCATCGTAATTACATTGAGTCTTGGTGTGGGTCTTTTTGGGTTCATCTTGTTTTGGACTCTCTGTGCTTATGTGACCTTTTTCTTCCCTAAATCGGGGAAGTTTTCTGACATTATTACTTCTAATAGGTTTTCTAAACTTTGTTCCTCTTCTTGTCGTTCTGGCACCCCTATTATTTGTATGTTGCTTTGTTTCATGTCCCAAAGTTCTCTTAGGCTCTCCTCCTGGCCTTTAATTTTTCTCTCCAATTGTTTGGGCGTGTTTTGCTGCCCAGTCTTCTAATTTGCTAATTCAGTCCTCTGCTTCTCCTAGTCTACTATTGAAACTTTCCATAGTGTTTTTTCTTTATGGTAGCTATATCACTCTTTATTTCCTCTAGAGTCTTACATAAGTTGTTGATTGTTTTCAATCACAAGGATATTTTTAATAGGACTTGGAGGATGCAAAAGTTGGGATGAATGCTTGTTACTCTTTATTGACAGTTTTATTAATATATACTTTTTATTGGCTTTTAACATCAATCTATTTTTAAATTTTGATGCACACTTCATTTTGCAAAACAAAATATATATCACATGACTCAGTTTCCCTAAACAGGGAATGACTGTTAAACTTTATGGCCTAAAGGATTTTGAAAACTTCTAAGAAAGGAGAAAAATCAAAAGTTGTTTTTCTTCTGGAGTCCCAAACTCCTCAGTCCCTTCAGTATCCTAAATGGAGCCGTAGATATTACATTTTATTGGTCCGTCATATGTCAAACCAAATTGTCAGGCTACAACCTCAGATTGTGATGAATACTAGTCATACTCATCACTAGTTCTATAGCTGTTCTCAACAACTAGGACCATGAGACAGAGAGATGCATGAAATCTGTGGCTTACAATACCTTGACTTTGTCCACAGGTCGCTTTGGTCCCAGGCAGGTCCTTCGTCAGTATTTGCCTCTCACTGTCCTCTTAGCAGCTGGTTAAGCCTTTTGTTTGGGGAGAGGATATTCACATGAGGTGATGGTTTTGCTTCTCAGTGGTGATCCTGGTATAGGGTAGAGCCACTCTACTGCATTATAAGATGTCACTGCCCAGTGCCAGCAATAACATTCAATCTGAGTTCCTCACAGCACTGGAAACAGTTTGGCCTTTGCAGAGATTCATTGCAAGTATAGAACCAAAAATAGATGAATTTTTCACTGCAGGACTTGGCTTATGCTTACTATGACAGGAACAAAGTAGAACACTCACATTGTCCTAAGATGATGGTGCTTTGTACAACTCTGATTCATTTCAAAGAGCATTGCAAGCTTATTTCTACTGGGATGTTCTTCTAGGTTTGCAGGTTGCCATGGCATCTAGACCCAAAATGATGGCCCCCATTTGCCTGGTGGAAAACAACAATGAGCATCTGTCAGTGAATCAGGAAGCTCTAGAGATTCTTGAGCAGATTTCTCAGCCAGTGGTGGTCGTGGCCATTGCAGGACTGTATCGTACAGGCAAATCCTACTTGATGAATCGGCTTGCAGGACAGAATCACGGTAAATGGTTTCTCAGGCAGAGGACAATTCTTTGACTCTAGGTATATCATAGTTTCTTAGTTTTCTTCACTAGTCACATGAAAAAAAGAGCTAAATTCCTTTCAATAAACCAACCTTCTAATTCTAATTCTTACTAATAAATTATGACCTTAATTAGTGTTATCTCAGGCCAGGGTCAATTTGTTACTCTAACTAAATCACAGCTTATTAGTTTTCTTCCCTGATTACATGAAGAGAGAACTAAAATCCTCTCAATAAACCACACTTCTAAGTCTAATTCTCATCACTAAATTATTACCTCAATCTATTCTATTACCATATTTATAGTTTTACTTCTATTAAGGAAAATCCCTCCTAGTAATGCATAGACTCCTTATTTTACCTGTGCCAACACTGAGGTCTTGAAATTGTGCCTTGTCTCTTGCTCATAATGTTTTACTCTCTCCATAGAATTTTGCTTTTCCTATTAATGTATAAAGATAATTGCATATCTATCACCATGTTTAAAGATTTTTGTGAGTTCACATCCCATTGTTGTTAACAACCTCTCCCACACCATTTGCCATTTTTATTTTTATCACTCTGATTAGAAAAATATTATCTGAATTTCTTTTTCTTTAGACATCTCTCTTCTATCCACTTCAATTTGGCCTTTACTGGACCATTTTTTAAAATGTTCTTATATGGTATTCAGTGACCTTTATTATGTCTAATTCATGAATGCACTTCACCTCTATTTTGAACTCTTGCTGGGTATCATTTTCACAGTTCACATTCATCTCCTCCTTCAAATAGATGACACACAAAGTAAAACATTCTTACAAAATAGAGAAAGCACCATCTTATATTCTGGGGTACTTCCATTCCAAAAAGTCTGACTGTGTAGCCCCTTGGCTGCTTAGATTGTCTGTTGTCACTGTGGGTTGGGTCTCCCCTTCCTTTATAGGTTTCCCTCTGGGCTCTACGGTGCAATCTCAAACCAAGGGCATCTGGATGTGGTGTATGCCTCACCCCTATAAGCCTGATTGCACTCTGGTCCTTCTAGACACCGAGGGCCTGGGCGATGTGGAAAAGGTAAGGCAGAGAATCACAGATAAAATGTTTTCAACTTGGTTATTCTCATAATGAACTCTTTAATTTAACTGCTTGATCTGTTTGTGAAATCTAGAAATCCAACTATATATCAGGCAAATGCTCGCTTGTTTGACTCTTATTTCTAGGTAAGGTGTCATGGTACATTGAGTAAGTTTTTTCTATTTCTCGGCAATGCATGAATAATTTGATTCAATTGCTGAACACCATATTCCTGGGTCTCTAAGTTAGTACTGTAGATTCTAGTGATCCATGTAAAAGCCCTGCCCTCAAAAAGTCTGCAGTCCTCTGATGAAGTTCACCAAGTACTCACCAAGCATTCTGGAAGACTTTGAGACACCTCTCAATGAAATGGTTCTATAAAAGCATGTGTTTGTCCTACAACATTTTAAGATGGGTCTTTGATATTTTAGTTTTCTACTAAAGGATGAAATGAATGATTTCTCCTTTTCTGCTTTAGTTTGAGACTTATTTGGAAACGAGGCCTGGTGCACAAAATTTGTGCACTGGGGTGGTGTCCCTCAGCCCAGCCTGCGCCCTTTTGCAGTCTGGGACCCTTCGCTTCTTCCACCTGCCTGCTTGCTGCTGCTTTTTACTGCTCGGCTTGCTGCTCCTTAGTGCTGCTGCAGAGGTAGGAGAGGCTTCTGCCACTGCCACTGTGCTTACCAGCTGTGAGCCTGGCTTTTGGCTGAGCAGCACTTCCCCTGTGGGAGTGCACTGTCCACCAGGGGGCAGCTCTTACATTGAGCTTCTGCCCCCTGGTGGTCAGTGTGCATCATAGGGACCAGTCATTCTGGTCATTCAGCTGTAATGGTCACTTAGGCTTTTATTATATAGATGGTACCCAAATTTCTACAACTTTTTATTTCTACCCAAAGAAGACAGAAATTTTGTGTTTATTTTTATGTATATATCAAACAGTCTTGCTGTCTGTATAATCTATTGTTTGTCATAAGTGCCACTTCTTATTGTAATCATTAAATGGACAAATCAGCATTTCCCTCTAAAATTTTCTAGGTATTTTCCACCTTTGCTCTGGGGAAAAACTTCAGACAGTGTTTATAATAGAATGAAAATTCTGTTTTGTGCCGTTATTTAGATCTGCTGTATTTTATTCAAACAAATTAACCCCTCCTTTAAGATCCTTCATCTTTTTGCGCTAGACTCACTATCCAGCTTTAACTTCTTGACTTACCCTCTGTTCCAGTTAGATCAAATAACTCTACTTTTATTGAAAAGACTTCTGTATGTGGCCATGTCTACTTTTGCTTCTGTGGGTCTTTCCATGTGCAGGATACCTTCACTTATTCAAATTCACACTTTGCTAAGTCTTTAATTTTTAGTCAAGGTGCTGAGGAAGACTTTATGTTATGTAAAATTTTCCAACTTTCAGAGCTCTGGTCTTCCATGTTAGACTTGTAAATTTTAATTTAAAATAAAATTTAAAATAAAATCTTAAAATTTATATTTATTATTGAAAGTATTACACATTTTCCCCTTCTCCCCCTCCTATTGACCACGTCTTCCTCACACCTATCCCCCCTGCAGACCTTCAGCATGCTATTGTCAGTGTCCATGTTTTGTGCATATATGCATATAAATTCTTCGGTTGATATTATCTCTCCCTCCCCCCTTAATTTACTATTATAGCTACAGGTTCCAATGCTCATATACATTACTTTGATATAGCATCCTATAGATATTATCCTTGTTATATTCCTTGCTATAGATGTTCATCATGGCTTTCAAATACTCACCTTGAAAGTAATATTTGTAATTTTAAACTGATTTCTATTTTAACAAAAGTGGAAATATTCAGCGGTTTCTCATAAACACTTCTTGGATATATTCCCAGTTATTTTAACTATGGAGTATTTTATATAGTCCATGACCAACAAATACATGTAGAATAAATATGTACTAACACTGTTCATTTAACATAATAGCACACCAGGTGCTGCACTAAATTATTTTATATGTTATTTATTTCATCCAGTTCATTAAAAAGAAAACCCTGTGATGACAAAAATCACATTCACAAGTAATGTTTTTGTAATTGCTGAAGCTCATATGTATATTTATTCCCATTTTCAAACTTGCTTGTTTGCATGGTGAGTACATTACCTGAAATAAAAGGAAGGACTGTTAGACTTAGCGTCTGGATGAATTTCTATAGGGTAAACCCCTGAATGTCTTGCCCTAATGTACTTCCAGGGTGACCCTAAGAATGACTCATGGATCTTTGCCCTGGCTGTGCTTCTGTGTAGCAGTTTTGTCTACAACAGCCTGGGCACCATCAGCCACCAGGCCCTGGAGCAGCTGCAGTATCCTTCCAGGAACCCAACCTCCATGTGTCATGGTGTCTATGGGAATGGAGATCCAGTCAGTTTCTCCTTTCCTCTCACTTAGTTGCCTTTGGTTGACCAAAAGGAACCAGAATGAAAGAGTGTTTATAATACTATTTTTTGTTTTTGTTTTTTTGAATTAGAGAAATGTGGGAATTGTGGGTAGAAGGTTCCTTTTCCTTAGCCAGGTCTTAGTTATGTGACAGAGCTGACAGAACGTATCAGGGCAAAGTCCTCTCCTAAACCAGATGGGGTAGAAGATTCAGCAGAGTTTGTGAGTTTCTTTCCAGACTTTATCTGGACCATACGGGATTTCACCTTGGAGCTGAAGTTAAATGGCCACCCTATCACAGAAGATGAGTATCTGGAGAATGCCTTGAAGCTGGTTCCAGGTAACAGAGCATGGCTGGGCAGTGGATGGTCCAATACAGATGGGAGGTACTAAACATCATGTCTGGAGTTGCATTTGTACTTGAGACTGACTGGAAGTCTGCAGAAATGGTGGCTGGGAATGAGTTGAAAAGCTCTATGGACCTGAGTTTAAGTTCACATAAGAAAAGTAGAGCCTAAAGTAGAGTAAAACTATTCATAACCAATTTGTTCTTTACACATTGTAATTTAGAATCCAATTGTAACTTTTAAAATGGTGGTGCTAAAATCTTCTAAAAAGCAGGCACTTATGTTTATTATTTTAGTTTCTGCTTTTTTGTTTTGAGGAAACAGCTGATCAAATACTAGTTTGGCATAAAATTACAATGAAAAGCCTACTAATGAAAAAATGTCTTTCATGTAATTAGACATAATTCTTCTAAAATGGGCATTAATTTGCTAATATCTTTATATATATGTTATTTATAAAAATGACTTTATGTTCTCATAAACCTGAAGTAGTATATTTTGTCTTTTCAATCTACCCATTTGTGTAATTTTTGATAATTGTCAGAACATAATTTTAATTTCTATATCAAAGATTTTTTATTTTTAAATAATTTTATTTTATTTTTTAAATTTTATTTTATTGTTTAAAGTATTACAAATAGTAGTACTTATATCTCATTTTCTTCCTCATTGAGCTCCCCCTGGACTCCTCCATCTCCCAGAACATGACCTCATCCTCACCCCCAGTGTCTTGTGTCCATTGGTTATGCTTATATGCATGCATACAAGTCCTTCAGTTGAACTCTTGCCCCTCCCCTACACCCTCCCCTGCCTTCCTGCTGTAGTTTGACAGTGTGTTGGATGCTTCTCTGCCTTTGTATCTATTTTTGTTCATCCTATCTAATAAAAGAGTAATATTCAAATTGACCATCACTCCAAGACATAGGATGACTGCCCCAATGTGGTCAAAGATGGCTGCCCCCATTTGGACACAAGATGGCTACCACAAAATGGCCTGCAGGGGAGGGTGGTTGTGTGCCGTTAGGGGTAACCAGGCCAGCAGAGATATGCAGTTGGGGGAGACCAGGCCAGCAAGGGAGAGCAGTTGGGGGGAACCCAGACCTGCAGGGGAGGCACTTGGGGGGAACCAGGTCAGCAGGGTAAGGCAGTTAGAGTGGATCAGGACTGCAGGGAGGGCAGCTGGGGGCAATCAGGCCTGAAGGGGAGGCCAGTTAGGGGCAATTGGGCCAGCCAGTGAGCAGTTAGGCATTGACCAGGCTGGCAGAGGAGTGGTTAGGGGATGATCAGGCTGGCAGGCAGAAGCGGTTAGGGGCAATCAGGCAGAGGCAGGCAGTGGTTGGGAGCCAGCAGTCCCAGTGGGATTGGGCCTAAACAGGCGGTCAGGCATCCCTCAAGGGGTCCCAGATTGGAGAGGGTTCAGGCTGGGCTGAGGGACCACCCCCTGCCCAGTGCACAAATTTCATGCACCAGGCCTCTAATGAGTTTATAATGTTCTTTATATTCCACAAATGAGTGAGATCATGTTATATTTATCTTTCACTGACTGGCTTATTTTGCTTAGCATAATGCTCTCCAGTTCCAACCATGCTGTTGCGAATGGTAAGAATTCCTTCTTTTTTACTGCAGTGTAGTATTCCATTGTGTAGATGTACCACCGTTTTTTAATCCACTCATCTGCTGATAAGCATATAAGCTGTTTCCAAATCTTAGCTATTGTGAATTGTGCTGCTATGAACATAGGGGTGCATATATCCTTTCTGATTGGTGTTTCTGTTTTCTTGGGATATATTCCTAGAAGTGGGATTACTGGGTCAAATGGGAGTTCCATTTTTTTTTTTTTTTTTGAGGAAACTCCATACTGTTCTCTATAGTGGCTGCACCAGTCTGCATTCCCACCAGCAGTGAAGGAGGCTTCTTTTTCTCCGCATCCTAGCCAGCACTTGTCAATTGTTGTTTTGTTCATGATAGCCATTCTGATAGTTGTGAGATGGTACCTCATTGTGGTTTTTATTTGCATCTCGCAGATGATTAGTGACTTTGAGCATGTTTTCATATGTCTCTTGACTTTCTGTATGCCCTCTTTTGAAAAGTACCTATTTAGGTCCTTAGCCCATTTTTTGATTGGATTGTTTACCTTTCTTTTGTTAAGTTATATGAGTTCCCTGTAAATGTTGGAGATTAAACACTTAAATCAAATATAACATAGGCAAATATGTTCTCCCATGAAATGGACTTTCTTGTTGTTTTGTTGATGGTTTCTTTTGCTGTACAGAAGCTTTTTATTTTGAGGTAGTTCCATTTGTTTATTTTCTCATTAGTTTTCATTGCCCTAGGAGCTGTATCTATAAAGATATTGCTAAGACCAATGTCTTCTACTTTAGTGCCTATGGATTCTTCTAAGATTTTTATGGCTTCCCATCTTATGTTTAAGTCCTTTATCCATTTTGAGTTTATTTTTGTGTATGGCTTAAGTTGGAGGACTAGTTTAATTATTTTGCATGTATCTGTCCAATTTTCCCAACACCATTTATTGAAGAGACTATCTTGACTCCATTGTATGGTCTTGCCTTCTTTGTCAAAAATTAATTGAGCATAGTGACTTTTGTCAATTTCTAGGTTCTCTGTTATGTTCCACTGGTCTATATGTCTGTTCTTGTGCGAGTACCAGGCAATATTGAAAACAGTGGCTTTGTAATATAGCTTGATATCTGGTACTGAGATCCCTCCAACATTGTTCTTCTTAAGATAGTTGTAGCTATTTGGGGTCTTTTTTTATTCAAGATGAACTTTTAGAGAGTTTGTCCTAGGTCTTTGAAGTATGTAGTTGGTATTTTAATGAGGATTGCATTGAATTTATAGATTGCTTTGAGTAGTATGGTCATTTTAATGATGTTGATTCTACCAAATCCATGAACATGGTATATTCTTTCATTTGTTCATGTCTTCCTCTATCTCTTTTTTCAGTGTCCTAAAATTTTCTGAGTACAGGTCCTTTATCTCCTTGGTTAAATTTATTTCTGGGTATCTGAATTTTTTGTTGCAATGGTAAATGTGATTGCTTTTTTAGTTTTTCTTGCTGTGAGTTCATTAGTTGTGTACGGAAAAGCCATATACTTCTTGGTGCTAATTTTGTATCCTGCTACATTGCTGAATTCATTTATTACATCTAGTAGTTTTTTGATGCAGTCTTTGGGGTTTTCTATGTACAATATCAATGTCATCTGTGAATAAGGACAGTTTTACTTCTTCTTTTCTAATTTGGATGCCTTTTATTTCTTCTTCTTGTCTGATTGCAATGGCTAGTACTTCCAGTACTGTGTCAACAGGAGTGGTGACAGTGGGCATCCCTGTGTTGTTCCTGTTCTTAGGGAAAATGGTTTTAGTTTTTGCCTATTGAGTATCATCCTTTTATTCCCACCTTGCTGACCACTTTTATCAAGAAAGGGTGTTGGATTTTGTCAAATGCTTTTTCTGCATGAACAAATATGATTATATGGTTTTTATCTCTCAGTTTGTTTATGTGATGTATCACGTTTATTGATTTGCAGATATTGTACCATCCTTGCATCCTCGGGATAAATCCCATTTGGTCACGGTGTATGATCTTTCTAATGTAATGCTGGATTTGGTTTGCTAGAATTTTGTTGAGAATTTTGGCATCTATGTTCATGAGAGATATTGGCCCATAATTCTTTCTTTGTTTTTTTTCTTTATTGGTTTTGGGATTAGGGTAATATTGGCTTCATAGAAAAAGCTTAGAAGTGTTCCTTCCTCTTGAATTGTTTGAATAGTCTGAGGAAGACAGGTTTTATTTCTTCTCTGAATGTTTGATAAAAGTCCCCTGTGAAGCTATCTGGTCCAGGGCTTTTGATTGTTGGAAGTTTTTTTGATTACTGCTTCAATTTCCTCCATAGTTATCAGCCTATTTAGTTTTTTTTTTTTATTCTTCATGGTTGAGTGTTGGGAGGTCGTATTTTTCTAGGAATATGTGCATTTCTTCTATTTTGACCAGTTTGTTGGAATAGAGTTGTTCATTATATATATATATATATATATATATATATATATATATATATATATATATAGTAATCTGTAATCCTTTGTATTTCTATGGGGTCTGTTGTTATTTTGCCTCTTTCATTTCTGATTTTGTTTATTTGGGTCCTCTCTCTTTGCTTCTTGGTGAGCCTGGCTAAAGGTTCATCAATCTTGTTTATCCTTTCAAAGAACCAGCTCTTAGTTTCATTGATCTTTTGTATTTTTTATTTTGGCTCTATGTCATTTATTTCTGCTCTGATCTTTATTATTTCCTTCCTTCTGCTCACTCTGGGCTTTTCTTGTTACTCTCTTTCTAATTCTTCAGGTTGCAGAGTTAAATGGTTTATTACCAGTATTTTGAGGTAGACCTGAAATGCTATAAACTTCCCCCTTAGGATTGTTTTCAGTATGTCCCAAAGATTTTGGATTGTTTTGTTTTCATTGTTGTTTGTTTCCAGGATGCTTTTTATTTCTTCTTTGATCTCTTTGGCAACCCACTCATTGTTTAGTAGTATGCTATTCAGCCTCCAAGTGTTTGAATTTTTGTGATTGTTTTCATTGTAGTTGATTTCTAATTTTATGCCATTCTGATCTGAGAAGATGCTTGATATGATTTCAATCATTTTGGATTTGGAGAGGCTTTGCCTGTATCCTAATATGTGGTCTATCTTTGGAACTGTCCCGTGTGCGCTTTAGAAGAATGTATATTCTGTAGTTTTGGGGTGGAATGTTGTAAAGATGTCGATTAAGTTCATCTGACCTAGTGAGTCATTTAGGATTGCTGTTTCTTTACTAATTTTTTGTCAAGAGGATTTATCCAGTGATGTTAATGGAGTGTTAAATTCCCCTACTATGATTGTAATGCTATCAATCTCTCTCCTGATATCTCATGGAAGTTTTTTTTTTTTTTTTTTTTTTTTTTTTTAATGTATTTGGGTGCTCCTGCATTGGGTGCATATATAGTATATTTACCAGACTTATATCCTCTTGTTGTATCGATCTCTTTAGAATTATGAAGTGGCCTATCTTGTCTCTTGTCACAGGCCTTCATTTTGAGGTCTATTTTGTCAGATATAAGTATTGTTACCTCAGTATATTTTTCATTTCCATTTGCCTGATATTTTTCCATCTCTTCACTTTCAGTCTGTGTGAGTGTCTTGTTCTGAGGTGGATCTCCTGAAGACAGCATATATATGGGTCATGTTTTCTTATCCATTCAGTCACTCCATGTCTTTTCATTGGAGCATTTAATCCATTTAAGTTTAATGTTATTATTGATTGGTACTTGTTTGTAGACATTTCTGTACTTTATGCCTGTGTCTTCCTCCCTGTCTATTTCTTCTTTTCACAGCATTCCCTTTAGCATTTCTTACATTGCTGGCTTGCTAGTTATAAACTCCTTAGCATTTTTTTTTTGTCTGCCAAGCTTCTGATTTCCCCTTCAATTTTGATTGATAGTCTTGTTGGATAGAGTATTCTTGTATTCAGACCTTTGCTTTGCATCACTTTGTATACTTCATTCCATTTCCTTCTAGTTTGGTGTGTTTCTGTTGAGAAATCATTTGATAATTTAATGGGGGATCCTTTGTAGGTAACTGTCTGTCTCTCTCTTGCAGCCTTTAAGATTCTCTCTTTGTCGTTAACATTTGCCATTGTAATTATGACATGTCTTGGTGTGGGTCTTTTTGGATTCATCTTGCTTGGGAATCTCTGTACTTTTCTTCCCCATATCAGGGAAGTTTTCTGTCATTATTTCTTCAAATAGATTCTCTAGTCCTTGCTCCTCTTCTTGTCCTTCTGGTACCCCTGTTATGCTTATGTTACTTCATTTTGTGTTGTCCCAAAGTTTCCTTATGCTCTCCTGTTTTTAAAATTTTTTTTTCCTTCCAGTTGGAGTTCAGATTGGGCTTGTTTCTCTACCTTATCTTCTAACTCACTAATTCAGTCCTCTGATTCTTCTGGTTTACTGTTGAAACCTTCCATAACATTTTTGATTGTAGCTATTTCACTTTTGATTTCTTCCTGATTTTTGCATAGGTTTTTGATTTTCCCATCCATCCACTTTATGAACAGTATGACCATTACTCTGAATTCTTTTCTGTCATATTGCATGTCTCTGTTTCACTTGTTTCCTTTCTTGGCGATTCCTCTTTTTCTTTACTCTGGGGATTGTTTCCTTGTCTTTCCATTCTAATTATCATCAGAAGGTCCAAATGCTGTGTTGGGGGGGGCTGCGCCATGTGCAGTGGGAACATTGCACCACCAGAGTGTCACTGAAGCACTCTGACACCGAGACCTGTGGCTGCTGTGGGTCAGTGGGTGCCACGTGTGTCAAGAATCAGAGTCACTGGTGCTCAGTGCAGCCTCATGTGTGCACCTAGAATTGGGATCCCACATTTGCTGCACTGAAAAAATAAATCCCTGCAGTCATGCACTGAAAATCAGAGTCCTCTGGCACGTGACAGGACTCAGAGTCACCTTATGTACGCGTCGAGAATTGAGTATTAGAGTCTCTGTCGCTTGATGTAACCTTGTGCCAAGAATCAGGGTCCCTGTGTGCATGTGTGCCAAAAATTGGAGTCACTGGAGCTCAGTTTGCATGCACTAGAATTAGGGATCACATGTGCGAGCATTGAGAAACAGAGTCTCAGCATGTGAGTGCTGAGAGTCAAGTTACTGGTGTTCAGTGCTGCCTTTTCCTGTGCATTGGATAGGCATGACTGTGGTGTCTGGCCATTGTCAGCTGTGGATTGGGAAGACTCAGTTTTTGCTGCTGGACCTTGTGCCCTTGAGTGGATTCACGAGCCCAGCAGCGGCTCACAGAGGCACCCAGTGGTCGTTTGCCAAGGCAAAGCACTCAGAGGGGCCCTGGTGCTGAAGCTGTGTGACCTGCCGTGTCTGTGGGCAGGCAGCCAGGAAGGAGGGGGTCCCAATTTCTATTGCTGGGGTGTGTTCCCTTGTCTGCACACAAGTGCACTCATTGGGGGCTCACAGCGGCATGGATGAGCCACTTTTGAGGTGGTGGGCTCAGGAGGCCTGCACGCTGGAAAGGCATGACTGTGGTGTCTGGAGGTAGACAGCCAGGGAGAGGGAAGTCACACTTACTGCTGTGGGAGGCATGCACCCTTGGAGGTGGAAGTCCTAGGGATCTGCAGGTCTGTGGGCAAGGCAACAGGATTTTGACTGGAGTGACTGCAGGGTCACAGACAATGTCCAAGGCCAGTCTGGGTGGTGGTGCTGATGGGTTCCTAGAAGAGGCTGCTCTCCCCTTCAAGATGGCAAGGGCTCTGTGCCCAAGCCGTGCAGCCCAGGGAGTGCCACTGGCAATGGTAGGTGCTCCCTGCCCAGGAGAGCCTGGTCTGCCAGCCTCTGATATTCCTGCTGGATTTAATTGTCCCTCATTCATGGACACCTATTTTCAACTGTAGTTTACACTCAATATCATTTTGTATTATTTACAAATATATAGCATAATAGTTAGATAATGCATACTTTACAATGAGATCCCCCCTATATTTCAAGTACCCACCTGGTACCATGCATAGATATTACAATATTATTAAGTATATTCCATATGCTGTTTTTTACATACCCATGAATATTTTCTAAATACCAACTTGTATTTTGTTAATGCTTTCACTTTTTTCACCCCCACTCTCCTCAGGGAGCCATCAATTTTTCTCTATATATGTATTAGTCTGTATCAATTTTGTTTGTTTATTTTGTTTTTTAGAATCCACAAATAAGGGAAGTCATATGATATTTGTCTTTCTCTGTCTAACTTATTTCACTGAGCACAGTACTCTCTAGATTCATCCATGCTATCTCAAATGGTATGATTTCATTCTTTATTACGAATGAGTAGTATTCCACTGTGTATATTACTACCTATACTTTATCTACTTGTCTATTTTTGGGCACTTAGGTTACTTACATTTCTTGGCTATTGTAAATAATGCTGCAATGAATATAGGAGTCATATATTCTTTTTGAATTGGTGTTTTGGATTTCTTCAAATATATAACCAGAAGTGAAGTCACTGGGCCATAAAGTAGTTCTATTTTTAATTCTTTTGAGAAAACTCCATTCTCTTTTCCATCGTAGCTGCACAAATCTGCATTCCCACCAACAGGGCACAACTGTTCCCTTTTTCCCACATCCTCAACAACCCTTATTGCTTGTTAGTTTATTAATGAGAGCCATTCGGGCAGACATGAGGTGATATCTCACTGTGGTTTTAACTTGCATTTCTCTGATGATTAGCAATGTTGAACATCTTTTCATATGTGTATTGGTCTTCATGTCTGAGATTTTACTGTCCATGTTTTATTCTAGTAGATTTATGGTTTTGAGTCTTACATTTAAGTCTTTAATCTGTTTTGAGCTTATTCTTGTATATGGTGTAAGAAGGTGGTGTAGTTTCACTTCTTTTGCACATATTTGTCCAATTTCCCAATACCATGCACCAACTAGGCTGCCTTTACTCCACTGTATGTTGTTTTACCTCCTTTGTCATGTATTAATTGATCGTATTTGCATGGGTTTATTTCTGGGCTCTCTGTTGTGTTCAATTGATCTATATGTTTTTATTCCAGAACTATGCTGCTTAGATTACCACAGTATTGTATTATAGTTTGGTATCAGGTAGCATAATACTTCCAACTTTGTTCTTTCTCAGTATGTCAGTGACTATTCAGGGTCTTTTATGGTTTCATATACATTTTTGGATTATTTATTGTAATGATATGAAAAACACCATTGGTATTTTGAGATGGATTGTGTTGAATCTATTGAATCTATAGATTTCTCTGGACATTATAGACATTTTAATTATGTTAATTCTTTCTATCTGTATTATAGCTTCCCCCCCCCCCCCAATTTCCCCATATTTACTCATGCTACAATTTCAGAATAATAAAAATATTTGAATGGGTTACATTTACAGGCATGTAGGTATCTGATGAACCCTTGAAAGAAATTCCACTTCTGATTTATACACTCTTGATTTCATGTTTCTATTTATGGTTTCACAAAACAATGAGAAATGGGCTACACAGAACAGCAAAGCTAAGAAATGAATATAATTCTTTATCTTAAAGAGTTTAGAGACTAATGGTGATATCTTAAAATTATGTTTTAGCTACATTTACTCTTCACTCTTCAGAGGATTTTATTTTTTTAAAAGCTAATGCTGTACACATTATTTTTAGCATCTAAACAGTTTTCCTTAGATAATCTGGTGTTATTTCCAACATTGCTTCATTACGTCTTGTTTGAGCTCTTCATTTTGATCCACAGCTTCATTTTCCCATGGGATCAAGTAGACCAAAAACTTACATTTGACCCACGTTTCTGTTATTCATTCAGTAGCTAATATTGACAATATAAACAATACTCTACCATTTTAGGTTCGACAACAAAAATAGGTTGTTGTAGTTGTTTTTTAAGCATAGTTAATCTCTTCCAAAATTTTCCCCCAAAGTTGTATCATTGGTAAATTTGATGTTAAAGAAGCATTTGGATGTCCATGCTAAAGGAGTTATAACCAGAAGTTTTACAGAAAGAATATGACAAAGATACAAAATCCCTGTCATAAAGATCTTTAGGTCCCTTGTCCTCAGACTGCTCCTACTGTAATACCTGTTTTTGTTTTTGTTTGTTTTAATTTTTCAGGCCTGAATCCCAAAGCTCAAAAATCTAATCTCCCTAGAGAGTGCATCCGGCATTTCTTTCCAAGACGAAAGTGTTTTGTTTTTGACCGGCCAATAAATGACAAAGAACTCCTAGCCAATATTGAGAAGGTTGCAGAATACCAACTGGATCCTAACTTCAAGGAACAAACAAAGAATTTCTGTTCTTACATCCTCACCCAGGCGAGGACCAAGACCCTCAGGGAGGGAATCACGGTCACTGGGAAACGTGAGTCTCCATTTCACATTTTGTGGGGCCTCATATTTGTTGAATATAGTATAGGATGTGTTCTCCAGTATTTGTGTTTGATTCTACATAGAATTATGGGTCTATAAATATTCATACTCCACGAAGACACATGTATACTTATCACACTTCTGGGTGATTATAAATTCCTCTCTAAAATTACAACCATTGACAGCAAAATCTGCAGCATCCATACATATAAAAAGTGTTCTACTAATAATGAATCACTAACTGGGTGTGAAAACAGAATATACCATTTCCTTAATTGAAGTCCTTTATAATGAATGAGATTTGCAAGAAGAATACAAAAGATATTTTGTACGTTTAGAGCAATTTAACAAAGCACCTTAGCCCACAAAGCTCTGAAAATTCACAGGAAGCTTCAGAATTCAGAAAAATATAGGATCACATTTACCCTGCCTCATCTGCCTACCTATGTAAACAATTTTCTTCTAAGATTTTCAATGGGAAATTATGTTTTTCAGATACCCTTTAGTATGTCAGATAAAGGGACATATTGAATTATGTTAGCCTTGTGGTCTAAAGAAACATAAAAATTAAGAGTCAATGGGACAATAGTGCTACTGGAGGAAATATGTTCTTCTGTGGTGTTGTGTGAAAGGAATTTCAGGGATCCTGATGTAGGAGGAGTTCTACGTGATAATGGCAAGGGTTATTAAAGTGAAAAGCAAAGTACAGTCTCAGGCAGACAGAGAGCTGGCAGACTAGAGAGCAGCTACTGCCCTGACGTTTTTGTTAAGCTTCCCCTTATATATTTGGGTTTGGGAAAGAGCAGGCTTTCTTTAAAACTATCCAATCTCTTTCTTATTTTCTTCAGGGCTTGTGCCCTTCCCCTATGCAATCTTTCCCCCAGAGTTTCCCATGTTTGTGCCCCCCCCCCCACATATGGTCCACATTTTGGCTGCTATTGCACATGCTTCATAGTTCTGCTTGGTCATTTGGCTCCTATTATGCAGGTACCTAGTAAAGGAATTCTTTCTGCACCATTTTTCTCCCATCCTGGTTAGTTGGGTGGACTCCACAAGGTGATTGTAAGACTATTTTTTTCTGTTTAATCAGGACTTATCAGATGTCTCATTCCATTAGACCCCTAGTGTCTTGTTAATTTCTAACAAACTGCGTAGACCAATAACAGTAGATGGAAGTAGTGTGTGCGTGCGTGTGTGTATGCGTGCACACATGCGCACATATGTGTGTGTTTGGTTGTGAGAGACAGACAGACAGATAGAGAGATTTAGACACGTAGTCTCTGAATCGTAGATCCTGTTGAGTGATATCCCTTACATTTTCTGGCTTACTAGGGCTAAGGACTCTGGTGGTGACTTATGTGGATGCCATCAACAGTGGAGCAGTGCCTTGTTTGGAGAACGCTGTGACAACTCTGGCCCAACTTGAGAACTCAGGGGCTGTGCAGAAGGCAGCAGACCGCTACAGTGAGCAGATGGCCCAGAGAGTGAGCTTTCCCACAGATACCCTGCAGGAGCTGCTGGAACAGCATGCAGCCTGTGAGAAGGAAGCCATTGCAATCTTCATGGAGAACTCCTTCAAGGATGACAACCAGGCATTCCAGAAGAATCTTGTGGTACTTTGTCTTGGTATTTATTTACCCTTTGTGACTCTTCCCTTGAAAAAATGAAGCCTAAAAGAGATTTTGTGACCCCAGACCTCCTCTCTCACTCATTGATAGAGTGGTCTGGATTCTTATGAGGGATGCAGTTTAAAAAAGACTGCATTTTCTTCTTCCTTTCCCCACCAAACCTCAGGTACTTTATGTAAAAATTTCTCTGGTCTCTGATAATTAGCATAGATATCTTTCCGAACTGAATACTTATATTGAATTCAAGCCTGCCCTGAACACCCAAAAGTCATTCCTCGGCTAGTCACTTTCTTAAGGGACTCTCCTACTCTCAGGAACCAAATGTCTCTTAACAGACCCTCATACCAGGCTATTTTCAACTCCTATGGCTCCTTGTTATATCATTGTATCAGTGAAGATGGAATTAACAAAAGTTACAGCTGCAGGAAGCCATAGAGATAAGGGAATTCAACACCAATATTTTTGATAAAGAACCTGAGACCCAGGAAGGTTGGAAGCTTCCCACTGCCTCACATGGACTTTTTAGGGCTGTGAGTAAATCAAGTCTTGCAATTCCTGTTTTATTCCATGTCCTTCTCCAACAGAATGCTTTTCTCATGAGGACCATAGCTAGACTTCCTTCCACCAGATTCTTTGGAATTTTTTCTCCTCTATTCTTTTCTCCTGGTGACAGCCCTCTATACTTCCCTTGCAGGAAATCATAAAGGATAAGCAGGGTGGGTTCTTGCTGCAGAATGAAGAGGCGTCTGTTAAATACTGCCTGGATAAACTTGAGCAGCTTTCCAAGTCCCTAAGGGAAGATATTTCAGCAGGCATTTTTTCTGTTCCTGGTGGTCTCAAGCTCTACATGGAAACAAAGAAAAGGATTGAACAGGACTACTGGCAAGTGCCCAGAAAAGGAGTGAAGGTGAGGAATAAGGGGAGCATAGGGATCCTACAGATTAAAGTCAAGAGTGTCTCCTGGAAATCAGTCACAGCACTGATTGTGGGTAGTATGGGAGCATGGGGATATCAAGACTGTGTTAGCGTTAAAGGCCCATAATTTGGTATTTCTTCCTAAAGAGAGTCACAATGTCCATTCTCAAAAAAGAATATGGATTTCTGAAATCCATGAAAGACAGAAGAGAAATAATCATTTTCCATCTGACAATATAACATTCAGTGAGTCAAAAGGCAGACAATTTATAAGTTAAAGTCAGAGTTTTTGTATTCAAAACAGATCAAAAGAGGAAAGGAATTCAATCATGTACATAATTGCATACAGCATTAAAATACTTAGGAATCTGAGATAGTTGGCTATATAGGTAATGGTACCAACTAATAATATTAAAATAATAATGATAGTAATGCAATTAATATTTACTGAACTCTTAATGTTAAGACATAATATTGAGTTCTTTTCCTAGAATTTTAATTTCAGCCTTCAAGTAACATTAAGAGGTATCTATACATTGTGTGAACATTTCACACATCTGAACTGAGAAGCAGAGATGGGTTAAAATGGCTTGCTTAAAGGTACAGCCAGCAAGTGGCAGAGGAGAACAGTAACACTAATTGGAGACAACATTTCTCCCTGAAAGGTAAATATACAAAAGCACCAGAGACAGTGGTTTTGCAGCACTGAACGTGTTTCTCATGGGCTGGAATGTAGAGTGAATAGAAGAATGTAGCACTAAGAGAGAGACTTCAGGGGGTATGAAGAGCTTCTGGTCTCTCTAATGAGATTAGAAACTGTGTGGAGACATGATCCAGTTTTAATCATGAAGGAAAAATAACATGGACATTGTTATTTTGAAGCCTATTCTCAGTGAAAATTGAAGTTCTTTGTTCCTTCTTGTCTCCTCAGGCTAATGAGGTCCTCCAGAGGTTCCTGCAGTCTCAGGCAGCAATAGAGAATTCCATCCTGCAGGCAGACAAAGCGCTCACAGATGGGGAGAAGGCCATGGCAGGTAAGGGGCAGGGCTGTGCTCACAATGGGTGGTAGGTACCTGCAGTGTCCTTTGACAGCTGTGAGAACAAAACCTCCAAATACAAGGAGCTTTCTCTCCTTCTGTGGGACATACTCTCTAACTCTGAAAACATCAGAGCACCTCAGCCAGCCAGGGCCTTTCCCATCACACTCTGAAATGTGCTCTTGATGGTGTAGACAAGGGAGCAATTCAGATTCTTCCACCTCCCCTTCCAGTTTGGTTTGTTCTCAGAGCTCAGGAGGGTAGAGATTAGTCCTCATTTAATTTTCTTCTTTCTCTCAAACCTCCCTGGGGCAGTGGAGAGGGCCAAGAAGGAGGCAGCTGAGAAGGAACAGGAGCTGATGAGACAGAAACTACAGGAGCAGCAGCAGCAGATGGAGGCACAGAAGAGGAGTCTCGAGGAAAATATATTGCAACTTAAGGAGAAGATGGAGAGGGACAGAGAGAATATATTAAGAGAGCAGAATATGATGTTGGAGCATAAATTGAAGGTAAGGCCTGCGGTGGCCTCAGTAGTGCTCCATGGTCATTGTCCTGGTATGTCAGGTGGGATGGAGAACGTTACAGCAAGACCGTGGAGGCAACACCAATGACATTTACTACTTGTGATTTGCTAAAGCCTTGAATCTTACCCTTGTTCCCTTTCTTTGTAAAAAATATCTTTGAAATCTACTCTGTGCATGTACTCTGGAGTGGTCAGGACATCTCTGAATACTTGGACAATATAAATAGGTTCTGAGGTGTGATTTTGGGTTATTTTAAAATGACTTATTTTGTCTCAATAAACATCTATTTGAAACACATGTATTTATTATGACCACCAACTGGTTTGTTTTTCCAAGATCATTGCCTATTATCAGGAACTCTGCTACTACCCAAAGACTCTAAGGTAGATCTATGCTGACAATAAACTATCAGAAATGTCCAGATTAAAAATACAGGGATATGACAGCTTCAAACTTGCTGTGCTGTTCCCAGGTAGGGAGAGTCTGCCCAACTCATCTTATGGCAAAGGAAGAATTCCTGATTGCTATCTGAAAGTGTTTATAATAGGGTTCTAGAGCAACGTATTATTTCCCATTATTTCTACATTTGGTTGGCCATATTATTCCAAGTGAGACTGAGAGTTGGTGCCAGCACACCAAGGTTACTTGTCAACTTATATTGTGACTGGCACACAGTACATTTGTCTTCAGGCCAAGCTTAGCATCCTAGTAAAACCCTATGAATATGTGAATGCTTGTAAGACTGTAAACTAAGCTTTCTTTCAATGTTTTGGTCCAAGACAGGATTATTTCTTGTTGCAAAATTATCTTTGATTGTGTAAGAGAGAACAATTTTAAGAGTGAAAGGAAAGAGTTATTAAATAGAAAATGAAATTCTTGAAAAACATGGGCATTTAAAATGTTTTATTTCCCTTCTCACTTTTTTTTTTTAGGTTCAAGAAGATCTGCTTAGAGAAGGATTTAAAAAGAAAGCTGAGGAGATGAATACAGAGATCAAACATTTGAGAAATATGATTGATAATGCTAAAAATGATAATACTTCCTGGATTGAAAAAGCTATAGAGGTCTTTTCAATATTGTGTGTTCCTGGTAACCTTATTGGTAATATTGTGAAAGGCCTTGGCTCACTGTTTAAAAAGAAATAATTCTCCTTTGAAATAAATTATAGACTGTGGATATGTGCTATGGCTTGTTTTTTAGTGTGCATTCTTTTCAATTTCATTCATCCAAGTCTTAAAAAAAGGTGCTTACTAAAGGATATTAATGCCTAGTCCTCATTAGACAGAATTAATGTTACTATGCTTTGATATAGCATGTTTTCTTTATGAAATATGCACCTTTAGATGAATATACTTACAAACAATTCATCGACTTATCACTTTAAATGGCAAAAGATTGGAAACTACTAAAATATTTGTCTATATAAATTGGTAATATAATTTAACATGTACACATGCTGGAATATTATGCAGCCAGTAAATAGAGAATTCAGCTCTATTTTTATAAATGTACAACAACGTTGAAAATACATTGTAAAGTGAAAAAAAGGAGGTACACAAGAAGTGTATAATGTGTTTACTGGAAAAAAATGTAATTACTATGTGCAATCATAGGTATGTGTACATACTGAATACCTATGAGAGCCCTCAAAGAAGTAATATCAGTTCCTACTCGGGAGAAGTGGGTGGGATCAGGGTAAACATGTTACTTGCTTTTCAATATGTATTCTTTCTGTTGAATCCTGTAAAAAAAATCATAAATAAATAAATAACAAAGAAATGTAAAGTACAATACAAGTAATGATAATAATAACAAGAAAATGTAAAAAATGGCTATTAGATCATGAAAGTTCTCACTGCTTCTAGAAATGACACCAGCCTGCAAAAGTAGGGGTTTCAGCTTAAGTCAAAGTATACAAAGTATAAAATTTGCATCCTCATCTTGTTTCCTTTTAGGCCTGGTTCTCAATCGATTATATTTGCTTCAAAATTAAGACATACACTTTCCTGTCTCTCTTGGAAATCTCAGCTAGAGTAACTTCTACTTCCTATCCTGAATTATACTTCTAAAGTGTTAGAAGCAAATTACCAAACGTAAGAACATGCACTGGTGAGAGAGATCCTGTCACCCTTAAAAGTGCGGTGGTGGCTTCTATGCTATAAGGAAGTGTCAAAGAGACATGTGTCACTGAAGAACTGGATGGCCTGCTGGTGTTGGGGATGATAAACCTTGTCACATGGAGGCCAGGTTTTGGCACGTAAATGCCATCAGTATCATGGGTTGCCTTAGCTCAGGCTGCTATATAAAGTTACCATATATTGTGTGTCTTAGAAAGCAAATATTTATTTCTTCTAGTTCTGGAGGCTGTTAGTTTGATATCAGTTGCTATCATTGGGGATTCTTGGTCTGAATTCTCCTCTTGATTTGCAGAAGGCTGCTTTCTTGTTGTGTCTTCACATGGTGGAAAGGGTTGGGAGGAGCTCTCATGATCTTTTAATTAGGGTAGTCAAACAATAGTGCAAAAGAGAGAGCATAAGTGAAATATAATTGTCAACCTAGATGTATGTGGGAAAAAATAACTTTCAAAAATGGGTGCAAAATTTATATTTGGAGGAGAATTTTTCTTGAAAAAGTCTGAAATGTTCTAAATATTTTACTTCAGGTGAAAATAAAGATAGCTTAAATATAATGTCTGCATTATAAAAATGAATGCAGATCCAAAACTGTAATATATATGTGAAACAATAAATATTGACTGTAAAAAAATCATAATAATGTACTCTGGGATTAAAAAAGAGCTGATAAAATTAACATAAAATAATTCCCAAGGAGTCTGGATATAAATCAAGTATTACACGGTCCTTGAATTGTTTTGAGGAGATTAAGGGGAGTAATTTTGGGTTTCATGATTTAAGTCCAAAGATTGCCATTTATAATGTAATCAGTTAAAGAACAGAGAAAGTTTTCGATTTCTATATGAGGAGACATAAAAATGATTTTCATACATCTCAGTAAGTAAAAAAAAAAAAAGAGGAAAAAATTTCAAGTAAAGTGAGAAAATATTTTGAAAACATGGTGATCAACTAAGCATAATGTAGGAATGTAGAACCCTATAGCCAACAATAGTAGAATATGCTTTTTTGTAAAGCACACTAAGAAACATCACATGAATTTTACCTGCACCAAACCACAAAGCAGGATTAATTGTCTTACGTCAGATTCTCTAAAAGCTGAGCCCTGGTGGTGGGTTTGTGTTCATGTGATTTATTGAGGGCGTGCTTTTAATAGAAGGGGTTTAAGGGAAGTGGGAGAGGGCAAGAAAATGGAAATGAAAAAAGGCTATGGTTGCAGGCAAAAATAATGGCTTCAAGCTGATCCACTGGGATTTCTGTAGCACAAATAGCATGAGAGTTTGTCCCTCCTTGAAGCAAAGTGCTAGACATTTGTACCCCATCAGGCATTATGTGGGGGCCATCCATCTTGAGCAGAGCAGCTACCATGCTGTTAAGGGAAATCTCCAAAGGAAAGAGCAGCTGTGAACTTTTTAGCAATGAACACGCACAATGCCTTGTAAGATGATATATCTGAGGCACTGACAGCAAACAGCACCAGCATAAAGATTAATATTTGCATACCTGCCCTGTGCCATGGTCTATGTATTTTACCACCACTGGCGGGATCCTGTCATCTAGGCAGCCAGCTACCTAGTTCTAGAATCCCTTTATAGAATCCCTTATTTTTCAGACCTCTGTGGGTACAATCTACTGCTGGTTGAATTTCCTAGAAAGCAAATTCTGTGACTGAAATTTGTATGTAAAATTTTTCTATGGAACACTACTGGAAAGAGCACTTATGAAAGGATGTGGAAGGAAATGGGACTGGGAAGGAAGGGAAGTTTAGCCACAGTCTTAACAACAATTGTTTCACCCATTTCAGTGGAGAACTCTGGTCATCAGTAGTTCTTTCTTTTCCCACATTTTTAAGAGATCAGTCATGGAATGATGAACACCCTAAGAAGAGTCAAGACTTTGGGTAAGAGAGCTGAAAATTGAGTTACATGTGTTTATAGAAGAGGATGTAGTTTAGAACCAAGAAATCTTAGAAGGTTACGGGACATGGGAGAGGTGAAAAGTGTGAGAACGATGCATATATATACTCCATTGAGGTTCAAGAGCATTCATGTAGGGTTGTAGAAGAAGGACTCACAATACAAAAAAGAATGTCATGAACAAAGAATTGAATTTGTAATGGCAAGTTTCATATGTGGAAATGTTATTGTTAATTCCAAAATTTGACCCTGTGTTGTAGTTAGGGTTCTACAAACGAACAAATAAACAAACAAAACAAAACAAAACAAACAAAAAACCCAGAACCAAAAGGATGTGTGTATATATAGAAATAGATTTATTGAAAGGAATTGGCTCAAATAATTATGGAGGTTATCAAGTTCAAAACCTGCAAGGTGGGCCAGCAGGCCCAGAAGAGCTGATGTTCCAATTCTAGTCTGAAGGCCAGGAAGAGCCAAAGTTGCATATGAAGTTCAAACTCTATTGGAGCCTTTAGTGTGCAGGTTCCTATTATTTGCAAATAAATGCATCCTTGAAACTCCCACCCAGATAAAAATATAAAGCATTACTTTAATCCCAGTAATGTTTCTACCTCTGCTTACCCGTAATTAACTACTACTCTGACTTCTATCACCAAGCAAAGTTTAGTCTGTCTTAACTTCATTTAACTCAACTTCATGTACTCTTTTCTGAGTTCTTTGCTCAATGTTTTGTTTGAGACAGTCATCTTGGTTGCAAGCAGAAGTTCATTCTCTTCATTGCTCTACAAAACATTTCTCAACCTTAGCACTCTTGATACGTTGGGCTGGAAATATATATATATATAAAATGTGCGGGAGCTGTCTTGGGCATTGTAGAATGTTTAACAGGCAGCCCTGGCCTCTAAACACAAGATGCCACAGCATTTATATTTGTAAACAGCCCAATTGTGACAACCAAATATCTTTCCAGTCATTACTAAATGTCAGCTGGGGCCAAATCACCACCTTTAGGAGCTCATTGATTGGAATAATTAAAACTGTCTCTATTCAATCACATCCCAATCTCATAATAGGTATTCCAGAGTCTAAACAGACATAAGGGCTGAGAAAAGTATGGACGAAGGGGCCACTTAACAATGCCTGAGGAAGATGTCTTTTTATCTCAAAATATGTTTAACTTGCCTGACTCTCTGTGGAGAAGCTAAAAGCAGCATGATCCAAACCACTGACTCACTTATACTTTATCAGGTCTCAGTTTTGTTTTTGTTGTGGCTTTATTAATGAGTAAGGAAGTATGTGCTACTTTATTAAAAATTTTAATGGTTTTTTTGTTAATCCTCACTTGAGGTTACTTTTTCTATTGATTTTTAGGGAGAGTGGAAGAGAGAGGGAAAGACAGAAAGAAACATTGATGTGAGAGAAACACATCGATTAGTTGCCTCCTTCTGCACAAGCCCTGACCAGAACCCACGCCAGGGAAGAGCCTGCAACCCAGTAAATGCCCTTAACTGGAAAGGAACTCAGATCCTTTGGTCTGCAGGCCAACGTTCTATTTACTAGGCCAAACTGCCAAAGGCATTTTTTAATTTTTATTTAGAATGACAGTAAGCAAATAATTTAATTCAGAATAAAATCCAAATCCTCAGTGTTAACACAAAGCAAATTTTAGCACAACCTCTAAAGTTCCTTGGTTTTACATAATACATTTCTTACTTAGAGACAGTGGCTTTTTTTGAATGACAGACAAACAAAGACAAACCTAACAGAGATAGTGATGGTGATGATAAAGATAATGATGATTGTGATAACAAGGATGATAGCAACAAATAGAGTATTAACAATAGCTCACTTTTATCAGTTCATGTTTTCTGTATTATTGATAAAATTTGATGTTTTTGCGAGGTTATAATGCATATAAAAACTCAAATATAATCCTGGATGACATCAAATGGGTACTTTTATTTATTTATTTATTTTCTGTTTTGTTTTTTTTTAAAGTATTTTTTTTATTGTTTAAAATATTACATATATTAGTACATATATCTCCTTTTTTTCTCCATTGACCTTCCCCCAGCCTCATCCCTGTCACATGCCCTCAGCCCACCTCCACAATGTCTTGTGTCCATTGGTGTGCTCATATGCATGCATACAAGTCCTTTGGTTAATCTATTTCCCTCCCGCCCCAACACTTCTCAGCCCCGCTGTAATTTGACAGTCTGTTTGGTGCATTACTGTCTCTGTATCTATCTTTTTATTCATCAGGTTATAATGTTCTTTATTTTCCATAAATGAGTGAGATCATGTGGTATTTTTCTTTCATTGCCTGGCTTATTTCACTTCACATAATGCTCTCCAGGTCCATCCATGCTGCTGCAAATGGTAAGAATTCCTTCTTTTTTATAGCAGTGTAGTATTCCATTGTGTAGATGTACCATAGTTTTCTAATACACTCATCTGCTGATGGGCATTTGGGCTGTTTCCAAATCTTAGCTAAGGTGAGTTGTGCTGCTATGAACATAGGGGTGCATATATCCTTTCTGATTGGTGTTTCTAGTTTCTTGGGGTATAATCCTAGAAGTGGGATTACTGGGTCAAATGGGAGCTCCATTTTTAGTTTTTTGAGGAAACTCGATACTGTTCTCCACAGTGGCTGCACCAGTCTGCATTCCACCAGCAGTGCACAAGGGTTCTTTTTCTCTGCATCCTCGCTAGCACTTGTCTTTTGTTGATTTGTTGATGGTTGCCATTCTGACAGGTGTGAGATGGTACCACACTGTCGTTTTGATTTGCATCTCTTGGATAATTAGTGACTTTGAGCATGTTTTCATAAGTTTCTTGGCCTTCCTTCTGTCTTCTTTCGAAAAGATTCTATTTAGGTCTGATGCCCATTTTTTTATTGGATCATTTATCTTCCTTTTATTAAGATGTATAAGTTTCCTGTAGATGTTGTAGATTAAACCTTTATCAGTGATAACATTTGCAAACATGTTCTCCCATACAGTGGGCTTTCTTGTTATTTTGTTGATGGTTTCTTTTGCTATGAAAAAGCTTTTTATTTTGGTGTAGTCCCATTTGTTTATTTTCTCTTTAGCTGCCATTGCCTTAGGAGCAGTATCAGTGAAGAAATTGCTTTGGCATATGTCTGAGATTTCTCTGCCTGTGGATTCCTCTAGTATTTTTATGGTTTCCTGTATTATGTTTAAGTCCTGTATCCATTTTGAGTTAATTTTTGTGTATGGTATAAGTTGGTTGTCAATTTCATTTTTTTTGCAAGTATCTGTCCAATTTTCCCATCACCATTTATTGAAGAGACTGCCTTGACTCCATTGTATGTTCATGTCTCCTTTATCAAGTGTTAATTGAGCATAGTAGTTTGGGTAGATATCTGGATTCTCTATTCTATTCCATTGGTCTATATGTCTGTTCTTGTGCCAGTACCAGGCTGTTTTGAGAACAGCGGCTTTGTAGTATAGCTTGAAATCTGGTATTGAGATCCCACCTACTTTGTTCTTCTTTCTCAGGATTGCTGTGGTTATTCGGGGTCTTTTTTTATTCCAGATGAATTTTTGGAGAGTTCTTTCTAGGTCTGGGAAATATGCCATTGGTATTTTAATGGGGAATGCATTGAATCTATACATTGCTTTGGGGAGTATGGACATTCTAATGATGTTGATTCTACCAATCCATGAACATGGTTTGTTCTTCCATCTGTTTACGTCTTCCTCTATCTCCTTTTTCAGAGATAGTTTTCTACGTATAGGTCTTTTACCTCCTTAGTTAAGTTTATTCCTAGGTATCTTAATTTTTTTGGTGCGATGGTAAATGGGATTGCTTTTTTAGTCTCTCTTTCTGTAAGTTCACTATAGGTGTATAGAAATGCCATAGATTTCTTGGTGTTAATTTTGTATCCTGCTACATTGCTGAATTCATTTATTAAGTCTATTAGTTTTTTGATGGAGTCTTTCGGGTTTTTTGTGTACAACATCACTTCCTCTGCAAATAAGGACAGCTTTACTTCTTCTTTTTCAATTTGGATGCCTTTTATTTCTTCTTCCTGTCTAATTACAATGGATAATACTTCCAGCACTGTGTCGAACAGGAATGGTGAGAGTGGGCATCCCTGTCTTGTTCCTGTTCTTAGGGGAAATGGTTTTAGTTTTTGCCTATTGAGTATGATGTTAGCTGTGGGTTTATCATATATGGCTTTTATTGTGTTGAGGTATGATCCTTCTATTCCCACCTTGTTGAGAGTTTTTATCAAGAAAGAGTGTTGGATTTTGTCAAATGCTTTTTCTGCATCAATTGATATGAATATGTGATTTTTATCTCTCAATTTGTTTATGTGATGTATCACATGTGTTTATTGATTTGAGGATATTGTACCATTCTTGCATTCCTGGGATAAATCCTACTTGGTCATGGTGTATGATTTTTCTGGTGTACTGCTGGATCTGATTTGCTAGAATTTTGTTGAGGATTTTGGCATCTATGTCCATGAGGGATATTGGCCTGTAGTTCTCTTTCATTGTGTTGTCTTTATCTGGTTTTGGTATTAGGGTGATGCTGGCTTCATAGAATGAGCTTGGAAGAGTTCCTTCTTCTTGAATTTTTTGGAATAGTCTGAGGAAGATAGATTTCAATTATTTCTTGAATGTTTGGTAAAACTCCCCTGTGAAGCCATCTGGTCCTGAGCTTTTGTTTGCTGGAAGCTTTTTGATGACTGCTTCAATTTCTTCCATAGTTATCAGCCTATTGAGATGTTTAGATTCTTCCTGATTGAGTTTTGGAAGGTTGTATTTTTCTAGGAATATATCCATTTCCTCCAGATTGTCTAGTTTGTTGGAATAGATTTGTTCATAGTATTTTTTTTTAACAATCCTTTGTATTTCTTTGGGGTCTGTTGTTATTTCGCCTCTTTCATTTCTTATTTTGATTATTTGGGTCCTCTCTCTTTGGTTCTTGGTGAGTCTGGCTAGAGGTTCATCAATCTTGTTTACCCTTTCAAAGAACCAGCTCTTGGTTTTGTTGATCTTTTGTATTTTCTTTTTATCTCAATGTTGTTAATCTCCACTCTGATCTTTATTATTTCCTTCCTTCTGCTTACACTGGGCTTTTTTATGTTGCTCTCTCTCTCACTCTTTGAGTTGTAGGGTTAGGTAATTTATTTATTTATTTGTTTACAGGTGTTCCTCTTTTATTTTTCCCCATGGCTCCCCTCCACCTGATTCCCCACCCCACCCCATGCCCTTACCCCCCGCCACTGTCTTCATCCATAGGAGTAAGATTTTTGTCCAATCTCTTCCCGCACCCCTCACACCTGCTTCCCCTGAGAATCGTCAGTCCACACCCTTTCTATGTCCCTGATTCTATTATATTCACCAATCCATTCTCTTCTTCAGATTTTTTATTCACTTGATTTTTAGATTCACTTGTTGGTAGGTATGTATTTGATGTCATTTTGTTGTTCATAATTTTTATCTTTACCTTTTTCTTCTTCTTCCTCTTCTTAAAGGATACCCTTCAGCATTTCGTGTATTCCTGGTTTGGTGATGATGAACTCCTTTAGCTTTTTCTTGTCTGTGAAGCTCTTTATCTGACCTTCAACTCTGAATGATAGCTTTGCTGGGTAGAGTAATCTTGGTTGTAGGTTCTTGCTGTTCATCACTTTGAATATTTCTTGCCACTCCCTTCTGGCCTGCATAGTTTCTGTTGAGAAATCAGCTGACAGTCGTATGGGTACTCCCTTGTAGGTAATTAACTGTTTTTCTCTTGCTGCTTTTAATATTCTCTCTTTGTCTTTTGCCCTTGGCATTTTAATTATGATGTGTCTTGGTGTGGTCCTCTTTGGATTCCTCTTGTATGGGGTTCTGTGTGCTTCCTGAACTTGTATGTCTATTTCTTTCACCAGGTAGGGAAAATTTTCTGTCATTATTTCTTCTAATAGGTTTTCAATATTTTGCTCTCTCCCTTCTTCTGGCACCCCAAAAATTCAGATGTTGGTTCGCTTGAAGTTGTCCCAGAGGCTCCTTACACTATCTTCATATTTTTGGATTCTTTTTTCTTTTTGTTTTTCTGGTTGGATATTTTTTGTTTCCACATATTTCAGATCTTTGGTTTGATTCTTGGGGTACGTTGATCTACAATTGAGTTTCTGTATATTCTTTATTTTAGACAGTGTATGCTTCATTTCTGACTGATCCTTTTCCATTTTCCTGGCATTCTCATTAAGGTCCTTGAAGGTCTCACTAAGCTCCTCAGAAGTGTCATCAAGTTTCTCAGCGGTTTTTAGAAGATTCTTGAGTAACGTTATACATGTGGTTCTGAACTCTATGTCATCCAGTAGTTTGCTTTCCTCCGTTTCTTTCATTCGTGACATGTTCCTTTGTTTCTGCATTTTGGCTGCTTCCCTGTGTTGATGGAGTGGCTTTGTGTGGTAGGTGACCTATAGGGGGCAGTAGCTCAGCCTCCCCAATCACTGATGTGGACGCTCTTGGTACACCCATTTGTGGGCTGAGTCCAAAGTCTTGGACTCAGTTAAGCCTTAATTGCTGTTGGTACCCTGGGAGGAATTGACCTCCAGGCCAATTAGCTGTGAGCACTTGCTGTGTCTATAATGGAAGAACTGCTGCGCTGAAGACATGCTTATGGGGCAGGACTTGTTTCAATGGGGCTTTGGTTCTCACTGAGTCTGCCTCTTGAATGTGTCACTTATGGATGTGAGGAGTTGAAATCTGGTATCTCACTGACCACTAGGTCCACTGGCTTCTGGATCTCCAATGGGGTGCAGGTCAGCTACTGTCTGAGGCCACTCAGCAGGAGCTACAGTGAGAGCTACAGTTTTCTCCTCTTTGCTTGGGGTTTGGAGGTTTTGGAGCTGTCTGACCCAGGCTGCAAGTTTGCTAGGTTAAGCTGCGATAGGGCAGGCCTTTCTTATGCTAACTCCTCTGCTTGGAGCTTGGGTGGGTTTGTAGGTTGTGCAGGGCGGGGCCTCAGGGTGTCACTAGGTTAGGGAGTGGCAAACAGCAATGGCTGCTAGTTAGCCAGCTATGGGTCCCCAAAGGCATCCGCGAGTCCTGTGCCCCAGTGCCGTAAACAATTATTCCTGCACGTAGTTCTGCAAGCAAGCCACCCTCACTGGCAGACAGTCCAGCTTCTCCCGGTAGGAGTTTGGGTCCCCCGCGTCTCCCCAGAGACTGGATTTCAGAGTAATAGGGGGCTTGTCTCCTTTCGGGTTGAAAAAAGCAATGCACCCAGTCGCTCGCAGCCAGCCCGGATCACGCGCCTCCGTACCTCAGCTTTTCAGCCCTCCTGCACGTCTCAATGCTCTTTTCTCTTTTCTTCTAGTTGTAGAACTTCCACTGAGCCATCTTTCCCGTGGTTCTGGGTGATAGACGTTTTGTCTTTTAGTTGCAGTTTAAATTGTTGTGGGAGGCAGCAGTTTAGGTGTTTACCTAGGCCGCCATCTTGGATTCTCCCCGGGTTAGGTAATTTATTACCATTGTTTCTTGTTTTTTTGCAGTAGCCTTGTAGAGCTATGAACTTCCCTCCCAAGTTTGCTTTCACTGTGTTCCATAGATTTTGGATTGTTGTGTTTTCATTGTCATTTGTTGCCATGATGTTTTTTATTTCTTCTTTGATTTCTCTGGTAACCCAGTCATTGTTTAATAGCATGCTGTTTATTCTCCATGTGTTTGATTTTTTTGGATTTGTTTATTGTAGTTGCTTTCCAGTTTTATGCCACTGTGATCTGAGAAGATGCTTGATATGATTTCTATGTTCTTGAATTTGAAGAGACTTTGCCTATGACCCAACATATGGTCTATCTTTGAAAATGACCCATGTGCACTTGAGAAGAATGTATATTCTGTTGGCTTTGGGGTGAAATGTTCTGAAGATGTCAATTAATTCCATCTGGTCTGGTGAGTCATTTAGGATTGATGTTTCTTTGCTGATTATTTGTTTAGAGGATTTGTCCAATGGTGATAGCGGGGTATTAAAGTCTCCTACTATGATTGTATTGCTCTCAATCTCTCCCTAGATATCCTCCAGGAGTTTTTTCTGTATTTTGTGCTCCTGTATTGGGTGTGTATATATTTACCAGAGTTATTTCTTCTTGTTGGATTGCTCCATTTAGTATTATGAAGTGGCCTTCCTTATCTCTTGTTATGTCCTTCACTTTGAGATCTAATTAGCCAGATATAAGTATTGCTTCCCCAGCTTTTCTTTCATTTCCATTCGCCTGAAAACCTTTTCCCATCCCTTCACCCTCAGTCTGTGTGCGTCTTTTTTTCTGAGGTTCGTTTCTTGTAGACAGCAGATATATGGGTCATATTTTCTTATCCAATCTATTACCCTATGTCTTTTAATTGATGCATTTAATCCATTGACATTTAAAGTTATTATTGATAGGGACTTATTTGTTGCCATTTTTTTCTTTACCCCATGTTCCTTCTTCACTTCCCATTTCTTTTTCTTTCTTTCTTTCTTTTTTTTAAAGCAGACCCTTTAGCATTTCTTGCATTGTTGGTTTGGTGCTAATAAATTCCCTTAGTCCTTTTTTATCTGTGAAGCTCCTGATTTCACTTGCAAGTTTGATTGATAGCCTTGCTGGGTACAGTATTGTTGGATTCAGACCCTTCCTTTTCATGGCTTTTTATATTTCATTCCATTCCCTTATGGCCTGATGAGTTTCTGTTGAGAAATCAGTTGCTAGTCTGATGGGGGTTCCTTTGTAGGTAACTTTTTGTCTCTCTCTGGCCACTTTTAAGATTCTTACTTTGTCGTTGGTGTTTGACAATTTAATTGTAATGTGCCTTGGCATCGGTCTTTTGTGGTTCATTTTGCTTTGGACTCTGTAAGCTTCTTGGATTTGTGTGTGTTTTTTCTTCCCTATATCAGGGATGTTTTCTGTCATTATTTCTTCAAACAGGTTTTCTATTCCTTGCTTAGTTTCCTCTCCTTCTGGAACCCTTATTTTGTGGATGTTGTTTTGTTTCATGGTGTCCCAAAGTACCCTTAGGCTCTCCTCCTGCTTTAAAATTTTTTTTTTCTAGAAGCTGCTTTACTAGGGTATTTTTTCCTACCTTGCTTCTAGCTCACTGATGCGGTCCTCTGCGTCTTCTCTTCTAC